>JASWHV010000004.1:93521005-94738966 GCA_030760725.1 Neostapfia colusana
TTTTATATGTATATGTTATAATGTGCTCATAACAAATTAAAATTTCTCTTTTATACCTTGCTGAATACATTGTCAACGGGGGAGAAATTGATCACACATTGCACACATTCACAAGTGTTTTGGCACGATTCTTCTCAGGGGGAGAATTTTTGGTATTTTTGTTTTTCTTCTCATTTTATTTCTGATTTACAAAGGGGGGAAATTGTTTTTAAAACTTTTCATGTGAATAAGCCGATGTTCAGATTTTAAGTGGTATTGCAATGCGTTCATCAAGGGGGAGATTGTGAGACCTATGTGTGCTGAATACATTGGCTTTGACGATAAAAGTTTTGAATACTACCAAAACACCTTTTTAACAAGGTCCGACTCTAGGTCCGAGCTCCTGCAAGGTCCGGCGATAGGTCTGACTTGTTTTGGGTAGCTCCGGCAAGGTCCGACGTAAGGTCCAACTTGCTTTGTCTAGGTCTGACTTATTTTGGCTAGGTCCGACTTGTTTTTGCTAGCTCCGGTGCTAGGTCCAACTAGCTTTGGTAAGTTCCGTGCTAGGTCCGACTAAGCTTTAGTATGCTCCGGCGCTGGGTCCAACTAGCTTTCGTAAGCTCCGGTTCGAGGTCCGGTTAGCTTTGGTAAGGTTCGGAGCTTGATTGCAATGGTTCTGCTTTTAACTTGCAATGTTTCTAACTTGCTTTACTCTTACGGAAAGTTTGCTTAGTATTATTTTACTAAGTTTTTGGTGTGTTTTGGTGGTTATGGCTGATATCATTTTGCTATGGTTTACAACATGCTTATGTGAGGTGCTCACGTAAGATGTTGTAGTTTCGGAACTAACGAGAGTCAAGTCGAGGACTTGTGCTCGGAAGTATTAGTTGTTTATTCATGTGCAGGTGTTGCTTGAGTTCAAGACATGGCTGGTGATGGGATCCATTGAACTAGTCTTATGGAGAAGATGAGGTTCAACAACCATGTTGGGGAGGAATTGTGGTTGAGTTGATCGGGAGGTCACGCAACATGTTTGGATCAAGAACAATACATATGAAGGTATCGTGGACGTTGTTGGAAGGTGTTTTCACGTGTGCAAGGAGTGCATGGACGTGGCAACATGATTCCAAGGCGTGGTGAAGAGATATGGAAGTGGAGATATGGTTGAAAAGGTTCAACCGGCTGGATTTTGCGCTCAGGCTGCGGCTGAGGCGGTTATGCTTTGTTTATGGAAAGTTTCGAGTCGGTTATAACAGGATTTCGTGTTAGGCATGAAGTAGAGTTGTTTTAGGAATGTTTGGGACGTTCCTAAGGTGTTTGGAAGTCTTAAGATTGCTTCTATCTGTGTATAGAAGGGTCTTGAGCAGTATTGGAAAGTTACAGTTTGAATCCAAGTAGGAGTAGGAGTCCTAGTTTGAATTGGATTGTCCATAGAGCTGGTTATATAAGCAAGGGAGGCCAAGGATCATGGAGAACACGACTTTGGGGCTGTTCCTCTTATGTTTTGATAAATAAAATTTGTATTCTAAAGGAACTTTTGTGCCTTGTTTGTCCGACTTGTTTCAGACAAGTTTTTCTCGTCGAGTTTCTGTTCAGCACTACCTTGCTTCGGTGGTTTTATCATAACTCGAGTTTTACAGATCCAATTGATGTTATTCTTGTTGGGTTGTCTTCACAACTTGATTATCTATCATCTGTGAAAATTTCACGGTCATTGAATTTGTGGTTTCTGATCTACACGAGTTTCTTTGCAGTATTCCAGAACTGTTTTTCTCGCGTAGGACAGATTGACCTTTGTTCGATCTTTCGATCGTAACTTGAGTTTTTCTCAACGGATTTTCATGATTCTTGTTGTGACGTCTTCGTGACTTGATTCTCTACAATCTGTACTAGTTTTGTCACAGTTGAACACGTTTAGATTAGTTTCACACATGGTTTCTTTAACAGATCGGTTTTCTGCTGAGGGGTGTTTTGTTGCTTCCGCTGAAAAGTTTTTATCTACCATTCACCCCCCTCTGGTAGATTTACACGTGTACTTCAATCCTACAGTCTTGCCACTTTAAGTAACTATGCTATTATAGTCCTTACTTGGGCAAACTAGCGAATCCTCACTGTAAACCTAAGTTTTCCCGTAATACAGTCCTTAATTATTGTGCTATCACAAATGCGGCTCTGATACCAGCCTGTGGCAGATCAGAATCTGCTCATCCAGGATCGCAGAGGGTGGTGCCACACGATGCGACACCCGACAGCACACATCATAAGGAAACATTGTATTACATAGAAAACCAAATGAAATGTATAAAGTAGTACAATACTTCAGTTTCAAACTAGTGTTTATATTACAGCAGCTGAAACTAAATTTGTAAAACTCACGCCCGTCTACCTAGAAAAAGTCGGTTTCCCAGCCCTAGGGCAACTGACACTAGCTGCACTCCTCAGCTCAGCGCGGCGTGTACGGCTCCCACTCAGCCGTGGTCCCCGACAGAGAGTAGCCCTCGCTGGTGGACTCGTAACCTGAGTCCGTGGGATGCTCCTCACCTGAAAAACACTTATAGCAGCAACCGTGAGCACGATGGCTCAAACAAGACTTAACCGACTCACCTAGGCATGAAACTCTACATGTAGTGTACAACGGACATGGGGTAGTAATTAGCAGCAAATGGACACGCCTACAAGTTCATCCTTATTTCATATTTTAGCCACAAGTTAACAGTTCATGAATAGGAAATTTAGTGAGCAATATTTGGTGGCACACATGTAGCAATACAATTATACATATCAGCAGAATTGAATCATGTCATTCCATAGTTTATCTATGTTACGATGCAGTGAACAAGCAGTACTCGTCACCGTGAGGGACGGCGAATCAACTCGATATACACCTGCAGGGATACCCGAATAGCTCGTCACATACGCTCATACGTGGAGCTGCACAGCATGCTCACTCGATGCCGTACGGGACAACCTTTCACCCAACAGCCCAAATGTCGAACCGGTCGCACCGAAACGGACAGGAGGTTCCCTACACGGAGCATCTCTCTATGCCCGTTAGCAGGTTTTCACCTTGCTGCCCTCAATCTACACCTGTAAATCGGTGTGCTATGCCTCGACGCCCGGAGGTTTAGGTTACATCGGTTTATCAGGGCCCATATATCCGATATGCCTTCGGTACGTTCAATACTTGTTCAGCAGGGCCGCACACGGATCGGTCCTCAATCGACACAGACAGGGCTGTGCACACAAGACTTCCTCTTGCTGCGCCCTAGCCCCTGCCTAGTCTCGTTTTCTTTACTAAAGTGATCTCACATCACTCGAACCAATCCCGTGTGTCCCAAGCCTAACTCGCGAGTAGATTCCAACTACTCGACTTGTACCGAAGTTCTAGGAATCATTAAGCATAGCCTATCTACTCGAGCCCTTAGACACTACCCTCACTCTTATAGGAAAATTCTGGTTATGCACTTGGGTTACATCCACCCTACACCTAATGCACATCCATAAACCTCATACCAAGTATATAACAAAGCAAAACTTTATAAAATTGTTTAATGTAAACCGGGGCTTGCCTTGTTGCTGCTGGTCAGTGGTTAGGGCTTCGTCCAGAAGAAGAAAGTCGAGTACTTCCGGGGTCTCCTCGCCTTCAGCGACTACACGTAATTGATATACTATATGTCAATTTAAATGCAATGTTTGAAATTGAATATGTAAAGACTATAACTCTAGCTAGCCCTCCCCTTTGGTTCTAAACTTTTTATGGTGGCTTGGTAGGGTCCTAACCAGAGCCTTGACCAAGTTTCATTTGAAACAAAGTTTAATTGAGCTTTGTACAAATAAAAGCCTATTTGGTCATTAGTAGAGCCTCTAAGGAATTCCAGGGATTTTCATGGCTCCA
Source organism: Neostapfia colusana (assembly GCA_030760725.1). Lineage (NCBI taxonomy): Eukaryota > Viridiplantae > Streptophyta > Magnoliopsida > Poales > Poaceae > Neostapfia > Neostapfia colusana. The sequence continues at coordinate 93,524,880 of JASWHV010000004.1, forward strand.
ACCATTACTTTATGGAAACTAGAATTTGATATGGTTCTAATGGAATTGGTTTCATGTCATTTGGACAATTCTAGATGAAGTTATGCCCTAAACAAGATTTCAGAAAATCTGAAAAATGTTTCTGTACATTTTTCTATTTTCTCAGGGCAGTTCATATAATCACACCATTAGGGAGACTAAATGAACTTGGATGGGTCTGAAAATTTTACTGTGACTCAAGGATTTTCCAATGAACCTCTCAGCCAAATTTCAGAATTTTTCATAAAGTAATCCTCCATATAAAATTCCTAACAGTTTAAATTTTAGGGAATTAATTCTAGAAAACTATTAAGTTTCATGAGCTTAAATTTGTGTTTCTGGGAAGTACTCAAAAAGCTGAGTTCAGCAAAATTTGGTTCACTGAATTTGGAGCTTCCTAGCAGAAGTTATATGCATTTGAAGTTTGAACCAAATCTGAAAATTCAAATAAAGTTTAAACCGGCTGGTGGGGTCCCCGGGCTACATGTCAGCACCGCAGCCAACCCACACGGGGGTCCGCAGAGTCTTCCGCACAGTCGCACAGGATCCCGGTGCCACAGACGATCCGGGGCGGTTTCAGCAGAGACCGACACGTGGGGCCCACGGGGCTTCGTCTACCTCGCGCTCCCGTGGCTCCCCGCTGCCCCCCTCGCCGGACTACTCTCCGGGAGGCTGTTCCCGTGACCGGAGCTCGACCAAACTGGCCGCCCCCGCCTGAAATTTCTCGGGGAACCCGTTGCTGCCCTTGTCGCCGGCCGGTGATCACCGGAATCGGTTGCGCGACGGTGACAGTCCACGGGGCGAGTTCAGCGATGTCGGTATGGCGCTGTCATGCCTCACAGTCCCCTCTGTTGGCTCCTACATCACTGCCATGACCTACGGAGCAACGATCCAGCCTCTGATCTTGCTCAAAGTTGTGGCAAACCGGACTTCACCGTGCGACCTAATTCTAAACCCCATGCGATGAATGAAAAATCCACGGAACTCGGTGGTTTCTCGCTGGTTTCCCATGGTTCTTGACCGCATAGTTTCGCACGGACGTTTCTAGCTGGTTGTCGAAGCTGGGGAGCGGTTGCTTGACCGGTTAGACCAAATTTTCTGATTAACCAAACACGGGCTATATCACATGCTCTTGACAAGAACTGAAATTCCGGCCAGCACACTCTATGTCATGCGGCCGGGGTTGCTGGACAGAAAGTACACTCCTAGGCGAACCTTTTGGCATCTACAACTCGGCGCGGGATCAAACCTAGCGGCCGGACGATGAGTTTTTGGTAGAGGTGGCTTTACACGGCGCTGAATGGAAACAGGGAGCTCGTTGTCGGTTTACAGTGGGTGTGGCGCCGGTTCGTTGCGTTGATCATGTCGAGGAGGCTTCGGCGAAGCTCTGGGTGAGCTCATACAAGTGTGCCAACCTCGGAGACGCGTAGACACCGAAGAACCGAGGGTTGTCGGGCGTGAGGCGGTGTTTCTTCGTCGAGGAGCTCGGGAATGGCCAGAGCAGCGCGGCGAGTCGGTTTCTGAGGTGGGAAATATCCCTGGTGACCGCTACGTCGATGCATACTGTGGCCTGGGCTGCTCGGGAGGTGGCATCCGGGAATCGCCTCGGTGGCGCGCTGCGTGCGATCGCTTCAGCGAGAAAACAGAGCACCGCTCGGTTGTGACTAGCTCTCCCACTGACCTGTGGGCCCATCTCCCCCCCCTAATCCTTTTTCCAAATTCTACTGTAAATATCCTAGCTACTCTCAATTGAATGAGAGACTTAAGCACCAAGTCACAGTTTGAATTTGGTTTCCTCAATTTGGAATTGATTTGGCTAAATTTGTTGCACAATGTAACTGAAATTCAAATTTAGTTTCTGAATAATGCAAATTTAGCCCCCGACAAGATGAACTCCAATGAGGATGAAAATTGATGGACTAACTCAGAAAATTGTGCTGAGTTTGAATATGAAGTCAACTTTTGAATTCAAGTGATAAAAGTGGCTGCAATTTGAATTTCTATTCAAATTGGCCCCTTTTTGAATTGTCTCCAAAAGTGCCTCAAAAAGTATTTGATTTGCATAAAATTTGACCTGAGCCTTCCCAAGAATAAATAAGGTCTGGGGTGAGCTCAACCTTTCATGTTTATGTATAGAAATCCTACTTTTTGGAAGTTAGGGCTTTTCCCCTCTAATCACCCTTTTGATGGTGGTTACTTGCTCTTCACAAGAGTTCATGAGATATCCATCACAAGAGCTGTGGTGTTGTGAGGTAATGAACAAATTTTTGCAAGTCACTTACTTGGGCTTCTACAATAATCCAAAAAGAATCACGTCAATCGGATCTGTAAAACTCAAGTTATGATCAAAACACCAAAGCACTGTTGTGCTGTCCAGAAACTCGGCGAGGAAGACTTGACAAAAACAAGTCGGATGGACAAGGCACAAAAGCTCCTCTAAAATACAAATTTTATTGATCAAAACATAAGAGGAACATCCCAAGTCGTGCGCCCACGAGCCTTGGCCTCCCTTGCTTATATAACCAGCACTAAGGCCAACCCAATTTAAACTAGGACTCCTACTCCTACTTGGATTCAAACTGTAACTTTCCGATACTGCTCAAGACTCTTCTATACGCAGATAGAAGCAATCTTAAGACTTCCAAACACCTTAGGAACATCCCAAATATTCCTAAAACAACTCTACTTCATGCCTAGCACGAAATCCTGTTATAACCGACTCGAAACATTTCATAAATGAGCCATAACCGACTCAGCCGCAGCCTGAGACCATAATCCAGCCGGTTGAACCTTTCCGACCAATTCGTTACGTCCACATCTCTTCATCACGCCTTGAAACCATGTTGCCACATCCATGCACTCCTTGCACACGTGCAAACACCTTCCAACGACGTCCACGATACCTTCATATGCATTGTTCTTGATCCAAACATGCTGCGCGACGTCTCGATCAACTCAACCACAATTCCTCCCGAACTTGGTTGTTGAACCTCATCTTCTCCCTAAGACTAGTTCAATGAATCCTGTCACCAGCCATATCTTGAACTCAAGCAACACCTGCACATGAATAAATAACCAATACTTTCGAGCACAAGTCCGTGACTTGACTCACGTTAGTTCCGAAAACCACAACACCTTACGTGAACACCTCACATAAGCATGTTGCAAACCATAGCAAAATGTTAACCACCGTAAACAGCCATAACACTTCAAAAACTTAGTAAAAGAATACTAAGCAAACTTTCGATATATGTAAAGCAAGTTCGGAACATTTGCATGGTAAAAATAGAACCATTGCGATTTAGCTTCGGACCTTGCCAAAGCTAACCAGACTTTGAGCTGGAGCTTACCAAAGCTAGCAGAACCTAGCACCGGAAGTTACCAAAGATAGTCGGACCTACCGCCGGAGCTAACGAAACACATGTCGGACCTAGCCATAGCAAGTCGGACCTTACGTTGGATCTTGTTGAAGCTCGGACCTAGAGTCGGACCTTGACAAAAAAAGAGTGTTTTGGCATAATTCAAAACTTTTATCATCATAGCCAATGTATTCGGCACACATAGGTCTCACAACTATAACTCACGGCCTGATAATTGTTGTTTAGAGAAGTTGATTGCCATGTGCGTTCAGGAAGAAGAGCGCATCAGGCACCAGAGGGGTGGTGACTTTGTCAACTAGGCCAAAGGGAATGGGAAGGGGAAGAACTACTTTAGTTCTCCCAAGCCTCCATCTTTTAAGGTACATGGCAGTCCTTCTACTGATAAGGGCAAGGGCAAGGCTCTGATGTAGCATCCTCCTCAGAAGGAAGTGAAAGTGGCTAAGAATCAGTGCAGGTTTTGCAAGGCAATTGGACATAATCAGAAGGACTGTGTTGGCTTTCTGAAATGATGTTGTAAGAATGGTAATGATTTTATTAATTTTGTCAATGAATCCCTATTTTTAGATTATTCTTGATGTACTAAGTTGATTGATTCAGGTGCCACCGTGCACGTTTGTAATTATGTGCAGGGATTAAGTGTGGCGGACCGGGATCCGCTCGTCCAGGATCGCAGAGGGTGGTGCCGCACGATGCGACACCCGATAGCACACGTCATAAGAACACAATATATTACATGGGAAAACAACTGAACTGTACAAACAGGTACAATACTCAGTTACAAACTATTGTCTTTATTACACAACGGAAGTCTACTTTTCTACAACTCACGCCCGCCTATCTAGGAAAAGTCGGTTGCCCAGCCCTAGGGCAACCCACACTAGCTGCACTCCTCAGCTCAGCGCGGCGTGTACGGCTCCCACTCAGCCGTGGTCCCCGACGGAGGGTAACCCTCGCCGGTGGACTCGTAACCCGAGTCCGTGGGTGGCTCCTCACCTGAAAAACACTTAAGAAGCAACCGTGAGCACGAGGGCTCAACAAGACTTAACCGACTCACCTAGGCATGAAACTCTACATGAGGTGTACAATGAACATGGGATGGTAGAATTTCAGCAAACGGACGCGCCTATAGTTGATCCTTAGTTCATCTTTTAGCCACAAGTTAACAGTTTATGAATCTGAAATTTAGTAAGCAATATTTGGTGGCACACATGTAACAATACAATTATATCATACAGCAGAATTGAATCAAAACATTCCATAAATTATCTACATTATGACGCAGTGAACAAGCGGTACTCGTCACCGCGAGGGACGGCGAATCGACTTGATGTACACCTGCATGGAAACCCAAAGAGCACATCACGTACGCCCACCCGTGGAGCTGCACAGCACGCTCACTCGATGTCGTACGGGACAACCTTTCACCCAGCAGCCCAAACGTCGAACCGGTCGCACCGAAACGAGCAGGAGGTTCCCCACACGGAGCATCTCTCTATGCCCGTGACACGACCCCAACGGTCTTGTTGAGCCAGGATCACGCTGAGGGGTGCTGCGTTGCACAGCACCAGATAACACACGTCAAAGGTACAAAGCGGAAGCGGAAATTTTTTTTTACATAAACAAGTTTATGAACATGTTTACATCAAAATAGGTCCAGTCTACACTCACGGGCGTCGACTAAGCATCAAGTGCACGTTCAGCCCTTGAACGTGTCCTTGCTAGCACACACGCACAATAACTCTGCGGCGTGCACGACTCCCACTCGACGGGGTTCCCCTCCTGGGGTTCCGTATCCTCTTCGGGAGTCCCTTCCTCATAGAACCCTACAAAAGCTTCAAACACAAGCAGTGAGCATGAAGGCTCAGCAAGTCTGACCCGTCTCACCTAAACATGGAACTTCTAAATGAGGGGTGATGGGTACATGAGGTAAAATTATTTGCAAAGGACTCGCCTAATTAGTAGAACCTTACTTTCAAGTTTTAGCAGCAGGTTGTGGAGAACCTTACGCTACGGCACATGAGAGAGCCGCAATCAAACATGAAACGCATTTCTCTCATGTACTTTGCCCAAAGTTGAAATGAACTTTAGTTAGCTCTAAACTACAGCAAATCATTAGCATTCAGAGTCCATCTTTCAATCAGCAACATTTTAACATGTAACTAGCCTGTTCTTTCTACGTCACGGTACAGTGAACAAGTGGTACTCACTGACCACGATGGACGGTGATTATAATCGATTTGCACCTGCAGGGTTACCCGAACAACCCGTCACGTACTCCCGTACTCGATGTTGCCTACAACAACCATCACGGACGCCGTACGCAACCACCTTTCACCCGTCAGCCAAATATTGAACTGGTCCCATCGTCCCGAGCAAGAGGTCTCTGCACGCGCATCTCAGTGCCGCCAGCTGATTTACACCTTAAGCTCTAACCTACCCTATGAACGACGGGCAATGCCTCAATACCCAGCTACCCGAGTTACATCAGTTTCCCGGTTCCCATATAGCCGGTAGGTCTTCGGTACTGTTCTAGCTTGTTCAACTGGCCCGCACATGGCTCGGTCCTCAATCGACACAAGTGGAGCTACAGCACACAGGTCCCAAAGTCCTGCTGCCCTTACTCTCCGCTTGGTCTCCTTTTCTTGCCATGTGTTTCATGTGCTATCACTACCCGAGTCGAGTGCCTCTAGCCTATGCTCGCGAGTAGTTCCAACTACTTGACTTGTACCGAATCCTACACTATCTTAGCATGGCAGTAGCTAACGGGGTTTGAAATCCTAAAATCAACCCAAGGTTTTCTTGGCTATGCAATTGGGTTTTCAACCAAGACTCTAATGCACAGACTAAAGTAATCAAGTATGTGCTCAAAACAATAAAAACTTGTAAAAGGGTTAATGCAAACCGGAGCTTGCCTTGCTGCTCTTGGTCGTAGGCTAGCTGTTCCTCCGGAGTAACGAAGTCTAGGACTTCGGGTTCCTCCTCGACCTTAGCGACTACATGATAGAAGTAATACATGTATTAATTTAAATGCAGTTGTATTTACATTTAATCTTGTGAAGTCTATAACTCTTACTAGACAAGCCCAATGACTGTGAAATTTTTACTGTGGCTTGGACACAACCTAAACAGAGACTTGGTCAAGTTTTAGCTGCAGCAAAGCTCATTTGAGCCCTCCACAATTAATCATGTACTTGACCTTAATTAAAGGTTTTTAGGGTGTTCTAAGGATTTTCATGAAACAAACTATGAATTTCTGAAAACTAGATTTTCAGGGGGTTCTAATGGAGTTGGTCTCACTTAATTTGAATGTTCCTAGCTAATTATATGAGCTAAACAATTTCAGAGAAAATTCTGAATATGTTTCTGAACATTTTCTATTTTCTCTGAAACAGTTTCACTAATCACACCATTAGGTGGATCAACTGAGCTCCAATGGGTCTGAAATTTTTATGGTAGTTTGGGTATATTTTGGTGAACGTCCCAGCAAAATTTCAGGATTTTTCTCCAAAGGACTCTCCAGTTAAAATTCCAAACAGTTTAAAATTTGAGGAATTAATTCTGGAAAAAAAGGAATTTCATGAAGTGAAACTTGATTTGCTGGAAAGTACTCAGAGAGCTGAATCCAGCAAAATTTGGTTCACTCGATTTGGAGCTCTCTAGCCAAAGTTATAAGGATTTGAAGTTTGAACTGAAACTGAAATTCGGGGAAAAGTTTAAACTCCTGCTTGTGGGCCCCGCACACAGTGCGTCGTCTCCCTCCTCGCGCCAACTGCGCGGCGGCGGCGGTCTCCGGTGACCTTCGCCGGAATTGAGTTCCCGGCCACCCCCGGCCCGAAACTCGCCGCCTGCCCCTATACTGACCCCCTGGACTCGATGGTGGGGTCGCCGGCCGCCGGCGATGACCAGAAACCCGTGCGCACCGGTGACAGCACCTGCTAGGGTTCCGGTGAGGTCGGTCCCGCTCTCCCGTGCACCAAATCGACCGGGAATCGGTCGGAGAGCATCAGTAGAGCATGGAAAACACGAACCAGGGCTGAGTGAAAGCTAGAAATACCAGCAACTATGCTCTCGACGGTGAGCCGAGGTGTTCAGCCATGGCAGCGGGGAAAACGGCCATATCATGGCCGATTCTCGATGGTTTTCTCTAATTCCAGTTCGAGCATGGATGCTATCGTGCGTAGAAGCTACTAGGTAACGAGCTTGTCCAACCCTCGTGCATAGAGCACAAATTTCACCCGAAGGTGAGCTCGGTCCTTATGAATTGATCAAGAGTAAATTTGGAAATTCTCGGCCGAGGGTTGATCAATCGCCAAACGGCTTTCGGCTACTCCATCTACATACAATCATACACCTTTATTGTGTAGAGAAGAGGACGTGACAACGGCTATGTTGGGCTGTCCACGAGAGCCCGATCGGCGGCGATGCTTGGTTCGCCGGAGAAACGGTTCGGTACAGCTCGAGGACGCTTGCTCACTGGCCAACACGGTGGCTAGGAGGTTGCTCACGATCTCCCGGTGCCGTTTTGCTGTGGAGGAGGCTGTGCTCGCGAGTGATCGGGCTTGATCAAGCGTGAGCTCGAGCGGCGGCGGTTGCAGTGGAAGAACAGGCCGAGTACGTTGGCAGCTTGGGGAATGGGCGATCGGAGCACGCCGGGGAGGGGATAAGTAGCCCGGCGACTGGTCTCTGGCTTGGGGCGCGCAGCAGCAGCTGGCGCCGGCTGCCCCCCGGTGGCGCGCGCACACTGCACCCGGGAACCGATTAAGCTGTGTTTCAGTCGGTTTGTGTTGAAGTGGTGGCTGACATGTGGGTCCCACTTCCAGTTTTAACCTCTGAAATTTACTCCTAATCACTGTTGTAAACAGTGAGCCCCATAGTACCCCTGGTAATTCAAATTATACACCCATGAGCCATTTGAATTGATCAAAGTTCAAATGAGGTTTGGTTTGAATGAATTTCAGAACAAGTTCAGTTTTGAATTCAAATAAAGTTTGAATTTGTCCCACTTAGCTTATGTCAAGATCAACTCCAATTGGAGTGAAAATGGGTGTGTGGGCTCACAAAAATGTGCTGAGTAAGAATATGCCTCCCACTTTTAAATTCATGGGATAAAAACAGTTTGAATTTGAATATGGTTTCAAACTGCCCTCTTTCTCACTATACCCAAAATGACCTCAAAAAGGTTTTGAATTTGGGTGAAATTTGGCATGAACATCCTTAGCAATGTGTAGGAGTTTTCATATGCCCAGCCCATCTATATCACATGTGGAAAATGCCACTTTTACAATATGTGAGTTTGTTCTCTAATAAGCATGTTGATGGTGGTTACTTGCTCTTCATTTGTGTTCATCATCTTTCCTCAAATGAGGTGTGTGTGTATGGTGATGAACACTTCAAATATGTGTCAAAAACTGAGGCCCTTACATTCCTCCCCCCTTAAAAGAATCTCGTCCCGAGATTATAAGGTAAAAAATGAGAGAGAGGACGGTGGAAAACTACCGGATATGCGACGTGAAAAAGTCGGGGTAGTTAGCGCGAAGAAATCCTTCGCTCTCCCATGTCGCTTCATCCACGGAGTGATTACTCCATAGAACCTTGTTGAACCACAACGTACGGTTGCGTGTGGTTCGGGCCTTTTCATCAATAATCTGCACCAGTTCCTCCCGATAGGTGAGATCCGGTTGCAGTTCTTCAATGTCTTCCAGCTGAATGGTAGTTGATAGATTGAGACACTTCCTCAGCTGGGAAATGTGAAAGATGTCGTGCACACCAGAAAGTGCTTCTGGTAATTCCAGCCGGTATGCCACTGATCCACATCTTTCGGTAATCTGGAATGGACCGATGAATCAGGGTGCCAACTTTCCTCTCACCCCAAATCTGTTTACGCCCTTCATTGGAGACACCCGTAGATATACGTGATCTCCAACTTCGAATTGTAATGGGCGCCTTCTCCGGTCCGCATACTGTTTCTGACGGGATTGAGCGGCTTTTAGGTTTGCTTGAATCAGTTGAACCTTTTCTTCCGCGTTATTGACAAGGTCAATCCCGAAGGTAACCCTTTCGCCAGACTCACACCAGTTCAATGGTGTGTGGCACTTCCTACCGTATAGCGCCTCGTAAGGTGCCATCTTGATGCTGGCTTGGTACCCTTTATTGTACGAGAACTCGGCTAACGGTAAGTGATCATCCCAATTCTTGCCGTGGTTGATAGCGCAAGCTCGTAGCATGTCTTCTAGAATCTGATTTACCCACTCGGTTTGCCCATCCATCTGAGGGTGGTATGCTGAACTACGGATCAACTTCGTCCCCAAGGCAGCGTGTAGCTGCTCCCAAAAACAGGACACAAATAAAGTGCCCCGATCCGATATGATGGTACGGGGTACGCCGTATAAGCATAGGATCCGTGAGATGTACAGTTCAGCGTACTTCTTGGCGTTGTAGTTGGTGTTGACCGGGATGAAATGGACAACTTTGGTCAGCCGATCGACGATTACCCACACAGAATCATGTTTCTGCAAGGTGGTGGGTAAACCGACGATGAAGTCCATGCTCACATCCTCCCATTTCCAGGCAGGAATTCCCAGTGGTTGCAGCAGTCCCGGTTTCCGCATATGGTCTGCCTTCACCCTTCGACATGTATCACACTCAGACATGTATTTTGCAGTCTCACGCTTCATCCGTGTCCACCAAAACTTGCTGCTGAGTTCTTGATACATTTTGTTGCTGCCGGGGTGAATAGAAAACTTTGACAAGTGAGCCTCGGCAAAGATTTTCTTCCGTAACTCCAGGTTACGGGGTACGACGATCCGGTCCTTGAACCATAGGACGCCGTCTCCGTCCTTCCGGAAACATTTCAGCTCCCCACTGTCTACACGTCTCCGCAAATGCGACATGCCCTTGTCATGTTTCTGAGCTGCCGCTATTTCTTCACGGATGGTGGGGATCAAAGCTAGGTTGTAGAGAGCTCCATGTGGAATCACATGTAGTGGTGGTTCGCTCTCTTCCAACGGTGTGAGGGTCAGATTATGGACGTGTGACTTGCGGCTCAGCGCATCTGCCACTACGTTTGCCTTGCCCGGATGATAATGGATCTCTATTTCGTAATCCTTTATCAGTTCTAACCATCTTCGTTTCCTCATGTTCAGCTCTTTCTGAGTGAATATGTACTTGAGGCTTTTGTGGTCGGTATATAGATGTACGAGGTTACCGAGTAGGTAGTGCCTCCACATCTTCAGTGCAAGTACCACGGCAGCGAGCTCCAAATCGTGAGTTGGATAATTCTGCTCATGGTTTCTAAGCTGCCGTGATCCATACGCGACCACTCTTCGGTCTTGCATCAGCACACATCCGAGCCCAACGCCGGATGCATCGCAGTACACATTGAACGGTTTTGTTGTGTCTGGCTGCGCCAAAACCGGTGCTGATGTCAGGTGTTTGACTAAAGCCTTGAATGCTGCTTCACATGCTGGACTCCAAACATATTTGGTAGCCTTCTTTAGCAGCTCTGTCATTGGCTTGGCAATCTTTGAGAAGTTCAAAATGAACCTCCGATAATATCCCATGAGTCCGAGGAAACTCCGTACCTCGTGAACAGTTCTCGGGGATTTCCAATTCATTACTTGAGTGATCTTGCTCGGGTCCACAGCGATACCCTCCGCTGATATGATATGCCCGAGAAAAGGCACTTGCGATATCCAGAACTCGCATTTGCTGAATTTCGCGTATAACTTGTGGTCCCGCAGCCGTTGCAAGACTATACGCAGATATTTCTTGTGATCTTCCTCCCACTTGGAATATACCAGGATGTCGTCGATGAAGACCACGACAAACTTGTCCAGCTCCAGCATGAATACCGAGTTCATCAAGTACATGAAGTGAGCTGGAGCATTGGTGAAACAGCTCTGATACCACCCTGACACAGCTCTGATACCACGCTGACACGACCCGCTCAACCGAGACAGGCCACTCGCCCGGGAATCGCATTGGGTGGTGCCGTGTTGTGCGGCACCCAACAGCACACATACGAGGAACAATGTATTACATAAAACAATAGCGGAAGCTTACAAATTTTTCTTTGTAAATACTTTACATAAAGTAACTACAGCGGAAGTCTATATCAACTCACGTCGAATAACTAAAAGCACTCGAGATGAAGTCCAGCCCGCGGACTCCTCTCGCTAGCAACACGAAGACAAGCAGCAGCGGCTGGGTTCTCCATGTGTTACCTGACTCGGGAGTCCCCGAGTCTCACCGGAAAACCTTCTTTTCAGCATCGTTGTTAACCTGCAAAACCACTTATATAGCAAGCGTGAGCACATAGGCTCAGCAAGTCTGACCCATCTCTCCTAAGCAAGAAACTCTACATGCACGACGGTTGCAATTGGGTTGGCTAGATTTGCATAAAGGACTCGCCTAAAGTCGATCCTTAACTTTCAGATTTTAAGCCTCATTGTGCAAACCTTGAGCTGAAAAGCATCGCAACTCCACAATCAAACAAGAAACGCTTTGTTGCGATGCTCCTTGCACAAAGTGAAAGTAAACTTTAATGAGCCTATCTCTAATTCAATCATGGTTGCAATACAAGTTATAGCACAGCCTTATCAAGTTCAAAGATAAACAATTCCAGTTGTTACTACGTCAAGACGCAGTGGGCAAGTATGCTCATATGACCGCGAGCGACGGTGATTTGAATCAGTACACGCCCGGACTACACGGCACGTACACCCGCACTCCGAGTTGCCGGCAGCAACCTCGACTGACGTTGTACGCGGCCACCTTTCCCAAGATCTTCCACATTGGACGCAGTCCAACTTCCCCGAGTACGCAAGCTCCCTCAAGGTACATACCCGCTGTGGTATGTTCTTGAGCGACTTACCTCCTGCTACCCTGACGCCGAAAGCCTAAGGCAGTTGGAAAAGTTCCACTATGGATTTCCCAAGGTACATCGGTTTCCTAGGTCCCATATAGCAAGTATGTGCCCGGTACACAACTCAAACTTGTCCAACAGGGCCAAGCACGGACGGGCCTTAATCGACACAGGCAGGGCTATGCACGCACGGCCTGCAACCTGCTGCATCTAAACCTCCCTGCCCAGTCTCCATTTCTTAAATGTGAACTTTCCTCATCTTTTCTAATTCGGACCTGTTCCGAGTAAACCAGCCCTAAACTCGCGAGTAGATTCCAACTACTCGTCTTCTACCGGACCTTTCCTACTAACATTAGCGTAGCCAAATTCCCTCGAGGAGTTGCTATTCTACCCTTTCTCTCTTAGGTGTTTTTAGTCATGCAAGTGGGGTTTTCAATATCATCTAGACGTAATGCAATCAACGATGCAAAGCTATGATCTCTACAAATGGAAATGCTTTATAAAACTGTTCAAATGCAAACCGGGGCTTGCCTGTTTTGCAGGTGACTACTGTTACAATCAGTTAGTGACGATCACTTGGAGCTTGATCACTTGTTCTCCTCCCTCCTTGATCTTCACTTCAAATCCTCCTCACCTTCTTCACGTATATGCTACACGATATGATCATGCATATATATTTAACTGAAAAGCTTTTGCTCATAAGATCTAAAGACCATTTTAAAACTGGAACTTTGTTTAAGAATTTAAAATGACACTGGTGCTAGTGGTTTGGGTTGGGCTTAAACACTAAGATTAAGTGTTGAGTGCTTCTTCCCACTTAAGTGTTGATCCCCTTAAGAGATCGCACATGACAGTGGTGATCCAGAGCTCTAATGGAGCTGAGAATTTTCATGTGAGTTCCTTGTCACAAGAAAGTCCTCTGGACCAAAATTTAGCACATTTCATGGAATGGTTTATTCAGAATAATTCTCTAAGTGTTTAGTCAAAGATGAATTAATTCTGAGGTAACATCCATGTTCATGTCAAACTCAGTGAACCACAATTTCAATTATAATTTATACAGTCTACATGAATTGTCCTAGGATTTTTGGAGCTAGGAATTTCCCAGAACTGAATTTACAAGTTTTGGAAATTCTCTTAAAATGTTTCTGTATTCATTTGAATACAGGAACTTACAATCTGAATTACCCTGACCAATTCAACTCCAAATGAGCTGAAACTTTTACAGGAGTCTAATAACACCCTAGAGAATATTCTGGCAAAATTTGAGGAGTTTTGGATAAACCAAACTCCCTCAAAAATTCTTTTGCTGAAAAGCTTTAAAGAATTTTCCAGAATTAAATAAAGACTTTCATACAAATTGGGTTGCGTAATTGGATAGAGTTCGTCAATCTGAATCTAACCCAATTTGAATCACTAAATTTGGAGGTTCCTAGCAAAAGTTATGCTCTTCTAAAGTTTGGGGGAAAAATCTGGGATTTGAATAAATCCAGGGAAAAGTTTAAACCTGACTGTGGGCCATGGGGCACGTGTCAGTCACCGGGAGCGCGCCACACGGGCTACAGAATTGTTTTCCGCGCTGTCACAGCCGATCCCGTGCCACAGAGTATCCGGCCCGTTTTCCCCGAGTCGCTGACACGCAGGCCCAGGGGGGGTCGTCTTCCACCTCTCGCTCCCGCGCGATCCCGCCGCCGGGTTCGCCGGAGAAGCTCCGAGATTAGTCGTCCGGCCATCTCAACTGCTGAAACGCGCCGCCAGCCCCTAATTCAACGTGAGGAACACGCTTGTGGGGTTTGCTCGAGCCGGTAGGGCCCCCAAACTAGCCCGCGACGGCGCAACGGTCCGGACGAAGTCCGGCGACGTCGCCCGACGCCCTAAGCCTTCTAGGCTTCAGTTTTCAAGCTCTAGAGCACCGGCGGACGCTAAGGAACATCGACATGGGAATACAATAGCTCAGAAACGGTTCTAAATTAGGGTTCACCGTGCACCCGAACCTTTCCGCCATAGCCGCCGTCGTAAAGACTGGAAATACGTCGTGCACAGTGTGTTTCATGCGGGGTTTCAAAAGCAAACTGGTGCCTCCTTACGTCTAGCCCTCGTGTGCGAAGTTTCGGGCTATCTAGACCATAATCAACTGGGAATTTCTCGGAAACGTACCGGAAGGTCGGTTTGCACCGATCGGGGGAAATTCTCGAAATTCCCTGCCGATGATCCACGGTTGATCCTGAGCTTCGGGGGTGAGTTGCCTGGACGTCGCGCGCGCCCGGAGATGACCTAACTCGGTCGTGACAAGCCGCGGTTGAAGCTGCCCACGAGAGCACTTGCTCTCGGTTCTATGGCGGCTGCCGTGGAAACTCGCCGTTCTCGGTGCAGAGAGCGTGAATCCGCTCGGTGATGGCTCGGGGATGTTGTGGGGTGTTCTGCGGTGCAGTTTTCCTGCTCAGCTGCGGCTGGCACAAGCGCTAGGTGGTGGTCGATCGACCGAGAGCTCGGCGGCAGCGCTCGGTTGATTTTTCTTGCGCGAGGAGGAAGAACAGGCCGAGGGTTCGGGGCTTCGGCGATGACAGGGAAAAGGAGCCCGACAGGGGGTAATAAAGCACTGGGTGAGGCGGTTCCCACGGGGAGGCGGTCGCCCGAGGCGGTGAGCGCCGCTGTCGGCTCTGCCGATTGCTTCACGTGGGAAGGAAGCAAAACAGAGACTGTGGACTTCAGATCTTTTGCAATTTTTCAGTTCACACAATGACATGTGGGACCCACTGACTAGTCCTCCTTATCCCCTCTCCAAATATCTCCCAAGTTTGAATGTTGAGTGAATTCAATTGTGGGGATTCAAATCTGGTATGCATTTGTATAATTGGGCAAGTTTCATCCAAATTCAAACATGCATTTGGATTCTTTGTCTTTTAAAGTCCATTTTGCAAAATGGGTTGCAAACTATTTCCATAAATCATGAAACTTTACACACCCCCTAATTTGGACTCAAGGAATTCAAATATTAAATCTGATTTTTATTTTGGCTGCTGCAAATGAGATTTTTATCACAACAGTTTTGAATTCCGTTGTGTTTTTCTCATTTGAATTTTTGTTTGAACAAATTGTTCCAAATCTGATTTTTGTTTTCTCACACATATGGGAACTTCCCATCCTTGTTTTAGACCCCTCTAGGGCTCCGAGTTCTCAAATGAACATTTGACTTGTGTGAAGAAAGCCCTCATGTGTGTTATCACATGTGGGAAAAAGTTTTAACAAGTCCCAAATTTCATACACATGAAACAAAACTTTTGCAAATAAGTGTTTCTTTGTATTCATAATTTTGGGACCTTTACATTCCTCCCCCCTTAAAAGGAATCTCGTCCCGGGATTCCAAAGAAGAACGAGGTGGGAGGTAATTACAAGGTTTATGACAAAAGCTCCGGATAATTCTTGTGGATGTAATCTTCAGTTTCCCACGTAGCCTCTTCCGGGGTATGATTACTCCACAAGACTTTGTAAAATTTCAATGTCTGGTTCCGGGTGATCCGGGTCTTTTCGTCGATAATCTGAATAGGTTGCTCGACGTAGGTGAGATCCGGCCTCAACTCGTTGATGTCTTCGGTGCGGATGGCAGCGGTAAACTTGAGACACTTCCGCAGCTGGGACACGTGAAATATGTCGTGAATACCGGCAAGGCTTGCCGGTAGTCCCAGCCGGTAGGCTACAGTTCCGCACTTCTCCGTGATAGTAAATGGACCGATGAAGCGGGGAGCAAGTTTCCCCTTGACACTGAACCGATGAATCCACTTCATCGGAGACACACGAAGATACACGTGCTCTCCGACTTCGAAATGCAGCGGTCGACCTCTCTGGCCCGCGTAGCTCTTTTGACGAGATTGGGCAGCTTTGAGGTTCTCTTGTATTATCCGAACTCTCTCTTGGCTTCATTGACAAGATCAACCCCGAATGTTACTCGTTCACCGGATTCGCACCAGTTCAATGGTGTACGGCACTTCCGGCCTATAGAGCTTCATATGGTGCCATCTTAATGCTCGTCTGATATCCGTTGTTGTACGAGAACTCCGCCAGCGGTAAGTGATCATCCCAGCTCTTACCGTGGTGGATGGCACATGCTCTTAGCATATCCTCTAGTATTTGATTTACCCTCTCAGTTTGCCCATTGGTTTGAGGGTGATATGCAGAGCTTCTAATCAACTTTGTCCCCAAGGAGGTGTGTAGCTGTTCCCAGAAACGGGCTACGAACAGCGATCCTGTATCTGACACAATGGTGCGGGGAACTCCATGTAAGCACAAGATCCGTGCTATGTACAGCTCCGCATACTGCTTTGCGTTGTACCTAGTATGCACAGGGATGAAATGTGCTGATTTGGTTAATCGGTCCATGATTACCCAAATCGAATCATGGTTGTGGGAGGTCATCGGCAACCCGATGATGAAGTCCATACTCAAGTCTTCCCACTTCCATGCCGGTACTTGCAATGGCTGCAACAGGCCTGACTTCTTCATATGGTCGGCCTTGACTCTTCGACACGTATCACACTCTGAAACGTACTTTGCAACTTCACATTTCATCGTGTCCACCAAAACTTCTTCCGAAGATCTTGGTACATTTTATTACTGCCCGGATGAATGGAAAACTTGGACAAATGAGCTTCATCCAAAATTTTCTTCCGTAGTCCCATATCCCGGGGTACTACAATCCGGTCGTTAAACCACAAAGTACCCTCATCATCCTTCCGGAAGCACTTCATTTCTCCGTTGTCTATCCTTCGCCGTATGTGAGACATACCCTTGTCTTTCCGTTGAGCTTCAATGATCTCCTCTCGGATGGTAGGAATGAGAGCGAGATTATAGAGAGCTCCATACGGGATGACACGGAGGCTTGGTTCTTTATCATCAATTTCAGCAATAGTTAGGTGATGGATATGCGCCTTACGACTAAGCGCATCGGCGACCACATTCGCCTTTCCTGGATGATAATGAATCTCTAGTTCATAATCCTTAATGAGCTCTAGCCATCTTCGTTGCCTCATGTTCAAATCTTTCTGAGTGAAGATGTACTTCAAGCTCTTGTGGTTGGTG
This sequence comes from Neostapfia colusana, assembly GCA_030760725.1. Lineage (NCBI taxonomy): Eukaryota > Viridiplantae > Streptophyta > Magnoliopsida > Poales > Poaceae > Neostapfia > Neostapfia colusana. The sequence goes on from JASWHV010000004.1 coordinate 93,542,217, forward strand.
TAGAGGTGTACAAGATTTCCGAGCAAGTAATGCCTCCACATCTTCAAAGCAAGGACCACGGCAGCTAACTCAAGATCATGAGTTGGATAATGCTGCTCGTGAGTTCTGAGTTGACGAGATCCATAAGCGACCACTCGTCTTTCTTGCATCAGCACGCAGCCAAGACCGATGCCAGATGCATCGCAATAAACGTCGAATGGCTTCGTTGTATCCGGCTGAGCAAGAACTGGGGCTGTTGTGAGATGCTTCACTAAAGTCTTGAAAGCTTGTTCACACGCAGCACCCCACATAAATCTGGTGTTCTTCTTTAATAATTCCGTCATCGGTTTAGCAATCTTGGAGAAACTCGGAATAAACCTCCGGTAGTAACCCGCTAAACCGAGGAAGCTTCGGATTTCATGTACTGACTTTGGTGACTCCCATTTCTGCACTTGGATAATCCTACTCGGATCTACAGCGATGCCCTCCGCTGAAATGATGTGTCCGAGAAAAGGTACTTGATTAATCCAGAATTCACACTTGCTGAATTTTGCATAGAGCTGATGATCTCGCAATCTTTGTAGCACAATATGCAGATGTTCAGCATGTTCTTCCTCTGACTTGGAGTACACCAAGATATCGTCGATGAAAACAACGACAAATTTATCCAACTCCGGCATGAACACTGAATTCATCAGGTACATAAAGTGTGCCGGGGCGTTGATCAAACCAAAAGACATAACGAGGTACTCATACAGCCCGTATCTCGTTGAAAATGCCGTCTTCGGAATATCTTCTGCCCGGATTTTAATCTGATGATATCCGGACCGAAGATCCATCTTCGAAAATACCTTCGCACCCACTAATTGATCGAAGAGCATATCAATGCGAGGTAGTGGATACTTGTTCTTGATGGTAACGGCGTTTAAAGGACGATAATCAACACAAAGTCGTAGTGTTTTGTCCTTCTTTTTGACAAACAACGCTGAACAACCCCAAGGTGACGAACTCGGTCGTATAAATCCCTTGCTCATTAGGTCATTCAGCTGTGTCTTCAATTCTGCCAGTTCATTGGGTGCCATCTTGTACGGCCTTCGTGATATCGGTGTGGTTCCCGGTATAAGTTCGATCTTGAACTCAACATCTCGCTCGGGCGGCATGCCCGGTAAATCGTCGGGAAACACATCCGGATACTCACGTACCACCAGAATGTCCTCTATCTTGACAGCTTCCGTGTGGTTCACTGTTGCAATCTGCTGCCGTCTGGCGCCCAGAATTAATATATGAAGACCGTGCTGTGGGGAGTTGAGCTCAACGGTCCTGGAGCTGATGTTAAGAACCGCTCTGTGGTAATTCAACCACGACATCCCCAAAATGATGTCGATCTTCAGACCCTCAAGGATAATGAGAGTCGTAGGGTATATTTTACCCCCCAAACAAAGAGGTGCTCGGGAGACAACCTCGCTTGCGGTACTTTTGCCCCCGGGCAAAGATATGAGGTATTGCCTCTTTGTGTAAACGGTTTGGAGCTGATGTTGAGCCACAAAAGATTGGCTAATGAAGTTGTGTGTGGAACCGGAATCAAAGAGAACTAAAACCGGTAGCTGATTCAGAGAAAACATCCCTGCTAAAGCGGCTTCTCCTTCCGGAACATCATCAATCACAGTATAGTGAATATTGCCCCTTATCTGCCCTCCTATCTGCAGATTATGGTACGGATCGTATTGTTGTAAATATGATGACCCGCATCCTTGAATTCCCTCCGAACATTGCCTAGCATAATGGCCCTTACACCCACAAGTAAGACACGGATGCCTCTCCGGTTCTTCGTTGACTTGCGGTGGACTGCTAGGTACATATGGCTGCAGCGATGGAGCACAAACCACCGTCTGATGCTGCGGATGTGGAGGTGGTGCAAGTTGTAGAACTTGACCAGCAATCAATCTCTGAGGAGTTGATCGTACAGGTGGCCTCCATCTTTCACCGGGTGGCGTTTGATACACCAAACGGTACTTCTGAGGCACATGACTTGTGCTAGCCTGCTCGATCTTACTCATCTTTCTCTTCTCCGCTTGCCACTCAAGTGTCGGCTTCTCTTGAATGAAAGCCGCATTGACCATGTTGGTGTAACTGCCGTTATTATGTACGGCCAGCTTCTCCTGTAATATGGCACTCAGGCCATGGAAAAATAGGTCACACCGTGCCTCTTCTTTCGCCACATATTCGGGAGCATATTGGGCCAAAAGATTAAATCTCCTGACATACTCGAGGACACTCATGCCCCCTTGCTTCAAGCCTAAAAATTCCTCCCGCTTTGCCTTGACAATACCTAATGGTATGTAACGAATACGAAAGGCTTCACAAAACTCTCTCCATATCACTTGATGGCCCTCCGGAATGGTGGCAATATGATCCACCAACCAGTTTCCGGCGGCTCCATGGAGTTGTTGAGCGGCAAACTTTGTCTTCTGGTATTCATCACACTTGAATACTCCAAATTTAGACTCGATGACACGAAGCCATTGATCTGCTTCCACAGGTTCGGTGGCTTCAGTAAAAATTGGCGGTTGAGTCGCCAAGAAGTCCAGATAAGCGTCCCGAGGTGGAACGACTTGTTGCATGTTCTGGAGTACGCCTTGCTGTACCAAAGCTTGGAGTAAGCGTGTGTGTTCTTGTGTTGCTTCTTGGAGTAGCCTAGCGTTCTTTTGGTTAGACTCGATGACTCGAGTCATAAGATCCATCCATCCCGTGGATGGTGGTTCCGATAGTGGGATAGAAGCATCACCACCTCGACGAGAACTTCCGGCCCTACCCCTAGAGCGATTACGAACCATACTGCAAAATGTAGTTGAGATGAGTTAAACAAGAACTCAGCAGTATGTGAGACTAATGGAAACATGATTATGTCAAAACCTTATGAAAGCAGTAACAAAATTCATGTTTACAAAACTCCTTAGTAGGCATAACTATCCAGCCTATCTGTACAGGACAGACCTTTATGCACTATCTCCAGATTTTGATCTAGTTAAGGGCATTTTCATAACTCAAGTTGAATACCAAATTTAAAGTTAACTTCAGTATCTTTCCAACGAGTATTCATATGCCCCAGATCATCTCCGGATTTAAAGTTATGATTTCCCAAAGTTGACAGAATTCCTGGATTAAATTTGCCAGCACCTCGTTTGTACGTGGCTGATTTTATCACAGTTGTATATGTAAATACAATAAGAATCTGAACAAACTTTGAATTACAACAATGTTGCACATTTCATAACCTATCCAATGGTGTATCATAGGCTCCTTAAGGTTTTATCTACAGAAAGTTATGGTTTAAAAACAGAAAGGTCCAGAGAGGTCTTGTTACTGTCCTGGTTCAGGACAGTTTACTTTACTCTGAACTTTCTACCCACTTAACATGTGATTTAGCTCTGGAGGTCTGCAAAGAAGTTGTAGATCACTTGAAAATCTTTCCAGAACTGTATCATACACCTTAATTGGGTCAAGCTACCCAGAGTTATGCTCTGTTGAAGTCCAGCACAAATTTCTGCTGGAACAGGGCACTCTGTTTTTGAAATCTTTGAAGTCTAATCTTCCTCTCATTTGAATCTTAGCTCAAAATAAGAGTTCAGTAACTAATATTTGTTTCAAACTTCCATTTTTATTTGAAAGTTAGTTCATGAGTTATTTCTTTGAAGGAAAGACGTTATTAAGTTTAGTACGGTGTCGACGCACCGTAAGAAGCATGTCGGTACTACGTAACCTCACCAAAAGAAAATCCTAACCGGATTATACCGGCATAAACGTATCTTAGGTGGCACTAAAACGGTCACTCGCAAACGTGTACTATTCGTACTACGATTTCGTGGTTAACCCTGCACAAGTCACACTCAATCGTCAGGTCCGGCTGCACACCGAACCCGGTATCCATACAGTTCTTACACCCGTCTGTCATCACTCGCACAGGTGTTCTCAAGCCAAACACGCCTTGAGCTACGTGTTCACGTTACTAACCACGTGACGGGGTTTCCCAAATTGCACCACGCACGCCTGGGACAGACGTTGCTCGAGTACCCCAAACGACATGAAGAGTCGTAGAGGATACTAAAGCGGATTGGGTTATCTGCCACCCGTGGGGCTCCACCCTTCAGCTTGTGCGCACTGGTGGACAGCGCTTACGTGCACCCCCCAAGACATAAATTGTCCCGAGATGCACGATTTTCCGACATAACAAATAAGTTAGATTGCCACCTTCATAATAAGCTAATAGTAATCCTTATGTGGGCCTAGTACCGTATCCTCACCGTAACCTAAATTTTTGTCGTAATACCTTCCTTATTCCGTGTGCTATTACCAATGCGGCTCTGATACCACGCTGAAACAGCTCTGATACCATGCTAACACAGCTCTAATACCACGCTGACGCGACCCGCTCAACCGAGACAGGCCACTTGCCCGGGAATCGCATTGGGTGGTGCCGTGCTGTGCGGCACCCAACAGCACACATACGAGGAACAATGTATTACATAAAACAATAGCGGAAGCTTACAAATTTTTCTTTGTAAATACTTTACATCAAGTAACTACAGCGGAAGTCTATATCAACTCACGTCGAATAACTAAAAGCACTCGAGATGAAGTCCAGCCCGCGGACTCCTCTCGCTAGCAACACGAAGACAAGCAGCAGCGGCTGGGTTCTCCATGTGTTACCTGACTCGGGAGTCCCCGAGTCTCACCGGACAACCTTCTTTTCAGCATCGTTGTTAACCTGCAAAACCACTTATATAGCAAGCGTGAGCACATAGGCTCAGCAAGTCTGACCCGTCTCTCCTAAGCAAGAAACTCTACATGCACGACGGTTGCAATTGGGTTGGCAAGATTTGCATAAAGGACTCGCCTAAAGTCGATCCTTAACTTTCAGATTTTAAGCCTCATTGTGCAAACCTTGAGCCGAAAAGCATCACAACTCCACAATCAAACAAGAAACGCTTTGTTGCGATGCTCCTTGCACAAAGTGAAAGTAAACTTTAATGAGCCTATCTCTAATTCAATCATGGTTGCAATACAAGTTATAGCACAGCCTTATCAAGTTCAAAGATAAACAATTCCAGTTGTTACTACGTCAAGACGCAGTGGGCAAGTATGCTCATATGACCGCGAGCGACGGTGATTCGAATTAGTACACGCCCGGACTACACGGCACGTACACCCGCACTCCGAGTTGCCGGCAGCAACCTCGACTGACGTTGTACGCGGCCACCTTTCCCAAGATCTTCCACATTGGACGCAGTCCAACTGCCCCGAGTACACAAGCTCCCTCAAGGTACATACCCGCTGTGGTATGTTCTTGAGCAAGTTACCTCCTGCTACCCTGACACCGAAAGCCTAGGGCAGTTGGAAAAGTTTCACTATGGATCTCCCAAGGTACATCGGTTTCCTGGGTCCCATATAGCCAGTATGTGCCCGGTACACAACTCAAACTTGTCCAACAGGGCCAAGCACGGACGGGTCTTAATCGACACAGGCAGGGCTATGCACGCACGGCCTGCAACCTGCTGCATATAAACCTCCCTGCCCAGTCTCCATTTCTTAAATGTGAACTTTCCTCAACTTTTCTAATTCGGACCCGTTCCGAGTAAACCAGCCCTAAACTCGCGAGTAGATTCCAACTACTCGTCTTCTACCGGACCTTTCCTACTATCATTAGCGTAGCCAAATTCCCTCGAGGAGTTGCTATTCTACCCTTTCTCTCTTAGGTGTTTTTAGTCATGCAAGTGGGGTTTTCAATATCATCTAGACGTAATGCAATCAACGATGCAAAGCTATGATCTCTACAAATGGAAATGCTTTATAAAACTGTTCAAATGCAAACCGGGGCTTGCCTGTTTTGCAGGTGACTACTGTTACAATCAGTTAGTGACGATCACTTGGAGCTTGATCACTTGTTCTCCTCCCTCCTTGATCTTCACTTCAAATCCTCCTCACCTTCTTCACGTATATGCTACACGATATGATCATGCATATGTATTTAATTGAAAAGCCTTTGCTCATAAGATCTAAATACCATTTTAAAACTGGAACTTTGTTTAAGAATTTAAAATGACACTGGTGCTAGTGGTTTGGGTTGGGCTTAAACACTAAGATCAAGTGTTGAGTGCTTCTTCCCACTTAAGTGTTGATCCCCTTAAGAGATCACACATGACAGTGGTGATCCAGAGCTCTAATGGAGCTGAGAATTTTCATGTGAGTTCCTTGTCACAATAAAGTCCTCTGGACCAAAATTTAGCACATTTCATGGAATGGTTTATTCAGAATAATTCTCTAAGTGTTTAGTCAAAGATGAATTAATTCTGAGGTAACATCTATGTTCATGTCAAACTCAGTGAACCACAATTTCAATTATAGTTTATAGAGTCTACATTAATTTTCCTAGGATTTTTGGAGCTAGGAATTTCCCAGAACTGAATTTACAAGTTTTGGAAATTCTCTGAAAATGTTTCTGTATTCATTTGAATACAGGAACTTACAATCTGAATTACCCGGATCAATTCAACTCCAAATGAGCTGAAACTTTTACAGGAGTCTAATAACACCCTAGAGAATATTCTGGCAACATTTGAGGATTTTTGGATAAACCAAACTCCCTCAAAAATTCTTTTGCTGAAAAGCTTTAAAGAATTTTCCAGAATTAAATAAAGACTTTCATACAAATTGGATTGCATAATTGTATAGAGTTTGTCAATCTGAATCTAACCCAATTTGAATCACTAAATTTGGAGGTTCCTAGCAAAAGTTACGCTCTTCTAAAGTTTGGGGGGAAAATCTGGGATTTGAATAAATCCGGGGAAAAGTCTAAACCTGACTGTGGGCCATGGGGCACGTGTCAGTCATCGGGAGCGCGCCACACGGGCTACAGAATTGTTTCCCGCGCTGTCACAGCCGATCCCGTGCCACAGAGTATCCGGCCCGTTTTCCCCGAGTCGCTGACACGCGGGCCCAGGGGGGGTCGTCTTCCACCTCTCGCTCCAGCGCGATCCCGCCGCCGGGCTCGCCGGAGAAGCTCCGGGATTAGTCGTCCGGCCATCTCAACTGCTGAAACGCGCCGCCAGCCCCTAATTCAACGTGAGGAACACGCTGGTGGGGTTTTCTCGAGCCGGTAGGGCCCCCAAACTAGCCCGCGACGGCGCAACGGTCCGGACGAAGTCCGGCGACGTCGCCCCGACGCCCTAAGCCTTCTAGGCTTCAGTTTTCAAGCTCTAGAGCACCGGCGGATGCTAAGGAACATCGACATGGGAATACAATAGCTCAGAAACGGTTCTAAATTAGGGTTCACCGTGCACCCGAACCTTTCTGCCATAGCCGCCGTCGTAAAGACTGGAAATACGTCGTGCACAATGTGTTTCATGCGGGGTTTCAAAAGCAAACTGGTGCGTCCTTACGTCTATCCCTCGTGTGCGAAGTTTCGGGCTATCTAGACCATAATAAACTGGGAATTTCTCGGAAACATACCGGAAGGTCGGTTTGCACCGATCGGGGGAAATTCTCGAAATTCCCTGCCGACGATCCACGGTTGATCCTGAGCTTCGGGGGTGAGTTGCCTGGACGTCGCGCGCGCCCGGAGATGACCTAGCTCGGTCGTGACAAGCCGCGGTTGAAGCTGCCCACGAGAGCACTTGCTCTCGGTTCTATGGCGGCTGCCGTGGAAACTCACCGTTCTCGGTGCAGAGAGCGTGAATCCGCTCGGTGATGGCTCGGGGATGTTGTGGGGTGTTCTGTGGTGCAGTTTTGCTGCTCAGCTGCGGCTGGCACAAGCGCTAGGTGGTGGTCGATCGACCGAGAGCTCGGCGGCAGCGCTCGGTTGATTTTTCTTGCGCGAGGAGGAAGAACAGGCCGAGGGTTCGGGGCTTCGGCGATGAGAGGGAAATGGAGCCCGACAGGGGGTAATAAAGCACTGGGTGAGGCGGTTCCCACGGGGAGGCGGTCGCCCGAGGCGGTGAGCGCCGCTGTCGGCTCTGCCGATTGCTTCACGTGGGAAGTAAGCAAAACAGAGACTGTGGACTTCAGATCTTTTGCAATTTTTCAGTTCACACAATGACATGTGGGACCCACTGATCAGTCCTCCTTATCCCCTCTCCAAATATCTCCCAAGTTTGAATGTTGAGTGAATTCAATTGTGGGGATTCAAATCTGGTATGCATATGGATAATTGGGCAAGTTTCATCCAAATTAAAACATGCATTTGAATTCTTTGTCTTTTAAAGTCCATTTTGCAAAATGGGTTGCAAACTATTTCCATAAATCATGAAACCTTGCACACCCCCTAATTTGGACTCAAGGAATTCAACTATGAAATCTGATTTTTATTTTGGCTGCTGCAAATGAGATTTTTAGCACAACAGTTTTGAATTCCATTGTGTTTTTCTCATTTGAATTTTTGTTTGAACAAATTGTTCCAAATCTGATTTTTGTTTTCTCACACATATGGGAACTTCCCATCCTTGTTTTAGACCCCTCTAGGGTTCCAAGTTCTCAAATGAACATTTGACTTGTGTGAAGAAAGCCCCCATGTGTGTTATCACATGTGGGAAAAAGTTTTAACAAGTCCCAAATTTCATACACATGAAACAAAACTTTTGCAAATAAGTGTTTCTTTGTATTCATAATTTTGGGACCTTTACAATTGGTGAGGCCGAAGGACATGACCAGGTACTCATAAAGTCCGTACCTTGTCGAGAAAGCCGTCTTCGGAATGTCCTCAGCCCTTATCTTAATCTGATGGTACCCGGATCTTAAGTCCATTTTGGAAAAGATCTTTGCTTTGACCAACTGATCAAACAGCATGTTGATCCGTGGCAACGGGTACTTGTTCTTGATGGTTACGGCATTTAATGGATGATAGTCCACGCAAAGCCGCAACGTCTCATCCTTCTTCTTGACAAATAATGTCGAACAGCCCCATGGCGAGGAGCTCGGCCTAATAAAACCCTTCTCCAGAAGGTCCGTGAGCTGAGTCTTCAGTTCAGCCAACTCCTTGGGTGCCATCTTGTATGGCCTTTGGGATATCGGCATGGTTCCCGGTGCAAGTTCAATCTTGAACTCCACCTCTCTATCGGGCGGCATCCCCGGCAAATCGTCCGGGAATACGTCAGGGAACTCTCGGACCACTGGAATATCTTCCAATCTGATGGTTGTGGCTTGATAGACACTTGGAATTTTTATTTCTGGACTGTCCAGAAATAAGGAGTGAGACCCGTGCACTTCTGAGTTTAAGTGCACGACTCGAAGGACGGTGTCTAAAACAGCGCTGTGGCGGGTTAACCACGACATCCCTAGGATGACATCGACCTTCTGTCCCTCTAAGATAATGAGAGACGTGGGGTAAACTCTACCCTCTAAGCATAATGGTGCTTTGGAGACCATTACGCTCGCTGAAATCTTCCCACCCGGTGAACAAATTAAATATGGACTATCGGTGGGTAGTATTGGCAAGCTGTGTTTAGCAATGAAAGCTTGGCTAATAAAATTATGCGTGGCACCTGAATTAAACAGTACTATAGCAGGATGCTGGTGGAGTAGGAACATACCCGCAAAGATTGGCTCGCCCTCCGGCACGTCCTCTATGTCAAACTGGTGGACGGTGCCGGGTCTAGGGTTTGCCCGCCGCGCATTAGTAGGGTTCCGGGGTTGATTCCTCCCCGGAAACTGCGATGCCACTCCGCCGCCTTGCCTCTCCGGGCAACTGCTCGCGAAGTGTCCTGGACGACCACACTTGTAACATGTGGCCGCTGCTGGTGTAGTGCTTGGGGGACAAAAGCCCGGCATGCGCTGCTGAGGTGCATACGCACGCGGCATCGCCCGCTGCTGCTGTTATTGTGGAGGTGGTACTGGCAGTGCCGGCCTGAATGCCGGTGAAGAGTACGGTCGACTGCGGAACGGCATCGACCGCTGTGGTGGCTGCCAGCGTGCACCTGATGGTGGGCGATTCACCATCCGAAACTTCTGAGGACCGCCTCCTTCTCCACTGCTTTGCGGCGTGCTTCGCTTTCGCTCCGCCGCTGCTAACTCCTTGCCGGAGTCCTCCTGAACAATCGCATCATCAATGATGTTGTTGAGGCTGCCGCGATTGAACATCGCCAACTTGTTCTTCAGGAGCGGGTTAAGCCCCTGGTAAAAGTGGCCCCGCCGCTTCTCGTCGGTATCGGCATGATACGACGCATAAAGCGCGAGATCATTGAACGCCCTGGAGTATTCCAGCGCGTTCCGGCTCCCTTGCTGCAGGTGCAGGAACTCCTGCGTCTTCCTCTTCATCAAACCTGGCGGTATATGATAGGCCCTGAAGGCCGTCCGGAACTCCGTCCAGGTCATCACTCGGTCGGTGGGCTGTGAGGCACAGAAGTTGGCCCACCACGCGCTCGCGGATCCTTGGAGCTGCTGGACCGCGAACTGAGTCTTGCGCTGCTCGCTTATCTGGAGCAGCCCGAACTTCATCTCTATCGCACGGAGCCAGTTGTCCGCGTCAAGAGGTTCATCCGCCCTTGAGAATATAGGGGGATGAGTCGCCAGGAAGTCGGAGTAGGAGCTCTGTTGACGCTCCTCACGGTCTTGACGTCTCTCTGGGCGAGACGTATTAGCGATAAGCGTTTGCAGCAACTCTGTGTGCTGCTGATGTGAACCCGCCATTGCCGCGACGATGTCGGCCAATGTAACCGTTGGCAGTGGCGGTGGTGGTGTTTGCTGTTGCTGTTGCTGCTGCTGTCCCGAGGAGTCCTCGGGAGGCGGTTGGGAGGTCTCTCCCCCTTGGCTAGTGCCCCCAACATCAGGGTTGGCACGAGTACGCGTCATTCTGAAATTTAAAACAGCAGCGATTAGCACATGTCGTACTTAAAAATTTCCATATGCAACAGTAGGTATTGAAGTGACACATGAATAATTTGCACAACATTCACATATATTGATAAAGCATAAACTTTATACAAGATACATTATCCTCGGGTCTCCGAGAAGTCATGCTCATATCGTCACTACCTATACATATGCTACTGTCTACACGACATGTCACCGATTACAAAAGTTGGGTTACACTACCCTGGCTGCCCTACATGGCAACTGTAACCCCCCCTACTCGGAGTAGAACTCGACCTCCTGCGGGTTGTCCTCCTCCGGTACCACTGCTGGTGGCTCTGGATCTACCACCTCTTCTCCCATCCCGGGTTCTCCCATTGCTGGAAGACCCAAGACCACCGGTATACCCAATACCGGAGGTACGAGGTCCTGCAAAGCATGCACCTCGCCCATAGCCTGGTTGTAATCTTCTTCCGAGCCTTGCCCTTCCTCAATAGCGTCGTCCCGCTCTTGAGTAAGTTCCTCATTCTGCTGGGTCAAATTCTGTACCAGTTCTTGTAATGCCGCGATGTCGACACGGCTTTTCCTCTTTGCCTTCTTCAGACGATGCAACTGATTGTGTTGTTCATTCAGTCGCTTGATCGTCGGAAGGAGCACATTACGGAGTGCGCTGTGAGCACTCTCGAAATGATCTCCACGGCTTGTGCTCTCCTTGAGCTCGGTGGCGAGATGCTCCGTATGAACAGCTTGGCTGTCCATCACAGCGTTTCCCGCCCTCATCTGGAGGCTGAGATTTGCCTCCGCGGGGTTGTACCTTAGGCAACTCGGATCTGTTGCCTCCAGGTACCTCTCTTCCCACACATGCTGAGCCCGTCCCTCCACCGGAACGAGCGTGTATGTAGTGCCCTCCATAGCCTGCACGTGCAGTTGGCAGAAACGTGACATGGTGTCACGGGCTGCCACTTGCCACATCCCTTCCGGTTGTCTTCCTCTCACCGTGACGGTGAACGGCACCCAACTGGGTGGCGTAGGTCCTGCAGGGACTTCGACATGGATTGTCCACGTCTTGTTCCCCTCTTCGCCTTCTTCTTTGGCGAAGTATTGCGGCACCTGGTTGTACCCGAAATATTGGAGCATTTGCCACAATGCTTCCGGGTAGCCGCTGCGGTGAGAACAGTGGGACACCACCCACCCGTTCTCCAATTGTTTATCTGCTGTCATCTGTAAAAATATATTTGAGAAATGTCAAATATTTACTTAAACAGTAAACCTCTGAGTTATAACATAAGACATGTCATTGAACCCATAAAACTTGGAAACATAGTTCAAATTTTAAACAAATTTGACTGCTGATCTGCTGTTCCCATGACAGCCCTGACCAGTTTCCATTTCAACCTGATTTAGGCCATGTTAAACGCAAAACTAGTTCTGGAGCTCAACATAAACGTTAAAGCTAACTTCAATAGCTTTCCAGAAAGTATTTGCTTGGCCTAATATCTGTCCTGGTTCAAGAGTTATGAGATGCCAAAGTTAACAGAATTTCTGGAGAAATCTGGACAGCACCTCCCTGCTTTAGGTACTGATTTAATCCAAGAATTCCAGTTAATTCTGTTCCTAATCTGACAAAACTTTCTGTTACAAAGTTGTAACCCATCTCATAATCTTTCCATAACTACCTCATTTTCTATTTTTTTGATTTTTAAGCAGGAAGTTATGCTTAATTTACAGAGAGTTTACAGAGAGTCTTTACTCTGTCCTGTTTTCTGGACAGTTTCAACTCTACTGCATTTTTGGAATGGTTAAGGGATGAAACACCTCTGGACCTCAACAGAAGAGTTGTAAAGCACTTCCAAAGCTTTCCAGAAATGTATCATATGACCCCAACCTCGAAAGAACTCAACTTCTAACCCCTGATTAACTTCAGCCTTGATTCAGCTGAAAACAGAGTGCTCTGTCCTTAACAACCTATAAATTGAACACTTGTTAACTTTGAATATCCTGTTCAAGGGAAGGTGTTACATCAAGTTTTACTACTTTAGATCAAAACCTTCAAGTTTTAAATGAAGTTGTTCATTTAGTTGGGTGTGACGTCGATGCGTCACCAGATTATGTCGGTACTCCGTCCTCACAAAGAAAAACCTATACCGGACTTAGCCGGCTTCATTATTTCAGTGGCACTAAACGTCACTCGCACACGGATGCTACACGTCTACCGTTTCGTGGTCAGGCTACCTGCAGGAAACTCAATCAATCATCAGACTCGGCTGCACATCGAGCCCGGAATCCATACAGTTCGTACAACAGGTCGTCATCACTCGCCCGGATGTTCTCAAGCCAAACACGCCTTGAGTTATGTGTTCACGTTTCAGACCACGTGACGGGGTCTCCTAAGTTGCACCACGCACGCCAGGGATAGATGTTGCTCGAATACCCCAAACGACATGAAGAGTCGTAAAGGATATCAAAGCGGGTCGGGTTACCTGCCACCCGTACCACGCACGCCAGGGATAGATGTTGCTCGAATACCCCAAACGACATGAAGAGTCGTAAAGGATATCAAAGCGGGTCAGGTTACCTGCCACCCGTGGGGCTCCACCCTTCAGCTTGTGCGCACTGGTGGACAGCGCTTACGTGCACCCCCCAGGACATACACATCCCGAGGTGCACGATTTTCCGACATAATCAAATAGTTAATATGCCACTTTCTATATGCTAATAACATCCTTATACGGGCTACTAACTCGTTCCTCACTGGATTTTTGGAAAAGATGACCTTTGTAGTGCGTTAAACCTCAAGCGGGCTCTGATACCAATGCTGACACGACCCCAACGGTCTTGTCGAGCCAGGATCACGCTGAGGGGTGCTGCGTTGCACAGCACCGGATAACACACGTCAAAGGTACAAAGCGGAAGCGGAAATTTTTTTTACATAAACAAGTTTATGAACATGTTTACATCAAAATAGGTCCAGTCTACACTCACGGGCGTAGACTAAGCATCAAGTGCACGTTCAGCCCTTGAACGTGTCCTTGCTAGCACACATGCACACTAACTCTGCGGCGTGCACGACTCCCACTCGATGGGGTTCCCCTCCTGGGGTTCCGTCTCCTCTTCGGGAGTCCCTTCCTCATAGAACCCTGCAAAAGCTTCAAACACAAGCAGTGAGCATGAAGGCTCAGCAAGTCTGACCCGTCTCACCTAAACATGGAACTTCTAAATGAGGGGTGATGGGTACATAAGGTAAAATCATTTGCAAAGGACTCGCCTAATTAGTAGAACCTTACTTTCAAGTTTTAGCAGCAGGTTGTGGAGAACCTTACGCTAAGGCACATGAGAGAGCCGTGATCAAACAAGAAACGCATTTCTCTCATGTACTTTGCCCAAAGTTGAATGAACTTTAGTTAGCTCTAAACTACAGCAAATCATTAGCATTCAGAGTCCATCTTTCAATCAGCAACATTTTAACATGTAACTAGCCTGTTCTTTCTATATCACGGTACAGTGAACAAGTGGTACTCACTGACCGCGAGGGACGGCGATTATAATCGATTTACACCTGCAGGGTTACCTGAACAACCCGTCACGTACGCCCGTACTCGATGTTGCCTACAACAACCATCACGGACGCCGTACGCAGCCAACTTTCACCCGTCAGCCAAATATTGAACCGGTCCCATCGTCCCGAGCAAGAGCTCTCTGCACGCGCATCTCAGTGCCGCCAGCTGATTTACACCTCAAGCTCTCAACCTACCCTCTGAATGACGGGCAATGCCTCAATACCCAGCTACCCGAGTTACATCAGTTTCCCGGTTCCCATATAGCCGGTAGGTCTTCGGTACTGTTCTAGCTTGTTCAACAGGCCCGCACACGGCTCGGTCCTCAATCGACACAAGCGGAGCTACAGCACACAGGCTCCAAAGTCCTGCTGCCGTTACTCTCCGCTTGGTCTCCTTTTCTTGCCATGTGTTTCATGTGCTATCACTACCCGAGTCGAGTGCCTCTAGCCTATGCTCGCGAGTAGTTCCAACTACTCGACTTGTACCGAATCCTACACTATCTTAGCATGGCAGTAGCTAACGGGGTTTGAAATCCTAAAACCAACCCAAGGTTTTCTTGGCTATGCAATTGGGTTTTCAACCAAGACTATAATGCACAGACTAAAGTAATCAAGTATGTGCTCAAAACAATAAAAACTTGTAAAAGGGTTAATGCAAACTGGAGCTTGCCTTGCTGCTCTTGGTCGTAGGCTAGCTCTTCCTCAGGAGTAACGAAGTCTAGGACTTCGGGTCCCTCCTCGACCTTAGCGACTACATGATAGAGGTAATACATGTATTAATTTAAATGCAGTTGTATTTACTTTTAATCTTGTGAAGTCTATAACTCTTACTAGACAAGCCCAATGAGTGTGAAATTTTTACTGTGGCTTGGTCACAACCTAAACAGAGACTTGGTCAAGTTTTAGCTGCAGCAAAGCTCATTTGACCCCTCCACAATTAATCATGTACTTGACCTTAATTAAAGGCTTTTAGGGTGTTCTAAGGATTTTCATGAAACAAACTATGAATTTATGAAAACTAGATTTTTCAGAGGGTTCTAATGGAGTTGGTCTCACTTAATTTGAATGTTCCTAGCTAAAGATATGAGCTAAACAATTTCAGAGAAAATTCTGAAAATGTTTCTGAACATTTTCTATTTTCTCTGGAACAGTTTCACTAATCACACCATTAGGTGGATCAACTGAGCTCCAATGGGTCTGACATTTTTATGGTAGTTCGGGGATATTTTGGTGAACATCCCAGCAAAATTTCAGGATTTTTCTCTAAAGGACACTCCAGTTAAAATTCCAAACAGTTTAAACTTTAAGAAATTAATTATGGAAAAAGAAAGAATTTCATGAAGTGAAACTTGATTTGCTGGAAAGTACTACATGTCAATTTAAATGCAATGTGTAAACTTGAATACATAATTACTAATAACTCTAGTTAGCCCTCCGCTTTGGTTCTGAAATTTTTATAGTGGCTTGGTAGGGTCCTAACCAGAGTCTTGACCAAGTTTCATTTGAAACAAAGTTCATTTGAACCTTGTACAAATAAAAGCCTATTTGGTCCATATTAGAGCCTCTAAGTAATTCCATGGGTTTTCATGGCTCCAACCATTACTTTCTGGAAACTAGAATTTAATATGGTTCTAATGGAATTGGTTTCATGACATTTGAAGAATTCTACTGAAAGTTATGCCGTAATTAAGATTTCAGAAAATCTGAAAAATGTTTCTGTACATTTTTCTATTTTCTCAGGGCAGTTCTCTTGATCACCCCATTAGGGGAACTAAATGAACTTGGATGAGTCTGAAAATTTTACTGTGACTCAAGGATTTTCCAGTGAACATCGTAGCCAAATTTCAGAATTTTTCATGAAGTAATTCTCCAGATAAAATTTCCAACAGTTTAAAATTTAGGGAATTAATTCTGGAAAACTATTAAGTTTCATGAGCTGAAATTGATATTGCTGGAAAGTACTAAGAATTCTGAGTTCAGAAAAATTTGGTTCACTGAATTTGGAGCTTCCTACACAAAGTTATGAATTTCTAAAGTTTGGGCTGAAACTGGAATTGTTTTGCTATTGGAAAAGAACCTGGGCCCACTCTCTAAATCTCAGCCAGTGAAAACCGAGAACACACGGGTTACTGAGTTCCCACGGTGTAGCCACAAAAGATCAGCAGCCACAGAGGATCTCAGCACGACCGCCGAGTGGCTGACAGGTGGGACCGGCACCTCGTCTTCAACCTCCCGCTCACTTCTTCCCGCGCGCGCGTCTTCCTCGCCGGCCGTTTATCCTCCCCCTCGGTCCCTCCCTTCTAAGCCATCTCCCGGCCTGGCTTTCGCTGCCTAGGGGTTTTGGGGGTCGGGGAAACCGTTTCCGGGGCCGTTGGGAGCTCTAAAGGTCCCCAGAGGTCGGGCGGCGGCTTCGGGCCGAGTCCGGCGACGTTGGCCGTCCTCTCTGCCGGCTCAACCTCATGTCTCCTTCGCTCTAGAGCATCGGTGGCTCATGGCAAAGGACGTTCCGTACACCAAAGATCTTGGAAACGCCTCCAAACCCCATGTCACCGTGCGCCCTAGGTTGAAAACCGGCTGCAGAGGGTAAAACCTGAAGAACACCTTGGTGGCTCCACAATTCTCAGTTCTTTTCAGCCTCGGCGACTCGCACAGAGGTCTGTAGCCTACGCTATGCCTAGAATGGCGAGAGAACACATATGGATCATGAATTTTGGAAAATCTACCCCCTGGCCTATGGACATGTCCTCGGTATTCTGCAAATTCCCGCGGCTCCCATGGAGGGATGGACTAGGGCTTTCGGCAGCGTGAATAGAAGGAGTAGGCGCACCTTTTTGCTATTCAACGCGGGGTGTGACGTTCTCTGTATCGCCGGGATGTCGAGGAGGCCCGGCGGCGGCACAAACTGAAATTTCCGATGACAGTTCTTGCTGTGCGCCACACACAGAGGGTGAGGGACCGGCTTGGCAGCTCGGTGAGGTCCAGCAGAGTCCTGCGCACGCTCTTACGATCACCGGTGGTCGCAGGAGGTCCTAGGGGTGCTGAGCGACGTGCGGGCGCGAAGAGTGGTCGGCGGCAAGAAATATCCGGCCGGGTGCGGCTGCTCTCGGGGGAAAACGGGAAGAAGCCGCAGTGGCGTATTTGGTTCGCTCGACTGAGGGGTTACGCGTGAGAATCGTCGAGCGGAGGGGTGGCACGTCGATGCCTCGGTGGCTCGCCGCCTCTCCCGTGCCTTGCGCGCGAAGCAGAGACCGGCTGCAGCAACCGACTAAACACTCGTATGTGCAGCTGACATGTGGGCCTCCCCTCTGATTTCTTTTTCCCATTTTGTCATTTCTGTTTTTGCTGAATATCTCCTCAGCTACTCACAATTTAAGGTGAGACTTAGCCCCCAAGTTCTTGTTTGAATTTGAGTTCTCCCATTTCAATTTTTGTTTGGCTAAATTTGCTTCATGTTTGAACTGAATTTCAAATTCAGTTTTGAATTCTTGCAAATTTAGCTCTTGACAAAATGAATTCCAATGGGGATGAAAATTGGTGGGCTTACTCAGAAAAATGTGCTGAGTTTGAATATGAAGCTAACTTTTGAATTTGAGTGATGAAAGTTGCTGCAATTTGAATTTACATTCAAATTGGCCTCTTTTTAAAATACCTCCAAAAGTGCCTCAAAAGTTGTTGGATTTACATGAAACTTGGCCTGAACCTTCCCAAGACTTTTTAAGTCCTAGGGTGAGCTCAACCTCTCATGTTCATGTGTAGAAATCCCACTTTGTGAAAGTGTAGTCTTTCCCCTCTAATCACTCTTTTGATGGAGGTTACTTGCTCTTCACACTTTTTCACAAGCTATCCACAACAAAAACTGTGGTGTTGTGAGGTGATGAAAAGTTTTTGCAAGTCCCTTTTATTGGGCTTTTACATCCCTCCCCCCTTAAAAGAATCTCGTCCCGAGATTATAACATAAGAGACAGCGATGTAGTAGGGACTTACCCGTGCTGAGATGCCATGAACTCCGGGTAATTTGAGCGAAGAAATTCCTCGCTCTCCCACGTCGCTTCTTCAGCGGTGTGGTTGCTCCAGAGTATTTTGTAGAACCACAATGTTCTGCTACGCGTGGTTCGAGCTTTCTCATCAAGAATTGCCACCGGATATTCATCATATGTCAAATCCGGTTGCAACTCACGGATGTCTTCGGTAGTAACAGCAGCGGTATGCTTCAGACATTTTCTCAGCTGTGAGACATGGAAAATGTCATGGACACCAGCAAGAGATGCCGGTAGCTCTAGTCTATACGCCGCTGGTCCACACTTTTTGGTGATAGCATAGGGCCCAATGAAACGGGGAGTGAGCTTCCCCTTCACACCAAACCGGTGCACGCCCTTCATCGGAGACACGCGGAGGTACACGTGTTCACCGACGTCAAAGTGCAACGGTCTACGCCTCTTATCAGCGTAGCTCTTCTGCCGGGATTGAGCGGCCTTCAAATTAGCTTGAATCGTCCGAACGTGCTCTTCAGCGTCGTTCACCACATCAACCCCGAACGTGACCCTTTCACCGGACTCACACCAGTTTAACGGGGTGCGGCATTTGCGACCGTAGAGAGCTTCGTAGGGTGCCATCTTGATACTCGCCTGATAGCCGTTGTTGTGGCGAGAATTCCTCCAATGGTAGGTGATCATCCCAGTTCGTACCGTGGTGGATGGCACATGCTCTCAACATGTCTTCTAATACTTGGTTCACCCTCTCTGTTTGCCCATCGGTCTGAGGGTGGTAGGCAGAGCTCCTAATCAGCTTGGTACCCAATGCAGCGTGTAGCTGCTCCCAAAAGCGAGATACAAACAAGGTACCTCGGTCTGAGACTATGGTCTTGGGTACCCCATATAAGCATAGAATCCTCGCTATGTACAGCTCCGCATATTTGCTGGCATTGTAACGTGTATTCACCGGGATGAAGTGAGCTGTCTTGGTTAACCGATCGACAATTACCTAGATGGAATCATGTTTGTTGGAAGTTAGGGGCAATCCCACCATGAAATCCATGCTCACATCTTCCCATTTCCATGCCGGGATCTTCAGGGGTTGCAACAGCCCTGATTTCCTCATATGATTGTCCTTCACTCGTCTACACGTATCACACTCGGATACGTACTTCGCTACCTCCCGCTTCATCCGTGTCCACCAAAATTTCTTCTTCAAATCTTGGTACATTTTGTTGCTGCCCGGATGAATGGAGTACTAAGACAAGTGAGCTTCATCGAGGATCTTTTTCCTTAACTCCATATCCCGGGGTACGACTATGCGGTCATTGAACCATAGCGTCCCCTCATCATCTTTCCGGAAACACTTGATCTCCCCATTGTCTATCCGTCTCCGGAGATGTGTCATGCCCTTATCAATCTTCTGAGCTACAATGATGTCCTCCCTAATGGTAGGGATGAGGGCAAGGTTGTACAGCGATCCATAGGGAACCAAGTATAAACTCGGCTCTTCCTCCTCCACCGGTGTAATGGTGAGGTGATGGACATGTGATTTCCGACTCAGCGCGTCGGCAACCACATTCGCCTTTCCGGGGTGGTAATGGATCTCAATCTCATAATATTTGATCAGTTCTAACCACCTCCTTTGCCTCATATTCAGCTTCTTCTGGGTGAAAATGTATTTCAAGCTCTTGTGGTCGGTGTAGAGGTGCACCAAATTCCCTAGGAGATAGCGCCTCCACATTTTCAGCGCCAAAACCACTGCAGCAAGCTCAAGATCATGAGTCGGATAGTTCTGCTCATGGTTCCGAAGTTGGCGTGAGCCATAGGTGACCACACGTCCTTCCTGCATCAACACAAAGCCGAGCCCAATACCAGACGCGTCACAATACACGTCAAAGGGCTTTGTTGTATCCGGCTGAGCTAAGACCGGGGCTGTTGTGAGATGCTTCACCAATGCTTGGAACGCTCCTTCACACGCCGTGTTCCAAACATATTTCGTCCCTTTTTTCAGCAATTCTGTCATCGGCTTAGCGAGCTTGGAGAAGCTTCGAACGAATCTCCGATAGTATCCCGCTAACCCGAGGAAGCTTCTGACCTCATGAACTGAAGTGGGAGCTTTCCATTTCAGCACTTGCTCTATCTTGCTTGGGTCAACCGCAATGCCTTCTGCTGAGATGATATGTCCCAAGAATGGCACTTGGCTGATCCAAAACTCGCATTTACTGAACTTGGCGTAGAGCTTGTGGTCTCGCAATCATTGAAGAACGACCCTCAAGTGTTTGGCATGTTCGGCTTCTGTCTTGGAGTAAACCAAGATATCATCGATGAACACTACCACGAACTTGTCCAGCTCCGGCATGAACACCGAGTTCATGAGATACATGAAATGGGCTGGAGCGTTTGTGAGACCAAAGGACATGACGAGATATTCATATAACCCATATCTCATCGAGAAGGCCGTCTTCGGGATATCCTCCGCCAGGATCTTTATCTGACGATATCCAGAGCGAAGGTCCATCTTGGAGAACACACTTGCACCCACAAGTTGATCAAACAATATGTCGATGTGGGGCAGTGGGTATTTATTCTTGATGGTGACAGTGTTGACCGGCCGGTAGTCCACACACAGCCTCGAGGTTTCATCCTTCTTCTTTACGAACAGCGCCGAGCATCCCCAAGGCGATGAACTCGGCCTGATGAAACCCTTGCTCAACAGATCAATGAGCTGTTCTTTCAGTTCAGCCAGCTCATTCGGAGCCATCTTGTATGGTCTCCGTGATATGGGCGTAGTCCCGGGTGCCAGCTCGATCTTGAACTCGACATCCCGCTCCGGTGGCATGCCCGGAAGGTCATCCGGGAACACATCAGGGTACTCCCGGACTACGGGGATGTCCTCTAACTTGGGAGCTTCAGTATTGTTGATCGCTGAAACTTCCCGGACTGGATTATCTAATAAGAGGGACTGCGGACGGTGTAACGGGGAGTTGAGGTGAACCGTCCGTGATAGGGTTTCCAGGACAGCGCCATGGTATCTTAGCCATGACATTCCCAAGATTGCATCAATCTTCTGCCCCTCAAGGATAATCATAGTGGTAGGATATATCTTCCCACCTAAGCACAGTGGTGCTTTCGGAACCATCATCGTTGCTGAAATCTTTCCTCCCGGTGAGTAGATCATATAAGAACACTCGGCTGGAAAGGCTTCCAGCTGATGCTTAACCACATATGATGCACTTATGAAGTTGTGGGTTGCACCAGAATCAAACAATATGATGATGGCTTGATTGTTGAGAGTAAACATACCCGCCAGCACGTTCTCTCCCTCCGGAGCGTCCTCATTGTCGAGGTGGTGAACGCCCCCAGTCCGCTGACCAACCTTCTTGACCGGAGGTCGGCCTCGAGCACCGCCCTGGAACTGGGCTTGCCCGCTGCCCTTCTGCCCCTGGGGACAGTCCTTCGTGAAGTGGCCTGCCTGGCCACACGTGAAGCAAGTGAAACGGGGCGGTCCCCCGCTGATCGGTGGACAGAAACCCGGGGCGCGTTGTGGCGGTGGAAACGCCCGGGGTTCCGTCTGCTGCTGCTGTCTCGGTGGTGGCATTGGTGGTCGGAAAGGAGGTGACTGAAAGGATCGTCCCCTGAACCGTTGAGGTCGCGCCGGTGGGTGCCACTGCTTCCCGGATGGTGTCCGATACACCATGCGGTACTTCTGGGGAGCGCCACTCCCACCGCTTGGTGGAGCGCTGCGCTTCCTCTGCTCAGCTGCCAACTCCCGCTGAGCGTCCTCTTGCATAATCGCGGCATTGACTAAGTCGTTGAAGGTGCTGCGATTCCACTGAACGAAATGTGTCTACATCTCGGGGTGTAACCCCTGATAGAAATGTTCCCGCTTCTTCTCTTCAGTGGAGATGTAGTCTGACGCATATTGCGCCAGGTGGTTGAAGGAACGGGAGTAGTCATGGGCACTCCTCCCGCCCTGCTTCAGCTCCAAGAATTCTTGGAACTTCCTCTTCATTATTCCGGGAGGAATGTGATAGGCGCGGAACGCCTCCTGGAACTCTTCCCACTCCACGGCATGGCCAGCAGGACGTGAGGCGACATAATTCGCCCACCACGCACCAGCGGCACCGTGAAGTTGCTGCGCTGCGAACAAAGTCTTTCGCCACTCCGTGCATTGGAGCAGCCCGAACTTGGACTCGATGGTCCGCAGCCAGTTGTCGGCCTCCAGTGGTTCTTCAGCTTCTGTGAACACTGGAGGGTGTGTACTCATGAAATCCGAGTACGACACCTCACGGGGCTCACGAGGCCCTCTGTCTTGACGCCCCCCCCCCCCGCCTGGGAACGTATTCTGCACGATCGTGCGGAGCAGGTCGGTCTGCTCCTCACGACCACCCACCAGTGCCGCTATCACATCCGCTAGAGTAAGCGGAGGCGGCGGTGGTGGCTGCTGCTGCGGGGTGCTGTCGTAGGCCGTTGGCTGGGAGTCATCGCCCCCCTGTTTGCTAGAGCCACCAACCTCGTGTGTGGTCCTAGTGCGAACCATCTGCAACCATATGACAAAAAACATTAGTCCCGCAACATATTGCATGCAGTCCAATAACAATAGGCATAAAAACATAATGACAATGAAACATGCGATACATCTCTTAGGTAGATAATGTAATACACCATTACCAGACCAAATACAAGATAGTTTAATCCAACTTGGTGAACCTCCTCTTTGGAAGCTCACCCCAACTAGGTTTGGTCACTACGAGACGTTACTATCGCTTTGTCATCACGTATACCCCCCGTTTTATCTTCAATACGACACAAACATGGTCTCTAGTAAAAGAAACTTGAGTAAGACCTATACTCAAATCTTTCACTAGTTGAAGATAACTTCTCATGAGTATGTTCTACCCCATTGGAAGTACTCAAACCCCCTCTAGGGTACAACAATCTCTCAAATGAGTTCAACTGTCATTCCTCTGTCAGAATGACCAGTTTCTACATATCCAAGATTTTGATCTGGTTCTGCGCCTTTTCATGACTGAAGCTTAATACCAAAGTTAAAGTTAACTTCAGTATCTTTCCAACCAGTATTTAATTGCCCTCATATCAGCTCTGGTTAAAAAGTTATGGTAATTCAAAGTCAGACGAATTTCTGGAAGAATTTTAACAGCACCTCCCTTGGGAAGTTTCTGTTTTCAACTAGGGTTTCCACTGAAATCTGTTCTGAAATTTCAGAAACTTTGAATTTCAAAGATGTAACACATCTTCTACCCTTTCTAAATATGTATCATATGACCATTTTGGATTTTTCTACTGGGAGTTGTACTTGAAAAACAGAACAGTCCAGAGAGTGTTTAACTCTGTCCTGGTTCTGGACAGTTTACATCCCTCTTTAACTTAAGCCATCTTAAGGTGAGTTTCAGCTCTGGAAGTCTACAACAAAATTGTAGAGTACTTGAATACCTTTCCAGAACAATATACCACACATCCCTGGGCTAAAATACCTGTGAGTTATGCCCTGTTGAAGATCAGCAAACTCGCTGCCCAAAACAGAGCACTCTGTTTTTCAGTCTTTGAGAACTACACTAATCACCCTCCAATTTTTCTACCCAACCAGGCCCTAAATGTTGAACCTAGTGATTTTAATTCCTTGTTATCATTATTTTGCATGCATATGCCTATGATATCTCGGTACTACGTTCCTCACAAAAGAAAATCCTCACCGGATTATACCGGCATATATGTCTCAAGTGTGGCACTAAACGGTCTCTCGCACACGTTTGTTACACGGATACATACGTGGTTAGTACCTGCAGAAGACCACACAATAATGATGCACTCAAAGGTTGTTTCATTTCAGGCAGTTCCATATTTGAAATTAAATACAAACGCCCGTATCATTGTCATACGGCCGTCCTTGAGCTAAGTCACGTCTCAAGGTACGTGGTCGTGTTTCAACACCACATGACGGGGAACCCGAGTATGTCATGAATGGGTCGTCACGGTTAGGAATGTTATCAGCCCAACAGATACCACCTACTGCCCTGCAGGGCACACCGATGGCAAGCGCTGCGTATGTCCTCCTGGGCTATTTCCAGACGAACACACTCTCGCGTTACTGACCACGCGATGGGGTCTCCACTTACTTGCCTAATGCACGCTAGGGATCAGCGTTTCATTTCAACTCAGGAACATGAAGAGTCCAAGAGTTTCATATTGACATCTCACAGAAAGCTGTGAGACCTATCCCTGAACCACGTTCCTCGTCAGGGGAGCTAACCGAAATTGAACCGCTTTCGGTAGCGTTCCTTACCAATCTTACCAGAGCGTAGATGCGTCGTTACATAAGTAAAATTCAGAATTATAACACATAGGTTAGTCTTTGCCACTTTAAGTAACTATGCTAATATAGTCCTTACTTGGGCAACTACCGAATCCTCACCGTAAACCTAAGTTTTCCCGTAATACAGTCCTTAAGTACTGTGCTATCCCCAATGCAGCTCTGATACCAGGCTGTGGCGGACCGGGATCCACTCATCCAGGATCGCAGAGGGTGGTGGCGCACGATGCGACACCCGACAGCACACGTCATAAGAACACAATATATTACATGGGAAAACAACTGAACTGTACAAACAGGTACAATACTCAGTTACAAACTATTGTCTTTATTACACAGCGGAAGTCTACTTTTCTACAACTCACGCCCGCCTATCTAGCAAAAGTCGGTTGCCCAGCCCTAGGGCAACCCACACTAGCTGCACTCCTCAGCTCAGCGCGGCGTGTACGGCTCCCACTCAGCCGTGGTCCCCGACGGAGGGTAACCCTCGCCGGTGGACTCGTAACCCGAGTCCGTGGGTGGCTCCTCACCTGAAAAACACTTAAGCAGCAACCGTGAGCACGAGGGCTCAACAAGACTTAACTGACTCACCTAGGCATGAAACTCTACATGAGGTGTACAATGAACATGGGATGGTAGAATTTCAGCAAACGGACGCGCCTATGGTTGATCCTTAGTTCATCTTTTAGCCACAAGTTAACAGTTTATGAATCTGAAATTTAGTAAGCAATATTTGGTGGCACTCATGTAACAATACAATTATATCATACAGCAGAATTGAATCAAAACATTCCACAAATGATCTACGTTACAATGCAGTGAACAAGTGGTACTCGTCACCGCGAGGGAAGGCGAATCGACTCGATGTACACCTGCAGGGAAACCCAAAGAGCACATAACGTACGCCCACCCGTGGAGCTGCACAGCACGCTCACTCGATGTCGTACGGGACAACCTTTCACCCAACAGCCCAAATGTCGAACCGGTCACACCGAAACGAGCAGGAGGTTCCCCACACGGAGCATCTCTCTATGCCCTTGGCAGATTTCCACCTTGCTACCCTCAGCCTACACCTATAAATCGGTGCGTTATGCCTCGACGCCCGGAGGTTTAGGCTACATCGGTTTATCGGGGCCCATATATCCAATATGCCTTCGGTACGTTCAATACTTGTTCAGTAGGGCCGCACACGGATCGGTCCTCAATCGACACGGACAGGGCTGCACACACAAGACTTCCTCTTGCTGCGCCCTAGCCCCTGCCTAGTCTCATTTTCATTACTAAAGTGATCTCACATCACTCGAACCAAACCCGTGTGTCCCAAACCTAACTCGTGAGTAGATTCCAACTCCTCGACTTGTACCGAAGTCCTATGACTTATTAAGCATAGCCTGTCTACTCGAGGTCTTAGACACTACCCTCACTCTTATGGAAAAGTTCTGGTCATGCAAGTGGGGTTCCATTCATCCTACACCTAATGCACATACACACTTCACTCTACGTATGGAAACAAAGTAAAAACTTTATAAAAGGCTTAATGCAAACCGGGGCTTGCCTTGTTGCTGCTGGTCAGGGGTTAAGTATTCGTACGGAAGGAGGAAGTCGAGCACTTCCGGAGCCTCCTCGCCTTCAGCGACTACACGTTAATGAAATACTACATGTCAATTTAAATGCAATGTGTAAACTTGAATACATAATTACTAATAACTCTAGTTAGCCCCCCTTTGGTTCTGAAATTTTATGGTGGCTTGGTAGGGTCCTAACCAGAGTCTTGACCAAGTTTCATTTGAAACAAAGTTCATTTGAACCTTGTACAAATAAAAGCCTATTTGGTCCATATTAGAGCCTCTAAATAATTCCAGGGGTTTTCATGGCTTCAAGCATTACTTTCTGGAAACTAGAATTTAATATGGTTCTAATGGAATTGGTTTAATGACATTTGAAGAATTCTACTGAAAGTTATGCCCTAATTAAGATTTGAGAAAATCTGAAAAATGTTTCGGTACATTTTTCTATTTTCTCAGGGCAGTTCACTTGATCACCCCATTAGGGGGACTAAATAAACTTGGATGCGTCTGAAAATTTTACTTTGACTCAAGGATTTTCCAATGAACATCTTAGCCAAATTTCAGAATTTTTCATGAAGTAATTCGCCAGATAAAATTCCCAACAGTTTAAAATTTAGGGAATTAATTCTGGAAAACTATTAAGTTTCATGAGCTGAAATTGATATTTCTGGAAAGTACTCATAATTCTGAGATCAGCAAAATTTGGTTCACTGAATTTAGAGCTTCCTACACAAAGTTATGAATTTCTAAAGTTTGGGCTGAAACTGGAATTGTTTTGCTATTGGAAAAGAACCTGGGCCCACTCTTTAAATCTCAGCCAGTGAAAACCAAGAACACACGGGGTTACTGAGTTCCCACGGTGTACCCACAAAATATCAGCAGCCACAGAGGATCTCAGCTCGACTGCCGAGTGGCTGACAGGTGGGACCAGCACCTCGTCTTCAACCTCCCGCTCACTTCTTCCCGCGCGCGCGTCTTCCTCGCCAGCCGTTTCTCCTCCCCCTCGGTCCCTCCCTTCTAAGCCATCTCCCGGCCTGGCTTTCGCTGCCTAGGGGTTTTGGGGGTCGGGGAAGCCGTTTCCGGGGCCGTTGGGAGCTGTAAAGGTCCCCAGAGGTCGGGCGGCGGCTTCGGGCCGAGTCCGGCGACGTTGGCCATCCTCTCTGCCGGCTCAACCTCACGTCTCCTTCGCTCTAGAGCATCGGTGGCTCATGGCAAAGGACATTCCGTACACCAAAGAGCTTGGAAACGCCTCCAAACCCCATGTCACCGTGCGCCCTAGGTTGAAAACCGGCTGCAGAGGGTAAAACCTGAAGAACACCGTGGTGGCTCCACAATTCTCAGTTCTTTTCAGCCTCGGCGACTCGCACAGAGGTCTGTAGCCTACGCTATGCCTAGAATGGCGAGAGAACACATATGGATCATGAATTTTGGAAAATCTACCCCCTGGCCTATGGACATGTCCTCGGTATTCTGCAAATTCCCGCGGCTCCCATGGAGGGATGGACTAGGGCTTTCGGCAGCGTGAATAGAAGGAGTAGGCGCACCTTTTTGCTATTCAACGCGGGGTGTGACGTTCTCTGTATCGCCGGGATGTCGAGGAGGCCCGGCGGCGGCACAAACTGAAATTTCCGATGACAGTTCTTGCTGTGCGCCACACACAGAGGGTGAGGGACCGGCTTGGCAGCTCGGTGAGGTCCAGCAGAGTCCTGCGCACGCTCTTACGATCACCGGTGGTCGCGGGAGGTCCTAGGGGTGCTGAGCGACGTGCGGGCGCGAAGAGTGGTCGGCGGCAAGAAATATCCAGCCGGGTGCGGCTGCTCTCGGGGGAAAACGGGAAGAAGCCGCAGTGGCGTATTTGGTTCGCTCGACTGAGGGGTTACGCGTGAGAATCGTCGAGCGGAGGGGTGGCACGTCGATGCCTCGGTGGCTCGCCGCCTCTCCCGTGCCTTGCGCGCGAAGCAGAGACCGGCTGCAGCAACCGACTAAACACTCGTATGTGCAGCTGACATGTGGGCCTCCCCTCTGATTTCTTTTTCCCATTTTGTCATCTCTGTTTTTGCTGAATATCTCCTCAGCTACTCACAATTTAAGGTGAGACTTAGCCCCCAAGTTCTTGTTTGAATTTGAGTTCTCCCATTTGAATTTTTGTTTGGCTAAATTTGCTTCATGTTTGAACTGAATTTCAAATTCAGTTTTGAATTCTTGCAAATTTAGCTCTTGACAAAATGAACTCCAATGGGGATGAAAATTGGTGGGCTTACTCAGAAAAATGTGCTGAGTTTGAATATGAAGCTAACTTTTGAATTTGAGTGATGAAAGTTGCTGCAATTTGATTTTACATTCAAATTGGCCTCTTTTTAAAATACCTCCAAAAGTGCCTCAAAAGTTGTTGGATTTACATGAAACTTGACCTGAACCTTCCCAAGACTTTTTAAGTCCTAGGGTGAGCTCAACCTCTCATGTTCATGTGTAGAAATCCCACTTTGTGAAAGTGTAGTCTTTCCAATTTAATCACTCTTTTGATGGAGGTTACTTGCTCTTCACACTTTTTCACAAGCTATCCACAACAAAAACTGTGGTGTTGTGAGGTGATGGAAAGTTTTTGCAAGTCCCTTTTCTTGGGCTTTTACATTAAGTTTGAGGAGAACCCTAAGAAGAGGGGAAAGGACCATTGAAGTCATTGATGGTCGTGAAGCCCAAGTCGAAGTCGTTGGATATCTCTCACTTAGACTTAGAAATGTCTTTGTACTTAGACATAATAATGTTCTTTATGTTCCCACTTTAGAGAGAAACTTGATTGCAATTTCATGTTTGGATTATTCAGGCTGTATATGCCATTTTGTAATGATAAATGTTCTATTACTTTTGATAATAAGATTGTGGGTCTTGCCTTTCGACAAGACATGTTATATTTGTTGTCCACTCATGATGATGTTAATGTTGTAAGTAACCATCATGTTTCTCCATAAAACGACTTAGTATTTAGCAAGTGCAAAAGAATCAATTCTAAAACATCGGCGAAATTATAGCATTGTCGTTTATACCATATTTTGAGGTGAGGAATTGAACGCTTAGTATCACAATCAATTCTTTCTCACTTAGACTTTTCCGATCCACAACATTGCATTGATTGCATTAAAGGTAAGTACGTTAAGACTATTAAGAAAAACTCTAAACGAAGTACGGGAATTCTAGAATTAGTACATACGGACATTTGCGATTCGTTTCCCGTAGTCTTCATAGATGGTTATGATTCGTACATAACATTTACGGAAGACTATACTCGTTATGGCTATATTTATCCAATAAAGGAGCGATCTGAAGCATTCGATAAATTTAAAATATTTAAGGCTGAAGTAGAAAATCTGTGATGTCCTGGCTCCCGGCTTAATAAGATTGATAGAGTACTCATACCATCAAGGTATACCTTCTTTTTCAGAAGCCCACCTGCAAAGGACTCCAGGGTTAAGCGTGCTTGGCCCGGAGAAATTTGGGGATGGGTGACAAATTGGGAAGTTTTTTTGGGTGCGCACGAGTTAGGACAAAGTGCATAGAAAAGACTATTGTTGGTATGTGGGGCTAGTCTATGATCCTAGAGAGCTGCCACAAAATCAGCACAATGTCAAGATTAAAGTAGTAAGATCCTACCATGGAGGGGAGTACTACGGTCGTCACACCCCATATTGCCATGTTTCTAGACCTTTTGCGAGGTTTATACAGGAAAGCAACATAGTGACCCAGTACTCGACACCGGGCGAGCGTCAGCAAAACAGTGTAGCGGAACGGCGTAACCATACTCTTATGGACATGGTAAGAAGTATGCTAAGTTATACTATGTTACCGATTAGCTTATGGATGGAGGCATTAAAAACCACAATTCACGTGCTTAATCGGGTTACTAGTAAGTCAGTACCTAAGACACCGTGAGAGCTGTGGACAGGACGTAAGCCCTCTTTGAACTACTTGTATGTATGGGACTGTCTAGCTGAGGCGAAAGTGTTCAACCCAAACATTGGTAAGCTGGACTCTAAAACTATTAATTTCCATTTTATTGGCTTTCCTGATAGAAGTAAGGGATACCGGTTCTACTGTCCAGATCGTTTCACTAAATTTGTGGAAATGAGACATGTCGTCTTTTTAGAGGATGTCATGATCAGGGGGAACATGGTAAGACGTGAGATAGATCTTGAGGAGAAGCTATGCACTCGTTCCTATGATTCAAGAACCGTATTTCGCGATACCTGCTGATGTTGGATCATCCGTGCCTGGCACTAGTGATCCAACACCCGTTGTTGTTCCTTCATCAGCAACTGAAATTAGTTAGGCTCCTGCACCGCAGGAACCAGCTCTGCCTTCCGAGCATTCTAAGTCAGTTGTCGATAACGATGAGGAGCAGCAACTGCCCCAACATGTAGATGATGCGCAACTTAGAAGATCTCAAAAAGTGAGACGCTCGGCTATTCCGAGTGAATATGAGGTCTACATGTGTGAAGAAGTTCAAATGGAGGATGATTCCACCTTATTTGAAGATGCTATGAGAAGACCTCAGTCATCCAAGTGGTGTAAAGCCATGGAGGATGAGATGGGGTCTATGGGTGCCAACAAAGTCTAGTAATTAGTCGAAATTCCTAATGGAGCTAAAATGGTAGGATGTAAATGGGTCTACAAGATTAAACGTGACTCCAAATGGAGGATCGAGTAAAATAAGACCAGACTTGTGGCAAAAGGATTTACTCAAAGAGAAGGCATGGATTATAGTGAGCCGTTCTCACCCGTCTTTATTAAGGATTCTTTTAGAATCATTATGGCATTAGTAGTACATTTTGACTTAGAGTTGCATCAGATGGATGTAAAAAACGGTGTTCCTCAATGGGGATCTCTATGAGGACATCTATATGACATAACCAAAAGGTTTTGTCGTTAAGAGTAAGGAGCATATGGGATGCCGTCTTAAGAAGTCCATTTTTGGACATAAAGAGACTTCGAGGCAATGGTATCTCAAATTCTATGAGACAATTGGGAAGTTTGGGTTTAAGGAGAATGAGGAGGATAATTGTATATATGCCGAGTTTAAGAATGGGAAATTCATTTTCTCGTTCTTTATGTGGATGACATACTACTCGCAAGTAATGATGTGAACCTACTTTTGGAGACTAAGAGGTTCTTATCCTCCAACTTTGATATGAAGGATCTAGGTGAAGATTCCTATGTGTTAGGAATCGAGATTCACCAAGATCGCAGTAAGGGGGTATTAGGCCTATCTTAGAAAGCGTACTCAAGAAGTACGGTATGTATGCTAGTAAGCCTTTGCCTGCACCGATAGTAAAGGGTGATAAATTTAAGAACTTTCAATGTCCCAAGAACCAATATAAGATTGATCAGATTAAAGTGGTTCCCTATGCTTCTTGTGTCGCAAGCTTAATGTATGCTCAAGTATGTACGTGCCCTAACTTAGCATTCGTAACAGGGATGCTTGGCACATATCAGGCCAATCCAGGGATTGGTCACTTGAAGGCAGTTAAGAAGGCACTTAGTTATGTGCAAGGTACAAAAGGCCTCGTGTTGACATTTAGTAGGTCAGACTCACTAGAGATAGTGGGGTACTCAGACTCAGATTTCATGAGTTGTGTGGATACTAAGAAATCCACGTCAGGTTATACATTCGCCCTCGTGAATGGAGCTATTTCGTGGAAATGCTCCAAACAAAACGTCACTGCATCATCCACAATGCATGCCGAGTTTGTTGCGTGTTATGAGGCCACTGGAAAGACACTATGGCTTAAGAAGTTTATACCCAGTCTAAGAGTGGTCGGCAACATAAACCACTTAAGTTATACCGGAACAACGAGCCTGCAGTACTATACTGTCACAACAACAAGTCGAGTGGAGATATCAAACACATCGACATTAAGTTCTATGTTGTGAAAGATAAAATCCAGGATCACACAATCAGTCTTGAGCATATAAGTACCAAGGACATGCTTGTGGATCTGCTAACAAAGAGCCTTCCACCCAATGTGTTCAGAGAACACATAGCCGGCATGGGTTTAAGGTAGAGCTTGTGAACTATCCTGGATACTAAGGGGCAAATGTAAAGGTCCCAAAAATGTGAATACAAAGAAACACTTGTTTGCAAAAGTTTGTTTCATATGAGTGAAATTTGGGACTTGTTAAAACTTTTCCACATGTGATAGCACACATGAGGGTGTAAAGGTCCCAAAAATGTGAATACAAAGAAACATGAGTTTGCACAAATGTTGGAGTCATGTGTATGAAAAAGGGGCTTAGTTGAAACTTTTTCCACATATGATAACATAGGTGAGATTCTTCTAAACAAACTTAGGGTTACTGCATGGATGGACCTCATGTGGATTAAAACCACAGAAGTGAAGAACTCAAGTGCCATGGGAGGGTTTAAAAATCAGAGTTCAACTAAATGTTAAACTCAAACTTCAAGTGAGGGGAGGACACAATGGGAAATTCAAAACTGTTGTGTTCAAACTCTTGTTTGCAGCAGCTAACACAAGAATCAAATGGCATATTTGGATTCCTTAGGTCCAAATTAGTGGGTAGGCAAAGTTTCATTAATTTTTGAAAAGATTTGCTGCCCATTTTTCCAAATGGAGTTAAATGTGCAAGGGATTCAAATAAACATTTGAATTTGGGTGGAATTTGTCCAAACTATTCCAATTGAGCTCAGTTTCCAACTTTCAAACATCTTGGTTGGATAATTGTCAAACTTTGGAGATCTTTTGAGAAGAAGTGGTACTAACTAGTGGGGCCCACATGTCATTGGGGAGGTGAGTGTGCAAAAGATCTTCAGTTCAGGCAGTGCACGGTCTCTGTTTTTCTCCTCCTCGCGAAGTCACCGTGCCACCGAGACAGCCTCGGGCCTTCTCACCGTGTGACACCGGGGCAAGCCGACGCCACCTCTCCCTCGCGACCTCTGCGCTGGCAAGCTGGTTTCTCCCCTCCTTATCACCGCAGCTCGCGCGTCGTCCTCGGTTCCCACTCTCGCGCGCACAACAGGAACCTCCCGGTGCTGCTTCCCGTTCTGCCTGTTGCAAACCGGCGTTGCCCCTCCACTGCACGAGTGATCCACGGCAAAAGTGAGCGCCAGCGTGTGCGCTAGCTACCCATCTCGCTACTCCGTGGTGTTGTCGCGTCGTTTTATCACAACT
Organism: Neostapfia colusana; assembly: GCA_030760725.1. Classification (NCBI taxonomy): domain Eukaryota; kingdom Viridiplantae; phylum Streptophyta; class Magnoliopsida; order Poales; family Poaceae; genus Neostapfia; species Neostapfia colusana. Next base: position 93,575,645 of record JASWHV010000004.1, read on the forward strand.
TGACGAATTCTGCAGAGCACCGAGGCTCACCATCGGGAAACCGAGGTGGTCTCACGTGGACAGCCCTACCGAAAGCTTCTCAGGCCCGAGCTAATGCGCTAGGACCCCCTGATGCTCGTCCCCGAAGCTCAAGCCATGAGATGATCTACCGGGCTCGAATTTGAGAAAAGTTCACCGGCGGGCACCATCCGACCTTCCGGTACGGTAATAACAAATTCGATCGTCTTTCTCGTTCTTAGGCCGTGCAACCTTGCACACAGGACCGCCACTAGTCGGCGATCAGTAGCCCTTCACAACCCTAGTTGGAAAGACGCACGTAGACAGCATGAATTCCAGAAATTCCGAGCTCAAACGTGGAGGAGGTTTCGGGTGCACAGTGAGACACCATTAGCCGCCGGTCCCGAGCAGTTTTGAGGCTAGGTCGAGCATCCCCATGGTCCACTAGTGCTGTAGCACCGTTCCACCGATGTCTTGGCAGGCTAGGATGACCGGGCGACGTTGCCGAACTCATACAGAGCCGCCGCACCGTGGCCGGCTAGGTTAGAGCCACCGCCGGCCGGGGGAGGGGGACCCATCTTGTTCAGCACGTGAAATTAGGCCATAGCGGCGAGGGAGGGCTCGGGGGATGGCCGGGAGACCGAATCAGTCAAACTCCGGCAAGCCCGGCGGCGCGCGGACGCGGGTGGCCAGAGGTTGAAGACGACCCGGCGGGTCCTGCCTGTCAGTGACAGTGTTTTAAATTTCTGATCGGCTGTGGCGCGGGGATCTAGTGTGGACGTGCGGGAAATAACCAGTAGTCCCGTGGGGCTTGCCCCGGCGAGTGACACCTGTCCCCTGGACCCACAGACCGCATTTGAACATTTTGGGGAATTTCAGACTTCAGTTCAAAGTTTAAATAGCTACAACTTTGTGTAGGAGAATCCAAAAATTGTGAAACAAATTTTGTTGGATTCCTCTGATAGAGTACTATCAAAATATAGAGCCCAATTTGTATGAAACCCTTTATTTAATTCTTGTAAATTCTTTTAAACTTTTCAGCAAAAGAATTTTAGAGGGAGTTTGGTTAATCCAAAAATCCTCAAATTTTTCCAGAATATTCTCTAGGATAATAGTGAAATCCTGTAAAAGTTTCAGACCATTTGGTATAGATTTGATCAGTGCAATTCAGAATTTAAAGTGCTGTATTCAATTGAATACAGAAATATTTTCAGAGAATTTCCAAAAGTTGGAAATTCAGTTCTGGGCAGATCTTAGCTCCAAAAATGCTAGGAAAATTCATACAAACTCTATGAGCTATAAGTGAAATTGTAGTTCACTAAGTTTGGCATGAACATGGGTGTGATCTCAGAATTAATTCTTCTTTTCTTAATTGCTTATAAAATTATTCTGAACAAACCACTCAATGAAAAGTGCAAATTTTTGGTCCAGAGGGTTTTCTTGGGACAAGGAACTCACAAGCAAATTATCAGATCCATTGGAGCTCTGGATCACCCCAGTGCTGTTTAACCTCTTAAGGTGATTAATATAGAAGAGGGAGAAACCACTTAGCACTAATCATGTGTTTAGATCCAAACCTAAACCACTAGCACTAGTGTCATTTTAAATTCTTAAACAGATTTCCAGTGTTTGAAAACTTGTTATTAGGACTTGTAGCAAAGTCTTTACAATTAAACAATTGTGCATATGCATTACGTGTAGCATCTACGTAAAGGACTTCAAGTCATTGGGGTAGAGATCAAAGGAGGGAGGCAAGAGATCAAGCCAAGAGATCTTCACTAACTGAGTTATATATATATTAGCCCCTGCAAAACAAAGGCAAGCCCCGGTTTGCATCTAAATTTACAAGCTTTTATTTGTATTCACTTTACTTGGTCTAGTAATTTGTTTATTGCATTAAGTCTAGATGGTATGAAGCCCCAAATGCATGACCTAGAAAACCATGGAGTTTAAATGTAGAATAGGTTATCATTGATTACAACTGCTGATCTCAAATTAACAAAAGTGGATTAAAAGAAGCAAAACTCGAGTGGGCAGTTTCCTACTCGTGAAACGGGGTTAATGGGGGATCAATCGAAAGAGTTGGGAATTGATCCCCATAGTTGGGAATGGAGACCGGGCAGTTGATGGAAGTTCAAGGACGTGGTCCTGTGAGCCTAGTCTATGTCTGAGTCGATTAAGGCCTGTTCTCGTGTGCGGCCCCGCTTGACAAGTTTGAGATGTGTACCGGATGCATATTGGCTATATGGGACCTAGGAAACCGATGTAACATGTTAACCTGGGTGTCGAGGCATACCTCACCGTCTGATGCCGATGCTGAAAGGATAGAGAAGTCGGCTCTATGAGGGTTTGCCGTAGGGAGACTTAATGCCAGTCGGTGGGACCGGTTTGACATTTGGGTGTCGTGTGAAAGGTTGCCACGTACGGCGTCAGTGACGTTTGTTGTGTGCAACGTCGAGTACGGGCGTACGTGTCGTGTCGGCCGGGTGTTTTTTATTGCAATCACCGTCGCTCGCGGTAGTGAGCATACTTGTACACTGAGTCGTGACGTAGTAAAAAACTGGGAAACGTTTACTATGCTTCGTGAGTAATCCTCATAATGGAGATGAGGAACGATGAACCCTTCACTAAATTTAAATTCCACCTTGGGCTAGTAGCGTCGAGGCAAAGCGTTTCTTGTTTGATTGTGGAGTCTCGACGGTAATAGCGCAAGGTCTGTATGAGTCTAGAATAGCTCACTAAAGTTACTTTCACCTTGGGCAAGCGACATCGAGGTAAAGCGTTTCTTGTTTGATTGTGGAGTCTCGATGTAAATTGCGCGAGGGCTATAAAAGCTGCTTAAAACTGAAAGTAAGGACTCTCTTTTAGCTCAAGTTCATACTTTGTGCAAACTGCTATATTCAGCCCTCTATTTCCATCATGTAGAGTTTCATGACTAGGGTGACGGGTCAGTCTTGCTGAGCTTCGTGCTCACAGATACTGCATAAGTTGTTTTGTAGGTATTAACTGTACGCTCATATGATCGGGTGTCCGATGAGACTCGGAGCTCTCCGAGTGGTGAACTCATCGCAACCCTTGCCGCTGCATTTGTGATAGTGTTGCTAGCGAGAAGGGTCCGCGGGCTAGACACCTTCTCTGTTGCTTAGCATAGGTATGAGACGTGAGTTGTAATAGTCTTCCGCTGAAGCATCTTTTGAGAAGTATTTATAAAATCAACACTTTGTAAGCTTCCGCTTGTTTTATGTAATATGATGCTTTATTATGTGTGCTGTTGGGTGCCGCATCGCACGGCACCACCCAATGCGATTCCCGGGCGAGGTGCCCCATCCCCGTGAGTGATCGGGACGGCGGGCCCTCACAGAGGGTTTTCTTCACACAAGTTCAAATGTTTATTTGAAGGCTTGGAAAACCAAGGAGGATATAAAACCAAGGTGGGAAGTTCCCATATGTGTGAGAAATCTAAAGGAAGATTTAGAACAAATTGTTCAACTCAAAATTCAAATGAGAGCAACACTATGAATTTCAAAACTGTTGTGCTACAAATCTCTTTTGCAGCAGCCAAATTAAAAATCAGATTTCATATTTGAATTCCTTGGGTCCAAATTAGGGGGTGTGCAAAGTTTCATGATTTATGAAAATGATTTGCAACCCATTTTCCAAAATGGACTTTAAATAACAAAGAATTCTAATGCATGTTTGAATTTGGATGAAACTTGCCCAATTGTCCAAATGCCTCTCAGATTTAAACTCCCACAACTGAATTCCATTATTTGCCAATTTTGGGGGATATTTTAGGGGATGAGGAGGCTCTGAACTGTGGGACCCACATGTCATTGAGGGAGCTGAAAATTTGCAAAAGATCTTCACAACACAGTATCTGTTTTGCTTCTACTATGCGCTCGACAGCAGAGGGCGAGCCGACAGCGGCGCTCACCGCCTCGGACGACCGCCTTCCACACGAACCGCCTCATCCAAGGCTCTATTACCCCCTGCCGGGCTCCCTTTCACCCTCATCACCGAAGCCCCGAAGCATCGGCCCTGTTCTTCTCCCCTCGCGCACGAGACAGACCGAGCCGCTACCGCCGTGCGTTGATCGCTCGGCCACACCTGAGTTCACGAGAAAACTTCGTCTGAGCAGCCAAACTACACCCCAGACCTTCCCACGACCTCCTCGTGCCCTCAGCGAGGGAGTTCGTGCTCCCCACACCGAGATAACCTGGCTTCGGCGGCAGCCGTCACACAACCGAGAGAAGGCGCTCTCATGGATAGCCTCCTCCAGAGCGTGTCACGACCAAGCAAGGCCACCGTGGGACGCGCGAGATCTTCCTGCAGCTTCCATCCGAAGCACAGAGCTTGTCCTTGCGCCTTGCTGACGAATTTCAAGATTTCCCTCCGGCCGGCTCAAACCGAGGTGCGGGTAAGAGTCTGTTATATTCTCGCACTATGATTGTGTAGAGCACTGCAAATTTCACTCACATGAAGTAGACTTGCTTAGCAACCACTTTCCTTTTTAAACCTAGCTAGAAACACGCTCTACACGACGTATGTTCGATCTTTCTAACGGCGGTTTTGGTAGAAACCGTCGGGCACTCGATGAACCCTAGGTAGGAGTCATTCCCGAGCCCATGTGCGCGCCATGCCTAGCTTCGCCAACCTACACTGGTTCTGTAGAGCCTTTCCAGGGAGCTTTTGGCGGGCTAAAGCATCGGGGCGACGTCGCCGGACTTCATCCGAGCCGTTACGCCGTCGCGGGCTACTTTGGGGGCCCTGCCAGGTCGGGAAAACCACACCAGCATATTCCTCACGTTGAATTAGGGGCTAGCGGCGAGTTTGAGCAGTGGAGATGGCTGGGCGACCGATTTCAGAGGGTCTCCGGTGAACTCCAGCGGCGGGGCGCGCGGGAGCGAGAGGTTGAAGACAACCTCACCGAGCCCGCGTGTCAGCACTCGGGATAGAGGAGCTGGATACTCTGTGGTGCTGGATCGGCTGTGACAGCGTGGGAAACAATCCTGTATCCCGTGTGGCGCGCTCCCGGCAGCAGACACGTGTTCCCTGGTCCCACCGTCAGTTTAAACTTTTTCCCGGATTTATTCAAATTCCAGAATTTTCCCCAAACTTTAGAAGAGCATAACTTTTGATAGGAACCTCCAAATTTAGTGATTCAAATTGGGTTAGATTCAGATTGACAAACACTATCCAAATATGCAACCCATTTTGTAAAAAAGTCTTTATTTAATTCTGGAAAATTCTTTAAAACTTTTCAGCAAAAGAATTTTAGGGAGAGTTTGGTCTATCCTAAAATTCTCAAATTTTACCAGAATATTCCTTAAGGTGCTCTTAGACTCCTGTAAAAGTTTCGGCTCAATTGGAGTCGATTTGGTCAGGAGAATTCAGATTGTAAGTTCCTGTATTCAATTGAATACAGAAACATTTTCAGAGAATTCCCAAAACTTGTAAATTCAGTTCTGGGCAATTCTTAGCTATCCTAGGAAAATTCATGCAATCTCTATGAACTATAATTGAAATTGTGATTCACTGAGTTTGACATTAACATGGGTGTTATCTCAGAATTAATTCTTCTTTGCTTAATTGCTTAGGAAATTGTTCTGGAGAAACCACTCAATGAAAAGTGCTATTTTTTGGTCCAGATAAATTTCTTGTGATAAGGAACTCACATGAAAATTTTCAGCTCCATTGGAGCTCTGAATCACCACTGTTATGTGTAACCCCTTAAGGGGATCAACACTTAAGTGGGAGAAGCACTCAACATTTGATCATAGTGTTTAAACCCAACCCAAACCACTAGCACCAGTGTCATTTTAAATTCATAAACAGGGTTCCAGTTTTAAAAATGTCATTAGATCTTATTAGCAAACGCTTTTTAATTAAATACATATGCATGATCATATCGTGTAGCATCTACGTGAAGAACGTGAGAAGGACTTGAAGTGAAGATCAAGGAGGAAGGAAAGCGAGTTATCAAGCTCCAAGTGATCGTCACTAACTGATTATATCTTAGTCACCTGCAAAACAGGCAAGCCCTGGTTTGCATTTGAACAGTTTTACAAAGCATTTTCATTTTTAGAGATCATAGCTTTGCATCGCTGATTGCATTAAGTCTAGCTGATATTAAAAACCCCACTTGCATGATCAGAAATACCTAAGAGAGAATAGGTAGAATAGCACCTCCTACTAACATTTGGCTACGCTAATGTTAGTAGGAAAGGTCCGGTAGAAGTCGAGTAGTTGGAATCTACTCGCGAGTTTAGGGCTGGTTTATTCGGGGCGGGTCCAAAATAGAAGAGATGAGGAAAGTTCACGCATAAGAAATGGAGACCGGGCAGGGAGGTTTAGATGCAGCAGGTTGCGGACCGTGCGTGCATAGCCCTTCCTGTGTCGGTTAAGGCCCGTCCGTGCTTGGCCCTGTTGGACAAGTTTGAGTTGTGTACCGGGCATATACTAGCTATATGGGACCCAGGAAACCGATGTACCTTGGGAGATCCATAGTGGAACTTTTCCAACTGCCTTAGTCTTTCCGTGTCAGGGTAGCAGGAGGTAACTCGCTTAAGAACATACAACTGCAGGTATGTACCTTGAGGGAGCTTGCGTACTCGGGGAAGTTGGACTGCGTCCAATGTGGAAGATCTTGGGAAAGGTGGCCGCGTACAACGTCAGTCGAGGTTGCTGCCGGCAACTCGGAGTACGGATGTATGTGTCGTGTAGTCCGGGCGTGTACTAATTCGAATCACCGTCGCTCGCGGTCATATGAGCATACTTGCCCACTGCGTCTTGATGTAGTAACAACTAGAACTGGTTATCTTTTGAACTTGATAAGGCTGTGCTGTAACTTGTATTGCAACCATGATTGAATTAGAGATAGGCTTATTAAACTTTACTTTCACTTTGTGCAAGGAGCATCGCAACAAAGCGTTTCTTGTTTGATTGTGGAGTTGCGATGCTTTTCGGCTCAAGGTCTGCATAATGAGGCTTAAAATCTGAAAGTTAAGGATCAACTTTAGGCGAGTCCTTTATGCAAATCTAGCTAACCCAATTGCAACCTTCGTGCATGTAGAGTTTCTTGTTTAGGAGAGACGGATCAGTCTTGCTGAGCCTATGTGCTCACGCTTGCTATATAAGTGGTATTGCAGGTTAACATCGATGCTAAGATGGAGGTTGTCCGGTGAGACTCGGAGACTTCCGAGTCAGGTAACACATGGAGAACCCAGCCGCTGCTGCTTGTCTTTGTGTTGCTAGCGAGAGGAGTCCGCAGGCTGGACTTCATCTTGAGTGCTCTTAGTTATTTGACGTGAGTTGTTATAGACTTCCGTAAACTATTTACAAAGAAAAACATGTAAGCTTCCGCTATTGTTTTATGTAATACATTGTTCCTTGTATGTGTGCTGTTGGGTGCCGCACAACACGGCACCACCCAATGCGAGTCCCGGGCGAGTGGTCTGTGACAGCAAATTAAGAGTAAGGTTATTTGTAAGCGTGAGACGTATCGTGGTCATCGCGTCAAGGAGTACGTAAATGGTTGTTTTGATGCGTCACCCTTTATGTTGAGCGTTAGGGGATAGACACTAAGTTTAGTAATTAAGTAAGTTGGTAAGTCTTATGTCCCGTGATCAAGGGGAAGAATGTTAGTTTCTTTGTGATCCCGAGTATCCTGTGCGGGCAACAACTACCGGGTCCCACTCTCCTACACACCCTGATCGGGGGCGCAACCGACTCTTTTTTAGTTGAGGCCCCCTCTCGCCCGCGCTATATCAACCCGGGGGAGACGGGCGTGGTGTACTTTGCACCAACGACCGACGCCTCCAACACCTCCGTAACCACCAATCCTAAGAGCGCGGCCGCGAGGGCAAGGCCTCCTCCCATCGGCAACCTTCATCCCGACGATCTCCACTGCCTGCGCCAAGCTCCTACGCCATGTCTACTTCCTCTACTCTTGTGGAAGGTATGTGCATCTAATCCTAACTCCCTAATCATGTTTTAGTTGATGCTAATTAGGGTTATAGGTTACTGTTAATTGTTTGGATGATTGATCATGCTTGTTGTTAATTATGCCTAAGCTAATCCAATTAGCCATTGCCTATAGTATTAAGCACTAAGAATCACTAAGTGTAACATTTGCCACTAACTTGCTCCAGATTTTGAGTTCTCTCCTTAGCTTTTTGAATTTTCCTGATATTCTATTTATATAATAGGATTAAACCCGACCTTCCCCTCTACTCGAGGATATGGCCGTTTTATTACAATCGTATTTGTGCTCATTTGTTCTGAAGACCAGGCCCTATGAATCACTTCAAAAAAAACTGCTATTTCTAGCTAGTAGTACTCAAATCTAAAGGTTTGCACCTGTGGAATTGATATTCCGATCTGTATTCTGCAAGGAATATGATCTGATACAGATCTTGCTAGTGAGCACATCATGTTAAGAGGATATTTGACTGTTCATTCTACAGTTGTGAAGCACCAGTCAATTTGTTCCTTTAGTTTACAGGCTTGCATATTGGTCCAAGTGTATTTTCTGTCTTTTGACGGCACCTCCACTATTCCCTGGTGACTGATAACCTCATTGGATAAATTCATGTTGCTAATGTTACCACCAGGTCTGTTTCTATTCTGCACTGACCTATACATGTTAAAATTACCAAGCAACATCCAACAAGCATCTTCCCATATTTGAAGAGACCATAGCCATTGGACAAATTTTCTTTGTGAGTAATGCAAGGTCCATATAACACCACCAAATACCATTCATCATTATTATCTTTAGATATGAATTTCACCATGATGGCAAATGTATTTATTTGCACTATGTCACCTTGAAAGCGAGATCCATTCCATTCAAATAAAATTCCACCCGATGATCTAATTGAAGGGGAAAAGCAAATTGATTGAATTTTTTAGGAGCAAAATTCTTAATGAAACCAGAATCTATATGATCCTTTTTGACTCTTGTATACAGGAAATATCATAGTTTGAGTCGTGGATATGTGCTCTTAAAGCCTCTTGCTTTTAAGATATACCAATTCCCCTGGCGTTCCATTTGAGTGTATTTCAATTTTTTTCTTATTGTCGTCTGATCTACTTGGATGCCATATGGGAGAGAAAACACTGTGTTTTCCAGAGGAAGACACACTGATCGTGAAGCACTGCTTCCAAGTTCTTGTGAAACATATCTTCATGCATCAAGAAGGGCCATGCCTCAAACAGTCTAAAAGACGGAATTTTATTCATAAGGCAAAGGATAATCAAATGGCCTCTCCAGGCCAATAGGTTCACCAACACCCCATCACAAGACATAATTCCACCGCCATTCCAGGCAAAAAAGATAACCAACAGACAGACACGACCAAACCAGGCACACAGACACAAGCTACAATTTAAACAGTCCACAGGGCTAACAAAAGATGACAAAATCCGGCAGGAACTCCTTCTGCCCTTTCTTTGCCATCTCACGCCTTGATTCCTTACTGTTCCTCTTCTACGCGCTGCTTGTTCCTGCATTATCATATTCATCTTCAATCTTTGGAGTCAGGAGTATCTTCCCCGAAATCTCCCAAGGAGAAATGTAGCACCGTTAAGTAGTCACTGTTTGAATATATTTACAGGGATTTCAGGAAATTTTTCATCAGCATTTGCCGCATCTGACCGTCCAGGGAATTCAGAATGTTAATGATAGAATAGATTTTTATTGTGAAGTAAAGTGTTATCCTTGTCATACTTCTTTTTCTTCTCTCTTTAGCACCCTGAGTAGAGACACTGCTCTTTGTTTATTTTTGTGACACTAGCTTCTCTCCTTGACTTGAGGGTTCCTCCTGACTGAAGATTCAGTCAGTGAAGATTTTCCTTTCTGCCTCACCAGGGCCTTGGTGATTATGTGACATGCTGGAATGTCAGGACCCACCTCTCTCGGGGCCCACTTATGCATCCCGTACCAATCCTTGGATCAGTAGTTAGTACGCACAACAAGAAGTATTGAGTTCTATACATTAACTTATTCTCATCAGAACCATTACGGTCTTACAAGCAATTCTTAAGTTACAGTCTATGGACCTCGCAGGACCACTAAAAACAGAAATACAATGTCGAACTATAGCAGAATGGGCGACACCCAGCCCTCAGGAAGCCTTGAGCGCAGGACTAGACCTACTCGTCAGTGAGTCACACTTCGTCTTCTTCTTCGCTTTATTCCTCTGCATCTGAGGGTTGTGAGGAAAGCAAGAGTGAGTACGGAAGGTACTCAGCATGCCCTAACACTACTCAAGGGGGCGTGTTTCATGCAAGGGGGTCGTAACAAGGCAGAGCTATACGGCTTTGAATGTGGCCTAGAGGGGGGGTGAATAGGCCTTTAAAGAATTCCTGCACACTTAATAAAGTTATCAGAAACTTAACTGACCGGACTAGTCCGGTTGTGTGGGCGGACTAGTCCGGTGTGCTGAATTATTTGAGTTGATTAAGTGTGTCTCACAAATTTAATCTTATAGCAGCGGAATAAGAACAACAGTTTTTATAACTTAAATTTATTGTATGGATGCACGTGCAAACTTGTAAGGAACTCAAACGATGACTAGCAAACTAGTGATCTAATGTGTCAATATGTAAAACAAATGAGAGACAAAAGACACGAATTTTTACCGAGGTTCGATCTCACCAAGAGATCTATGTCCTCGTTGAGGAAGCTCACATAGAGCCGGGTTCCCAACCCTTTCCCTTTTCAAGTCACCACACAGGCCGACTTGACTTCACTATCAAGTGTAATCACCGTGTTTATGGGGCAACCTCACACGTTGAGGGCTCCCACAAGAATTACAATGAGAAGTTGATCAAATACACTCAAAAAGATTACAATGCAGAATATGAGTGTAAAGAGATCAAACCCCAAGAGCTCACAATGAAGGAACGACGATCTCCCAATCCCAAATCCAAGTATTTTATTGATCTTCACCTTTTTGCACCTTAGATGTGTGGGGAGACGTGTTTTTGGGCTCTTGGGACAGGTGGCGGCGCTAGGGTTTCAGTTTTTGACAGTATGAGTCGTGTCTACTTCGGGAAAAGACGAAGGACCTCTATTTATAGGCTTTCCCAAAAAGTTACCGTCGTTAAACCTACTACCGGACTAGTCCGGTATATGATCGGACTTGTCCGGTCTACTTCCAGTGGGTTAACCGGACTAGTCCGGTCCACAAACCGGACTTGTCCGGTGCTATGTGAGATGGGTTTTCAGAAACTTTAGCGGACTAGTCCTGTTGCTTGGATGGACTAGTCCGTAGTCCTATAAAGAGGACAACAGAGACATGACCGGACTAGTCCGGTCTAAAACCGGACTTGTCCGGTTGCATTCCAGTGAGCTGACCGGACTAGTCCGGTTCAAAAGGCGGACTAGTCCGGTGCACTATGTTTGCGTCTTTTAGAGAGTTAAACGGACTAGTCCGGTATATGAACGGACTAGTCCGGTTTTTAGTGGATTTTAGTTGATTTTTAAACCCCTTACCCTTACGCAAAGTCATGAGCTCTTGGGATGTGTCTCTTTCACACACAACCTATACATTTATATCAACTTTGCTCCTCTAAATTCCACTAACGTCTTTCTTTTCGGGCATCACTCTATTTTTCATCTTTTTGTGTGTGCCGAGCCAGTTCACTTTGTTTATCCTGCAATCATCTTAATAGTTTCATTAGGATCTCATATGTTCGTCATCAATTAGCCAAAACCCACCAGGGATATCCTAGATGCACTTACAGGCTTAGAGTTGCCAAAAAGCATTCATGCAGTGTTTCTTTTGAAAGAAGGTTTTGCAAAGCAAAAGGAGGTAACCGTATCTTGATTTTAGTTGGTGGGACCTGGGGGAGTTGAACTCCATCCTGACAGTTGCCTAAGTTTTATTCGAACGTTCAAGCCCCATGGTTTTACTAGTTTCGGCACACAGCCGTAATATCAAAAACACGGCAAACACTGCCACTCAACTACATCAAGGAAATATGCTATGACTAATCAACAAGAGTTTGGAACATAGTGTGTCAAGACCGTGACAACGGTTATCCGGATTTTAACACTCTGCAGAGGTTGTACACTTCACCACAGGTCTCCTAGCAAGGGAGTAGTGTAACGTTCACCTCATCTTCCCCGAGTAACCCCACAATCACACCTCGTGCGACACCCAGGGGCCATTTGGGCAATTACTCTCCCAGTTCGACCATGGGTAATGACTCCCCCGTGCCTTTTCCTAGTCCCCCGTGCCCTACTGGCCGCCAGATGGCTCATGTGGAAGTCGCCAAGAAGGTAGAGGGAGTCCTGCCCACACAGGTTATGTGGTTGTACGAAATCACTATGACGAGGTCATATGAACCGGTCCTTAAGTTCATGAGGCGACTCCATCAATATCCACGACAGGTGAACTACACCAAAGCATGCACTACACATTCACCAATTCCCGCCTCAACCATTCCCTTTTTCCCCACTTCACCCCACACAAGTTGTATAGCACAAACTCCCAACCCACTTCCTACCTCACACCACCAAGGCACCTTTCGACACTTTTCGCAAATCTGATGATTAATTGTAGTGAGTCGCGATGCAAGCATTGCGAGGGTTCCTAAGCATTCTACTTTCAAGGGATCACACACGTCATCACATTATATTGTGACGACGGGGCCTTAGGGCATCAAAGAGGAGTCGACAAGGTCAAGGAGCGGTTCGTGGCACTTCACATGTCAAGCACGTGCCTATCACCTAGCAAGTACTCTGGCCTTGGATGGCGAGAGGCAGTATGCTACTTGCTAGTGTAACCGCTAGCTGACGTCATCGAGCTAAGTTAACTGAGGAGCAAGTAACTACCGTCAAGTCATCGTGTCGGCCAGACTACTCACACGGAGAAGCTACCACTAGTCAAGTGGGTATTAGCTACCACAACGTTTAAAAGTAATCACGGAAAACATGCAGATTAAAACAGGCTATCAGGGCAATTTTGTAAATTCATAGGAGCAATCATGATCAAGGAGGTTAGAGCTTGCCTTCACAGGCTTCTAGAAGTTCCTCATAATCTTGATTTTCTGGTTTCTTGTCGAATTCCTTGGTTCGTATAGTACGTAATTGCATGAATAAGTGCTAAATCCAACGAAACTCCAAGAAATTGAAGGTGGTGCTCGTGGGCCATTACATGTGCGCACGGTTTCTTCGTTTTTGAGTGGCCGAGAAGGTGCACAGGGGTGTGTGTTTCTGGTGTAGGTGGACCAGGTCTACGAGGAATTTTAATTGAAAGGTCGTGGTCTATGCCGAGGTGGCAGCTGATTGGACTCCCACGTAGGAAGAAATGCCAAGGTGGCTGCCACCTCCTCTGCCACGGATACAAGGGTGGTGGATTAGATGGGTTGGCACTGACTGGATGAACAAGTGGGCAGTTTGGCTGAGGTGGCACACCATGTGGGCGACTCACAAGTGACATGTAAGCACAAAAATCTACCATTGCTGCCAGAGCGGCAGAGGGTCGCCGGCGGCTAGCCGGCACCCAAACTTTTTTCTTATTTCGGGTTAACCAGCTAGTGGCCGAGCTGCTACACATCGTGGGGAGTCTACTGGTGGTGGGGGTCGTCCGAGGGGATCACCAGAGAGGCGGCTACGGTTCGCCGGAGATGGCAGTGGGTCACCGGCGGCTAACCGGTGCCCAAACCTTTTCTTCGCATTCCCTAACGGATTGTTTACCGGTGATATACATGAAATGGGGAGGGAAGTGGCAACGGCCCTAGGCTGAGAAGGTCGCCGGAATGGCGGCTAGGGTTCACCGGAGCTCGGTCCGATGGTGATGAAGTGGGGGAAATGCGTCTAGGCAGGTTTTCCTCGATCAAAGGCGTCGGGCGTGCGTGTGAGGATCTGTTAGTGAGGTTGGTAGGTCCAGTTGGGCCGGGGAGTGCCCCACAGCGCCTAGCCACAGCAAGCTGCGGTGAGGGAGTCGGCTCCATGGCGCGACCATGGCTAGGGACTTCCAATCCGAGCATACGTGTGGGGAAAAAGTATTAGGGGTTGTGTGGATGCTATAGAAGGACTAGGTAGGGGAGCGGCTCACCTGAGACGTCGGATCGAGGTTCACCGGCGAGGGAGAAGAAAAGGGGCGATCTTCAAAATTGAGCTTGGGGAAAGCCTGAAGGCGCTCGATTTTCCTGTGCAATGCTTCCATTGTTGCTGTCCGAGCTGAGAGAGGAAACGTTGCCTTCTAAATAGGCCGGTGAAGGTTGGTTCGGTGAGGCGGGGCTCTGAGGCGATGCGGCCGATATTTTGTGTGCGTGATTTGACAATGGCGGCCCGGATTTTAGGGTATGGCACGCCGGCTAGGTTTGATGGGGGGGGGGACATCAGCTAGCGGTATGGGCGCGGAGCAGGGGAGCCAGTGCGTTTTCGGAAGGCAGGGGCTTCTGCGGCTGGATTCGCGCAGGGAATCGAGAGAAAGATGGTGGGAGGAAGAAGAACAGTAGCGGGCTGGGCCGGGCCACGCGCAACGGAAGGAGGAGGGGACCTGGGCTGCACAGAGAAAGAATGAAGGTGAGAGCAGGCTGGGCTGGCTGGGGAAACAGAAAAAAAGGGAGATGGGGACAGCCTAGGGAGAGGAAGGTTCTCATCATTTTCTATATTTTGTTTTTGAATGCGTATTTGAGTCTGATTTTTGGCTTTGAATTTGGTTTTAGCTTGCATTGGTTAATTCACTAATGATTTGATTTAATATTTCTCATACATAATTTGCATATGGATTTAAATTAGATTTTGTCACCTCTATACACATATATGTGTACAAATGCCACCTGGACCAATTAAACTCATTTATTCTAATTGATTTATTAGTTGGTTATACACACACTCAAATGCATGCATGTATATGATTGTGTATTCCTCCACATACATACTTATATATACATACGCACATGTCGTTTCACCTTTATTTTATTCATTGTATTGCTATTAGATTCTTGTGTTGCATATATATGTTGATGTTCTTGGAATTTCTATTTGAGACGGCTTGTATTTGATTCACTTATTAAAATTTAATATATGTGTGTGTGTGTGTGTGTGTGTGTGTGTGTGTGTGTGTGTGTGTGTGTGTGTGTGTGTGTGTGTGTGTGTGTGTGTGTGTGTGTGTGTGTGTGTGTGTGTGTGTGTGTGTGTGTGTGTGTGTGTGTGTGTGCGCACATATACACATATGTGTCACCGCCACTCCTCTTTCGAGCTCTGCTATTAAAACATACTAGGTGGTTCGAAGTGCACAGGTGTGTATGTTGTTTTTAAGTTATTTTTTATTACTTTGTTGTTCAAGATTCGATTTCATACTCTTGTTTATCGTCTTATGAGGGAAGTCTTTATGGATGACAACGCATACACATACATACATACGCCTTGACTTTAATTAGAAATTAATATATGCTCAAGGTCTCCTAAAATTTTTAGTTTGAGTCGATTTCTATTTCGTTCTAAAATTTTGGGCTGTGACAGATCTACCCCACTGAAATTGAATCTCGTCCTCGAGATTCTTATAGTTCTTTTAGTAGCTTAGGAAACCTAATGTCTCTGCCTGCGACATCTCTAATAATTTCTCGAAAATAAGTCTGGGTGTCCATATTTCACTCGTACTTTCTGCCCAGGGGTGTAGCTTTCCAACTAAACACCGTAAACTCTATTTTGTGCCTACGTGGTTGGCAGATGACTATTGCTGCATCCTGATTTGCTGTGGCGGCCTTGTGGTTTGCACGTGCTGTACTTTTCTTGTCGAGGCGCCAACCTATCTGCTAAGGGGTATGCCAATTGACTGGAGTACTAGGTCTGCTAAAAGCTCTACCCCACTTAAATAGGGTTCTAACTCCTATACGCTCAATTTGATAATTGACAGCTGCTATAGTTGATTTAATTACTGATATATATTTTTTGCTTGATTGACAACAATGCATCTGTAGTACCGACTTTGAGGTGATAATTGATGCAAAGCTCTAAGTTAGATGGGTCTGTGACAAGAGTGGGTTTGGCTAGTTACCAACCGGCTAAATCGTCTAATGACTCTCTATCGTGCTGCGTGCCAATATGGTTTATGCGACCTCGTCCAAATAGTTGAGCTCTACCTTGTTGACCAGATACTAAAGGTGTACGTCTTATAAATCTAGATCCAACGGTTCTTTCTCCCGGGTGAGCAGGTGCATCATTTGACTTCTTGTTGTATGGGCATTTTGCTATTAGATGCCCTAGTTCGTGACAGTTGAAGCATGTCCTGACGGTGTTTGGTGCTTGTGTCGCACTATAACTGCTACGTTGGGATTGTTTGGTGCTCTGCTGGTGAAATGATTGTGTCGGTGGATTGGTCTTAGTGAAGCAGTACTGCATGGTAGGATGGCACCTAGCTTTCTGCGGGTGATTGAAGCTAGACCTCTAAAATTGATTTTGTAGCTTAATCTCTTTGTTGTGGAACTTTCTCTTTTGTTCTCCGTCTCTGTGGTAGTGAGCATCCTCCAATAGTAGGGCTCGGTTCATGAGGGTATCGAAATCCGGGTAAACATGAGTGACTAGTTGCGTAGTCATTGCACTGTTTAGGCCCTTTCTAAAACGATTTTGTTTCATCTTATCTATACTGGGCTCATCTGGTGCATAACCTGCCAGCTTTGTGAATTTCATAGTATACCAGTTGACTCTCATGGCACCTTGCCTCAAAGACCTGAATTCATCTGCCTTCATTTCCATTACTCCTTCCGGTATGTGGTAGTCATGAAATGCCTGCTGGAATTCTACCCAGCTGATGGTATCTGGCTCCGAGGCTGCTTCCTGGCAATTATCTCACCATTTTCCAGCTGCTCCAGTTAACTGGTGGGTAGCCAACAGAACTCGCTCTTGATATGTTGCATAGGCTATGTTGAGTCTTTTATTTATGTTATGTAGCTAGTTGTCGGCGGCTAACAGTTCTTCATTGGTACCGTCAAAAACTGGCGGTCTGAGTCTCATAAATTCGGACATCTTGGACGGAGGTGGTATTCCTTGGCCTTGTTGTCTTTGCAACCCTTGGAATATGGTTTGTGTTAATTGTGTCTGCAAAGCCATTACATCAGCCAATGTTGCGGGTGGAGGTGGCGGCATCGCCTCTCCATAAGGGTCATGTGATCCTCCTAATTTACTTCTCCAGTTCCTTCTTGGGGTCCAATACTCCGTCCATATCATTGAGTCTTACCACGACGGCCAACGTCTTCTTCTTATGGGCGCGGTATGGGCATCAGCTAGCGGTATGGCTGCGGAGCAGGGGAGCCGGAGCGTTTTCAGGAAGCAGGGGCTGCTGCTTCTGGATTCGTGCAGGGGGAGGAAGAAGAACAGTAGCAGGATGGGCCGGGCCGCACACAAGGGAAGAAGGAGGGGACCTGGGCCGCGCAGAGAAAGAATGAAGGGGAGAGCAGGCTGGGCTGGCCAGGGAAACCAAAAAAAAAAGAGATGGGGGCAGCCCAGGGAGAGGAAGGTTCTCATCATTTTCTATATTTTGTTTTTGAATGCGTATTTGAATCTGATTTTTGGCTTTGAATTTGGTTTTGGCTTGCAGTGGGTAATTCACTAACTATTTGATTTAATATTTCTCATACATAATTTGCATACGGATTTAAATTAGATGTTGTCACCTCTATACGCATATATGCCTACAAATGCCACCTGGACAAATTAAACTCATTTATTCTAATTGATTTATTAGTTGGTTATACACACACTCAAATGCATGCATGTATATGATTATGTATTCCTCTACATACATACTTATATTTACATACGCACATGTCGTTTCACCTTTATTTTATGTAAAAGTCCCAAAAATATATATGAATAAAACCAAGGTAAGAATTCATATGTGTGGCAAATTCATGAAAAATGGGACTTGCTAAAACTTTTCTTCATGCAAAGTGCTACAAGGATGTTCATCCAAAAAGAGGCTCACATTTTTATTTGAAGGTGTTGAACCAATAAGGACTTAAACACCCCTTTGCATGAAGGATCAAAAATCAGATTTCAAATTCAAAGTTCACATGCGGCCAAAAACTTTTAATACTCATGCAGCCTATACTTTGGAATTTGAAGCAATTTAGTGTGGCAAACTTTTCATTTTTAGGGTGGGCTCAAAAGGAATTAAATAGACGCATTTTCAAATTCAATCCAAATTCAAATTTGCTATACAAATTGAAACTGAATTTGGAGGAATTCAAAGGCTAGCCCACTTTTGAAATTCAAAACTTTTGAATGGAAGAGATGAACATGAGAAGATATTTTGGGAGGAAATTTGGGGTGGACCTCACATGTCATTGAGCTAAATTAGTGACTTGCACACAAAGCAATTGAGGTGATGAGCCTCTGTTTCTCCACTTCAACGGGGGAGGGGGGCTGCACCCGAGCGTCACCGTGGCTACGCACCGCCACCTCCTGCTCCCCCCACTCAAGCACTGGCACCGTGTGTGGTTTTCTCTCCTCTCGGTGTGATCCTCTCTACACTAACCGAGCCAAAACGATCTTCGTTAACCCCTCATGGACAGCACATGAACAGAGCCTCCTCACCCCGCCGCTCCTCGGTGATCTTCCGGGAAGCCAAAAAACTCGCGCCCCCTTACACCCCGAGCTGCAAAAATGCACTGCGAGTCCATTTCCCACCTCCCCGACACAAAACCCACTGAGTTCCGGCGTTCCCCGCGCCCTAGAGCACTCATCCGTGGCGACCTAAAGAAACCCGGCGATCGGCTTCACGTGGACAGCCCTACACAGCGGCTGTCACACCCGAGCAAGCACGGCCACGGGAGCGCGCTACTTTGGTGCTGCTCTCCTCCAAAGCTTGGAGCAAACCGTAGAGCATAGCCGGTGAATTTTGGAAATTAACTCCGGCAGGTGCAAACCGAGCGTCTGCTATGAGATCTTCAAATTCTCCCTCTCCACTTCTTCTTAGGTCATCAAACTTTGCACATAGAAGCTGGACTAGCCGGTGATCATCTTTCCTGTAGCAATCGTCGCATGAAACCACCTCGGAGCGACGAATTTTGAGGTCTTCCGAGCGTGTTCATGGCGGAACCAATCGGGCGCTCGATGACAACCCACTTGCGGCCATTTCCGAGCTAGTTTGAGGCCTTGTCGAGCCTTCTAGTCGTGCCCTGGTGCTGTAGAGCTAGTATGTCGAGTGTTTGGCGAGCTAGAGAGGTCGGCCGATGGCGCCAAAGTGCACCCGAGGCCGCGACACATCGCCGACCGTTTTCTGATCACCGGCAGCTCGAGCTAGCGCCACCATCGTGTTCCTCGACGTCCAAAACCCCCTAGCAGCGAGAATCGGGTCAGGCGGCGGCCGGAAACCCCGGTCCGGCGAGCAGCCGGTTGCTCCGGCGAGGGGGAGCACGCGGGCGCGAGAGAGACGGCGGGAGGAAGAAGAAAGCTGATGGTGCCACGCGTCAGCAACTCAGTTTTTAAATCTGTGATCAGCTGTGGCTCGGGGATCCTCTGTGGCTGCGCGCCAAAACCGTGTGACCTCGGTGTGGCTTCGATTCCAGTGTCTGGAGTTTAAACACGTGGACCCAGTTGAATTTCAATAGAAAAACAATTCCAGAGATTGTTCTAACTTTGGAAAATCATATCTCTGTGTAGAAACCTCCATTTTGAGTGATTCCAATTGGGTTGGATTCCCTTTGACAAGATCTATCAAAATATGAACTTCGATTTGTATGAAAGTCAATATTAAATTCTGTAAAATTCTTTTAATAGTTTCTGAAAAAGAATTATTGAGGGAATTTGGTTCATCCAAAAATCCTAAAATTTTGCCAAAATATTATTTAGGATATTGTTGACCTTCTAGCAAGTTTCAGCTCATTTGAAGATCATTTGAGTAGGAATTTGCTAAATACAAACTGCATTGTTCATAAGAGTCCAGAAAAATTTTAAGAAATTGTTGCCCACTTATAAAATCTATTCTAGGCAATTCATAGCTCCAACAATGATAGGAAAATTTAGGCAAGCTCTCTGAGACATACTTGAAATTTTAGTTCACTTAATTGGGCATGAAAATGTACATTACTTCAGAATTAATTCTTTTGAGTAGAAATGCTTAGAGAATTGTTCTGGAGGAACTACTCAAGTAAAAGGTCTAAATTTTGGATCAAATTACTTTCATGTGACAAGGAACTTACATGTAAATTATCAGCTCAATTTGAACCTTAGATCTCCCTGTTCTTGTTCTCCATACTTATGTATATGGAGAAATACATAAGAGACATTGTAAGAATTACAGAGAACACAATTTGACTCAACATTAGCTGCAATTTGGCAAGCTAAATCCCTAGGAAGTTAGAACACTCTGTAAAAGTTTTGAAACCATTGGAGTTCTTGTTCTTCAGTTGCATTCAATTCTTTTCAGCTCACCTCTTGTGTTCATTAGGAAAGTTAGTGTATAGCTAAAACACTAAGACCAATTTAGTTCATTCATAATTCTTTGCACAACATAGGCAAAACAAGCCATTCTGGGCATTTCCACACAGCCTCTATTCTTAAGAAAATCCAGTCTTTAATTCTTTCTATTGCATTCTGTAAAAATTGTGCATATACATTTCAATAGGATTCATGACAAAGGGGATTCGAAGGAGTGATTCATTGAACTTGGATCAGACTCCGGAGGATCAAAGGATCAAGGATTACTAACTGCTTATATACGACTACCCTGCAAAACAGGCAAGCTCCGGTTTGCATTTAACGGCTTTTAAGTTTTTACTTTGTATTCACTCTTTGGTTAGGATATGTTATGTGCATTAGGTCTAGTGCTTTGATACTCCTCTTGCATGACCAAATAAACCCATGGAGTATTGGGTAGGTGTCTTTTCACCATGTAGAACTGTCATGCTTAAGTAAGGTTCGGTAGAAGTCGACTGGTGAGATGCTAGTCGCATGATCAGGAACAACAGGGGCATACGGGATTGGTTTAGAAAATTGTTAGCAAGTTAAAGTTGAGACCGGCAGGTTGTAGGGACAGCAGCATATAGGGGCCTGGATGCTATAGACCTTTTCGTGTCAGTCATGGACCGATCCATATGCGTCCCTGTTAAACAAGTTTGAGTTGTGTACCGGACTCATGCTGGCTATATGGGACCCAGTAAACCGATTTACCTCGGGAAGCTTGCGTTTAGCCTTTTTGAGTCGCCTCAGGCGAGACGGCCGGTGTGCAGTATGTGGGTAACATTCTCATGACATCTCATGTTGGTAGGTGCACCATGAGAGTGGCTACTGTATGGAGCGATTTGATCGATTCAACGAAGGTGAAATGGGGGAAAGGCTGCCACGTACGACGTCAGTGATGGTTGCTGTAGGCAATGTCGAGTACGGGCGTACGTGTCGTGTAGTCCGGGTGTTATTTATTCGAATCACCGTCGCTCGCGGAAAAGGACCGGGCATACTTGTTCTCACAGTCATGACGTAGTAAGAACTTGCATGAGAAAGGAACTAATCATATTGGTTTGAAAGTTGATACTAGCATTGTGACGATACTTTGTATGAATAGTCTTGTGCAAACTCGATTCGGTTACACCATGAACAAATTACATCGGGGGAAAGCGTTTCTTGTTTGATTGTGGACTCCCGATGTGGCGTGCCCAAGGTCATTCTTAAATTGCTGCTAATAACACTTGAAAGTAATGATTCACATTTAGGCGAGTTTATTATGCATTATGCCATCCTACTTTATGTTCATAACCTCATGTAGAGTTTCATGGCTAGGGTGACGGTTGAGCCTTGCTGAGCGTTATGCTCACGGATGCTATCCGAGTTGTTTTGCAGGATTGACTTCATGCTTATGAGAAGGGGTGTCGATGAGACTCGGAAATCTCCGAGTGGTTACTCACGAGCATCCTCGCTGCTGCGGTTTATTCTTCATGTTGCTAGTAAGAAACGTCTGCGGGCTGGACTGTTTCTTTGTTGCTAAGTTAGAAATGAGTCGTGAGAGTTATAGTCTTACGCTATAGTTTATTTTGAGATATGTATTTGTAAAATACTCTTGTACGCTTCCGCAAATGATTTATGTAATGTGATGTGTTTTCTCGACCCGTGTGCTGTTGGGTGCCGCATATCACGGCACCACCGACGAGGTCCTGCCGGGGCCGCGTTCCCCCACATTTTATTAATTGTATTGCTATTAGATTCTTGTGTTACATATATATGTTGATGTTCTTGGAATTTTTATTTGAGACGGCTTGTATTCGATTCCCTTATTAAATTTTGATCGTATTAGCCCCCCCCCCCACACATATATATATGTCACCGCCACTCCTCTTTCGAGCTCTGCTATTAAAACACACTAGGTGGTTCGAAGTGCACAAGTGTGTATGTTATTTTTAAGTTAATTTTTATTATTTTTTTGTTCAAGATTCGATTTCATACTCTTGTTTATCGTCCTATGAGGGGAGTCTTTATGGATGACAACGCATACACATACATATGCCTTGACTTTAATTAGAAATTAATATGGTCTCCTAAAAATTTTAGTTTAGGTCGATTTCTAAAATTTTAGTTTGGGTCCATTTCTATTTCGTTCTAAAAATTTGGGCTGTGACATGGAAGCGGTAAAGCTGTTGCCTTGTGACCATGAGGTCACGGGTTCGAGTCCTGGAAACAGCCTCTTGCAGAAATGTAGGGAAAGGCTGCGTACAAAAGACCCAAATGGGTCGGACCCTTCCCCGGACCCTGCGCAAGCGGGAGCTACATGCACCGGGCTGCCCTTTCTTTACATGGAAGCGCTGACTCAGAGAGGGCTGCTCCTTCGAGATGTTGGGGGTGACTTTGCTTGGGTATAATGGTTACTCCGCTGAGTTGGTTGCCAGTTTTCTGCACTTAAACAAAAAGAAATCTGTGGAACTTCACTAGTTACATCATCCTGCTGCTGTAACCAGTGTTTCAGTCCTGCTGCTATCATCTCCAATAGAGGGTTCGGAGAAGTCTCACCAGTGCTTGTCTGGTTGAGGCCAGGACTACAAATTCAGCAACTTGCTTACCCTTGTCCAAAGTCGACTGTCTAGGAATATCCTAGGTCCCCTGCTCCTGGTCCACCTGAGTCTCTTGTTTCTGATTCAGTCTGCCTAAGAGGGAAATAAACTTAAATAAACTGAAGTGTCGATGTTCGCATGTTGATTTTGCCGGTCTGGCTCCACCATCTATGCTCGGGGAAGGTTCACTTCCGGGGCTGGCACTAATCTTTCTAAAGGGTCAACCCCTGGCGACATGGGTCCACTAATACGATGTGGGTTGCCATTGAGTTAGGGGGATCTTCTTCATCAGGTGGCATCAGATCAATGGAATGAGAATTAAATTGGTAGATCCACAGAGTCCATGATCTACCTTCCCCTCCAATCTCCGATCCATGTTTCACCACCAAACTCATAGGAATATCCAACAAGTTATCCACCATGACCAACACCATTACACGTGATATTTTTAGGTCACTGTCATTCCATTGGATCAGTTGACAAAAAGTGGAGAAAATCTGCCTGATAAAACTGGTTTGATGCAGGTCCAATGTCACACCCGGTTTTTCCGCAGAACAACCAAGTGATTCCCACATGTATGTCAGGATCATTTTCTCATACATGTGATGATAAATAGTGAAGCATCATTATATTACAAGCCAGGTGTTCGAATACAAATAAGTCTTACATAGCATCTCAATGGACGATAATAAGTTCACAAACTGTAAATAAACAAACAGCGGAACTAAAGTCTTGTGGGCTCCATCACAGGTGTTGCCCGAGGGACTCCGTGAACCTAAAATCCTTCTTCGGGTCCAAAGTCTTGATTGTTGTACACCACATCATTCACTTGGTCTGAGCAGCAATTTAAAACCAACGAAAAGCAAGCTTGAGTACCGTTGGTACTCAGCAAGTGTGGAAAAGTTATATCATGCACGCTAGAGCAAGGAAAGGACGAGCACATGGTTAAAGCACTATGCAATTAATGCCTATCTCCTTAGCTTATTTGGCACCTACATTACTATGCAAGTAAAGTGGCCCAAACCCCATACGCCAAATCCCATTGTTAAGCTCCCCGCTTAACATCCTCAGCACCACCATTTCTCATCATCTAATCATGAATAAGTCCAAGCCGCTCTTGACCGTGAGCACGGCTGTCATGACAGTTTTGACTCTGCAGAGTTTGCACCACTGTACCCACATGTAGTGATTTTATCCCCCATTGTCGGGTGGACTAGAAAAACCTCCATTATGCCAGTGGCCGCGAACCACGTTCACACTTCCGAGGTGTGTAGCCAGGAGATCATTACGAGACCTTTACAATGGGATTCCTGACGATTGTGAGCCCACTGAGGTCTCACCTCTAACAGCATCCAAGAGGCTCCAACCCCTTCTGCAGTGGCCCCCTCTTGAGCCTTGCGGTTCCTAGAATAGTCCAGCTGACACCTATTTCCCGCACCATCCAAACACCCATACTACGTCGGAAATGCACCTAATTTATTGGCAAAGCTGCCCCATCTCAGCATGTGGTTGGTACGGTAAAGCTAGGTTACATGCTCCATGAACCGGTCATTAAGATCCAGGCAAGCACTAAGCACAAACTCGAGTCTTGTGCACACAGCACCAACCAAAGTATTCAACTTGTCTAGACCCCTACCTCTACATAATTCATAATATTTCATTCAAGGGTGAAATAACCAAGATGATGATATCATATCCCATTTATTCCATTCTAAGCATAGCTAATCATGAGTAGCATAAACGTATGACTTAATAACATAACTCCCAATCCAGGTTACAAGGAAACAAGATAATGAAATTCTAGGGAAACTTCCTAGCATGGATACCATATTTTAATTGACAATGCAAATAACTCTATCTACACATCCTAGGATAGGATCAAAGTGGTCAAGGACACTTGCCTTCTTCCTGCTGCTTCGGGAATGGAAAGTCTTGGTCTTGGAAGGTGAGAACCGGCTCTGGGGCTGGTTCTACTCATGTCAACATGCACATAGCAAAAGAAAATAATCCTTCCATAAGCAATCATCCCCTTATACTCATCAATCAAATCATACATACACACACACATCACTTTACTTTATTCATTTGGCCTAAGGTTTCAAAAGTGTACCTATATTTACTCCTCTTCGGTGTCTCGTGGTGAAATTCTCCTTTTTAGTTTTCTATAACCTATTACACAAAGTCTATTGTGCGTGTGTGCATGCATATCACATTTTAGACTTTGCTTTTATACAAATCTCACCCTAGGTGGGTTGCTTGTATGCATCCATCCACTTTTCAAGTATATATATTGTTTCAAAAATTGTTATTCAGATTTTAAATGCACACCATATATGAATTGCCAATTTAAACTAATTTCTATATTAAATACTACACTTCTTAGCTACCAAATTTGCATAAAATTATATATTCCAACCCTAAATAGGATTTCAGATTTCCTACTCAACTTTCAACTTGGAATTTTTGGTTCAATGACTTTGTAGAACATTTCCTAAGTGTATTTATCTTTTTCTCATATATTCAGAATTATTTCTATGCCAAAAATGAATTTTAGAATTTAAAAACAGGAAAAAACCCATTTACAGAATATTTATATTGCTCAAACTACCAAAATAGAGTGTTCAGGAATCTCCTAAAGTTAGGAATTATTTTGTGATCCATTTTTGTGCAAATTTGTTGTTGTAATTAAATTCATATAAAATTCTGAATTTAAATCCTACTCATTTTATTTTATTTTAGACCTACATCTCATTTTGTTATTAAACAGGGCACTAAAATGTTTTCCTAATCCCAATTATGAGTGGCTAATGCTTAATTATAGAGCTAATCCTCATTTAAAATGAATTCAAGGATAATTTCTATTTTATAAATTCAAATTTCCTAAATACAAAAGGTTCCAGTGCCTAAAACAGAAGTTTACACGCCTCTGCACCATTTGTGGAAAACCTAGGGGGTAGAACTGAAGAATCCGGGGGCTAGCCTCTCATTTCCCACAACCCTAGAGGGTAGCCCGCAAATTGCTCAGGCGGGAAACAGTGGGTTCAATCTAGACCGTAGGATTTAAAGAGTGCGGCCCAGATTAAAACATCGAAGGGGTACGGGGGTTTCAGTTCCTGGCCACACAATTTAAAACGGACGGGCCACATAGGTCCACGTCGCCCTGGCCGAAACCAGCCCGCACGCGCGGCGGCGCGCGACGGCGGGGGGCGGCGATCTCGCCGGCGAATCTTCGGTTTTCATCTCTACGCGCTAGAATTCAAATCTTTTTGCATGGATCGGCTGCGGGGAAGTAGGGGAACTCACCAGTGGGCTTTTCGTGACCCCGAAGTGGCCGGAGGCTACTCGGCGATGACGTCCGAGGGTGGAGCTCGGTGGTGCTCGTCGGAGCGGCGGCTAGAGCGCGACACACGAAGTTTCCTTCACCTACAAGCCTCCCCGACGGCGGTGGAACATGACACACCCGTTAGATCAATGAAATGGAGAAAGATCCAAAGGAAAACGGCGCTGGAAGTTCGGTTCTCACCGGAGAAGAAAATGGAGCGGGCGAGGGGAAAACCGACGGGATTTTTCTACGTTTAAATGGACGAGGGGGCGGCGGGGTCGGTTGAGATCGTGTTGAACCGAGTGGGCCGGAGATCGTGGCGTGTGTGCGCGGAATTCGGAGGCGGCTGGCGCGAGGGCTCGGCGCGGGAAGAGCGGGCGGCGGTTGAAGAAGTTTCTGACAAGCGGGGCCGACGGGTCAGTGGAAAGGGAGGGGGAGAGGGGGAAAGGGGCGGCGGCTGCTGGGCCGGTTCGGGTGGGTTTCGGCC
Source organism: Neostapfia colusana (assembly GCA_030760725.1). Lineage (NCBI taxonomy): Eukaryota > Viridiplantae > Streptophyta > Magnoliopsida > Poales > Poaceae > Neostapfia > Neostapfia colusana. The sequence continues at coordinate 93,602,452 of JASWHV010000004.1, forward strand.
CAGTGGCCCGTTTTTCCTTTTTCTTCCCCTTTTCTTTTCTGTTTTGCTTCAAATTTAAATTCCAGTTTAAATTTAAAGTTTTCTTCTACATGCATCACGTTCATTTGATTTGAAATTTGAGTTTACAATTTTTGGGATGTTACATCCAACGGAAAACCAAAAAACAGAATACAGCATCTTTTGGTGGAGGTGGCTCTACGAAAATTTATGAGAGCTTCATCATGTTTAACAAATCTAAACTCTATGTTATCCACCCAGTGTCTGCTGCTATCAGGGCATCGAGGGACTTTAGGAGAGGAAGTACAGCAGGTCAGTCCCTGATTTCTTCACATTTTCAGATTTAGTTGAAAGATCTGATCCCGAAGCTAGCTTTCTACTAAAATTGCTAGCCATTTTTTTGCCGTTCGGCGAAATTCCAGTACCGGAGGATGGTGATTTGATGATCTACCGTAAGCTGACACCCACTTGATTCCCTTATCTTGACAATTATCATTAAAGGAAAACAATTGATAATGAACATGATGCCAATTTCGTTCCACGTTTCCAGTCACTCGCCATCGCAAGGTACATCCTCCGAAAGTACAAACCCGAGCTTCTCTACAACGCCGACCTTGAAGGATCGGCAGGGGTAGAGCAATGGCTTGAGCTGGAAGTTCACCACGTCGAGCCCACGCTTTTGGCCCATAACCCGGCACTGTACGTTGGGCGCGATCGCGACCAAGGCCTCGTCGACGAGAACCTCGCCAAGCTGAGGAAGGTGCTCGAGGCGTACGAGGAGAGGCTGTCGGTCAGCAGGTACCTGGCCAGCGACGTCATCACCGCCAGGACCTCTGCCACTTCGCCTTCATGCCCTACTTCGTGGCCGCGGAGTACGCTGGCGTCGCGGACGCGTACCCGCACGTCAAGGCGTGGTGGAATGCGCTTCTGGCAAGGCCGTCAGTGCAGAAGGTCATGGCCGGCATGCCGCCGGATTTTGGGTACGCAAGCGGTAACATACCGTAAATGTGTGTCCGATTCGGATCTGCAGCTCCGGCGATACTCATGCATTTCCAACGAGCAAAATAATAGGTCGCAGCAAAGACCAAACAAAGTGTAGTTCGTTGGTGGATCAACGTCTTCTCTCACTCTTATGGCAGGAAGAATAGCAGAGCAAAACCCGCCTATGTTGTAATGACATAGCCGGTCCCAAGCCCGGGTAAAGGAGGAGCGGGTTGTGATAGGCTTGGCGAGCCAACAACTACACTTAGCCATTCTCATGGAAATAAAACCCAATAGAAATTCGTTAGGGCATAACCATCTTAGCGACGCGCCATATCGGAACCCGGGTATGGTGTTAAGTGGGCAAGGGCCGGGTCATCACCGCCTTAGTGGCGCGCCCTATCGGAACCCAGATATGGTGTTAAATGAGCAAGGGCCGGATTGCCACCACCTTAGTGACGCGCTACATCATCGCCGAGATGTAGTGATAAGTGAGCAAGGGTCTTTGCATCTTACTCGATGGGTGCAAAGCGTAAGGAAGCTAGCCGAGGAACATAGATTTCGGGTGGGTAGTTGGAATGTAGGATCCTTGACGGGGAAGCTACGTGAGTTAGTAGATGTTGCCATTAGGAGACGAGTAAATATCCTTTGTGTACAAGAGACTAGATGGACGGGTCAAAAGACGAGAGAAGTCAAGAATACCGGTTTCAAGCTTTGGTATTCTGGTTCGACTGGGACTAGAAATGGCGTAGGTGTTCTAATAGATAAGAGTCTTAAGGATGGAGTAGTGGATGTTCGAAGACGAGGGGATAGGATCATCTTAATCAAGATAGTAATTGGGGACATTGTCTTGAACGTCATTAGTGCTTATGCCCCACAAGTTGGGCTCAACATGATTGCTAAGAGGCAATTTTGGGAGGACTTGGAGGATATGGTTAGTAGTCTACCAATAACAGAGAAACTCCTCATAGGGGGAGATCTCAATGGTCATGTGGGTGCAACTAACCTAGGATTTGAGGGAGTACATGAAGGTTTTAGATGCGGCGATAGAAATCAAGAGGGTAAGGACATCCTAGACTTTGTCGTAGCCTATGATCTGTTGATAGCTAACACCCTCTTTAGAAAGAGTCAATCTCACCTAGTGACCTTTAGTAGTGCCCAACACTCTAGCCAGATTGACTTTGTCCTCACTAGGAGAAAGGATAGACGGGAGTGTCTAGATTGTAAGGTGATCCCGGGGGAGTGTGTTGTGACACAACATAAGCTTGTGGTAGCTGACTTTCGCTTCCATACATGTTCTTTGCGGGACAAAGGTGTAAAAATCACAAGAACAAAGTGGTGGAAGTTGAAGGGAGAATCACAAGAATCCTTTAAAAATAGGGTGATCACAGAAGGATCCTGGGCAGAAAATGGAGATGCAGATAGTATGTGGATGAAGATGACAACTTGCATTAGGAAGGTAGCTAGTGAGGTGTTCGGTGTGACAAAGGGAAAGAAACTTGTAGATAAAGACACTTGGTGGTGGAATGAGGATGTACAAAATGCCATTAAGGAGAAGAAGGAGTGTTACAAGAGTTGGCATAATGATAGAAGCGCAAACAACATGCTTAAGTACAAAGAGGCTAAGAAGAATGCAAGACGGGTTGTGAGTAAGGCAAGAGGACAGACCTATGATAAGTTATATGAGAGACTAGAGACAAAAGAAGGTGAAAAGGACATATACAAAGTAGAAAAATCCGCGAGAGAAAGATGAGGGATCTCAATCAAGTAAAATGCATCAAAGATGAGACTGACCGCATTCTAGTGAAGGATGAAGAGATTAAGAATAGATGGCGTGATTACTTTAATGGGTTATTCAATGATGGGAATGGGAGCACTATGGTTTAGTTGGATGACTCCTTTGATGACTCCAACAGGCGGTTCGTGCGGAGGATACAAGAGTTTGAGGTTAAGGAGGCCTTAAAAAGGATGAAAGGAGGAAAGGCCCTCGGCCCTGACGATGTCCCAATTGAGGTGTGGAGATGTCTTGGGGACGTGGCAATAGTATGGCTCACAAAGCTATTCAACCACATTTTTCGGTCAAACAAGATGGCTGAAGAATGGAGGAAAAGTATATTAGTACCTATCTTCAAAAATAAAGGAGATATTCAAAGTTGTACTAATTATCGAGGTATTAAGCTTATGAGTCATACTATGAAGCTTTGGGAGAGAGTGATTGGACACCGCCTGAGGAAAGTGACCAATGTCACTAAAAATCAGTTTGGTTTTATGCCTGAGAGGTCTACAATGGATGCAATTTTCTTGCTTCGTCAGCTTATGGAGAGATATAGGGAGCAGAAGAAGGACTTTCATATGGTGTTCATCGACTTGGAGAAGGCGTACGACAAGATACCAAGGTCAGTCATGTGGTGGGCACTAGAGAAACATAAAGTGCCAACAAAGTACATTACCCTTATCAAGGATATGTATAATAATGTTAGGACAAGTGTGCGCGTAAGTGATAGTGAGACTAATGCATTTCCTATCACGGTAGGACTACATCAAGGATCAGCTTTGAGCCCATACATCTTTTCCTTGGTGATGGATGAGGTGTCGAAGGATATACAAGGGGATATTCCTTGGTGCATGCTCTTTGCTGATGATGTAGTGCTGGTAGATGAAACTAGAGATGGTGTTGCTAAGAAATTAGAGTTATGGAGACAAACCTTAGAGTCCAAGGGGTTTAGACTTAGTAGGACCAAAACCGAGTATATGAGGTGTGACTTTAGTGGTGTTGGTCGTGAAGAGGGAAATATTAGTCTACAAGGACAAATAGTACCTAAAAGGGACTCTTTCCGATACTTAGGATCAATGTTACAAAGCAATTGCGATATTGATGAGGATGTTTGCCACAGGATCAAGGTAGGGTGGGTGAAATGGCGACAAGCCTCTGGAATCCTATGTGATAGGAAAGTCCCACAAAAGCTAAAAGGGAAGTTCTATAGGACGGTGATCAGACCCGTGATGCTCTATGGGCGGAATATTGGCCAACTAAACGGCAACATGTCCAACAAATGAGTGTCGCAGAGATGTGCATGCTACGGTGGATGTGCGGGCACACGAGAAGAGACCGAATAAGGAATGAGGCGATTCGTGATAAGATAGGGGTGGCGCCGATTGAAGAGAAGTTAGTCCAACATCGACTTAGGTGGTTTGGACATATCCAACGGAGATCTCCAGAAGCACCGGTTAACAGTGAGATTTTAAGAGGTAGGGAAAATATTAGGAGGGGTAGAGGACGACCAAGGTTGACCTGGGAGGTGGTGGTAAAACGAGATTTGAGAGATTGGAATGTATCGAGAGACTTAGCTCATGATAGGACCGCATGGAAAGTAGCAATTCATGTGCTAGAATAGTCTTGTTTTTTTCTTTTTCTTTTCTTTTTTTTTTCTTTTTTTTTCTTTTTTTTTCTTTTTTTCTTTTTTCCTTGTTCTTATATCTCCTCCTCTCTTTTACTTTATTGATATTGAATTTCATGTCTAGCCGACCCTAATAGACTTGGGATAAAGGTTTGGTTGTTGTTGTTTTGCATTGCAGAAGTTTAAAAGGGCATTCTCCACGACAAGATTTAAAATGACAAAGCATCGTTGAACCCGGCTTCGTAGGCGGCGTCTGCCTCTGCGTCACCGATCATCTCCCCGATCATCATCCCACCGACCGCTCCGCTGAGAAGCCCAAGACCGAGCCCCATTCCCATGCCTCCACCGTGCTGCTTCGCCGGCGGCGGCGCCGCGTACCCGTATGTCGCCGGTTCCGGGGCGGCGTTGTATCCATACGGCTGCGGTGCAATGTACTGGTACGACTGTGGCGGGTACGTCGCGTACGGAGCCGGCTGGTACCCGGGTGTGGCCTGCTGCTGCGGCGGCCTGTATACGCTGGGTTGTTCGTTGGCAGCGACCTTGTCCACCGGCGTTCGCTTCTCCGAGCCCTGCACGTTCATCATGTGCTGCCCTTCTTTGTTAGCCATCGCGCCCGCGCCTGGCACTTCGATGAACTTGTAGAAGAAGTAGAGGACACCGTGGGCGTGGCCGGAGTGCGGCCGACGCACCTGGTACGTCACCGGCCTCGCTTCGTTGGCCTTATCAGCGCCGGCAAGCAGGTCGTCGACGGGCACAAACACCTCGCCGACATCGCGTGAACCGAAGACGCGCTCGGTGCGGAGTAGCACATGGAGGGCGAGGCCACGAGTGTCGGCGGTGGCGGCGATAGGGAAATGGAACACGGAGTTCCAGACGGGGCTGCACCCACCGTACCGGTCCGCCTGGGTGCCATGTGCGGGCATGCGGGGGTCACCGCCGGAGATTGTGGCGACGGCGTAGACACGCATCCGGGAGAAGACGGTCACCTTCTTTAGGTCGTTTGCCGAGATTAGGTTCAGTTCCAGCACCCGGTACGCCATTGACGGTGACGCGGTGATCGTTGCCGTAGAAGTAGGTGGACGAGGAGGGAGAAAGGTGTGTAGGACGTGGGTTTCCCTCAACTCGGGAACTGACCCACTAGGCGCGAGTTTAAAAGGCTCCTAGGCAATGATCACGGATGGGTGGTCGATCCTTTGGCCCTAAAAATAGTTGGAGTTTGCGTCGTCCCTTGAACTTTGCTTAGCTCTGTTTGTGTGGTGTGCATGTTCTATCGGAGAACCAGAGGTTATGAACTATCGTGTTCTAATGAATGGTCCTGGAAATATATCAACTGGAGATACAAATCATGACCACAAGCTTGCTAGATTAGTTGTTCTCAATTTACATTTTGTACTATTCTATCAAACAAGAACTCCGTCTATGTCTTTCTATGTATAGCCAGTCCTAACCCCAAGTAAATAAGTAGGGTTGTGATAGGCTTGGCGAGCCATCATCAAAAGCAGCCATTTCTATGTATATGCATGTAACCGAGTTTGAGTTTTATATATAGCCTATATCAACATGCTTGAGACAGAGGCTTCCACTACAGGAAAAACGATCATTAACGACGGCCAAATTTATTGACGACGGGGCCGTCGTCTTTAATGTTATTGACGACGGCTTTATCTAGCCCTCGTCAATAACTTAGTTATTGACGACGGCTAGACGAGCACCGTCGTCAATAAATTATTGACGACGGTGGCCGTCGTCTTTAACTTAATTCGGGTCCACCTGAGTAGTTATTGACGACGGTGACCTAGCACCGTCGTCAACAAGGTCCTTATTGACGACAGTTTCTTAGCACCGTCGTCAATAATGGGACATATAACCCGTGCGCGAGCCGGGAGGCGGCCAGTGCCGCCTCCCGACTCGCGTCGGACGTCTCGTCGCCGCCGCCCTTCCCCCCGCCGCCGACGCCCGTCCCCGCTCGTCGCCGCCGCCCTTCCCCCCGCCGCCGCCAGCCGTCCCCGCCGCCGCCGCCGCCGCCCGTCTCTGGCCCGAGGTAAATCTCCCTCCCCCTCCCCCTCCGGCCTCGCCGCCGCCCTTCCCCCCGCCGCCGCCGCCCGTCCCCGCCGCCGCCGTCGCCGCCCGTCTCTGGCCCGAGGTAAATCTCCCTCCCCCTCCCCCTCCGGCCTCCCATACTATAGAGATGATTGTCATATTTTAAAAGTCAGTTGGTCAAATTTTAAAAGACGATGAGAAGGAAAATGTGACCATCAATCTTATATGTTCGTGTTGCTGTAATCTTGTTGCTATTTTATTATGTTACTGTAATGTTAATGAAATTTTAGTTTTGCCACTGAAATGTTAATTTTATTGCTGTTTTGGTTGCAGTATTTTCTAATGTTTTTAGTTGTTATATCACTATTCGGGTAGTATGGGTAACCTGGGTCTCAGACTGAAAGTGGGGCGGGCTGCAGGCAGCCCGCACGCCGCTGCACTGTCCACTAATTTTTTCAGTAGGATTAGCGGACGCCGCTAATTAAGTTTTTGATACCCGCTCTTGTTTGGTGGGCTTAGCGAGAATTGACTCGCAGTCTTGCGGACTTTGCGGGTGTCTGCAAATTTTTCACTGGCGCTCTCCACCGTCGCCACGGCCAGCCGACGAGGCCACATAGCTACTATCGCCCTCCTTTCGCTCGCCGCTGCATCACCATGCGTCCATTGATTCTGCTCGCCTGTCCTCCATCGATTCCCCCGGGCAGTGAGACACATGCAGCCTTCTCACCCTCCTCGCCGCAGCGGCCAGCGCCGTGGGTTCCATCTACACTGACTGGCCCGAGCACAAAAGAACTACACGAGCCAACGAGCGGTAGAGCGTTTTAGACCAGGACGCACTCCTCTCCTCCATCTCCGCTAGGGTGGCTGCGTACTCCAGGTTCGTCAAGGACGTCATCGACGTCGCGCCCAACCACACGCACAGCTTCGCAAAGTGCCGCTTCGACATCGACGTCAACGAATCAGATAAACTTGCCTGACTCGACGCCTCGGTGATGAACATGGGTAGCAAGTGCACTTCCACCCCCCAGAAAGAACGCCATGCTCATCAATGACAAGTGCCTTCTGCGGTGCACCCCAGCGTGAGCTTCTTCGACATCGCATCTGTAACCTTTGCGGGTTTACGCAGGTTTATGCGGCGCGGTGGCAACGTCCAGCGGGCAAAGCAACTAAGCCCACCTCATTCTGCTAACTAATTTGCGGACCCTCGCTATTACCGCTAGCACATTTATAGTGGGGCGGGCTAAGTGGGCTAGCGGCAGATCCGCACCACTTTCACATTGACCTGGGTCCGAATTTTCGGGCACCCGAATTTTTGATTAACCGAAAATTTGGGTATGATTTCAGGTAGTGATTCTGAAAACCCGAACTTTTAGAGACCCGAATTTCCCAACCCGAAATTTTGGGTAGAAACCAAGTCTGATACCTCGCTTTTTCGTCTATCGCCAGGGTTCTGACATGGCCTACTTGTTGCTCTATGTAAATGGCATTGTACAGACTACCTCCTGCTCAGCCTTACATCACATCATTGCAACTCTTCAACAGGAGTTCTCCATGAAGGACATGGGAGCCCTCCATCACCGCACCCCGAGCCCCGCCCTGCTGTGCCGCCCGGCCCCGCCCCAAGCCCCGCCCTGCCGCGCCGTCCGACCTTAGTTGATTAATTGTTTAATTAGTATTGTAATTGATTATTGTTTAATTAATACTTTGATTGATTGTGTGATTAGTTACTATATGTAAATAAATGGGTTTCGGCCCGGTCCGGCCTGACACGACCCATTTAGGGTCTGTCACGGCTCATTTAGTGGTAATGTATTAGTCGAGACAGGCACGGAGGACGGCAAGCTCCCGCGCGTGGACGGCGGGCCCCAACGGTGCGGTTTCATCTTTGAACCACTTACAACGGGGTATAACGTACGACGGCTAACCCTAAAGGCGTCGTAAGATAATGGCAGGCCCCAACAGGGCATAACTTAGGACGGCTGACCCACTTCTTTGTCTCTCCTTTTTTCCTTCTCTCTCGTTCTTTCCTCTCTCTCTTTTAAATGACTCAAAAACGAAAGATTGACGTAAACCTATACAACATGCGTCACCCGTTTTGAACGGGCCCGTCTCACATGTGTTGCGCATGTGAGGCGTGTACGTTCGGAATTGTCCCTTTTTGGACAGCCTGGGAGTGACCGAGGGGGTGTGGCATGTGATGAAACGCGGGTTTAGATCTAGACGAGATTTCGACGGCATAACCCTGTTGTTCTCTGCTGCACCATTTTCGGGCGTGCAGTGGAGAACAGCGGGGTTATGCTGCCGAAATTTCGTTCGGATCCATACCACGCGTCTCGTCGTGAGCACGCTCCGCTCGATCACTCTTGGGTGGGTTTAGGACCTATCCTTTCCAATAGATGTAGGGCCGTGACATAAATAAATTATAAAGTAACTATAATTTCCTTGACATTAAACTGCAGATTCAAACATGGGTGAGGATCGTAGTTGGATGTATACCGGTTGGAAGAACAGTTCTGGTGGTCACTCGGATGAGTGGTTCGCAAAGACAGATGCTTTTGTAGATCGAGCGTTTTCATTGTCAAAGATCGATAAGGTGCGGTGCCCATGTACGAAATGTCAAGGTGCAAAGTGTTGGGACAAAGTGAATTTGGCGTTTCACTTATGTCAATACGGTTTCATGCAAGATTATGAGGTGTGGACCTTTCATGGTGAGACATCTTCTCAACCCTTACAAGTTTCAGATGAGGATGACAACACGGGGGTCGATAGGATGGACGAGATGCTTGATGCTATAAATCCTGAATTGATGGAGGATCCTCCTCCAACGGAGGTTGAAGCGTTTTTCACGCTTCTCAAAGCTTCAGAAGAGCCGTTGCATGAACACACCGAAGTGACGCTCCTTACTTTCATAACTAGATTTATGGCCATTAAGTCTAAGTATTTCTTCTCCAATAACTGCTACAACGATCTTATCAAATTGATCAGCGATATCCTTCCACAACCACATAAAGTGCCTAAAGATATGTATCAGTCTAAGAAGTTGATTTCTGGTCTAGGTATGAAATATGAGAAGATTGATATGTGTCTAGACAATTGCATGCTTTTTTGGAGAGAGCATGCCAACGAGAACAAGTGCTTAAAATGTGGTAAAGCGAGATTTGTCGAAGTTGTTAATGACGACGGTTCAAAAGTAATGACTCAAGTCGCACAGAAGCAGCTTCGCTACTTGCCTGTCACACCTAGGTTCAAGCGTTTGTTTCTATCTAAAAAAACAGCTAGACACATGAGGTGGCATAAAGAAGGTGTACGTGAGAACAACAGCATGATGGTGCACCCGTCGGACGGTGAGGCATGGAAGGCGCTTGACCACTTCGATCTAGATTTCGCCAATGACGCGAGAAATATTTGCTTTGGGTTGGCGACAGATGGCTTCTCACCGTTTAGTACAAACGCCACACCATACTCATGTTGGCCCGTGTTCGCTATTCCGTACAACTTACCACCATCGCTTTGTATGAAGTATGAGTTCATGTTCCTATGCCTTATTGTACCTGGACCGGATCATCCTGGTTCACGACTGAACGTGATGATGCAGCCATTGATTGAAGAGTTCAAAATGTTATGGACAGGAGTCGAAGCGTACGACTGTTATAGAAAACAGAAATTCAACCTTCGAGCTGCGTACTTGTGGTCTGTTCATGATTTTCCAGCTTACGGCATGTTTTCTGGCTGGAGCACTCATGGTCGATTGACATGTCCAATATGTGCTTCGGACACGGATTGTTTTCGTCTAAGTCATGGTGGCAAGATATGCTACTTTGATTGTCATAGACGTTGGTTACTGCCAAATCACGTGTTTAGGCAACAGAGAAATGCCTTCAGGAAGGGTACCATTGTAAAAAAGGGACCACCACAACGTCTGAACGGGTCGGAAATTGTTAAACAGCTCAATAATCTAGTGCCAGATGAAGGTCGTCCTGGATATTTTGTTGGTTACGGAGAGGATCACAATTGGACTCATATATGTGCACTATGGGAGTTACCGTATATGAAGTCTTTAATTCTAATGCATAACATTGATGTCATGCACCAGGAACGTAACATGGGCGAATGCATCATAAGCACGTGCTTGGATATGATGGGAAAAACAAAAGACAATATAAAAGCTCGGAAGGATTTGGCAGAGGTTTGTAACCGACCAAGTCTTGAGCTCTCCGAAGCTGGTGGCAAACCACGAGCTTCTTTCTGCCTTCGACCAAAAGAAAAGAAAGAAGTCTTCAAGTGGTTGAAACAGTTGAAGTTCCCAGACGGTTTTGCTGCTAGCCTGAGAAGAGCCGTTAATGTTAAGACTGGAAATCTTACTGGTTTGAAGAGCCATGATTATCACATAATCATGGAAAGACTTCTGCCTGTTATGTTTCGAGGCTATCTTGACGATGAGGTTTGGAAGGTGTTAGCCGAGCTTAGCTATTTTTATAGACAGCTTTGTGCTAAAGAAATCAAAAGGGAGATGATGGAGAAGTTGGAAAAAGAGATACCCGTGCTTTTATGTAAGATGGAAAAAGTATTTCCTCCAGGGTTCTTCAATCCAATGCAACACCTTCTAATCCATCTTCCATATGAAGCTAAAGTAGGTGGCCCTGTTCAATATAGGTGGATGTACCACATTGAAAGAGCACTCAGATGTCTAAAACCGATGGTTCGTAATAGGGCAAGGGTTGAAGGATGCATCGCCGAAGCATTTACACTTCAGGAGATAGGATACTTTTCAAGTGTCTACTTTGCAGAAGAACACAATGTTAATGCATCGGTGTTACGGTATAATATGGCTGAAGCAACCTCTTGTAGCGAACTCTCACTTTTTCAAACGAGAGGCACCACTGTTGGTAGTGGCACGAGCTATGATGCTTCAGCAGATGAAAAGACAGCTGCTTTGTTATACATGTACGCTAACAATGGAACTCGACAAAACCAATTTGGCATGGTAGAAGTCAAACACAAGGACCGACTACGAGGCTACGACACCTTTGTCCTTGCACACCAAGTCGAACAAGTGTACTATCTACAATATCCATGCGAAAAACTTAGTGCATGGTGGGTTGTACAAAAGGTGAATCCTCGTGAGCGGTTATATACACCGGACAATACTGGTTACATTGATGAGGCAGATGTTGTTTACCAAGAAGAAGAGTTGCCGGATTCTTTTGTCGTTGAGCCTGGTCTACGACTCGATGAATTAGTTGGAGATGCACAAGATGTACAGACTCATAATGTGAAAAAACGAAAACGGCGAACAACCATGACAAAAGATCGATGGTCCGGTTTACGAAGTAGAGTACATGATCGTGATACTGATGAATTTTGAAATTAAGTACAAGTATCGTTTCTTTCATCTCTTCTTTCGTCTTCTATATTTTCCTTTAAATTCATTATCAAATTTCCTTTCATCAGGATGTCATCGAGCAGTAGACGGCGGGGGACGAGGGGCTTTCTGCCCCCAAGAGCAGACTCCGTTTTCCAGGGCTGTCAGTCTAGCAATGGTAGACTGTCTCAGCTGTTGGGCCTCGACAGAGGCGAGGGGTCACGAGAGCGGTCACGACAGGTAAAGAATAATTAATTACATAAATTATATAAATAACTTTCTTAAATCTATATTACCAATCTTCAAATTTTTAGGACGACTCTACGTCTGAGGAGACAGAGGCCAGGGGTCCTCTTCAGACACCACAGGTTTCGGAGCCTGTTACAGATCCTGCTTCGGATCCTCTTCAGGTTCCGGCACCGCAGGATTCAGACCCTGCTTCAGAGCCTTCCACAGAGCCTGATGTGGAGACGGCTCCACAGCGGCGTTACAGGAGGAGCCACTACGTGGCTCCTCCTCCGGTTCCTGCACGGCCAGAAGATCGGGTCGTTATTCGTCCGGTTGGCGATAGGTAAGTAAATCTATAACAAATCAATTTAGATATTTTAACACTTATATATGTACTAATTGAGAATCGTGTATTAGGTCTTGGGCCGATGACTCGTTCACGGGTCAAAGACGCCACCGCCAGGTCAACGCTGTCCTGGGCCAGCTCATCCGTTGTCACTACCCCGGTCTAGTGAACGGACGGGCTGCTACGTCTTGGGACGATTACGCTACGGCCCAGGACATTACCTACGGCAACCACCAGGAGCATGTGTGGCATGAATTCATGGTAAGTAAATCGTCTATTTGTTAAATGCGAACCTATTATATGTTAAATATATTAACTTGTATATTTCTACTTATAGAAATATTACCGTTTGGAGGACGAGGCCCAGCTGGATCACGCTCGCCTGGTCTTCAACAACAACGCTAGGAAGCTCCTGACGCAGTCGATTTCAACGGCTCGCATTCAGGCTACGAAGGCGTACTATAAGTTGCATCCGGACGAGGGTGAGCCGGGGCAGTTTAGGGATGTGGCGGACAAGTACTTGACGGAGGCACAGTACGCAGAGGTAAATTCTTTATTTTACTTTGCTTCATTATCCAATTTTCATCAATGTTTTCATCCAACAACAAATGTGTGCAGGTCAGTGTACCGTGGCTTGAGTCCTGTCCGGACGCCTACAGTTCCCTGTGTGCTCGTTGGGCGAGCCAGGGCTTCCAAGGCGTGTCGATGACCCGCCGACAGAGTCGAGGGACGGACGGGAAACACCGTCTTGGCGGGGACGGCTACGTACGCCTTGCTAAACGGATGGTAAGTGATACTCGAATTATATTCTAGTTAATTTCTATCACTACCATTATGCTAACACGTATCGATAGGAGCGCGAGATCGGTCAGGAGCCGACCGCTATCCAGGTGTGGAGGAGGGGTCACATGGGAAGTGACCCCTCGCAGCCTGATCAGCTGTCTTCTCAGACAGCGACAGAGACGTTGGTGAGTTCTTTAGTTGACTTAATTGTATTATCTTTAAAACTTCTGATGACTTTAATTTTCTGTATTTTCAGGAAAAGTATGGGGAGGAGGTGCGGAGGCTTCGAGGCGACGATTACGATTGGTAGAACTCGCCGATCGTACCTGAAGCCGCCTATGCAAGCGGTGGCAGTAAACCTCACGGCCGGTGAGTTCTGTTGTTTTCATTTACTTTCATTAACTTCGAGATACGAAACTTTAATACTCTTACTTCGTTGTGTAGGTTGGCCATCTTCGATGGAGTAGTAGACTCGAGGGAGGCGCGGTCTTACTCGAGGGCCTCTTCATCGCAGGGTGGATCCAGCAGGCGTGGCAGCCGTGATCTGGAGCTCCAGAGTGTCCAGGAGGAGCTCCAGAGGACGCAGGAAGCGCTGAGGCTCGCGAACGAGAGGCAGGCAGCCGAGCTCCGGGCTAGGGACGAGTATCAACACTCGTACATGCTACAGCTGCAAGCTGCCATGCAGGTAAGTTCAGATCAATGTACTCAACGTTTCTAATATATAAATGACATGTATAATAATTTACTTCATATTTGCAGGCTATGGCCACAGGACAACCCGTTGTCTTTCCTCAGTGGGCGCCGCCACCGATACAGCTACCACAGGGGCCGACGTCAGGAGCACAGGTACAAAATTTCTCATAATAGCTGCAACTAGTTAAATTTGCTCAAATTTAGTTGAATTTGATCAAACTTACTTAAACTTAGAGAAAACTAGTTAAACATCCTCAAACTGAGTAAAATATGGTACAACTTACTCAACTATAGTCAAATATGACCAAACTTACTCAAACATAGCCAAAACTTTTTGAACTAGCTCAAACACAAACACTACTAGTCCATACTTCTCAAACTTAGTAAAATATGAGCAAACTTACTCAAACATAGCCAAATCTAGCTAACTTGCTCAATTTTAACTTGTAATGAGTTTATTTAATCATATACACATTTGTGAACTTCTAATTTGTCTAACTATACATGTACATCATAGGGATCGGCGACACGGGCTCAGGAAACTCCATCCCCTCAGCAACCAGCGTTTGGACGAGCGCACGACGACTTCCTGGACTCCGGTGGCAGCGGTCGGGGTAGCGTAGGGTAGTGTGGCGTGCGTATAGTGTTTTTATGCAATTCTGTGATGTATATTTTGATTGCCTGTGATCTGGCCATCGAGCCAAGGCTGGCCTCGAAGCCAGGGCAGGATTTTCTATTTTTTAAAAAAAAATTGAAAAGCTTATTGACGACGGTTTCTGGTACTTGGCCGTCGTCAATAAGCCATTAGTATTGACGACGGCCAGGTACCAGAAACCGTCGTTAATAAGCAATTGTTATTGACGACGGCCTAGTCTAAACCGTCGTCAATAAGCCACGGTTACTGACGACGGTTTTCTAGCCGTCGTCAATAAGCTTATTGACGACAGCCTGGTTTAGCTGTCGTCAATAAGTTTATTGACGACAGCTAGATTTAGCTGTTGTCAATAAATTTATTGACGACGGTTACCGTCGTCAATAAACTTATTGACGACTAATAATTGACGACAGCTGAAAACCGTCGTCTATAAACTTTTACCGTCGTCAATAACTTATTGACGACGGTAGTGTCCTTATTGACGACGGTTTCCGGCCGTCGTCTATAGTCCCGATTCCTGTAGTGTTCGTTGTTGTAACGTGCAAAAAAATTGAAATCCAAATTCCCAAGACGTTACGCATGAGCAAAATTTCAATGATTCAAAACAGAATTTGACTTTGAAAGAGGAAACAGAAAACAAAAGAGAAAGAAGAATGAAAAAGCCTCCTTGGGCCGAATCTCTAGTGCAGCCCATCAGCAGCCTGCAGCCGCTCCCTCTCCCTCTCTCGCTGCCAGCTAGGGCCCACGTGTCAGCTCCTTTCTCCTCACACAGCTGCTGAACCTCACGCGGCCGAACGCCCGCCCTCCGCATCCGAATTCCCCGCGTGCCACCGCACGTTCCACCACACTCGCGCTCATTCCACGCGCCCACAACTTCCCTCGACATAGGCCGCGATTTAAACTCCCAAAAACCTCTCCCATTTTCCTCCTCCGCTCGCGCATTTCTTTCACCGGTGAGTATCGCCGCCGCCCTCTGAAATTCACCACAACAATCGCTGTTTATTCATCGGTCTAACGCATTTCTGTGCACCATAGGAAGCTCTATGACTCGGTTGCCTTCCCCTCGAGATGAAACTTCGTTGGGAAACTCGACCTAGTTGCGTGCTGGTGAGCAACCGCCGCTATTCACCGTTGTCACGTCGACACACTCCCTTCTTCTCCTTTTCGATCATCTGGTGAGCATTGATGTGTTGTAGAGCACCTCTCAGGCAAGAAAACTCCGAGGATCCGCGACGCAAACGCTTTCCCAACGATCGGCGATGAACCTTGCCGTTGATTCATGTTAAAAAAAGCCATTGGTGTGTTCCCCTACCCCCTCTCCTTCGATCCTGTGATGTTCTGACTCCCGACTTAATAGGATTGATAGAGGACTCATATCACCAAGGTATACCTTCTTTTCCGGAAGCCCACCTGCAATGGACTCCGGGGTTAAGCGTGCTTGGCCCGGAGGAATTTGGGGATGGGTGACCGACCGGGAAGTTTTCCCGGGTGCGCACGAGTGAGGACAAAGTGCGCAGAAAAGACGAGTGGTGGTATGTGGGGCCAGTCCATGATCCTAGAGAGCCATCACAAATGGTATCAAAGCTTACCCTCGTAGTTTCACGGGTGTGTACGGGTCAGTGAGAAGGATATGGTAGCGTACGGGTCAGGGACGTGGGTATGTACGCATGACGCGTGGGTCCTCTGTGTGGGACACGGTATGGTACGTATGCTCCTAACCGTACGTACGGTATGCGTATGCCAGTACTGAACGTACGGACGTGGCTAAGAGGGGACGTTCCTGTCTTGGCGTTGACCGACGAGGACGTCGGTCTTCTAAGGGGGGGTGGATTGTGTGATATCCTGACTCCCGGCTTAATAGGATTGATAGAGGACTCATATCACCAAGGTATACCTTCTTTTCCGGAAGCCCACCTGCAATGGACTCCGGGGTTAAGCGTGCTTGGCCCGGAGGAATTTGGAGATGGGTGACCGACCTGGAAGTTTTCCCGGGTGCGCACGAGTGAGGACAAAGTGCGCAGAAAAGACGAGTGGTGGTATGTGGGGCCAGTCTATGATCCTAGAGAGCCATCACAGATCCATGCGTAGAAACGTAAGTTTTAGTGAGTATAGACGAGTTTCCAAACTCCTCCGGCGAGATCACTGGTGAAAACTGCCGTGCGCCACCGGATCACGCTGCTAGCAGACCGAAGGGCGACATGACCCTCTATGGCCCGTCCATTTTAAATCGTAAGGCTGAAATTAGATCTCCGCATACCCATTCGCGGTTATAATCTCAGCCCTTCATGTTAGATCCAACGGCCTAGATTTAAAGCACCCGATTCCTGCCGGTATTCTTACGAGCTACCCCTGAAACTTTAGTAGATTCTAACTACTCAACTTCTACCGGATGTTATAACCTATTTAGCATGCCTTCTACCCTTGACTCCAGGGTTCATTTTGGTCATGCATTTAGATTATAAATCATTCCTGACCTAATGCATAAACAAACTCTAATCCATAGTAGTGAACAAAGTAAAACATAATAAAAAACCTTAAATGCAAATCGAAGCGTGCCTTTGTTTTGTAGGTGACTAAAGTCAGATATATATTTAGTTAGTTGCTGATCACTTGAGGCTTAATCTCGTGCTCTCATTGCTCCTTGATCCAAGCTTCACTTTATTTCCACTTCTCCATGTTAATCACTACACGTTATGAACATGCACATGTATTCAATTATAAATGCTTCGTGATCAAAGATTTGTTACATGGTTGAGAACAGAACTCCGATTAGGAGCTAGGGTTGAGAGGATCCTAGTTGATGAACAATGGATTTGGCAATTGGATCAAACACTAAGTGTTTTCCTAATTGTTGTATTTTCACCTAAGAAAGTTATATAGACAAATACTGATCCAGAGCTCAAATTTATCTGAGAAATCCTGTGAGTTTCTTGTCACAACAAAACATTCTGTACAAAAATTCAGAACTTTTCATTGAGTAGTTCATCCAGAACAATTCCCTAAGCATTTAGAAAAAAAGAATTAATTCTGAAGTAATTCGGATTATGATGAAAAATCAAGTGAACTACAATTTCAAGCATAGCTCAGGGAGCATGAATGAATTTTCCTAGGAATTTTGGAGCTAGGAATTACCCCGAACTAATTTTTTACAAAGTGGGAATTATCTCTAAAAAATGTTTCTGGACTTTTTTAACACAGCGATTTGTACTCTAAATTTTCAAACTCAAATAAACTCCAAATGAATTGAAATTTTAGAAGGATTTCAACAATATTCTATGGAATATTCTGGAAATGTTTGGGAAATTTTGGATGCATCAAACTCCCTCAATAATTCTTTTACTGAAAAGATTCAAAGAATTTTCCAGAATTTATTATTGACTTTCGTACAAATTGGGTTGCACATTTGGATAGATCTTTCTAATCCGAACCCAATTTGAATCACCCAATTTGGAGTTCCTAGCAAAAAGTTATGAGATGCTAAAGTTTAAAGGAATTCTGGAAATTCAAACTAAATTCGGGAAATGTTTAAAATCTGACAGTGGGTCCTATAGTGATGTGGAGGTCTCTCAGCGTAGACACACCGCGGTACACATACGCTTTGGCTGTAGCCACAAAATATCAAGTAGCCACAGCATATCCTGGGTTAAAACTAAATGTCACTGATAGGTGGGGCTGGCAGGTTCTTCTTCCTCCCGAGCGTCTTTCCCGCGCTCGCGCCTCCCTCTTCGCCGGCAGTAGTGGCGGTCCTCAGAACTCAGGTCTCCGGCAGACTCCTGGCCCAATTCTTGCCGCTAGCCCCAAACTCAATGCGAGGAGCACGTTCCCGCACTCACCGGAGGCCGACGACGGCTCTAACCCACTGCACGACGTGCAGCGCTCGATTCTCACTCCAGCGACGTCGAATTTCCTCCCGAGACCTCCAAACCCGAGAGCCTTTGGTCCTAAAGAATCAGTGAGTCATGGGAATGCTCGACGTGGATGCAAATTTGATCAGGAACGGCTCTAGGTAGGTTCTCACCGCGCACCCGACGTTTCCCACCATGGTCGCTGATAGAAAAGCTTGAAATTTGCTAAGAGATATCCGGTTCTAAGCTTGGTTTCCGAAGGAAAAAGGTTGCCTACCCTGTCTTAAGACTTCCAAACACCTTAGGTTACACGCTTGAGGAAGGAGAACATTTGGATTGTGGATTCAGGATGCTCACGCCACATGACCGGTAAAAAAGAATGGTTCTCCTCCCTCTCTTTTGTGTGACATGTAGAAAATGTTACTTTTGTCGATAATTCTTCAACTCCTATAATTGCTAAGAGTTTGATTAGAGTAAATAATCACTACACTTTAAAAGATGTGGCACTTGTTAAAAAATTTGAAATACAACTTGCTTTCTGTTTCACAATTGCTAGATGAAAATCTGGAAATTATTTTCACTAAAAATTGTTGCAAGGTTATAGATTCAAATAGTGAGCTCATTTTTAATATGTCTCGGTTTGGAAGAGTTTTTAAAGCTGATTTTGATATGTCATCCTCTAAGCATATGTCTAGTTGCTAATGATTCAAAAGACTTATATTTTTGGCATCGTAGACTTAGTCACGTAGGCTTTGATCATCTCACACGTGTTAGTGCTCTTGATCGCATACGTGGGCTGCCTAAGCTTAATGGGGACAAAGAAATTGTGTGCTCTTCTTATAGACATGCTAATATGGTTGCAGGTTCACATGCTCCTCTCACAATGCCCATGACAACTGAACCGGATCAACTTTTGCACCTTGAAACCGTAGGACCTTCACGTGTTCAATCCTTCGGAGCTAAATGGTATGCTCTTGTGATTGTTAATGACTATTCTAGATACTCGTGGGTTTGTTTTATGGCATCTAAGAATGGAACTTTTAGTCACTTTAGAACCTTATTTATTAGATTATCAACCGATCACCCAGGATCTTTAAAAGCAATTAGTAGTGATAACAGAACCGAATTTAAAAGTCAATCATTTGATCATTTTTGTGCTGAAAATGGAATAGATCATCAATTTTCTTTACCATATGTACCTCAACAAAACGGTGTTGTAGAGAGAAAGAACAGAACCTTAGTTGAGATGGCTAGGACTATGCTTCATGAATATCAAACTCCTAGAAAATTTTGGACTGATGCAATTGCAACTGCTTGTTATGTCTTAAATCGTGTTTTCTTGCGTGCTAAGCTAGGTAAAACACCATATGAACTTCGGTTTGGACATAGGACTAGTGTCACACACTTTCAGGTCTTTGGTTACAATTTTTTTGTTAAGAAACATGGTAATCTTGATAAATTTGAATGTAGATCCGTTGATGGCATGTTTCTTGGTTACCCATCTCATACTAGAGGCTACCGTGTGCTTTTACATGACACTAACAAAATTTGGAGACTTGTGACGTTTCTTTTAATGAAGCTAGCCCAGGTACTAGCTCTAATATTGCAGGACCAGACCTATATCCACAGGGGGAGAGTATTTTCATCGAAGAAGCTGAAGAAGTGATGCTGCTGCTCAAAAATTCAGAAGCCAATGACTTTATTCTAGCTCCTGATTTTGATTCACAACCAGCACCAACGACCATCATTGATGGTCCAGATCGTTCTCAAGTCAGAAGTTCTTCAATTTATGACGAACATGAAGAAGAAGGAGCTTGTAAATTGTCTGCTCCCCTCCGGGTCCTCAAAAGTCATCCTCCACAACAAATGATTGGAAGCTTGCACGAACGAGTCACACGGTCCAGGTTTTGTGATCCAAACTCTCACGCTCATTCTGCATTTGTTGTTTCTTTTGAACCCAAAGATATATCACACGCACTGACTAATGAATCTTGGATTATTACCATGCAAGAAGAGTTAGAAAATTTTGAAAGAAATAATGTTTGGAAACTTGTACCTCCACCTCAAGGTCACACTCTAATCGGAACTAAATGGGTGTTTAAATATAAACGAAGTAAGGATGGGGTTATGGTTAGGAATAAGGCTAGGTTGGTTGCTCAAGGTTTCACACATGTTGAAGAACTAGATTTTGATGAAACTTTTGCTCCTGTTGCTAGATTAGAAGCCATAAGAATTTTGTTAGCATTTGCTGCATCTAAAGGTTTCAAGTTATATCAAATGGATGTTAAAAGTGTTTTTCTTAATGGCTACATAGATGAGGAGGTTTATGTCAAGCAACCACTGGGTTTTGAAAATCCAAATTTTTCCAATCATGTTTACAAACTTTCTAGAGCATTGTATGGTCTTAAACAAGCCCCTAGAGCATGGTATGATAGGTTAAAAATATTCTTACTTGAAAAGGGGGTTACCATGGGCAAGGTTGATAAAACTCTTTTTGTGCTTAAGCATGGCAATGACTCATTATTCTTTCAAGTGTATGTGGATGATATTATCTTTGGTTGTGATTCTCATGATCTTGTGTCCAAGTTTTCAGCTATGATGAGTTTAGAATTTGATATGAGTATGATGGGAGAACTCATACTTTTTGGGGCTGTAAATCAAGCAAACCAAGGAGGGTACATTTATGCATCAAACAAAGTATACAAGAGACCTTCTTAAGCGCTTCAACATAGACAAAAGCAAGTCTCTTTGGACACCAATGGGTACAGCAACGACACTTGAACTTGATGAAAATGGTGAACCCGTGGATCAAAAAGAATATAGAAGTATGATTGGATCATTTTTGTACCTCACGGCATCAAGACCGGACATACAATTCAGCGTATGTCTTTGTGCACGATTTCAAGCTTCCCCACATGCTTCACATCGTCAAGCCGTCAAAAGAATTCTCAGGTACTTACATGGAACTCAAGAATTTGGGATTTTTCTTCCTTCTTCCTCAACCGTTACTAAATCACGTGCTCTTATTGCTCCTTGATCCAAGCTTCACTTTATTTCCACTTCTCCATGTTAATCACTACACATTATGAACATGCACATGTATTCAATTATAAATGCTTCGTGATCAAATATTTGTTACATGATTGAGAATAGAACTCCGATTAGGAGATAGGGTTGAGAGGATCCTAGATGATGAACAATGGATTTGGCAATTGGATCAAACACTAAGTGTTTTCCTAATTGTTGCATTTTCACCTAAGAAAGGTATATAGACAAATACTGATCCATAGCTCAAATTTATCTTACAATTTTCCTGTGAGTGACTTGTCACAGGAAAACATTCTGTACCAAAATTCAGATCTTTTCATTGAGTAGTTCATGCAGAACAATTCCATAAGCATTTAGGCAAAAAGGAATTAATTCTGAAGTAATTTGCATTATTATGCCAAAACAAGTGAACTAAAATTTCAATCATAGCTCAGGGAGCATGCATGAATTTTCCTAGGAATTTTGGAGCTAGGAATTGCCCAGAACTGATTTTTACAAAGTGGGAATTATCTCTGAAAAATGTTTCTGGACTTTTTGAACACAGCAATTTGTACTCTACTTTTCATATACAAACAAACTCCAAATGAGCTAAAAATTTGGCAGGATTTCAATAATATTCTATGGAATATTATGGAAAAATTTGGGAAATTTTGGATGAGCCAAACTCCCTAAATAATTCTTTTACTAAAAAGCTTCAAAGAATTTTCCAGAATTTATTATTGACTTTCATACAAATTGGGTTGCCCATTTGGATAGATCTTTCCAGGCTGCTAACCCAATTTGGAGTTTCCTAGCAAAAGTTATGATCTGCTAAAATTTAAAGGAATTCTGGATATTTAAACTAAATTCAGGAAATGTTTAAAATCTGACAGTGAGTCCTACGGTCACGTGGCGGTCTCTCAGCCCAGACACACTGCGGTACACATACGTTTTGGCTGTAGCCACAAAAGATCAAGTAGCCACTGCAGATCCTGGGTTAAAATTAAATGTCACTGACAGGTGGGGCTGGCGGGTTCTTCTTCCTATCGAGCGTCTTTCCTGCGCCGGCAGCGCTGGCACTTCTCGGACCTCAGGTCTCCGGCAGACTCCCGGCCCAATTCTCGCCGCTAGCCCCAAACTGAATGCAAGGAGCACATTCCCGCACTCATCGGAGGCCGGCGACGGCTATAACCCACCGCGCGACGTGCGGCGTTCGGTTCTCACTCCGGCGACATCGAACTTCCTCCCGAGACCTACAAACCCGAGAGGCTTTGGTCCTAAAGCATTAGTGTGTCATGGGAATGCTCAACGTGGACGTAAATTTGATCGGAAACGGCTCTAGGTAGGTTCTCACCATGCGCCCGACGTTTCCTGCCATGGTCGCTGATAGAAAAGCTTGAAATTTGCTAAGGCTATCCGGTTCCAAGCTAGGTTTCCAAAGGAAAAAGGTTCCCTACCCTGTCTAGCTGATTTATGCACAAAATGATGAACCATAACTGAAATTTGAGCGCCAATTTCACGGATCCTTACCTGAAGGTAGGTTTTCCCTGACCGAGAGATAAATCCGAAATTCTCGTGCTCTGGTGCACGGCTTGAGCTGAGGTTTGGGTAGGAGCAGCGTGACGTCCCGGCACGTCTCTGAGTGCTCTTTCTCAGTCATGAAAGGCTCCGGTGCGAGCTGTCCACATGAGCCTCATGTCTTGGTTGTTCTCGGTCGCCGCACAAAGAAGCCGTTCTAGGGTTGGGAAGGCTTGAACTCACGCAACTGTGCGTCGAGGAGGTCAAGGATGGACTGCCAGTGCCGTTTTGCTACTCGGGGAGCTATGTTCACACGCAACTTCCGGCTCATGATCGATCCCGAGATGGTGGCGATGGTGGTGTTCGGTTTTTACTCGATGGCGTGGCAGGGTACCGGGACATTGGTTTTTGGCCAAAATTAACACGTTGAGTGGTTCTAAAAAGGCCTAGAATATCGCCAGCGTGAGGAGAGCAGTGAGGAGGTGTCCTCTGTGTCGAGCCTCGGTGGCGCCCGGTGAAGCTTCGGCCGTTCGATTAAAAACAGGGAAAACTTTGGGTGTAAGTTTGGGTATGCCAATGACAGGTGGGCCCACTTCTTTTCTCCCCCTATCCTTCCAAAATATCTCAAATTTGGAAGGTTGCACAATCCAATTATGTGGAGTTCAAATCAGAAATCCATTTCAAGAATTGACCATGTTTACCTCAGATTCAAATTCGAATTTTAATTCCAATGAAATTCAAAAGCCTCATTGACATGAATAGATAAGTACCTCCAAGATTATACAAAAATTACATTCCTCATAATTTGGACCTGAAGAATTCAAATATGGATTCAAACTTTTAATTTGGCAGCTGCAAATGGAATGTTTACAACCACAGTTTGCATCCTCTTGTTGTGATGACCATATTTGAATTTGAGTGAACAAAGTGAGTTCATAATCTGAATTTAAAACTTCTCTTGCACATGGAAACTTTACACATGGGGATTTCGTTCAACCTTGGCTTAAACACATCTCAAATGAGTATTCGAGCTCAGTTGGTTGGACACCTATGTGTATCATCATGTTTTAGAAAGTTTTTGTAAGTCCCACTTTCTTGAATTTGAAACCTACTTTATTCATAATTCAAGTTTTTCCTTTACACTTTTTGGGACTTTGACATCAGTAATTACTACGTCACAACACAGTGAATAAGCGGTACTCAAATAACCACGAGGGATGGTGATTGCAATCAATAGGCACCCGGATAACACGTCACATACACCCATTTCATAAGTATAGTGCATCACACCTTCCTACTCTGTTGTATGCAGCAACCTTTCAAAGGAAACCCAAATGCCGAACTGGTCCATCCGTAACAGGCAAGAGGTCCCCGCGCGGAGCGTGCCTGTGCCCGCCGGCAGATTTACACCTTGTTACCCTCAACCCAAAACTATAAAACAGTTGGGTAAGCCTTGACACCCAGGTTAACCAATTACATCGGTTTCCTGGTTCCCATATAGCAAGTATGCATCCGGTACTTTTCAAACTTGTCCACTAGGGCTGCACACAGCTCGGTCCTCAACCGACACGAACAGGGCTACGCACATGAGACCTCATCTCGCTGCATCCTATCCCCCTGCGGGGTCTCAATTTCATATTTTTAAGCCATTCTTTCATTCATTCTATCCCATGTGATAAAATCCTATCTCACAAATAGATTCCAACTACTCGACTTCTATCGAGCTCCTAAGAACATTAGCACTGCATTTCTACTTATCGAGCTGTAGACTAACCAAAATCCCTAGGACTTGAAGGTCATGCAAGTGGAGTTTCAATCATCTTAACTCTAATGCAAACATCTCATTCTAGACATAAGTAATACAAAGCAAAACTTTGCAAAAGTAATTAAATGCAAACCGAGGATTGCCTGGTTGTGAGTCAGAGGGGAAGTTAGCTTCTGAAGGTATGATCTCCAAGGCCTCAGGAGCGTCCTCGATCTCGGTCACTATATGATATGCAACAAAATATGTATTAGTGATAATTATTTATAAGAAGAAAGCTTCTATGGATAGTTACTGCTACTAGTTATTCTTAAATGGCTTTGGGATTTATTCAGTGGATACTAGAGGTCATGAGGAGGATCCAAGCCAAAATTGAGAAAGCTTTATGGAAGCTTGTTGCTTCTAACCGTCCAACAAGTAATTGGCTTCTCTGAATTTTGAATCTATTTTGTAGCTTTGACCTATCTAATAGTGGAAGATCTAATTATAGGAGGTTTCTCTAGTTCTAGTAAAATTTGTTTCATAATTTTTTAAGCTGTCTACAGGAAGAAATGGATTTTTGAAGTTGGTGGGAAATGCTGAAATAGTTTCTTTTTATTTTGGAATTTTCAATGAAGACTGAAATTTGAAACACAGTTTGGCCTAGCAAATGGAGTCCAATGATGCTAAAATTTTTACAAGAGATCACTAGATTTATGAAGGATCTTCTGGCCAAAATTGAGCAAATTCCATAATAGGGATATCCTGGAATTAATTCCCAAATGTTTAAATTTGAGGAATTTTGGAGAAAATTCCAGAGATTTCCAGACCAATTCCTTTGCATTGATGCAAAGTACTGGCGGAGAGGAATCAACAAAATTTGTCTCACAAATTTTGGATAATCCTACTGGAAGTTATGAAGGATTGAAGTTCAGCCAAAATCTGAAATTCGGGAAAACTTTATGTGAGGACCACCCCGTGGTTCACCCACTCCGGGATGGCGGAGGGTGGTGCCGTGCGATGCGGCACCCAACAGCACACAGAAAAAGAATATGAACAACATACAAACTTTTATTTGACATAAAACTGCGGAAGTCTTTTTACAAAACTTTTATTTGACATAAAGTGCAGCCGTCCAGCCCGGGGACGCTACACACTAGCAGCATAGAACCGGAGATCACGGTGGCGTGCACGGCTCCAGCTCTGCCGTGTACCATGACGGTAGCATCACCTCGTCCTCGGAACCTTCCTCATAACTCTCACCTGCACAAAGCTCAAATATTGCAACCATGAGCACGATGGCTCAGCAAAGCTTAACCGACAACCCTAGTCATGGAACTCTACATGCAGGGATGTGTAATATAGGAAAAAGACTTTGCAAGAAAGGCACACCTACATGTTGATCCTTACTTTTAGTTTATAGCAACAGTTTCATGTGCCTTAGGCAGCCCTCACATCGGAAGTCCACAATCAAACATGAAACGTTTTCCTCCGATGTGGTGATGCCCAAAGTGGAAGATAAACTTAATTAGCTCTACAACTACAGCATACAGGGTTTCAAGACATTAATAGTTCAATGCAGCATATTTAGCTGGCTTATTTCACTTCTTACTACGTCACAGCGCAGTGAACAAGCGGTACTCAAATAACCGCGAGGGACGGTGATTGCAATCAGGAGACACCCGGATAACACGTCACATACACCCACTTCAGAAGTGTGGTGCTTCACACCTTCCCACTCTATTGTATGCAGCAACCTTTCAAAGGCAACCCAAATATCGAACCGGTCCATCCGTAACGTGCAGGAGGTCCCCGCGTGGAGCGTGTCTGTGCCCACCGGCAGATTTACATCTTGCTATCTCAACCCACTCCTATAAAATGGTTGGGTAAGCCTCGGCACCCAGGTTAACCAATTACATCGGTTTCCTGGTTCCCATATGCTAGTATGCATCCGGTACTGTTCAATACTTGTCCAGCAGAGCCGCACACGGCTCGGTCCTCAATCGACACCAACAGGGCTACGCACATGAGACCTCCGCTCACTGCATCCTATCCCCCCTGCTGGGTCTCAGTTTCACAATCTTAAGCCATTATCTACCTCTTTCCATACCGTGTGAATAAATACCTATCTCGCGAGTAGATTCCAACCACTCGACTTCTACCGAGATCCTAAGAACATTAGCATGGCATTCTCTCTCGTCGAGTTTGTAAACTACCCAACCCTCCATAGGATTTAAAGGTTATGCAAGTGGGGTTTCAATCACCCTAACTCTAATGCAAGAATTAAACCTTAACATAAGTGATACAAATGAAAACTTTGCAAAAGACCTTAAATGCAAACCGGGGCTTGCCTGGTTGCGAGTTAAACGGAAAGTCAGCGTCTGGTGGGAGGACGTCCAACGGCTGTGGCGTATTGTAAAATCCCCACGTTGAGCCTTGCTGGTTTTGTGTGGAATTCAAATCAGCAGGGTATTACTTCTCCTAAATTTGTTTTCAAATTCAAACTTCTGCCACATGAAATAAAGGAAGGGCTACAAAAGAAAAGTAGCCAAAAAGGAAATAAATCCGGCAGTTCAAATGCGAGCACAAACAAGAGTTAACGCCACAGAAATCAAATTCAAATTTTTAGAATTTACTGCAACTTTTGAATTGTGGAGCCACGGTTGTTTTGAGGGGGAGACTTGGTGGGACCCGCACGTCATTGGAACCGAGAACACTCGGTGTTTCTGTCTCTGCGAGCTTGCCACAAAGGCAGCCACCGAGCTGCTGCTCGTGCCTTGCTACCGAAGGCAGGCAATTCCACGGTGTTATTGATCGTTAGCCACAGCAGCTGCACAACTCAATTGTCGTTTCTCTTCACACAAACAACCGAATACTTTCCTTCGTGCGACGTTGTTTCCACAGTTCGAATCATCCACAGATTTGAATTTACACACACGTTTGAAATTGGGGCTGCTGTTTTTCGTGGGGATACTGCCGGTGGGACCCGCATGTAATGGGGACAGAAAACACAATTGAGTTGCTTTCGGTAGAGACTTGCCACCGAGGGGGATGAATGCACCACGGAGCTGTCTGTGCGCTTGCTCCCAGAGTCGCTTCACTAGCTCATGCTTAGCCGCTCGCTAAAAGATCACGGGTTGCAGCAACCAATTGGTCCTTCGCTGCCTCACACGAGCTAACCCACGGCACAGAGCAGTTTCTCGCACACGCACCTCAGAACACCACCGCACGCCAGCTTTCGTCTACTCCTCGCCGATCGCTCTCCGGACGTGGTGATGCCCGGTTGAGATACCAAAGAGCTGCGCCCATCGCTCCTCGACGCTTTCCAACCATCGGCAGCTCGTCCCCGGCCTTTCCCCGCCACAACCGAGTCATTCTTCTTCCGGCAAAACAGAGCCACGCAGCCTCCACTGCTCCACGATGTTCTGCCGTTCCAGCGCCTCTCCGGAACGACCAACAAGACTCAAAGGTGCGCCATGGTGTCTAGATAATCATATAGGATACCCTTGCTCTTCTCCGATGCCGGCTCGCCGGAATTTGGTTTTTGGCGCCGGCGCACGTGAAGAACCGACACTAGCAAGTTTCTGAAATTAGCTCAAATCGCTTGATCATCCGTTCTACAATTCAAATCACAGCTACTAGGGTTCCTAGCGCCCTCCCACGCCAAAGCACGAAGCAAACCGCCCCTCCTCTGCCTCGGGTGACGAGAAATCGCCGCCGGCGGCTAAAACCGCCGCGGTCCACGGTGACAACTAGTTTGCCACCGCTTGCTGCAAGAGTTGAGCTCCGTTCCATGTTCCTGACCACTAGGGATGCTGTAGGGCAAACTATCTCGCTGGGAGAAGCTTGGGATACGCCGAAACGCGATGCCGAGCTACCGAGCCGCCCTGCCGATGCCGACCCACCTCCAGCCGTTTTCATGTGGGGAAACCGTGCCCTGCTGCTAGGCCACGGTGTGAGGGTCGTGTAGGGCGAAACCAGAGCTAAAACGGTGGTCAAACGTGGGATAATGAGCCGCGCCACCACTCTGTCTGGCGTGCACCCGCGGGCTCTGTCCCGAGGTAGAAGAAAGGACTGACCCGTGGGCTCCCGTTTGAGTGCTCTGTGTAAAATCAAACAGAAAGTTGTTCAAACTTTAAAAATCCATAACTGGGGGTAGAAAACTCCAAAATTAGTGATACAAATTTTGTTGGAATCCTTATGAGGAGTACTTTGCATAGAAATAAATTGCTAGCTATGAAAATGCCAAGGAATTTCTGTAGAATTCTTTTTAATTATTCCTTTAGGGATTAATTCCAGAAATATGGTTTGATGAAATAATCTGATTTTTGTTTAGAAGCTCTTTCTCAAAGTCCCAGAGCTCCAGTAGAAATTTCAGGATTTTTGGAGATGATTAAGAGGGCTCAATCAGTAGGCTTTCTCAGGTTTATTTAAATGGGCTGAAAAATTACAGAACAAATTCCAGAAAATAGAATTAAACCTCACCAAGACATTCTGACCAGCAAAAAGGCTTAGAAAATTTTGGAACAATTTCTTCTAGGTACCTTTGGTCCAGACCTATTATGATATCAAATTTCTCCATATGACCAAGTCTAATTAAATTCCTATAAATGATTAAAGGTTAAAGGTTCCAAGAATTCTTGTGGCCAATTCCTTCCTCAAAAGCCTCTGAAAATTATACCACAACCCTATAATGATATTAGGAAGATTATGTAAAAATTTCAACCATAGACTCCTCTGTCTTCTTAGGTTTTGCTTCTGTAGTTTGCTTGTAGCACATTATATCATAATGTGACACATTTCTTATTTGATCATTTCGATAGCGATACATCACGCGAAGACTTCGGAGGCTGCTGACTTGAATCCTATTGACAGAAACTTTAGTCGGTATCAACACTAAGGCAGGCCCCGGTTTGCATCAAAATTTACCTGTTTCTCTTTGTATTCACTTTATAATGTCTAGCATTTTGATTATTGCACTAAGTCTAGATGGTATGACACTCAACATGCATGACCTCGAAAAACCTTGGAGTTTTATTTAGAGTGGGTTTTTACCTAATTATAACTGCTGTTATCAAGATAAGAAAAGTGGATTAAAAGAGGCATACTCGAGTAGGCCGCTTCCTACTCGTGAATTGGGATCAAGGGGGATCAATCGGAAGAGTTGGGAATTGATCCTCTTAGTTGGGAATGGAGACCGGACAGTATGGATGGAAGACTCAAGGACGTGGTCCTGTGAACCTAGTCCTTGTTTGAGTCGATTAAGGCCCGTTCCCGTGTGCGGTCCTACTGGACAAGTTTGAGTTGTGTACCGGATGCATACTGGCAATTATGGGACCCAGGAAACCGATGTAACATGTTAACCTAGGTGTCGAGGCAATCCCCACCGTCTTATGCAGATGCTGAAAGGAAAGAGAAGTCAGCTCTACGAGGGTTTGCCGTAGTGAGACTTATTCCAAGTCGGTGGGACCGGTTCGATATTTGGGTCTCGTGTGAAAGGTTGCCACATACGACGTTGAGGGGATTGGTTGATCACCGGTCTCAGACAGGCGTAGGTGTCGTGTCAGCCAGGTGTTTTTGATTCGAATCACCAACGCTCGTGGTAGTGAGTATACTTGTACACTGAGTCGTGACGTAGTAAGAAACTGGGAAAAGTTAATATGCTTCGTGAGTAATCCTCATATTGGAGATGAGGGATGATCAACATCTTCACTAAAACTACTTTCTACCTTGGGCTAGTAGCGTCGATACAAAGCGTTTCTTGTTTGATTGTGGAGTCTCGGCGTTGATGGAGCAAGGTCTATATGGGTCTAGGGTAGCTCACAAAAATTTACTTTCTCCTCAGGCAAGTGGCATCGAGATGAAGCATTTCTTGTTTGATTGTGAAGTCTTGATGTAAATTGTGCGAAGGTTAGAAAAGTTGCTACAAACTTGAAGTAAGGACTCTCCATTGGCTCAAGTTCATAGTTTATGCAAACTTCTCTATTCAGCCCTCTATTTTCAGTATGTAGAGTTCCATGTCTAGGTTGTCGGTTAAGTCTTGCTGAGCATAAGCTCACGGTTTGTTGATCCATTATTTTGCAGGTAACATTGCATAAGGCAACATTAGGGAGGAAGGGAGATCCGAGCGGGGCAGCACCCAATGAGGGGTGTGAGTCTCACTTTGGAACCCTGCACGCCACCGGGTTTTGATATGGTGCTAGTGTGAAGCATCCGCGGGCAGGATGGCTTCATTTTGCTTAGCGTAGGCTATAGTCCGTGAGTGTATTCTTATCTTCTGCTGCAATGTACACTTGTACATTATTTGTAAAATGAGACAGTATTATGTATTAAAGACATATATTGTTGTGTATGTGTGTTTTTCGGTGATGTGCTGTTAGGTGCCGCATCGCACGGCACCACCCAATGTGATTCCTGGACTGTCGGGGCGGGCGTCCCCACAGGCGTGTTATCAGAGCCGCATTGGGAATAGCACACCTGAAAAGGCACGTATTTTCAAAAACTTAGAGTCTACGAGTGAGGAATCGGTACTAGGCCCATATAAGGTTTGCTATTTGCCTAAGTGATGTATGGTGGCTAACTAACTTATTTGTTACTCTATTCTGTAACGACGCACCACCGACCAGGTAAGAGGTAAGGTACACCACCGAAAGTGGATCAATTTCGGTTATCTCCCCTGACGAGGAAAGTGATTTAGGGTATAGGTCTCACTGCTTGGTGTGAGACGTCAATATGAAACTCCTGAACTCTTCATGTTCGTGAGCTCATATGAAACGCTGATCCCTGGCGTGCATTAGGCAAGAAAGTGGAAACCCCATCGTGTGGTCGGTAACGCGATAGTGCGTTCTTCTGGAAATACCCTAGGAGGACATACGCAGCGCTTGCCATCGGCGTGCCCTGCAGGGCAGTAGGTGGTATCCGTTGGGTTGATAAAATTCCCAACCGTGATGACCCGTTCGCGCTCTACTCGGGTTCCCCGTTGTGTGGTGTGAAAACGCGACCATGTACCTTGAGACGTGACTTGACTCAAGGACGGCCCGTATCGAAATGATACGGGGCGTATGTTTTTATTATGATATGGACCTGCCTGAAATGAGAAAACCTATGTGTGCATCATTATTGAGTGGTTTTATGCAGGTAAACCAACCACGTATCCGTATTACGAGTAGAACATGTTTGCAAGTGAACAATTCTATTTCCACTAATAGAACGTATATGCTGGATGTAATCCGGTTAGGATTTTCTATTGTGTGAGGAACGTAGTACCGGCATTATCATGGAAATTGCATGAACACCTCGCTTATCTCCTATACCTGAAGATTCTGTAGAATTGGCATGAATACAGATCAAAGGAAGTAGTTAAAACTTGTTTAGAAACCAACTCAAGAATATGTGAGTGTAGAGAGATCTAAAAACCGAGTCCTCTGTTTTGGCAGTGTTTCTGCTGAAACTTGTACAGGGTGTTACTCATTGTAGAAAAGACAAATGGTAGTGTGTGATACATTTTTCGAAAGGTGGAGAAGTGCTCTAAAACTTTTCTATAATCCTCGAGGACAGAAACACAATTAAATTTGGTCAAAAACCTTAGAAACCAAAAACTGCTACACATGGGTAGAACCAAAACAGAGTCTCTGTAATTCCATCATAACTCTCGGTGGAAAACTCGCTAAGGGTATTTTGATATATTTATGGAAAGGGAATTAGATATGCTACAACTTTGTAATTCAAAGTTTTGCCAAAACTGGAGCAGAATTGTTTGGAATTGTGGATTGAAACTTGGTACCTCTGAGGAGGTGCTGTCAAAATCCTGCCAGAAATTATGTTAACTTTGAAGCATCATATCTTTTGATCCAGGAATGCAAAGAGGTTATATAAATACGTTTTGAAAAGCTTTGGAAGTTATTTACGTGTTTTCTGTTCAACCCCAGGACAGAATCCTCTTGTAAAGAGGTGAAATTAACAGTACAATTGAAACTGTCCAGAGTACCAAAGGCTGTGTATAGTTTCTGTACTGATTGGAATTTTGCGGTTAACTTCTTTTATAAGAATTGTAAAGTGTGAAATATTACAATTATGGAAAGATTATGAATCTTATTTCAACTTTGTAACTATGAGTTTGGTCCATATAATTTTCTAACTGTATGGAGAAGTTGACTCAAAGTGAGCACTTACAGGGGAGGTGCTGCTGAAATTCTTCCAGAATTTATGTCGACTCTAAAAGCTCATAACTTTCGATCTAGAACCTAGTTGAGTGCAAATAAATACTAGTTGGAAAGATATGTAAGTCTTCTCCAACGTTTCTGTTCATTCCCGCAACAGATTCACAACTTAAATTAGGATTTTATACCATAGAACAGAAACTGGTTCAGTTTCTATACTTTTATGATCTTGAACCATCACTTCCTGTCTACAATTTTTTTTCAAAGGTTGTGTGATACATTTCTGAAAATCTGGTGAGTTATGCTACAACTTTGTGTTTGTGAGTTTTGAAAAACTGGGTTCGGAACTGTATGAAAAAGTTGAATCAAAGTGGATACCTCTCGGTGGGGTACTGCTGAAATTCTCCCTGAATTTCTATCAACTTTCAGACTTCATATCTGTTGAACCTAAACTGATATGGAGTCACATAAATAACCGTTGGAAATATACTTAAGTGATCCAGAACTTTGGTATTTTCCTCTGGTCCTAATTCTGCTGCTACGAAATTTTTTTAGTGCAGACCGGTCAGTTGTGAACTGAGTTGTTGGGAAACTGATTGGTCAGGCACCTGATAACTTGTTGGGATTATGAGTGTTTTTCTTCTTACTCTCAGAATTCCATAACAAGTTCCGAGTGTTCTTTATATATCATCAGCTTCAACTTCAATATCGGAAAATTTTTATGTACAAGACCATACCTATTGATGAAGACCGACTACCGCACCACCACTCTCGTCGGTCACAAAAACCTGTATAGTTTCCGCTCTAAAAGGTTATTGTGTGCATCACCCTCCCACAAATATAAGATGGATTAAGTTCTAAATCTTCTACATTGGAACTTAAGGGGGGAGGAGTGCATCCAAGTAAACCAAAGCATGGATCAACCATTTGTTGTACACCAAAGTATGACATCACCCAGAAACAAGAGGGAAGTACTACACTAAGCTTTTAAGGGCCTAGTTAATATAGACAAGTATTAGTTATCCATGTCAAGATTAGGACAGTGAAGATTCAAGCCATCAATAAACCGTCAAGAGGGATGTCAAGACGAAGGCTCTCGCCAACCTCAAACGAGCTCATACTTTGAGTTTTTGGCGACTCAACCACCGGTCTCCATAGAGGCCGAGGATCCTCTGGTGGCGGATAACTAGATCCAAACCATAGAGTTTAAGTTCGAGTTGCTTCAATGCATCGAACATCAGAAAGTACTGTACGTGGTGCAACAACTTCACAGTTCCGCAGGTATTTGGTAGACGAATCAGCTCACATCCCTACCAGCTGGACATCGGCTCACGTGGACGTAATACCGGGAGACATGCCTTGCTTAGCATGTTCTTTCCGGAATAATCCAGGGGAAGCTCGAGGAGTTTCTAGTCTGGAAACAAGGAGGGAGCGATGCCACGAGCATTGGTACCATATGCGCCTGACTACATGAACCCGGAGGCACGAGAATGCGAATGGCTTGTTCGTAGCCTCCATGCTACGTAAGGGGAAACTGACCTTGGTAATTCAGAGTATCTTCAACAAGTTTATTAGTTAATGCCGACCCTTGTATTTTGGAAGTTAGAGATCAAGTCTGTCTCTGAGTATCCCGGATAAAAGGAATTCATCGATTTGGGGTCAAGGGAAAGCCAGCTTCTCATGTTGTTGGTCCAGTTCCTCATTACGGAAAGATGTGAATCAGTAGCATACTGTTTGGAGCTACTCACATCATTGCCGGGCATACATGACGTCTTTCATGTCTCACAACTAAGGAAATTTTGAAGGAGCCGACGGAGGTTCTTTCAGGAGGCATGGAAACCTTAAACCGGATCTCACCTACAGTGAGAAACTGGTACAAATCCTTGATGCAAAGACTCGTGAAACAAGGCGTTGATCCTTGTGGTTCTACAAAGTTATGTGGAATAACCACACCGACGACGAGGTTACATGGAAAATCGAGAGTTTTCATTCGGATGAATTGCTCGGAACTGTTATCGATCTATCACCGGTAACATTCTTCTCCATCTTGTTCTTTAACTAATCTTGGGACAAGATTCTTTTGAGGGAGGATTGTAAAATCCCCACGTTGAGCCTTGCTGGTTTTGTGTGGAATTCAAATCAGCAGGGTATTACTTCTCCTGAATTTGTTTTCAAATTCGAACTTCTGCCACATGAAATAAAGGAATGGCTACAAAAGAAAAGTAGCCAAAAAGGAAATAAACCGGGCAGTTCAAATGCGAGCACAAACAAGAGTTAACGCCACGTAAATCAAATTCAAAATTTTGGAATTTACTGCAACTTTTGAATTTGAATTGTGGAGCCACAGTTGTTTGGAGGGGCAGACTTGGTGGGAGCCGCACGTCATTGGAACCGAGAACCCTCGGTGTTTCTGCCTCTGCGAGCTCGCCAAAAAGGCAGCCACCGAGCTGTTGCTCGTGCCTTGCTCCCGAAGGCACGCGATTCCACGGCGTTGTTGATCGTTAGCCACAGCAGTTGCACAACTCAATTGCTGTTTCTCTTCACAAAAACAACCGAAGACTTTCCTTCGTGCGACGTTGTTTCCACAGTTCGAATCATCCGCAGATTTGAATTTACACATGTATTTGAAATCGGGGCCGCTGTTGTTTGTGGGGATACTGCCGGTGGGACCCGCATGTCATGGGGACAGAAAACAGAATTGAGTTGCTTTCGGTAGAGACTTGCCACCGAGGGGGATGCATGCACCATGGAGCTGTCTGTGCGCTTGCTCCCGGAGTCGGTTCACTATCTCGGGTTTAGCCGCTCGCTAAAAGATCACGGGTTGCAGCAACCAATTGGTCCTTCAGTACCTCATACGAGCTAACCCACGGCACAGAACAGTTTCTCGCACACGCACCTCAGAACACCACCGCACGCCCGCTTTCGTCTAGTCGGCGCCGATCGCTCTCCGGCCGTGGTGACACCCGGTTGAGATACCAAAGAGCTGTACCCATCGCTTCTCGACACTTTCCAACCATCGGCAGCTCGTCCCCGGCCTTTCCCTGCCGCAACCGAGCTGTTCTTCTTCTGGCAAAACAGAGCCACGCCGCCTCCACTGCTCCATGATGTTCTGCCATTCCAGCGCCTCTCCGGCACGACCAACACGACTCAAAGGTGTGCCATGGTGTCTAAATAATCATCTAGGACCCCCTTGCTCTTCCCCGACGCCGTCTCGCTGGAATTAGTTTTTTGGCGCCGGCGCACGTGAAGAACCAACACTAGCAAGTTTCTGAAATTAGCTCAAATTGCTTGATCATCCGTTCTACAATTCAAACCACAGATACTAGGGTTCCTAGCGCC
Organism: Neostapfia colusana; assembly: GCA_030760725.1. Classification (NCBI taxonomy): domain Eukaryota; kingdom Viridiplantae; phylum Streptophyta; class Magnoliopsida; order Poales; family Poaceae; genus Neostapfia; species Neostapfia colusana. Next base: position 93,638,564 of record JASWHV010000004.1, read on the forward strand.
CTCCCACGCAAAAGCACGAAGCAAACCACACCTCCTCCACTTCGGGCAACGAGAAATTACCGCCGGCGGCTAAAACCGCCATGGTCCACGGTGACAACTAGTTTGCCACCGCTTGCTGCAAGAGTTGAGCTCCGCTCCAAGTTCCCCAACCACTAGGGATGCTCTAGGGCAAACTATCTCGCCTGGAGAAGCTTGGGACACGCCGGAACGCGTTGATGCCGAGCTACCGAGCCGCCTCGCCAATGCCGACCCACCTCCAGCCGTTTTTATGCAGGGAAACCTTGCCCGGCTGCTAGGCCACGGTGCGAGGGTCGTGTAGGGCGAAACCAGAGCTAAAACGGTGGAGAAACGAGGGAGAAAGAGCCGCACCACCACTTTGTACGGCGTGCACCCGTGGGCTCTGTCCCGAGGTAGAAGAAAGGACTGACCCATGGGCCCCCATTTGAGTGCTCTGTGTAAAATCAAACAGAAAGTTGTTCAAACTTTAAAAATCCATAACTCGGGGTAGAAAACTCCAAAATTAGTGAGACAAATTTCGTTGGAATCCTTATGAGGAGTACTTTGCATAGAAATAAATTGATAGCTATGAAAATGCCATGAAATTTTGGTAGAATTCTTTTTATTTATTCCTTTAGGGATTAATTCCACAAATATGGTTTGATGAAATAATCCCATTTTTGGTCAGAAGCTCTTTCTCATAGTCCCAGAGGTCCAGTAGAAATTTAAGGATTTTTGGAGATGATTAAGAGGGCTTAATCAGTAGGCTTTCTCAGGTTTATTTAAATGGGCTAAAAAATTACAGAACAAATTCCAGAAAATAGAATTAAATTTCACCAAGACATTCTGACCAGCAAAAAGGCTTAGAAAATTTTGGAACAATTTTTTATAGGTACCTTAGGTCCAGACCTATTAGGATATCAAATTTCTCCATATGACCATGTCTAATTAAATTCCTATAAATCATTGAAGTTAAAGGTTCCAAGAATTCTTGTGGCCAATTCGTTCCTCAAAAACCTCTGAATACCACAACCCTATCATGATATTAGGAAGATTCTGTAAAAATTTCAACCATAGACTCTTCTGTCTTCTTAGATTTTGCTTCTGTAGTTTGCTTGTAGCACATTATATCATAATGTGACACATTTCTTATTTGATCATTTCGATAGCAATACATCACGCGAAGACTTCGGAGGCTGCTGACTTAAATCCTATTGACAGAAACTTTAGTCAGGATCAACACTAAGGCAAGACCCAGTTTGCATCAAAATTTACCTATTTCTCTTTATATTCACTTTATAATGTCTAGCATTTTGATTATTGCACTAAGTCTAGATGGTATGACACTCCACATGCATGACCCAGAAAAATCCTGGAGTTTTATTTAGAGTAGGTTTTTACCTAATTATAACTGCTGTTATCAAGATAAGAAAAGTGGATTAAAATAGGCATACTCGAGTAGGCCATTTCCTACTCGTGAACCGGGATTAAGGGGGATCAATCGGAAGAGTTGGGAATTTATCCTCTTAGTTGGGAATGGAGACCAGACAGTATGGATGGAAGACTCAAGGACGTGGTCCTGTGAACCTAGTCTCCGTCTGAGTCGATTAAGGCCTGTTCTCGTGTGCGGGCCCGCTGGACAAGTTTGAGTTGTGTACCGGATGCATACTGGCAATATGGGACCCAGGAAACCGATGTAACATGTTAACCTGGGTGTCGAGGCAATCCCCACTGTCTTATGCAGATGCTGAAAGGATAGAGAAGTCGGCTCTACGAGGGTTTGCCATAGTGAGACTTAATCCAAGTCGGTGGGACCGGTTCGATATTTGGGTGTCATGTGAAAGATTGCCACATACGACGTTGAGGGGATTGGTTGATCACCGGTCTCAGACGGGCGTATGTGTCGTGTCAGCCGGGTGTTTTTGATTCGAATCACCGTCGCTCGCGGTAGTGAGCATACTTGTACACTGAGTCTTGACGTAGTAAGAAACTAGGAAATATTAATATGCTTCGTGAGTAATTCTCATATTGGAGATGAGGGATAATCAACATCTTCACCAAATTTACTTTCTACCTTGGGCTAGTAGCATCGAGACAAAGTGTTTCTTGTTTGATTGTGAAGTCTCGGCGTTGATGGCACAAGTTCTGTATGGGTCTAGGGTAGCTTACAAAAATTTACTTTCTCCTCGGGCAAGTGGCATCGAGATGAAGCGTTTCTTGTTTGATTGTGGAGTCTCGATGTAAATTGTGCGAGGGTTAGAAAATTTGCTAAAAACTTGAAGTGAGGACTCTCCTTTAGCTCAAGTTCATAGTTTATGCAAACTTCTCTATTCAGCCCTCTATTTTCAGCATGTAGAGTTCCATGTGTAGGTTGTTGGTGTGGCGGACCAGAATCCGCTCATCCAGGATCGCAGAGGGTGGTGCCGTACGATGCGACACCCGACAGCACACATCATAAGGGTACATCGTATTACATTGAAAACCAACTGAAATGTACAAAGTAGTACACCACTCAGTTACAAACTAGTGTTTATATTACACAGCGGAAGTTAAATTTGTACAACTCACACCCGCCTATCTAGCGAAAGTCGGTTGCCCAGCCCTAGGACAACCCACACTAGCTGCACTCCTCAGCTCAGCATGGCGTGTATGGCTCCCACTCAGCCATGTTACCGGACGGAGGGTAGCCCTTGCCGGTGGACTCGTAACCCGAGTCCGTAGGTGGCTCCTCACCTGAAAAACACTTAAGAAGCAACCATGAGCACGATGGCTCAACAAGACTTAACCGACTCACCTACGCATGAAACTCTACATGTAGGTTACAATGGATATGGGACGGTAAAATTTCAGCAAACGGACACGCCTACAAGTTCATCCTTAGTTCATCTTTTAGCCACAAGTTAACAGTTCATAAATCTGAAATTTGGTAAGCAATATTTGGTGGCACACATGTAGCAATACAACTATACACATCAGCAGCATTGCATCATCACATTCCATAATTTATCTATGTTATGATGCAGTGAACAAGCGGTACTCGTCACCACGAGGGACGGCAAATCGACTCGATATACACCTGCAGGGATACCCAAAGAGCACGTCACGTACGCCCACCCATGGAGCTGCACAGCACTCTCACTCGATGTCGTACGGGGCAACTTTTCACCCAACAGCCCAAACGTTGAACCGGTCGCACCGAAACGGACAGGAGGTTCCCTACACGGAGCATCTCTCTATGCTCGTTAGCATATTTCCACCTTGCTGCCCTCAACCTACACCTATAAATCGGTGTGCTATGCCTCGACGCCCGGAGGTTTAGGTTACATCGGTTTACCGGGGCCCATATATCCGATATCCCTTCGGTACGTTCAATACTTGCTCAGCAGGGCCGCACACGGATCGGTCCTCAATCTACATGGAAAGGGCTGCGCACACAAGACTTCCTCTTGCTGCGCCCTAGCCCCTGCCTAGTCTCATTTTCACTACTAAAGTGATCTCACATCACTCGAACCAATCCCGTGTGTCCCAAGCCTAACTCCCGAGTAGATTCCAACTACTCGACTTGTACCGAAGTCCTATGAATGATTAAGCATAGCATGTCTACTCGAGGACTTAGACACTACCCTCACTCTGATGGGAAACATCTGGTTATGCATTTGGGGTTTCATCCACCCTACACCTAATGCACATATACATACCTCATACTAAGCATGTAAACAAAGCAAGACTTTGTAAAATGGTTTAATGTAAACAGGGGCTTTCCTTTCGCTGCTGGTCAGTTGTTAGGGCTTCGTCCAGAAGAAGAAAGTCGAGCACTTCCGGAGTTTCCTCGCCTTCAGCGACTACATGCAAACGATATACTATATGTCAATTTAAATGCGATGTTTGAACTTGAATATGTAAAGACCATAATGCTAGCTAGTCCTCCCCTTTGGCTCTGAAATTTTTATGTTCGCTTGGTAGAGTCCTAACCAGAGTCTTGACCAAGTTTTATTTGCAAAAAAGTTCATTTGAGCTGTGTACAAATAAAAGTCTATTTGGTAAATATTAGAGCTTATAAGGAATTCCAGGGGTTTTCATGGCTCCAACCATTACTTTCTGGAAACTAGAATTTGGGATGGTTCTAATGGAATTGGTTTCATGTAATTTGAAGAAATCTAGAGGAAGTTATGCCCTAAACAAGATTTAAGAAAATCTGAAAAATGTTCCTGTACATTTTTCTATTTTCTCAGGGCAGTTCCTTTAATCACCCCATTAGGGGGACTAAATGAACTCGGATGGGTCTGAAATTTTTACTGTGACTCAAGGATTTTCTAGTGAACCTCCAAGCCAAATTTCAGAATTTTTCATAGAGTAATTCTTCAGATAAAATTCCCAACAGTTTAAATTTAGGGAATTAGTTCTGAAAAACTATTAGGTTTCATGAGCTGAAACTTGTTTTGATGGATAGTACTCAAAAATATGAATCCAACAAAATTTTGTTCACTGAATTTGGACACTCCTAGCCAAAGTTATGAATTTCTAAAATTTGGGCCGATCCCTGAATTATTTTCCTACAGAAAATCGTCTCCCGCGCTAAACCGGAGGCTGACAGCGGGGCCCGGCTATTTAATTTAAACTAACCGCACGCTCGCGCGCGTATAGCACAGCGGCTGACACGTGGGACCCGCGCCTTCGTCTACCTCCCGACGCCGCCGCCCTGAGGCGTCGGAGCTCCGGCGAGGTCGGCGTTCTCGGCGACCTAGCTCGCCGGCGATGGTGAGACTTGCCGCCCCCACATAATTTTGGAGGCTAAACACTTTGGTCATCATGCCGCCGTCAGCTAACCATCGTAGCTCGCCGGCGACGAGCGCTATGTCTCTGTGCAACATCGTCAACGTGTTCCCGTCTTCCTGACCACCCCTTCGCGCTCTAATCGCGTCACCACGTCCAGGGAAGCCTCGGGAAACTCGGCATGACCTTGGTTGGGATCCAAACGGCCGGCAACCCAGACCTCACTGGTGACCCTCCCTTCCGCTGCACTGTTACCGGTGAAACTAAGGTTTGGAAGGGTTGTTCCTGTGGGTTCTTGCTCGGAGAGATGCGCATGGGTGTCTAGAACGTGTGTGAGCTGCAGCTCAACTGGCGGTTGCTTCTGGGCAACGAATTTCGCCGACAACCGATTGCTAACCCTAAGGTGCACCGTGGGGGAAAACTCGGAATTATTGCTCTACCCTGCATGAAACGGTGAAAGGTTTCCTCCTACAGCTTCCTCACACGCGGGCACACCTTTTCTTCTCCGGTGGTGGCGCATGATGCAGCCGGGATCGGCCGGTCACCGGTGATCAGAGAGCGGCGGTGAAACACTCGCGAGCGGAAGCAACTGCAGGGTGGGTGAGCGTCGGTTCAGCGGGGACACAGCGAAAATGACCAAGGTGGGTGTCGTGCTGGCGCTGTGACTCGCGAATTTTCACCGTGCGGTGTCCTCTTCCACTCGGGCGTGGGAGCAGGAGCTGTCACGTGGTGAACGTCGGCTGCCGGATGACTCACCCGAACTGACTTCGGCTCTAAGCCTTCTGATCAGTGGGCCCCCTCCCCTCTAATTCTCTTCTGCTGTTGTGCAAATATCTCAACTACTCAGACTTGAAAAGGAAACTTAGCCACCAATTCAGAGGAGGAATTTGAATTCATCAGTTTGAAACTGGTTCAGCCAAATTCCCTCCACATTTGAATTTGAAATTTCAAATTCAGTTTGAATTATTGCAAATTTGGTGTGAGGGCCTAATCCCAATCATGGGGCCATGCCGTTCACCCGGGAATCACGTTGGGTGGTGCCGTGCGATGCGGCACCCAACAGCACACATAATAAAGCATCATATTACATAAATCAAGTGGAAGCTTACAAAGTATAAATTTTACAAATACTTATCAAAATATTCTACAGCGGAAGACTATTACAACTCACGTCTCATACTTATGCTAAGCAACAGAGAAGGTGTCCAGCCCGCAGACCCTTCTCGCTAGCAACACTATCACAATAGCAGCGGCAGGGGTTGCCATGAGTTCACCAGTCGGAGAGCTCCGAGTCTCATCGGACACCCGTACATATCAGCGTACAGTTATTACCTGCAAAACAACTTATGCAGTATCCATGAGCACGAAGCGCAGCAAGACTTAACAGTCACCCTAGTCATGAAACTCTACATGCTGAAAATAGAGGGCTGAATATAGCAGTTTGCACAAAAGATACTCTTGAGCTAAAGGAAGGTCCTTACTTCAAGTTTTGAGCCACTTTTATAACCCTCGTGCAATTTACATCGAGACTCCACAATCAAACAAGAAACGCTTCATCTCGATGTCACTTGCCCGAGGTGAAAATAACTTTAGTGAGCTACCCTAGACTCATACAGACCTTGCACCATCAACATCGAGACTCCACAATCAAACAAGAAACGCTTTGCCTCGACGCTACTAGCCCAAGGTGGAAAACAAATTTAGTGAAAGTGTTGATCATTTCTCATCTTCATTATGAGGATTACTCACGAAGCATTATTAACTTTTCCCAGTTTATTACTACATCACGACGCAGAGAACAAGTATGCTCGGTCCATTCCGTGAGCGACGGTGATTGCAATCAAAAACACCCGGCTGACACGACACGTACGCCCGTACTCGACGTTGCACACAGCAACCATCACTGACGTCGTACGTGGCAACCTTTCACACGACACCCAAATGTCGAACCGGTCCCACCGACTGGGATTAAGTCTCTCTACGGCAAACCTTCGTAGAGCCGACTTCTCTATCCGTTCAGCATTGGCATCAGAGGGTGAGGTTTGCCTCGACACCCGGGTTAACATGTCACATCGGTTCCCTGGGTCCCATATAGCCAGTATGCATCTGGTACACAACTCAAACTTGTCCAACGGGCCGCACACGAGAACGGGCCTTAATCGACTCAGACATAGACTAGGTTCACATGACCACATCCTTGATCCTTCCATCCACTGCCCGGTCTCCATTCCCAACTATGAGGACCAATTCCCAACTCTTCCGATTGATCCCCCCTTAATCCCGATTCACGAGTAGAAAACTGCCTACTCGAGTTATGCCTCTTTTAATCCACTTTTGTTAATTTGAGATCAGCAGTTATAGTAAATTGATAACCTATTCTACATTTTACTCCAGGGTTTTCTGGGTCATGCATTTGGAGAGTCATCCCACCTAGACTTAATACAATAAACAAAATGCTAGACATATAAAGTGAATACAAATAAAAACCTGTAAGTTTTGATGCAAACCGGGGCTTGCCTTTGTTTTGCAGGGGACTAATATATATAACTCAGTTAGTGAAGAACACTCGGCCTGATCTCTTGCTTCCCTCCTTTGATCTCTACTCCGATGACTTCAAGTTCTTCACGTAGATGCTACACGTAATGAATATGCACATAAGTTTAATTGTAAAGACTTTGCTACTAGTTCTAATGACAAGTTTAAAATCTGGAACCCTGTTTAAGAATTTAAAATGACACTGCTGCTAGTGGTTTGGGTTTGGGTTTAAGCAACATGATTAAGTGCTAAGGGTTTTCCCCCTCTTCTATGTTGATCATCTCAAAAGGTTAAATAGAACAGGGGTGATCCATAGATCCAATGGAGCTGAGAATTTTCATGTGAGTTCCTTGTCACAAGAAAGTCCTCTGGACCAAAATTCGGAATTTTTCAATGAATATATTACTCCGAATAATTCCTTAAGGACTTAGGCAAAAAGGAGTTAATTCTGAATAAACTTGCACTTCAAATGCAAATTCAAGTGAACTACCGTTTCAAACATAGCTCAGGGAGTATGCATGAATGTTCCTAGGATTTTTGGAGCTAAGACTTTCCTAGAACTGAATTTCCAAGTTTTGGAAATTTTCTGAAATTGTTTCTGTACTCATTTGAACACATCAACTTCAAATCTGAATTCCCCTAATCAAATCAACTCCAAATGAGCTTAAACGTTTACAGGAGTTCACTAACATCCTAAAGAATATTATTGCAAAATTGGAGGATTTTTGGATAAACCAAACTTCCTCTAAAATTCGTTTGCTGAAAAGCTTTAAGGAATTTTCCAGAATTAAATAATGAGTTTCATACAAATTGGGTTGCATATTTGGATAGAGCTATTCAATATGAATCCAACCAAATTTTAATCACTAAATTTGGAGCTTCCTAGCAAAAGTTATGAGGTCTAAAGTTTGGGGAAAAATCTGAAATTGCACTCTATTCTATTTATTTCCAATTTTCAGAGACATAAGAAATTGACACCACATTTGGCCAAGCAAATAAGGTCCAATGCTTCTGAAAATTTTACTGGAGTTCAAGTATTTTTGGAAGACTCTCCTGCCCAAATTTTGGAATTTTCCAATACACAGAACTCCTGGAAAAATTCCTACAAGATTTTCTTTATATGAATTAATGAGCCGAAACCAGGGCTTTTCATAAATATTGGGCTGTACCCCTGGATAGTACTATCTGAGAGGAATCCAAAAAATTTTGTTTCACAATTTTTTTGGACATTCCTACACAAAGTTGTGGCTCTTCAAACTTTGAACCGAAATCTGAAAACAGAGAAAAGTTTAAATGTCTGCTGCTGTGCCCGGGCCACGTGTCCCCCTCTGAAACAAAACCACACGGGGCCACAGGTTGTCTCCCGCGCTGTCACAAAGTGATTATCCGAGGCCACAACAGATCCTGCCCGGTTTAAACTCAGTCGCTGACGGGTGGGACCGGCCAGTCCTTCGTCTACCTCCAGCTCCCGCGCCCGCGCGCCGCCGGGCTCGCAGGAACTGAGCCGAACCTTGCCATCTGGCCAGTTCCCGAGTCCTCCCTCGCTGCTAGGGCCTAAAATCGTGCGCTGAACACGATGGAAACCTTTTCCCCAACCGGCAGTGGCTCTGACCTAGCCGGTGCCGGTGCGGCGGCTCGGCACCATTTCGGCGACGTCGCCCAGCCAACCTAGCCCGCCAAAACATCGGTGAAATGGCGCTACAGTACCGGTGGATCCCAGGGGAGGTCGACATGGCCATACAAAGGCTCAGGGAAAGCTCTAACCATGGTTGCACCATGAACCCGATTCTCCCCGCCTCGGTCACCGTTAGAAAACCTAGAAATACTCGGCCTACTTGCATTTTCACGCGAGGGATGTGAAGGGCTAATGATCGACGACTACTGGCGGTCTTGTATGCAAGTTTTCACGACCTAGGAACGAGAAGAGAGGTCGAATTTGGGATTACCGTGCCGGAAGGTCGGTTTGTGCCCGCCGGAGGAATTTTTCTCAAATTCGTGCTCGGTAGTCAATGGCATGACTTGAGCTTCGGAGGTGAGAACCCCTGGGTCCTGGTGCATCGGAGGGTGCTCTTGCTCTGGCATGACAGGCTCCCTGCCGCGCTGCCCACGTGCGACCTTTCGTCGGTTCTTGTTGGCCGCGACGCGGACATGGCTTTCCCGGGGTAGGGAGGCCAAACACCGGTCGATGACACGTCGAGGATGGAGAGGGAGATGCCCTGGTGCCATTTTGTCGCTCTGCCGAGGTACCATCTGCTGCTGCTGCTGTTGTTGCGGTCGCGGTGGTGGCATCGGCGGTCGGAACGGGAATGGCTGAAAAGAATGACCCCTGAACTGCTGAGGCCGCGCTGGTGGATGCCACTGCTGACAGGATGGTGTCCGATACACCATACGGTATTTCTGGGGAGCTCCACCCCCACTACTGGGTGGAGTGCTGCGGTTTTGCTGCTCAGCCGCCAATTCCCGCTGAGCGTCTTCTTGCATGATCATGGCATTAACGAGGTCATTGAAGGTGCCGCGATTGCATTGAACAAGATGCGTCTTCATCTCGGGGTGTAACCCCCGATAGAAGTGCTCCCATTTCTTCTCCTCGGTGGAGACGTAATCCGACGCATATTACGCCAGATTGTTGAAGGCATGGGAGTAGTCATGGGCTCCTCCCGCCCTGCTTCAGTTCCAAAAACTCTTGGAACTTCCGCTTCATTATCCCGGGAGGGATATGGTAGGCGCGGAACGCCTCCCGGAATTCTTCCCACTCCACGGCATGGCCAGGCGGACGTGAGGCGACACAGTTCGCCCACCATGCACCAGCGGCACCGTGAAGCTGCTGTGCGGTGAACAGAGTCATCTGCCGCTCCGTACATTGGAGCAGCCCGAACTTGGACTCAATTGTCCGCAGCCAGTTGTCGGCCTCCAGGGGTTCTGCTGCTTCTGTGAACACCGGAGGGTGCGTACTCATAAAATCTGAGTACGTCACAGAATGGGGCTCATGAGGGCCCCTCTCTTGACGCCCCCCCCCCCCCCCCCCGCATGGGACATATTCTGCACGATCGTGCGGAGCAGGTCGGTCTGCTCCTGACGACCCCCCACCAGTGCCGCAATCACATCCGCTAGCGTAAGTGGAGGCGGCGGTGGTGGTTGTCGCTGCGGGTTGCTGTCGTAGGCAGGTGGCTGGGAGTCATCACCCCCCTGCTGGCTAGAGCCACCAATCTCATGCGTGGTCCGAGTGCGAACCATATACAACCATACGACAATAAACATCAGTCCCGCAACATACTTCATGCAGTCCAATAAAAATAGGCGTAAAATATAATGACAGTAAAATATGCGATACATCTCGTATGTAGATAATGTAATAACTTTGCACAAGCTACATCATTACCAGACCAAATACAAGCTAGTTAAATCCAACTTGATGGACTTCCTCTTTGGAAGTTCATATCAACTAGGTTTGGTCACTACGAGACGTTACATCGCTTTGTCATCACGTATACTACCCGTTTACCTTCAATACGACATAAACATGGTCTCTAGCAAAAGAAATTTGAGTAAGACATATACTCAAATCTTTCACTAGTTGAAGATAACCACTCATGAGTATGTTCTACCCCATTGGAAGTACTTAAACCCCCTAGGGTACAACAATCTCTCAAATGAGTGCAACTGTCATTCCTCTGTCAGAATGACCAGTTTCTACATATCCCAGATTTTTATCTGGTTCTGGGCATTTTCATGACTCAAGCTGAATACCAAAGTTGAAGCTAACTTCAGTATATTTCCAACGAGTATTTATTTGCCCTCAGATCAGATCTGGTTTAAAAGTTATGGTAATTCAAGGTCAACAGAATTTCTGGAAGAATTTCAACAGCACCTCCTTTGGGAAGTTGCTGTTTTCAACTCTGTTTTCACTGAATTCTGTGCTGACCTTTCAGAACTTTGAATTACAAATATGTAACACATATCCTACCCTTTTCAAAGATGTATCATATGATAATTTCATATTTTTCTACAGGAAGTTATGCTTAAAAAACAGAACAGCCCAGAGAGTGTTTTAAATCTGTCCTGGTTCTGGACAGTTTACAATCCTCTGGGATTTAAGCCATCTTAAGGTGTGATTCAGCTCTGGATGTCTACAACAAAGTTGTACAGTGCTTAAACACATTTCCAGAACCATATCCCACACCTCCATTGGCTAAATTATCTGTGAGTTATGCTCTGTCAAAGTTCAGCAAACTTGCTGCTCAAAACAGAGCACTCTGTTTTTCCATCCCTTTGACTACACTGATCAACTTTTAAATTTTTCTACCCAACCAGGGTCCTAAATGTTGAAACTTAGTGACTTCAATTTCTTGTTATCATTATATTTCATGCACATGCCTATGATATGTCGGTACTACGTTCCTCACAAAAGGAAAACCCTAACCGGATTATACCGGCATATACGTCTCAATTGTGGCACTAAACGGTCTCTCGCACACGGTACTACACGGGATACAGACGTGGTTAGTACCTGCAGAAGAACACACAATAATGATGCACTCAAAGGTTATTTTCATTTCAGGCAGGACCATATTTGAAAGTAAATACAAGCGCCCGTATCATTGTCATATGACCATCCTTGAGTTAAGTCACGTCTCAAGGTACGTGATCGTGTTTTTAACACCAAACGACCGGGAACCCGAGTATAGCGCGAACGGGTCGTCACGGTTGGGAATTTTATCACCCCAATAGATACCACCTACTGCCCTGCAGGGCATGCCGATGGCAAGCGCTGCGTATGTCCTCCTGGGCTATTTCCAGACGAACACACTATCGCGTTACTGACCACATGATGGGGTCTCCACTTACTTGCCTAATGCACGCTAGGGATCAGCGTTTCATATGAACTCAGGAACATGAAGAGTCCAAGAGTTTCATATTGACGTCTCACACCAAGCTGTGAGACCAATTCCTGAACCACGTTCCTCGTCAGGGGAGCTAACCGAATTTGAACCGCTTTCGGTGGATTTCCTTACCATTCTTACCAGAGCGTAGGTGCGTCGTTACATAATTAAAATTCAGGATTATGACACATATGTTAGTCTTGCCACTTTAAGTAACTATGCTAATATAGTCCTTATTTGGGCAAACTACCGAATCCTCACCGTAAACCTAAGTTTTCCCGTAATACAGTCCTTAATAAATGTGCTATCCCCAATGCCGCTCTGATACCAGCCTGTGGCGGACCGAAATCCGCTCATCCAGGATCGCAGAGGATGGTGCCGCACGATGCGACACCTGACAGCACACATTATAAGGGTACATTGTATTACATTGGAAACTAGCTGAAATGTACAAAGTAGTACACTACTTAGTTACAAACTAGTGTTTATATTACACAGCGGAAGTTAAACTTGTACAACTCACGCCCGTCTATCTAGCAAAAGTCGGTTGCCCAGCCCTAGGACAACCCACACTAGCTGCACTCCTCAGCTCAGCGCGGCGTGTATGGCTCCCACTCAGCCGTGGTCCCCGACGGAGGGTAACCCTCGCCGGTGGACTCGTAACCCGAGTCCGTGGGTGGCTCCTCACCTGAAAAACATTTAAGCAGCAACCATGAGCACAATGGCTCAACAAGACTTAACCGACTCACCTACGCATGAAACTCTACATGTAGGTTACAATGGATATGGGACAGTAAAATTTCAGCAAACGGACACGCCTACAAGTTCATCCTTCATCTTTTAGCCACAAGTTAACAGTTCATAAATCTGAAATTTAGTAAGCAATATTTGGTGGCACACATGTAGCAATACAATTATACACATCAGCAGCATTGCATCATCACATTCCATAATTTATCTACATTACGATGCAGTGAACAAGCTGTACTCGTCACCGCGAGGGACGGTGAATCGACTCGATATACACCTGCAGGGATACCCAAATAGCACATCACGTACGCCCACCCGTAGATGCACAGCACGCTCACTCGATGTCGTACGGGACAACCTTTCACCCAACAGCCCAAACGTCAAACCGGTCGCACCGAAACGGACAGGAGGTTCCCTACACGGAGCATCTCTCTATGCCCGTTAGCAGATTTCCACCTTGCTGCCCTCAACCTACACCTGTAAATCGGTGTGCTATGCCTCGACGCCCGGAGGTTTAGGTTACATCGGTTTACCAGGGCCCATATATCCGATATGCCTTCGGTACGTTCAATACATGCTCAGCAAGGCCGCACACGGATCGGTCCTCAATCGACACGGACAGGGCTGCGCACACAAGACTTCCTCTTGCTGCACCCTAGTCCCTGCATAGTCTCATTTTCATTACTAAAGTGATCTCACATCACTCGAACCAATTCCGTGTGTCCCAAGCCTAACTCGCGAGTAGATTCTAACTACTCGACTTGAACCGAAGTCCTATGAATGATTAAGCATAGCATGTCTACTCGAGGACTTAGTCACTACCCTCACTCTGATGGGAACCATCTGGTTATGCATTTTGGGTTTCATCCACCCTACACCTAATGCACATATACATACCTCATACTAAGCATGTAAACAAAGCAAAACTTTGTAAAATGGTTTAATGCAAACTGGGGCTTGCCTTGTCGCTGCTGGTCAGTTGTTAGGGCTTCGTCCGGAAGAAGGAAGTCGAGCACTTCCGGAGTTTCCTCGCCTTCAGCGACTACACATAAACGATATACTATATGTCAATTTAAATGCAATGTTTGAACTTGAATATGTAAAGACCATAATGCTAGCTAGCACTCCCCTTTGGCTCTGAAATTTTTATGGTGGCTTGGTAGAGTCCTAACCAGAGTCTTGACCAAGTTTTATTTGCAACAAAGTTCATTTGAGCTGTGTACAAATAAAAGCCTCTTTGATCAATATTATAGCTTCTAAGGAATTCCAGGGGTTTTCATGGCTCCAACCATTACTTTCTGGAAACTAGAATTTGAGATGGTTCTAATGGAATTGGTTTCTTGTCCTTTGAAGAATTCTAGAGGAAGTTATGCCCAAAACAAGATTTGAGAAAATCTGAAAAATGTTTCTGTACATTTTTCTATTTTCTCAGGGCAGTTCCATTAATCACCCCATTAGGGGGACTAAAGGAACTCGGATGGGTCTGAAATTTTTATTGTGACTCAAGAATTTTCCAGTGAACCACCCAGCAAAATTTCAGAATTTTTCATAAAGTAATTATTCATATAAAATTCCCAACATTTATTTAGGGAATTGTAAAGGTCCCAACACTTGTAAATGGAAAACTTGAGCTACGAATAAAGTTGAGTTTAAATACAAGAAATGGGACTTTCAAAAAACTTTTGTTTACTCATGAAAGTGTTGGCATGTGCAATAAAACTTTGAATTCAGCTTGAACTAAAAGGGTCACTTCAAAAAGAAGAAGGGCATTTCCAAAAGGGGAAAATTCAAGCTATTGTTTAAGAAGTTGTATTTGCAATGGCCAACTCAAGAATCAGAGGGCATATTTGAATTCTTCAGGTCCAAATTATGAGAAAGGCAAATTTTGAGAAAATTTGGAGGTGCTTTGATATGTATATCAAAGGGACTTGTAAATTCCATCTAAATTTGAATTCAAATTTGAAACTGAGGCACAACTTGTCAAATTGCCAAAAGACTTTTCAATTTGAGTTCCTCATGGCTGAATTTGCACTAGACCAAAAATTGGAGATCTTTTGGGGCAGAGAGGAGCTGTGGGCCCCAATTGTCATTGAGAGGGGGGGGGGGGGGTAAAAACTTACTTCCTAAGTTTCAGCTCACTGTTATCGGTCCACGCCCGAACTGCCGATCGAGCTCCAGGCGCCACCGAGCGCTAGCTGCTGCCACCTCATCACCGAAGTAGCAGCGCTGGAGAGCTGCTCGTGGCTACGTTACCCAGGGACCGAACCACAGCTCGTGCTTTTCCCTCGCGCTAGGACAGAAATCGGCAGCTCGCCGCCGCCTCTGAAAACAGCCGGGCACCGGTGCAACTTCACGATCACCGCCACTCCGGGCTGCCACACAGACGGGCGCGCTGGTTCTCCACTCCCTCAGCACATGATCAGCCCGAGTCACGGGTCCCCTAGCCAGAAAACGGCTCCTCCGCGGCGACTTGAAACAAAACCGACGTCGGGCTCTCGTGGGAAGCTCACAACCGTGGGTTTCACACTCAAGCAGTGACGCTCAGTGGTGCGCCGTACCGCCGTGGTGCTTCTCCACGGAGCTCAGCTCAAACGGTGATCCCCAATGGCCGAATTCAGAGTTTTTCTTTCGGAGCACGACCACGGACCCTCTGGTAAAGATCTCTCAAATTTGCGCTTAATTTGCACTTAGAGGACACCAACTCGTGCACAAATGGTCTAGGCTTAACGGCGATCCGATCCCCTTCACAACCCTAGCTAGAAACCCCATGTTGGCGGCTAATTCCGGGCTTTCCGATCGGCGGCCATGGCAGGAACCCGCGGGCACACGGTGACAACCGGATTGCCACCGTTTCTGAGCCCTGTTGAGGCCTTGCCGGGCAAGCTTGACCTCCACTGATGCTTTAGAGCGAATCCTACGAGCCTTTGGCGGGCTAGGGTGCTCGGGCCACGGCGCCAAAACTTCACCGAGGGGTGCACACATCGCCGACCGATTTCCGGTCACCGGCAGCCCGAAAGAACCGCACCAGTGGTTTGCTCGTAGCTGGAAACCCCCAGGCGGCAAGTACCGATCCGGGAGGCGGCCGGGAAGCCGACTCCGGCGAGCTCCGACGAGACTCCGGCGAGGGGGCGGCGCGGGAAAGAAAACGGCCTGAGGAGGAAGAAGGTCGGACGGGTCCCACGTGTTAGTGGTGAAAAGTTAAATTCTTGATCGGCTGCGGCCCTGGGATCCAGTGTGGCTGCACGGGAAAGGTTCTGTGGCCCCGTGTGGCGTGGTTCCAGCAGCTGACACGTGTGCGATGGGCCCGCGGTCAGAGTTTAAATATTTCCCCGGTTTATTCTAATAACAGATTTGATTCAAACTTTGGGAGGGCATAACTTTTGCTAGGAAGCTCCAAATTTAGTGATTCAAATTGGGTTGGATTCAGGATGAAAAACGCTATCCAAATATGCAACCAAATTTGCATGAAAACCAATAGAAAGATCTGTAGAATTCTTTAAAGCTTTTCAGCAAAAGAATTTTAGGGGGAGTTTAGTTCATCCAAAAATACTCATATTTTGCTAGAATATTCTTTCGGACGTTAGGAGACTCCTGTAAAAGTTTCAGCTCATTTGGAGTTGATTTAGTTAGGGTAATACTAATTTTAAGCTTCTGTGTTCAAATGAATACAGAAACATTTTCAGGGAATTTCCAAAACTTGGAAATTCAATTCTGGGCAGTTCTTAGCTCCAAAAATCCTAGGAAAATTAAGGCATACTCTCAGAGTTATGTTTGAAATTGTAGTTCACTTAAATTTGCATGAAAGTGCAAATTTATTCAGAATTAATTCCTTTTTGCCTAAATACTTAGGGAATTGTTCTGAGTGATCTACTCATTGAAATATTCTGAATTTTGGTCCAGATGACTTTCTTGTGACAAGGAACTCACAAAAAAATTTTCAGCTCCATTGGAGCCCTGGATCAGTTCTGTTCAACCTCATTAGTTGATCCCCATCCAAGTGATGAACCCCACTTATCACTTGATCATCTTGCTTCACCCAAACCAAACCACTAGCACCAGTGTCATTTTAAATTCCTAAACATAGTTACAGTTTTAAACTTGTCTTTAGCACTTGTTAGCAAAAGTTTAACAATTAAACATGTATGCATATTCATAACGTGTAGTGATTAAACGTGGAAAGTGAAGAAGGAGAAGTTGAGCTTGGATCAAGAAGCTAGAAGGCAGTGATTCAGCTTCAAGTCAGCAGCAACTAACTTCATAATCATCTGACTTTAGTCACCTGCAAAACCAAGGCAAGCCCCAGTTTGCATTTAAGTTGTGTTATAAAGTTTTTCATTTGTTCACTACTATGGGTCGAAGTGTATGTGCATTAGGTCAAGGATGTTTTACACTCCACTTGCATAACCAAAAATGAACCCTAGAGTCAAGGGTAGAGTATAGTTCCCGCTGTAGAGAGTTGCCGTGCTAAATAGGTTATAACACCCGGTAGAAGTCGGGTAGATGGAATCTACTCGCGAGCTATAGTTCAGGAGTACATAACGGGGGTTGGAAAAGAGGCAAACTAAAGTTTACATTTCTAAAGATGAGACCGGGCAGTAGGGTTAGGCAGCGACAAGACGAGGTCTTGGTCGAGTAGCTCTGCCTGTGTCGGTTAAGGACCGATGCGTGTGCCGCATCCAGGAGCAAGTATTGAGTTGTGTACCGGATGCTTACTGATATATGAGAACCAGGAAACCGATGTACCAGGTTCACTGGATTGTAGAGGCATACCACATCGTCTCGTTAGACCTATGAGCCCGAGACGGCGCGACCGGTTCTACAGTCTAGTGTGCTGAGAAAGGTTGCCACATACGACGTAATGAAGGACGCCAGATTTGGGTCTTCAGAGGCGGGCGTATGTGTCGAGTTATCCGGGTAGTGTTTGATTCGAATCACCGTCCCTCGCGGTTATCGAGTACCGCTTGCTCCCATGTTTTGACGTAGTAATCAACTTGCGTGGAAACAGTTTGCAAAGTTTAATTGCTGCTATGATTATTGTAAATTGCATGAAAACCTTGTTTGAAGTAGAGATAGAGCAAACTAAAGTTATTTTCCACCTTGGGACAGTTACATTGGAATGAAGCTTTTCTTGTTTGATTGTGGAGTTCCAATGTTGCTGGGCGCAAGATCACCACTATTATGGCTAAAATCTGAAAGTTAAGGATGAACTCGTAGGCGAGTCTTTTCGCAAATTACAGGATTAGGTCTTAAGTTATCCTCATGTAGAGTTGCATGCTTTAGGAGAGACGGTTAAGTCTTGCTGAGCCTTTGTGCTCACTCTTGCTATATGAGTGGTTTTGCAGGTTAATCCGACACTATAAAGAAGATTGTCCGGCGAGGCTCGAGAACTTCCGAGTCATGTATCACCGGGAGAACCTAGCCCCTGCCAAGTCTTCGTGTTGCTAGAGAGAGGAGTCCGCGGGCTGGACCTCTTCTCGGGTGCTTCGTAGTTATTGGACGTGAGCTGTTTATAGACTTCTGCTGTAGCTATTTTATGTAAATTATTTACAAAGAACATTTGTAAGCTTCCGCTTTGATTTATATAATACATTGTTCCTTATATGTGTGCTGTTAGGTGCCGCATAACACAGCACCACCCAATGCGATTCCCGGGCAAGGTGTCCCGTCCCCGTGAACCGGGATGGAGGGCCCTCTGAGCGTGGTATCAGAGCCGCATTGGTAATAGCGCATGGAGTAAGGATCGTATTATGACAAAAACTTAGGATACGGTGAGGAAACGGTATTAGTCCCACATAAGGACTATAGTAGTATAGTTACTTAAAGTGGCATTGCTAACTTACTTGTTATAATTCTGAATTTTGATTATGTAACGATGCACCTACGCTCAGGTAAACATGGTAAGGAACGCCACCGAAAGCGGTTCAATTTCGGTTAGCTCCCCTGACGAGGAATGTGGTTCAGGGAAAGGTCTCACAGCTTGGTGTGAGACGTTAATATGAAACTCTTGGACTCTTCATGTTCCTGAGTTCATATGAAACACTGATCCCTAGCGTGCATTAGGAAAGTAAGTGGAGACCCCATCGTGTGGTCCGTAACGTGATAGTGTGTTCGTCTGGAATTAGCCCAGGAGGACATACGCAGCGCTTGCCATCGGCGTGCCCTGCAGGGCAGTAGGTGGTATCCGTTGGGTTGATAACATTCCCAACCGTGACGACCCGTTCATGATATACTCGGGTTCCCCGTCGTGTGGTGTTGAAACACGATCACGTACCTTGAGACGTGGCTTAACTCAAGGACGGCCGTATGACAATGATACGGGCCTTTGTATTTACTTTCAAATATGGAACTGCCTGAAATGAAACAACCTTTGAGTGCACCACTATTGAATGTTCTTCTGCAGGTACTAACCACGTACGTATCCTATGTAGTACACGTGTGAGAGAGACCGTCTTAGTGCCACTGATCATACGTATATGCCGGTGTAATCCAGTTAGGATTTTTCTTTTGGTGAGGCAACGTAGTACCGACATGTTTCTTACGGTGCATCGACACCGTACTACACTTAATAACCTATCCCCTATTAAGAAATGATTCATGAACCAACTTTCAACTAAAAATGGAAGTTTGAAACAAATATTATTTAATGAACTCTTATTTTGAGCTAAGATTCAAATAAGAGAATTACTAGGCTTCAAAGATTTCAAAAACAGAGTGCTCTGTTTCTGGCAGGAATTCTTGCTGGATTTTAACAGGGCATAACTCTGAGTAGCTTGACCCAATTAAGGTGTATGATACAGTTCTGGAAAGATTTGCATGTGCTCTACAACGTATTTGTAGACCTCCAGAGCAAAATCACACGTTAAGTTGGTGAAAAGTCCAGTTGAAGGAAAACTGTTCAGAATCAGGACAGTAGCAAAAAGCTCTCTGGACCTTTCTGTTTTTAAGCCGTAACTTCCTGTAGAAAAATCCTTAAGGAGCCTATGATACACCGTTGGAAAGGTTATGAAGTGTGCAACATTGTTGTAGTTCAGAGTTTGCGCAGATTCTTATTTTATTTTCATATACAACTGTGATAAAGTAGCCACATACAAAAGAGATGCTGGCAAATTTTGTCCAGGAATTCTGTCAACTTTGAGAAATCATAACTTTTGATCCCGAGATGATCTAGAGGCATATAAGTACTCGTTGGAAATATACTGAAGTTTACTAAAACTTTGGTATTAAACGCAAGTCAAGAATCTGTAGATAACTTGAGTAAAATTTGGAGTTTGTGTGAACTGGTCAGGGTAGTCCAGCTGATTAGTTTAGCGTACTTAAGATTTGTTTAAACATGAATGTGGTTATGCTTTCATAAAGTTCATGACATGTTCATGTTTTACTTATATTTACTTACTACTGAGATAGAATTTTGATTGACTCAAAATTTTGTTTCGTGCAGTATGGTACGCGCACACTCTCAAATGGAGATTGGAGGTTCAAGTCGAGGTGGGAATGACTCGACTTCACCACAAGAGCCATCGCCAACCGGATTGGCTGAAATTATGGCGAAGATGAATGAAACTCTCCAAACTCTAGTTCAGCAAGGAATAAATATAGAAGCTCAACATCACATGCCAACCCCGAGCACTTATCTGGATTTCTTGGCGACACAACCGCCGGTATTCTCTGAGGCGGCTGACCATTGTAAAGCAAATCACTGGTTACGTGTCATTGAGTCCAAGTTTGGGTTGGTTCAATGTGATGAATTCCAGAAGACTCTATTTGCCGCTCAACAGATTCACGGCTTTGCTAGAGCATGGTGGGCAGAATACCTTGCTGTCCAACCAGCAGGGCATCGTGTCACATGGGCGGAGTTCCAGAATGCGTTTCGTGCTCGCTTCGTTCCTGCGGGCATAATGCAAACAAGTCTGGATGAATTCTGGAATCTAAAGCAAGGTGACAGGAGCATTATTGAGTATGCAAAGGAATTTAATCGCTTAGCTCAATATGTCCCTGACTCTGTGAAATCACCATCCTTAAAAGGGTATCATTTTTATCGTGGGCTGACCGCTAGGCTGCGATGTGAGTTGGCTCAAGTTAGCCAAGAGAATTTTGATGAGTTTGTGAGCTGTGCTATCACTCAGGAATATTATTCCAATCTCTATCTTAAAGAAAAGAGGGAGAGGGACTCATCACAGGATGAATGCAATCATCTAACTCAGAAG
Source organism: Neostapfia colusana (assembly GCA_030760725.1). NCBI lineage: Eukaryota > Viridiplantae > Streptophyta > Magnoliopsida > Poales > Poaceae > Neostapfia > Neostapfia colusana. Next base: position 93,659,703 of record JASWHV010000004.1, read on the forward strand.
TATCGGTGGGTAATCCGTTCACCTTCCGGCCGAGAGGTTCCACAAAAAGTGCAGTCATTCTTGGAGTATGACGACTTGTATACTCCACAGAGGTTTTATTCATCTCCACCGCAGCAGCAACTTATTTCTCCTCCACCTCAGTATCAACAAGGTGCACCAGAATGTTATTTCCCTCAAGAGGTTGAAGATGAACAAGGTGATTTCTCAGCTGAACCAAGTGCTGTCCCACTTCATGTTGACAACGAGCTCAACGTCAATGAAGCAACTGAACCAGGCAGCAACATTATGTCTGCGGTTCCAGTTCCAGCAAGGGATCTTGGACAGCAAAGAATGTGGCGGACCGGAATCCGCTCATCCAGGATCGCAGAGGGTGGTGCCGCGCGATGCGACACCCGACAGCACACGTCATAAGAACATAATAGATTACATGGGAAAAACAACTGAAACTGTACAAACAGGTACAAACTTCAGTTACAACTATTGTTTATATTACACAGCGGAAGTCTACACTATACAACTCACGCCCGCCTATCTAGCAAAAGTGGTTGCCCAGCCCTAAGGCAACCCACACTAGCTGCACTCCTCAGCTCAGCGCGGCGTGTACGGCTCCCACTCAGCCGTGGTTCCCGGCGGAGGGTAACCCTCGCCGGTGGACTCGTACTCCGAGTCCGTGGGTGGCTCCTCACCTTAAAAACACTCAAGCAGAAACCGTGAGCACGAAGGCTCAGCAAGGCTTAACCGACTCACCTAAGCATGAAACTCTACATGAGGGGTACAATGGACATAGGATAGTAACATTTCAGCAAAAAGACACGCCTACACGTTCATCCTTAGTTCATCTTTTAGCAACAAGTTAACAGTTCATGAAATCTGAAATTTAGTAAGCCGTATTTGGTGGCACACATGTAGCAATACAATTATTTCAATTAGCAACATTGAATCAACATATTTCATCCATTAATCTACGTCACGACTCAGTGACCAAGTGGTACTCTTCACCCGAGGGACGGCAAATCGACTCGATATACACCTGCAGGGAAAACCCAAAGAGCACGTCACGTACGCCCACCCGTGGAGCTGCACAGCACGCTCACTCGATGTCGTACGGGACAACATTTCACCCAACAGCCCAAACGTCGAACCGGTTGCACCGAAACGAGCAGGAGGTTCCCCACACGGAGCATCTCTCTATGCCCGTTGGCAGATTTCCACCTTGCTGCCCTCAACCTACACCTATAAATCGGTGTGCTATGCCTCGACGCCCGGAGGTTTAGGCTACATCGGTTTATCGGGGCCCATATATCCGATATGCCTTCGGTACGTTCAAACTTGATCAGCGTGGGCCGCACACGGATTGGTCCTCAATCGACACGGACAGGGCTGCGCACACAAGACTCCCTCTTGCTGCGCCCTAGCCCCTGCCTAGTCTCATTTTCATTACTAAAGTGATCTCACATCACTCAACCGAACCCGTGTGTCCCAATCCTATCTCGCGAGTAGATTCCAACTACTCGACTTGTACCGAAGCCCTATGAATTATTAAGCATAGCCTGTCTACTCGAGATCTTAGACACTACCCTCACTCTTATGTAAAAATTCTGGTCATGCAGTTGGGGTTCCATCCATCCTATACCTAATGCATAATCATACTTCACATGACACATGTAAACAAATTAAAACTTATACAAAGGTTAATGCAAACCGGGGCTTGCCTTGTTGCTGCTGGTCAGTAGTTATTTCTTCGTCCGGAAGAAGGAAGTCCAGCACTTCCGGAGCCTCTTCTTCAATGGCTACACGTTGAATATAATACTACATGTAAATTTAGATGCACTGTGTAAACTTGAATACTTATTTACTAATAACTCTAGATAACCCTCCCCTTTGGTGCTGAAATTTTTATGGTGGTTTGGTAGGGTCCTAACCAGAGTCTTCACCAAGTTTCATTTGAAACAAAGTTCATTTGAACCTTGTACAAATAAAAGCCCATTTGGTCAATATTTGAGCCTCTAACTAATTCCAGAGTTTTTCATGGCTCCAACCATTACTTTCTGGAAACTAGACTTTAAGATGGTTCTAATGGAGTTGGTTTCATGTCATTTGAAGAATTCTACATAAAGTTATGTCCTAATTAAGATTGGAGAAAATCTGAAAAATGTTTCTGTACATTTTTCTATTTTTTCTGGGCAGTTCCCTTAATCACCCAATTAGGGTAACTAAATGAACTTGGATGAGTCTGAAAATTTTACTGGTATTCAGGGATTTTCCAAAGAACCTTTCAGGCCAATTTCAGAATTTTTCATAAAGTAGTCCTCCAGATAAAATTTCCAACAGTTTAAACTTTAGGGATTTAATTCTGGGAAAACTATTCACTTTCATGAGATGAATTTGGTATTGCTGGAAAGTGCTCAGAGAGCTGAATCCAACAAAATTTGGTTCACCCCATTTGGAGCTCTCTAGCCAAAGTTATGAGGATTTGAAGTTTGGAAGAATCCTGAAAATCGGGGAAAAAGTTTAAACTCTCGGGCCCGCGGGGACACGTGTCGGGCGCGGAGGTGTCCGGCACACGGAGATACCACACGTGTCGAGCGCGGAGGTGTCCGGCACACCGGAGCTCTCAGGGTATTTTGCACGCCAGCACAGCCGATTCCCGGCCACACCCGATCCCGGTTTAAATTCTTCAGCCGCTGACACGTGGGCCAGCCGGCTTCGTCTTCCTCCCGCCGTTCTCTCACGCTCGCGCCGCCGACTTAGCCGGAGCAGGCTCGGGGCTCGCCGGCTCGCCGCTGCCGGACCTCCCAGGGGCTGAAACTCGCCGCCAGGGGGTTGTCGACGTCGAGGAACACGTCAGTGGTGTCAGGTCGGGCTGGGGGTGACCGGAAATAGCTCGGCGACGTGCCACTGCCTCGGCTGAGGTTCGACACCGTCGACCGTGGTTTCTAAACCCGCCAACACCTCGAACAAACGGCCCTACAGCATCAGTGTACCTCTAGGAAGCTCGACAAGGTGTCAAAAGGGTTCAGGGATGGCGGCAAGTCGGTCGGCACCGTGTGACCGATCGTGCCCGCCATGACCGCCCTCGATCGAGCTCGAAATTCGTCACTCCTAGACAGTTTCACGCTACGGATGCAGAAAAGAACTTGATCGCCGGCTAGTCCAGCGTCTATGTGCAAGATTTGATGACCTCCGAAAGATCATAGAGCGAGAATTTAAAGAAACCGTACCGGAAGCTCGGTTTACGGTCGCCGGAGCACAAACTGGAAATTCTCTGCGATTCTTCACGGTTGGCTTCCAAAATTGGAGGAGAGCAGCACGGTGGTCGCGCGCTACTGTTGCCTCTCTCGCTGGACCGTGAAAACGCCTGTGGAACGCTGCCCACGGGCACCTGACTCTCGGCTGAGGCTAGGTCGCCGCGGTGGCGATCGTCTTTGGGCAAAGGAGGTCGGAGCTCGAGGTTTCTGGCGTTGGAGAAGTGGAGTGTGAGCTCAGGTGGCTGTCTAGCAGCTCAGGGACGAAGGAGGAGATGGTTTTGCTGGTTTTCCCGATTGAGCAGAGAGCTGCGGCGAGAAAAAATGCCGCTGCTCGGGTTTGCCCGCGAGAAGATAAAGCCGGCCGACTCCTGCTCGGCTGAGGCGGTGCCGGTCGCGTGGGGGCGCGAGTCAGCCGCCCTGGGCGCCAGCGCGCGGAGAGGGAAGCAGCTGGTGGCGCCGGTAGCTGCTCGGTGGCACAGCCGACAGCTGCTCGGTGGAATTTCCCACCGAGACTCTGACTTTGGGTGCAAGTTTCTCCTTCCCCCCTCTATGACATGTGGGTCCCACCCGGGGTTTTAACCTCTGAAATTTACTCCTAATCACTGTTGTAAACAGTGAGCCCCATAATACCCCTGGTGATTCAATTTGTTCACCCCTGAGCCATTTGAATTGAATAGAATTCAAATTGGGTTGGGTTTGAGTGAATTTCAGCATAAGTTCAGTTTTGAATTCAAATAAAGTTTGAATTCGTCCCACTTAGCTCATGTCAAGATCAACTCCGAATGGAGTGAAAATTGGTGTTGTGTGGTGATGAACACTTCAAATGTGTGCCAAAATTGAGGCCCTTACAAAGAAAAGCCATGTCCAATGTGGGAACAGTAAATTATGTGTCGGTCGATGATCTGCCAAAGGGAGGACCTGTTCTTGCCGGCAGGTTCACCTTAATGACAAGCCGGTTGTCTTTTTATTCGACTCTGGTGCAACACAGACTTCATTATCAGGGCGACGGTGATCAGGGATCAAATCTCCACAACTATCACAAAAGGTTCTTACCTTATTCATTCGCCAGGTGGAGACATAACGACTAATGAAGTCGTTTCTCGAGCACCACTTTGTTTGGGTGGAAAGATTTATCCTACCACCCTCATTATTCTCGAAGACCAAGGAATCAATGCCATATTGGGAGTATCATGGTTGACCTTCCATAAGGCTATTCTGGACATCAAGAACATGAGTGTTTATTTGGACTCTCCACTTCACGGACGTCAAACATTGTATCTCGGCGAAGCGGTTTCCAAAGGCTCGGGAGTATGTAATGTCGAGGATTGCAAGTTAGAAGACATTCCGGTAGTCCGTGAATATCCGGACGTGTTTCCCGAAGATCTTCCGGGCTTACCACCTGAGCGCGAGGTGGAATTTGAAATAGAGTTGATACCGGGAACCACACCGATCTCTCGGAGACCATACAAAATGGCTCCAAATGAATTAGCCGAGCTGAAGGAGCAACTAAAATATCGATGGACAAGGGGTTCATTCGTCCAAGTACATCACCATGGGGTTGCTCAACTTTATTTGTGAAGAAGAAGGATGAGACGCTGAGGCTATGCGTCGATTATCGTCCTTTAAATGCTGTGACAATAAAGAACAAGTATCCACTACCAAGAATTGATATTCTCTTCAACCAGCTAGTGGGTGATAAAGTCTTCTCCAAGATGGACTTAAGGTCGGGATATCATAAAATTAAGATTCACGCGGAAGATGTCCCGAAAACAGCATTCTCGACAAGATATGGGCTCTATGAGTATCTTGTCATGTCATTTGGGTTGACCAATGCTCCGGCTAACTTTATGTATCTTATGAACTCGGTGTTTATGCCAGAGCTGAATTAGTTCAACGTGGTATTCATCGACGACATCTTAGTCTATTCCAAATCAGAAGAGGAACACGCTAAACATTTGCATATTGTGCTCCAACGACTGAGAGATCACAAGCTCTATGCAAAGTTTAGTAAATGTGAATTCTGGATCAACAAAGTGTCGTTTCTTGGACATATTATTTCAGCGGAAGGCATTGCTGTTGATCCAAGCAAGATTGAACAAGTGCTGAAGTGGAAGTCTCCAACATCAGTCCATGAAGTTCGTAGCTTCTTGGGTTTGGCGGGATATTACCGGAGGTTCATCCCGAGCTTCTCAAAAATCTCCAAACCTATGACGGAGCTTCTGAAGAAGGCCATCAAATTTGATTGGAGCAAGCCATGTGAGGAAGCTTTTCAAGCGTTGGTGAAACACCTCATAACAGCCCCGGTTCTAGCTCAACCGGATACAACCAAGCCATTTGATGTTTATTGTGATGCGTCCGGCATCGGACTTGATTGTGTACTCATGCAAGGAGGACGCGTGGTCACATACGGATCACGGAAATTACGGAATCATGAGCAACATTATCCAACTCCTGATCTCGAGCTTGCTGCCGTGGTATTAGCTTTGAAGATGTGGAGACATTACCTATTGGGAAACCTGGTTCATCTCTACACCGACCACAAAAGCTTGAAGTACATATTCACTCAAAAGGAGTTGAATATGCGGCAACGGCGATGGTTGGAGCTGATCAAGGACTATGAGATTGAAATTCATTATCATCCGGGCAAGGCAAATGTGGTTGCCGATGCACTCAGCCGGAAGTCTCATATTCATAACCTGACCATTACGCCAATAGAAGAGGAAGAACCAAGTCTCTACTTGGTTCCATATGGAGCTTTACATAATCTAGCTCTCATACCCACAATAAGAGATGAGGTGATGGAAGCTCAAAAGAAAGACAAGGGCATGGCTCATATCAAAAGGAGGTTGAAGAACGGGGAGATGAAATGTTTCCGGTTAGATAATGAAGATACCTTATGGTTCAAGGACCGGATAGTCGTACACTGTGATATGAGGCTGCGGAAGAAAATTTTGGATGAGGCTCACTTATCCAAATTTTCTATTCATCCTGGCAGCAATAAAATGTACCAGAACCTCCGGAAGAAGTTTTGGTGGACACGTATGAAACGTGAAGATGCAAAATACATTTCAGAATGTGATACGTGTCGAACAGTTAAGGCCGACCATGTGAAGAAGTCAGGCCTGTTGCAACCGCTACAGATACCGTCATGGAAGTGGGAAGACCTGAGTATGGATTTCATCATTGGGTTGCCGATGACCTCCCGCTATCGTGATTCGATTTGGGTAATCGTTGACCGATTAACCAAGTCAGAACGTTTCATTCCGGTGCATACCAACTACAGCGCCAAGAAATATGTGGAGTTGTACATAGCACGAATCTTATGCTTGCATGGAGTTCCCCGTACCATTGTCTCCAACAGAGGATCGCTGTTCGTATCCCGTTTCTGGAAACAGCTACATGTGTCCTTGGGAACCAAATTGATTCGAATCTCCGCGTATCACCCTCAAACCGATGGACAAACTGAGAGGGTGAATCAAATCCTTGAAGATATGCTAAGGGCATGTGCCATCCACCACGGTAAGAGCTGGGATGATCACTTACCATTGGCGGAGTTCTCGTATAACAACAGTTATCAAACGAGCATAAAAAATGACACCGTATGAAGCTCTCTACAGCCGGAAGTGCCGCACACCCTTGAACTGGTGTGAATCCAGCGAGAGAGTCATTTACAGGATTGATCTCGTAAATGAATCTGAAGAGTGGGTAAGGCTTATTAAAGCAAATCTTAAAGCCGCTCAGTCCAGGCAAAAGAGCTATGCGGATAAGAGACGTCGTCCTCTGAACTTTCAAGTTGGAGACCACGTATACCTCCGCGTATCTCCTATGAAGGGCATTCACCGATTCGGAGTGAAAGGAAAATTAGCTCCACGTTTTATCGGTCCCTTCGCCATCATTGAAAGGTGTGGACCCGTGGCATACCGTTTGGAACTACCGGCAGCCTTAGCCGGAGTTCATAACGTCTTCCACATATCTCAGTTGCGGAAGCGTTTGAAAGTTCCAACGGAGATTCTCATGGAAGGCATAGCGGATTTGAAGCCGGACCTCACATATGTTGAACATCCGACCCGGATAATTGATGAAAAGACTCGCGAGACCAGAAACCGGACGCTGCGATTTTTCAAGGTGCTATGGAAAAATCACACATCCGAGGAAGCTACATGGGAAAGTGAGGAATATTTGTAACGCAATCATCCGGAGTTGTTAGAGGCTTATGTTCCGTAGTCGTCCTCCCCGCATCGTTCTTAATCATGAATCTCGGGACGAGATTCTTTTTAAGGGGGGAGGAATGTAAAAGTCCCAACACTTGTAAACGGAATACTTGAGCTATGAATAAAGTTGAGTTTAAATACAAAAAATGGACTTTCAAAAAACTTTTGTTTACTCATGAAAGTGTTGGCATGTGCAATAAAACTTTGAATACAGCTTGAACTAAAAGGGTCACTTCAAAAATAAGAAGGGCATTTCCAAAAGGGGAAAATTCAAGCTGTTGTTTAAGAAGCTGTATTTGCAATGGCCAACTCAAGAATCAGGGGGCATATTTGAATTCTTCAGGTCCAAAATATGAGAAAGGCAAATTTTGAGAAAATTTGGAGGTGCTTTGATATGTATATCAAAGGGACTTGTAAATTTCATCTAAAATTTGAATTCAAATTTGAAACTGAGGCACAACTTGTCAAATTGCCAAATGACTTTTGAATTTGAGTTCCTCATGGCTGAATTTGCACTAGGCCAAAAATTGGAGATCTTTTGGGGCAGAGAAGAGCTGTGGGCCCCAATTGTCATTGAGGGGGGGGGGGGGATAAAAACTTACTGCCTAAGTTTCAGCTCGCTGTTATCAGTCCACCGAGCGCCAGGCGCCACCGAGCGCCAGCTGCTGCCACCTCCTCACCGAAGTAGCAGCGCTGGAGAGCTGCTCGTGGCTGCATTACCCATCGACGTGATCCGTTCCCAGGGACCGAACCACAGCTCGTGCTTTTCCCTCGCGCTAGGACAGAAATCGGCAGCTCGCCACCGCCTCTGAAAACAGCCGGGCACCGGTGCAACTTCACGATCACCGCTACCCCGGGCTGCCACACAGCGGGGCACGCTGGTTCTCGACTCCCTCAGCACATGATCAGCCCGAGTCATGGGTCCCCTAGCCAGAAAACGGCTCCTCCGCGGCTACTTGAAACAAAACCGACGTCGGGCTCTTGTGAGAAGCTCACCACCGTGGGTTTCACGCTCAAGTAGCGACGCTCAGAGGTGCGCCGTACCGCCGTGGTGCTTCTCCCAGAGCTCAGCTTAAGCGGTGATCCCCAGTGGCCGAATTCGGAGTTTTTCTTTTGGAGCACGACCACGGACCCTCTGGTAAAGATCTCTCAAATTCACGCTTAATTTGCACTTAGAGGTCACCAACTCGTGCACAAATTGTCTAGGCTTAATGGCGATCCGATCCCCTTCACAACCCTAGCTAGAAACCCCGTGTTGGTGGCTAATTCCGGGCTTTCCGATAGGCTGCCATGGCGGGAACGCGCGGGCGCACGGTGACAACCGGATTGCCGCCATTTCCGAGCCCTGTTGAGGCCTTGCCGAGCTAGCCTGACCTCCACTGATGCTTTAGAGCGAATCCTACGAGCCTTTGGCGGGCTAGGGTGCTCGGGCCACGGCGCCGAAGCTTCACCGAGGGCTGCGCACGTCGCCGACCGATTTCCGGTCACCGGCAGCCCGAAAGAACCGCACCAGTGGTTTGCTCGTAGCTGGAAACCCCCAGGCGGCAAGTAGCGAGCCGGGAGGTGGCCGGGAAGCCGACTCCGGCGAGCTCCGACGAGACCCCGGCGAGGGGGCGGCGCGGGAAAGAAGACGGCCCGAGGAGGAAGAAGGTCAGGCGGGTCCCACATGTCAGTGGTGAAAAGTTAAATTCTTGATCGGCTGCGGCCCCGGGATCCAGTGTGGCTGCGCGGGAAATGTTCTGTGGCCCCGTGTGGCGTGGTTCCAGCAGCTGACATGTGTGCGATGGGCCCGCGGTCAGAGTTTAAACATTTCCCTGGTTTATTCAAATAACAGATTTGATTCGAACTTTGGGAGGGCATAACTTTTGCTAGGAAGATCCAAATTTAGTGATTGAAATTGGGTTGGATTCAGGATGAAAAACTATATCCAAATATGCAACCCAATTTGCATAAAACCAATAGAAAATTCGGGAGAATGCTTTAAAGCTTTTCAGCAAAAGAATTTTAGGGGGAGTTTAGTTCATCCAAAAATCCTCAAATTTTGCCAGAATATTCTTTAGTACGTTAGGAGACTCCTGTAAAAACTTCATCTCATTTGGAGATGATTTAGTTAGGGTAATTCTAATTTTAAGCTTCTGTGTTCAAATGAATACAGAAACATTTTCAGGGAGTTTCTAAAACTTGGAAATTCAATTCTGGGCAGTTGTTAGCTCCAAAAATCCTAGGAAAATTAAGGCATACTCTCTGAGCTATGTTTGAAATTGTAGTTCACTTAAATTTGCATGAAAGTGCAAATTTATTCAGAACTAATTCCTTTTTGCCTAAATACTTAGGGAATTGTTCTGAGTGATCTACTCATTGAAATATTATGAATTTCGGTCCAGATGACTTTCTTGTGACAAGGAACTCACAAGAAAATTTTCAGCTCCATTGGAGCCCTGGATCAGTTCTGTTCAACCTCATTAGTTGATCCCCATCCAAGTGATGAACTCCACTTATCACTTGATCATGTTGCTTCACCCAAACCAAACCACTAGCACCAGTGTCATTTTAAATTCTTAAACAGAGTTACAGTTTTAAACTTGTCTTTAGCACTTGTTAGCAAAAGTTTTACAATTAAACATGTATGCATATTCATAACGTGTAGTGATTAAACGTGGAAAGTGAAGAAGGAGAAGTTGAGCTTGGATCAAGAAGCAAGAAGGCAGTGATTCAGCTTCAAGTCAGCAGCAACTAACTTCATGATCATCTGACTTTAGTCACCTGCAAAACCAAGGCAAGCCCTGGTTTGCATTTAAGTTATGTTATAAAGTTTTTCATTTGTTCACTACTATGGGTCAAAGTGTATGTGCATTAGGTCAAGGATGTTTTACACTCCACTTGCATAACCAAAAATGAACCCTAGAGTAAAGGGTAGAGTATAGTTCCCGCTGTAGAGAGTTGCCGTGCTAAATAGGTTATAACACCCGGTAGAAGTTGGGTAGTTGGAATCTATTCGCGAGCTATAGTTCAGGAGTACATAAGGGGGGTTGGAAAAGAGGCAAACTAAAGTTTACATTTCTAAAGATGAGACCGGGCAGTGGGGTTAGGCAGCGACAAGACGAGGTCTTGGTCGAGTAGCTCTGCCTGTGTCGGTTAAGGACCGATGCGTGTGCCGCATCCAGGAGCAAGTATTGAGTTGTGTACTGGATGCTTACTGATATATGGGAACCAGGAAACCGATGTACCAGGTTCACTAGATTGTAGAGGCATACCACATCGTCTCGTTAGACCTATGAGCCCGAGACGGCGCGACCGGTTCTACAGTCTACTGTCCTGAGAAAGGTTGCCACATACGACGTAATGAAGGACGCCAGATTTGGGTCTTCAGAGGCGGGCGTATGTGTCGAGTTATCCGGGTAGTGTTTGATTCAAATCACTGTCCCTCGCGGTTATTGAGTACCGCTTGCTCCCATGTTGTAACGTAGTAATCAAATTGCATGGAAACAATTTGGAAAGTTTAATTGCTGCTATGATTATTGTAAATTGCATGAAAACCTTGTTTGAAGTAGAGATAGAGCAAACTAAACTTATTTTCCACCTTGGGACAGTTACATTGGAATGAAGCGTTTCTTGTTTGATTGTGGAGTTCCAATGTTGCTGGGCGCAAGGTCACCACTATTATGGCTAAAATCTGAAAGTTAAGGATGAACTCATAGGCGAGTCTTTTCGCAAATTACAGGATTAGGTCTTAAGTTATCCTCATGTAGAGTTGCATGCTTTAGGAGAGACGGTTAAGTCTTGCTGAGCCTTTGTGCTCACTCTTGCTATATGAGTGGTTTTGCAGGTTAATCTGACGCTATAAAGAAGGTTGTCCGGTGAGGCTCGAGAACTTTCGAGTCATGTATCACCAGGAGAACCTAGCCGCTGCCAAGTCTTCGTGTTGCTAGCGAGAGGAGTCCGCAGGCTGGACCTCTTCTCAGTTGCTTCGTAGTTATTCAACGTGAGCTGTTTATAGACTTCCGCTGTAGCTATTTTATGTAAATTATTTACAAAGAACATCTGTAAGCTTCCACTTTGATTTATGTAATACATTGTTCCTTATATGTGTGCTGTTGGGTGCCGCATAACACGGCACCACTCAATATATGTGAACAAGGATGGCGGGTCCTCTCAGGAATTAATTCTGGAAAACTATTAGGTTTCATTAGCTGACATTTGTTTTTCTGGATAGTACTCAAAGAGATGAATCCAACAAAATTTGGTTCACTGAATTTGGACACTCCTAGCCAAAGTTATGAATTTCTAAAGTTTGGGCTGATCCCTGAATTATTTTACTACAGAAAATCGTCTCCCGCGCTAAACCGGAGGCTGACAGCAGGGCCCGCCTGTTTAATTTAAACTAACCGCACGCTCGCGTGCGCTTAGCACAGCGGCTGACACGTGGGACCCACGCCTTCGTCTACCTCCCGACGCCGCCGCCCGAGCCGCCGGAGCTCCGGCGAGGTCGGCATTCCCGGCGACCTAGCTCGCCGGTGACGGTGAGACTTGCCGCCCCCACATAATTTTGGACGCTGAACACGTTGGACATCATTCCGCCGTCGGCTAACCGTCGTAGCTCGCCGGCGACGAGCGCTATGTCTCTGTGCAACATCGGCAACGTGTTCCCGTCCTCCTGACCACCCCCTTCGCGCGCTAATCGTGTCACCACATCCAGGGAAGCCTCAGGCAACTCGGCATCACCTTGGTTGGGACCCAAACGGCCGACAACCCGGACCTCACCAGCGACCCTCCCTTCCGCTGGACTGTTACCGGTGAAACTAAGGTTTGGAAGGGTTGTTCCTGCGGGTTCTTGCTCGGAGAGACACGCATGGGTGTCTAGAACGTGAGTGAGCTGCAGCTCGACCGACGGTTGCTTCTGGGCAACGAATTTTGCCGACGACCTATTGCTAACCCTAAGGTGCACCGTGGGGGAAAACTCGGAATTCTCGCTCTAACCTGCATGAAATGGTGAAAGGTTTCCTCTTACGGCTTCCTCACACGCGGGCACACCTTTTCTTCTCCGGTGGTGGCGCGAGATGCAGCCGGGATCGGCCGGTCACCGGTGATCAAATAGCGGCGGTGAAACACTCGTGAGCGGAAGCAACTGCGGGGTGGGTGAGCGTCGGTTCAGCCGGTACACAGCGAAAATGACCGAGTGGGTGTCGTGCTGGCGCTGTGACTCACGAATTTTCACCGTGCGGTGTCCTCTTCCACTCGGGCGCGGGAGCAGGAGCTATCACGAAGTGAACGTCGGCTTCCGGATGACTCGCCCGAACTGACTTCGGCTCTAAGCCTTCTGACCAGTGGGCCCCCTCCCCTCTAATTCTCTTCTGCTGTTGTGCAAATATCTCAACTACTCAGACTTGAAAAGGAAACTTAGCCACCAATTCAGAGGAGGAATTTGAATTCATCAGTTTGAAACTGGTTCAGCCAAATTCCGTCCACATTTGAATTTGAAATTTCAAATTCAGTTTGAATTATTGCAAATTTGGCTCCCGACAAGATGAAATCCAATGGGGATGAAAATTGGTGGGCTAACTCAAAAAAATATGCTGAGTTTGAATATGAAGCCAACTTTTGAATTTAAGTGATGAAAGTTGCTGCAATTTGAATTTGCATTCAAATTGGCCCCTTTTTGAATTGTCTCCAAAAGTGGCTCAAAGAGTGTTGATTTGCATGAAATTTGGCCTGGGCCTTTCCAAGAATATATAAGATCTAGGGGTGAGCTCAACCTTTCATGTTCATGTGTATAAATCCTACTTTTTGAATGTTAGGGCTTTCCCCTCTAATCACCCTTTTGATGGTGGTTACTTGCTCTTCACCAGTATTCACAAGATATCCACAACAAAAGCTGTGGTGTTCTGAGGTGATGGAAAATTTTTGCCAGTCCCTTTTCTTGGGCTTTTACAGTTGGTTAAGTCATGCTGAGCATAAGCTCATGGTTTGTTGATCTATTGTTTTGCAGGTAACAGTGCATAAGGCAACGTTAAGGAGGAAGGGAGATCCGAGCGGGGCAGCACCCAATGAGGGGTGTGAGTATCACTTTGGAACCCTGGCACCGGGTTTTGATGTGGTGCTAGTGTGAAGCATCCGTCGGCAGGATGGCTTCATTTTGCTTAGTGTAGGCTATAGTCCGTGAGTGTATCCTTATCTTCCGCTGCAATGTACACTTATACATTATTTGTAAAATGAGACAATATTATGTACTAAAGACATATATTGTTGTGTATGTGTGTTTTTCGGTGATGTGCTGTTAGATGCCGCATCACACGGCACCACCCAATGCGATTCCTGGACTGTCGGGGTGGGCGTCCCCACAGTATCCTCAACTTCGGTCACTATATGAAATGTAACAAAATATATGCGTAAGTGCTAAGGAATTATAGGAAGTAAACTTCTATTTATAGCTACTGTTATTTAGGTTCCTTAATTGGCTTTGGGATTTTTCTAGTTGATACTAGACTTTCTAAGGATGATCTGAGCAAAATTTGGAGAAATTTCATTGAACCTTGTGGTCTCTAAAATTCCCACAAGTCCAAGGCTTCTCTGAACTTTGAGCCCAAATATTTAGTTTTAACATGGCTAACAGTTGAATATCTAATTAAGTTAGGTTGCCATGGTTCTACCAAAATTTGTTTCACCATTTTTGGAGCTACCTACATCAAGATATGGATTTTTGAAGTTGGATAGGAGTGCTGAAAAGTTCCTGTTTAAAATTTGAATTTCCAAATAAAGGGTGAACTTTGGAAGACAATTTGGCCTAGCAAATATACTCCAATGAAGCTCAAATTTTACTGGAGATCAGTAGCTATGAAAAGGATTTGCTGCCCAAATTTGGGAATTTTCCAATAAACAGAACTCCCGTGAAAATTCCTACAAAAATTTCCTTAAATGAATTAATGAGCCAAATCCAGAGATTTTCATAACCATTGGGCTGCACCCCTGGATAGTACTCTCTGAGGGGAATCCAACAAAATTTATTTGACAATTTTTGGACATTCCTACACATAGTTATGGCTCTTCAAAGTTTGAACTGAAATAGGAAAATCTGGAAATGTTTAAACGCCAGCGGGCCCCACACATCAGCATTCTCTTCCACCTCGCGCAAAACAGAGGACCCGGCGGCGCCCTCCGGTGAGGGTGGCCGGAATGGCCTTCCTGGCCACCTCCCGGCTCCATAGTCGCCGTCCCCCCATTTTCCAACCCACTGAGCACGATGGTGGTGTCGCCGGCGGTCGAAACTCGCCGGAAATATGCGCGCACCGGTGACAGCAAGGGTTAGAGCTCCGGCGAGGTCGGGATGCTTCATTTCTCCACCAAACGATCGGCTATCAGTCTCTAGAGCATCAGTGGGAGATGTAGAAGCTAGACATGGCAACCAAATCCTCCGGGGAGCCCTCCAAACCCATCGGCACCGTGCGCCCGAAGTGGTCCGAAGGTTTTCCCGCGGCAAGAACGTGGAATTCTCGCTCTACACTTAATTTCCCAGCTTAGAATCCAGGTAGGAAGAGCGCTAGCTAGTTTAGAACCTGTGTGTGAAGTTTGAATCACTCATAACACGAATTGAAGATGAATTTTGCAAATCTTTACCTCGGGGTCGAGTTGCGCTGCCCAGGGAAAAATTTCCAAATTCTCCTCTGAGGAGTCACGGCTTGGACTGAGTTTTGGGGGTGAGCAGCTCCGGTTGTAGGTGCACCAATGGGTTGGATCACTTGAGCGTGAGCTTCTCCGGTTCGAGCTGTCCACGGCGACCGAAAGTGGGAATCTTCGGTGTTCACTGCGGCACAGCTACAACTCCGGAAATTTCGAGCTCCAACGGGCAGAGACCGAAGGAGTAGGGATGGTGGATGGCTAGAGCACGTATTGGTGATGATTTTTGCTGTGTAATGCTCGAGCAACCGAGCTCGGGATGCTGTGGTTGATCGGGGAGGAACCGAGCGGCTGTGTTCTTCGCGAGGCAACAACCGAGGCTCGAGAGTGAATGGAGGAAGTGAAGTAGCTTCGGTGCACGCTCTGTGGTGATCAGTCCGAGCAAAATATCGGGTAGCAGGAGGTGGTACAAGAGAAAATCAGCCGGGGTCGGCTCCGGCGGGCTGCTGCGGGCGTGCGCACCAGAGAGAAACAAAAACAGAGTAGGTTTGTATTAGGTGTGTGGCTGACAGATGGGTCCCACCCCCTCATTTCTTAATCAAAATTTTCCCACAGCTACTCACAATTAAAAGCTTTGCTTCACCTCAAAGTCATGGTTTGAAAATTTGAATTCCAACTGATTTGAATTCTAGGGTGGAATTTGAATTGAGTTTGGTTATTTGAATTGGAATTTGAATTCTCCCTTTGCATTGTTCCAAAAACATAGAAAACCAACTCAAATAATTCTGAATTTTGGTATGGCAGCTAATTTAAATGTGGAGAACACATTTGTGGAACCAAAGTTGCAAATTGAGCAAGTTGAAATTCGAAACTGAAATTTAAATTCAGATCGAGGGCTTCCTCTTTTAATCCCAAACAAATAGTATAACCCCTCCAAATGAGCTGAAATTTTGGAGGTTGAATATTTGAAATATGAAGACCCAAGTTATGAATTTAGATCTCCATGTTGGAAAGTTTTGGGAAATTTGAATCACCACTTTGAACTCACACCGTTATAATTCAAAGTTTTAATTCCCATCATTTTTCCTAAGTGTAAAGGTGCTGAAATCTTTGTTAGCACTTTTGGGGATTTTACATCCCTCCCCCCTTAAAAAGAATCTCGTCCTGAGATTCCAAAAGAAAAGCAAACTGGGGAACTTCACCGGGTATACGATGATTGTAAAAGCCCAAGAATGTGACATGCAAAAAATGTTCATCACCTCACAACGCCACAGCTCATGTGGTGGATATCTCATAAACACTTGTGAAGAGCAAGTAAACACCATCAAAAGGGTGATTAGAGGGGAAAGCCCTAACTTCAAAAATTAGGAGTCATACACATAAACATGAAAGGTTGAGCTCACCCCTAGACATTAAATATTCTTGGGAAGGCTCAGGCCAAGTTTCATGCAAATCCAAGACTTTTTGAGACATTTTTTGAGACATTTGAAAAATGGGCCAATTTGAATGCAAACTCAAATTGCAGCCACTTTCATCACTTGAATTCAAAAGTTGACTTCATATTCAAACTCAGCAAATTTTTCTGAGTTAGTCCACCAATCTTCATCCCCATTGGACTTCATCTTGTCGGGAGCCAAATTTGCAATAATTCAAACTGAATTTGAATTTCAAATTCAAATGGGCAGCAAATTTAGCCAAACCAATTTCAGTTGAAGAATTCAAATTCAAACCATAACTTCATGGCTAAGTCTTTTATTCAATTGTGAGTAGCTGGGATCTTTTCAGTGAAATCAGAAATGAAAAACAAAAAAAGAATTAGAGGGGAGGGACCCAGTTGTTAGTAGCCTTCATACAAAAGTATTCTCGGCTTGATCTTTCACTCGACCGAAGAGTGTGCGCGCGCCAGCTCTCCAGCACCGGCGCCAAACGCCTCGCCTCTGTGCCACCTCCTGCTCGGGGGCAGAGGACGCCGGGTGCAACACTTGGTTAACACGCCAGTCCACGTGAATCCTCCCTCATCCTCTCCATTCTGCCCCGCACACAACCGAAACAAAACACCTCGCTGGCAGCTCTCCTCGGGTCCTTGGTGCGCCACCAATCTAGCGTCCTCGTGACCGACGATCAACAGCAATTAGACACGCCAGGGGCTGCTCGAACTCAAGGTGAAAACCCTAACCATTTTCGTGCCCTGTCGGAAGAGAATTTCCGATTCCTCGGTGTTCAAAGAACCGAGTTAGCCAAGAATCCAAAATTCATGGTGATCGGTCCACCACTACGTAAACCAAGCTGAACACATGTTCTACACATCCCCATGGCCGCCTAGGATCAAAGACCATCAGAAACCATCGAGTTTTGGCGCTGCTATTCGAGTTTTACGAGCATCTGCTGTTTTAGCCCTAGGTCGATGGTGAAGTCCTAGCTCCGGCCGTTTTCCTGTCAAACCGAGTTCATTTTCGTGCTCAGCATGCGGTAGCGGAGCTGTAGGAGCAAACCGTTTCAAAAATAGGGGCCTGAGTAGCTCGGGCGACGTTGCCAGAGTGGGGATCACCGCTGTCACCGTTGCAAGCATGGTCCCGGCCATCGCCGAGCTTCGGTGAGTGCACCAACGTGTTCCCCGAGCAAAGTTGGGCACAGGCGGCGAAATCCGTCGAAGGTCGTGCGGTGAAATGGCTGGCGGCGAGTTCTCCGGCGAAGCGCCGCCGCGGGGGTCGCGGGCTGTCGCGAGGTAGACGAAGGGGCGGTCAGTCCCTGTTTCCAGCGGGGATCTGCTTTGCGGCCGGGATCTGGTGCGGCAGCATGGGTAAAACCCCGTAGGCTGCGGTGTGGCCACGGTCTCAGTAGGCCGGTTTAAAGAGTGGGGCCCACAACCCGAGTTTAAACATTTCTATGATTTTCAGATTTGGTTCAAACTTCAAATGCATATAACTTTTGCTAGGAAGCTCCAAATTTAGTGAACCAAATTTTATTGGATTCATCTTTTTGAGTCTCTTCCATCAAAACAAATTTCAGCTCATTAAACTTAATAGTTTTCCAGAATTAATTCCCTAATGTTTAAATTGTTGGGAATTTTATCTGGAGAATTACTTTATGAAAAATTCTGAAATTTGGCTGGGAGGTTCATTGGAAAATCCTTTAATCACAGCAAATATTTTAGACCTATCCAAATTAATTTAGTCCCCCTATTGGTGTGATTTAGTGAACTGCCCTGAGAAAATAGAAAAATGTACAGAAATATTTTTCAAATTTTCTCAAATCTTGTTTAGGGCATAACTTCATCTAGAATGCTTCAAATGACATGAAACCAATTCCATTAGAACCATCTCAAATTCTAGTTTCCAGAAAGTAATGGATGGAGCCATGAAAGTCCCTGGAATTCCTGAGAGGCTCTACTAATGACCAAATAGGTTTTTATTTGTACAGAGCTCAAATGAACCTTGTTTCAAATGAAACTTGGTCAAGTATCTGGTTAAGACCCTACCAAGCCACCATAAAATTTGCAGAGCCAAAGGGAAGGGCTAGCTAGGGTTATGGTCTTTACATATTCAATTTAACACATTGCCTGTAAATTGACATATAGCATATTGCTTACGTACAGTCGCTGAAGGCGAGGAAGCTCCGGATGTGCTCGACTTTCTTCTTCCGGACGAAGCCCTAACCACTGACCAGCAGCAACACAGCAAGCCCCGGTGTGCATTAACAAATTTTACAAAGTTTTGCTTTATGTATAAGTACTATGTGGTATGTATGTGCATTAGGTGTAGGATGGATGAAACCCAAGTGCGTAATTGGATTTTTCCTACAAGAGTGAGGGTAGTGTCTAAGTCCTCAAGTAGACAGGCTATGCTTAATGAGTCATAGAACTTCGGTACAAGTCGAGTAGTTGGAATCTACTCGCGAGTTTAGGCTTCGGGACACACGGGATAGTTCGAGTGATGTGAGATCACTTTAGTAAGAAAATGAGACTAGGCAGGGGCTAGGGTGCAGCAAGAGGAAGTCTTGTGGGTGCATCCCTGTCCGTGTCAATTGAGGATCGATCCGTGCGCGTCCCTGCTGAACAAGTATTGAACGTACCGAAGGCATATCGGATATATGGGCCCCAATAAACCGATGTAACCTATACATCCGGGCGTCGAGGCATAACGCACCGATTTATAGGTGTAAGCTGAAGGCAGAAAGGTGGAAATCCGCTAACAGGCATAGAGAGATGCTCCGTGTAGGGAACCTCCTGTCCGTTTGGGTGCGGCCGGTTTGACGTTTGGGCTGTTTGGTGAAAGGTTGTCCCGTACGACATCGAGTGAGCATTCTGTGTGCAGCTCCGAGTATGGGTGTATGCGACATGCTCTTTGGGTATCCCTGCAGGTGTATGTCGAGTTGATTCACCGTCCCTCACGGTGATGAGTACCGCTTGTTCACTGCGTCGTGACGTAGATAAATTATGGAATGTTATGATTTAATTCTGCTGATATGTATAATTGTATTGCTACATGTGTGCCACCAAATATTGCTTACTAAATTTCAATTTCATGAACTGTTAACTTGTGGCTAAAAGCTAAAATAAGGATGAACTTGTAGGCGTGTCCGTCTGCTGCAATTTACCATCCCATGTTCGTTGTAAACTGCATGTAGAGTTTCATGCATAGGTGAGTCGGTCAAGTCTTGTTGAGCCATTGTGCTCATGGCTGCTTCTATAAGTGTTTTTCAGGTGAGGAATATCCCACGGACTCGGGGTATGAGTCCACCGGCGAGGGCTACCCTCTGTCGGGGACCACGGCTGAGTGGGAGCCGTACACGCCGCGCTGAGCTGAGGAATGCAGCTAGTGTAGGTTGCCCCTAGGGCTGGGCAACCAACGTTTGCTAGATAGATGGGCGTGAGTTGTATAAACTTAGCTTCTGCTGTTGTAATTTCCATACTTAGTTTGTAACTGAAGTCTTGTATTACTTGGAACAATTCAGTTGGTTTTCTATGTAATACCATGTTGTTCTTATGATGTGTGCTGTCAGGTGTCGCATCGTGCGGCACCACCCTCTGCGATCCTGGATGAGCGGATTCTGGTCCGCCACAATGATAGTAATTCCGTATAATTTGTGTGAAGATAGTCCTCGCTTTCCCATGTCGCCTCATCAGCGGTATGTTTACTCCACAAGACCTTGTAAAACCATAAAGTCCGGTTTCTTGTGGCGCGAGTCTTTTCATCGATAATCCGGATCGGATACCCGTGTACGTGAGGTCCGGTTGAAGAACTTCTATGTCTTCAGTGCGGATTTCAGCCGAGGGTTTGAGGCATTTCCTCAGCTGAGATATGTGGAAGACGTTGTGAATTCCTGCGAGCGACACTGGTAACTCCAGGCGATAGGCCACGGGTCCGCATTTTTCAATGACGGCGAACAGAACGATGAATCGCGGCGCAAGTTTGCTCTTCACTCCGAAACGATGAACTCCCTTCATCAGAGACACACAGACATAAACATGGTCCCTGATGTCGAAGTGGAGAGGACAGCGTCTTTTATCCGCATAGCTCTTCTGACGAGATTGAGCAGCCTTGAGGTTGCCTTGTATTACTCGGACTCGTTTTTCAGCCTCATTCACAAGTTCAATACCGTATATCACTCGCTCGCCGGACTCACACCAGTTTGAGTGCTGTGCGGCATTTCCGGCCGTAGAGAGCTTCATACGGCGCCATCTTGATGCTCGCTTGATAGCCATTTTATAAGAAAATCTGCCAATGGTAAATGATCGTCCCAGTTTTTACCGTGGTGGATGGCACAAGCGCGTAGCATATCTTCAAGCACTTGATTCACCCGTTCAGTTTGACCATCTGTCTGCGGGTGATACTTGGAGCTGCGGATCAGTTTGGTCCCCAATGATGCGTGCAGCTGTTCCCAAAACTGAGCGATGAACAGCACACTGCGATCTGAAATAATGGAGCGGGGAACACCGTGTAAGCACGAGATCCTTGCAATATATAGCTCCGCATATTGCTTGGCCACACACTTTGTATGTATGGGGATAAAATGAGCCGACTTGGTTAGTCGATCGACTATTACCCAAACCGAGTCATGCTTGTGAGACATGGGAGGTAAACCAACTATGAAGTCCATGCTGATATCCTCCCACTTCCACGCCGGAATATTCAATGGTTGCAGCTGTCTGGCTTTATAGCATATGGTCGGCTTTCACACGCCAACACATATCACATTCGGACACGTACTTTGCGATTTCTCTTTTCATCTGCGTCCACCAAAGCCTGGTTTTCAGATCTTGGTACATCTTGTTGCTGCCCGGATGAATAGAATACTTGGACAAATGAGCTTCGTCCAAGATTTTCTTACGAAGCTTCATGTCACAGGGTACCACTATACGATCTTTAAACCATAGGGTGTCGTGTTCATCCCTTTGGAAGCATTTCATTTCACCATTCTTCATCCTTCTCCGAATGTGCGACATTCCCACATCTTTCTTCTGAGCTTCCATAATCTCCTCTCGTATGGTAGGGAAGAGAGCAAGATTATATAATGCCCCATATGGAACCAAGTACAAACTCGGCTCCTCCTCTTCAAGTGGGGTGATGGACAGATGGTTGACGTGAGATTTGCGGCTTAAGGCATTGGCAACCACGTTTGCCTTTTCGGGATGGTAGTGAATCTCAATCTCATAGTCTTTGATCACCTCTAGCCATCTCCATTGCTGCATATTCAACTCCTTTTGAGTGAATATATATTTTAATCTCTTGTGGTTGGTGTAGAGATGCACTAAGTTCCCAAGTAAATAGTGTCTCCACATTTTCAATGCCAACACCACAGCAGCGAGCTCAAGATCATGAGTCGGATAGTGTTGCTCGTGGTTACGAAGTTGACGTGAGTCATAGGTGACCACTCTTCCTCCTTGCATCAATACACAGCCAAGCCAGATGCCGGGCGCATCACAATATACGTTAAAGGGCTTGGTCATATCCGGTTGAGCTAACACCGGGGCTGTTGTAAGATGCTTCACCAATGCTTGGAAAGCTCCTTCACAAGCTGAACTCCAAACATATTTGATCCCCTTCTTCAACAATTCTGTCATTGGCTTAGGAAGCTTGGAGAAGTTCGGTATGAATCTCCGATAATATCCTGCTCAACCAAGAAAACTCCAGACTTCATGGACAGATGTGGGGAGCTTCCATTTCAGCACTTGTTCGATTTTGCTTGGATAAACTGCAATGCCTTCCGCAGAAATAATATGACCAAGAAATGACACTTGGCTGATCCAAACCTCACACTTGCTGAACTTGGCATAAAGCTTATGGTCTCGCAATCGTTGGAGCATGATATGCAAGTGTTCGGCATGTTCTTCTTCAGACTTGGAGTAAACCAAGATGTCGTCGATAAACACCACCACGAACTTGTCCAACTCTGGCATGAACACTGAGTTCATGAGATACATGAAATGTGCCGGGGCGTTGGTGAGACCAAAAGACATGACGAGATATTTATACAATCCGTATCTCGTCGAGAAGGCCATCTTCGGAATATCCTCCGCTCGGATCTTTATTTGATGATATCCTGAGCGAAGATCCATCTTTGAAAATACACTCGCACCACAAGTCGATCGAATAAGATATCGATGAGGGGCAGTTGATATTTATTCTTGATGGTGACGGCGTTGAGAGGACGGTAGTCCACACACAACCTCATGTTTCCTCCTTCTTTTTCACAAACAGCGCCGAGCATTCCCATGGCGAGGAACTCGGTCGAATGAAACCCTTCTTCATTAAATCATTGAGCTGCTCCTTCAATTCAGCTAGTTCATTCGGAGCCATCTTGTACGGTCTCCGCGATATCGGTGTCATTCCGGGTACAAGTTCAATCTTGAACTCGACATCCCTTTCGGGTGGCATGCCCGGGAGATCATCCGGAAAGACATCCGGGTATCCACGGACCACATGAATATCCTCCAGTTTTATGGCTTCCGTGTTGTATGTGGCTGGAACTTCTTGAACTGAACAGTCAAGAATAAGAACATGTGGTTCATGATGTGGAGAGTTTAAACAAACCACACGTAGAATGATGTCAAGAGCAGCACCATGGCGATGTAGTCATGACATTCCTAAAATGACATCGAGTTTTTGACTCTCTAACATGATTAGAGTAGTCGGGAATAGATTCCCACCCAATTGTAATGGTGCTCTATAGACCATCCTATCAGCTGTTATTTTCCCACCCGGATAGCTAATGAAATATGAACTATTTGTGGGAATGATAGGCAATTGATATTTCATAACATAAGATTGGCTTATGAATTATGGGTGGCACCGGAGTCAAAAAGTATGACTACAGGATGATCTAAATAAGAAAATGTACCCACGAGGATGGGTTTGCCTTCCGGCACGTCTTCGATGGCTAAGTAGTGGACGTTGCCGGGTTTTGGTGCTGGTTTCTTGGGCTGGTTGCGGGGCTGATTTGCACCCTGATACGGTGCTGCACCCCTGCCCTGTCGCTGCTCGGGGCAGTCCTTCGCAATATGCCCGACACGGCCACACGTGAAACACGTGTAGGGTGTCGGGGTCCGTCCAAATTGAGGACGGAATCCTGGTGCACGTGGTTGAAACTGAGGCGCACACGGGACCATCCTTTGCTGCTGTTGTTGCTGTGGTGGATATGATGGTCGGAAGCTTGGCGCATTATATTGTCATCCGTGAAACTGAGGCAGTCGCGCCGGTGGCTGCCATCTCTGACCAGATGGTGAGCGATACACCACGCGGTATATTTGTGGTGCCCCACCACTGCTGCTTGCCAGCGCGCTGCATTTCCTCTTATCAGAACCGCGCTCGCGCTGAGAATTTTCTTGTAAAATCGCGGCATTAATGTAAAAGCCCAAGAAGTCACTTGCTAAAAGGTTCATCATCCTCACCACACCACAGCTAACTTAGTGGTTAGCTCATGAACATTTGAGAAGAGCAAGTAAACACAATCAAGAGGGTGATTAGAGGGGAAACCCATAACTCCAAAAAGTAGGAGATCTTGCACATAAACATGAGAGGCTGAGCTCACCCCTAGAACTTAAATATTCTTAGGAAGGCTCAGGCCAAGTTTCATGCAAATCCAATCCTTTTTGAGGCACTTTTGGAGACATTTGAAAAAGGGGCTATTTGAATGCAAATTCAAATTTCAGCTAGTTTTTATCACTTGAATTCAAAAGTTGACTTCATATTCAAACTCAGCACATTTTTCTGAGTTAGTCCACCAATTTTCATTCTCATTGGAGTTCATCTTGCCAGGAGCTAAATTTGCATTAATTCAAAATTGAATTTGAATTTCAAATTCAAATGTGAAGTGAATTTGGCCAAACCAATTTCAAACTGAGGAATTACAATTCATCCTATGAATCGGTGGCTAAGTATTCCCTTAAAGTTTGAGTAGCTGGGATATTTGCAGCCAAAATTGGAAAAAATAATTAGAGGAAGAGATGGGACCCACTGGTCAGTGACTGCACACAGAGGGAAACCGACTCCAACCAAGCAACGCAGCGCGGGCGACCGACGACGGCTTGCAGAGGCCTCCAGCATGCTCGGAAGCCTCCACCTCACGGTGAAAACTTTGGCTCAAAGTCCAGCACACCTAGCTGTTTCACCCTTCTCTCCATTCCCGAGCAAAAATGAGCACGTTCCGAGCTGTTCTCCAATTTCCGCGGAAGAACTCGTCGCCGCTCCCTCTGATCACCGGTGACCGGCCGATCCCGGCTGTTTCACGCACCGCCACCAGAGAATAAAAGGTGCACTTGCTTGTGCTGAAGCTGTAGGAGGAAGCCGTGCTCCATTTCATGTGGTGTAGAGCAAGAATTTCTATTTTTTCTTCCTCAGAGTGTGTTAGGGTTAGAATCCTGTTGACGGCGAAATTCGTTGCACAGAGGCAACCGCCGGTTGGTATGCAGCTCATACACACTCTAGAACACCTAGCGCACTTCCTCGATCAAGTAGAAACCATTTCCATGTACTAGGACCCTAGTACTGCGAGAATTTCGGGCTCGTGGTCGAAAAAGGGCACCTCACCGGTAGTCCTAGTTGCGGCCATTTTCACAAGAACCAGTGCTCATATTCATGATCACCAAGCCCCAGCGGAGCTCTCCGAGCAAACCGCGTCCAAAAAGGTGTAGAGACCACCGAGTTTGACATCGCCGATGAGCTCCCGGCCGCTGTCACTGTCGCGAGCTCTGTTCCGGCCATCGCCAAGCTCCGGTGAGTGCACCAACGTGTTCCTCGGGCCAAGAGGGGCACAGGCGGCAAGTTTCGTCAAAGGTCTGGCAGTAGAACGACCGGCGGTGAGCTCTCGGCGAGGCACCGCCGCGGTTATCGCGGGTGGCGTGAGGTAGACGAAAGGGGGGCAGGCCCCGCATGGTAGTTAGAGTAAAACGGGTCCGGGATCCGCTGTGGCGACGGGATCGCGTGCAGCTACATGGTAAATTAAGCGGACCCACGTGTGGCTTCATCGTAGAGCTGACATGTAGCCCTGGGACCCAACAACCAGTTTAAACTTTTCTTTGAATTTCAGAATTTGGGTCAAACTTCAACTAGCTATAACTTTTGCTAGGAAGATCCAAATTTAGTGAACTAAATTTTGTTGGATTCATATTTTCGAGTACTATCCAGCAAAACAAGTTTCAACTCATGAAGCTAATTATTTTTCCAGAATTAATTCCCTAAAATTTAAACTGTTGGGAATTTTATCTGGAGAATTATTTTATGGAAAATTCTGAAATTTGGCTAGGATGTTCAATTGAAAATCCTTGAGTCACATGAATAATTTAAGATCAATCCAAGTTCATTTAGTCCCCCTAATGGTGTGATTAAGTGAACTGCCCTGAGAAAATAGAAAAATGTACAGAAACATTTTTCATATTTCCTCAAATCTTGTTTAGGGCATAACTTCATCTAGGATTATTCAAAGTACATGAAACCAATTCCATTATAACCATCTCAAACTCTAATTTCCAGAAAGTAATGGTTTGAGCCATGAAAATCACTGGAAACCTTAGAGACTCTAATAATGACCAAATAGGACTTTATTTGTACAGAGCTGAAATGAACTGGGTTTCAAATGAAACTTGGTCAAGTCTCTGGTTATGATCCTACCAAGCCACAATAAATATTTCAGGGCCAAAGGGAAGGGATAGCTAGAGTTATGGTCTTTACATCTTCAATTTAACACATTGCATTTAAATTGACATATAGTATATTGCTTACGTGTAGTCGCTGAAGGCGAGGAGACCCCGGAAGTGCTGGACTTTCTCCTTCCGGACAAAGCAATAACCTCTGACAAGCAGCAACAAGGCAATCCCCGGTTTGCATAACAAATTTTACAAAGTTTTGCTTTATGTATACTTAGCCTGAGGTATGCATGTGCATTAGGTGTAGGGTGGATGAAACCCCAAGTGCATAACCATATTTTTCCTACAAGAGTGAGGCTAGCATCTAAGTCCTCGAGTAGTCAGGCCATGCTTAATTTTCGTAGAACTTCGATACAAGTTGAGTAGTTGGAATCTACTCGTGAGTATAGGTGTCGGGACACACGGTATTGGTTCGAGTGATGTGAGATCATTTTAATAAGAAAATGAGACTAGGCAGGGGCTAGGGCGCAGCAAGAGGAAGTCTTGTGGGTGCAGCCCTATCCGTGTCGATTGAGGACCCATCCGTGTGCGGCCCTGCTGAACAAGTATTGAACGTACTGAAGGCATATCGGTTATATGGTCCCCGATAAACCGATGTAACCTAAACCTCCGGGCGTCGAGGCATAGCACACCGATTTATAGGTGTAGGTTGAGGGCAGCAAGGTGGAAATCTGCTAACGAGCATAGAGAGATGCTCCGTGTGGGGAACCTCCTGCTCGTTTCGGTGTACCGGTTCGACGTTTGGGCTGTTGGGTGAAAGGTGTTCCCGTACGACACGGGGTGAGCGTGCTGTGTGCAACACTGCATGTGGGCGTACGTGACGTGCTATTAGGGTATTCCTGCAGGTGTATATTGAGACGATTCGCTATCCCTCATGGTGATGAGTACCGCTTGTTCACTGAGTCGTGACGTAGGTTAATATATGAAATGATATGATTCAATATTGCTGTCATGATTAACTTGTATTGCTACATGTGCGCCACCAAATATTGCTTACTAAATTTCAGATTCCATGAACTGTTAACTTTTGGCTAAAAGATGAATTAAGGATTAACTTGTAGGCGTGTCCATTGCTGCAATGTGCCATCCCATGTTAGTGATAAACTGCATGTAGAGTTTCATGTGTAGGTTAGTTGGTTAAGTCTTGCTGAGCCATCGTGCTCACAGTTGTTGCTACGAGTGTTTTCAGGTGAGGACTACTCCAATGACTCGGGGTACGAGTCCACCGGTGAGGGCTACCCTCCGTCGGGGACCACGGCTGAGTGGGAGCTGTACACGCTGCGTTGAGCTGAGGAGTGCAGCTAGTGTGGGTTGTCCATAGGGCTGGGCAACCGACTTTTGCTAGGTAGATGCGCGTGAGTTGTATAAACTTAGCTTCTTCTTTTGTAATCTAAATACTTAGTTTGTAACTGAAGTCTTGTACTACTTTGTACATATTCAGTTGTTTTCTGTGTAATACAATATCGTTCTTATGCTATGTGCTGTCGGATGTCGCATCGAGCGGCACCACCCTCTGAGATCCTGGTAGTGCGGATTCTGGTCTGCCACAGGCTTGTATCAGAGCTGCATTGGGGATAGCACACTAATTAAGGACTGTATTACGGGAAAACTTTGGTTTACAGTGAGGATTCACTAGTATGCCCAAGTAAGGACTATATTAGCAAAGTTACTTAAAGTGGCATGACTAACATATGTGTTAAAATTCTGAATTTTGGTTATGTAACGACGCACCTACATTCAGGTAAAAATGGTAAGGAACGCCATCGAAAGCGGTTCAATTTCGGTTAGCTCCCCTGACGAGGAATGTGGTTCAAGGATAGGTCTCACAGCTTGGTATGAGACGTCAATATGAAACTCTTGGACTCTTCATGTTCCTGAGTTCATATGAAACGCTGATCCCTAGCGTGCATTAGGCAAGAAAGTTGAGACCCCATCGTGTGGTCAGTAACACGAGAGTGTGTTCTCCTGGAAATAGCCTAGGAGGACATACGAGGTGGTATCTGTTTGGGTGATAAATTCCCAACCGTGACGACCCGTTCGCGCTCTACTCGGGTTCCCCGTCATGTGATGTGAAAACACGATCACGTACCTTGAGACGTGGCTTAACTCAAGGACGGCCGTATGGCAATGATACGGGCGTATGTATTTATTTTTAAATATGGACCTGCCTAAACTGATAACAAACCTTGAGTGCATCACTATTGATTGTGCTTCTGCAGGTACTAACCACGTATGTATCCCGTGTAGTATACGTGTGCGAGAGACCGTTTAGTGCCACAATTGAGACGTATATGCCGGTATAATCTGGTGAGGATTTTCTTTTGGTGAGAAACGTAGTACCGACATGTAATAGGCATTTGCATTAAAGATAATGGTAACAAGGAACTAAATTAACCAAGTGTCAATATTTAGGACCCTTGTTGGGTAGAAAAATTCAACAGTTGGTTAGTTTAACTCAAAGGGATTGAAAAACAGAGTGCTCTGTTTTGGCAGCAAGTTTGCTGAACTTTAACAGAGCATAGATCACAGATTATTTAGCCAATGGGGGTGTGGGATATAGTTCTAGAAATGAGCTTCAGTGATCTACAACTTTGTTGTAGACTTCCAGAGCAGAATCACACCTTAAACTGGTCTAAATCCCAGAGGAATGTAAACTGTCCAGAACCAGGACAGATTTAAAATACTCTCTGGACTGTTCTGTTTTTCAAGCACAACTTCCTGTTGAGAAATCTAAAATTATCATATGATACATTTTTGGAAAGGGTAGGAGATGTGTTACATCTTTGTAATTCAGAGTTTCTGCAATTTTATCAAGGAATTCAGTGGAATTTGGAGTTAAAAACAGTAACTTCCAAAGGAGGTGCTGTTGAAATTCTTCCAGAATTCTGTTGACATTGAATTATCATAATTTCTGAACCAAAGTTCATCTGGGGGCAAATAAATACTCGTCGGAAAGCTACTGAAGGTAACTTTAACTTTTGTATTCAACTGGAGTTTTGAAAATGCCATGTACCAGGTCAAAATCTGGGATATCTAGAAACTGGTCATCCTTGGCAGAAGGATGGACAGTTGAACTCATTTGAGAGATTTTGGTACCCTAGGGGGTTTGATTACTTCTAAGGGGGTAAAGCATACTCATGAGTTGTTATCATCAACTAGTGAAGGATTTGAGTATATTTCCTACTCAAGTTCCTTTTGCTAGAGACCATGTTTGTTTTCTATTGAAGATAAAGGGTTGTTTACATGATGACAAAGCGATATTAGCATCTCGTAGTGACCAAACCTAGTTGAGATGAACTTCTAAAGAGGAAGTCCATCAATTTGGATTTAACTAGCTGGTATGGTCTGGTAATGGTGTAGCTTGTGCAATGTTATTACATTATCACGAGATGTATCGCATGTTTTACTGTCATTATGTTTTACGCCTATTTTTGCTGGACTGCATGAAGTATGTTGCGGGACTGATTTTGTTGTCGTATGGTTGCAGATGGTTCGTACACGGGCCATGCATGAGGTCGGTGGCTGTAGCCAGCAGGGGGGTGAGACTCCCAGCCACCTGCCTACGACAGTACCCTGCAGCAACAACCACCACCGCCTCCTCCATTTACATTAGCGGATGTGATCGCGGCACTGGAGGGTAATCGTGAGGAGCATAATGATCTGCTCCGCAAGATCGTGCAGAATACGTCCCAGGCGGGGGGGGGGGGGGGGGCGTCAAGAGGGGGGCCTCGTGAGACCCACACTGTGACGTACTCAGATTTCATGAGTACGCACCCTCCGGTGTTCACCGAAGCGGCAGAACCCCTGGAGGCCGACAACTAGTTGTGGACGATTGAGTCCAAGTTCAGGCTGCTCCAATGCACGGAGTGGCAGAAGACTCTATTCACGGCGCAGCAGCTTCACGGTGCCGCTGGTGCGTGCTGGGCGAACTATGTCGCCTCACTACCCGCTGGCCACACCGTGGAATGGGAAGAATTCCCGGAGGCGTTCGGCACCTACCATATCCCTCCCGGGATAATGAAGCAGAAGTTCCAAGAGTTCTTGGAGCTGAAGCAGGGCGGGAGGAGTGCTCACGACTACTCCCGTGCCTTCAACCATCTGGTGAAGTATGCGTCGGATTATGTCTCCACCGAGGAGAAGGAGCGAGAGCATTTCTATCGGGGGTTAAATCCCGAGATGAAGACGCATCTCGTACAATGCAATCGCGGCACGTTCAACGATCTTATCAACACCGCGATCATACAGGAAGATGCTCAGCGGGAATTGGCGGCTGAGCAGTGAAAGCGCAGCGCTACACCAAGCAGCGGGGGTGGAGCTCCTCAAAAATACCACATGGTGTATCGGACACCATCCGATCAGCAGTGGCATCCACCGGCGCGACCTCAGCAACTCAGGGGCCGTTCTTTCCAGCCACCCCCGTTCCGACCACCAATGCCACCACCGCAACTGCAACCGCAGCAGCAGATGGTACCCTGGGCGTTTCCACCGCCACAACACGCCCCGGTTTCCATCTGCCGATCAGCGGAGGACCGCCTCACTACACTTGCTACACTTGTGGCCAGGAGGGCCATTTCTCGAAGGACTGTCCCCAGGGGCAGCAGAGCAGCGGGCAATTCCAATATCAGGGTGGTGCTCGAGGCCGACCTCCGGTCAAGAAGGTTGGTCAGCGAAACGGGGGCGTTTGCAACCTCGACAATTAGGACGCCCCAGAGGGAGAAAACGTGCTGGCAGGTACGTTCACTCTCAACGACCAAGAAATCACCATTTTATTCGATTCAGGTGCAACCCACAGTTTCATAAGTGCATACTATGCGGCTAAGCATCAACTGCAAGTCTTCCCAACCGACTGCTCATATATGATGTGCTCACCGGGAGGGAAGATTTCAGCAAATATGATGATTCCAAAAGCACCTTTGTGCTTGATATAACCCACCACCTTGATAATCCTTACGGGACGGAAGATTGATGCAATCTAAGGGATGTCATGGTTACGCTACCATGGCGCTGTCCTGGACACTCTGTCACGGACGGTTCATTTAAATTCTCCATATTCAGCGGTGTGGTTGCTCCACAGTATTTGTAGAACCACAGCATTCGGCTACGTGTGGTCCGAGCCTTCTCATCAATAATCTCCACCAGATATTCAGCATATGTCAAATCCAGTTGCAACTCGCCAATGTCTTCGGTGGGAACGGTAGCCGTATACTTCAGACATTTCCGTAGTTGTGAAACATGGAAAACATCGTGAACACCAGCAAGAGACGCCAATAGCTCCAGTCTATACGCCACTGGTCCACACTTCTTGGTGATATCATAGGGTCCAATAAATTGGGGAGCGAGCTTCCCCTTCACGCCGAATCGGTGTACGCCTTTCATCAGAGATACACGGAGATACACGTGTTCCCCGACCTTGAAGTGTAGCGGCCTCCGCCTCTTATCAGCATAACGTTTCTGCTGGGATTGAGCGGCCTTCAAGTTGCCTTGAATCATCTGAACGCGCTCTTCGGCGTCGTTCAGCACATCAACCCTGAACGTGACCCTTTCACCGGACTCGCACCAGTTCAATGGGGTGCAGCATTTGAGACCGTAGAGAGCCTCGTATGGTGCCATCTTGATACTCGCTTGATAGCCATTGTTGTATGAGAATTCCACCAACGGTAGATGATCACCCCAGTTTCTACCGTGGTGTATGGCACACGCCCTCAACATGTCTTCTAAAACTTGATTCACCCTCTCAGTTTGCCCATCTGTCCGAGGGTGATAGGCGGAGCTTCTAATCAATTTAGTACCCAATGCAGCGTGCAACTGCTCCCAGAAACGAGATACAAATAGTGCGCCTCAATCTGAGATTATGGTCTTGGGTACCCCATGTAAGCATAGAATCCTTGCAATGTACAACTCCGCATATTTGCTGGCATGGCAATGTGTATGCACGGGAATGAAGTGAGCCAACTTGATTAATCGGTCAACGATTACCCAAATGGAATCGTGCTTGTTGGAAGTCAGGGGTAATCCCACAATGAAATCCATGCTCACATCTTCCCACTTCCATGCTGGAATTTTCAGGGGTTGCAACAGCCCTGATTTCTTCATATGATCCGCTTTCACTCGTCTACACGTATCACACTCGGATATGTATTTAGCCACTTCCCGCTTCATCCGTGTCCACCAAAATTTTCTTTTCAAATCTTGGTACATTTTGTTGCTTCCTGGATGAATGGAGAATTTAGACAAGTGAGCCTCATCAAGGATCTTCTTCCTCAGCTCCATATTTCGGGGTACGACTATGCGGTCATTGAACCACAACGTCCCCTCATCATCGTTTCGGAAACATTTATTATCCCCGCTGTCTATCCGTCTACGGAGATGTGCCATTCCCTTGTCAACTTTCTGAGATGCAATGATATATTACCTAAGGGTAGGAATGAGAGCAAGGTTGTAGAGTGATACATAAGGAACCAAGTATAAACTCGGCTCTTCCTCCTCCACCGGTGTAATGGTGAGGTTATGGACATGTGATTTCCGACTCAGCGCGTCGGCAACCACATTTGCCTTGCCGGGGTGGTAATGAATCTTAATCTCATAATCTTTGATTAGTTCCAACCACCTCCTTTGCCTCATATTCAGCTCCTTCTAGGTGAAGATATACTTCAAGCTCTTGTGGTCGGTGTAGAGATGCACCAAATTCCCCAGGAGATAGTGCCTCCACATTTTCAGTGCCAAAACCACAGCAGTGAGCTCAAGATCATGAGTCGGATAGTGCTGTTCATGGTTTCGAAGTTGGCGTGAGCCATATGCGACCACACGTCCTTCCTGCATCAACACGCAGCCGAGCCCGATACCGGACGCATCACAATACACATCGAAGGGCTTGGTCATATCCGGTTGAGCTAAGACCGGGGCTGTTGTGAGATGCTTCACCAATGCTTGGAACACTCTTTCACATCTCGCGTTTCAAACATATTTTGTCCCCTTCTTCAATAATTCTGTCATCGGCTTAGCAAGCTTGGAGGAACTTGGAATGAATCTCCGGTAATATCCCGCTAAACCGAGGAAGCTTCTGACTTCATGGACAAAAGTGGGGGCTTTCCATTTCAGCACTTGTTCAATTTTGCTTGGGTCAACCGCAATGCCTTCCGCTGAGATGATATGTCCCAAAAATGGCACTTGGCTGATCAAAAACTCACATTTGCTGAACTTGGCATAGAGCTTATGGTCCCGCAATCGTTGAAGAACGATCCTCAAGTGTTCGGCGTGTTCTGCTTCTGACTTGGTGTCACACCCGGTTTCTCCGAAGAACAACCGAGTGAATATCACATGTATGCCAGGATCATTTTCTCATACACGTGATGACAAATAGTGAAGCATCATTTATTATAAGCCAGGTGTTGAATATAAATAAGTCTTACATAGCAAATGTCTCGATGGACAATAATAAGTTCATCCCAAGTAAATAAACTAGCAGCAGAATAATTATTCTCGTGGGCTCCGTCACAGGCGTTGCCCGGGGGACTCCATGAACCTAGAAACCTTCTTCGGGTCCAAAATCTTGATCATTATACACCACCTCATTATCTTGACCTGAGCAGCAATATAAACCAACAAATATGCAAGGTTGAGTACCGATGGTACTCAGCAAGTGCGGGAAAGTTATGTCATGCATGGCTAGAGCAAGGAGAGGTTGAATTCATGGTTAAAGCACTAAGCAATTAATATCTATCACCTTAGCTTATTAAGCACCTACATTACTACACAGGTGAAATGGTCCCAATTTCCCATCACATCATCATAATCAAATAACCATAACATCATTTCCAATGTTAAGCTCCCCGCTTAACATCCACAACCTCCAAGGTCATCATACTCTAATCATGAATAAGTCCAAGCCGCTCTTGACCGTGAGCACGGCTGTCATGACAGTTTTGACTCTGTAGAGTTTGCACCACTGTACCCACATGTAGTGATTTCATCCCCCGTTGCCGGGTGGACTAAAAGAACCTCCATTATGCGAGTGGCTACGAACCACATACACACTTCCCAGGTGTGTAGCCAGGAGATCACTACGAAGCCTTTACAAAGGGATTCCCGACGAGCGTGGGCCCACTGAGGTTTCACCCCTAACAGCATACAAGAGGCTCCAACCCCGCTGCAGTGGTGCCCTCTTGAGCCTTGCGGTTCATATGGTAGTCCAGCTGACACCTATTCCCCGCACCATCCAACACACCCATACTACGCCGGGGATATACCTAATTAATTGGCCAAGCTGCCCCATCTCAGCATGTGGTTGGCACGGTAAAGCCAGGTTACATGCTCCATGAACCGGTCCTTAGGATCTAGGCAAGTACTAAACACAAACCCGAGTCTCGTGCACCCAGCACCAACCAAATCATCCAACTTGCCTTGATCCCTACCTCTACCTAACTCACAATATCTCATTCAAGAGTATGGTAAAATAAACTGATGATCTCATATCCCAAATATCCCATTCTAAGCATGGCTAAGCATATGCATAATAATAAATGACATGATAAAATGAATCCCAACCCAAGCTACAAGGAAACAAGGTAATGCAATTCTAGGGAAACATCCTAGCATGGGTTTCATATTTCAATTGACAATGCAAATAATTCTATCTACACATCCTAGCATAGGATCAAAGTGGTCAAGGACACTTGCCTCCTTCCTGCTGCTCTTGAAATGGGTAGTCCTGATCTTGGAAAGGGAGAACTTGCTCTGGAGCAGGTTCTACATCATACCATCACACATAGCAAAAGAAAAACAACAATCCATAAGACATAGTTCACACTTCCACTTCATATAAACCACACATTCTCATTTATGAAAGCGATTCACAAACTCTATGTGTTGTGGTTACTCTATGTGTGTTGATTTTTGGCTTACATGCACTTTTAAACATGTGTATATGATTTCTACTTTTGTATTCATATTTATGCTTGCATACTATATATATGAGTTTCCAATTTAAATAAATTCCTTATATTCAATTACTACTCCTTTTAGCTACCAAGTATGCATGAAAGGTATTTTCCTACTCCATATGTGTCTTCAGTCCTTCTACCAACCCTAAACTGAATTCTTTGGACTTTTGGAAACTTCATTTATCATTTTTTAGTTATTCATACCTAATTTGCTATATTTTCAGATTTATTTCCTATGCCTAAATGTGAACTTTATTATAAAAATAGTAAGACACCTCATCTAAACAGAATAGGTTTTGGGTCTAAAATATATAATAATATATTTTTAAACTTCTCCTCTGATGTAAACTATTTTACATTTATTTTACTAATTTTCAGAATTATTCTCTACTTAAAAATGTGTCCCTATAACTAATAAATGTGATTAATCAATTAAACAGATTCATTTCAGCCAAAAATCTATTTTTATCTCACTCCAAGGTTTTCTAAGTACTGGGAAAGTTTTTAATTTGTCTTTGACAATATGTTTGTCCCACCTTTTAAATTTTAAATACTAGCCACATATTCAAATTCCTAACTTTAATATCAACTAGGGTTAAAAAGGTAAATTCACCCCACTACAGGGTCCATTATATTATTTTAAGAACTTCCAGAGGTTTAGCTACACTTAACAGAGGGGGTTTCCTAATTTTTATTAAGTCCAGGGGCTAAAACTGATTTTAAATGAATTTACATGATTTTCTGAAGTTCCAGGGGCTAGATCAGAAGTTTCCGGGGCTAGCTCTTATTTTCCGAGAACCCCAGGGGGTAGCGCGTAAGAATTCCAGTTTTTATAACGCGGGGCTGACGTGGACCGTCCGATTTAAAACAGACGGCTGAGATTATAACATGAAACCGGTACGCGGGGATTTAAATTCTACCATGCGATTTAAAATAAACGGCGCTAAAGCGGCCACGTCGCTCTGATCGAGCGCGGGCGGCGCTGCCCGGCGGCGCATGGCGGCGGGGGGCGGCGATCTCGCCGGAGAGTTTCGGATCTTCGTAAATTCTTCCTAGAACTGTGATTTTATGGCATAGATCGGTAGAGGGGAGGTCGGGGATCTCACCTCGGGGGTTTTCTTGAGCTCGGAGGTCCCGAAAAGCGATCGGCGACGAGGTCCGAGGCGAATTCACGGCGAGGCTCGTCGGCGCTGTGTTTGAACTGCAAATCACCGAGTTTTCTGCACCTGCAAGATTCCCCGGAGGCGGTGGATCAAGACCAGCGAGTTAGATCAGAATTCCTGAGCGTAGATCGAGCAGAATTCGCCGGAGGGGCTCGGGTTCTCACCGGAGAGAAAATCAGCAGATCGTGGGGGAAAACGGGACGATGCCGGGGTTTTTACAGACGGGGGAGGGCGGCGTTCGGTTGTGATCGAGTTTGCGTCACCCACGAACGAAATTCGGCTGGGATACGCGAGGATCCGGGGCGGTTTTGATTCGGGGTGAGAAGAGTCTGGCCGAGCGCGGGCGTGAGCGCGAGGAGGAAGAAAGGTCGGCGGGCCCCGCGTGTCAGTGGGAAGAAGGGGAGGGGGGCGCGGCTGCGGGCTGGCGCGGGATGGGGTGGGCCGGCTGGTGGGTTTTGGCCCACTGGCCGGTTTTTTTCTGTTTTTCTTTTTCTTTTTTCATTTCTTTTCTGGTTTGAATTTGAATTTGAATTCCAACTAAGTTTGAATTTCTGCAGCCCATGCAATACGTCCAAAAATTTTTAAATTCCCCTCTTAACAAGATTTTGGGGTGTTACACTTGGAGTAAACCAAGATATCATCAATGAACACCACAACGAACTTGTCCAGCTCTGGCATGAACACCGAGTTCATGAGATACATGAAATGTGCCGGAGCGTTAGTGAGACCAAAAGACATCACGAGATATTCGTATAGTCCATATCTCATCGAGAATGCCGTCTTCGGAATATCCTCCGCCCGGATTTTTATTTGATGATACCCGGAGCGAAGGTCCATCTTGAGAACACACTTGCACCCACAAGCTGATCAAACAGTATGTCAATGCGGGGCAGTGAATATTTGTTCTTAATGGTGACGGCGTTGAGCGGCCTGTAATCCACACACCGCCTCAGGGTCTCATCCTTCTTTTTGACGAAGAGCACCGATCATCCCAAAATCGAGGAACTCGGCCTAATGAAACCCTTGCTCAACAAATCATTGAGCTGTTCTTTCAACTCAGCCAGCTCATTCTGAGCCATTTTGTATGGTCTCCGTGATATGGGAGTGGTCCCGGGTGCAAGTTCAATCTTGAACTCCACATCCCGTTTAGGTGGCATGCCCGGAAGATCATCCGGGAACACGTCGGGATACTGTCGGACTACGGGGATGTCCGTTAACTTTAGAGCTTCAGTTTTATAAGTTGCTGAAACTTCCGAAACAGGGTTTTCATTGTGTTGCTCTCATTTGAATTTTTAGTTGAACAAATTTGTTCCAAAATTTGAATTTAGCTTTCCCCCACATATGGGAACTTCCCACCTTGGTTTCAACTCCCTCTTGGGTTCCAAGTTTTCAAATAAATACTTTAACTTGTGTGATGAAATCTCTCATGTGTATTATCACATATGAAAAAGGTTTTAACAAGTCCCATTTTTCATTCATATGAAACCAACTTCGTGCAAACATGAGTTTCTTTGTATTCATATTTTGGGACCTTTACAAAGATACTCAGGGTTATGCTCGGTCAAATTCCAGCAAAAATTTCTGCCAGAACAGAGCACTCTGTTTTTGAAACTTTTGAATCCTAGTCATTCTCTCAATTAAATCTTAGCTCAAAATAAGAGTTCAGTAACTGATATTTGTTTGGAACTTCCATTTTTTAGTTGAAAGTTAATTCATGAGTCATTTCTTCATAGAAAAGAAGATTACTAAGTTTGGTACGGTGTCGATGCACCGTAAGAGACATGCCGGTACTATGTTGCCTCACAATAGAAAATCCTAACCGGATTCTACCGGCAGATCCGTATCCTTTAGTGGCACTTAAACGGTCACTCGCAAACGTGTGCTACTCGTACTACAATTTCGTGGTTAATACCTGCATAAATCACACACAAGCATCAGGTTCGGCTGCACACCAAACCCGGTCCCAATACAGTTCCAAACAACCGTCCCACACCAAACCCGGTCTCGCACGGTTGTTCTCAAGACAAACACGCCTTGAGCTACGTGTTAACGTTACTAACCACGTGATGGGGTCTCTGATACATTCCCGTAGCACGCCAGGGAAGGGCGTTGCTCGAATATCCCAAACAACATGAAGAGTTGTAGTGGATACTAAAGCTGGCCCGGTTACTTGCCACCTGTGAGGCTCCACCCTTAAGCTTGTGCGCACTGGTGAGCAGCGCTTACATGCACCCCCAAGACATATGAAGTCCCGAGATGCATGATTTTCTGACATAACACATAAGTTAGGTTGCCACCTTCGTATTAGGCTAATATAGTAGTCCTTATGTGGGCCTAGTAACGTTTTCTCACCGTATCCTAAGTTTTTGTCATAATACGATCCTTATTTCATGCGCTGTTCCCAATGCAGCTCTGATACCATGCCGTGAGGACCCAACGGTCTCGACTAGCCAGAATCACGCTGAGGGGTGCTGCATTGCACAACTCCGGATAACACACATCAAAGGAACAAAGCGGAAGCAAAAATTTTATTACATAAAAGTGTTTATGAACATAGTTACAACAAAATAACGTCAAGTCTACACTCACGGGCGTAGACTAAGCAAAAGAGTTCACATTCAGCCCGTGAACGTGTTCCCGCTAGCACACATGCACACTAACACGGCGAGGTGCATGGCTCCCACTCGACGGTGTTGTGGGGGACCGCCGCTGAGCGATGCACGACACCCCGCCAGGACCTCATCAGGTGGTGCCATGATATGCAGCACCCAACAGCACACGGTCGAGGAAACACATCACATTACATAAATCAATTGTGTAAGTGTACAGAAGTGTTTTACAAATACTTACCTCAAAATAAGCTACAGCGGAATACTATAACTCTCATGACCCATTTCTAACTTAGCAACAAAGAAACAGTCCAGCCCGCGGACGTTTCTTACTAGCAACATGAAGACAAACCACAGCGGCGACGATGCTCTTGAGTAATCACTCGGATGTTCCCGAGTATCATTGGCATCCCTTCTCATAAGCATGAAGTCAATACCTGCAAAACCACTCGGATAGCATCCGTGAGCATAACGGTCAGCAAGACTTAACCGTCACCCTAGGCATGAAACTCTATATGAGGTTATGAACATAAAGTAGGATGGCATAATGCACAATTAAACTCGCCTAAAAGTGTATCCTTACTTTCAGGTATTATTTGCTGAAATTTAAGTAACCTTGGGCAAGCCACATCGGGAGTCCACAATCAAACTAGAAGTGCTTTCCCCCGATGTAATTTGCTTACGGCATAAATGAATCGAGTTTGCACTAGCTATTCATTAAAGATGCATAACAAAGATAGTATAAACTTCAAATCAATGTCATTAGTTCCTTTCTCATGCAAGTTCCTACTACGTCACGACTGTGAGAACAAGTATGCTCGGTCCATCCCGCGAGCGACGGTGATTCAAATCAATAACACCCAGACTACACGACACGTACGCCCGTACTCGACGTTGCCTACAACAACCATCACTGACGTCGTACGTGGCAGCCTTTCCCCCGTATAGTATCCACTCTCATGGTGCACCTACCGACATGAGATGTCATGAGAATGTTACCCACATACTGTACAC
Organism: Neostapfia colusana; assembly: GCA_030760725.1. Taxonomy (NCBI): domain Eukaryota; kingdom Viridiplantae; phylum Streptophyta; class Magnoliopsida; order Poales; family Poaceae; genus Neostapfia; species Neostapfia colusana. The sequence goes on from JASWHV010000004.1 coordinate 93,699,641, forward strand.
CGGCCGTCTCGCCTGAGGCGACCCGAAAAGGCTCAACGCAAGCTTCCCGAGGTACATCGGTTTACTGGGTCCCATATATCCAGCATGAGTCTGGTACACAACTCAAACTTGTTCAACAGGGCCACATACTGATCGGTCCACCGACACGGACAGGTCTATAGCATCCAGGCCCCTATGTCATGCTGCCCCTACAACCTTCCGGTCTCAACTTTAACTTGCTAATTCATTTTGGAACCAATCCCGTATGCCCCTGTTGTTCCTGATCATGCGAGTAGCATCTCACCACTCAACTTCTACCGAACCTTAGAAGCATGGCAGTTCTACGTGGTGAAATACACCTACCCAATACTCCATGGGTTCATTTAGTCATGCAACAGGAGTGTCAAACAACTAGACCTAATGTACATTTCATATCTTAACCAAAAGTGAACACAAAGTAAAAACTTAAAAGCTGTTAAATGCAAACTGGAGCTTGCCTGTTTTGCAGGGTAGTAGTATATAGCAGTTAGTGATCCTTTCTGATCAACCCTTGATTCTCCGGAGTATGATCCACTTCAATGAATCGCTCCTTTGAATCCCCTTCGTCGTGAATCCTAATGAAATGTATATGCACAATTTTTATAGAATTCAATGGAAAGAATTATAGAATGGATTTCTTAGGAACAGAGGTTGTGTGGAAAAGCCAAGAATGATTTGGTTTGCCTCTGTTGTGCAAAGAAACAGAAAAGAACTAATTTGGTCTTAATGTTTTAGCTATACGCTAACTAACTTTCCCTAATGAACATAAGAGATGAGCTGAAAAGATTTGAATGCAACTGAAGAACAAGAACTCCAATGGCCTCAAAACTTTTACAGCAGGTTCTATACTACCTAGAGATTTAGCTATCCAAATTGCAGCTAATGTGGAAAACAATTGTGCTCTCCGTAGTTATCCCAAAAGTCTTTATGTATTTTCCCACATACATAAGCATGGAGAACAAGCACAGAGAGTTCTAGGGCTCAAATTGAGCTGATAATTTACATGTTAGTTCATGGTCACATGAGAATCATTTGGTCAAAAATTCAGACCTTTTCCTTGCGTAGTTCTTCCAGAACAATTCCTTAAGCATTTCTAACCAAAAGAATTAATTCTGGAGTACTGTACATTTTCATGCCCAATTTAGTGAACTAAAATTTCAAGTATGTCTCAGAGAGATTTCCTAAATTTTCCTATGATTTTTGGAGCTATGTATTGCCCAAAATAGATTTTACAAGTGGGAAACATTTTCTGAAATTGTTTCTGGACTGTTATGAACACAGCAGTTTGTATTTATCAAATTCCTACAAAAATGATCTTCAAATGAGCTGAAGTTTTGCTAGAAGGTCAACAATATGCTAAAACATATTCTGGCAAAATTTGAGGATTTTGGGATAAACCAAACTCCCTCAATAATTCTTTTTCAGAGAACTTTCAAAGAATTTTCCAGGATTTAATATTGACTTTCATACAAATTGGAGTTGTTATTCGGATAGATCTTTGAACAAGGAATCCAACCCAATTTTAATCACTCAATTTGGAGATTCCTACACAAAGATATGATTTTCCAAAGTTTGAGCAATCTCTGGAAATATTTTGCTACGGGCAATCAGCTGGGTCCACATGTTTAAACCTCAGCCAATAGAATTGAAGCAACACCGGTTCACACAGTTCCCAGCGCGCCAGCACAGAAGATCCGGGCCACAGCCGATCCCCCATTTAAATTCCACAGCCGCTGACAACCGGGTCTCACTCCTCCTTCTTCTACCTCCGGCTGTTTTCCCCCGCCCGCACGCTCAGCTCGCCAGAGTAATCTGCGGTTCGCCGGATCGGCGCTGACGGCCACCGCTCGAGCTGAGTCTCGCCGCCAGGGGGTTTGAGACGTTGAGGAAGACGATGGGGGTACCAGTTCGAGCTGCCGGTGACCGGAAACACCCCGGCGACGTGCGGCGGCCTCGGTTAGAGTTCGGCGCCGTCGTCCTGTGGGTTCTAGACCTCCCAACAAGAAACAAAAACATGCTACAGCACCAGTGGGTGATCACAAAGCTCGGCAAGGCCTTGAACTGGCTCGGAAATAGCGGAAAATAGGTTGGTACCGTGTGCCCGATCGGTCCCGCCGAAAAAGTGTTCAGTAAACCTCAAAATCCGTTGCTCCAAGGTGTTTTCATGCGATGGATGCTAAAGGGAATATGATCGCCGGCTAGTCCCGCTCCTATGTGCCAAGTTTGACGAGCTAAGTAGGACTGGAGAGGGGGAATTTAAAGATTTCGTACCGGACGTTTGGTTTGCACCTGCCGGATCAAAATTCCAAAATTCGTCGGCTATGCTCCATGGTTTGGCTCGAGCTTCGGTTGAGGGCAGCACCAGAGTAGCGCGCTCCCGTTGCCGCCCTTTCTCGGCCGTGAAAGCTCCTGTGGAGAGCTGTCCATGTGAAGCCGATTACCGTTCTTCTTTAGGTCGCCGCTGTGAAAACTGTTCTAGGGCAAGGGAGGCCGGAGATCAGTGGTTTGGGTGTCGGGGAAGTGTAACCCGAGCTCGTGGTGCTGTCTAGCAGCTCGGGGCGGAGAGGGCGCGAGTGGTTTTCGGTTTTCCGGAGGATCGCCGAGTAGCGGAGGTGAGGGGGTTCTGCTCGTGCGCTCGCGAGGAGAAGAAAGCCGATGAGTTTTCTTCGGTCAGGGCAGTGGATCACGTCAAGGAAATGAGTGAAAACAGCCCCTGGGATGCCAGAGCGTAGGAGAGGGAGCAGGAGGTGGCGCCGCTGCCCCTCGGTGGCACACGGTGCCTCTCAGTCGGTTGGAGAAAAACAGAGCACAGTAATTGGTTTGCTTTATGTGCAAGTCACAATTTTCAAACCATGACATGTGGGTCCACTCCACTTTCCTCCCCCAAAATATCTTCTCATGTTAATCTCTCAAATTCCAAAGTTTGAAGTTTAAATGTGGGCTAGCTTTTGAATTCCCCAAATTCAGTTTGAATTTGCATAGCAAATTTGACTTTGGTTGTCATTTAAAAATGCCTTTATTTGATTCCTTTTTGAGCCCACCCTACAATAACATGTTTGTCCTCCAACCTTCTTCCACCCTTTCCAAACTATATATATCTGCATGAGCAATCAAAGTTTTTGGCCACACTTTGGGTGAACTTTGAATTTGAAATCTGATTATTAAACTTTCATGCAAAGAGGTATTTAAATCCTTATTGGTTCAACACCTTCAAATAAAAGTGCGAACCTCATTTTGGATGATCATCCATGTATCACATTGCATGAAGAAAAGTTTTAGCAAGTACCATTTTTCATGCCTTTGCCACACATATGAATTCAAACCTCGGTTTTGTTCATATACATTTTGGGACTTTTACAGGTGTTTCCCTCTTGGGGGTCCGTCTCCTCCTGGAGAGCCTCTTCCTCATAGCATCCTGCAAACGCTTCAAACACAAGCAGTGAGAACGATGGCTCAGCAAGACTGACCCGTCTTACCTACACATGAATCTCTACGTGCTGTGTTTGCAGTGTATAATGGAATTTATATTGCAAAAAACACGGCTAAATAGTTGAACCTTACTTTCAAGTTTTAGCCACATGTTGTTGGAGAACCTCGTGCTAAGACACATAAGAAAGCTGCAATCAAATAAGAAACATATTTCTCTTATGTGCTTTGCCTAAGGCTGAAAAGAACTTTAAGTAGCTCTAAACTACAGCAATTCATTAGCGAACAAAGTACAGCTTTCAACCAGCAATCTTTTAACATGACACTAGCCTGTTCTTTCTACGTCACGGTACAGTGAACAAGTGGTACTCACTGACTGTAAGGGATGGCGATTATAATCGATTTCCACCTGCAGGGTTACCCGAATAACCTGTCATGTACGCCCGTACTCGATGTTGCCTACAGCAACCACCACGGACGTCGTACGCAACCACCTTTCATCCGTCATCCAAGTGTTGAACCGGTCCTATCGTCCCGAGCAGGAGGTCTCTGTGCGGAGCATCCACAGTGCCCGCCAGCCGATTTACACCTCGCTGCTCTCAACCTACCCTCTAGACGACAAGCAATGCCTCAACAGATTGCTATCCGAATTACATCAGTTTCCCGGTTCCCATATATCCGGTAGGTCTTCGGTACTGTTCTAACTTGTTCAACTAGCCCGCACACGGCTCGGTCCTCAATCGACACAAGCAGAGCTATGGCACCCAGGCCCCAAAGTCCTGCTGCCCTTAATCTCCGCTCGATCCAATTTTTCTTGCCATGTGATTCATTTGCTATCTCTAACCGAGTTGTGTGCCTCTAGCCTATTCTCGAGAGTAGTTCCAACTAGTCGACTTGTACCAAATCCTACACAAATTTAGCATTGCAGTGGCTACTCGAGGGTTAAAATTTAAGCCCAAAACCCTGGTTCTCTTGGCTATGCATTTGGGTTTGTAAACAAGACTCTAATGCACAATTGTAAGAAATACATAAAGTAAGTTATCAAAAGAAAAGAACTTATGAAACGGCTAATGCAAACCGGAGCTTGCCTTGCTGCTGGTCGTGAGCTAACTGTTCTTCCAGAGTGATGAAGTGTAACACCTCCGGATCCTCTTCGATCTTTGCGACTACACAAAATAGCATATAATGCGTGTCAATTTAAATGCATTTGAGTTGAATTTGATAATGTAAAGACTATAAGTATAGCTAGACAGTCCTAATGACTCTGATATTTTTACTGTGGTTTGGACACAACCTAAACAGGAACTTGGCCAAATTTCATTTGAGGCAAAGCTCATTTGAGCCCTGCACAATTAAATGTGTATTTGGCCCTAATTAGAGCTCTTATGGCCCTAAACAGGAACTTTTATGGAGCAAGCCATGAATTTCTGAAAACTAGATTTTCATAGGGTTCTAATGGAGTTGGTTACATCTAATTTGAAGAATTATAACAAAATATATCAGCTAAACAAGTTCAGAGAAATTTTGAAATTTATTCTGGACATTTTTCTTTTCTCTGGACCAGTTTCATTAATCACACCATTAGGTGGACCAAAATAGCACGGATGGATCTGAAATTTTTATAGCTCAGGAATATTTTAAGGAACATGGACAAATTTCAGAATTTTTCTCTAAAGGTTTCTCCAGTTAAAATTCTAGACAGTTTAAATTTTCGAGAATTAATTATGGATAAATAAAGGTTTTCATGGTGTGAAACTTAATTTGTTGGAAAGTACTCGAAGAGCTGAATCCAACAAAATTTAGTTCACTCGATTTGGATCTTCCTAGCAAAAGCTGTGTGAATTTGAAGTTTGAACTAAATCTGAAAATCGGGGAAATTTTTAAATCCTGCCAGTGGGTCCGGTGCTACGTGTCGGCTCCTCAGTGAATACCACACGGGACCACTGAGTTTCTATGCATAGCCACAATTGGATCCCGATCAACAGAGAATCCGATTTAATTCCCCGAGTGGCTGACGCGTGGGGCCGGGGTCGTCTTCAACCTCCCGCCTTCCCGCGCGCGCCCGTGCCCGACCTTGCCGGAGTTCGCCGGAAACCGATCTCCCGAGCTCCGGCTCGCCGCCAAGGCCTAACCCGACGTGCTAAACCTTCTGGTGAAGTTTCCCTGATCCGGCAAGGTCTCCAACCTTGTCCGCGACGGTGCAGCGACTCGGCTTCATTCTGGCAGCGTCGCCCGCCCCCTCTAGCCCGTCAAACACTGAGTTTTCAAGCCCTACAGCTCCGGTGTGACATGTAGATGCTCGACATGAACTCAAGTTAGCTCGGGAGAGGCTCTAAGTGAGCTTGCACCGTGCGCCCGACGGCTTACGCCATTGGCGCCATTAGCAAAACATGAAATAGGCTATCTACAGGGGTTTTCACGCTAGGGTTGCAAAGAGAAGATGTTGCCTACCTAGTCTAGCTTGTGTGAGCTCAGTTTGGTGCACTAAAAATGAATAACGATCGGGAATTTCGGAGTTTCTTACCCGAAGGTTGTTTTGCGCCCGCCAGACGAAGAATCAGAAATTCGCCAGTGGTGATGCACCACTCGAGCCAAGCTTTGGAGGTGAGCAGCGTGAGATCTTGGCGTGTCCAAATGTGGTCTTGTTCGACCGTGAGAAGCTTTCTGTAGGGCTGTCCACGTGAGCCTCCTCCGTCAGTTTCTCTCGGCTGCCGCTAGGCAACGGTGTTCTCGGCGTAGGGAGGGCTTAGCACACTCGGTGGTGCGTCGAAGAGGCAGTAGGCGATCACGGGGTGCCGTTTTTTTCTTCACCGGGCGCTGTTCGAGTGAGCACAGCCGGCTCCCGAGGGAACCCGAGATGGCGGTGCCGGAGGTGCTCTGTTCTGTGCGAGAGAGAAAGGGCTTTGGTGTTCTGTTCGTGAGCAAAAAGAAACACAGTTCGAGCTGCTGCTAACGTTGAAACAATCCACAGAGGAGCTTCAGCTGCTGGATAGGTGTCCCTGTTGCCGCTCGGTGTCGCCCGGCTCTGGCTCGAGCTGCCTCGGTGGTTCGAGTGGAAAAACAGGAACAGGACACTCTGATCTTTTATTCCTTGTGGCTGACCAGTGGGTCCCACAAGTCACACACTCTCATCCTCTAAAAGATCTCAAATTTGGTAGATCACATAATTCAATTATGCGGAGTTTGAATCTGGAATGCGTTTGGATATTTGAGCAAGTTTTATCCAAATTCACATTTGTATTTGAATTCATTGCAATTTGAAGTCCATTTGGAAAATGGATAGCAACACATCTCCAAAATTCATGAAACTTTACATACCCACTAATTTGGACCTAAGGAAGTCAAATATGAAATCTGATTTGCAATTTAGCTGCTGCAAATGAGAGTTCGAACACAACAGTTTGCATTTCCATTGTGTTGCCCTCATTTGAAATTTGAATTGAACAAATTTGGTTCAAAGGCTGAATTTAAACCTTCTCTTGCACACGAAAACTTACACATGGGTTTTAAATCAACTTTGGTTCCAAGCATCCCAATAGACATTAGAGCTTGTGTGGTTGAACATCCATGTGTATCATCACATGTGAATTTTTAAACAACTCCCTATTTTCATACACATGAAACCAAATGGTGTTCGAACCTCAGTTCATTTGTATTCAAAATTTTGGGACCTTTACATGCGGATGGTAAAATGGAGAATTCAGATGAACCGTCCGTGATAGAGTTTCCAGGACAGCGCCATGGTAGCTTAGCCATGACATTCCCAAGATTGCATCAATCTTTTGTCTATCAAGGATAATCATAGTAGTGGGATATATCTTCCCACCCAAGCACAGTGGTGCTTTTGGAATCATCATATTCGCTTAAACCTTCCCTCCCAGTGAGCAAATAACATATGAGCAATCGGTTGGGAAGACTTGCAGTTGATGCTTAGCCACATATGATGCACTTATGAAACTGTGGGTTGCACACGAATCAAATAAAATGATGATTGTGCGATCCTTGAGAGTGAACGTACCCGCCAGAACGGTCTCGCCTTCCGGGACGTTATCAGTATTGAGGTAATGAACGTTCCAGGGTCGCTGACCTCCCTTCTTGGCCGGTGGTCAGCCCCGAGCACTATCCTGATATTGGGCTTGCCCGCTGCTTTGCTGCCCCTGTGGGCAGTCCGTGGAGAAATGGCTGGCCTGGCCACACGTGAAACATGTGTAGCGAGGCGGTCCTCCGCTGACCGGTGGAGGGAATCCCGGTGCGTGTTGTTGCTTTGGAGACGCCCAGGGTACCATCTGCTGCTGTTGCAGTCGCGGTGGTGGCGGCATCGGCAGTCGAAAGGGAGATGGTTGATAAAGACGACCCCCAAACTGTTGTTGTCGTGCCTGTGGATGCCACTGTTGGCCAGATGGTGTCCGATACGCCATTCGGTATTTTTGGGGCACTCCACCCCTGCTGCTCTGTGGAGCGCTAGGTTTCCTCTGCTCAGCAGCGAACTCTCGCTGAGCATCCTCTTGGAGAATCGCAGCATTGACTAGGTAATTAAATGTGCCGCGATTGCATTGTGCGAGGTGAGTCTTCATCTCGGGATTCCAACACGTACTGCGCCAGATGGTTGAAGACGCGGGAGTAGTCATGGGCACTCCTCCCGCCTTGTTTCAGCTCCAAGAACTCTTGGAACTTTCTCTTCATCATACCGCGAGGTATGTGATAGGCGTGGAGCGCTCCCTGGAACTCTTGCCATTCAACGGCGTGTCCAGCAGGTAGTGAGGCAGAAAAATTTTCCCACCACGCACCGGCGCCACTGTGAAGTTGCTGCACCGCGAAGAGAGTCTTCTGCCACTCCGTGCATTGGAGCAGCCCGAACTTGGACTCGATAGTCCGCAGCCAGTTGTCGGCCTCCTGTGGTTCTGCCGCTTCGGTGAACACTGGAGGATGCATACTCATGAAATTCGAGTACGTGTTGACGTGGGGTGTGGGGACCACCCCGTGGTTCTACCACTCCGGGATCGCAGAGGGTGGTGCCGTGCGATGCGGCACCCAACAGCCCATAGGAAAAGATTAAGAACAACATATAAACTTTTATTTTACATAAAAACACAGAGGAAGTCTTTTACAAAATTAATTATACAGCGAAAGTATTATTCATAACTAGTCTCTCATCCTAACTAAGCAAAAGTGCAGCCGCCTAGCCTGGGGAAGCTACACACTAGCAACATCACACCACGATCACGGCGGAGTGCTGGGCTCCAGCTCTTCCATGTACCCCGACGGGGGCATCGCCTCATCCCCGGACCCTTCCTCATAACTCTCACCTGCAACAGCTCAAATATTGCAACTGTGAGCACGATGGCTCAGAAGGCTTAACCGACAGCCCTAAACATGAAACACCCGGATAACACGTCACATACACCCACATTCAGAAGTGTGGTGCTTCACACCTTCCTACTCTGTTGTATGCAGCAACCTTTCAAAGGCAACCCAAATCACAAACCGGTCCATCCGTAACGGGCAGGAGGTCCCCGCGTGGAGCGTGTCAGTGCCCACCGGCAGATTTACACCATGCTACCCTCAACCCACTCCTATAAAACGGTTGAGTAAGCCTCGGCACCCAAGTTAACCAATTACATCGGTTTCCTAGTTCCCATATGCCAGTATGCATTCGGTACTGTTCAAACTTGTCCAGCAGGGCCGCACGTGGCTTGGTCCTCAATCGACACCAACAGTGCTATGCACATGATACCTCCGCTCACTGCCTCCTGCCCCCCCCTGCTGGGTCTCAGTTTCACATTCTTAAGCCATTCTCTATCTCTTTCTAACTCGTGTGATAAAATTTCTATCTCGTGAGTAGATTCCAACCACTCGACTTCTATCGAGATCCTAAAAACATTAGCATGGCATCCTCTACTCGTTGAGTTTGTAAACTACCCAACCATTCATTGGATTTAAAGTCATGCAAGTGGGGTTTCAAACAACCTAACTCTAATGCAACCATTTCAACCTAGACATAAGTGATACAAATGAAAAATTTCCAAAAGGTAAGTAAATGCAAACCGGGGCTTGCCTGGTTGCAAGTCAAAAGGAAAGTTAGCGTCTGGTGGGAGGACGTCCAACGGCTCCGGTGTGTCCTCAACTTTGGTCACTATATGAAATCTATGAAAATATATGTATAAGTGCTAGTGAAGTATAAGAATTACCCTTCTATTCATAGCTACTGCTATTTAGGTTCCTTAATTAGCTTTTGGATTTTTTCAGTGGATACTAGACTCTATAAGGATGATCTGAGCAAAATTTGGACAAATTTTGATTGAAGCTTGTGGTCTCCAAAATTCCCACAATTACAAGGCTTCTCTGAATTGTGAGCCCACATCTGAAGTCTTTGCATGGCTAACAGTGGAATAACTAATTATAGCAGATCTCTATGGTTCTAACAAAATTTGTTTCACCATTTTTGGAGCTACGTACAGGGAGATATCAATATTGAAGTTGGTGAACAATTCTGAAAAAGTTTCTGTTTGATTTGAAATTTTCAAATGAAGGCTGAACTTGGGAAGACAATTTAGCCTAGCAAATGAAGTCCACTGAGGCTCAAATGTTTACAGGAGATCACTAATGTTATGAAGAATCTTCTGGCCAAATTTGAGGAAATTCCATAACAGGGATCTTCTGGAATTAATTCCCAAAAATTTAATTTGATGAATTTTGGAGAAACTTCCAAAGATCTTCAGATCAAATTCGTTGCATTTCTGCAAAGTACTGACTGAGAGGAATCCAACAAAATTTGTTTCACAAATTTTTGTCATTCCTACTAAAAGTTATGGGGTTTCTAAGTTTGGCCTAAATCTGAAATTCAGAAAAAGTTTAAACTCTGGTTGTGGGCCCCATGATTAAAAAATCGGCATACTCATCTCGCGGCCACACAGAAGCCCACGGGGTTTCCCAGCGCAGCCGCACCCGATGCCGTGCCACAAGACGATCCCCGCGTGGAAATCTGAGGCTGACCGGTGGGACCCGGTACCCTTTGTCTTCCTCGCGCTCCTCACGGCGGCGCACTCCGGCGAGGCTCACCGGAACTGGGTTCCCGTGGTCCAAGCTTCACCAAACTTGCCGCCTGTGAGTTTTACACCGTGCTGAACACGATGGTGGGGTCAGGGAGGGATGACAATGACCGGAACAGTGCTCGCACCGGCGGCCATGTCGAGTTGCACTTCGGCGACCTCGTTCTCACTCGGCAATGGGTCATTCGGGCTAGGGTTTGCTCCAAAAGCACCAGTGAGGCATGGACGACCTAAACCTATAGCCCGTTGTCCATGAAACCCACCGGATATGGGACCTCACCAGCGACCTGAGCCCGCAAAACGACGGCGGTGACAAAAACTTGGTGCCCGGTACCTCTACTTGATCATTTGAGCTGCTAGGACTTCGGAAGGGTTCGCATGTGTGTGAAGAAGCTACCCTAAGCTCATCTACCGTGGAGCTACTCGGAGCACGATAAATTTCCCTGAAGAGTTCTCGGTTTTCTCAAGAACCGCCGGCGCCAAACATCAAATTACTCGGTGCTGGAGCTAGGGAAGCAGGAGCTCGTTGGAGGGAAGGAAGATGGGTTCCTAACGCACCTCAGGAACCTTTTGTTCGAGCTGGAGAGTCTGTCAATCCGTCGGGCGACGGTGCAGCGCAGAGGCGATCAACACCGTATGTCCGAATGAAAACCTAGCTCGAGGGAGCCAACCAACAGTGCTAGCGTCTTATTAGGGCTTCCAAAAGCAGAAGGGAGACTTGGCGCAGGTTTCCCGTGGCTCAGTAGCGTGAGAAGCACGCCGAGCTCGCCGGGCGTCGATGATCCGAAGAACTTTTTCCGCCGGGTGAACGTCTCAATGGGAGTTCAGACGGGAGAGGGAAGCGGCTAGGGAACACGCTGGAGAGACGAGGTGGAGTGTCGATGGCGCTCAGCGGAGACTGAGTAAGTGGAGAAATCAGTCGAGGTGGCGGGCATGTCGTTGGCCGGCCGATCGTGCAGCCGCTCGGTGGCGCGCCGAGGTGAAAACAGAGTCAGCTACTGCAAATTGTGTGGCTCACTGCTGGATCCCACCCCTCATTTTTTATTCAAACTTTCCACTGATATTTTACCACAGTTACTCACAATTAAAAGCTATACATCACACCAAGTCATGGTTTGAATTTTTGAAATTCAAATGAACTTAATTCTGGTGTGGAATTTGAAATGTATTTGGTTCTTTGAATTTGAAGCTTCCCTCTTGCATGATTTAAACACTAGCAAACCAAGCTCAATTAAAGCTGAATTTTTGTATAGATGTTCATTCAAATGTGCAGAACACATTTGTGGAACCAAATTTGCAAGTTGAGGAAGTTGGGATTTGAAACTGAAATTTAAATTCAGATTCGAGGGCTTCCTCTTTTAATCCCAAACAAATAGTATAACCCCTTCAAATGAGCTGAAATTTGAGAGGCCTAATATTTGGATTATGGAGACTCAAGTTATGAATTTAGGTCCCCATGTTTGGAAGTTTTCTGGAAGTTTGAATCATCACTTTGGACTCACACCGTTATAATTTAAAGTTTTAATTCCTCTCATTTTTCCTAAGTATGAATGTGCTGAATTCATTGCTAGCACTTTTTTGGGGATTTTACATCCCTCCCCCCTTACAAGGAATCTCGTCTCGAGATTCCAAAATAAAAGCAAAGTGGGGAAACTTTACCGGGTATATGATGATAGCAAGTACGAATAATTTGCTTGTAGAGAGTCCTCGCTTTCCCATGTCGCCTCATCAGCGGTATGGTTGCTTCACAAGACCTTGTAAAACCATAAAATACGGTTTCTTGTTGCGCAAGTCTTTTCATTGATAATACGGATCGGATACTTCAAATACATGAGGTCCGGTTGAAGAACTTATATGTCTTCAGTGCGGATTTCAGCCGAGGGTTTGAGGCATTTCCTCAGCTGAGATGTGGAATACGTTGTGAATTCCCGTGAGTGACGCCAGTAACTCCAAGCGATAGGCTACGGGTCCTCATTTTTCAATGACAGCGAAACGGACCAATCAATCGCGGTGCAAGTTTTCTCTTTACTCAGAAACGATGAACTCCCATCATCGGAGACACACGAACATAAACATGGTGCCCGATGTCGAAGTGGAGATGACTGTGTCTTTTATCCGCATAGCTCTTCTGACAAGATTGAGCAGCCTTGATGTTGGCTTGTATTATTCGCACTCGTTCTTCAGCCTCATTCACAAGTTCAATGCCGTAGATAACTCGTTCGTCGGACTCACACAAGATGAGTGGTGTGCGACACTTCCGGCCATAGAGAGCTTCATACGGCTCCATCTTTATGCTAGCTTGATAGCCATTGTTATAAGAAAACTCCGCCAACGAATAATGATCATCCCAGTTTTTACCGTGGTGAATGGCAGAAGCACGTAGCATGTCTTCAAGCACTTGATTCACCCGTTCAGTTTGATCATCCGTCTGTTGGTGATACGTGGAGCTTCGGATCAGTTTGGTCCCCAATGATGCGTGCAGCTGTTCCCAAAACCGAGCGACAAACAGTGCACCGCGATCTGAAGTAACTGTGCATGGAATACCGAGCAAGCACAAGATCCTTGCGATATACAACTCCGCATATTGCTTGGCCACGTACATTGTATGTACGGGGATAAAATGAGATGACTTGGTTAGTCGATCGACTATCACCCAAATCAAGTCATGCTTGTGGGAGGTGAGAGGTAACCCGACTATGAAGTCCACGCTGATATCCTCCTACTTCCATGCTGGAATGTTCAATGGATGCAGCTGTACGGCTTTACGCATATGGTTGGCTTTCACCCGACGACACGTATCACATTCGAATACGTACTTCGCAATTTCTCTTTTCATCCGTGTCCACCAAAACCTGGTTTTAGATCTTGGTACATCTTGTTGCTGCCCGGATGACTAGAATACTTGGACAACTGAGCTTCATCCAAGATTTTCTTCTAAAGCTTCATGTCACGGGGTACCACTATATGGTCTTTAAGCCATAGAGTACCGTGTTCAACCCATCGGAAGCATTTCATTTCGCCATTCGCCATTCTTCTACAAATGTGCGACATTCCCACATCTTTCTCCTGAGCTTCCGTAATATCCTCTCGTATGGTAGGGACGAGAGAAATATTATATAATGCCCCATATGGAACCAAGTATAAACTCGGCTCCTCCTCTTCAAGTGGAGTGATGGACAGATTGTTGACGTGAGATTTGCGGCTTAAGGCGTCGGCAACTACGTTTGCCTTACCGGGATGATAGTGAATCTCAATCTCATAGTATTTGATCAGCTCTAACCATCTCAGTTGCCGCATATTCAACTCCTTTTTGTGAATATATATTTTAGACTCTTGTGGTCGGTGTAGAGGTGCACTAAGTTCCCAAGTAAATAGTGCCTCCACGTTTTCAACGCCAACACCACAGCAGCGAGCTCAAGATCATGAGTCGGATAGTGCTGCTCGTGGTTACGAATTTGACATGAGCCATAAGCTACCACTCTTTCTCCTTGCATCAATACACAGCCAAGCCCGATACCGGAGGCATCACAATATATGTCGAAGGGCTTGGTCGTATCAAGTTGAGCTAACACCGGGGCTGTTGTAAGATGCTTCACCAATGCTTGGAAAGCTCCTTCACATGTTGAGCTCCAAACATATTTGATCCCCTTCTTCCATAATTCAGTCATCGGCTTAGAAAGCTTGGAGAAGTTCGGTATGAATCTCCGATAATATTCTGCTAAACCGTGAAAGCTCCTGACTTCATGGACAGATGTGGGGGACTTCCATTTCAGCACTTGTTCAATTTTGCTTGGATCAACTGCAATGCCTTCTGCAGAAATAATATGACCAAGAAATGGCACTTGGCTGATCCAAAACTCGCACTTGCTGAACTTGGCATAAAGCTTATGGTCTCGCAATCGTTGAAGCACGATATGTAAGTGTTCGGCGTGTTCTTCTCAGATTTGGAATAAACCAAGATGTTAACGATAAACACCACCACGAACTTGTCCAACTTCATCATGAACACTGAGTTCATGAGGTACATGAAATGTGCCGGGGCGTTGGTGAGACCAAAAGACATGACGAGATATTCATAAAACCCATATCTCATCGACAAGGCTGTCTTCAGAACACCTTGGATCTTTATTTGATGATATCCGGAGCGAAGATCCATCTTCAAAAATACACTCGCACCCAAAAGGTGATCGAAAAGAATATCGATGCGGGGCAGTGGATATTTATTCTTGATAGTGACAGCGTTGAGAGGTCAGTAGTCCACACACAACCTCAAGGTTTCATCCTTCTTTTTCACAAACAGCGCCGAGCATCCCCATGGTGAGGAACTCGGTCGAATGAAACCCTTACTCATCAGATCATTGAGCTGCTCCTTCAATTCAGCTAGCTCATTCGGAGCCATCTTGTACGGTCTCCATGATATCGGTGTCGTCCCGGGTACAAGTTTGATCTTGAACTTGACATCCCTTTCGGGTGGCATGCTCAGAAAATCATCCGGAAATATGTCCAGATATTCACGGACCACACAAATATCCTCAAGCTTTTTGGCTTCCGTGTTATATGTGGCTGGAACTCCTTGAACCGAACGGTCAAAAATGAGAGTATGTGGTCCATGAAGTGGAGAGTTTAAATGAACCACACGTGGAATGATGTCAGGAACAGCACCACGGCGATGTAGCCATGAGATTCTTAAAATGACATTGAGTTTTTGACTCTCTAACATGATTACAGAAGTCGGTATAGATTCCTACCCAATTGTAATGGTGCTCTGTAGACCATCCTATCAGCTGTTATTTTCCCACCCAAAGAGCAAATCAAGTATGGACTATTTGTGTGAATGACAGGCAATTGGTATTTAATAACATAAGATTGACTTATGAAATTATCGGTTGTACTGGAGTCAAAAAGTATGACTACGGGATGATCTAAATAAGAAAACGTACCCGCAAGGACGGGTTCGCCTTCCGGCACGTCTTCGATAGCTAAGTGGTGGACATTGCCGGGTTTTTGTGCTGGTTTCTTGGGCAGGTTGCGGGGTTGATTGGCATCCTGATACGGTGCTGCACCCCTGCCCTGTCGCTGCTCAGGGCAGTCTTTGGCAATATGCCCGACACGGCCACACGTGAAGTACGTGTAGGGTGTCGGGATCCCTCTGAATTGAGGACAGAACCCCGGTGCACGCGGTTGAAATGAAGGTGCATGCAGGACCATCCTTTACTGCTGCTGTTGCTGTGGTGGATATGACTGTCGCAAGCTTGGAGCATTAAATTGACAACCGCGAAAACGAGGCGGTGGCGCCAGTGGCTGCCATCTTTGACCGGATGGTGAGCGATACACCACGCAGTATTTTTGTGGCGCCCCACCACTGCTGTCTGCCACGCGCTGCATTTCATATTATCAGAACCGCGCTCGCGCTGAGCATTTTCTTGTAAAATCACGACATTAACAAGGTCGTTAAATGTGCCACGGTTGCTTTGGGCGAGATGGACCTTCATTTTGGAATTCAGGCCCCGGAAGAACGTGTTTCGTTTCTGTTCCTCCGTTCCCACAAATCCTAGCGCATACTGCGCCAACCGGTTGAATGCTCCGGAGTACCCATGAGCACTCCTCTCCCCTTGTTTCAGCTCCAGATACTCCTGGAGCTTCCTCTCCATAACCCCGGGAGGTATATGATAGGCGCGGAATGCCTCCTGGAACTCCATCCATGTGATGGCATGGCCAGCCGGTAATGAGGCGATGTAGTTTTCCCACCATGTACCGGCTTCCCCTTGAAGCTGTTGCTCTGCATACAGCGCCTTCTGGTGTTCGGTGCACCGAAGTAGACCGAACTTCGCCTCAACAGTGTGGATGAAGCTTTCCGCCTCCAAAGGCTCTTCGGCTTCCGTAAAGACCGGTGGATGGGTTGACAGGAAGTCCAAATATGAACTCTGTTGGGGCTGGCGTTGCCCATTGTCTTGGCGTCCTCCCTGATGGGACACATTTTGCTGCACCAGCTTTCGCAGCAACTCTGTTTGCTCGTCGCGCGAGCCAAGTACTGCGGCGAGAATCTCCGCAAGATTTCTTGGGAGTACTGGTGGTGGAGGAGGTTGTTGCTGCTGCGTTGTGGTTTGCTCCGGGTGTGGAGACTCTTCACCAAGAACCTGACTTGGACCTCCCTCCTCTTGCGTAGACCGTGTACGCACCATTCTGCATTCATACCATTCAAACGATCAGCACATGTTTGTTTACTCCATCCAGTCTATACAATAGTAGTGGGAGAATGGAATAAATTATACCCATAACATTCACACATATGAATAAAGTATAAGTTTTATACAACATATACATCCCTGGACCATGTCACACGATTGAGTTCCAAATTAATGAACTTTATGGATTAAAAGATCATTTCGACCATCGTGGGTCGCCACGGGATGTTAAGTGCGTTAGCATGCATAAACCCTCGCTATTGTACTGGACCCCGACATGTCCTCGCTCGAAGTGATATTTTGAGTGCATAAAATTTTTGACTCCACTCGCTGTTTTACAATAGCCGCTGGATATGAAAATGTGAAACCATGTGTTTTGGTTGAAAACTTCACACATGGTTTTCTCTGTCTAGCTTCAGGTCCAGCAGACCAGTTTGAATAATTTAACTGTTTTGGCCACCTTGGAGGCACAATCTGGACTAGAGTTCAACAAAAAAGTTGTAGTAGACTCAAAAAGGAATCCACATTGTATTTATTTGCCTCCATAGCCTTTCTAGTTTATTAGTTATGGTGTTTACAAGTTGACAGATTTTTCTCAGGAATTTTGACAGCACCTCCTTTACAAGTGGCTGTTTTGTTCGCAAAATTCCAACTATTTATGCCCCCAATCTAGGAAAACACTGAACTACAAAGTTGTAGCAAATTTCCTACACTTTCCAAAGGTATCTTACTTGACCCTTAGAACGTTTTCTACAAGAAACTATGGTCGAAATACAAAAAATTCCAGAGAGCATTTTTGGCCTGCCCTGTTTCTGGACAGTGCATACTCAACTGAGATTTTCATCCATTTGGATGGGGATTCTGTTCTGGAATTATACAGAAAAGTTGTAGAAGACTTCAAAATGTTTCTAGAATAGTATCACACACCTCCATTTGTTCAACCAATCCAATGTTATACCCTGTTTAAGTTCAGCAAAAATTCTGCCTGAAACAGGGGAGGTTGCTCCTAAGTCTTTGGAAATGAATCTACACTTCCCATGGACTCTTAGTGCAATATGGGAGTTTACTTACCCCTAAATGGAATCCTAAACTCCAATTTGACTCTTTTTCTTTGAAAATATCCTTTTTATGCAACTAATAACTTATCTCGGTACTACGTTTCCTCACCAAAGAAAAATCCTTAGCCGGTACTCTGGCATATATGTGTCAAATGGTGGAACTAAGAACGTCACTCACAAACGATTTCTAAGCGTCATGCTCTAACATGGTTAATGTACCTGGAGAATACCACACAATAATGGTGCACACAAGGGTTTAACATTTCAAGCAGGTTCATATCATAGTAAAAACATACGGTCCGTATCATTGCCATACGAATCGTCCTTGAGTCAAGCCACGTCTCATGGTACATGGTCGTGTTTTCACACCACACGACGAGGAACCCGAGTAGAGCGCGAACGGGTCGTCATGGTTGGCAATTTTATCAACCCAACGGATACCACCTACTGTCTCATGACCGTTGAGGCACGCCGATGGCAAGCACTGCGTATGGCCTTTTGAACATTAAACGTTCAAGAGTTGCATACTATCGTGTTGCTTACCACACAATGGGGTATTCTCACTTTTGCCTAAAGCATGCTGGAGATCAGCGTTTTCATATGCTCTCGGAACCATGAGAAGGTTCAGAGACTCATGTTTTCACTACCATGCCAAGCCACGGTAAACAATTCCATACCATTGCTCGTATGGCGAGCTTACCAAATATGATCCGCCTGCGGTGGCGTACCTTACCTCTTACCTGACGTCAGAGCGTCGTTATAAATTAATAACACATAAGTTAGCTTTTCTGCCTTAAGTAGCTACTACTATAATAGACCTTATATGGGCATAATGACTAATTCTCACTTGATTACTTCTATGTTTTCAATATAGGCTGCGGCTCTGATACCACGCCTGTGCAGAGCACCCTGTGGTTCTCCCACTCCGGGATCGCAGAGGGTAGTGCCGTGCGATGCGGCACCCAACAGCACACAAGAAAAGATTAAGAACAACATACAAACTTTTATTTTACATAAAAACACAGCGGAAGTCTTTTACAAACTTAATTATACAGCGGAAGTATTATTCATAACTAGTCTCTCATCCTAACTAAGCAAAAGTGCAGCCGTCCAGGCCGGGGACGCTACACACTAGCAACACTCACACCACGATCACGGTGGCGTGCAGGGCTCCAGCTCGGCCGTGTACCCCAACGGGGGCATCGCCTCGTCCTCAGACCCTTCCTCATAACTCTCACCTGCAACAGCTCAAATATTGCAACCGTGAGCATGATGGCTCAGCAAGGCTTAACCGACAACTCTAATCATGAAACTCTACACACAGGGATTAATAATAAAAGAAATGACATTTGCGATAAAGACACGCCTACAGGTTAATCCTTACTTTCAGTTTTATAACAGCAGATCAATGAGCCTTAGGCAGCCCTCACATCAGAAGTCCACAATCAAACAAGATACACTTTCCTCCGATGTGGTGATGCCCAAAGTGGAAGATAAACTTAATTAGCTCTACAGATACAGCATACGTGGTTTCAAGACATTAATAGTTCAATGCAGCATATTCATCTGGCTTCTTTCACTTCTTACTACGTCACAGTACAGTGAACAAGCAGTACCCAAATAACCATGAGGGACGGTGATTGCAATCAATATACACCCGGATAACACGTCACATATACCCACGTTCTGAAGTGTGGTGCTTCACAACTTCGTACTATTTTGTATGCAGCAACATTTCAAAGGCAACCCAAATGCCGAACCGGTCCATCCGTAATGGCAGGAGGTCCCCGCGTGGAGTGTGTCTGTGCCCACCGGCAGATTTACACCTTGCTACACTCAACCCACTCCTATAAAACAGTTGGGTAAGCCTCGGCACCCAGGTTAACCAATTACATCGGTTTCCTAGTTCCCATATGCCAGTATGCATCTGGTACTGTTCAAACTTGTCCAGCAGGGCCGCACGCGGCTCGTTCCTCAATCGACACCAACAGGGCTACGCATATGAGACCTCCGCTCACTGCCTCCTATCCCCCCTGCTGGGTCTCAGTTTCACATTCTTAAGCCATTCTCTATCTCTTTCTAATCCGTAAAATTCCTATTCGCGAGTAGATTCCAACCACTCAACTCCTACCGAGATCCTAAGAACATTAGCATGACATTCTCTACTCGTCTAGTTTGTAAACTACCCAAACCTTCATAGGATTTAAAGTCATGCGAGTGGGGTTTCAAACAACCTATCTCTAATGCAACCATTTCAACCTAGACATAAGTGATACAAATGAAAACTTTGCAAAAGGTAAGTAAATGCAAACCGGTGCTTGCCTGGTTGCAAGTCAAAAGGAAAGTTAGCATCTGGTGGGAGGACGTCCAACGGCTCCGGTGTGTCCTCAACTTCGGTCACTATATGAAATATAGCAATATATATATATATATATATATATATATATATATATATATATATATATATATATATATATATATAGTGCTAGTTAAGTATAAGAATTACCATTCTATTCATAGCTACTGCTATTTAGGTTCCTTAATTGGCTTTGGGATTTTTCCAGTGGATACTAGACTCCATAAGGTTGATCTAAGCAAAATTTGAAGAAATTTCATTGAAGCTTGTCGTCTCCAAAATTTCCACAAGTACAAGGCTTATCTGAATTTTGAGCCCAGATCTGAAGTTTTGACATGGATAAAAGTTGAAGATCTAATTAGAGCAGGTCTCTCTAACAAAATTTTTTTACCATTTTTGGAGCTACCTACAGGGAGATATGAGTTTATGAAGTTGGTGAACAATTCTGAAAAAGTTTCTGTTTGGTTTGAAATTTTCAAATGAAGGTTGAACTTGGGAATATAATTTAGCCTAGCAAATGAAGTCCACTGAGGCTCAAATTTTTACAGGAGATCACTAAAGTTATGAAGAATCTTCTGGCCAAATTTGAGAAATTTCCATAACAGTGATCTTCTGGAATTAATTCCCAAAATTTTAAGTTTGATTAATTTTGGAGAAAATTCCAGAGATCTTCAGATCAAATTCTTTGCATTTCTGCAAAGTACTGACTGAGAGGAATCCAACCAAAATTTGTTTCACAAATTTTGGACACTCCTACTAATAGTTATGGGGTTTCAAAGTTTGGCCTAAATCTGAAATTCAAAAAAAGTTTAAACTCTTGTTGTGGGCCCCATGATTTAAATCGGCCCACTCAGCTCGCACCCGCACCCGATCCCATGCCACAAGCCGTTCCACGCATGGAAAACTGAGGCTGACCGGTGGGACCTGGTACCCTTCGTCTTCCTCGCGCTGCCCGTGCTCCCCGCGGTGGCACACTGCGGCGAGGCTCGCCGATACTGGGTTCCCGTGGTCCAAGCTTCACCAAACTTACCGCCTGTGAGTTTTACACCGTGCTGAACACGATGGTGGGGTCGGGGAGGGATGACAATGATCGGAACAGTGCTCGCAATGGTGGCCATGTCGAGTCCCACTTCGGCGACCTCGTTCTCATTCGGCAATGGGTCATTCGGGCTAGGGTTTGCTCCAAAAGCACCAGTGAGGCATGGGCGACCTCGACCTATAGCCCGTTCTCCATGAAACACACCGGAGATGGGACCTCACCGGCGACCCGAGCCCGCAAAACAACTACGGCGACAAAAACTCGGTTCCCGGTACCTCTACTTGATCATTTGAGCTGCTAGGACTTTGGAAGGGTTCACAAGCATGTGAAGAAGCTATCCTAAGCTCATCTACCGTGGAGCTACTCGGAGCACAATAAATTTCCCTGAAGAGTTCTCGGTTTTCTCAAGAACTGCCGGCGCCAAACATCAAATTACTCGGCGCCAGAGAAAGGGAATCAGGAGCTCATTGTTGGGAAGGAAGAAGGGTTCCTAACGCATCTCACGAACCTTTTGTTCGAGCTGTAGAGGCTGTCAATCTGCCGGGCAACAGTGCGGCGCAGAGGCGATCAACACCATATGTCTGAAAGAAAACCTAGCTCGCGGGAGCCAACCGATGGTGCTAGCGTCTTCTTAGGGATTCGGAAAGAAGAAGGGAGACTTGGCGCAGCTTTCCCATGGCTCAGTGACACGAGAAGCACGCCGATCTCGCCGGGCGTCGATGAGCCGAAGAACTTGTTCCGCCGGGTGAACGTCTCAACAGGAGTTTGGACGGAAGAGGGAAGGGGCTAGGGAACACGCTGGAGAGACGAGGTGGAGTGTCGAGGGCACTCAGTGGAGGCTGAGTACGTGGAGAAATCAGTCGAGGTGACGGGCACGTCGTCGGCTGGCCGATCGTGCAGCCGCTCGGTGGCGTGCCGAGGTAAAAACAGAGTCGGCTACTGCAAATTGTGTGGATGACTGCTGGGTCCCACTCCCTCATTTCTTATTCAATTTTTCCACCGATATGTTACCACAGCTACTCACAATTAGAAGCTATACTTCCACACCAAGTCATGTTTTGAATTTTTGAATTCAAATGAACTGAATTCTGGTGTGGAATTTGAAATATATTTGGCTCTTTGAATTTGAATTTGAATTTGAAGCTTCCCTATTGCATGATTCAAAACACTAGCAAACCAAGCACAATTAAAGCTGAATTTTTGTATGGATGCTCATTCAAATGTGGAGAGCACATTTATGGAACCAAATTTGGAACTTGAGGAAGTTGGGATTTGAAACTGAAATTTAAATTCAGATTCGAGGGCTTCCTTCTTTAATCCCAAACAAATAGTAGAATCCCTTCAAATGAGCTGAAATTTGAGAGGCCTAAATTTGAGAGGCCTAATATTTGGATTATGGAGACTCAAGTTATGAATTTAGGTCTCCATGTTTAGAAGTTTTAGGGAAGTTTGAATCATCACTTTGAACTCACACCGTTATCATTCAAAGTTTTAATTCCCCTCATTTTTCCTAGGTATGAATGTGCTGAATTCATTGCTAGCACTTTTTTAGATATTTTACATGGGGCTCACAAGGCCTCTTTCTTGACACGTCCCTGCCTGGGACGTATTCTGCACTATCGTGCGGAGCAGGACGGTCTGCTCGTCACGAGAGCCAACTAGCGTCGATATCACATCCGCCAGAGTAAGCGGAGGAGGTGGTTGCTGCTGCGGTGTGTTGTCGTAGGAGGTGGCTGGGATTCATCACCCCCTTGTTGACTCGAGCCCCCAACGTCGTGTGTGGCCCGGGTACGAAACATCCTGCAACCATGATGACAATCAAATCAGACCCACAGCATACTCCATGCAGTCCATAAAATAGTTGTAAATCATAATGACGGTAAAAATGCGATACATCTTGTACATGAATAATGTAATAACATTGCACAAGCTACACCATTACCAGACCAAATAAATAATAGTGAAATCCAAATTGATGGACTTCCTCTTTGGAAGTTCATCTCAACTAGATTTGGTCTACGAGACGTTAATATCGCTTTGTTATCACGTATACTACCCTTTCATCTTCAATACGACACAAACATGGTCTCTAGTAAAAAGAACATGAGTGTGAAAATACTCAAATCCTTCACTAGTTTAACATAACAACTCATCAGTATGTCCTACACCATTGGGTGTAGTAAAACCCTCATAGGTACAACAATTTCTCAAATGTGTTCAACCGCTCTTTTCTCTGCCAAAAATGACCAGTTTCTACTTATCCCAGATTTTGATCTAGTGCATGACATTTTCATAACTCAAGTTGAATACCAAAGTTGAATTTAACTTCAGTAGATTTCCAACGAGTATTTATTTGCCCCTAGATCAGCCCTGATAAAAATTATGATAATTCAAAGTGAACAGATTTCCTGGAAGAATTTTGACAGCACCTCCTTTGAAAATTGCTATTTTCAACTCAACATTCCACTGAATTCTGTACAGCAACTGCAAAAAAATTGAATTACAAAGATGGAACACGTATCCTAATCTTTCCAAAAAGGTATCCTATGACTATTTTGGATTTTCTACAGTAAGTTATGCTTGAAAAATAGACTAGTCCAGAGAGAGCTTTGAGTCTGTCCTGGTTCTGGACGGTTTACACTCATCTGGTATTTCCACCAGTTTGATGTGTGATTCCGTTCTGGCTGTCTACAACAAAATTGTAGAGCACTTAATCCCCTTTCCATAACTATATCCCACACCTCTATTGGCTAAATAACTTGTGAGTTATGCTCTGTCAAAATCCTGCAATGTTTCTGTCAGAAACAGAGCACTCTGTTTTTCAAGTCCCTTGGGCTGAACTACTCAATTTTTGAATTTTTCTTCAAAACCAGAGACCTACGAACTAAAATTTGTTATATTAGTTCCTTTTCAAAGTTTTTTAATGCAATCATGATTCTTATACGTCAGTACTATGTTCCTCACAAAATGGAAAATCCTAACCGGATTATACAGGCATATACGACTCAAATCGTGGCACTAAAAACGGTATCTCGCAAACGTGTGTTACACGAGATATGTAACGTGGTTAGTCCTGCATAAGAACACTCAATAATGATTCACTCAAATGTTTTGTCATTGCAGGAAGGTCCATATTTGAATGTAAATACATACGGCCGTATCATTGCCATATGGTCGTCCTTGAGTGAAGCCACGTCGCAAGGTACATGGCCGGATTATTCACCACCCGACGGAGGTCTTCACACCTTTGCAATTAAGAACACCAGTGGACAAGCGTTTTAGTATGCCCCAAAGGACATAAAAGTCCTAGAGCACATACTTCATTTTACGAACCACACCATGGGGTCTCCTCCTCTTGTCCCTGGGTTTGCATACTGGAGGATAGTGCCGTCCATATGTCTCTAAGACATAAAGAGTCTTAGAAAACATATTCACTTTCCGCTTGTCGCTGAATGAAACATCTCATGCTACATTCCTCGCATTAGGGAGCTAACCAAAATTAACCGTTTTCGGTGCCATACCTTACCTCTTACCTGAGCGTAGGTGCCTCGTTACATAATCCAAATACAGAATTATAACAAGTAAGTTAGTCATGCCATTTTAAGTATCTATACAGATATAATCCTTATTTGGGCATACTAGCGATTCCTCACCGTAATCCTAAGTTTTCCCATAATACTGTCCTTATTTAGTGTGCTATCCCCAAAGCAGCTCGGATGCCAGCCTGTGGTGGACTAAAATGCGTACAATCTAGTATCACAGAGGGTGATGCCGCACGATACGACACCCGACAGCACACACGATAAGGAAACCAAGTATTACATTCAAACTTACTAAGTTTGTACAAAAGTAGTACAAACCTTCAGTTTACATCTACTTTACAGATTTTACTGCAGTGGAAATTATTATACAACTCACGCCTAAGCCTAACTAGCGAAAGTCGGTTGTCCAACCCTATGGACAACCCACACTAGCTACACTCCAGCTTCATGGCGGCGTGCACGGTTCCCACACAGCCGTCATTTCTGATGGAGGATAGCCCTCGCCGGTGAACCCGCACTCCGAGTGAGTGGGGTACTCCTCACCTGTAAACACTCATAGCAGCAACCGTGAGAATGATGGCTCATCAAGTCTCATCCTACTCTCCTACACAAGAAACTCTACATGCATGTCATACCAAAGGTAGGGTGGAAGTTTGCAGTAACGCATCACAACGTTTCCATATATTTACTACGTCACGACACAGTGAACAAGCGGTACTCATAACCGCAAGGTGCGGTGAATTGACTTGATATACACATGCAGGGATACCCGAATAGCACGTGACATACACCCATCCTCGGAGCTGCAACTGCATGCTCAACCTATGTCGTACAGGATAACCTTTCACCAAACAGCCCAAATATCGAACCGGTCGCACAGAAACGAGCAGAAGGTTCCCTACACGGAGCATCTCCCTATGCCCGTTAGTGGATTTCCACCTTGCTTCCGTCAACCTACACCTATAAATCGGTGCACTATGCCTCGATGCCCGGAGGTATAGGTTACATCAGTTTACCGGACCCCATATATCCGATATGCCTTTGGTATATTCAAACTTGTTCAGCGGGACCACACAAGGATCGGTCCTTAATGGACACGGGCAGGGCTACACACACAAGACCTCCTCTCACGAATCTCATATCTCGAAACATTCATGTATGTGGCGAATCCTATATTCACGAGTAGAATCTAACTACTCAACTTGTACCAAAGTATATAAGACTTTATGCAAAACATATTCTACTCGAGGACTTATACACTACCCTTACTCTTTTTAAGATAATCTGGATATGCAATTAGGGTTTCAACCATCCTAAACTTAATGCACATATATACCTCAATATAAGTGAATATAAAGCAAAACTTGTTAAAACTTGTTAAATGCAAACCGGGACTTGCCTTGTTGCTGCTGGTCGTTGGTTAGTTTCTCCTCCAGAATGATGAAATCCAAGACCTCCGGGGCTTCCTCACCTTCAACGACTACACGTAATCAAATTAACGATATGTGTCAAATTTAATGCAAATGTGTTCATTTGACAAATATGAAGACCATAACTCTAGCTAGACATCCCTTCGGACTCTAAAATTTATACTGTGGCTTGGTGACAACCTAACCAGATACATGGCCACATTTCATTTGAAACAAAGCTCATTTGAGCCCTGCACAAATAAATGTCTAAATGGCCATTACTTGAGCTTCTAAGGATTTCCAGGGATTTTCATGGAGCACGCCATTACTTTCTGGCAACTAGAGTTTATGGTGGTTCTAGTGGAGTTGGTTTCATATAATTTGGAGAATCCTAGAGAATGTTATGGGCTTATTAATTTCAGAGAAATTTCAGAAAATGTTTCTGAACATTTTCCATTTTCTCTGGGCCAGTTCACTTATTCACACCATTGGGTGGACTTAATGAACTCGGATGGATCTGAAATTTTTCATGTGACCCAAGGATATTCAAATGAACGTCCTAGCCAAATTCCAGAATTTTCCATAAAGGGAATCTCCAGTTAAAATTCCCCACATTTTAACATTTGGGGAAGTAATTATGGACAAATAATGGGTTTCATGGACTGAAACTTGTTTTACTGGAAACTACTCGGAGAGCTGAATCCAAAAAAATTTGGTTTACTAAATTTGGACAATCCAGGCAAAATTTATGGGATTCTAAAGTTTGGCAAAAATCTGGAAAATCAAACCGAAATTCAGAAGGTTGAAACCGGGCTGGTGGGCCCCAGGGCTACGTGTCAGCCTGACAACGAAGCCACACGTTGTTCCACTCAATTATCAGCGTAGCCGCACGAAATCCCGGGGCCTGCACCCCTTCTTCTTCCTCACACCACCCGCGGCACCCGCGGCGGTGCCTCGCCGGAGAGCTCCCCGCCGGCCGTTCCACTGCCCGACCTTCGACGAGACTCGCCGCCTGTGCATAACTTCGCACGAGGAACACGCTGGTGCACTCAGCGGAGCTCGGCGATGGCCAGAACAGTGCCCGCGGTGGTGACAGCAGCCAGGAGCTCATCGGCGATGTCGAACTCGGTGTTCTATACACCTTTTTCGACACGGTTGAGAGCTCCGTGGGGACTTGTTGATCATGAATATTAACCCTGATCCTCGTTAAAACGGCCGCAACTAGGACCTCACCGGCGAGGTGCCCTGTTTTCGGCCGCCGGCACGAAAAACTCCCGGAACTACGATTCTAGTGCATGAAACTTGGTGCTACTTGAGCGAGGAGGTGCGCTAGATGTTCTAGAGCGTGTCTGGTGTGGAGCTCGAGTGGCGGTTGCCCGTGTGCAACAAATTTTGCCGGCAACCGAACTCTAACCCTAACGCACACCATGGAAAGAAACGAGCAATACTTGCTCTACGTCACATTAAACGGCAAACGGCTTTCTCCTACAGCTTCAGCGTGAAAAGGCGCACCTTTTCTTCTTCGGTTGCGGTGCATGAAACTGCCGGTATTCGCTGGTCGCCGGTGATCAGAGGGAAGTGGGGAAGAGCTCGGTTGCGGGAGCAAGAACATTTTGCGTGTGGCTCGGTTCAACTCAGAGATGGGGAGAACAACGTGAGCTGTGCGTCTTGCTGGAGTTTGCAGCGACGAATTCACCGTGAGGTGGTGGGGTTGGGGAGTGTGCCTGCGGTACGTGGCTGCTCGGCGGTCACTTCCGAGAAATGAACCAGGTTGAGTCGGTTCAGTGATTCTTCAGCCACTGACAAGTGGGTCCCTCTCCCTCTAATTATTTTTCATTTCTCAGCTGATGTTACCCTCATCTACTCACAACTAAATAGTAGACCTCACCACCAAGTCAGGATCTAAATTTGAACTCCTCAAGTTTGAGCTCGTTAGCTAAATTTGATTCACATTTGAATTTGAATTTCAAATTCAGTTTTGAATTATTTCAAATATAGCTCCCGACAAGATCAGCTCCAATGTATATGAAAATTGGTGGAGTAACTCATAAAAATGTGCTGAGTTTGAATATGAATCCACCTTTTGAATTCAGGTGATGAAAGTAGCTGGAATTTGAAATTACATTCAAACTAGCCCTTTTTTATACTTGTATCCAAAAGTGCCTCGAAAAGGTTTGGACTTGCATGAAACTCGGCATGAGCATTTCTAAGAATGTCTAGGACCCAATTGTGAGCTCAGCCTCTAATGTTTACATGTGGTAAATCCTACTTTTGGATTTGTGAGTTTTTCCTTTAACCATCCTATTGATGGTGGTTACTTACTCTTCAAATGGGTTCATGAGATCTCCACAAAATGAGCTGTGGTGTGTGTGATGTGATGAACACTTTAGCAAGTGAAATCTTGGGCCTTTACAATCTCCGGTTCACTGTACGAAAAAGGTGTGCGTGCAAGCCTAGGTGGTGTAGCCGAAAACCGTTCCTCATTTGATCCAGCCGTTAGCTAGAATTTTGAGTTGTCCTGAACCCTAATTCATAGCGATGGAGCTCGGTCTACAACCAAATTCATCACGCATGAGTAGTTAGGGTTCATTATGATCTAGGAGAATCTTTGCTAGGTCGCTACGGTCCTTCTCGATCAAACTGCGATTGAAACCATCAAAGACCGTATGAGTTCTTTGAGTTTTGTCGCCGCTGCCGTTCTGCAGGCTCGGGTCGCCAGTGAGTCCCACCTCCAGTGTTTTTTATGGAGGTAGGGATACAGGTCAAGGTTGGCCATGCCTCACTGGTGCTTTTGGAGCAAACCCTAGCCCGAATGACCAACTCCCGAGTGAAAACGAGGTCGCCGGTGCAAGCACTATTCCGGTCATTGTCACCCTTCACTGACCCCACCATCATGTTCAGCATGGTGTAAAACTCACAAGCGGCAAATTTGGTGAAGCTTGGGGCATGGGACCCAGCCCAGGAGAGCTCTCCGGCGAGGGTAGCTGCGGGGAAGCGCGGGCACCGCGAGGTAGACGAAGGGGGGAACGGTCCAAACTATCAGCCTCTGTATTCGGCGCGGGGATCAGTTTGCAGCCGGATCGGATGCGGCTGCTCGGGTAGAACCCCGTGGGCTTCGGTGTGGCTGCGATGTCAGTGGCCCAATTCAAATAGTGGAGCCCATGACCAGAGTTTAAACTTTTTCCGAATTTCAGATTTAGGACAAACTCCAAACCTCCATACTTTTAGTAGGAATATCCAAAATTTGTGAAATAAATTTCGTTGTATTCCTCTTAGTCACTACTTTGCATAAATGCAATGAAATTGGTCTTAAGATCCCTGGAAGTTTCTCCAAAATTCATCTAATTAAAATTTTGGGAATTAATTCCTGGAGATCCCTGTTATGAAATTTTCTCAAATTTGGCCAGAAGATCCTTCATAACTCTAACGATCTTCTATAAAAATTTGAACCTCATTGAACTATATTTGCTAGTCTAAATTGCCTTCCCAAATTCATCCTTCATTTGAAAATTGCAAACTAAACAGAAAATTTTTCAGAAATGTTCACCAACTTCAAAATTCAATTTCTCCATGTAGGTAGCTCGAAAAATTCTAAAACAAATTTTGGTAGACCCAGGGAGACCTTCTCTGACTATATCTTCCACTGCTAGCTATGTCAAAGTTACAGATTTGAGATCAAAATTCGGAGGAGCTATGTACTTGTGGGAATTATAGAGACTACAAGCTTCCATGAAATTTCTACCAATTTTGCTCAAATCATCCCCATAGAGTCTAATATCCGCTGGAAAATGCCAAAGCTAATTAAGAAACCTTACTAGCAGTAACTATTAGTAGAAGCTTGCTTCTTATAAATTATTATCACTCATACACATATTTTGTTGCATATCATATAGTGACCGAAGTCGAGGACGCTCCGGAGGCCTTGGTGATTCTCCCACCAGAAGCTAACTTCCCCTTTAACTCGCAACCAGGCAAGCCCCGGTTTGCATTTAATTACTTCTGCAATGTTTTGCTTTGTATCACTTATGTCTATGATGAAATGCTTGCATTAGAGTTAAGGTGATTGAAACCCCACTTGCATGACCTCTAAATCCCATGTAGGGTTGGGTAGTTTACAGCTCAATGAGTAGAGAATGCCGTGCTAATGTTCTTAGAATCTCGGTAGAAGTTGAGTAGTTGGATTCTACTCGTGAGATAGGATTTCATCACACGGGATAGAAAGTAACAAACAATGGCTTAAGAATGTGAAATTGAGACCCAGCAAGGGGGATAGGATGAAGTGAGAGGAGGTCTCACGTGCGTAGCCTTGTTGGTGTCGGTTGAGGACCGAGCCGTGTATGGCTCTGCTGGAAAAGTTTGAATGGTACCGGATGCATACTGCTATATGGGGAACCAGGAAACCGATGTAATTGGTTAATCTGGGTGGTGAGGCTTACCCAACCATTTTATAGGAGTGGGTTGAGGGTAGCGAGTTGTAGATCTACCGGCGGGCACAGACACGCTCCACGTGGGGACCTCCTGCCCGTTAAGGATGGACCGGTTCGGCATTTGGGTTTCCTTTGAAAGGTTGCTGCATACAACAGAGTAGGAAGGTGTGAGGCACCACACTTCTCAAATGGGTGTATGTGACATGTTATTCGGGTGTCTATTGATTGCAATCACTGTCCCTCACGGTTATTTGAGCAACGAAAGAGACCACAAGAATATGATGCATTGATCTGTTATTGAATTGCAACCATGTATGCTGTAGATGTAGAGCTCGCTAAAGTTATATTGCACTTTGGGCATAACCACATCGGAAGAAAGCGTTTCTTGTTTGATTGTGGAATTGTGATGTGAGGGCTGCTCAAGGCAAATTATATTGCTGCTGGAAACTGAAAGTAAGCATTTACCTGTAGGCCAGTTCTTTATTGCAATATCATTTTCCTACATTAAGAATCCCTGCATTTAGTCTACAATTGAGTTGCTTCAGGTGAGGCTCATGACGAAGGCTCCGAGGATGAGGCGATGCCCCCGTCGGGGTACACGACCGAGTTGGAGCCCTGCATGCTGCCGTGATCTCCATATGGTTGCCGCTAGTGTGTAGCGTCCCCGGGCTGGATGGCTGAACTTTTGCATAGCTTGGATGAGAGTTTAGCTATGAATAAGACTTCAGCTGTAGATAAGTTTGTAAAAGACTTCCGCTGTTTATGTAAATAAAAATTTGTATGTTTTCCAATTCTTTTCTTGTGTCCTGTTGGGTGCCAAATCGCAAGGCACCACCCTCTGCAATCACGGAGTGGGAGGACCATGGGGTGGCCCCCACAGATGTGGTATTAGAGCCGCATTGGGTAGCACGCTCTAAAGAATCTACTTTGAAAACTTAGAAGTAGTCGAGTGAGGATTATTCATTATGCCCACATAAGGTCTATTATAGTAGTAGATACTAAGGTGGAAAAGCTAACATACTTGATATTAATTTGTAAGACGCTCCAACGTCAGGTAAGAGGTAAGTTACCCCACCACAGGCGGATCAATTGTGGTAAGCTCGCCATACCAATAGTGGTATGGAATAGTTTCCATGGCTTGGCACGGTAGTGAATATGAGTCCATGAACCTTCTTATGGTTCTGAGAGCATATGAAAATGGTGGTCCCCAGTGTGCTTTAGGCAAAAGCGAGGATACCTCATCATGTGGTAAGAAACACGATAGTGTGCAACTCTTGAACGTCCAATGTTCAATGGGCCATACGCAGCACTCGCCATCGGCGTGCCTCAATGGTCATGAGGCAGTAGTTGGTATCCGTTGAGTTGATAAAATTCCCAACCGTGATGACCTGTTCGTGCTCTACTCGGGTTTCCCGTCGTGTGGTGTGAAAACGCGACCATGTACCTTGAGACGTAGCCTGACTCAAGGATGATCCGTATGGAAATGATACGGACCGTATGTTTTTACTATGATATGGACATGCCTGGAATGTTAAACCTTCGTGTGCCCCATTATTGAGCTGTTTTCTTAGGTATATTCACCATGTTAGAGCATGACGTTAGAACACTCTTGTGAGTGATGTTTGTAGTTCCACCATTTGACATGAATATGTCAGAATACCAGTTTGGGATTTTCTTTGCCGAGGGCATAGTACCGGCATTGCATTCAATTTTCCTCAGCACGTTGATGACCATATCCGTGTCGGAGGTGCTGTCAAAAAAAATTACAGGAAAACTGTTAAATTGTATAAATCATAACTTCTAAATCAGAATGGCTGTGGAGGCAAATAAATACAATATGGATTCCTTTTTTGAGTCTACTACAACTTTGTTGTTGAACTCCAGTCCAGATTTTGCCCCCAAATTGGCCAAAACATTTAAATTCTCCAGACTGGTCAGCTGGGCCAGAATCTGGACAGGGAAACCATGTTTGAAGTTTTCAATTCAAATCACTTGGTTTCATATTTAGATATACAGCGGCTGTTGTAAAACAGTGGGTTGGATTCGAATATATTATGCATTCAACATATCACTTAGAGCGAGGACATGTATGGGTCTTGTACAATAGCGAGGATATATGCATTCTAATGCACTTAACATCCTGTGGCGACCCACGATGATCGAAATGAACTTTTAATCCATAAAGTTCATTACTTCGGAACTCGATTATGGTAACATGGTCCAGGGATGTATATGTTATATAAAGTGTATACTTTATGCATATGTGTGAATGTTATGCGTATCATTTGTTTCCTTCTCGCACTACTATTGTATAGACTGGGTGAAATAAACAAACATGTGCTGATCATTTGAATGGTGTGAATGCAGAATGGTGTGTACACGCTCGACGCACGAGGAGGGAAGCCCAAGTCAGGTTCATGGTAATGAGTCTCCAGCCCCGGAGCATACCATGACGCAGCAACAACCACCTCCTCCACCACCAGAACTTCCAAAATCTCTCGCGGAGCTTCTTGCCACAGTACTGAGTTGCTGCGGATGCTGGTGCAGCAGAATGCGTCCCGTCAAGGAGGACGCCAAGATAATGGGCAACGCCAGCCCCAACAGAGTTCGTATTCAGACATTTTGACAACCCATCCACTGGTCTTCATGGAGGCCGAGGAGCCTCTAGAGGCGGAAAGCTTTATGCGCACCCTCGAGGCGAAGTTCGGTCTACTTCGGTGCACCGAACATCAAAAGGCTCTGTTTGCAGCGTAACAGCTTCAAGGAGACACCTGTACATGGTGGGCGAACTACATCGTCTCACTAGCGGCTGGCCATGCCGTCACTTGGGTGAAGTTCTGGGAGGCGTTCCTGGAGCTCAAACAAGGCGAAATGAGTGCTCATGAGTACTACAGGACATTTAACCAGCTGGCGCAGTATGTGACAGAGTATGTGGGGACGGAGGACCAGAAGCGGAACACATTCTTCCAGGGTCTAAACCCCTAAATGAAGGTCCACCCTTCCCAAAGCATCCGCGGCACATTCAATGATCTCGTCAATGCCGCGATCATACAAGAAGATGCTCAGCGCGAGCTCGTTTCTGACAAGTGGAAACGTAGCGCGCTTCGAGCAACAGTGGTGGGGCTCCACAGAAATACTGTATGGTGTATCGCTCACCATCTGGTCAAACATGGCAGCCACCGGCGCGACCACCGCAGTTTCGCAGTTGTCAATTTAATGCGCCTAGCTTCCAACTGCTGTATTCACCACAGCAACAGCAGCAGAAACGGATGGTCCCGCGAGCGCCTTCATTTCCGCCACGTGCATCGGGATTCCATCCAAAGTTCGGGTGGAACCCGACACAATATACGTGCTTCACGTGTGGCTGTGTCGGGCATTTTGCAAAGGCCTGCCCCGAGCAGCAACAGGGCAGGGGTCCAGCACCGTATAAGGGTGCAAATCAGCCCTGCAATCAACCCAAGAAACCAGCACCAAAACCCGGCAACGTCCACCATCTAGCTATCGAAGACGTGCCGGAAGGCGAACCCGTCCTTGCGGGTACGTTTTCTTTATTAGATCATCCCGTAGTCATACTTTTTAACTCCACTGCCACCCATAATTTCATAAGTCAATCTTATGTTATTAAATACCAGTTGCCTATAATTCCCACCAAAAGTCCATATTTGATTTGCTCTCCGGGTGGGAAAATAACAGCTGATTGGATGGTCTATAGAGCACCATTGCAGTTGGGTGGGAATCTATATCTGACTTCTGTAATTATATTAGAAAGTCAAAAACTCGATGTCATTCTAGGTATGTCATGGCTACACTGCCATGCTGCTGTTCTTGACATCGTTCCACGAGTGGTTCAATTAAACTCCCCACTTCATGAATCACATACTCTCATTCTGGACCGTTTGGTCCAAGATATTCCAGCCACTTATAACACGGAAGCCACAAATCTTGAGGATATTTGTGTGGTCCTTGAATATCCCGACGTGTTTCTGGATGATCTACCGGGCATGCCACCCAAAAGGGATGTTGAGTTCAAGATTGAACTTGCCCCCGGGACAACACCGATAAAATGGACACCGTGCAAAATGGCTCTGAATGATCTAGTTGAATTGAAGGAGCAGCTCAATGATTTGATGAGTAACGGTTTCATTTGATTGAGTTCCTTGCCATGGGGATGCTCGGTGTTGTTTGTGAAAAAGAAGGATGAAACCTTGAGGTTGTGTGTGGATTACCGACCTCTCAACGCTGTCACCATCAAGAACAAATATCCACTGTCCCGCATCGATATTCTATTCGATCAACTTGTGGGTGCAAGTGTGTTATTGAAGATGGATCTTTGCTCCATATATCACCAAATCAAGATCCGAGCGGAGGATATTTCGAAGACGGCCTTCTCGATGAGATGTGGATTGTATGAATATCTCGTCATGTCTTTTGGTCTCACCAATGCCCCAGCACATTTGATGTACCTTATGAACTCGGTGTTCATGCAAGAGTTGGACAAGTTCGTGGTGGTGTTCATAGACGACATATTGTTTTATTCGAAGTCTGAAGAAGAACACGCCAAACACTTGCATATCGTGCTTCAACGATTGCGAGACCACAAACTTTATGCCAAGTTCAGCAAATGTGAATTTTGGATCAACCATGTGCCATTTCTTGGTCATATTATATCTGCATAAGGCATTGCGGTTGATCCAAGCAATATTGAGCAAGTGCTGAAATGGGCGTCCCCTACCTCTGTCCATGAAGTCATAAGTTTCCTCGGTTTAGCGGGATATTATCGAAGGTTCATCCCGAGTTTCTCCAAGCTTGCTAAGCCGATGAGTGAATTGTTGAAGAAGGGGATTAAATATGTTTGGATCTTAGCATGCGAAGGAGCTTTCCAAATATTGGTGAATCATCTTACAACAGCCCCGGTCTTAGCTCAACCGGATATGACCAAGCCCTTCTGTGGCGGACCGGAATCCGCTCATCCAGGATCACAGAGGGTGGTGCCGCACGATGCGACACCCAACAGAACACGTCATAAGAACACAAGATATTACATGGGAAAAACAAACTGAACTGTACAAAAAGGTACAACTTCAGTTACAAACTAGTATTTATTTTACACAGCGGAAGTCTACTCTGTATAACTCACGCCCGCCTATCTAGCACAAGTCGGTTGCCCAGCCCTAGGGCAACCAACACTGGCTGCACTCCTCAGCTCAGCGCGGCGTGTACGGCTCCCACTCAGCTGTGGTCCCCGACAGAGGGTAACCCTCGCCGGTGGACTCATACTCCGAGTCCGTGGGTGGCTCCTCACCTGAAAAATACTCAAGCAGCAACCGTGAGCACGAAGGCTCAGCAAGGCTTAACCGACTCACCTAAACATGAAACTCTACATGAGGTGTACAATGACATAGGATAGGAATATTGCAGCAAATGGACACGCCTACAAGTTCATCCTTAGTTCAGCTTTTAGCAACAAGTTTACAGTTCAGGAAGCTGAAATTTAGTAAGCAATATTTGGTGGCAAACATGTAGCAATACAATATTATATCATATCAGCAATATTGAATCAACATATTTCATACATTATTCTACATCACGACTCAGTGACCAAGTGGTACTCTTCACAGCGAGGGACGGCGAATCGACTCGATATACACCTGCAGGGAAACCCAAAGAGCACGTCACGTACGCCCACCCGTGGAGCTGCACAGAACGCTCACTCGATGTCGTACGGGACAACCTTTCACCCAACAGCCCAAACGTCGAACCGGTCGCACCGAAACGAGCAGGAGGTTCCCCACACAGAGCATCTCTCTATGCCCGTTGGCAGATTTCCACCTGGCTGCCCTCAACCTACACCTATAAATCGGTGTGCTATGCCTCGACGCCCGGAGATTTAGGCTACATCAGTTTATCGGGGCCCATATATCCGATATGCCTTCGGTACGTTCAAACTTGATCAGCGTGGGCCGCACACGGATCGGTCCTCAATCGACACGGACAGGGCTGCGCACACAAGACTCCCTCTTGCTGCGCCCTAGTCCCTGCCAAGTCTCATTTTCATTACTAAGGTGATCTCACGTCACTCCACCGAACCCGTGTGTCCCAAGCCTATCTCGCGAGTAGATTCCAACTACTCGACTTGTACCAAAGTTCTATGAAACATTAAGCATAGCCTGTCTACTCGAGGTCTTAGACACTACCCTCACTCTTATGGAAAAGTTTTGGTCATGCAAGTGGGGTTCCATTCATTCTACACCTAATGCACATTCATACATCGCCCTAATTATGTGAACAAAGCAAAACTTGATAAAAGAGTTAATGCAAACCGGGGCTTTCCTTGTTGCTGCTGGTCAGGGGTTAGTTCTTCGTCCGGAAGAAGGAAGTGCAGCACTTACGGAGTCTCCTCGCCTTCAGCGACTACACGTTAATAAAATACTACATTTTAATGAATATGCACATGAGTTTAGGGTAATGTTTCTGCTATTAGTTCTGATAACCAGTCTCTAACAACTGGAACTCTGTTTAAGAATTTAAAGATGAACTGTGTGTTGGTGGTTTGGGCTTAGACCTAAGCACATGGTTAAGTGCTACGTGGTTTTCCCATTTTCCATATTAATCCCTCAAGTGGTTAAACAGGACAGGGGTGATCCAGAGCTCTAATGGAGCTGAGAATTTTTGTGTGAGTTCCTTGTCACCAGACAAC
Organism: Neostapfia colusana; assembly: GCA_030760725.1. Taxonomy (NCBI): domain Eukaryota; kingdom Viridiplantae; phylum Streptophyta; class Magnoliopsida; order Poales; family Poaceae; genus Neostapfia; species Neostapfia colusana. The sequence continues at coordinate 93,736,847 of JASWHV010000004.1, forward strand.
TCTCTGGACCGAAATTCAGCACTTTTCATTGAGTGGTTTGCTCAGCATAATTCTCTTAGCAAATAAGCAAAGAAGAATTAATTCTGAGGTAACACCCCTGTTCATGCCCAACTTAGTGAACTACAATTTCAATTATAGCTCATAGAGTTTGCATGAATTTCCCTAGCATTTTTGGAGCTAAGGTTTGTCCAGAACTGAATTTCCAAGTTTTGGAAATTCTCTGAAAATGTTTCTGTATTCAAATGAACACAGCACCTTCAAATTTGAATTGCTCTGATCAAATCAACTCCAAAGGGTCTGAAACTTTTACAGGGATTCACTAACATCCTAAAGAACATTCTGGCAAAATTTGGGGAATTTTGGATGAACCAAACTCCCTCTAAAATTCGTTTGCTGAAAAGCTTTAAAGAATTTTCCAGAATTAACTAATAGGCTTCATACTAATTTGTTTCATATTTGGCTTGTACTCTGTTATAGGAATTAACTAATAGGCTTCATACTAATTGGTTTCATAATTTTTGGACTCTCCTACCCCAAGTTGTGGCCTTCCCAAGTTTAAACTGAACACTGAAAATTCCAAATTGTTCAAATGCCTGCCAGTGGGTCCCACCCGGCAGGGCTTCCCCTTCCTCGCGCCAAACAGTGCCCGGGGCGGCGCACTCCGGCGAGCATCGCCGGAATGGCTTTCCCGGTCACCTCCCGACCCCAAACTCGCCGCCCCGCCCTAACTTATGACGCTGAACTCAGCTCAGGGGTCGCCGGCGGCCGTAGCTCACCGGAACAGGGCTCCCGGCGGTGACAGCGGCGGTTAGGGTTCCGGCGTGGTCGGGAATGCGTTACAACGCATCAAAACGATCGGAAAAGGGTCGGAGAGCACTGTGGAAGCTCGAGGATGATGAAAATGGCCGCCAAACCCCATGAAAAGGTCGGCAACCTAGAGCTCCACGGTGACCCGAGCTATTATTCTATGGCGGCCCGAAAAACAACCAGAACCCGGCCATTTCTGGGTCATATCCCTTGATTCTTGGTCGAGGAGGGCCGCTAGGGAGTGAGGAAGGTGTGTGTAGGCTCACCCGAGCTGGGTTGGACGGTGCAGCTAGAATTTCGGGTTAGACCGACCCCTACCCGGGTGCACTAGTTCTCGGGATTCTTAGGATCTCTCCGCGCTTGGTCTATCAATGGCTATGAGGTTTGCAGCTACACGATCTGGAGACTAAGGCGCACCTTTTTCGTGTAGAAGTCAGGCGGTGAAACTGGCCGTGGCGTGCTGTCCACGGGGAGCAATCCTCGGCTTTCCACCGGTGGCCTGAGTTCTCAGTGGGGATCATCGATTTCTGGCTGAATGAGGTGCTAACGCAGTGAGGTGGTGGGGCGGTTAGCTAGAGCACATGCTGGTGCTCCTTTTTTGTGTTGGCGGCTTGGGCAAAGGCCGAGCAGGCGCCGGCGTACAGTGGGAGGCGGAGGAGCGGTGTCGGTGGCCGAACAGAGCCGGGGCTGTGCTGTTTTGCAGAGAAGCACGCGTACGGCTCGGTGGCGTGGGGAGGGGGTCATGTAGAGGAGGGGGCGAGCTGCATCTCGGCTGCCAGCGCGAGCGAAGAGAACCAGGAGGTGGCTGCTCGGCCGGTGGCGCGCGCGGCAGCTGGCTGCGCTCGGTTGACTGAGAAAACAGAGAGAAAGACTTGGGGGCTAAGTCTATTCCACCCAATGACATGTGGGCCCCACTGGTCAGTGCTCCCCCATCCCTCAAAAGATCTCCAAAATTTTGGCAAATGAGTAATTCAAATGTTTGAAGTCTCAACTGAGCTACATTTGTATGATTGGAGAAGTTTCCCTCAAATTCAAATGGATATTTGAATTCTTGGCATATTTGGATCCTTTTTGGAAAAAGTGGGTAGCAAATCTTTTCAAAAATTATTGAAACTTTGCCTCCCCACTAATTTGGACCTGAGGAATCCAATTATGCACTTTGATCCTTGTTTTAGCTGCTGCAACCATGAGTTTGAAAGCAACAGTTTTGAATCACCCTCTCATGTGTCATCATATGTGTAGAAAGTTGGAACTAATACCCTTTTTGATGGAGGTTACTTACTCTTCACAATTCTTCACAAGATATTCACCACAAAACGGTGGTGTTGTGAGGTGAAGAAAAGTTTTTGCAAGTCCCTTTTCTTGGGCTTTTACATCCCTCCCCCCTTAAAAGAATCTCGTCCCGAGATTACAAAAGAAGAGATAGCGATGTAATAGGGACTTACCCGTGCTGAGATGCCATGAACTCCGGGTAATTTGAGCGAAGGAATTCCTCGCTCTCCCACGTCGCTTCTTTGCGGTGTGGTTGCTCCAGAGTATTTTGTAGAACCACAACGTTCTGCTACGCGTGGTTCGGGCTTTCTGATCAAGAATTTCCACCGGATACTCATCATATGTTAAATCCGGTTTCAGCTCGCCGATGTCTTCAGTAGGGACAGCAGCTGTATGCTTTAAACATTTTTGCAGTTGCGAAACATGGAAAACATCATGGACACCAGCAAGAGATGCCGGTAGCTCCAGTCTAAACGCCGCTGGCCCACACTTCTCGGTGATAGCATAGGGCCCAATGAAACAGGGAGCGAGCTTCCCCTTCACACCAAACCGGTGCACGCCCTTCATCAGAGACACGCGGAGGTACACGTGTCACCAACGTCAAAGTGCAACGGTCTACGCCTCTTATCAGCGTAGCTCTTCTGTCGGGATTGAGCAGCCTTCAAGTTAGCTTGAATCACCCGAACGCGCTCTTCGGCGTCGTTCACCACATCAACCCTGAATGTGACCCTTTCACCGGACTCGCACCAATTTAATGGGGTGCGGCATTTGCGACCGTAGAGAGCTTCGTAGGGGGCCATCTTGATACTCGCCTGATAGCCGTTGTTGTACGAGAATTCCGCCAATGGTAGGTGATCATCCCAGTTCCTACCATGGTGGATGGCACATGCTCTCAACATGTCTTCCAGAAACTGATTCACCCTCTCCGTTTGGCCATCTGTCTGAGGGTGGTAAGCGGAGCTTCTAATTAGTTTAGTACCCAAAGCAGCACGCAACTGCTCCCAAAAGCGAGATACAAACAATGCACCTCGGTCCGAGACTATAGTCGTGGGTACACCGTGCAAGCATAGAATCCTGGCGATATATAACTCCGCATATCGGTTGGCATGGAAATGTGTATGCACGGGAATGAAGTGAGCCGACTTGGTTAGTCGGTCAACGATCACCCAAATGGAATCATGCTTGTTGGATGTTAGGGGTAATCCAACAATGAAATCCATGCTCACATCCTCCCATTTCCATGCTGGGATCTTCAGGGGTTGCAACAGCCCTGATTTCCTCATATGATCAGCCTTCACTCGTCTTCACGTATCGCACTCGGATACGTACTTCGCCACTTCCCTCTTCATCCGTGTCCACCAAAATTTCTTTTTCAAATATTGGTACATTTTGTTGCTGCCCGATGAATGGAGTATTTAGACAAGTGAGCTTCATCGAGGATCTTTTTCCTCAGCTCCATATCCCGGGGTACGACTATGCGGTCATTGAACCATAGCGTCCCCTCATCATCCTTCCGAAAACATTTGATCTCCCCATTGTCTATCCGTCTCCGGAGATGTGCCATGCCTTTATTAGTCTTCTGAGCTGCAATGATGTCCTCCCTAATAGTAGGGATGAGGGAAAGGTTGTACAGTGACCCATAAAGAACCAAGTATAAACTTGGCTCTTCCTCCTCCACCGGTGTAATGGTGAGGTGATGGACATGTGATTCCCGAATCAGCGCGTCGGCAACAACATTCGCCCTGCCAGGGTGGTAATGAATATCAATTTCATAATCTTTGATCAGCTCTAACCACCTCCTTTGCCTCATGTTCAGCTCCTTCTGGGTGAAAATATATTTGAAGCTCTTGTGGTCGGTGTAGAGATGCACTAGATTCCCCAGGAGATAGTGCCTCCACATTTTCAGTGCCAAAACCACTGCAGCAAGCTCAAGATCATGAGTCGGATAGTGCTTCTCATGGTTCCGAAGTTGGCGTGAGCCATATGCGACCACACGTCCTTCCTGCATCAACACGCAGCCGAGCCCAATACCGGACGCGTCAAAATACACGTCGAAGGGCTTTGTTGTATCCGGCTGAGCTAGGACCGGGGCTGTTGTGAGATGCTTCACCAATGCTTGGAACGCTCCTTCACACGCCGTGTTCCAAACATATTTCGTCCCTTTCTTCAGCAATTCTGTCATCGGCTTGGCGAGCTTGGAGAAGCTTGGAATGAATCTCCGATAGTATCCCGCTAACCCGAGGAAGCTTCTGACTTCATGAACTGAAGTGGGAGCTTTCCATTTCAGTACTTGCTCTATCTTGCTTGGGTCAACCGCAATGCCTTCCGCTGAGATGATATGTCCCAAGAATGGCACTTGGCTGATCCAAAACTCGCATTTACTGAACTTGTCTTAGAGCTTGTGGTCTCGCAATCGTTGAAGAACGATCCTCAAGTGTTCAGCATGTTCGGCTTCTGTCTTGGAGTAAACCAAGATATCATCGATGAACACTACCACGAACTTGTCCAGCTCCGGCATGAATACCGAGTTCATGAGATACATGAAATGGGCTGGAGCATTTGTGAGACCAAAGGACATGACGAGATATTCGTATAAGCCGTATCTCGTCGAGAAAGCCGTCTTCGGGACATCCTCCGCCCTGATTTAAAGATGAACTGGGTGTTGGTGGTTTGGGCTTAGACCTAAGCACATGGTTAAGTGCTATGTGGTTTTCCCCCTTTTCCATATTAATCCCTCAAGTGGTTAAACAGGACAGGAGTGATCCAGAGCTCTAATGGAGCTGAGAATTTTTGTGTGAGTTCCTTGTCACCAGACAACTCTCTGGACCAAAATTTAGCACTTTTCGTTGAGTGGTTTCCTCAGCATAATTCTCTTAGCAAATAAGCAAAGAGGAATTAATTCTGAGGTAACACCCCTGTTCATGCCTAACTTAGTGAACTACAATTTCAATAATAGCTCATAGAGTTTGCATGAATTTCCCTAGCATTTTTGGAGCTAATTTTTGTCCAGAACTGAATTTCCAAGTTTTGGAAATTCTCTGAAAATGTTTCTGTATTCAAATGAACACAGCACTTTCAAATTTGAGTTGCTCTGATGAAATCAACTCCAAAGGGTATAAAACTTTTACAGGGGTTCACTAACATCCTAAAGAACATTCTGGCAAAATTTGGGGATTTTTGGATGAACCAAACTCCCTCTAAAATTCTTTTGCTGAAAAGCTTTAAAGAATTTTCCAGAATTAACTAATAGGTTACATACTAATTGGGTTTCATATTTGGCTTGTACTCTGTTAGGGGAATCCAAAAAAATTTGTTTCATAATTTTTAGACTCTCCTACCCCAAGTTGTGGCCTTCGCAAGTTTAAACTGAACACTGAAAATTCCAAATTGTCCAAATGCCTGCCAGTGGGTCCCACCCGGCAGGTCTTCCCCTTCCTCGCGCCAAACAGGGCCCGCGGCGGCGCGCTCCGGCGAGCGTCGCTGGAATGGCTTTCCCGGTCACCTCCCGACCCAAAACTCGCCGCCCCACCCTAACTCATGACGCTGAACTCAGCTCGGGGGTCGCCGGCGGCCGTAGCTCACCGGAACAGGGCTCCCGACGGTGACAGCGGCGGTTAGGGTTCCGGCGTGGTCGGGAATGCGTTACAACGCATAAAAAAGATCGGAAAAGGGTCGGAGAGCACCGTGGAAGCTCGAGGGTGATGAAAATGGCCGCCAAACCCCATAAAAAGGTCGGCAACCTAGAGCTCCACGGTGACCCGAGCTATTATTCTATGGCGGCCCGAAAAACAACCAGAACCCGGCCATTTCTGGGTCATATCCCTTGATTCTTGGTCGAGGAGGGCCGCTAGGGAGTGAGGAAGGTGTGTGTAGGCTCACCCGAGCTGGGTTGGACGGTGCAGCTAGAATTTCGGGTTAGACCGACCCCTACCCGGGTGCACTAGTTCTTGGGATTCTTAGGAATTCTCCGCGCTCGGTCTATCAATGGCTATGAGGTTTGCAGCTACACGATATGGATACTAAGGCACACCTTTTTCGTGTAGAAGTCAGGCGGTGAAACTGGCCGTGGCATGCTGTCCACGGGGAGCAATCCTCGGCTTTCCGCCGGTGGCCTGAGTTCTCAGTGGTGATCGTCGATTTGTGGCCGAATGAGGTGCTAACGCCGCGAGGTGGTGGGGCGGTTAGCTAGAGCACATGCTGGTGCTCCTTTTTTGTGTTGGCGGCTCGGGCAAAGGCCGAATAGGTGCCGGCGTACAGTGGGAGGCGGAGGAGCGGTGCCGGTGGCCGAACAGAGCCGGGGCTGTGCTGTTTTGCAGAGAAACACGCGTACGGCTCGGTGGCGTGGGGAGGGGGTCACGTAGAGGAGGGGGCGAGCTGTCTCTCGGCTGCCAGCGCGAGCGAAGAGAACCAGGAGGTGGCTGCTCGGCCGGTGGCGCACGCGCGGCAGCTGGCTACGCTCGGTTGACTGAGAAACAGAGAGAAAGACTTGGGGGCTAAGTCTATTCCACCCAATGACATGTGGGCCCCACTGGTCAGTGGTCCCCCATCCCTCAAAAGATCTCCAAAATTTTGGCAAATGAGTCATTCAAATGTTTGAAGTCTCAACTGAGCTACATTTGTATGATTGGAGAAGTTTCCCTCAAATTCAAATGTATATTTGAATTCTTGGCATATTTGGATCCTTTTTGGAAAAAATGGGTAGCAAATCTTTTCAAAAATTATTGAAACTTTGCCTCCCCACTAATTTGGACCTGAGGAATCCAATTATGCACTTTGATCCTTGTTTTAGCTGCTGCAACCATGAGTTTGAATGCAACAGTTTTGAATCACCCTCTCATGTGTCATCATATGTGTAGAAAGTTGGAACTAATACCCTTTTTGATGGAGATTACTTACTCTTCACAATTCTTCACAAGATATTCACCACAAAACGGTGGTGTTGTGAGGTGAAGAAAAGTTTTTGCAAGTCCCTTTTCTTGGGCTTTTACACCTTGAACGTATATTGTGATGTGTCCGGTATCGGGTTTGGCTGTATATTGATGCAAGGAGGAAGAGTGGTCGCCTATGGCTCACGTCAACTTCGTAACCACGAGCAGCACTATCCGACTCATGATGTTGAGCTTGCTGCTGTGGTGTTGGGCGTTGAAAATGTGGAGGCACTATCTACTTGGAAACTTGGTGCATGTCTACAAAGACCACAAGAGCTTAAAATATATATTCACTCAAAAGGAGTTGAATATGCAGCAACGGGGATGATTCGAGCTGATCAAAGATTATGATATTGAGATCCACTACCATCCCTGCAAGGCAAACGTGGTTGCCGACGTGCTATGCTGCAAATCTCACGTCAACAGTCTGTCCATCACTCTGCTTGAAGAGGAGGAGCCGAGTTTATACTTGGTTCCATATGGAGCATTATATAATCTCGCTCTCGTCCCAACCATACGAGAGGAGATTATGGAAGCTCAGAAGAAAGACGTGGGAATGTCGCACATTCGGAGAGAAATGAAGAATGGTGAAAAGAAAAGCTTCTGAAGAGATGGACACGGTACACTATGGTTCAAAGACCGTATAGTGGGATCTTGGACGAAACTGATTTGTCCAAGTATTCTATTCATCCGGGCAGCAACAAGATGTACTAGGATCTGAAAACCACATTTTGGTGGACACGGATGAAAAGAGATATCGCAAAGTACGTTTCCGACTGTTATACGTGTCGGCGGGTGAAAGCCGACCACATGCGCAAAGCCGGACAGCTGCAACCATTGAACATTCCGGTGTGGAAGAAGGAGGATGTCACCATGGATTTTATGGTTGGGTTACCTCTCAGCTCCCACAAACATGATACGTTATGGGTGATAGTCGATCGACTAACCAAGTCGGCTCATTTTTTTCCCGTGCATACAGAGTACGTTGCCAAGCAATATGCGGACTTGTATATCGCAAGGATCTTGTGTTTGCATGGTGTTCCCCGCACAATTATTTCTGATCATGGTGTGCTGTTCGTTGCTCGATTTTGGGAGCAGCTGCACGCGTCATTGGGGACTAAACTGATCCGAAGCTCGGCATATCACCCGCAAACGGATGGTCAAACTTAGCGGGTGAATCAAGTGCTTGAGGACATGCTACGTCCTTGTTCCATCCACCACGGTAAAAACTGGGATGATAATTTACCATTGGCAGAGTTTTCATATAAAAATGGATATCAAGCTAGCATAAAGATGGTGGCGTATGAAGCTCTCTACGGTAAAAACTTTTTCAGAATGTCCACCAACTTCAAATTTCCATTTCTCCCCGTAGGTAGCTCGAAAAAATTATGAAACAAATTTTGGTAGACCTAGGGAGACATTCTCTTGTTAGATCTTCCACTGCTAGCTATGTCAAAGTTACAGATCTGAGATTAAAACTCAGAGTAGCTATGTACTTGTGGGAATTTTGGAGACCACAAGCTTCCATGAAATTTCCTCCATTTTTTCTCAAATCGTCCTCATAGAGTCTAGTATCCTCTGGAAAAATCACAAAGCCAATTAAGGAAACTTACTAGCAGTAACTATTAGTAGAAGTTTGTACTTATAAATTATTATCACTCATACACATATTTTGTTGCATATCATATAGTGACCGAAGTCAAGGACGCTCCGGAAGCCTTGGAGATCCTCCCACAAGAAGCTAACTTCCCCTTTGACTCGCAACCAGGCAAGCCCTGGTTTGCATTTAATTAAATCTGCAAAGTTTTGATTTGTATCACTAATGTCTAGGATGAAATGCTTGCATTAGATTTAAGGTGATTGAAACCCCACTTGCATGACCTCTAAATCCTATGGAGGGTTGTGTAGTTTACAGCTCGATGAGTAGAGAATGCCATGCTAATGTTCTTAGGATCTCGGTAGAAGTCGAGTAGTTGGAATCTACTCGCGAGATAGGATTTTGTCGCACGGGATAGAAAGAAACAAACAATGGCTTAAGAATGTGAAATTAAGACACAGCAGGGGGGATAGGATGCAGTGAGCGGAGGTCTCATGTGCATAGCCCTGTTGGTGTCGGTTGAGGATCGAGTCGTGTGCGGCCTTGCTGGACAAGTCTAAACAGTACCGGATGCATACTTGATATATGGGAACCAGTAAACCGATGTAATTGGTTAGCCAGGGTGCCGAGGCTTATCCAACCGTTTTATTGGAGTGGGTTTAGGGTGGCAAGGCGTAAATCTGCCGGCCGGCACAGACGCGCTCTGCGTGGGGACCTCCTGCCCGTTACGGATGGACCGGTTCAGCATTTGGTTTTCCTTTAAAAGGTTGCTGCATACACTAGAGTAAGAAGGTGTGAGGCACCACACTTCTGAAATGGGTGTATGTGACATGTTATTCGGGTGTCTATTAATTGCAATCACCGTCCCTCGCGGTTATTTGAGTACCGCTTGTTCACTGCGCTGTGTCGTAGTAAGAATTGAAAGAGGCCAGAAAGATATGATGCGTTGATCATTATTGTATTGCAACCATGTATGTTGTAGATGTAGAGCTCACTAAAGTTATATTCCACTTTGGGCATAACCACATCGGAAGGAAGCGTTTCTTGTTTGATAATTTCGATGTGAGGGCTTCGCAAGGAACATTATATTGCTGCTGAAAACTGAAAATAAGGATTTACCTGTAGGTGAGTTCTTTATCACAATATCATTTTCCTACATTAAGAATCCCTGCATGTATAGTATCTTGTTTAGGAGTGACGGATAAACCTTGCTGAGCAATCGTGCTCACGGTTGCTATAATTGAGTTGCTGCAGATGAGTCTTATGAGGAAGGCTCTTTGGATGAGGCGATGCCCCTGTTGGGGTACATGGCGAGTTGGAGTCCTGCATGCCGCCGTGATCTCCGGATGGTTGCTGCTAGTGTGTAGCGTCCCCGGGCTGGACGACTGCACTTTTGCATATATAGGCTAAGAGTTTAGCTATGAATAAGACTTCCTCTGTAGATAAGTTTGTAAAAGACTTCCGCTGTTTATGTAAATAAAAGTTTGTATGTTTTTCCATTCTTTTCTTGTGTGCTGTTGGGTGCCTCATCGCACGGCACCACCCTCTGTGATCCCGGAGTGGGAGGACCACGGGGTGGCCCCTACACAAGTTGGCTGCATGTACACTGGAGGATGTCGATAACCCCGCGACGTACCACACACGGAGGATCCATGGGAGACATGGTGCAGCGTCTTCGACTTCTCCTTCATTGTGCTGGTTACACCAGCAGGTTAGTAGTGTACTATAACACTACCAGAGTTCTCGCAAAGAACGCGAGGAATGGAAGTCTGAGGCAATGATCTACCATGACAACAAGTTAATTAAGATACACAACTCACTAGCATGGAGATCCTCTATGGCGGAAGCAGAAAAAAAATGGCATCTGTGAGGCGATCACTTGCCAAAGTTACATCAACCATGATCATCTTGAAAGAACCAAGTACATGTATACTCCACAGCGACATAGTGGCAAGGATGAGTTCACACACGAGCCACTCCAGGAGGGTTGTACAGGCTCACAGATGAGTTTGAGCCTTGATGATGGAGTTAGCCTCAGTACTAGGATACAACATTGCTAGCAAGAGCTTTAGGATGTATGTGATCTCCTGAAGAAAACGGAGGCTATAATTCATGGTTACATGAGGATGAGGAATGGAGAGCGGAGTGAGCTCTATGTTTCAGAAGGCGAAACTTGGACTCTCTCCAGACCGCAGGGCAGCCAAGCGCCCTCGCACTTCACCACCACCTCCTGAGCCACCCAGAGCTGAATCAGAGGCTAGTACTTCAGAGGATGAAGACCAGGACCCTCAGGAGAGGGAATACATGTTATGAGTCATTTAGAGTTGGTGTCTATAATTAAGTGATATATCGAGTAGTAGCGTCATGGATGGTAGTAGTGAACTTATGCATGTTTCATTTGCTTATGAATGTTGGTGTGTGACGTGAGTTGTGGAAGCCATGTGCACTTGTCCACAACCTCGTCGTTATGTTTTATTTGCTTGAATGATGGATTATGTGATTTTAGTTGTTGAAGCCTTGTGTGATTGTCCACAACCTCGTCATTTTATTCTACGATTGAGAACCTGGATGCATTTTTTATTATAACTGTTATGTTCACATGGTTATAAATTGTCCATGTTCACAACTGCATTATTTTCAAATTGACGGCTGTATATTGTGTGTTATTTCCCTCCTTGTACCCCACAATTCTGTATCCACCTTGCATAAAGGTTTTCCCAACTGTTTACCACACTTCCATTGATCATACCATAAACTATTGTTGTTCCAACGACCTATATAACTGTTGCCTACTTTGACCATGAAATTGTTGTCCAAACACTCTAATTTGCTGATGTCCCAATTCAAGTTCCTGCATATGACCATGAGAAAATACATATATAAGTTGATATGTTTTGGTTAAATCTCTATTTGGTTGTCAATGATAGATGGACGGCAGAGGAAGAGGCCGTGGTGCAAATAACAACCACAACAACAACAATGAGGCTGCGAATTTCCCTCTTCCTGGTTGGTATGGCAGAGGTGGTCGCCGAGAAGCGGCTGACCCTATACAAAAGATGATCAACACAGAACCAGCTCATCCAAAACCTGACACAAGTGGTGGCCAATATGCAGCAAGCTCCACCACTACCGGCTGCACCACGTCAGCCGAGGTTGAGTGAGTTCCTTAGCACTCAACCACTGAGGTTTGCAAGTGCCACGGAACCACTGGATGCAGAAGACTGGTTGAAAACTATCGAGAGCAAGTTAAAGATAGTCCAATGGCAGAGACATGAGAGGGTGCTGTTTGCCTCTCACCAGTTGCACGGACCCGCAGCTGACTGGTGGACTGCCTACACCGCAGCCCATGTGGATCCTGAGAACATCACTTGGGAAGAATTCAAGCGAAGCTTCCGCAACCACTATGTGCCAGCTGGAGAGATAAAGAACAAGAGGAAGGGGTTCCTCACCCTTAAGCAAGGAAGCATGACAGTGCGTGAAAACCTCAACAAAATCACACAGCTGTCTCGCTACGCACCCGGTGATGTAGACACTGACGAGAAGAAACAAGACTGCTTCATGGAGGGACTCAACAAGGAGATGCACTATTCCATGTTTTCCAATGAGTACCCCAATTTCTAAGAGATTGTGGATAGGGCATTCATTACCAAGAAGAAAATGAGGGAGTTGGATGAAGACCGTAAGAGGAAGATGACTTGGCATGGACAATCCTCAGGAAGCAATGTTTGACCGCGCTTTGCACCGCAAACCGCAGGGAAGATGAGCCATCCCATGGTGCCGTACCAAGCGCAGAAAACCCCACCTTCAAGTCTCCCACATCACAAACTCAGCCGCAGCGCCAGCAAATGCAGCAGCCACGCCCTGCTTTTCCAGCTAGGCCAGCAGGGCAGGATCAGCAGAACCCACCCCAAACCAACAAAGATCAGGCATCCAAAGCTGGGGTGCAGTGCTTCAACTGTGGTGAGGTAGGACACTATGCTCACAAGTGTCCAAAGAAGAAACCCCCACAGCCACAACAGCAGAACCTGATGCATGGAAGGGTGAACCACATAACTTTGGAGGAAGCCTAGGAGGTGCCAGATGTGGTGATTGGTATGGTTCCCGCTAATTCCCACATTGCTACGATTATATTCGATTCTTGTGCTGCCCACTCTTTCATTGGAAAGGAATTTATTAGAAAGCATGATCTAGCAACCATATAAATGAACCATATGGTAGCAGTGAATTCTCCAGGAGGAGAAATAAGAACACGACAAGTATGTTTTAGGGTGAACCTAAGCATTCATAGGGTAGTGTTCTCCGCAAACCTCATAGTCATAATCTCACAAGGGATAAATATAATTTTGGGAATGGATGGCTGACCAGGCATGAGGGTGTTATTCATTGTTCGACGAGAACGGTGGAGTTAACCCATACGAGTGGCACCAAGGTCAAGTTCATAGCCGTCCAAGAACTAAGGAAAGACATTAAACTCAATCAAGTGGAAACAAAGGTTGAAGACATAAGAGTGATAAACGAGTTTCCAGATGTCTTTCCTGAGGAATTACCTGGTATGCCACCCGATCGAGAAGTGGAATTCATGATCGAATTATTACCTGGAACAGCCCCTATATATAAGAGGCCTTATAGGATGGATTCCAAGCAGCTAGAAGAGCTCAAGGAGCATATCCTAGAATTGACAGAGAAAGGGTACATTCGTCCTAGTTTCTCACCATGGGGAGCTCTAGTGATATTTGTGTCTAAAAAGGATGGACCCCAAAGGTTGTGTGTAGATTACCGTGCACTCAATGAGGTAACCATTAAAAAACATGTACCAGCTGCCACGCATTGAGGACTTGTTTGACCAATTAAGAGGCGCATGTGTATTTTCAAAGATTGACCTCCATTCCGGATATCATCAATTAAAGATACAACCTTCCGATATTCCCAAAACAACATTTGTATCTCGATATGGGCTGTATGAGTACACGGTGGTGCCGTTCAGGTTAACGAATGCCCCGGCTTACTTTATGTATCTCCTGAACGAGATATTCATGGAGTAGTTGGATAAGTTTGTGGTAGTGTTCATTGATGATATTCTAATCTTTTCTAAAGATGAGGAGGGACATGAGAAGCACTTGAGGATGGTATTACAAAAACTGCGAGAACATCAACTATATCCCAAGCTCAGTAATGTGAATTTTGGCTAAAGAAAGTTCCTTTATTAGGATACATAATATCTGAAGGAGGAATAGCCGTGGATCCTTCTAAGATCGTGGATGTGCAAAAACTGAAAGACTATTCATAATGTCGGGGAAATTTGAAGCTTCTTAGGCTTGGCAGGATATTACTGACGATTCATTGAGGGGTTCTCTAAGATTGCAAAGCCTCTCACCAAGATGTTAGAGAAAGGAGTCACTTTCACACGGACACCGGAGTGTGAGTCAAGCTTTCACTAAAGAAAAGATTGACAACAGCCCCAGTACTAGTGATGCCGGATATGCAAAAAGAACTTTCCGTGTATTGTGATGCTTCAGGACATAGATTAGGGTGTGTCCTTATGCAAGACGGACATGCCGTTGCATATGACTCTGGACAGCTCTGGAAGCATGAAAAGAACTACCCTACGCATGACCTAAAGTTAGCAGCGGTGGTTCATGCGTTGAAGCAATGGAGGTATTGTGAAATCCCAAAGTTCTAGCAAGTGGGGTCGCAAGTCACACCGAGAAAATGAGAGGGAGTTTAAAGTTTTAAATACAACAGTGTGAGCTCCAAATGCTAAAGTAAACCTGCAACAATGTCCAAACACGAAGACCTAAATTTACCATTTGGTTCTTCACGCATCCACGGGTAGCCCGGCAAGTTTTCAGCTCATTTGGAAAAGATTTCCTATTAGTTGGAATTAAAACGAGAGACAATTCAAATTTGAATTCAAAACTCAGTTTAAAATTCTGACTTCACTGAAATTCAAATTTGAGAGCACCATTGTGTTCCTCATATTTCTTTTGGCTTATCCTCCAAGTTTTATCAAATTTGGAGTTTGTTTGCTAGTTCAAATGGAATTGTAAAGAAAAGAAGAGGGAAAAGGGGGCCCACTGGTCAGTAGACTTACACCCTAAGTCTACTCGGTTTTTCACTCGGGCAGCAGCGCGCCACCTCCCCGGCGTTCGGCGCCCAACCGACGCTGCCTCACGCCACATCCTGCTTTGGTGCTGAGAATGCCGAGTGCAGCAACGTGATCAACACGCCAGCCCACATGAACCTCCCTGACTCTCTCCTGTCTGCCGCGCACACAACCGAAGCAAAGAACCCCGCTCGACTACTCTCTGCTCCCCGGCGTCCGTCTGCTAGTTGCTCGTTCGTGGCCGACGCCATACACGAAAAAGGTCCGCCACAAGGTGCTGGACAAAACCATGCCGACCTCACCTTCTCTCTTGCATGATTGGCGGGGAATTTTGCCATCGAGTGCTTCGGTAGTCATTGAACCGAACCTCACCAATCTTCAAAATTTTGTGGTGATCCTTCCACCATCACTTGTACTGAGCTATAGACATGATATAGACTCTCCCTCGCTCCTCTAGGATCAAGAACCATCGAAATTCATCGAGTTTTGGCACTGTTATTCGATAATTTTGCACCGGTACCGGTTTTGGCCCTAGGTCGCCGATGAGCTCGTATTTGCAGCCTCTTTTGAGCTGATGTGACCTCGTGCCGGTAACGAGGGATCCACCACGGTGCTCTAGGAATAAAAACCAAAGAATTTGAGCCCTCCTAGCACGAGTGCGACACTGCCGAAGTCAAACCGCCGCTGTCGCCCGTCGCCGAAGGGTTTCCGGTGACCGGGGTCCTCGGTCGACCACGAGGATGAGTTGCCCGTAGTCCAAAAGGGGGAGGCGGCGAGTTTGGGGGCATGTGAAAGATGGGAAGGCAGTTTCCGTGGGGCTCGCTGGAGAGCGCCGCCGCCGCATGGCTGTTGGCGCAAGGAGGAAGAAGGAACTGTGCAGTGGGGCCTGCGCGCAAGAATTTAAACATTTCCTCCATTTTTCAGTTTAGTTCAACTTCTATTGCTCATAACTTTTGATAGGAACCTCCAAAAATTGTGAAATAAATTCCATTGGATTGCCCTCAGGAATTACTATCTAAGGGTGCATCCCAATTGGTATTAAAATCCCAAGATTTGGCTCATTAATTAATTAAGAAAATCTTGTAGGAATTTTTACAGGAGTTCTGTGTATTGGAAAATTCCCAAATTTTGGCAGGACATTCTTCCAAAAATCCTTGAACTCCAGTAAAAAATTAAGATGAATTGGACTCCATTTGCTTGGCCAAAGGTTGTTTCAATCCTCTATGTCTCTGAAAAATAGGAAAAATAACAGACCTTTTTCAGAGATTTTCCCCTAAATTGTAAAATCCATATCTCTGACTAGGAAGCTCCAAATTGAGTGAACCAAATTTTGTTGGATTCATCTCTTCGAGTACTATCCAAGCAAAACCAGTTTCAACTCATTAAACTTATTATTTTTCCAGAACTAATTCCCTAAAATTTAAACTGTTGGGAATTTTATCTGTAGAATTCTTTTATGGAAAATTCTGAAATTTGTCTAGGATGTTAATTTGAAAATCCTCCAGTCACAGAAAAAATTTCAGATCCATCCAAGTTTATTTAGTCCCCCTAAGGGTGTGATTAATTGAACTGCCCTGAGAAAATAGAAAAATATCCAGAAACATTTTTTCAGATTTTCTCAAATCTTGATTAGAGCATAAATTCCTCTAGGATTCTTCAAATGACATGAAACCAACTCCATTAGAACCATCTAAAACTCTAGTTTCTAGAAAGTAATGGTTTGATCCATGAAAATCCCTAGAAATCCGTAGAAGCTCTCATAATGACCAATTAGACTTTTATTTGTACAGAGCTCAATTGAACTTTGTTTCAAATGATAATTGGTCAAGTCTCTGGTTAGGTCCTTACCAAGCCACCATAAAAATTTCAGAGTCAAGGGGGATGTCTAGTAGAGTTATGGTCTTTACATATTCAATTTAACACATTGCATTTAAATTGACATATAGTACATTGCTTATGTGTAGTCGCTGAAGGCGAAGAGACCCCGGAAGTTTTGGACTTCCTACTTCCGGATGAAGCACTAACATCCGACAAGCAGTAACAAGGCAAACCCCAGTTTGCATTTAACAATGTTTATAAAGTTTTGCTTTATATACATATTTAGCTTGAGGTATTTATGTGCATTAGGTGTAGGATGGATGAAACCCAAATGCATAGCCAGATTATTCCAACAAGAGTGAGGATAGTGTCTAAGTCCTCGAGTAGTTTATGCTCTGCTTAATGTGTATAGACTTCGGTACAAGTCGAGTAGTTGGAATCTACTCGCGAGTATAGGTTCCGGGACACACGGGATTGGTTCGAGTGATGTGAGATCACTTTAGTGAAAAAATGAGACTAGGCAGGGACTAAGGCGCAGCAAGAGGAAGTCTTATGGGCGCTGCCCTGTTCGTGTCGATTGAGGACCGATCCGTGTGTGGTCCATGTGGCGGAACGGAATCCGCTCATCCAGGATCACAGAGGGTAGTGCCGCATGATGCGACACCTGACAGCACACGTCATAAGAATACAATATATTACATGGGAAAAACAACTGAACTGTACAAAGTAGTACAAACTTCAGTTACACACTATTGTTTATCTTACACAGTGGAAGTCTACACTATGCAACTCACGCCCGCCTATCTAGCAAAAGTCGGTTGCCCAGCCCTACTATCACATTCTTATACCCAACCAGGGCCCTAAATGTTGAACCTAGTGATTTTAATTCCTTGTTATCATTATTTTTTTCATGCATATGCCTACAATATCTCGGTACTACGTTCCTCACAAAAGAAAATCCTAACCGTATTATACCGGCATATACGTCTCAGGTGTGGCACTAAACGGTCTCTCGCACACGTTTACTACACGAATACTTACGTGGTTAGTACCTGCAGAAAACCACACAATAATGGTGCACTCAATGGTTGTTTTCATTTCAGGCAGGACCTTATTTAAAAGTAAATACAAACGCCTGTATCATTGTCATACGGCTGTCCTTGAGTTAGGTCACGTCTCAAGGTACGTGATCGTGTTTCAACACCACACGACGGGGAACCCGAGTATGTCATGAACGGGTCGTCACGGTTGGGAATGTTATCAACCCAACAGATACCACCTACTGCCCTGCAGGGCACACCGATGGCAAGCGCTGCGTATATCCTCCTGGGCTATTTCTGGACGAACACACTCTCGCGTTACTGACCACGCGATGGGGTCTCCACTTACTTGCCTAATGCATGCTAGGGATCAGTGTTTCATATGAACTCAGGAACATGAAGAGTCCAAGAGTCTCATATTGACGTCTCACACCAAGCTGTGAGACCTATCCCTGGACCACATTCCTCGTCAGGGAGAGCTAACCGAAATTGAACCGCTTTTGGTGGCATTCCTTACCATGCTTACCAAGCGTAGGTGCGTCATTACATAATTAAAATTTAGAATTATAACACATAGGTTAGTCTTTGCCACTTTAAGTAACTATGCTAGTATAGTCCTTACTTGGGCAAATTACCGATTCCTCACCGTAATCCTATGTTTTCTCATAATACAGTCCTTAAGTACTGTGCTATCCCGAAGGCAGCTCTGATACCAGGCTGTGGCGGACCGCAATCCGCTCATCCATGATCGCAGAGGGTGGTGCTGCACGATGCGACACCTGACAGCACACGTCATAAGAACACAATATATTACATGGGAAAAACAACTGAACTGTACAAAGTAGTACAAACTTCAGTTACACACTATTGTTTATCTTACACAGCGGAAGTCTACACTATGCAACTCACGCCCGCCTATCTAGCAAAAGTCGGTTGCCCTGCCCTAGGGCAACCCACACTAGCTGCACTCTTCAGCTCAGCGCGGCGTGTACAGCTCCCACTCCGCCGTGGTCCCCGACGGAGGATAACTCTCGCCGGTAGACTCGTACTCCGAGTCCGTGGGTGGCTTCTCACCTGAAAAACACTTAAGCAGCAACCGTGAGCACGAAGGCTCAGCAAGGCTTAACCGACTCACCTAAACATGAAACTCTACATGAGGTGTACAATGACATAGGATAGTAATATTGCAGCAAATGGACACGCCTACAAGTTCATCCTTAGTTCAGCTTTTAGCAACAAGTTAACAGTTCAGGAAGCTGAAATTTTAGTAAGCAATATTTGGTGGCAAACATGTAGCAATACCATATTATATCATATCAGCAATATTGAATCCACATATTTCATACATTATTCTACGTCACGACTCAGTGACCAAGTGATACTCTTCACCGCGAGGGACGGCGAATCGACTCGATATATACCTGCAGGGAAACCCAAAGAGCACGTCACGTACGCCTACCCGTGGAGCTGCACAGCACGCTCACTCGATGTCGTACGGGACAACCTTTCACCCAACAGCCCAAACGTCAAACCGGTCGCACCGAAACGAGCAAGAGGTTCCCCACACGGAGCATCTCTCTATGCCCGTTGTTAGATTTCCACCTTGCTGCCCTCAGCCTACACCTATAAATCGGTGCGTTATGCCTCGACGCCCGGAGGTTTAGGTATATCGGTTTATCGGGGCCCATATATCCGATATGCCTTCGGTACGTTCAAACTTGATCAGCGTGGGCCGCACACGGATCGGTCCTCAATCGACACGGACAAGGCCGCACACACAAGACTTCCTCTTGCTGCGCCCTAGCCCCTGCCTAGTCTCATTTTCATTACTAAAGTGATCTCACATCACTCAACCGAACCCGTGTGTTCCCAAGCCTAAACTCGCGAGTAGATTCCAACTACTCGACTTGTACCGAAGTCCTATGAAACATTAAGCATAGCCTGTCTACTCGAGGTCTTAGACACTACCCTCACTCTTATGGAAAATTTCTGGTCATGCAAGTGAGGTTTTCATCCATCCTACACCTAATGCACATTCATACATCACACTAATTATGTGAACAAAGCAAAACTTGATAAAGGAGTTAATGCAAACCGGGGATTGCCTTGTTGCTGCTGGTCAGTAGTTAACTCTTCTTCTGGAAGGAGGAAGTCCAGCACTTCCGGAGTCTCTTCTTCAGCGACTACACGTTTAATGAAATACTACATGTTAATGGATATGCACATAAGTTTACTTTAATGCTTCTGCTATTAGTTCTAATAACCAGTTTCTAATAACTGGAACTCTGTTTAAGAATTTAAAGATGAACTGGGTGTTGGTGGTTTGGGCTTAGACCTAAGCACATGGTTAAGTGCTAAGTGGTTTCCCCCCTTTTCCATATTAATCCCTCAAGTGGTTAAACAGGACAGGAATGATCCAGAGCTCCCATGGAGCTAAGAATTTTTGCGTGAGTTCCTTGTCACAAGAAAACCCTCTGGACCAAACATTAGCACTTTTCATGGAGGGGTTTGTTCAGAATAATTCTCTTAGCAAATAAGCAAAGAAGAATTAATTCTGAGGTAACACCCCTGTTCAAGCCCAACTTAGTGAACTAAAATTTCAATTATAGCTCATAGAGTTTGCATGAATTTTCCTAGCATTTTTGGAGCTTGTCCAGAACTGAATTTCCAAGTTTTGGAAATTCTCTGAAAATGTTTCTGTATTCAAATGAACACAGCACCTTCAAATTTGAATTGCTATGATCAAATAAACTCCAAATGGTCTGAAACTTTTACAGGGGTTCACTAACATCCTAAAGAACATTGTGGCAACATTTGGGGATTTTTGGATGAACCAAACTCCCTCTAAAATTCTTTTGCTGAAAAGCTTTAAAGAATTTTCCAGAATTAATTAATGGGTTTCATACAAATTGGGTTGTATATTCTGACAGAGCTAGGCAAGATGAATCCAAACCAATTTGAATCACTAAATTTGGAGCTTTCTAGCAAAAGTTATGGGGTTCTAAAGTTTGAACTAAATCTGGAAATTCAAATTAATTCTGGAAACATTCAAACTCTGACTGTGGGTCCCTCCTACACATGTCGGCTGCTGGAATCACGCCACACATGGGCCACAGGACCCTTCCCGCGCCACCACACTGGATCCCGAGCCGCGGCGGATCGGCGATTTAAAATATCGCCACTGACATGCGGGGCCCCCAGTCGTCTTCCTCCTCGCGCGCGCCCGCGAGTCCAGCGGCGGTGCACTCCGGCGAGGTTCGCTGGAACCGCGTTCCCGACCACCCCCAGTGCCAGAACTGGCCGCCTAGCCTTGCCTCGCCCTGGGGAACTTGTCCCGGGGGTCGGAGCTCGCCGGCGGTGACCGGAAACAGGCGTGCGACGTCCACCGCGGAGGCTAGGGCTCCGGCGAGGTCTTTCTCGCTCTCTGGGGCATGAAAAGGGCTACAGTTTGCTCGAGAAGCATCAGTGGATCACGAGGAACCCAACGTGAGCAGTCTCGGAGGCTAACAAGGCCGGCAAACTCACTCTCGACGGTGACCCGAGCCGTGTTTGCGCCGGCGACTATAGAAACGGCTAATACTCGGCCATTCCTGGACGGTTTTGCTTGGTTCTTCCTCGAGGAGGGGCGCTAGGAGGTGTAGGAGCTATCTGTGAGCTAGCTTGATTATTGACTCAGCGTGTAATCCAAATTTTGGATTCTTGCCGAGTTAGGTCAGTTGCACTACGGTTTGGGACTTTCCAAAATTCTTGCTACTCGGTGGACCATTTGCCGAAGGGTTTTCGGCTACGCCATCTAGGGTTCCCCACGCACCTTTCTTGTGTAGAACGTGGTCGGCGACGATGGCTGGATGGGGCTGTCACCGGTGAGCCGAAGATCGACGCCGCGGTATCTCCCGGTTCTTCAACTTGGATGGCTCACACCGCTCAGACTCGGGTGCAGCTTGTTGGAGCAGCACGGGGACCCGCTAGCGTGCGCCCTGGCGCTCCCTTTTGCTGCAGGGATCGCGAGCGATCAACGATCAGCGCGGGTGCACGCCGGGGCTCAGAGGTGCAAGCGTTGCGGCGAGTTCTTCGCGTGCGCGGGCGCTGATCAGGGCGACAGGCGAGGGAGGCAGCAAACTCATCTTTGTGCTGCGTACGTGGTGATCGGGAGGGGGCACGAGTAAATCCCCGCTCGCGCTGGCACGGCCGTGAGGCGGTAACCGGTCACGGCGGCTGACCGACGACCACCGAGTGGTTCTCTGTTGCTCACAGCCCCTGACCAGTGGGCCCTCCTCCCCCCTTTTTTCTTTCCAATTTTTCACCTCTGTTTTACTGAAAATTATCCCCAGCTACTCTCAATTAACTGTGAGACTTAGCCCCCAAGTCTTGGTGTGAATTTGAGTTCTCAAATTCAAACTTTGATTGAGTAAATTTGCTTTATGTTTAAACTGAAATTCAAATTCAGTTTTTGAATTCTTTCAATTTAGCTCTTGACAAGATGAACTCCAATGGGGATGAAAATTGGGGGTCTTACTCAGAAAAATGTGCTGAGTTTGAATATGAAGCTAACTTTTGAATTTGAGTGATGAAAGTTGCTGCAATTTGAATTTACAATCAAATTGGCCTCTTTTTCAAATACCTCCAAAAGTGCCTCAAAAAGTGTTGGATTTACATGAAATTTGGCTTGAACCTTCCAAAGACTTTTCAAGTCCTAGGAGTGAGCTCAACCTCTCATGTTCATGTGTAAAATTCCCACTTTGTGAAAGTGTGGGCTTTCCCCTCTAATCACTCTTTTGATGGAGGTTACTTGTTCTTCACACCTTTTCACAATCTATCCACACAAAACTGTGGTGTTGTGAGGTGATAAAAAGTTTTTTTGCAAATCCCTTTTCTTGGGCTTTTACAGTCCATGCTGATCAAGTATGAACATACCGAAGCCATATCGGATATATGGGCCCCGATAAACCAATGTAACCTAAACCTCCGAGCGTCAAGGCATAGCACACCGATTTATAGGTGTAGGTTGAGGGCAGCTAGGTGGAAATCTGCTAACGGGCATAGAGACATGCTGCGTGTAGGGAACCTCCGGCTCGTTTCGGTGCTACCGGTTCGATGTTCGGGCTGTTGGGCGAAAGGTTGTCCCGTACGACATCGAGTGAGCATGCTGTGCAGCTCCATGGGTGGGCGTACGCGACATGCTCTTCGGGTATCCCTGCAGGTGTATATCGAGTCGATTCACCGTCCCTCACGGTGATGAGTACCACTTGGTCACTGAGTCGTGACGTAGGTTAATATATGAAATGATGTGATTCAACATTGCTGTTATGAATAACTTGTATTGCTACACGTGTGCCACCAAATATTGCTCACTAAATTTCAGATTTCTGAACCGTTAATTTGTGGCTAAAAGATGAACTAAGGATGAACTTGTAGGCATGTCCATTTGCTGCCATTTACCATCCTATCTTCGTTATGACCTGCATGTAGAGTTTCATGTGTAGGCGCATCGGTTAAGACTTGCTTAGCCATCGTGCTCACGGTTGCTACTATGAGCGTTTTGCAGGTGAGGACTACCCCACGGACTCGGGGTACGAGTCCACCGGCGAGGGCTACCCTCCGTCGGGGACAATGGGTGAGTGGGAGCCGTAAACGCCGCGCTGAGCTGAGGAGTGGAGTTAGTGTGGGTTGTCCATAGGGTTGGACAACCGACTTATGCTAGTTAGGTGGGCGTGAGTTGTATAAATTTAGCTTCCGCTGTTGTAAACTCTGTACTTAGTTGTAAACTGAAGGTTTGTACTACTTTGTACATGTTCAGTTGTTTTCTATGTAATACAATGTTTGCCTTATGATGTGTGCTGTCAGGTGTCGCGTCGTGCGGCACCACCCTCTGAGATCCTGGGCGTACGGATTTCGGTCCGGCACAGGCTGACATCAGAGCTGCTTAGGGGATAGCACACTAAAATAAGGACAGTATTACGGGAAAACTTAGGATTACGTTGAGGAATCGCTAGTATGCCCAAATAAGGACTATATTAGTATAGTTACTTTATGTGGCATGACTAACATATGTGTTATAATTCTGAATTTTGATTATGTAACGACGCACCTACGCTCAGGTAAGCATGGTAAGGAATGCCACCGAAAGCGGTTCAATTTTGGTTAGCTCCCCTGACGAGGAATGTGGTTTAGGGATAGGTCTCACAGCTTGGTGTGAGACGTCAATATGAAACTGTTGAACTCTTCATGTTCCTGAGTTCATATGAAACGCTGGTTCCTGGCGTGCATTAGGCAAGAAAGTGGAAACCCCATCGTGTGGTCGGTAACACGATAGTGTGTTCTTCTGGAAATATCCTAGGAGGACATACGCAGCGCTTGCCATCGTCGTGCCCTGCAGGGTAGTAGGTGGTATCTGTTGGGTTGATAAAATTCCCAACCGTGACAACCCATTCGCGCTCTACTCGGGTTCCCCGTCGTGTGGTGTGAAAACACGATCACGTACCTTGAGACGTGGCTTAACTCAAGGACGGCCATATGGCAATGATACGGACGTATGTATTACTTTCAAATATGGACCTGCCTGAAATGACAACAAACTTGAGTGCATCACTATTGAGTGTTCTTCTGCAGGTACTAACCACGTATGTATTCTGTGTAGTACACGTGTGCGAGAGACCGTTTAGTGCCACAATTGAGACGTATATGCCGGTATAATCCGGTAGGATTTTCCTTTTTGTGAGGAACGTAGTACTGACATATAATAGGCATCTGCATTAAATACAATGGTAACAAGGAACTAAAATAACCAAGTTTCAATATTTAGGACCCTGGTTGGGTAGAAAAATTCAACAGTTGATTGGTTTAGTTCAAAGAGATTGAAAAACAGAGTGCTCTGTTTTGGCAGCAAGTTTGCTGAACTTTAACAGAGCAGAACTCACAGGTTACTTAGCCAATGGGGGTGTGGGATATAGTTATGGAAATAGGTTTAAGTGCTCCACAACTTTGTGTAGACTTCCAGAACAGGATCACACCTTAAATTTGGTTGAAATGCCAGATGATTATAAACTGTCCAGAACCAGGACAGATTAAAAACTCTCTGGACTGTTCTGTTTTTCAAGTATACCTTCCAATAGAAAAAACTAAAATTATAATATGATACATTTTTGGAAAGTGTAGGAGATGTGTTACATCTTTGTAATTCAAAGTTTCTGCAGTTGCAGCACGGAATTCAGTGGAATTTAGGGTTGAAAACAGCAACTTCCAAAGGAGGTGCTGTTGAAATTCTTCCAGAAATTCTGTTGACTTTGAATTATCATAACTTTTTAACCAGAGCTGATCTGGGGGCAAATAAGTACTCTTTGCAAAGATAATGAAGTTAAATTTAACTTTGGTATTCAACCTGAGTTATGAAAATGCAATGTACCAGGTCAAAATCTGGGATATGTAGAGACTGGTCATTCTGGCAGAGGGATGGACAGTTGAACTCATTTGAGAGATGGTTGTATCCTAGGGGGGTTTGATTACTTCTACTGTTGTAGCACATACTCATGAATTGTTATATTCAACTAGTGAAAGGTTTAAGTATATTTCCTACTCAAGTTTCTTTTGCTAGAGACCATGTTTGTGTCGTATTGAAGATAAAGGGTAGTATACGTGATGACAAAGCGATATTAACGTTTCGTAGTGACGAAATCTAGTTGAGATGAACTTCCAAGGAGGATGTCCATCAAGTTGGATTTAACTAGTTTGTATTTTGTCTGGTAATGGTGTAGCTTGTGCAAAGTTATTACATTATCTAAATACGAGATGTATCACATATTTACTGTCATTATGTTTTTACGCCTATTTTATTGGACTGCATGAAGTATGTTGTGGGACTGATTTAATTGTCCTATGGTTGCAGATGGTTAGTACTCGGGCCACGCATGAGGCCGGTGGCTCTAGTCCGCAAGTGGGTGATGACTCCCAGCCACCTGCCTACGACAACACCCCGCAGCAACAACCACCACCACCACCTCCGCTTACACTAGCGGATGTGATCGCGGCGCTGGTGGGCAATCGTGAGGAGCAGACCGACCTGCTCTGCACGATCGTGCAGAATACGTCCCAGGCGGGGGGCGTCAAGAGAGGGGGCCTCGTGAGCCCCACACTATGACGTACTCGGATTTCATGAGTACGCATCCTCCGGTGTTCACCGAAGTGGCAGAACCACTGGAGGCCGACAACTGGCTGCAGACAATTGAGTCCAAGTTCGGACTGCTCCAATCCATGGAGTGGCAAAAGACTCTTTTCATGGCGCAGCAGCTGCACGGTGCCGCCGGTGCGTGATGGGCAAACTATGTCGCCTCACTGCCTGCTGGCCACGCCGTGGATTGGGAAGAATTCCGGGAGGCGTTCCGCGCCTAACATATCCCTCCCAGGATAATGAAGAAGAAGTTCCAAGAGTTCTTGGAACTGAAGCAAGGCGGGAGGAGTGCCCACGACTACTCCCGTGAGTTCAATCATCTGGGGCAGTACGCGCTGGATTATGTCTCCACCGAGGAAAGGAAGCGAGAGCAGTTCTATCGGGGTTTAAATCCTGAGATGAAGACGCATCTCGTACAATGCAATCGCAGCACTTTCAACGACCTTGTCAACGCCGCGATTATGCAAGAGGATGCTCAGCGGGAACTGGCGGCTGAGCAGAGAAAGCGAAGCGCTCCACCAAGCAGCGGTGGTGGAGCTCATAAAAAATACCGCATGGTGTATCGGACACCATCCGGTCAGCAGTGGCATCCACCGGCGCGACCTCATCAGTTTGGGGGTCATTCTTTTCAGCCACCCCCATTCCGACCGCCGATGCCACCACCGTGACCGCAACAGCAGCAGCAGCAGCAGATGATACCCCGGGCGTTTCCACCGCCACAACGCGCCCCGGGCTTCCGCCCGCCGATCAGCGAAGGACAGCCTCGTTACACCTGCTACACATGTGGCCAGGCAGGCCATTTCTCGGTCTGTCCCCAGGGGCAGCAAAGCAGCGGGCAAGCCCAATATCAGGGCGGTGCTCGAGGCCGACCTCCGGTCGAGAAGGGAGGTCAGCAAACTGGGGGTGTTCGCATCCTCGACAATGAGGATGCCCTGGAAGGAGAAAACATGCTGACGGGTACGTTCACTCTCAATGATCCAGCAATCATCATTTTATTCGATTCGGGTGCAACCCACAGTTTCATCAGTGCATCCTATGTGGCTAAGCATCAACTGCAAGTCTTTCCAACCGAGTGCTCATATATGATCTGCTCACTGGGAGGGAAGATTTCAGAAAATATGATGATTCCAAAAGCACCACTGTGCTTAGGTGGGAAGATATATCCCACCACTTTGATCCTTACGGGACAGAAGATTGATGCAATCTTAGTGATGTCATGGTTACGCTACCATGGCGCTGTCCTGGAAACTCTATCACGGACGGTTCATTTGAATTCTCCATTCCACCGTCCTCATTCAATGGTATTAGACAACCCTGTCACGGAAGTTTCAGCAACTTATAACACTGAAGATCTCAAGTTGAGGACATCCCCATAGTCCGGGAATACCCCGACGTGTTTCCGGATGATCTTTCAGGCATGCCACCTGAACGGGATGTGGAGTTCAAGATAGAACTTGCACCCAGGACTACTCCCATATCACGGACACCGTACAAAATAGCTCCGAACAAGTTGGCTGAGTTGAAAGAACAGCTAAATGATTTGTTGAGCAAGGGTTTCATTAGACCGAGTTCCTCACCTTGGGGATGCTCGTTGCTGTTTGTCAAGAAGAAGGATGAAACCTCAAGGCTGTGTGCGGATTACCGGCCGCTCAACGCCGTCACCATGAAGAACAAATATCCACTGCCCCGTATTGACATCCTGTTTGATCAGCTTGTGGGTGCAAGTGTGCTCTCTAAGATGGACCTTCTCTCCAGGTATCATACAAATAAAAATCCAGGCGGAGGATATACCGTAGACGGCCTTCTCGATGAGATATGGCCTATATGAATATCTCGTCAGGTATTTTGGTCTCACCAACGCTCTGGCACATTTCATGTTCCTCATGAACTCCGTGTTCATGCCGGAGCTGGACAAGTTTGTTGTGGTGTTCATTGATGATATCTTGGTTTACTCCAAGTCAGAAGCAGAACACGCCGAACACTTGTGGATCATCCTTCAACGATTGTGGGACCATAAGCTCTATGCCAAGTTCAGCAAATGCGAGTTTTGGATCAGCCAAGTGCCATTTTTGGGACATATTATTTCAGCAGAAGGCATTGAGGTTGACCCAAGCAAAATTGAACAAGTGCTGAAATGGGAAGCCTCCACTTCTGTCCATGAAGTCAGAAGCTTCCTCGGTTTAGCGGGATATTACCGGAGATTCATTCCAAGCTTCTCCAAGCTTGCTAAGCCGATGACAGAATTATAGAAGAAGGGGACAAAATATGTTTGGAACTCAGCATGTGAAGGATTGTTCCAAACATTGATGAAGCATCTCACAACAGCCCCGGTCTTAGCTCAACTGGATACGACCAAGCCCTTCAAAGTATATTGTGATGCGTCCGGTATCGGGCTCGGCTGCGTGTTGATGCAAGAAGGACATGTGGTTGCGTATGGTTCACGCCAACTTGGAAACCATGAGCAACACTATCCGACTCATGATCTTGAGCTCGCTTCTGTGGTTTTGGCACTGAAAATGTGGAGGCACTATCTCCTGGGGAAATTGGTGCATCTCTACACCGACCACAAGAGCTTAAAATATATCTTCACCCAGAAGGAGCTGAATATGAGGCAAAGGAGGTGGTTACAATTAATAAAATACTATGAGATTGATATTTCATTACCACCCCGGCAAGGCGAATGCGGTTGCCGACGCGCTGAGCCGGAAATCACATGTCTATAACCTCACCATTACACCGATGGAAGAGGAAGAACCGAGTTTATACTTGGTTCCTTATGGATCACTCTACAACCTTGCCCTCATCCATACTATTAGGGAGGATATCATTGCAGCTCAGAAGGTTGACAAGGGCATGGCACATCTCCGGAGACGGATAGACAGTGGGGATATCAAATGTTTCCAGAACGATGAGGAGGGGATGCTGTGGTTCAACGACTGCATAGTCGTACCCCACAATATGGAGCTGAGAAAGAAGATCCTTGATGAAGCTCACTTGTATAAATTCTCCATTCATCCAGGCAGCAACAAAATGTACCAAGATTTGAAAAGAAAATTTTGGTGGACATGGATGAAGCGGGAAGTGGCTAAGTACGTATCCGAGTGTGATACGTGTAGACGAGTGAAAGCGGATCACATGAGAAAATCAGGGCTGTTGCAACCCCCAAAAATTCCAGCATGGAAGTGGGAAGATGTGAGCATGAATTTCATTGTGGGATTGCCTCTGACTTCCAATAAGCATGATTCCATTTGGGTGATCGTTGACCGGTTAACCAAGTCGGCTCACTTCATTCCCGTGCATACACATTTCCATGCCAGCAAGTACGCGGCGTTGTACATTGCAAGAATTTTATGCTTCCATGGAGTACCCAAGACTATAATCTCAGATCGAGGGGCACTGTTCATGGCTCATTTCTGGGAGCAGTTGCACGCTGCTCTGGGTAATAAGCTGATTAGAAGCTCCACCTATCACCCTCATACAGATGGGCAAACTGAGAGGGTGAACCAAGTATTAGAAGACATGTTGAGAACGGTAGAAACTGGGATGATCATATACCGTTGGTGGAATTCTCGTACAACAATGGCTATCAAGCGAGTATCAATATGGCGTCATATGAGGCTCTCTACGGTTGCAAATGCCGCACCGCATTGAACTGGTGCGAGTCCAGTGAAAGGGTAACGTTCTGGATTGATTTGGTGAACAACGCCGAAGAGCGCAATCTGATGATTCAAGCCAACTTGAAGGCCGCCCAATCCCGGCAGAAAAGTTACGCTAATAAGAGGCGTAGGCCGCTGCACTTCGATGTCAGGGAACACGTGTACCTCCGTGTATCTACGATGAAAGGTGTGCACCAATTCGGCATGAAGGGGAAGCTTGCTCCCTGATTTATTGGATCCTATGCTATCACCGAAAAGTGTGGACCAGTGGCGTATCGACTGGAACTACCGGCGTCTCTCTCTGGTGTTCACGACGTTTTCCATGTTTTACAACTCCGGAAATGTCTGAACTGTACAGCTGCTGTTCCCACCGAAGACATTGGCGAGCTACAACCGGATTTGACGTATGCTGAATATCCAGTGGCGATTATTGATAAGAAGGGTCGGACCAAGCGAAACTGAACGCTGTGGTTCTACAATATTTTGTGGAGCAACCACACCGCTCAGGAAGCGACGTGGGAGAGTGAGGAATTCCTTCACTCGAACTACCCGGATTTCATGCCAGCTCATCACGGGTAATTTCTCTCACATCTTTGTCTCTTCTTTTGTAATCTCGGGACGAGATTCTTTTAACGGGGGAGGGATGTGAAATCCAAAAGTTCTAGCACATGGGGCCGCAAGTCACACCGAGAAAATGAGAGGGAATTTGAAGTTTTGCATACAACGGTGTGAGCTCCAAATGCTAAAGTAAACGTGCAACAATGTCCAAACACGAAGACCTAAATTTACCATTTGGTTCTTCACAAATCCACGGGTAGCCTGGCAAGTTTTCAGCTCATTTGGAAAAGATTTCCTATTTGTTGGAATTAAAACGGGAGACAATTCAAAATTGAATTCAAATCTCAGTTTCAAATTCCTACTTCACTGAAATTCAAATTTGAGAGCACCATTGTGTTCCTCATATTCCTTTTAGCTTATCCTCCATGTTTGATCAAATTTGGAGTTTGTTTGCTAGTTCAAATGGAATTGGAAAGAAAAGAAGAGGGAAAAGGGGGGCCACTGGTCAGTAGACTTACATCCAAAGTCTACTCGGTTTTTCACTCGGGCAGCAGCGCACCATCTCCCCGGCGTTTGGTGCCCAACCGACGCTACCTCACGCCACCTCCTGCTTTGGGGCTGAGAACGCCGAGTGCAGCAACATGATCAACACGCGGGCCCATGTGAACCTCCCTCACTCTCTCCACTCTGCCGTGCACACAACCGAAGCAAAGAACCCCGCTCGACTACTCTCTGCTCCCCGCCTTCCGTCTGCTAGGAGCTCGTTCATGGCCAATGCCCTACACGAAAAAGTTCCGCCACAAGGTGCTGAACACAACCATGTCGACCTCACCTTCTCTCTTGCACGATCGGCGGGGAATTTTGCCGTCGAGTGCTTCGGTAGTCATTGAACCGAACCTCACCAATCTTCAAAATTCGTGGTGATCCTTCCACCATAACTTGTACCGAGCTATAGACATGATCTAGAATCTCCCAGACTCTTCTAGGATCAAGAATCATCGAATTTCATCGAGTTTTGGCGCTGTTCTTCGAGAATTTTGCACCGGTATTGGTTTTGGCCCTAGGTTGCCAATGAGCTCGTATTTGCAGCCTCTTTTGAGCTGATGTGATCTAGGAAGAAAAACCGAAGAATTTGAGCCCTCCTAGCATGAGTGCGACACCGCCGAAGTCATACCGACGCTACCGCCCGTCACCGAAGGGTTTCCTGTGGAGGTCCTCGGCCGACCACGGGGATGAGTTGCCCGTGTTCCAAAAGGGAGAGGCGGCGAGTTTGGGGGCATGTGAAGGCCGGGAAGGCAGTTTCCACGGGGCTCTCCGGAGAGCGCCGCAGCCACTCGGCTTTTGGCGCGAGGAGGAAGATGGAACTGTGCAGTGGGGCCCACGCGCAAGAATTTAAACATTTCCTCCATTTTTCAGTTTAGTTCAACTTCGATTGCTCATAACTTTTGATAGGAACCTCCAACAATTGTGAAATATATTCCACTGGATTCCTCTCAGGGAGTACTATCTAGGGGTGCATCCCAATTGGTATTAAAATCTCTAGATTCGGCTCGTTAATTCAATTAAATAAAATGTTGTTGGAATTTTTACAGGCGTTCTGTGTATTCAAAAATTCCCAAATTTGGGCAGGACATTCTTCCAAAACTCCTTGAACTCCAGTAAAAATTTCAGAGGCATTGGACTCAATTTGCTTGGCCAAAGGTTGTTTCAATCCTCTATGTCTCTGAAAAATAGGAAAAATAACAGAGACCTTTTTCAGGGATTTTCCCCCAAATTGTAAAATCCATATCTCTGACTAGGAGCTCTAAATTTTGTGAACCAAATTTTGTTGGATTCATCTCTTAGAGTGCTATCGAAGCAAAACCAGTTTCAACTCATGAAACTTATTATTTTTCCAGAATTAATTCCCTAAATTTTAAACTGTTGGGAATTTTATCTGGAGATTTCTTTTATGGAAAATTCTGAAATTTTGCTCGGATGTTCATTTGAAAATCCTTGAGTCACACGAAAAATTTCGGATCCATTCAAGTTCATTTAGTCCCCTAAGGGTGTGATTAAGCGAACTGCCCTGAGAAAATAGAAAAATGTCCAGAAATATTTTTCAGATTTTTTCAAATCTTGATTAGGGCATAACTTCCTCTAGGATTCTTCAAGTGACATGAAACCAACTCCATTAGAACCATCTCAAACTCTAGTTTCCAGAAATAATGGTTTGATCCATGAAAATCCCTGGAAATTCATAGAAGCTCTAATAATGACCAATTAGACTTTTATTCGTACAGAGCTCAATTGAACTTTGTTTCAAATGAAAATTGGTCAAATCTATGGTTAGGTCCTTACCAAGTCACCATAAAAATTTCTGAGTCAATGGGATGTCTATCTAGAGATATGATCTTCACATATTCAATTTAACACATTGCATTTCAATTGATATATAGTACATTGCTTACGTGTAGTCGCTGGAGGTGAAGAGACCCCGGAAGTTTTGGACTTCCTACATCTGGACGAAGCACTTACATCTGACCAGCAGCAACAAGGCAAGCCCCAGTTTGCATTTAACAAAGTTTATAAAGTTTTGCTTTATATACCTATTTAGCTTGAGGTATTTATGTGCGTTAGGTGTAGGATGGATGAAACCCAAATGCATAGAAGATTATTCCAACAAGAATGAGGGTAGTGTCTAAGTCCTCGAGTAGTTTATGCTCTGCTTAATGTATATAGACTTCGGTATAAGTCGAGTAGTTGTAATCTAATCGCGAGCATACGCTCCGGGACACACGGGATTGGTTCGAGTGATGTGAGATTACTTAAGTGAAAAAATGAGACTAGGCAGGGGCTAGGGCGCAGCAAGAGAAAGTCTTGTGGGTGCAGCCCTGTCCGTGTCAATTGAGGACCGATCTTTGTGTGGCCCACGCTTATCAAGTTTGAACGTACTGAAGGCATATCAGATATATGGGCCCCGATAAACCGATGTAACCTAAACCTCCGGGCGTCGAGGCATAGCACACCGATTTATAGGTGTAGGTTGAGGGCAGCCAGGTGCAAATCTTCTAACGGGCATAGGGAGATGCTCCGTGTAGGGAACCTCCTGCTCGTTTCAGTGCGACCGGTTTGACGTTCGGGCTGTTGGGCGAAAGGTTGTCCCGTACGACATCGAGTGAGCGTGCTGTGCAGCTCCACGGGTGGGCGTACGTGACGTGCTCTTCGGGTATCCCTGCAGGTGTATATCAAGTCGATTCACCATCCCTCGCAGTGAAGAGTACCACTTGGTCACTGAGTCGTGACGTAGGTTAATATTTGAAATGATTTGATTCAACATTGCTGTTATGAATAACTTGTATTGCTACATATGTGCCACAAAATATTGCTCACTAAATTTCAGATTTCTGAACTGTTAATTTGTGGATAAAAGATGAACTAAGGATGAACTTGTAGGCATGTCTGTTTGCTGCCATTTACCATCCTATCTTCGTTATGACCTGCATGTAGAGTTTCATGTGTAGGCGCGTCGGTTAAGACTTGCTGAGCCATCGTGCTCACGGTTGATGCTATGAGCGTTTTGCAGGTGAGGACTACCGCACGGACTCCGGGTACGAGTCCACAGGCGAGGGCTACCCTCCGTCGGGGACCACGGCTGAGTGGGAGCGATACACGCCGTGCTGAGCTGAGGAGTGGAGCTAATGTGGGTTGTCAATAGGGCTGGACAACCGACTTATGCTAGTTAGGCGGGCGTGAGTTGTATAAATTTAGCTTCCGCTGTTGTAAACTCTGTACTTAGTTGTAAGCTGAAGGTTTGTACTACTTTGTACATATTCAGTTGTTTTCTATGTAATACAATGTTTGCCTTATGATGTGTGCTGTCAGGTGTCGCATCGTGCGGCACCACCCTCTGAGATCTTGGGCGTACGGATTTCATTCCGTCACAGGCATTACTTAATGTGTAAGAGAATCGAGATCTACACCGATCATTTGAGCTTGAAATATATCTTCACGCAACCAGATGTCAACCTCAGGCAAAGACAATGGTTAGAATTGATCAATGATTTTGATGTGGGTATTATTTACCATCCGGGAAAGGCTAACGTTGTCGCGGATACCTTGAGACGGAAGGTGCATATCAACATGTTAACGATGAGTGACATACCATCACAATTATGCGAAGAATTCATGAGACTCAGTCTGTGTATCATGAACAACAGTGAAGCCATTGCAATGGAAGTGGATTCCACACTAGAGCAAGACATGCGTAACGGTTAAAAAGATGATGAGCAAATCCAGGAAATTAAATGACTAATCGTGGAGAATAGAGCTCCTGGGTTTAGAGAGGATGAACATGGCACAATATTGTAAAAGCCCAAGAAAAGGGACTTGAAAAACTTTCCATCACTTCACAACACCACAGTTTTGTTGTGGATATCTTGTGAAAAATTGTGAAGAGCAAGTAACCTCCATCAAAAGGGTGATTAGAGGGGAAAGCCTCCACTTCCACAAAGTAGGATTTCTACACAGGAACACGAGAGGTTGAGCTCACCCCTAGAACTTAAAAAGTCTTGGAAAGGTGCAGGACAAGTTTCATGCAAATCCAACAATTTTTGAGGCACTTTTGGAGGCATTTGAAAAAGAGGCCCATTTGAATGTAAACTAAAATTGCAGCAACTTTTATCACTTTAATTCAAAAGTTAGCTTCATATTCAAACTCAGAACCTTTTTCTGAGTTAGCCCACCAATTTTCATCTCCATTGGAGTTCATTTTGTCAAGGGCCGAATTTGGAAGAATTCAAAACTGAATTTGAATTTCAATTCAAACATGGAGCAAACTTAGACAAACACAGTTCAAATTTGAGAACTCAAATTCAAACCAAGACTTGGTGATTAAGTCTCACATTCAATTGTGAGTAGCTGGGGATATTTTGGCACAAACAGAATTGAGAAAAATGAAAAAAAAAAGGAATTAGGGGGGAGGCCCACTGGTCAGTAGACTTAGCACAGAAGTCTCCTCAGCCGACTCTCTCGACCGAGCGCGCTCGCCAGCTGCGGCCAGCGTCGGCGCCCGACCACCTAGGCCGGCCAGCTCCTGCTTCGGCGTAGGAGGTGGCACAGCAGGTGTCGCGCTCTCCACTGGCCTCAGTGGCCTATAAAAGGCCCGAGACCGCCGGCGAGTTTCTGTTTTCACGAGTTCCCGCAACCAGCAGCAAAATCGCCCCGAGCTCCGATCGTTTGCCACCCAAGCTGTGATCATCCTCCGGCCTCGACCTCCATAGGAAAGTGGAGCGCTAGTTTGTCCTCGAGACCACTGCGTAAACCGTTCCAAGGTTCGACCTTTGTGCGCGGAGAATTTTCCAGTTTAGGGCGGGGAGCTCATTTCGGGACCCGATTAGGTTTAGGAGAAATTCAGGAAGATTGGTGGGTGGGAGGTCGAACGGAGCTGTGAGAGAGCATCTAGAGGTTCTTGCGACCCTTCTCGATCAAAACCAGGAAGGAAACCACCGCCGGAACCCCAAGTTCACCATAGAACAGTGTGGCGGAGGAGGGGGTCACCGGTGAGGTCTGGGTTGCCGGCCGGTTAGGGCCCAATGGAGATCATGCTGAGCTTCCCGAGGTTTGCCTGAGCGTGGCGACGCGATTAGCGCGCGAAGGAGATGGTCAGGAGGGCGGGAACACGTTGCCGAGATAGCAAAGAGGCATAGAGCTCATCACCGGCGAGCTACGGCAGTTAGCCAGCGGCGGCATGGTGTCCAGCATGTTCAGCACCCGAAATTACGTGTGGGCGGCGAGTCTCGCCGGCGCCGGCGAGCTAGATCGCCGGGAACGCCGACCTCGCCGGATCTCCGGCGGCTCGGGGCGGCGGCGTCGGGAGGTAGACGAAGGGTGCGGCCCCACCTGTCAGCCACTGTGCTAATCACGCGCGAGCGTGCGGTTAGTTCAAATTAAACGGGCGGGCCCCGCTGTCAGCCTCTGGTTTAGCGCGGGAGGGGATTCTCTGTAGGAAAATAATTCAGGGATCAGCTTAAACTTTAGAAATTCATAACTTTGTGTAGGAAGCTGCAAATTCAGTGAACCAAATTTTGATGAACTCAAGATTTTGAGTACTTTCTAGCAATACAAATTTCAGCTCATGAAACCTAATGGTTTTCAATAATTAATTCCCAAAAGTTTAAACTGTTGGGAATTTTATCTGGAGCATTACTTCATGAAAAGTTATGAAATTTGGCTGCGAGGGTCATTGGAAAATCCTGGAGTGACAGTAAAATATTCAGACTCATCCAAGTTCATTTAGTCCCCCTAATGGGGTGATTAAAAGAACTGCCCTGAGAAAATAGAAAAATGTACAGAAACATTTTCAGATTTTCTCAAATCTTGTTTAGGGCATAACTTTCAGTAGGATTCTTCAAATGACATGAAACCAATTCCATTAGAACCATCTTAAATTCTAGTTTCCAGAATGTAATGGGTGGAGCCATGAAAACCCCTGGAATTACTTAGAGGCTCAAATAATGACCATATAGGCTTTTATTTGTACAAGGCTCAAATGAACTTTGTGTCAAATGAAACATGATCAAGACTCTGGTTAGGATCCTACCAAACCCCCATAAAAATTTCAGAACCAAAGGGGAGGGCTAGCTAGAGTTATTAGTAATTGAGTATTCAAGTTTACACATTGCATTTGAATTGACATATAGTATTACATTAACGTGTAGTCGCTGGAGGCGAAGAGACTCCGGAAGTGCTGGACTTCCTTCTGCCGGACGAAAATCTAACCACTGACCAGAAGCAACAAGGCAAGCCCTAGTTTGCATTAAGCCTTTTATAAAGTTTTTACTTTGTTTACATACGTAGAGTGAAGTGTGTATGTGCATTAGGTGTAGGATGAATGGAACCCCACTTGCATGACCAGAACTTTTCCGTAAGAGTGATGGTAGTGTCTAAGACCTCGAGTAGACAGGCTATGCTTAATGATTCATAGGACTTCGGTACACGTTGAGTAGTTGGAATCTACTCGCGAGGTAGGCTTGGGACACACGGGTTTGGTTCGAGTGATGTGAGATCACTTTAGTAATGAAAATGAGACTAGGCAGGGGCAGGGTGCAGTAAGAGGAAGTCTTGTGTGCACAGCCCTGTCCGTGTCGATTGAGGACCGATCCGTGTGCAGCCCTGCTGAGCAAGTATTGAACGTACCGAAGGCATATCGGATATATGGGCCCCGATAAACCGATGTAGCCTAAACCTCCGGGCATCAAGGCATAACGCACCGATTTATAGGTGTAGGCTGAGGGCAGCAAGGTGGAAATCTGCTAACGGGCATAGAGAGATGCTCCGTGTAGGGAACCTCCTGCTCGTTTCAGTGCGACCGGTTCGACGTTTGGGCTGTTGGGTGAAAGGTTGTCCCGTATGACATCGAGTGAGCGTGCTGTGCAGCTCCACGGGTGGGCGTACGTGACGTGCTCTTTGGGTTTCCCTGCAGGTGTATATCGAGTCGATTCGCCGTTCCTCGCGGTGACTGGTACCGCTTGTTCACTGCGTCGTAACGCAGATAATTTATGGAATGTCGTGATCCAATATTGCTGTTATGATATAATTGTATTGCTACATGTGTGCCACCAAATATTGCTTACTAAATTTCAGATTTCTGAACTGTTAACTTGTGGCTAAAAGATGAACTAAGGATGAACTTGTAGGCGTGTCCATTTGATGCACTGTTACTATCCTATGTTCATTGTACACCTCATGTAGAGTTTCATGCCTAGGTGAGTCGGTTAAGTCTTGTTGAGCCCTCGTGCTCATGGTTGCTGCTTAAGTGTTTTTCAGGTGAGGAGCCACCCACGGACTCGGGTTACGAGTCCACCGTCGAGGGTCACCCTCCGTCGGGGACCACGGCTGAGTGGGAGCCGTACACGCCGCGCTGAGCTGAGGAGTGCAGCTAGTATGGGTTGCCCTAGGGTTGGGCAACCGACTTTTGTTAGATAGGCGGGAGTGAGTTGTAGAAAAGTAGACTTCCGTTGTGTAATAAAGACAATAGTTTGTAACAGAGTATTGTACCTGTTTGTACAGTTCAGTTGTTTTCCCATGTAATATATTGTGTTCTTATGACGTGTGCTGTCGGGTGTCGCATCGTGCGGCACCACCCTCTGCGATCCTGGATGAGCGGATTCCGGTCCACCACAGCCTGGTATCAGAGCTGCATTGGGGACAACACAGTACTTAAGGACTGTATTACGGGAAAACTTAGGTTTACGGTGAGGATTTGGTAGTTGCCCAAGTAAGGACTATATTAGCATAGTTACTTAAAGTGGCAAAGACTAACCTATGTGTTATAATTCTGAATTTGAATTATGTACGATGCACCTACGCTCTGGTAAGAATGGTAAGGAACGCCACCGAAAGCGGTTCAATTTCGGTTAGCTCCCCTGACGAGGAACGTGGTTCAGGGATAGGTCTCATAGCTTGGTGTGAGACGTCAATATGAAACTCTTGGACTCTTCATGTTCCTGAGTTCATATGAAACGCTGATCCCTAGCGTGCATTAGGCGAGTAAGTGGAGACCCCATCGCGTGGTCAGTAATGTGAGAGTGTGTTCATCTGGAAATAGCCCAGGAGGACATACGCAGCGCTTGCCATCGGCGTGCCCTGCAAGGCAGTAGGTTGTATCTGTTGGGTTGATAACATTCCCAACCGTGATGACCCGTTCATGACATACTCGGGTTCCCCGTCGTGTGGTGTTGAAACACGATCACGTACCTTGAGAGGTGACCTAACTCAAGGACGGCCGTATGGCAATGATACGGGCGTTTGTATTTACATTCAAATATGATCCTGCCTGAAATGAAAACAACTATTGAGTGCACCATTATTGTGTGGTCTTCTGCAGGCACTAACCACGTATGTATCCGTGTAGTAAACGTGTGCGAGAGACCGTTTAGTGCCACACATGAGACGTATATGCCGGTATAATCCGGTTAGGATTTTCTTTTGTGAGGAACGTAGTACCGAGATATCATAGGCATATCCATGAAAAATAATGATAACAAGGAATTAAAATCACTAGGTTCAACATTTAGGACCCTGGTTGGGTAGAAAAATTGGATAGTGATGAGTGTAGTTCCAAAGGATTGAAAAACAGAGTGCTCTGTTTTGGGCAGCAAGTTTGCTGAAGTTCAACAGAGCACAACTTACAGGTATTTTAGCCCAGGGAGGTGTGGTATATAGTTTTGGAAAGGTATTTAAGTACTCTATAATTTTGTTGTAGACTTCCAGATCTGAAACTCACCTTAAGATGGCTTAATTTCCAGAGGGATATAAACTGTCCAGAACCAGGACAGAGCTAAACACTCTCTGGACTGTTCTGTTTTTCAAGTACAACTCTCAGTAGAAGAGTCTAAAATTGTCATATGATACATCTTTAGAAAGGGTAGAAGATGTGTTACATCTTTGCAATTCAAAGTTTCTGAAATTTCAGCACAGATTTCAGTGGAAACCAGAGTTAAAAACAGCAACTTCCCAAGGGAGGTGCTGCTGAAACTCTTCCAGAAATTCTGTTGACTTTAAATTACCATAACTTTGTAAACAGAGCTGATCTGGGGGCAACTAAATACTCGTTGGAAAGATACTGAAGTTAACTCTAACTTTGGTATTCAGCTTGAGTCATGAAAATGCCCAGAACCAGATCAAAATCTTGAATATGTAGAAACTGGTCATTCTGACAGAGGAATGACAGTTGAACTCATTTGAGATATTGTTGTACCCTAGATGGGGTTTGAGTACTTCCAATGGGGTAGCACATACTCATGAGAGGTTATCTTCAACTAGTGAAAGATTTGAGTATATGTCTTACTCAAGTTTCTTTTACTAGAGACCATGTGTGTGTCGTGTTGAAGATAAAAGGGGGGTATACGTGATGACAAAGCGATAGTAACGTCTCATAGTGACAAAACCTAGTTGGGGTGAGCTTCCAAAGAGGAGGTTCACCAAGTTGGATTAAACTAGCTTGTATTTGGTCTGGTAATGGTGTAGCTTGTGCAAAGTTATTACATTATCTACCTACGAGATGTATCGCAAGTTTCATTGTCATTAGGTTTTTACGCCTATTTCATTTGACTGCATTGAAATATGTTGCGGGACTGATGTTTATTGTCGTATGGTTGCAGATGATTAGCACTAGGACCACGCACGAGGTTGGTGGCTCTAGCCAACAGGGGGCGATGACTCCCAGCCACCGGCCTACGACAGCACCCCGCAGCAGCAACCACCACCGCCGCCTCCGCTTACTCTCGTGGATGTGATAGCGGCACTGGTGGGGGGTCGTGAGGAGCAGACCGACCTGCTCCACACGATTGTGCAGAATACGTCCCAGGCGGGGGGGGGGGGGGGCGTCAAGAGAGGGGGCCCCGCGAGCCCCGTGAGGTGTCGTACTCGGACTTCATGAGTACGCACCCTCCAGTGTTCACTGAAGAAGAGGAACCACTGGAGGCCGAAAACTGGCTGCGGACAATTGAGTCCAAGTTCGGGCGGCTCCAATGCACGGAGCGGCAAAAGACTCTGTTCATAGCGCAGCAGCTTCGGTGCTGCTGGTGCGTGGTGGGCAAACTATGTCGCCTCACGTCCGGCTGGCCATACCGTGGAGTGGGAAGAGTTCTGGGAGGCGTTCCGCGCCTATCACATTCCTCCCGGAATAATGAAGAGGAAGTTCCAATAATTCTTGGAGCTGAAGCAGGGCGGGAGGAGTGCCCATGACTACTCCTGTGCCTTCAACCACCTGGCGCAATATGCGTCAGACTACATCTCCACTGAGGAGAAAAAGCGGGAGCACTTCTATCGGGGGTTACACCCCGAGATGAAGACACATCTCGTTCAGTGGAATCGCAGCACCTTCAACGACCTAGTCAATGCCGCGATCATGCAAGAGGACGCTCAGCGGGAGTTGGCAGCTGAGCAGCGGAAGCGCAGCGCTCCACCCAGCAGTGGGGGTGGCGCTCCCCAGAAGTACCGCATGGTGTATCGGACACCATCCGGGCAGCAGTAGCACCCACCGGCGCGACCTCAACGGTTCGGGGGACGATCCTTTCAGTCACCTCCGTTCCGACCGCCAGTGCCACCACCGAGACAGCAGAAGCAGCAGCATACGGCACCCCGGGCGTTTCCACCTCCACAACGCGCCCCGGGTTTCCGTCCACCGATCAGTGGGGGACCGCCCCGTTTCACTTGCTTCACGTGTGCCCAGGTGGGCCACTTCACGAAGGACTGTCCCCAGGGGCAGCAAATCAGCGGGCAAGCCCAGTTCCAGGAAGGTGCTCGAGGCCGACCTCCGGTCAAGAAGGTTGGTCAGCGGACTGGGGGCGTTCGCCACCTCGACAATGAGGACGCCCCGGAGGGAGACAACGTGCTGGCGGGTACGTTCACTCTCAACAATCAAGCCATCATCATACTTTTTGATTCTGGTGCAACCCACAACTTCATAAGTGCATCATATCTGGTTAAGCATCAGATGAAAGCCTTTCCAACCGAGTGTTCTTATATGATCTGCTCACGGGGAGGAAAGATTTCAGCAACTATGATGGTTCTGAAAGCACCAC
Source organism: Neostapfia colusana (assembly GCA_030760725.1). NCBI lineage: Eukaryota > Viridiplantae > Streptophyta > Magnoliopsida > Poales > Poaceae > Neostapfia > Neostapfia colusana. The sequence continues at coordinate 93,778,357 of JASWHV010000004.1, forward strand.
TGTGCTTAGGTGGGAAGATATATCCCACCACTATGATTATCCTTGAGGGGCAGAAGATTGATGCAATCTTAGGAATGTCATGGCTAAGCTACCATGGCGCTGTCCTGGAAACTTTAACACGGACGGTTCACCTCAACTCCCCATTACACCGTCCACAGTCCCTCCTATTAGATAATCCAGTCCGAGAGGTTTCAGCGATCAATAATACTGAAGCTCTCCAGTTAGAAGACATCCCCGTAGTCCGGGAGTACCCGGACGTGTTCCCGGATGATCTTCCGGGCATGCCACCTGAGAGGGATGTCGAGTTCAAGATTGAACTTGCACCCGGGACTACACCCATATCACGGAGACCATACAAAATGGCTCCAAATGAGCTGGCTGAACTGAAAGAACAGCTCAATGATCTGTTGAGGAAGGGTTTCATTAGGCCGAGTTCCTCGCCTTGGGGATGCTCGGCGCTATTTGTGAAGAAGAAGGATGAAACCTTGAGGCTGTGTGTGGACTACCGGCCGGTCAACGCCGTCACCATCAAGAATAAGTACCCACTGCCCCGCATTGACATATTGTTTGATCAACTTGTGGGTGCAAGTGTGTTCTCCAAGATGGACCTTCGCTCTGGATATCATCAGATCAAGATCCGGGCGGAGGATATCCCGAAGACGGCCTTCTCGACGAGATATGTATTATATGAATACCTCGTCGTGCCCTTTGGTCTCACAAACACTCCAGCCCATTTCATGTATCTCATGAGCTCGGTGTTCATGCCAGAGCTGGACAAGTTCGTGGTAGTGTTCATCGATGATATCTTGGTTTACTCCAAGACAGAAGCCGAACAGGCCGAACACTTGAGGATCGTTCTTCAACGATTAGGAGACCACAAGCTCTATGCCAAGTTCAGCAAATGCTAGTTTTGGATCAGCCAAGTGCCATTCTTGGGGCATATCATCTCCGCAGAAGGCATTGCAGTTGACCCAAGCAAGATAGAGCAAGTGCTGAAATGGAAAGCTCCCACTTCAGTCCATGAAGTCAGAAGCTTCCTCGGCTTAGCGGGATACTACTGGAGATTCATTCCAAGTTTCTCCAAGCTCGCTAAGCTGATGACAGAGTTGCTGAAGAAGGGGACGAGATATGTTTGGAACACGGCGTGTGAAGGAGCGTTCCAAGCATTGGTGAAGCATCTCACAACAGCCCCGGTCTTAGCTCAGCCGGATACAACAAAGCCCTTCGACGTGTATTGTGACGCGTCCGGTATTGGGCTCGGCTGCATGTTGATGCAGGAAGGACGTGTGGTTGCATATGGCTCACGCCAACTTCGGAACCATGAGCAGCACTACCCGACTCATGATCTTGAGCTTGCTGCCGTGGTTTTGGCGTTAAAAATGTGGAGGCACTATCTCCTGGGAAATCTGGTGCATCTCTACATCGACCACAAGAGCTTGAAGTATATTTTCACCCAGAAGGAGCTGAATATAAGGCAAAGGAGGTGGTTAGAACTGATCAAAGATTATGAAATTGAAATTCATTACCACCCCGGCAAGGCGAATGTGGTTGCCGACGCGCTGAGTCGGAAATCACATGTCCATCACCTCACCATTACACCAGTGGAGGAGGAAGAGCCGAGTTTATACTTGATTCCTTATGGGTCGCTTTACAACCTTGCCCTCATCCCTAGTATTAGGGAGGACATCATTGCAGCTCAGAAGACTGATAAAGGCATGGCACATCTCCGGAGACGGATAGACAACTGGGAGATCAAATTTTTCCGGAAGGATGATGAGGGGACGCTATGGTTCAATGACCGCATAGTCGTACCCCGGGATATGGAACTGAGGAAGAAGATCCTCGATGTAGCTCACTGGTCTAAATACTCCATTCATCCGGGCAGCAACAAAATGTACCAAGATTTGAAAAAGAAATTTTGGTGGACACGGATGAAGCGGGAGGTAGCGAAGTACGTATCCTAGTGCGATACGTGCCGACGAGTGAAAGCTGATCACATGAAGAAATCAGGGCTGTTGCAACCCCTTAAGATCCCAGCATGGAAATGGGAAGATGTGAGCATGGATTTCACTGTGGGATTACTCATAACATCCAACAAGCATGATTCCATTTGGGTAATCGTTGATCGGTTAACCAAGATGGCTCACTTCATCCCGGTGAATACACGTTACAATGCCGGCAAATATGCGGAGCTGTACATAGCAAAGATTCTATGCTTATATGGGGTACCCAAGACCATCGTCTCAGACTGAGGTGCATTGTTCGTATCTCGCTTTTGGGAGAAGTTGCACACTGCGTTGGTACCAAGCTGATGAGGAGCTCCGCCTACCACCCTCAGACCGATGGGCAAACAGAGAGGGTGAACCAAGTATTAGAAGACATGTTGAGAGCATGTGCCATCCACCACGGTAGGAACTGGGATGATCACCTACCATTGGCGGAATTCTCGTACAACAACAGCTATCAGGCGAGTATCAAGATGGCACCCTACGAAGCTCTCTACGGTCGAAAATGCCGCACCCCATTAAACTGGTGCGAGTCCGGTGAAAGGGTCACATTCGGGGTTGAGGTGGCGAAAAACGCCGAAGAGTGTGTTCGGACGATTCAAGCTAATTTGAAGGCCGCTCAATCCCGGCAGAAGAGCTACGCTGATAAGAGGCGTAGGCCATTGCACTTTGACGTCGGGGAACACGTGTACCTCCATGTGTCTCCGATGAAGGGCGTGCACCGGTTCGGTGTGATAGGGGAAACTTGCTCGCCGTTTCATTGGACCCTATGCTATCACCGAAAAGTGTGGACCAGCAGCGTATAGACTGGAGCTACTGGCGTCTCTTGCTGGTGTCCATGACATTTTCCATGTCTCACAGCTGAGAAAATGTCTGAAGCATACCGCTGCTGTTACTACCAAAGACATCGGTGAGTTGCAACCGGATTTGACATATGATGAATATCCGGTGGCAATTCTTGATGAAAAAGCTCAAATCATGCGTAGCAGAACATTGTGGTTCTACAAAATACTCTGGAGCAACCACACCGCCGAAGAAGCGACGTGGGAGAGCGAGGAATTTCTTCGCTCAAATTACCCGGAGTTCATGGCATCTCAGCACGGGTAAGTCCCTACTACATCGCTGTCTCTTCTTTTATAATCTCGGGACGAGATTCTTTTAAGGGGGGGGATGTAAAAGCCCAAGAAAAGGGACTTGCAAAAACTTCCCATCACTTCACAACACCATAGTTTTGTTGTGGATATCTTATGAAAATTGTGAAGAGCAAGTAACCTCCATCAAAAGGGTGATTAGAGGGGAAAGCCTCCACTTTCACAAAGTAGGATTTCTACACAGGAACACGAGATGTTGAGCTCACCCCTAGAACTTAAAAAGTCTTGGAAAGGTGCACGCCAAGTTTCATGCAAATCCAATAATTTTTGAGGCACTTTTGGAGGCGTTTGAAAAAGAGGCACATTTGAATGTAAATTCAAATTGCAGCAACTTTTATCACTTAAATTTAAAAGTTAGCTTCATATTCAAACTCAGCACCTTTTTCTGAGTTAGCCCACCAATTTTCATCTCTATTGGAGTTCATTTTGCCAAGGGCCAAATTTGTAAGAATTCAAAACTGAATTTGAATTTCAGTTCAAACATGGAGCAAACTTAGCCAAACACAGTTCAAATTTGAGAACTCAAATTCAAACCAAGACTTGGTGATTAAGTCTCACATTCAATTGTGAGTAGCTGGGGATATTTTGGCACAAACAGAATTGAGAAAAATGAAAAAAAAAGTAATTAGGAGGAGGCCCACTGGTCAGTAGACTTAGCACAGAAGTCTCCTCAGCCGACTCTCTCGACCGAGCGCGCTCGCCAGCTGCGGCCAGCGTCGGCGCCCGACCACCTTGGCCGGCCAGCTTCTGCTTTGGCATAGGAGGTGGCACAGCAGGTGTCGCGCTCTCCACTGGCCTCAGTGGCCTATAAAAGGCCCGAGACCGCCGGCGAGTTTCTGTTTTCACGAGTTCCCACAACCAGCAGCCAAATCGCCCGAGCTCTGATCGTTTGCCACCCAAGCTGTGATCATCCTCCGGCTTCGACCTCCATAGGAAAGTGGAGCTCTAGTTTGTCCTCGAGACCACTGCGCAAACCGTTCCAAGGTTCGACCTTTGTGCGCGGAGAATTTTCCAGTTTAGGGCGGGGAGCTCATTTCAGGACCCGATTAGGTTTAGTTGAAATTCAGGAATATTGGTGGGTGGGAGGTCGAACGGAGCTGTGAGAGAGCATCTAGAGGTTCTTGCGACCCTTCTCGATCAAAGCCCGGAAGGAAACCACCGCCGGAACCCCAAGTTCACCATAGAACAGTGTGGCGGAGGAGGGGGTCGCCGGTGAGGTCTGGGTTGCCGGCCGGTTAGGGCCCAACGGAGATCATGCTGAGCTTCCCGAGGTTCCCCTGAGCGTGGCGACGCGATTAGCGCGCGAAGGAGATGGTTAGGAGGGCGGGAACACGTTGCCGAGGTAGCACAGAGGCATAGAGCTCGTCGCCAGTGAGCTACGGCGGTTAGCCGGTGGCGGCATGGTGTCCAGCGTGTTCAGCACCCGAAATTACGTGTGGGCGGCGAGTCTCGCCGGTGCCGGCGAGCTAAATCGCCGGGAACGCCGACCTCGCCGGAGCTCCGGCGGCTCGGCGCGGCGGCGTCGGGAGGTAGACGAAGGGCGCGGCCCCACCTGTCAGCCACTGTGCTAATCGCGTGCGAGCGTGCGGTTAGTTCAAATTAAACGAGCGGGCCCCGCTGTCAGCCTCTGGTTTAGCGCGGGAGGGGATTCTCTGTAGGAAAATAATTCAGGGATCAGCTTAAACTTAAGAAATTCATAACTCTGTGTGGGAAGCTCCAAATTCAGTGAACCAAATTTTGATGAACTCAAGATTTTGAGTACTTTCTAGCAATACCAATTTCAGCTCATGAAACCTAATGGTTTTCCAGAATTAATTCCCTAAAGTTTAAACTGTTGGGAATTTTATCTGGAGAATTACTTCATGAAAAGTTCTGAAATTTGGCTGCGAGGGTCATTGAAAAATCCTTGAGTCACAGTAAAATTTTCAGACGCATCCAAGTTCATTAAGTCCCCCTAATGGGATGATTAAGAGAACTGCCGTGAGAAAATAGAAAAATGTACAGAAACATTTTTCAGATTTTCTCAAATCTTGTTTAGGGCATAACTTTCAGTAGGATTTTTCAAATGACATTAAACCAATTCCATTAGAACCATCTTAAATTCTAGTTTCCAGAAAGTAATGGGTGGAGCCATAAAAACCCCTGGAATTACTTAGAGGCTCAAATAATGACCATATAGGCTTTTATTTGTACAAGGCTCAAATGAACTTTGTGTCAAATGAAACTTGGTCAAGACTCTGGTTAGGATCCTACCAAACCCCCATAAAAATTTCAGAACCAAAGAGGAGGGCTAGCTAGAGTTATTAGTAATTAAGTATTCAAGTTTACACATTGCATTTAAATTGACATGTAGTATTACATTAACGTGTAGTCGCTGAAGGCGAAGAGACTCCGGAAGTGATGGACTTCCTTCTTCCGGACAAAAACCTAACCACTGACCAGCAGCAACAAGGCAAGCACCGGTTTTCATTAAGCCTTTTATAAAGTTTTTTACTTTGTTTACATACGTAGAGTGAAGTGTGTATGTGCATTAGGTGTAGGATGAATGGAACCCCACTTGCATGACCAGAACTTTTCCATAAGAGTGAGGGTAGTGTCTAAGACCTCGAGTAGACAGGATATGCTTAATGATTCATAGGACTTCGGTACAAGTCGAGTAGTTGGAATCTACTCACGAGTTAGGCTTGGGACACACGGGTTTGGTTCGAGTGATGTGAGATCACTTTAGTAATGAAAATGAGACTAGGCAGTGGCTAGGGTGCAGTAAGAGGAAGTCTTGTGTGCGCAGCCCTGTCCGTGTCGATTGAGGACCGATCCATGTGCGGCCCTGCTGAGGAAGTATTGAACGTACTGAAGGCATACCGGATATATGGGCCCCGATAAACCGATGTAGCCTAAACCTCCGGGCGTCGAGGCATAACGCACCGATTTATAGGTGTAGGCTGAGGGCAGCAAGGTGGAAATCTGCTAACGGGCACAGAGAGATGCTCCGTGTAGGGAACCTCCTGCTCGTTTCGGTGCGACCGGTTCGACGTTTGGGCTGTTGGGTGAAAGGTTGTCCCGTACGACATCGAGTGAGCGTGCTGTGCAGCTCCACGGGTGGGCGTACGTGACGTGCTCTTTGGGTTTCCCTGCAGGTTTATATCGAGTCGATTCGCCATCCCTCGCGGTGATGAGTACCGCTTGTTCACTGCATCGTAACATAGATAATTTATGGAATGTTGTGATCCAATATTGCTGTTATGATATAATTGTATTGCTACATTTGTGCCACCAAATATTGCTTACTAAATTTCAGATTTCCGAACTGTTAACTTGTGGCTAAAAGATGAACTAAGGATGAACTTGTAGGCGTGTCCATTTGATGCACTGTTACTATCCTATGTTCATTGTACACCTCATGTAGAGTTTCATGCCTAGGTGAGTCGGTTAAGTCTTGTTGAGCCCTCGTGCTCCGGTTGCTGCTTAAGTATTTTTCAGGTGAGGAGCCACCCACGGACTCGGGTTACGAGTCCACCAGCGAGGGTTACCCTCCGTCGGGGACCACGGCTGAGTGGGAGCCGTACACGCCGCGCTGAGCTGAGGAGTGCAGCTAGTGTGGCTTGCCCTGGGGCTGGGCAACCGACTTTTGCTAGATAGGCGGGCATGAGTTGTAGAAAAGTAGACTTCCGCTGTGTAATAAAGACAATAGTTTGTAACTGAGTATTGTACCTGTTTGTACAGTTCAGTTGTTTTCCCATGTAATATATTGTGTTCTTATGACGTGTGCTGTCGTGTGTCGCATCGTGCGGCACCACCCTCTGTTATCCTGGATGAGCGGATCCCGGTCCGCCACAGATATGGCATGGGAAGAGGATATGCGTGCCATGTGTGAAGGAAATTCGTGAATTGATACTGAGAGAAGCTCATGATTCTGACTACTCCATTAATCTTGGGAGTATTAAGATGTACCAGGATCTTAAAAGTAGGTACTGGTGGTATGGTTTGAAGCGAGATGTCACAGAACATATGGCTTTGTGTGACACGTGTCAATTAGTGAAAGCTGAGCACCAAAGGCCCGTGGGATTATTGCAGCCACTCAAAGTACCGAAATGGAAAGGGGAAGGGGTAAGCATGGATTTCATAGTAGGGCTGCCTAGAACCCAATTGGGATATGATTCGATATGGGCAATAGTCGATCGACTAGCCAAGGTACTCACTTTATTCCTGTAAAAGAACAGTACAGCATCTCCAAATTGGCTGAATTGTACACGTCCATAATCGTGTGATTACATGGTGTGCCCAAGAAGATAGTATCAAGTCGAGGGACACAATTTACCTCAAGGTTCTGGCAGAAACTGCATGAGTCCATGGGGACCCGTCTCAATTTCAGTTCAGTACATCACCCGCAGACTGACTGATAGACGGAAAGAACAAACCAGATCCTCGAGGACATGCTAAGAGAAGTTGGGACAAAAATTTATTATATGCAGAATTCTCATATAACAATAGCTACCACGCCAGTATGAAGATGTCTCCTTTTGAGGTGTTATATGGAGCAAATGCAGGAATCCTCTGTTCTGGGATCAAACAGGAGAGAGTCAGGTGTTTGGGCCAGAGGTGTTACAAGATGCGGAGAGAAAAGTGAAAGAAATCTGCTACAATTAGAAAGTAGCTCAGACCCGGCAGAAGAGCTATGCAGATACAAGACAACTAGAATTAACCTTTAAAGTAGGAGACTATGTATACATCAAAGTATCTCCTATTAGAGGACTTCGTCGGTTTAAAGTGAAACGGAAACTGGTGTAAAAGTCCCAAAAACATGTAAATGGAAAACTTTAGTGATGAATAAAGTTGAGTTAAAATTTAAGAAATGGGACATGCAAAAACTTTTATAAATACGTGAATGTGGTCCTGTACAAAAGGAGTTTAAATCAGTCTTTGAACTAAATGGTTCACTTCAATCATAAGGTGGACATTTCAAAAAGGGAGTTCCAAACTGTTGGTTCAAAACTCTTATTTGCAGCGGCCAACTCAAATATCAGAGGGCATATTCAAATCCCTCAGGTCCAAATTATGAGGGAGACAAATTTTGGGAAAGTTTGGAGTTGCTTTTATATGAATATCAAAGGGGCTTATGAATTTTCTTGAAATTTGAATTCAAATTTGAAACTGAGGTAAAACTTGTCAAATTGCCAAATGGCTTTTGAATTTGAGTTCCTCATGGTTGAAGTTTGCACTGTGCCAAATTTGAGAGATTTTGGAGAGCATAAGAGGTAGAATAGCAGTGGGGCCCACATGTCATAAGGATTAGACTTACAGAAGAAGTAAACACTTAGACTGTTTTTTCACTCGAAGCCACCCGAGCGCCACCGAGCAGGTCCCTGCCGCCAGCTCCCCGCTGCTTGAGCAGCGCTGGAGAGCTGCCCATGGGTATTCTGCACCCTCAGCGTGATCTTTTTTTGGACCGAGCTGCTCGTATTTGAGTTCCTCCTCGCAACTGATCACAGCAGAGCTCGCAGCCGCCTCTGCTTCTTCTGATCACCGGCCCTCCACCGTAGCTCAGTTGCCTGAGCTCCACACAGCAAAAAGCTTCACCCAAGAGTGCTCTAACCGTCTAGCAACTTTTCCCCACGGTCCCGAGCTTGTTTGCACCGATAATCAGCAAGGGTTCTGCAGCTCTCGGGTAAACGCTGAAAAAACCGAACTAGTCACCGTGGCCAGCCCAAACCAGGAGTGATAACGCCCAAGCAAGCCACCCCATCAGTGCACCTACAAGCCTAGTTGCTCACCTCCAAAGCTCAGCCCTAGCCATTGATCACAGAGGGAGAATTTCAAGATTTTCTCCCGGGCGGCAGAAACTGACCTTGAGGTAAGGAATTGCAAAATTCATCGTCAAATCGTGTTTGTTGTGTTTCAAACATCACACACAGGATCTTAAATTTCTAGCACACCTCCTCCATCGATTTTAGACCAAGAAATTGAGTGTAGAGCGAGGAATCCGAGTTCTTTTCAAGGGTATACCGCTGGACCATATCGGGTGCACGGTGCCGATAGGTTTGGAGCTCTCCCCGGCTTGTTTAAACCTCATGCCGGTCTTCTATACGATCTCCTGGTGCTTTAGAGCCCAAGAACCGACCAGTTGGTGGAGAATTCACTGTGCACGACCTCGCCGGAGCCCTAGGGTTTTCTGTTGCCGGTGCGCCCTGTTTTCCGGCAAGTTTCAGCCGCCGGCGACCTCACCAACGTGTTCAGCATGGGGGAAAATGGGGGGGGGGCGGCCATCAGGGGGACTGGAGGTTGCCAGGAAGGTCCTTTCCGGTGACCCTCGCCGGAGGGAGCTGCCACTGCCCTGTTTGGCGCGAGGCTGAAGGTTAGGGATGACAGGTGGGACCCACGGGCAGTGTTTAAACTTTTCCAGATTTTCCTAATTTGATTCAAACTTTGGAGAGCCATAACTTTGTGTAGGAACCTCCAAAAATTGTGAAATAAATTTTGTTGGATTCCTCTCAAAGAGTACTATCAAGGGGTGCAGCCCAATAATTATGAAAATCTCTGGATTTGGCTCATTAATTCATTTAAGAAAACTTATGTAGGACTTTTTACAGGAGTTCTGTTTATTGGAAAATTCCTAAATTTGGGAAGGACACTCTACCAAGAATCCATGAACTCCAGTAAAATTTTCAGAGGCATTGGAGTTTATTTTCATGGCCAAATGTTGATTCAATCTTGTATGTCTCTGAAAATTAGGAAAAATAGCAGAAAGATTTTCAGCTTTTAGGTCCAACTTATAAATTCCATATCTCTGTGTAGGAAGCTCCAAAAATGGTGAAACCAAGTCCTATTGACTCATGAGACTATCTAGTTTCTGAAAAACCACATTTGGAGCATGTAAAGACCCTAGAATTGCCATAGGAATTTAGAGAAGCCAAATAGCTAAGGAAATTCCCGAGGCCACATCTTCCATCAACTTTGTCTGAAATTTTGCAATCAATACCTCTGTATTAGCTATGGAGCATTGTAAAAATTTCAGGGCAAGTTGAGATAATCTTCTCGAGGTTTCTGCTGGTTCTTTCCACTACCTTTCTTATGTCCATTAGATATAACTCTTTGTATTTTACTCCCACAAACATCCACTGGCCACCTAAAGTTCTTCTCTGTTTCAGTCCATAACAGAGCTCATCTCTCACTTTAGAGTTGGTCTAAATAAATTTTAGTTCATACAACACATTTTTTATAATTTATTTACTCGTATTAAAACTTTGCATATTCATATCGGTAGGAAACACGACGAAGGAGTTCGAGGAGGAACTCAACTCGGATCAGCAAGTTGAAGATATAATCGTCGTCAAGATACTGACTATAAAGTAGAAATAAACCTGCAGCAACATAAGGCAAGCCACGGTTTGCATTTAACAAATTTTTAGTTACATTTTACTTTGTATCACTTTTATGGGTCTAGTATGTATTGTGCATTAGGTCAAGGTGATTGATACTCCAAATGCATGACCCACAAACCCTTGGAGTTAATGGGTAGAACAGGTTACCTTCGTGTAGTTTTCTGCTAGGCTTAAGTTGTATAGGATCCGGTACAAGTCGGGTAGTTGGAAGCTACTCGCGAGTTTAGGATGTTGGTTCAGTGGGGTATGATTCTAGAGAATGAAAGTTCTGGAATGGAAAATGAGACCGAGCAGAGAGTAGGAGCAGCAGGACGTTGGGACTGTGTGGCTGTAGCTCTGTTTGTGTCGGTTAATGACCGATGCGTATGCCACCCTGCTGAGCAAGTTTGAACAGTACCGGATGCATACTGGAATTATGGGGTCCAGGAAACCGATGTAACTCGGGTACTCTCGTGTTAAAACTTATACGGCCGTCCTTTGGGGGTTGGTGTCAGAGGTGTAAACCCGCTAGCGGAACAACTTCGACGTGTTTCGGGTAGTGGCCCTTCTGATGAGTCGGCGAAACGGGTTCGGCATTGGAGTGACGGGTGAAAGGTTGCTGCATACAACGTAAGAAAGAGTTCGCATGAGTCTTTCGAGGCGGGTGTATGTGTCGTGTATTCCGGGTGTGTCCTGATTGCAATCACCGTCCCTCGCGGTTATATGAGTTCCACTTGTTCACTGAGTTGTGACTTAGTAATTATTTCCAGATATAATGTGATGAATCATTGCTGATGTGAAGTTTTTAAATTCATTGTATTGTCAACCATGTATGCTATAGTTGTAGAGCTCACTAAGTTTATATTCCACTTTGGGAATCACCACATCAGAGGAAAGCGTTTCTTGTTTGATTGTGGACTTCCGATGTGGGGGCTGCCTAAGGCATAATAATATGCTGCTATTAAACTGAAAATAAGGATTAACATGTAGGTGTGTCGTTATTGCATCATACTTTTCCAATGTTAGTAATCCCTGCATGTAGAGTTCCATGTTTAGGAGTGTCGGTTAAGTCTTGCTGAGCCATCGTGCTCACGGTTGCATTATTAGTGTTTTGAAGGTTATAAAATTTTCTATGAAGATGGTTGTTCTATGAGCCATCAGAGACTCACCGGAGACCCTGCCGCTGCACACATCTTTGTGGAAGCTAGTAAGAAGCATCCGCGCGCTGGACGTCTTCTCTTTTGTTTAGTTAGGACCGAGAGTAAGTGTGTATGTATATTCCGCTGCGTGTACCCTCGTGGTACATTATTTTGTAAAAGACACTATGTTGATAAATAAAAGACTTTGTACGTTATGGTTCTTTTTCGTGTGTGCTGTTGGGTGCCGCATCGCACGGCACCATCCAATGTGTATCCTGGAGTGTGGATCCCGGAAGGTGTTCCCTACAGGCGTGGTATCAGAGCCGCATTGGGAATAGCACACATGAAAAGAGCTTATTTTTGAAAACTTAGAAGTATATGAGTGAGGAACGTGTAGTATGCCCACATAAGGACAATTAGTAGAATAGTTACTTAAGGTGGCAAGCTAACAGTGTGTTAATATTCAGTATTTCAATTATGTAATGACGAACCTACGTGAAGGTAAGAGGTATGGTACACTACCGCAGGCGGATCAATTGCGGTAACTCGCCATACGAGTAATAGTATGGAATGGTATAACGTGGCTTGGCACGGTAGTTAATATGAGTCTCTGAACCCCTCTATGGTTCTGAGAGCATATGAAAACGCTGATCTCCAGCGTGCTTTAGGCAAAAGTGAGAATACCCCATCGTGTGGTAAGCAACACGATAGTATGCAACTCTTGAACGTTCAATGTTCAAAGGGCCATACGCAGCGCTCGCCATCGGCGTGCCTCAACGGTCATGAGGCAGTAGGTGGTATCTGTTGGGTTGATAAAATTCCCAACCGTGATGACCCGTTCGTGCTCTACTCGGGTTCCCCGTCGTGTGGTGTGAAAACGCGACCATGTACCTTGAGACATGACTTGACTCAAGGACGGCCCGTATGACAATGATACGGGGCATATTTTTTTACTATGATATGGACCTGCCTGAAATGGAAAATCTTTGTTTGCATCACTATTGATTGTTTTTCTGCAGGTACCGTAACCACGAGTAGAACATGTCATTTAGAACAGTGTGTGAGTGATCGTGTTAGTGCCACCACTTGAGACGTATATGCCTGTATAAAGCCGGTTAGGATTTTTGTTTTGGTGAGGAAACGTATTACTGTAATATGTTCTTAACTACATGAAAAAGAAAGTTTTCAAAGAAAAGAGTATATTTGGAGTCTAGGATTCCATTAGGGGTTAATGAACTCCTATATTGAACTGAGAGTCAATTGGGAGTATAGTTTCCATTCCAAATATTTAGAAACCATCTCCCCTGTTTTCAGCAGAATTTTTGCTGAATTTGAACAGGGCATAACTTTTGATTGGTTGAACCAATGGAGGTGAAGGATATATTTATGGAAAGGTTTTGAAGTCTTCTACAACTTTTCTGTAGAACTCCATAACAGAATTGACATGACCCCACGGTCTTGTCGAGCCAGGATCACGCTGAGGGGTGCTGCGTTGCACAGCACCGGATAACACACATCAAAGGTACAAAGCGGAAGAAAAGTTTTATTACATAAAAAGATTTATGAACATTTGTAAAACAAAATATGTTCAGTCTACACTCACAGGCATAGACTATGCATCGAGTTCACGTTCAGCCCATGGACGTGTCCCCGCTAGCACGCACACACACTAAAACGGCGGCGTGCACGACTCCCACTCGACGGGGTTTCCCTCCTGGGGTTTCATCTCCTCCTTGGGAGTCCCTTCCTCATAAAACCCTGCAAAAGCTTCAAACACAAGCAGTGAGCACGATGGCTCAGCAAGACTGACCCGTCTCTCCTAAGCATGAAACTTCTACATGGAAGGTTATAGGTTACATGAGGTAAAGTAAATTGCAAGGACTTGCCTGATTAGTGGAAACTTTCTTTCAAGTTTTAACAACAGGTCGTGGAGACTTTACGCTAAGGCACATGAGAGAGCCGCAATCAAACAAGAAACGCATTTCTCTCATGTACTTCGCCCAAAGTTGAAAAGAACTTTTGTTAGCTCTAGGCTACAGCAAATCATTAACAATCAAAGTCCATCTTTCAACCAGAAACATTTTAACATGTATCTAGCCTGTTCTTTCTACGTCACGGCACAGTGAACAAGTGGTACTCACTGACCGCGAGGGACGGTGATTATAATCAATTTACACCTGCAGGGTTACCCGATAACCCGTCACGTACGCCCCTACAGGAAGTTCTCAAAACAATAAAAATTTCTAAAAAGGTTAATGCAAACTAGAGCTTGCCTTGCTGCTCTTGGTCGTAGGCTAGCTGCTCTTCCGGAGTGACGAAGTCTAAGACTTCGGGTTCCTCCTCAACCTTAGCGACTACATGAGATAACATGTATATGTATTAATTTGAATGCATTTGAATTGAATTTACACTTGTGATGATGATAAATCTCACTAGATAGACCCAATGACTCTGAAATTTTTACTGTGGTTTGTTTACAACCTAAACAGAGACTTGGCCAAGTTTTATTTGCAGCAAAGCTCATTTGAGCTCTCCACAAATAATTATGTACTTGACATTAATTGGACCTCTTAGAGTTTTCTAGGAATTTTCATGGAGCAAGCCATGACTTTCTGAAAACTAGATTTTCAGAGGGTTCTAATGGAGTTGGTCCCAAATATTTTAAGGTTCCTAACTAAAGATCTGAGACAAACAATTTCAGAGAAATTCTGAAAAGGTTTCTGGACATTTTCTATTTTCTCTGGAACAGTTCTAGTAATCACACCATTAGGTGGATCAAATGAGCTCAAATGGATCTGAAATATTTATGGTAGCTCAGGGATATTTTGGTGAACATCCCCGCAAAATTTCAGAATTTTCCTCCAAACGTTTCTCCAGTTAAAATTCTTAAACAGTTTAAACTTTGAAGAATTTATTCCGGAGAAATAAGGAATTTCATGAAGTGAAACTTGATTTTCTGGAAATTAATCAGAGAGCTGAATCCAACAAAATTTGGTTCACTCGATTTGGAGTTTCCTAGCCAAAGTTATGTGGATTTGAAGTTTGAACAAAATCTGAAAATCAGGAAAAGTTCAAACCGCTGCGCGTGGGACCCGGGGTTATGTGTCAGCTCCTCATCGGTCGACACACGCGGCTACTGAGTCCTCTGCGGGCATCCGCACCCGATCCGGTGCCACAGCAGATCCCAGTTTTAAATTTCCACCGCTGACAGCCGGGACCCACCGGCTTCTTCTTCTTCCGGCTGTTTTTCGCGCGCCCGTGCGCTCAGCTCGCCAGAGCTAACAGCCCATCGCCAGTTCCAGCCACCAATCGAGCTGAGGTTCGCTGCCAGGGGGTTTGCAACATCAAGGAACACGGAGGTGGTGTTATCTAGGGATGCCGGTGACCGAAAGATGGCCGGCGACGTGTGGCGGCTTCAGTTGAGCTTCGGCAGTGCCGGCCGGGGTTCTCAGCCCGTCAAAAGTTCGATAGACTCGCCCTACAGCACCAGGGCACGACCAGAAAGCTCGGCAAAACATTAAACTAGCTCAGGAGTGGCCGCAAATACGGTCTCACTGTGCGACCGAATGAGTCAGCGAAGAACACCCTCGGAAAAGCTCGGATTACGTTGCCCCGATGGGTTTTCATGCAACGGATGCTAAAGGGGTTTCGATCGCCTGCTAGTCCAGCTGCCACGTGCAAGATTTTAGGACTTATGGAGAATCAGAGAGGGAGAATTTGCAGAAACCGTACTGGCTGCTCGGGTTGAACTCGCCGGAGCCAAATCTTCAAATTCGTCGTCGATGTGGCACGGTCTGCTCCAAGACTTGGAGGAGAGTAGCACCACCATAGCACGCTCCCGTAGCTGTGATCGCTCGGCCGTGAAAACCGCTATGGAGGGCTGTCCACGAGCACCCGATCGTCGGCTGAAGCTCGGTCGCGGCAGAACGGACTGTGGAAGGGCAAAGGAGGCCGAAGCTCACTCGTTTCCGGGTCGGGGACGCGAGCAGCAAGTGCACCGTGCCGTTTTGCAACTCAGGGGAAGATGGCGCGGTCGATTCGGCCGGTTTCTCGATCGACCCGAGGTAGCAGAGGAAGGAGGGCGCCGCTCGGTGTTTGCACGCGAGGAGGAGAAGGCAAACGGGGTTTGCTTCGGCAGAGGGCGTGGAGCACGTTAAGAAGGGCTCGGGACCGACCCTGGGCGCCAGCGCGTGGAGGCATGAAGCAGCTGGTGGCGCCTGGCTCCCCTCGGTGGCACACGAGTAGCCCTCGGTGGCTTCGAACAGAACGGGGCAAAGTCCTTTGCTTCAGGTGCAAGTGTTAATCTGCCACTCTATGACATGTGGGTCCCACCCCCTTTTAACCTCTGAAATTAACTTTTCTCCACTACTCTAAACAGTAGAGACCAAAGTAAACTCAGGCATTTTAATTATCTACCCCTGGGCCATTTGAATGTGATAGAATTCAAATTGGTTTGTGTTTAACTAAATTTCAGCACATATGCAGTTTGAAAATTCAAATAAAGTTTGAATTTGCTAAACCTAGCTCATGTCAAGATCAACTCCAAATGGAGTTAAAATTGGTGTGTGAGCTCACAAAAATGTGCTGAGTAATAATATGCCTCCCACTTTTGAATTCATGGGATGGAAATAGTTTGAATTTGAATTTGAGTTCAAACCACCCTCTTTCTAGCTATACCCAAAAGGACTTCAAAAAGGTTTTGAATTTGGGTGAAACTTGGCGGGGACATTCCTAGCAAGGTGTAGGTCTTTTTAATATGTCCAGCCCCTATATGATGCATGTGGGAAATACCACTTTTGCATTTTGTGAGTTTATTCTCTAATGATCATGTTGATGGTGGTTACTTACTCTTCAAATGTATTCATCAAGTTTCTTCAAATGAAATATGTCGGTGGATTGATACACACTTGGAAGTTTTATTTCTGGACTGTCCAGAAATAAGGAGTGAGATCCGTGCACTTCTGAGTTCAAGTGCACGATTCGAAGGACGGTGTCTAAAACAGCGCCGTGGCGGGTTAACCACGACATCCCTAAGATGACATCGACCTTCTGTCCCTCTAAAATTATGAGAGACGTAGGGTACCCTCTAGCCGCTAAGCATAATGGTGCTTTGGAAACCATTACGATTGCTGAAATCTTCCCACCCGGTGAACAAATCAAATATGGACTATCGGTGGGTAGTATTTGCAAGCTTTGTTTAGCAATGAAAGCTTGGCTAATAAAATTGTGCGTGGCGCCTGAATCAAATAATATTATGGCCGGATGCTGGTGGAGATGGAACATACCCGCAAGGATTGGTTCACCCACCGGCACGTCCTCTAGGGCAAGTTGGTGGACAGTGCCGGGCCTAGGGTTTGCCCACCGCGCATTAGTGGGGATCCGGGGTTGATTCCTCCCCGGAAGTTGCGGTGCAACTCCGCCGCCTTGCCTCTCCGGACAACTGCTGGCGATGTGTCCTGGACGACCACACTTGTAGCATGTGGCTGCTGCTTGGCCGGTGCTCGGTGGACAAAAGCTCGCCATGCGCTGCTGAGGTGCATACGCACGCGGCATCACCCGCTGCTGTTGTTGCTGCGGAGGTGGTACTGGCAGTGCCGGCCTGAATGCCGGTGGAAAATATGGCCGACTGCGGAATGGCATCGACCTCTGTGGTGGCTGCCAGCGTCGACCCGATGGTGGGCGATTCACCATCCAATATTTCTGAGAAGGACCACTTCCTTCTCCGCTGCTTTGCGGCGCGCTTCGCTTCTTATCCGCCGCTGCTAACTCCTTGCCGGAGCCTTCCTGAACAATCGCAGCATCAATTATATCGTTGAGGCTGCCGCGATTAAACATCGCCAGTTTGTCCTTCAGGAGCGGGTTAAACCCCTGGTAGAAATGATCTCACCGCTTCTCATCGGTATCAGCATGATATGAAGCGTAGAGCGCGAGATCATTGAACGCCCTGGAGTATTCCAGCGCGTTCCGGCTCCCTTGCTGTAGGCATAAGAACTCCTGTGTCTTCTTCTTCATGAGACCCGGCGGTATGTGATAGGCCCTGGAGGCCGTCCGGAATTCCGCCCAGGTCATAATTCGCTCGGTGGGCTGCGAAGCACAGTAGTTCACCCACCAAGCGCTCGCGGATCCTTGGAGCTGTTGGGCCGTGATCTGAGTCTTGCGCTGCTCACTCACTTGGAGCAGCCCGAACTTCATCTCCATCGTGTGGAGCCAGTTGTCCGCATCGAGGGGTTCATCCGCCCTTGAGAATATCGGGGGATGAGTCGCCAGAAAATCGGAGTAGGAGCTCTGTTGGCGCTCCTCACGATCTTGACGCCTCTATGGTCGAGACGTATTTGCAATGAGAGTTTGCAGCAACTCCGTGTGCTGCTGATGAGAACCCGCCATTGCTGCCACAATATCCGGCAAAGTAACCATTGGCGGTGGCGGTGGAGGTTGTTGCTGCTGTTGCTGTCCCAAGGAGTCCTCGAGAGACTGTTGGGAGGTCTCTCCCCCTGACTGGAACCCCCAACGTCCGGGTTGGCACGAGTACGAGTCATTCTGAAATTCAAAACAGCAGCAATCACCACATGTCATACTTAAAAATTCCATATGCAACAGTAGGTATTGAAGTGACGCATGAATAAGTTGCACAACATTCACATATATTGATAAAGAATAAACTTTATACAAGATACATTAGTCTCAGGTCTCCGAGAAGTCGTGCTCATGTCGTCACTGCCTATACATACACTACTGTCTACTCGACATGTCACCGATTACAAAATTATTGGTTACATTACCCTTGCTACCCTACTTGGCAACAGTAACCTCCTACTCGGAGTAGAACTAGACCTCCTGCAGGTCGTCCTCCTCCGGTACCTCTACTGGTGGCTCTGGGTCTACAACCTCCTCTTCTGGCTCAGGTTCTCCCATTGCCGGAAGACCCAAGACCACGGGTACGGCAGCTACCACCGGTATGTCCATTACCGGAGGTACGAGGTCCTGCAATGCGTGCACCTCGTCCATGGCCTGTTTGTAGTCCTCTTCCCAGCCTTGCCCCTCCTCAATAGTGTCGTCCCGCTCTTGAGTAAGGACCTCGTTATGCTGGGTCAGAGCCTCCACCTGCTGTTGCAAAGCCGTGATGTCGACACGGCTTTTCCTCCTCGCCTTCTTCAGAAGATGCAACTGAGTATATTGTTCGTTCAGTCGCTTGATCGTCGGACGGAGCCCATTGCGGAGTGCCTGTGAGCACTCTCGAAATGATCTCTATGGCTATTGCTCTCCTCGAGCTTCACGGCGAGACACTCCGCATGAACAGCTTGGCTGTCCATCACGGCCTTTCCCGCCCTTATCTGGAGGCTGAGATTCGCCTCCGTGGGGTTGTACCTTGGGCAACCCGGATCTGTTGCCTCCATGTACCTCCCTTCCCACACGTGATTAGCCCGTCCCTCCACCACAACGAGCGTGTATGGAGTGCCCTCCATAGTTCTCACATGTAGCTGGCAGAAACGCGACATGGTGTCGCGGGCTGCCACTTGCCACATTCCCTCGGATTGTCAACCTCTCACCGTAACGGTGAACGGCGCCCAACCGGGTGGCGTAGGTCCTGCAGGAACTTCGACATGGATCGTCCACACCTTGTTCCCCTCCTCGCCTTCTTCTTTGGCAAAGTACTGCGGCATCTTGCTGTACCCGAAATATTGAAGCATTTGCCTCAATGCTTCCGGATAGCCGCTGTGGTGAGAACAGTGGGACACCACCCACCCGTTCTCCAACTGTTTATCCGCTGTCATATGTAAAAACATATTTGAGAAATGTCAAATATTTATTTGAACAGTAAACCATTGATTTATAACATAAAACATGTGATTGAACTCATAAGACTTGGAAACATAGTTCAGACTTAAACAAATTTGACTGCTGATCTGCTGTCCATCATGACCGCCCTGACCAGTTTCTATTACAACCTGATTTAGACCATGATAATGGCAAAAACAATTCTGGAGCTCAACATCAAAGTTAAAGCTAACTTCAATAGCTTTCCAGAAAGTATTTGCTTGGCCTAATATATGTCTTGGTTCAAAAGTTATGAGATGTTGAATTTGATAGAATTTATGGAGAAAATTGGACAGCACCTCCCTGCTTTAGGTACTGATTTGATCCAAGAATTCCCGTTAATTCTACTTCCAAACTGACAAAACTCTCTGTTACAAAGTTGTAACCCATCTCATGAACTTTTCAGAACTACTTCATTTTCTATTTTTGGAGTTTTATGCAGGAAGTTGTGCTCAATTTACAGAGAGTTACAGAGAGTATTTGCTCTGCCCTGTTTTCTGGACAGTTTCAACTCTACTGCATTTTTCGATTGGTTATGGGATGAAACACCTCTGGACCTCAACAGAAAAGTTGTAAAGCTCTTCCAATGATTTCCACAATGTATCATATGACCCCAACCTCGAAATAACTCAACCTCTAACCTCTGATTAATTTCAGCCTTAATTCAGCTGAAAACAGGGGACTCTGTCCTAGGTATCCTATAAGTTGAAAACTTATTAACTTTGAATATCCTGATTAAGGGAAGAGGTTACAGCAAAGTTTTAATTCTCTATATTAAAAACTTCAAGTTTTACCATGAAGTTGATCATTTAGTGGGGTGTGACGTCGATGCGTCACCAGATCATGTCGGTACTACGTCCTCACAAAGAAAAACCTATACCGGACTTAGCCGGCTTCGTTAGTTCAGTGACACTAAACGTCTCTCGCACACGGATGCTACACGTCTACCGTTTCGTGGTCAAACTACCTGCAGGTAACTCACACAATCGTCAGACTCGGCTGCACACCGAGCCCGGCATACATAAAGTTCGTACACCCGGACGTCATCACTCGCCCGGATGTTCTCAAGCCAAACACGCCTTGAGCTACGTGTTCACGTTACTGGCCACATGACGGGGTCTCCCAAATTGCCCAAAGCACGCCAGGGACAGATGTTGCTCGAATACCCCAAACAACATGAAGAGTCGTAGAGGATATTAAAGCGGGTCGGGTTACCTGCCACCCTTGGGGCTCCACCCTTCAGCTTGTGCGCACTGGTGGACAGCGCTTACGTGCACCCCCCCAAGACATAAAGCGTCCCGAGATGCACGACTTTACGACCTAAGCAAATAGGTTAGTATGCCACTTTCTATACACTAATAACATCTCTATGTGGGCTACTAACTCGTTCCTCACTGGATTTTTGAAAAGATGACCTTTGTAGTGCGTTACACCTCAAGCGAGCTCTGATACCATGCTGACACGACCCCACGGTCTTGTCGAGCCAGGATCACGCTGAGGGGTGCTGCGTTGCACAGCACCGCATAACACACATCAAAGGTACAAAGCGGAAGCAAAGTTTTATTACATAAAAAGATTTATGAACATTTGTACAAAAAAATATGTTCAGTCTACACTCACGGGCGTAGACTACGGATCGAGTTCACGTTCAGCCCATGAACGTGTCCCCGCTAGCACGCACACACACTAACACGGCGGCGTGCACGGCTCCCACTCGACGGGGTTTCCGTTCTGGGGTTCCGTCTCCTCCTCGGGAGTCCCTTCCTCATAAAACCCTGCAAAAGCTTCAAACACAAGCAGTGAGCACGATGGCTCAGCAAGACAGACCCATCTCTCCTAAGCATGAAACTTCTACATGGAAGATTATAGGTTACATGAGGTAAAGTAAGTTGCAAGGACTCGCCTGATTAGTGGAACCTTTCTTTCAAATTTTTGCAACAGGTTATGGAGACTTTACGCTAAGGCACATGAGAGAGCCGCAATCAAACAAGAAACATATTTCTCTCATGTACTTTGCCCAAAGTTGAAAAGAACTTTAGTTAGCTTTAGGCTACAGCAAATCATTAACAATCAAAGTCCATCTTTAAACCAGCAATATTTTAACATGTATCTATCATGTTCTTTCTACGTTACGGTACAGTGAACAAGTGGTACTCACTGACCGTGAGGGACGGCGATTATAATCTATTTACACCTGCAGGGTTACTCGAATAACCCGTCACGTACGCCAGTACTCGATGTTGCCTACAGCAACCATCACGGACGTTGTACGCAACCACCTTTCACCAGTCAGCCAAATATTCGTCCCGAGCAAGAGGTCTCTGAACGCGCATCACAGTGCCGCCAGCCGATTTACACCTCAAGCTCTCAACCTACCCTCTGAACGACAGGCAATGCCTCAATACCCAGCTACCCGAGTTACATCGGTTTCCCGGTTCCCATATAGCCGGTAGGTCTTCGGTACTGTTCTAGCTTGTTCAACAGGACCGCACATGGCTCGGTCCTCAATCGACCCAAGCGGAGCTATAACACCCAGGCCCCAAAGTCCTGCTTCACTTACTCTCCGCTCGGTCTCATTTTTCTTGCCATGTGTTTCATTTGCTATCTTTACCCGAGCGATGTGCCTCTAGCCTATTCTCGCGAGTAGTTCCAACTACTCGACTTGTACCGAATCCTACACCGTATTAGCATTGCAGTAGCTAACGAGGTTTTCAAACCTAATCCCAACCCATGGTTTTCTTGGCTATGCAATTGGGTTTAAAACAAGACTCTAATGCAAGAAGTAATGGTACCCAAAGGAAGTTCTCAAAACAATAAAAATTTGTAAAAAGGTTAATGCAAACCAGAGCTTGCCTTGCTGCTCTTGGTCGTAGGCTAGCTGCTCTTTGGGAGTGACGAAGTCTAAGACTTTGGGTTCCTCCTCAACCTTAGGGACTTCATGAGATAACATGTATATGTATTAATTTGAATGCATTTCAATTGAATTTACACTTGTGACGATTATAAATCTCACTAGACAGACCCAATGACTCTGAAATTTTTACTGTGGTTTGGTTACAACCTAAACAGGGACTTGGCCATGTTTTATTTGCAGCAAAGCTCATTTGAGCTTTCCACAAATAATTATGTACTTGACCTTAATTGGAGCTCTTAGGGTTTTCTAGGAATTTTCATGGAGCAAGCCATGACTTTCTGAAAACTAGATTTTCAGAGGGTTCTAATGGAGTTGGTCCCACTTAATTTGGAGGTTCCTAACTAAAGATATGAGCTCAACAATTTCAGAGAAATTCTGAAAATGTTTCTGGACATTTTCTATTTTCTCTGGAACAGTTCTAGCAATCACACCATTAGGTGGATCAAATGAGCTCAAATGGATCTGAAATTTTTATGGTAGATCAAGGATAGTTTGGTGAACATCCCTGCAAATTTTCATAATTTTCCTCCGAATGTTTTTCCAGTTAAATTTCTTAAACTGTTTAAATTTGAAGAATTAATTCTGGAGAAATAAAGAATTTCATGAAGTGAAACTTGATTTGCTAGAAAGTACTCAGATAGCTGAATCCAACAAAATTTGGTTCACTCGATTTGGAGTTTCCTACCCAAAGTTATGTGGATTTGAAGTTTGAACAAAATCTGAAAATCGGGAAAAGTTCAAACCGCTGCGCGTGGGACCCGGGGTTACGTGTCAGCTCCTCATCGGTCGACACACGCGGCTACTGAGTCCTCTGCATGAAGCTGCACCTGATCCGGTGCCACAGCAGATCCCAGTTTTAAATTTCCACTGCTGACAGCCGGGACCCACCGACTTCTTCTTCCTCCGGCTGTTTTTCGCGCGCCCCCGCGCTCCGCTCGCCGGAGCTAACTGCCCATCGCCGGTTCAGCGGTTCCGGCCACCGATCAAGCAGAGGTTCGCCGCCGGGGGGTTTGCAACGTCAAGGAACACGGTGGTGGTGTTATCTAGGGCTGCCGGTGTCCGAAAGATGGCCGCGACGTGTGGCGGCTTCGGTTGAGCTTCGGCAGTGTCGGCCGGGGTTCTCAGCCCGTCAAAAGTTCGACCGACTAGCCCTAAAGCACCAGGGCACGACCAGGAAGCTCGGCGCAACCTCAAACTAGCTCGGGAGTGGCCGCAAATATGGTCTCACAATGCGACCGAATGAGTCAGCGAAGAACACCCTCGGAAAAGCTCGGATTACGTTGCCCCGATGGGTTATCATGCAACGGATGCTAAAGGGGTTTTGATCGCCGGCTAGTCCAGCTGCCACATGCAAGATTTTAGGACTTATGGAGAATCAGAGAGGGAGAATTTGCAGAAACCGTACTGGCTGCTCGGGTTGAACTCGCCGGAGCCAAATCTTCAAATTCGTCATCGATGTGGCACGGTCTGCTCCAAGACTTGGAGGAGAGTAGCACCACCGTAGCACGCTCCCGTAGCTGTGATCGCTCGGCCGTGAAAACCGCTATGGAGGGCTGTCCACGAGCACCCGATCATCGGCTGAAGCTCGGTCGCGGCAGAACGGACTGTGGAAGGGCAAAGGAGGCCGAAGCTCACTCGTTTCCGGGTGGGGGACGCGAGCAGCAAGTGCACCGTGCCGTTTTGCAACTAAGGGGAAGATGGCGCTGTCGATTCTGCCGGTTTCTCGATCGACCCAAGGTAGCAGAGGAAGGAGGGCGCCGCTCGGTGTTTGCACGCGAGGAGGAGAAGGCAAACGGGGTTTGCTTCGGCAGAGGGCATGGAGCACGTTAAGAAGGGCTCGGGACCGACCCTGGGCGCCAGCGCGTGGAGGCATGAAGCATCTGGTGGCGCCTGGATCCCTCGGTGGCACACGAGTAGCCCTCGGTGGCTTCGAACAGAACGGGGCAAAGTCCTTTGCTTCAGGTGCAAGTGTTAATCTGCCACTCTATGACATGTGGGTCCCACCCCCTTTTAACCTCTGAAATTAACTTTTATCCACTGCTCTAAACTGTAGAGACCAAAGTAAACTCAGGCATTTGAATTATCTACCCCTGGGCCATTTGAATGGGATAGAATTCAAATTGGTTTGTGTTTGACTAAATTTCAGCACATATGCAGTTTGAAATTCAAATAAAGTTTTAATTTGCTAAACCTAGCTCATGTCAAGATCAACTCCAAATGGAGTGAAAATTGGTGTCTGAGCTCACAAAAATGTGCTGAGTAATAATATGCCTCCCACTTTTGAATTCATGGGATGGAAATAGTTTGAATTTGAATTTGAGTTCAAACCACCCTCTTTCTAGCTATACCCAAAAGGACTTCAAAAAGGTTTTTCATTTGGGTGAAACTTGGCAGGGACATTCCTAGCAAGGTGTAGGTCTTTTTCATATGTCCAGCCCCTATATGGTGCATGTGGGAAATACCACTTTTGCATTTTGTGAGTTTATTCTCTAATGATCATGTTGATGGTGGTTACTTACTCTTCAAATGTATTCATCAAGTTTCTTCAAATGAAATATGTCGGTGGTTATGAACACTTTGAATACGTGCCAAAAACATAGGCCCTTACAAGAATCTCCCTCCAAATGGATAAGAATCTCAGATGAGTGTTAACTGTCCAAAAACAGGGCAGACCAAAAATACTCTCTGGAATTTTCTGTTTTTTTACCATAACTTCCTGTAGAAAAATTTCTAAGGGTCATATAAGACACCGGTGGAAATTTTGTGATATGTGCTATGACTTTGTAGTTCAAATGTTCTCCGAATTTGGAGTTTAAGTGTATGAAATCTTGCGGACAAAACAGCTACTTCCAAAGGAGATGCTGTCGAAATTGTTCCAGATCTCTGTCAACTTTGAAATATCACGACTTCTGATCTAGAACAGATATGAAGGCAAATAAATACTCGTTGGGAATATATTGAAGTTATCCATAACTTTGATATTCAACTTGAGACATGAAACGCCCATTTTCATAATCAAATTCTGGGATTAAGGTCCAAGGGTCATACTGAACAGAGCATTGCTCATTGCCCATGTAATTTAGGACTTGTTGTGGACATGAAGGTTTTTATACTTCTCTAAGTTCCATGAAATATTGATTAGTTATCTTTCATCATTCCTTGTTGTTGGTTTAAGAGTTTGACAAACTTCAACAATCATTGGTTATATTTTGGAATTGTCAAAAGCCTTGTTTCCTTCACGTATGATGCACTGTTAATGTGATGTTTTTGCAGTTAATAGTTTTGAGTTCAAGTGGAGTACATCTTGGATATTAACCGTAAATTGCTCACTCTTGCAGTATGGATCATACTCATTCCGGGTATGAGGTTGGTGGTTCCAGTCGGGATGGAAATGATTCGTCGCAGCGACGGTCACCGCCATCATCAACAGGACTGGTGGAGGTGTTGGGAAGAATGGCTGAGTCTCTTGAGTTGTTGGTGCAGCAAGGCACCCGAGAAGAGACCTCACAGCAAAATCCCACACTGAATACGTATCTGGATTTTCTACCAAGACAACCACCGGTATTCTCAGAAGCTAAAGAAGCCTTGGAGGCAGATCATTGGCTCCGGGAGATTGAATCTAAACTGGGAATGCTCCAGTGTGATGAATATGAGAAGACTTTATTTGCCGCTCAACAACTTCATGGATCCGCTGGGGCTTGGTGGTCTGATTATCTTGCTAAGATCGCCGAAGGCCATCGCGTGATGTGGACGGAGTTTCATGATGCTTTCCGTGCACGTCATATCTGTGAGGGCATCGTCAAAACCAGAATTGAAGAGTTCTATGAACTCAAACAAGGAGGCATGAGTGTTATGAAGTACTTTACGGAATTTAACCGTTTAGTACAATATGCATCCGCTTATGTGCATAATGAGACAATGAAGTGTCATTACTTCTTCTGAGGCCTCGATGTGAAGCTTAAGACAAAAGTGGCACAATGCAATAAAGGGAATTATAGAGAGTTAGTCAATGCCGCTATGATTCAAGAAATAGCTGAACTCGAGCATAAGGAAAGTAAGAGGAAGAGAAAATTATCACTGGCAAGTACGGGTGATTATTATCAAGAACAACCGGTGATATATTGCTTACCATCCGGGGTGGAGATTCAGTCCTTCAACGGACCACCTCAGATGCAATACTGTCCATATTCACCCATGGAGGTTCAGCCACTGCTGCAACAGCAGCAAATGAGTAGTTGTGCACCCCCACTTCAACAAGGTGCACAAGAATATCAATCACTTTCATATTATGAAGATCCTGAGCTTGCATCGTACGGTACTTGTTCCGATGTAAAGCATATTCCTCAGGAGGGTCAAGTGATCCAGCAAAGCAGCAGTCACATGTCATCTCAAGCTGCAAAGAAATTTCATGGTCAGCCAAGGAGGACAACACTGAAAGTGGGGAACGTAAACTATATGGCAGTTGAGGACGTTCCCGTGGGAGAACCCGTGATGGCGGGCATGTTCAGCCTACGTGATCAGCCCACGCTCGTGTTGTTTGACTGCGGTGCTATACATGATTTTATCAGCAAAGGTTATGTTGTTAGGCACCAAGTACCATCAACCACCTTGGCCGCATCTTATCAGATTAATTCACCAGGAGGTAGTAGGACAGTGGGCAGAATTGTTGCTCGAGCGCCTATGTGTTTGGATGGGCGGATATATCCTACCACTCTTATCAACCTGGAAGGCTTGTGGATTGACATAATCTTGGGAATGGCTTGGTTGACACATCACCAAGCTATCTTTGATATTAGTTCACGAGCGGTGCAGCTGAATTCAAAGAAGCACGGGCAACACATGTTGATTCTGAGAAATGTTGCACCGGAAGTCACTGCTGTACACACGATTGAAGCTAAGAAACTGGAGGACATTCCAGTGGTCCGGGAATATCCGGACATGTTTCCCGATGATCTACCGGGCATGATGCCCGAACGTGAAGTGGAGTTCAAAATTGAACTAGCACTGGGAACCACATCCATCTCTCGGAAGCCGTATAAAATGGCACCGAAGGAACTCGCGGTGCTGAAGGAGCAGCTGAATGATTTGTTAAGCAAAGGCTTCATTCGACCCAGTTCATCACCATGGGGATGCTCCGCGCTGTTCGTCAAGAAAAAGGACGAGACTCTGAGGCTCTGTGTGGACTATCGTCCGCTCAATGCCGTGACGATCAAAAACAAGTATCCACTACCACGTATCGATATGCTTTTCGATTAACTAGTGGGTGCTAAGGTTTTCTCGAAGATGGATCTTCGGTCCGGATATCACCAGATAAAAATCCGGGCGGAAGACGTACCCAAGATGGCATTCACGACGAGATACGGGTTATATGAGTATCATGTCATGTCATTCGGACTCATTAATGCTCCGGCTCATTTTTTGTACTTGATGAATTCAGTCTTCATGCCGGAGCTAGACAAGTTCGTCGTGGTCTTCATCGACGATATCTTGGTATATTCTAAGTCGGAGGAGGAACACGCCGAACATCTGCATATTATGCTCCAACGCCTACGGGATCACAAGCGATACGCAAAATTCAGCAAGTGTGAGTTCTGGATCAACCAAGTGCCATTTCTTGGGCACATTATTTCTGCGGAAGGCATCGCAGTTGATCCGAGCAAGATTGTCCAAGTGCTGAATTGGAGTTCACCAAAGTCAGTCCACGAAGTCCGTAGCTTTCTCGGTTTAGCGGGTTACTACCGGAGATTCATTCTGAATTTCTCCAAGGTCTCTAAACCGATGACGGACCTTCTGAAGAAAGGCAACAAATATGTGTGGAGTGAAGCATGTGAGGAGGCGTTCAAAGCATTGGTAAAGCACCTCACAACAGCCCCAGTGTTGGCGTAGCCCGATACAACTAAGGATTTTGATGTTTATTGCGATGCATCCGGCACCGGCCTTGGCTGCGTGCTCATGCAAGAAGGGTGAATGGTCGCATATGGATCCCGGCAGCTTCGGAATCATGAGCAGAATTATCCGACACAAGATCTCGCGCTAGCTGCTGTGGTTCTTGCTATAAAGATATGGAGGCACTACTTGCTTGGAAACTTTGTCCACCTCTACACTGACCACAAAAGTTTGAAATATATCTTCACACAAAAGGAACTAAATATGAGGCAGCAAAGATGGTTAGAGTTAATCAAGGATTATGAACTGGAGATTCATTATCACCCTGGAAAAGCAAATGTGGTTGCCGACGCACTTAGTCGGAAATCACATGTTCATAATCTAACCATGGCTGCAATGGAAGAAGAAGAACCGAGCCTGCGCTTGGTTCCCTATGGGTCATTGTTTAACCTTGCCCTCATTCCTACTTTTTGTGATGAAATTGTAGAGGCTGAAAAGAAAGATAAGGGCATAGCCCATATCCTGAAGAGAATATACAAAGGAGAAGCTAAGTGCTTCCGGAAAGATTAGAATGGTACGCTATAGTTCAAAGACCGTATAGTCGTACCCCCTGACATGAAGCTTCGGAAGAAAATATTAGACGAAGCTCATTTATCAAAATTTTCCATTCATCCGGGCAGCAACAAGATGTACCAAGATTTGAGAAACAAGTTTTGGTGGACACGGATGAAGCGGGAAATAGCTAAGTACGTATCTGAGTGTGATACGTGTCGAAGGGTGAAAGCAGATCACATGAAGAAACCTGGTTTGCTACAGCCCCTCCATATTCCGGCATGGAAGTGGGAAGATGTGAGTATGGATTTCATTGTCAGACTGCCGCTCATATCTCAGAAGCATGATTCAGTTTGGGCAATCGTTGACCGATTAACCAAGTCAGCACACTTCATACTGGTGAATGTGGGATTCAACGCCAAGAAATATGCGGAGTTATACATTGAACGAATCTTATGTCAGCATGGAGTTCCAAGAACAATAGTTTCAGATCATGGTGTACTGTTCGTTTCTCGTTTCTGGGAATACCTGCACGCATCTTTGGGAACCAAATTGCTTAGAAGATCGACATATCACCCTCAAACCGATGGGCAAACTGAGAGGGTAAATCAAGTCTTGAAAGATATGCTAAGAGCATGTGCCATCCACCATGGTAAGAGCTGGGATGATCATTTACCATTGGCGGAGTTCTTGTATAACAATGGTTATCAAACGAGCATAAAAATGGCACCTTATGAAGCTCTCTATGGCCGGAAGTGCCGCACACCCTTAAACTGATGTGAATCCGGCGATAGAGTGATTTACAGGATTGACCTCGTAAATGAAGCAGAAGAGCAGGTAAGGCTTATTCAAGCAAATCTTAAAGCCACTCAGTCCAGACAAAAGAGCTATGCGGATAAAAGACGTTGTCCTCTGGAATTTCAAGTTGGAGACCACGTATATCCCCGCATATCTCCTATGAAGGGCATTCACCGATTCGGAGTAAAAGGAAAATTAGCTCCGCGTTTTATCGGTCCCTTCGTCATCATTGAAAGATGTGGACCCGTGGCATACCGTCTGGAGTTACCGGCAACTTTAGCCGGAGTTCATAACGTCTTCCACATATCTCAGTTGCGGAAGTGTTTGAAAGTTCCAACGGAGATTATCACGGGAGGCATAGCCGATTTGAAGCCGGACCTCACTTACGTTGAGCATCCCACCCGTATAATTGATGAAAAGACTCACGAGACCAAAAACCGGACGTTGCAATTTTTCAAGGTGCTATGGGAAAATCACACGTCCGATAAAGCTACATGGGAAAGCGAGGAGTATTTACAACGCAATCATCTCGAGTTATTAGAGGCTTACGTTCGATAGCTATCCTCCCCACGTTGTTCTTAATTACAAATCTCGGGACGAAATTCTTTTTAAGGGGGGAGGAATGTAAAAGTCCCAAAAACTTGTAAATGGAAAACTTTAGTGATGAATAAAGTTGAGTTTAATTTCTAGAATTGGGACTTGCAAAAACTTTTATAAATATGTGAATGTGGTCCTGTACAAAAGGAGTTTAAATCAGTCTTTGAACTAAATGGTCCACTTCAATCATAAGGTGGACATTTCAAAAAGGGAGTTCCAAACTGTTGGTTCAAAACTCTTATTTGCAGTGGCCAACTCAAATATCAGAGGGCATATTCAAATCCTCAGGTCCAAATTATGAGGGAGACAAATTTTGGGAAAGTTTGGAGTTGCTTTTATATGAATATCAAAGGGGCTTATGAATTTCCTTGAAATTTGAATTCAAATTTGAAACTGAGGTAAAACTTGTCAAATTGCCAAATGGCTTTTGAATTTAAGTTCCTCATGGTTGAAGTTTACATTGTGCCAAATTTGAGAGATTTTGGAGAGCATAAGAGGGAGAAGAGCAGTGGGGCCCAAATGTCATAAGGATTAGACTTACACAAGAAGTAAACACAGAGACTGGTTTTTCACTCGAAGCCACCCGAGCGCCAACGAGCAGGTCCCTGCCGCCAGCTCCCAGCTGCTTGAGCAGCGCTGGAGAGCTGCTCGTGGGTATTCTGCACCCTCGGCATGATCTTTTTTTGGACCGACCTGCTCGTATTTGAGTTCATCCTCGCAACCGATCACAGCAGAGCTCGCAGCCGCCTCTGCTTCTTCCGATCACCGGACCTCCACCGTAGCTCGGTTGCCTGAGCTCCAAACAGCAAAAAGCTTCTCCCAAGAGTGCTCTAACCAGCTAGCTACTTTTTCCCACGGTCCCGAGCTTGTTTGCACCGGAAATCAGCAAGGGTTCTGCAGCTCTCGGGTAAACGCTGAAAAAACCGAACTGGTCGCCATGGCCAGCCCAAACCAGAAGTGATCACGCCCAATCAAGCCATCCCATCAGTGCGCCTACAAGCCTAGTCGCTCACCTCCGAAGCTCAGCCCTAGCCATTGATCACAGAGGGAGAATTTCAAGATTTTCTCGCGGGCGGCAGAAACTGACCTCGAGGTAAGGAATTGCAAAATTCATCCTCAAATCGTGTTTGTTGTGTTTCAAACTTCACACACAGGATCTTAACTTCCTATCACACCTCCTCCATCGATTTTAGACCAAGAAATTGAGTGTAGAGTGAGGAATCCGAGTTCTCTTCAAGGGTATACCGCTGGACCATATCGGGCGCATGGTGCTGATAGGTTTGGAGCTCTCCCGGCTTGTTTAAACATCATGTCGGTCTTCTATACGATCCCCTGGTGCTTTATGGCCCAAGAACCGACCAGTTGGTGGAGAATTCACCGTGCACGTTCTCGCCGGAGCCCTAGGGTTTGCTGTTGCCGGTGCGCCCTGTTTTCCGGCGAGTTTCAGCCGCCTGCGACCTCACCAACGTGTTCAGGGAGGGGAAAAATTGGGGAGCGGCCATCAGGGGGACTGGAGGTGGCCGGGAAGGTCCTTTCCGGTGACCCTCGCCGGAGGGAGCCGCCGCTGCCCTGTTTGGCGCGAGGCTGAAGGTTAGGGATGGCAGGTGGGACCCACGGGCAGTGTTTAAATTTTTCCAGATTTTCCTAATTCGATTCAAACTTTGGAGAGCCATAACTTTGTGTAGAAACCTTCAAAAATTGTGAAATAAATTTTGTTAGATTCCTCTAAAAGAGTACTATCCAGTGGTGCAGCCCAATATTTATGAAAATCTCCGGATTTGGCTCATTAATTCAATTAATAAAAATTTTGTAGGACTTTTTACAGGAGTTCTGTTTATTGGAAAATTCGAAAATTTGGGCAGAACACTCTTCCAAGAATCCTTGAACTTCAGTAAAATTTTCAGAGGCATTGGACTTCATTTGCCTGGCCAAATGTTGATTCAATCTCGTATGTCTCTGAAAATAAGGAAAAATAGCAGAAAGATTTTCAGCTTTTAGCTCCAACTTCTAAATTCCATATCTCTGTGTAGGAAGCTCCAAAAATGGTGAAACCAAGTCCTATGGACTCATGAGACTATCCAGTTTCTGAAAAACAACATTTGGAGCATGCCAAGACCCTAGAATTGCCATAGGAATTTAGAGAAGCCAAATAGCTAAGGAAATTCCCTAGGCCACATCTTCCATCAACTTTGTCTGAAATTTTGCAAGCCATACCTCTGTATGAGCTACGGACCACTGTAAAAATTTCAGAGCAAGTTGAGATCATCTTCTCCAGTTTTCTGCTGGTTCTTTCCGCTACCTTTCTTATGTCCATTAGATATAACTCTTTGAATTTTACTCCCACAAACATCCACTGCCCACCTAAAGTTCTTCTCTGTTTCAGTCCATAACAGAGCTCACCTCTCACTTTAGAGTTGGTCTAAATCAATTTTAGTTCATAAAACACATTTGCTTTATAATTCATTTACTCGTATTAAAACTTTGCATATTTATATTGGTAGGAACACACGACGAAGGAGTTCGACGAGGAACTCGACTCGGATCTGCAAGTTGAAGATATAATCATCGTCAAGATACTGACTATAAAGTAGAACTAAACCTGCAGCAACATAAGGCAAGCCCCGGTCTGCATTTAACAAATTTTTAGTTACATTTTACTTTGTATCACTTTTATTGGTCTAGTATGTATTGTGCATTAGGTCAAGGTGATTGATACTCCAAATGCATGACCCACAAACCCTTGGAGTTAATGGGTAGAACAGGTTACCCACAAGTTGTATAGGATCCGGTACAAGTCGGGTAGTTGGAAGCTACTCGCGAGTTTAGGATGTTGGTTCAGCAGGGTATGATTCTAGAGAATGGAAGTTCTGGAATGGAAAATGAGACCGAGCAGAGAGTAGGAACAGCAGGACGTTGGGCCTGTGTGGCTGTAGCTCTGTTTGTGTCGGTTAAGGACCGATGCGTATGCCGCCCTGCTGAGCAAGTTTGAACAGTACCAGATGCATACTGGAATTATGGGGTCCAGGAAACCGATGTAACTCGGGTACTCTCGTGTTAAAACTTATACAGCCGTCCTTTGGTGGTTGGTGTCAGAGGTGTAACCAGCTAGCGGAGCAACTTCGACGTGTTCCGGGTAGTGGCCCTTCTGATGGGTCGGCGGAACTGGTTCGGCATTGGAGTGACAGGTGAAAGGTTGCTGCATAAAACGTAAGAAAGAGCTCGCGTGAGTCTTTCGAGGCGGGTGTATGTGTCGTGTATTCCGGGTGTTTCTTGATTGCAATCAACATTACTCGCGGTTATATGAGTACCACTTGTTCACTGAGTTGTGACGTAGTAATTATTTCCAGATATAGTGTGATGAATCATTGCTGATGTGAAGTTGTTAAATTCATTGTATTGCCAACCATGTATGCTATAGTTGTAGAGCTCACTAAGTTTATATTCCACTTTGGGCATCACCACATCGGAGGAAAGCGTTTCTTGTTTCATTGTGGACTTCCGATGTGAGGGCTGCCTAAGGCATAATAATCTGCTGCTATTAAAATGAAAATAAGGATTAACATGTAGGCGTGTCGTTATTGCATCATACTTTTCCTATGTTAGTAATCCCTGCATGTAGAGTTCCATGTTTAGGAGTGTCGGTTAAGTCTTGCTGAGTCATCGTGCTCACGGTTGCATTATTAGTGTTTTGCAGGTTATAAAATTTGCTATGAAGATGATTGGTCGGTGGGCCATCAGAGACTCACCGGAGACCCTGCCGCTGCACACATCTTTGTGGAAGCTAGTAAGAAGCGTCTGCGAGCTGGACGTCTTCTCTTTTGCTTAGTTAGTACCGAGAGTAAGTGTGTATATATATTCCGCTGCATGTACCCTCGTGGTACATTATTTTGTAAAAGACACTATGTTGATAAATAAAAGACTTTGTCCGTTATGGTTCTTTTCATGTATGCTGTTGGGTGCCGCATCGCACGGCACCACCAAATGTGTATCCTGGAGTGTGGATCCCGGAAGGGGTTCCCCACAACTGGCACCTTGATACGTTGGACCCTTCCAAATTTTAGGGTTAAAAAGAGAAGTTGCATATTGGTTTGAGTTACCTTCTCATCTATCAGATGTGCATGATGTGTTTTATGTATCAAAACTCAAGAAATATTTGAGAACACCCGAAGAACAGTTGCCAATTAATGAGTTGGATGTACAAGAGAACCTTTCATATACCGAGTACCCGGTTAAAATTCTTGAGACGATGGAACGCATCACAAGGAACAAGAGAATTCGTATGTGCAAAGTGCAGTGGAAACATCATTCAAAGGAAGAAGCCACATGGGATAGAGAAGACGAACTCAAGGCACAGTTTCCGAATATATTCCCCTAGGAGTTACCAAATATTGTGGACGAGATTAATTTCAACGGGTGTAGAGTTGTAACATCCAAAAATTTTGAAATCCAAATTCCCAAAGAATTGACGTCATGCATGTGCAGAATTTTTAAGATTCAAAACAGAATTTGAATTTGAAAGAAGAAACAAAAAAAAAAGAAAAGAGAAAGAAGAATGGAAAAAGTTGTTGCGCCCCCTTCCGGGGTCCGCGTTCTAGGAGTCGCATCCAACAGCATGCACGAAAAGACGATAAGAACATATGAAACGATTTACTTCTCAACATAAGATCTTTTACAACATATTGTACATAAGTTGTACACATGCAGCCAAAATTTAAAACTGGACACTTACTTACTTTCGACCCTAACTACGCCGAAGAGAAGTCGTTCAGTCCGTGAATGCTTCCTACTAGCTTCACCAAAGTAAGGCAGCGGCTAGGTTTCCGGTGAGTTAAACGAACCGTGAGGTTCAACGCCTCACCGAACAACCATCTTCATAGCAGGCATCCTGCTACCTGCAAAAATAACTATTAAGCAACCGTGAGCACTAAGGCTCAGCAAGTCTTAACCGTCAATCTTAAACATGTAACTCTACATGCAAGAGTAGTAAGAAGATAGGAATATGAACTTTGCAAAATGCAGCTTGACTAAACTTGATCCTTATATTCACATTCTTATAGCCTTCGTTTTAGTGGTCCTCACGCCTTACAACACCGGAAGTCCACAATCAAACAAGAAACACTTATCCCGAAGTTGGTAGCCAAAGGTGGAATAGAACTTTATTTGGCACTATATCTAATTCAGTCAAGGTTCCAGTAAAATGATTAAGCCATGAACGACAGG
The DNA here is from genome assembly GCA_030760725.1 of Neostapfia colusana. NCBI lineage: Eukaryota > Viridiplantae > Streptophyta > Magnoliopsida > Poales > Poaceae > Neostapfia > Neostapfia colusana. Next base: position 93,813,793 of record JASWHV010000004.1, read on the forward strand.
TTAAGAGACTTAGTTCCTCTTCACGGCGCAGTAGACAAGTATGCTCATTCCTCATCCGCGAACGACGGTGATTTGAATCAATAACAACCCGGAATACACGACACATACACCTGCCTCGAAAGAATCACACTTTCTTACGTTGTATGCAGCAACCTTTCACACGACACCCCGATGTAGAAAAACGTTTCGCGCCGAGCAGGATGGTCCTCTATGCAGACACGTCGAAGTTGCCCGCTAAAGGATTTGCACCTCCAGCCTTCTCAACGCCATTCCCACGCAAAGGATGAGTCTCTATATCACGTTCCATCGAGTTACATCGTTTCATGGGTCCCATACCCCACTATATATCCGGTACAGCTCAATATTGTCCAGCAGGGACGCATACGCGCGGTGCTTAACAGACATAGATGGGGCTAATAACCAACCTCCACATTTGCCTTACCCTCCCGGCCCAGGCCCAATGTGGTCCCAAGCATTGTCACACCCATCGCAGTTTGAGACAACCTTGAGCGCTCCATCCTACAGGAATTTCCCCGTCCCCATCTAACTTTTCATGAAGGTGCACTTATCATCAACTTCTTGCGAGTAGACTCCACTACTTGACCTTTCTCGCGAGTAGATTTTTACTACTCAACTTCTACCTAGCTAGCTACAACATTAGCCTAGCCATCTACAACTAGGCAAATCCTACACTAAACCTTCTACTCAGGGATTTAATAGCCATGCAAGTGGTTTTCAAGCATCCTATACATAATGCACAATATCAAGTCTAATAAACATGAGGTGAAGGTAAAACAAAATTTAAAAACAGTAAGTATATGCAAACCAGGGCTTGCCTTTCTCAACGGTTTTGTTAGAGGCTATGAAGTTAATCTCCCTCCGGAGAATCCACCAAACTTGTCACGAGGTGGAGATCCTCGCTGCTGAGTTGAATCCTCGTCGAACGTCGACATTACGAGCTATTGAGATGCAATGCACATATATTCAAAAGTAACATAGAAAGTGGTTTAAGAAGTGTTGTACAAGTTAACTCACACTTAAGAGGGAAAAACAATAGCAAAGTTTCTGTTGTTGGATCTACAACCTTAGAGAGGAAGAATGCTAGGTGAAAAGGGAGGTAAAATTAATCACCATGTGATTAAGTCCTCATATGAACCTTAGACCTAAATAATGGTAGATCAAGTTCCAGGGGTCCAATGAAGCTGAAAATTTAACCACGTCTTTCAGGGAAGGTATTTAGGCAGTGTGCAAAAATTGAGCTCATGAAATGCCTCAATATGATCACAACAAATCCTTATGTGGTTTTAACTAATCTGCCTTTACCCCCTAGATATTAAGCTTTCCTATACTGAAAAGTAGACTTTTTGTGAAGTACAAAATGTCCTGAGTCCATAGGAAATGGTTTTACCATTTTTGGAGTTTCCTACAAGGAGATATGTATTTTACAAGGATTGGGGAAAAGCTGAAAATGTTTCTGTCCTTTTTTCCAATTTCTCAGAGACATAAAAGATTGACACCACATTTGTCCAAGAAAATTAGGTCCAATGCCTCTGAAATTACTGGAGTTAAATTATATTTAGAGGAAGGTTGTGCCCAAAAATGAGAATTTTCCAATAAATAGAACTCCTGGAATAAATTCCCTAAGCTTTTCTTAAATGAATTAACGAGCCAAATCCAAGGATTTTCATAAATATTGGGATGCATCCCTTGATAGTAATCACTGAGAAGAATCTAACGCAATTTATTTGTGAATTTTTGGACACACCTACACAAAGTTGTGGCTGTTCGAATTTGAATGGAAATCTGAAAATCCTGGAAAAATTTAAATACTGCCAGTGGGCCCCAAGCGTCAGCATGTCTTCAACCTCGCGCCAACTGAACAGAGTGGCCACGGTCTCCGACGAGGGTCACCAGGACCGAGTTTCCGGTCACCGGGACCGAATTTGAATGTGCTCTCAATTAATCTTTTAAATAAGGGTAAATGAGCTCCAACAAATATCCAAATTTGGACCAGAAGCTCTTTGATACATGAGGAATGCGTTGTGAATCCACTCGGATGCATTTAGACAATCTGAATATGAATCCTTTTAAAAGATTCAAATTTGTGTTTAAATTTCCCTCATCTTGTACTCGTAAAGGATGTGTATGAGTGAGATTTGGGGAGTGAAATTCTTTCCTCCTGTTAACATGTGTTAAGCATGGGCTCAAGAAAATTTTTAACTCCCTCACATGTCCATTTCTGGGTTCATTATTTCATGTGACACATAATGCCCCTTTTCTTCTCCTTAACTTTGCTTCATAAGTTGAAATAAAACTTTACAAATGTCAGGGCTGTTACAAAATCCTTCTTGGGCTGAATCTCCAGTGCAGCCCAGCAGCAGACCGCAGCCGCTCCTTCTCTCTCTCTCTCTCTCTCTCTCTCTCTCTCTCGCTGCCAGCCAGGGCCCGTGTGTCAGCTCCTTCTTCCTCCAACCGCTGCCATACCTCCTGTGGACGATCGCCCACCCTCACCCTCTGCATCTGAATTCTCCGTATGCCACCGCACGTTACGCCCCACTCGCGCATGTTCCACGCGCGCACAACTTCGCTCGACCTCGGCCATGATTTAAGCCCTCGGAAACCTCTCCCATTTTCCTCCCAAGCTCGCGCATTTCTTTCACCGGTCAGTATTGCCACTGCCCTCCGAAATTTACCACAAACATCGCCATTTTCATCTGTCAAATACATAGTTGTGCACCACAAGAAGCTCTACAACTTGGTTGCCTTCCCCTCGAGGCAAAACATTGTTGGGAAACTCGACCATGTCGCACGCTAGTGATCAACCATCGCTCTTCGCCGTTGTCACGTCGACACACTCCTTTCTTCCCCTTTTCGATCATCTGGTGAGCGTTGGTTTGTTGCAGAGCAGCTCTCGGGCAAGGAAACTCCAAGGATCCGCGACGCAAACGCCTTCCTGACGATCGCCGACAAACTCGCCACCGCCATCGCCGATCGCCTCCCAGACCTTTCGGGCTCAAGAAAACGCAACTGGTGGTGTTCCCCTACCCCCTCTCCTTCGATCCATGCATAGAAACGTAAGTTTTAGTGAGTATAGACGAGTTTCCAAACTCCTCTGATGAAAATCGCCGTGCGCTACCGAATCACGCTGCTAGCAGACCGAAGGGCGACGTGGCCCTCTGTGGCCCGTCCATTTTAAATCGTAAGGCTGAAATTAGATCCCCGCATACCCCTACGTGGTTATAATCTCAGCCCTTCATAGATCCAACGGCCCAGATTTAAAGCACCCGATTCCCACCGGAATTCTTACGGGCTACCCCCTGGAACTTTAGGAAAAGAGGTTCTAGCCGTGAATTCTTCTGATGTACCTCCTGAACATTCCAGAAACTGTGAAAACACATTTAAATAGCTATTTTAGCCCCTGGAAATTTTGTAAATTAGGAAATTTCACTGTAATGTTTGTTTAGGTCCCTGAAATTTGTGGAAAATATAATTTTGACCCTGCAGCAATGCATATTTGTGATTTGAACCTCGTAGAAAAAGAAATTTCTGCATCTGAAGGTTTGAAATTCATTTAAATTCATTAGAAAAGAAAAAAATCCTGAAAATCGAGTCTAAATTAGTTTATCTTTTAGGAAAACCATAGAATAATCTGAATTTGTACTTTAGACAAAAAATACATTCTGAAAGCACAATTTAAAATCTGTTTTATTGCTGAAATTGCATTATAGACACAAAAGTAACTTGTTCATTCATGTAAAAATTAAATCCAAGGTAGAAAGAAAGATATAAATGGTTTATGTGCAGGTTGGAAACTAGGATATTTAATTATGAGTTATGACATGTTAGTCTTAGGCTGAAAATACATTTTTGTGCAAGCCTTATAGCTAAAATTGTAGCATATAATATAGAAATCAGATATAATTGAGAATTCAGTTTAGGTGTAAGTTTGAAGTCTGAAATCAAGCTTAGGAACAACATATATGTTCAAAATGTGTAGGTATGCATAGGTACAACTAATATATTGCAAAATTTGGCTTAAAGTAAAGTTAAAATACAATATATATACACACATATACACACAAAAATTTAGTATAAGGATGATATGATGTCAAAAGTGAGGCTTTTATCATAATAAACCAAAAATGAACACACATATTGTAGTTTTAGTGATTATAGGCCAGAACATTAAATGGAGCTATGTTTTATGCATGGTGACTTGCATGAGTTGTTTATGTTGAATGAGATCTTATTGTGTATTGTTTGCATTGGTTTTATGTATGTTTGCACCAGTAGACCCAGCCTTAGAGCCGATTCTAAATCTTCAAGAGCAAGACTTCCACATCCACAAGAAAAAGGCAAGTGTCCTTGATCACCTTGCTCCTATTTTAGGATGGTTAGATAGAATTTAATTGCATGATACCATAATTTGTGAAACCCAATATTAGAATGTTCTCCCTAGTTTTCCATGACTTATTCCTTGTAGCCATGACGGGAGTTCTTATGGGTATATAGGATGTGTTGCTTATGCTTAGCCATGCTTATATTATGCATGGGAAATTGAGAATATGAATTTCAACTTGAGTTTAATGAAGCCTGATGATATATGATGGATTATGGTAGAGTTAGGAATCTAGACATGCTGGAATAGTTTTTGTTGGTGCTGTGTGCACGCGAACCTGGGCTAGTGAATATTGCTGTCTAGATTCTAAGGACCGGTTCATGGAGCATTTAACCTGGCTTTACCGTGCCACCACATGCTGAGATGGGGCAGCTTGACCAATTAATTAGGTGCATTTCCAACGTAGTATGGGTGTTTTTAATGTGCGGGGAATAGGAGTCAGCTGGACTACCCTGGGAATCGCAAGGCTCAAAAGGGGGCCACTGCAGCGGAGATTGTAGCCTCCTGGATGCTGTTAGTGGTGAAACCTCAGTGGGCTCATGCTAGTCGGGAATCCCTTTGTAAAAACCTCGTAGTGATCTCCTTCCACACACCATGGCAGGGTGAATGTGGTTGGCTGCCACGGGCAAAATGGAGGTTCTTTTAATCCACTTAGAAATGGGGGATGAAATCACTACTTGTGGGTAAAGCGGCATAAACTCTACAGAGTTGGAAAACTATCATGACAGCCGTGCTCACGGTCAAGAGCGGCTCGGACTTCTTCATGATTAGTGGATTATGAAGTGAAAGGTTGGGAATGTTAAGTGGGAAACTTAATAATGATGATGTGGCTAAGGGAATGGAATTATCTCATTTATGTAGCAATATAGGTGCTAATTAAAGCTAAGTTGTTAGGATAAATCCATAGTGCTAAACCCATTATATAAGCCTTTTCTTGTCTTGGCCATCATGTCATATATTTCCCACACTTGCTGAGTACCCTAGGTACTAAAGCTTGCTTTTGTTGTATTTTATTTGCTTCTCAGGCTATCGCGATGACGTTGAGTACACGGTGATGACGTCGACCCGAAAGACCTATACTAGGCTTGTGGAACCCCCCCGGGCAGAGCCTGTGATGGAGCTCCACAAGAATTATTCCGCTGTGTTGTCTTTGATATTTCAAATACTTTTGTAGTCTTTAAAGACATTTCTGTAAGACTTTATGTACACGTTTATCTTGGCATGTAATTTATGATGTTTTCACTATTTGTCGTCACATGTATGAATGAATGATCCTAGCATACATGTGAGAATTCATTCAGTTTGTCTTCATGAAAACCGGGTGTGATAGTTGTTGTTGTTGTTATACTATTCTATCAAAACACGCTGAACATATTTAAAAACCCCGGAATATCACCTTTAAAGAATAAGGAAGTACTTGCGGTATTTGAAAACCACATTACATCGAATCAGGCAGCATTCTTTATTTCTGCTCTTCAAGCTCCAAAATAAATCTGAGGCTAATACTTCCATACGTACAACACAAGTATGCACAATGTGCACCAACACATCGGCAGAGCTCAGAAACTATGGCATCTCATCATTGAGATGAATAATATGTTACTATGTTTCGTTGTAGCAGCCTCTATTGTGACCATTGCCATCCCCAATTCCCCATCATATCCCAATTAATTAAAGGGAGTTTCTAATTTTTCAGATACTTGATATTAATTAGCGTGTATTTTCAACCTAAACTTTGTGTATCAGATCTAGATCAAACGGATATAACTTATAACTATTTCCATAGTCAATACGTCAATGATTTTTTCCTAAAGTCAATATATAATTCTACAAAATTTAAAAAGCAACTAAAAATCATTTGAATTTAAAAATAGATCCTATGACTCAATACATAAGTTAAAATGGTATGCTAATTTTATAAGCCAAAAATTTACATTCCTATAAATTAAAATGTGATCGAGGAAAGACACTGAATTGGCCTCTTCTTTGAAGAACGTGGTCACCAGCTATCGCGACGATGAGAGCCTCACGTGTGTGAGTCAGCTCGGATTCTCTGCCGCATTGGGTATTGTATAGGTACTCCCTGTGAAATCCCAAGATTTCAACAAGTGAAATTCAGCTCATGAACACTTAGTAAAAACGGGAGGAATTAAAATTTTTTTAACACAATGATGTGAGATCAAAGGTGGAACTAAAGACAGCAACATAACACTTAAAATTCTTCATATGATCTCACATTTGAAGTCATTAGATTCAAACTAGGCAGGCTACAAAATTTCCCTAAATTTGGAGCTAAGTGTTTTTTTTATAAAAGAGGAAGTATTGTTTAGTAGAGTTCTCTACTTAAAATTCTGAATTCTACTTACAACAGTGCCAAACATGGAGATCTGATTTCACAATTAGGTTCTCCATAGTCTAAATAGTATCCCTGCAAAATTTCACTAAATTTGGACTAGGTTAGCAATTTATTGGATGAGGTAAAGTGGGGATCCAAATTTAATTTCAAAATATCATATTCCAAATTCATTTTTTAACCGTACTGGGTTCAGTACAATCCAGGATCACATAGGGTGGTGTCATGCGATGCTACACCCGACAGCACACACAATAAGAAACAATATTAAACACAAACTTACTGAAATTTTACAAACTTATTCAGTTTCACAACTAATTTTACATAAATAACTGCAGCAGAAGATAAGAAACGCTCCGGCCTTGTGCCTAAGCTAAGCAAAAGTCGACTGTCCAACCCTATGGACAGTCCACACTAGCATCATGCATAGATCTTCACAGTGGTGTGCAGGGCTCCCACTCGGCCATAGTCCCCGAAGGAGGATAGGCCTCTCCAGCGAACCCATAGTCTCTTATCCGACTCATAAATAATCTTCACCTGCATCAACACTCATAAACAGCAACCGTGAGCATGATGGCTCAGCAAGTCATACTGATAGTAGAATAAGAATTTACAGAAAAGGACAGGCATAATATTTCATCCTTGGTTCAGTTTTTAGCAGAAGATTAAATGTTCAGGAACCTGAAATTTAGTGAGCAATATTTGTTGGCAAACATGTTGCAATACAATTATATCATAACAGCAAGTAACTCATCATCTTCATCTCATGTATTTACTACGTCACAACATAGTGAACAAGAGATACTCATGACCACGAGGGACGGCGAATCGACTTGATATACACCTGCAGGGATACCCGAATAGCACGCCACTTACGCCCATACTCGGAGCTGCGACGGGACGCTCAACCGATGTCGTACGGGACAACCTTTCACCCGACATCCCCAACGTTGAACCTTGCTGCTGCATTGCCGTCATGTCAGCACGATTTTTCATTCCCGCCTTCCTCGAGCAATGCAACTGATTCTCTCGCTGATTCAGTGAGACGGAACGAAATCCGTACATTCCAGGATTTCAGAGGGTGGTGCCACACGATGCGGCACCCGACAGCACACACGCAGGGAAACATAGTATTACATTGAAACATGCTGAATTTGTACAAAAGTAGTACAACCTTCAGTTTATAACTCCTATAAAGAGTCTACTGCAGCGGAAAGTATTTGTACAACTCACGCCAACACCTAACTAGCAAAAGTTGGTTGTCCGGCCCTACGGACAACCCACACTAGCTCCACTCAGCATCACCACGGTGTGTACGGCTCCCACACAGCCATAGCCCTCGTCGGTGGACTCATACTCCGAGTCCGTGGGGTACTCCTCACCTGAAAAAACTCATAGCAGCAACCGTGAGCACGATGGCTCAGCAAGTCTTGATCGACTCTCCTACACAAGAAACTCTACATGCAAGTCATAACAAAGGTAGGATGGCAGTTTGCAGCAATGGACACACCTACAAGTTCATCTTTAATTCATCTTTTAGCCACAAGTTAACAGTTCTAAATCTGAAATTTTGTGAGCAATATTTGGTGGCACACATGTAACAATACAAGTTGTTCATATCTGCAGTATTGTGTCACAACATTCCATATTTTTACCTATGTCACGACACAGTGAACAAGCGGTACTCAAAACCGCAAGGGACGGTGAATCGACTAATTATACACCTGCAGGGATACCCGAATAGAACGTCACATACGCCCATACTCGTAGCTGCACACAGCACGCTCACCCGACGTCGTACGGAATAACCTTTCACCAAACAGCTCAAACGTCGAACCGGTCGCACCAAAACGGACAGGAGGTTCCCAACACGGAGCATCTCTCTATGTCCGTTAGTGGATTCCCACCTTGCTGCCCTCAACCTACACCTATAAATCGGTGCATTATGCCTCGACGCCCGGAGGTATAGGTTACATAGTTTATCGGACCCCATATATCCGATATGTCTTCGGTATATTCAAACTTGTTTAGCAGGGCCACACACGGATCAGTCCTCAATCGACACGGGCAGGGCTAAGTACACAAGACTTCCCTTTTTGCATCCTAGCCCCTGCCTAGTCTCATTTTTCATACTAAAGTTGTCTCACATCCGGAACCAATCCCATATGTGGCGAATCCTATACTCGCGAGTAGATTCTAACTACTCGACTTTTACCGAAGTATATAAAAATTAAGCAAATCATGATCTACTCGAGGCCTTAGACACGACCCTCACTCTTTTTGGAATAATATGGTTATGCAATTAGGTTTCATCCATCCTAAACTTAATGCGCATACATACCTCAAAATAAGTGAGTATAAAGCAAAACTTGATAAAACTTGTTAAATGCAAACTGAGGCTTGCCTTGTTGCTTCTGGTCAGAAGTTAAATTCTCGTCCAGATGTATGAAGTCCAGGATTTCCGGGGTTTCCTCGCTTGCGGTGACTACGTGTAATCAAATTACGATGTGGATCAATTTAATGCAATATGTTGAATAGACATTATAAAGACCTTAACTTTAGCTAGACATATGTTTTGGGTCTGAAATTTTTACTGTGGCTTGGTGATAACCTAAACAGATACTTGAACAAATTTCATTTGAAACAAAGCTCATTTGAGCTCTGCACAAATAAAGGTCTAAATGCCCATTACTATAGCTTCTAAGGATTTCCAGGGATATTCATGGATCAAACCATTACTTTCTGGAAACTAGAATTTAAGATGGTTCTAGTGGAGTTGGTTTCACGTAATTTTAATAACCCTAGAGAAAGTTATGCCCTAATCAAGATTTGAGAAAATTCTGAAAAATGTGTCTGTTCATTTTTCTATTTCTTAGGGTAGTTCACTTAATCACACCATTAGGTGGCCTTAATGAACCCGGATGAATGTCAAATTTTTCATGTGGCTCAAGGATATTCAACTTAACATCCTAGCCAGATTTCAGAATTTTCCATAAAGGAAATCTCCAGATAAAATTCCCAAAATTTTAGACTTTAGGGAATTAATTCTGGGAAAATATTTGTTGTCATGGACTGAAACTTGTTTTGCTGGAAAGTACTCGGAGAGCTGAATCCAACAAAATTTAGTTCACTAAATTTGGACCATCTTAGCAAAAGTTATGGGCATTTAAAGTTTGAACTAAAATCTGAAAATATTGGAAATGTTTAAAACCCTAACCACAGGCCCCACCCCTCAGTCGTCTTTCACATCGCGCCAGAACACAAGGGTGGTGGCGCGCGCCGGAAAGGTCCACCGGAACGGCGTTCCTGGCCGTCTCCGGGGCTGGTACTCGCCGCCCCTAGGTTTTAGACCTCGGGTAACTCGTTGGTGGGGGCGGCTAGGGCTCTCGGCGACCGGAACCTAGTCGACGACGGTGACAGCGGCGGCTTGAACTCCGGCGATGTCGCCCAAGCACTACCAAGACTTGGTTTAGAAATGGTTTCCTCCTACAGATCTGTGGTGACATGCTAAGCACGGATATGGAGCCGGTTTTCCGGGAAAACGGCCGGAGGTAGGAACTCACCGCCGACCTAGGTCAAACATCGGCGGCAACCCGAAAAACTCGAACAGCAGAGCCTATACTCGACGGTTTTCGATGATTTTTGATCCTAGATGGGCATGGGGAAGTGTAGAACGTGTGTGTAGCTCGGCATACACTGTGGTGAACTAATCACCACGAATTTTGGAAACTTATGGGGCTCGGTTCTATGGACGCTCATGTGGTAGAAAGCAAAATTCTTTCCCGACGGTGGACGAAACGAGGAGAGGTTTTCACCGTGAGTTTGAGTGGAGTAGAGCGGTCCACTTTGCTGTAGAAAGTTTGCCACGAGACAGCTCAGAGCATCCCGACGCCGGGAAGCCGAAGGTTTTCGTGCGTGCGGCGTGTTTTCGTCGAGGAGCATGGAAGACTTGGTTAGCAACAGCGGAGAGCCGGTTGGTGAGGTGAAAGTATAGCAGTGGGGGCCTATAACGGTGAAGCAACGCGACCTGGGATGCTCGGGAGGTGGCAGCGGCTTTAGCCTCGGTGGCGCGCTGTGCTCGGCCGGCTTGGTGAAAAACAGATGGTTTCTTCGGTGTGAGTTTAGTCATCTCACTGACATGTAGGCCCATTTCTCCCCTCTACTCTTTTCTTTTGTTTTTACTGCAAATATATCAGCTACCCACAATTAAAATGTAGACTTAGCCACAAAGTTATGAGATGAATTTGAATTCTTCAAATTTGAGTTGGTTTGGCTAAATTTCATTCACACTTGAATTTGAATTTCAAATTCAGTTTTGAATTAATTCAAATGTAGCTCCCGACAAGGTCAACTCCAATGATAATAAAAATTGGTGAACTAACTCAGAAAAATTGTGCTGAGTTTGAATATGAAGTCACTTTTTGAATCCAAGTGATGAAAGTAGCTGAAATTTGAATTTGCATTCAAATTAGCCATTTTTACAATTTTATACAAAAGTGCCTTAAAATGGTTTGGATTTACATGAAACTTGGCTTGAGCATTCCTAAAATGTTTAGGGCCTAATTGGGAGCTCAGCCCCTCATGTTTACATGTGGTAAATCCTATTTTTTTGGATTTGTGAGTTTTCCTCTAATCAACCTATTGATGGTAGTTACTTGCTCTTAACATGTGTTCATGAGATCTCCACAAATAAGCTGGGTTGTGGTGATGTGATGAACACTCTAGCAAGTGAAATCTTGGGCTTTTACATTCAGTCTTTGTATCGTCAGCGCGAGTACGTCACGAAGTGCATTATGGGCACCCTCGTAATGATCGCTACGGGTTGTTCTCTTCTTGAGCTCCAAACTAAGACGAGCCACATTGACAGCTTGGCTGTCTATCACGCTCTGTCCTGCCATAGCATAGAGGCCGAGTTTGCCTCTGCTGGGATGTACCTTGGGCAGAATGTATCACTAGCTAGCCTCAAAGTACCTCCTCCACAATACACAATTAGATTGTCCCTCCACTGGAACAAGCGCATATGGAGTGCCCTCCATAGCTCGCACATGGAGATGGCAAAAGCGAGACATGGCATTGTAAAAGTTCCAAAAATGCAAAGTCAATAAAGTGAATGTTGATTCCCCTTTGTGTTTGGAATGCATGAAAATGGGACTTACAAAAATTTTATACACGTGATGAGGCACATGGGTGTCCAACCAAACGAGCTCTCACGTTCATTTGAAATGTGTTAAGCCAAGGTTGAATTAACACCATGTGTAAAGTTCTCATGTGTAAGAGGGAGTCTAAATTCAGATTTGAACTCAAATGTTTCCCTCAAGTTGCTGCCAAAAAGTTGGAGTACACATGTATCCTCATAACTTTGAATTTGAGGAAACTTAGGTTGGCAATCTTCTGATTTTAGGATGGGCTAAAAAGGGGTTAATTATGATCATTTCCAAATTCGAGCGGAATTCAAATTTGAAAGTGAAATTCATAATGGATTTGGTTTATTCAAAATTCAGCCCTCCTTTCAACTCCCAAAATATCAGATTGAGTGGATTTACATGAATGAAGATATTTTAGAAACATTTGGACGATAAGAAGGGGAGTAAAGGGGGTAGACCCCACATGTCATTGAGCCTTTAACTTGCTCCCGAAGACTTCCTCTGTTCGGTGTCGAACACCACCTGAGCCTCCTCAGAGCGCCACCAAGGGCAGTCACCTCCAGCTTCTTTTATTGAGCTGGCGACCTGCTCGTGGCTTCAACACCTCACGGCGTGATCCTCTCACTCACCAACCGAGCTGCAAGCGGAGGCCACCTCCTCGCTGCTTCCGTCGCGCTGGCAACTATATTGTGGAATTGAGTATCTCCCAACGTGATCTTTTGCTCACAAAAACACCAAGCCCGGGCATTATTTGTACCTCGCACAGGAACTGAACCGAGAGCACCGAATTTAAACTTTTGAATACAACAGAGGGTTAACTCCACAGTAATCAAATTTGGTTTGTAGAAATTACTGCGAACTTTTGAATTTGAAGTGTGGAGCTACTATTGTTTGAGAGGGGGGGGAACTTCGGCAGGACCCGCAGGTCAGTGACACAGTGGCAACCCTTTGTGCGAGCTCGACACCGAGGCGCTGGTAATCTCCACCGAGCTAAGTGTGTGTCTGTTTCCCGTGTCGGTTCCCTCCTTGCCCTCACCTGCTCGGTAAACATCAGGGCACAAAAGAAGTTCCTTTTCCCTGCTCACTACTCCACATCGCTCGCACGCGTGCACTCGAAGGAAAACGGCGCCGCCTCCTCTCTGCTCGCATTGCTGATCACCATCTGAGGATTGTGGCGCCCAGCTGAGTCGACTAGGAGATGCGCCGGCCTCCACTGGACATCATCCAGACCTCCACAGGTCGTGTCCGTCGTCCTCCGGCCGGTGCCGAGCCAACTTGTTTTCCTCGGTGCCACCCGACGTCGCCCTCACTGATCCTCGTCTTCAAGCGAGTTCAGCGCCTCTCCTGAACGACCAACACCCCCCTAAGGTGCACCATGATGTGTAGATCATGCTCCTGATCTCTCCTTGCTCGTCCCCACTGCCGGCTTGCCGGAATTTACGTTTTGACGCCGGCGAACGTGAAGAACCGAGCGTGAGTAAATAGGGAAATTCATCCAACCGGGTTAAACATCTCCCATGAGGTTCAAACCATAGCAACCCACAACTCTAGCGACCTCCCATGCCAAAGAACGCATCAATCCGGCCATCCCACGCCCCGGGCAACGAGAATTCACCGCCGGCGGCAGAAACGGGTCGGTCCTCCGGTGACCGCCCTCTTCCCGCCGTTTGATGAAAGAATTGGTTTGTGTTCCATGTTCTATGACCACTAGGGGTGCTTTACGGAAGCTTGGTCTGTTGAAATCGGCTTGGGACACGCTGGAACGCGTCAATGCCACGCCGCCGAGTGCCGCCGTCGGTGCCGACCCGGTTCCGGCCGTTTTCAAGTGGTGAGACCTTGCCCGGCAGCTGTGTCACGTTCTAACGGTCGTGTAGGGCAAAACCGGAATAGAAACGGTGGAGAAATGAGGGAGAACAGGGTGCGCCATCCCCCTGTTCTGGCGTGCGCGCAGGCTCTGTCCCGAGTTAGAAAAATGGTCTGACCTGTGGACCCCACTGTCAGCCAGTATTAGGTTCCAGAAAATGTTCAAACTTTGAAAATTCATAACTTTGTGTAGGAAACTCCAAATTGGGTGATTCAAATTGGGTTATATTCAGTTTGCAAAGATCTATTCAAATTTGTACCCCAATTTATATGAAAGTCAATAATAAAATCCGGATAATTCTTTTAAATTTTTTTGTAAAAGGGTTATGGAGCGAGTTTGGATAAGCAAAAAATCCCAAATTTTGCTAGAATATTCTTTAGGGTATTAGTGAACTTTCAGCAAAGTTTCAGCTCATTTGGAGTTGAATTGAGTAGGAATTTTCAGAGTCTAGCTGTTATGTTCAATAGTGTCCAGAAACTTTTCAGAAAAAGTTTCTACATTGTAAAATTCATTCTAGAAAATCCTTAGCTCCAAAAATAGTGAAACAAGTTTTCCTGGAATCCTTAGGAAAACTACTTTGCAGAGAAACAAAATTCTTTCTATGAAAATGGCTAGGATTTTCTGTAAAATTCTTTTTAGATAATCCATTAGTGAGTAATTCCAGGAATATTCCTTTATGAAATATTCCAGTTCTTTGTCAGAAAACTCTTATACTAGTTACTGATCTCCAGTAAGAATCTTAGAATTTTTGGAGGTGATTAAGGTAGCTTAATCAGGAGGTTACCTCAGGGTTAAATAAATTAGCTAAAAATCACAGAGTTAATTTTAAGAAAAATATTTCAAACTTCAAACCCCCATAACATTCAGTAGGAATGACCAAACAAATTTTGGTCGATTCCTCTCAGTCAGTACTTTGCAGAAATGCAGAGAATTTGATCTGGAGATCTCTGGAATTTTCTCCAAAAAGTAATCAAATTAAATCTTTGGGAATTAATTCCAGAAGATCCCTGTTATGGAATTTCCTCAAATTTGGTTGGAAGATTCTTCATAATTTTAGTGATCTCATGTAAAAATTTGAGCTCCATTGGAGTATTTTTGCTAGGCTAACTTCTACTCCAAATTTCAGCCTTCATTTGAAAAGTTCAAACCAAACAGAAACTTTTTCAGAATTGTTCACCAACTTCAAAAAGTCATATCTCCCTGTAGATAGCTCAAAAAATTGTGAAAATTTTTTGCTAGAACCATGGAGAGCTGCTCTAATTATATCTTCCACTGTTAGCCATTTCAAAACTTCAGATTTGGGCTCAAAATTCAGAGAAGTCTTGTACTTGTGGGAATTTTGGAGACCACAAGCTTCAATGAAATTTCTCAAAATTTTTGCTCAGATCATCCTTATAGAGTCTAGTATCCACTGGAAAAATCCCAAATCCAATTAAGGAACCTAGATAGCAGTAGCTATGAATAGAAATTTAATTCTTATACTTCTCTAGCACTTATACATATATTTTTGCTACATTTCATTTAGTGACGGAAGTTGAGGACACGCCGGAGCCGTTGGACGTCCTCCCACCTGACGCTAACTCCTCCTTTGACTCGCAACCAGGCAAACCCCGGTTTGCATTTAATTACCTTTTGCAAAGTTTCTCATTTCTATCACTTATGTCTAGAGTGAAATGCTTGCATTAGAGTTAAGGTGATTGAAACCCCACATGCATAACTTTAAATCCTATGAAGGGTTGGGTAGTTTACAAACTGGACGGGTAGAGAATGCCATGCTAATGTTCTTAGGATCTCGGTAGAAGTTGAGTGGTTGGAATCTACTCGCAAGATAGGAATTATTCAGACGGAATGGAAAGAGGTAGAGAATGACTTAAGAATGTGAAACCGAGACCCAGCAGGGGGGTAGCATGCAGTGAGCGGAGGTCTCACGTGCGTAGCCCTGTTGGTGTCGATTGAGGACCGAGCCGTGCGCGGCCCTGCTGGACAAGTTTGAACAGTACGGATGCATACTGGTATGTAGGAACCAGGAAACCGATGTAATTGGTTATCCTGAGTGCCGAGGCTTACCCAACCGTTTTATAGGAGTGGGTTGAGGGTAGCAACGTGTAAATCTGCTGGTAGGCAAGGACACGCTCCACGCGGGGACCTCCTGCCCGTTACGGATAGACCAGTTCGGCATTTGGGTTGCCTTTGAAATGTTGCTGAGTACAACAGAGTAGGAAGATGTGAAGCACCATACTTCTGAAAGTGGGTGTATGTGAGGTATTATCCGGGGGTCTATTGATTGCAATCAGCGTCTGTCGCAGTTATTTGAGTACCACTTGTTCACTGCGCTGTGATGTAGTAAGAAGTGAAAGAAGCCAGATGAATATGCTGCATTTAACTATTAATGTCTTGAAAACATGTATGCTGTAGATGTAGAGCTCATTAAGTTTATCTTCCACTTTGGGCACAACCACATTGGAGGAAAGCGTTTCTTTTTTTATTGTGGACTTCCGATGTAAGGGCTGCCTAAGGCACATTAAACTGCTGCAATGTCTTTACTGCAATGTCTTTTCCTATATTACAAATCTCTGCATGTAGAGTTTCATGATTAGGAGTGTCGGTTCAGCCTTGCTGAGCCATCGTGCTAATGGTTGCAATATTTGAGCTGTGTGCAGGTCAGAGTTATGGAGAAGGGTCCGAGGACGAGGCGATTGATGCGGCGCCAACGGCCTCGTCGAGCCAGGATCACGCTGAGGGGTGCTGCGTTGCACAGCACCGGATAACGCACATCAAAGATACAAAGCGGAAGCAAAGTTTTATTACATAAACCAGTTTATGAACATTTTTACAACAAAATAGTTCAGTCTACACTCACGGGCGTATACTACACAACGAGTTCACGTTCATCCCGTGAACGTGTCCTTGCTAGCACACACACACACACTAACACGGCGGCGTGCACGACTCCCACTCGACAGGGTTCCCTCCTGGGGTTCTGTCTCCTCCTCGGGAGTCCCTTCCTCATAAACCCCTGCAAAAGCTTCAAACACAAGCAGTGAGCATGATGGCTCAGCAAGACTGACCCGTCTCTCCTATACATGAAACTTCTACATGGTGGGTATAGGGTACATGAGGTAAATAATTTGCAAAGGACTCGCCTAATTATTTGAACCTTACTTTCAATGTTTTAGCAGCAGGTTGTGGAGAACCTTACGCTAAGGCACATGAGAGAGCCGCAATCAAACAAGAAACGCATTTCTCTCATGTACTTTGCCCAAAGTTGAAAAGAACTTTAGTTAGCTCTAAACATCAACAAGACATTAACAAGCAAAGTGTTACTTTCACATTAGCAAACTTTTAACATGTATCTAGCCTGTTCTTTCTACGTCACGGTACAGTGAACAAGTGGTACTCACTGACCATGAGGGACGGCGATTATAATTGATTTACACCTGCAGGGTTACACGAATAACCCATCACATACGATTGTACTCGATGCTGCCTACAGAAACCATCATGGACGTCATACGCGACCACCTTTCACCCGTCAGCCAAATGTTGAACCGGTCCAATCGTCCCGAGCAAGAGGTCTCTGCGCGCGCATCCACAGTGCCGCCAGCCGTTTTACACCTCGAGCTCTCAACCTACCCTCTGAAAGACCAGCTATGCCTCAACACCCAGCTACCCGAGTTACATCGGTTTCCCGGTTCCCATATAGCCGGTAGGTCTTTGGTACTGTTCTAGCTTGTTCAACAGGCCCACACATGGCTCGGTCCTCAATCGACACAAGCTGAGCTATAGCACCCAGGCCCCAAAGTCATGATGCTCTTACTCTCCGCTCGGTCTAATTTTTCTTGCCATGTGTTCCATTTGCTATCTTTACCCCAGTCAAGTGCCTCTAGCCTATCCTCGCGAGTAGCTCCAACTACTCGACTAGTACCGAATCCTACACTGTCTTAGCATTGCAGTAGCTAAACCGGATTTTGAATCCTAATCCCAACCCATGGTTTTCTTGGCTATGCATTTGGGTTTTAAACAAGACTCTAATGCAAGAAGTAAGTGGGTGCTCAAAGTAAGTTCTCAAAACAGTAAAATTTGTAAAAGGTTAATGAAAACCGGAGCTTGCCTTGCTGCTCTTGGTCGTAGGCTAGCTGCCCTTCCGGAGTGACAAAGTCTAAGACTTCGGGTTCCTCCTCAACCTTAGTGACTACATGAGATAACATGTATATGTATCAATGCATTTGAATTGAATTTAAACTTGTGAAGACTATAAGTCTTAGTAGACAGACCCACTGTAAAATCCCCAAAAGTGGTAGCAAGAAAATTCAGCTCATGTACACTTATGTAAAATGAGGGGAATTAAAACTTTGAATTATAAGGGGGTGAGTTCAAAGTGAGGGTTAGACCTCCCAAAACTTCCAAACATGGAGATCTAAATTCATAACTTGGATCTTCATAGTCCAAATATTCAACCTTCCAAATTTCAGCTCATTTGGAGGAGTTTCAATATTTGTTTGGGATTAAAAGGAAAAGCCCTCTAATCTGAATTTCAAATTCAGTTTCAAATTCCAATTCCCTCAATTTTAAAATTTGGTTTCACAACTGAGTCCTCCACTTTTGAATGAGCAGCCATGCCAAAAATTGGAAACTTTGGAGCTGGGTTGCTATATTTTTGAGGCAATACAATGTGGAGAATTCAAACTCTTTTTCAAATTGTAATGATCAAACCACATCCAAATTTCACACCTGAATTCAAACCCTTTGAATTCAGCAAATTCAAACTTAACTTGGGGTGAAAGTCTAGCCTTAAATTTTGAGTTGCTGGATGGAAAAGATCAGAGAAAGTTTGAATAAACAAAGGGGGAAGTGGGGCCCAGTGGTCAGTTTCACAGCAAAGCAACCGCCTTTGCTTCATTCGGTCGAACAGCGGGAGCGCGCCAGTTCCCGGTTGAACCCACGCCCGAGGGAGAGCCCGCGCCACCTCCTGCTGCCTCGGTGGCTCGGTTGGATCACGGCAAGGGGTGCACCGGAGCTGTTTCACTTATTCCCCTGCTATAACCTGCGCCTCCACCGTTTCTTCCGCCCAGAACACTGCCGCCATTCCTCCCGATCACGCTGCAGCTACTGAGCTCGGTTGCTCGAGCGCCCCACAGCGGAAAGCTGCGCCCACCAGTGCTCTAGCCATCCAGCGCCTCTCCTGTCCTGTCCCGAGCGTGATTGCTCCAGAAATTGGCAAAATAGCCTTGATCCTCGGGTGAACAGGGAAGAACCGAGGGAGGTCACCGTGGACAGCTCACACCGAGCAAGATCACGGCAAAGCAAGTCAGCCCCTTGGTGCGTCCTCGACCCCAGCTGCTCGAGCCCAAAGCTCAGCCCTAGACGTTGATCATAGCAGAAGAATTCCGGGTTTTTCTCCCGGACGGTACGAACTGACCCTGAGGTAGGAAATTGCCAAATTCGTTGTTAATTCGTGTTCTCATTGATTAAAACTGTACATGAAGCTTCCTAACTACTTGGCGCACTTCCTCCCTCGATTTTAGACCTAGACATGGGGTGTAGAGGGAGAATTTCCACGTCTTGATCATGGCGCA
The DNA here is from genome assembly GCA_030760725.1 of Neostapfia colusana. NCBI lineage: Eukaryota > Viridiplantae > Streptophyta > Magnoliopsida > Poales > Poaceae > Neostapfia > Neostapfia colusana. Next base: position 93,833,129 of record JASWHV010000004.1, read on the forward strand.
CCGCCTGACCGCCTCGGGCACACAGTGCCGATAGGGTTCCGGCGATCCTTGATCAGTTTAGACCCTATGTCGAGCTTCTACTCCCTCCACTGGTACTCTAGAGCCCGAGAACCGATCATTTAGTGGAGGTATGAGGGCTCTCGATTGCACCGGAGTGCAAAACATTGGTGTCACCGGTGCGTGGTGGTTTCCGGTGAACTACGGCCGCCGGCGACCCACCCATAGTTCTCAGCGCGGTTAAATATGGGTGAGCGGCGAGTTTGATGAAGTTTGGACCACGGGAACCCCGTCCTGGCGAGCCTCGCCGGGCAGCACGAGGAAGACGAAGGAGGGCCGGGTCCCACCGGTCAGCCTCCGTGTTCGCGCGAGGATCGGCTTGTGGCGCCGGATCCTGTGCGGCTGCGCGGGAATAACCCCGTAACCCCCGGTGTTGCCGAAATCTCACTGGTCCGATTTAAAACAGTGGGCCCAGTCCAATTATTTGAAGTTTCTATTAGAGAAATAATTCTAGGAATTAGCTGATTTTTACAAGCCCATAACTTTGTGTAGAAAACTCCAAAAAGAGTGAGACCAATTTTGTTGGAATCCTCATGAGGAGTACTTCACAGAGAAACAAATTTTAGGCTATGAAAATGCCCAGGAATTTCTGTAGAATTGTTTATATAAATCCTTTAGGGATTTATTACAGGAGCAATTCTTTATGAAATATTCCCAAATTTGGGCAGAACAACCTCTTCATAGATACTGATCTCCAATAAAAATTTGGGCTTCATTGGAGTTCATTTGCTAGGTTAAATTACCTTCCAAAGTTCAGCCTTTATTTGGAAATTCAAATTTAAACAGAAACTTTTCAGCACTCCTGTCCAAACTTCAAAAATTCATATCTCTCTGTTGGTAGCTCCAAAAATGGTGAAACAAATTTTGTTAGAACAATGGAGACTTACCCTAATCAGATTTCCACTATTGGCTATGTCAAAGCTCCTGAATTGGGCTCAAAATTCAGAGAAGCATTGTACTTGTTGGAATTTTAGAGACTACATTGTGCAATGACATGTCTCCAAATTTAGCTCAAATCATCCTTAGAGAGTCTAGTATTCCCTGTAAAAATCCGAAAGCCAATTAAGGATCTTAAATAGCAGTATCTATGAATAGAAGTTCCATTCTTATAAATCTTTAATACTTACACATGTATTTTATTACATTTCATAATAGTGACCGAAGTTGAGGACGCACCGGAGCCGTTAGACGTCCTCCCACCAGATGCTGACTTCCCATTAAACTCGCAACCAGGCAAGCCCCGGTTTGCACTTAAGTACCTTTTATAAAGTTTTTCATTTGTATCACTTATGTCTAGGTTGAAATGTATGCATTAGAGTTAGGGTGATTGAAACCCCACTTGCATAGCCTTTTTAACTCCTATAAAGGGTCGGGTAGTTACAAACTCGACGAGTACAGAATGCCAAGCTAATGTTTAGGATCTCGGTAGAAGTCGAGTAGTTGGAAGCTACTCGCGAGATAGTACTTATCATATGAATGAGAAGAGGTAGAAAATGGCTTAAGTTATGAAAATGAGACCCAGCAGGGGGGGATAGGAAGCAGTGAGCAGAGGTCTCACGTGCGTAGCCCTGTTGGCGTCGGTTGACGACCGTCCATGTGCGGCCCTGCTGGACAAGTATCGAACAGTACCGGATGCATACTGGCATATGGGAACCAGGAAACCGATGTAATTGGTTAACCTGGGTGTCGAGGCTTACCCAACTGTAAATAGGAGTGGGTTGAGGGTAGCAAGGTGTAAATCTGCAGGTGGGCACAGTCACGCTCCACGCGGGGACCTCCTACCCGTTACGGATGGATGGGTTCGGCATTTGGGTTGCCTTTGAAAGGTTGTCGCATACAACAGAGTAGGAAGGGGTGTGGAATCACGCTTCTGAAAGTGGGTGTATGTGACGTGTTATCCGGGTGTGTCTTGATTGCAATCACCGTCCCCCGCTGTTATTTGAGTACCCGCTTGTTCACTGCGCTGTGACGTAGTAAGAAGTGAAATAAGCCAACTGAAAATGCTGTATTGATCTATTAATGTCTTGAAAACTTTGATTGCTATAGTTATAGAGCTAATTAAGTTTATATTCCGCTTTGGGCATCTCCACGTCGGGGGAAAGCGTTTCTTGTTTGATTGTGGACTTCCAATGTGAGGGCTGCCTAAGGCACATGAATCTGCTGCTATAAAACTGAAAGTAAGGATGAACTTATAGGCGTGTCTTTATTGCAAAGTCCTTTCCTACCTTATACATCCATGCAAGTAGAGTTCCATGCCTAGGGTTGACAGTTAAGACTTGCTGAGCCTTCGTGCTCACGGATGCAATATTTGAGATGTGTGCAGGTGAGAGTTATGAGGAAGGTTCCGAGGACGAGGTGATGCCCCCGTCGGGGTACACGGCCGAGCTGGAGCCCTGCACGCCGCCGTGATCTCCGGTTCCATGCTGCTAGTGTGTAGCGTCCCTGGACTGGACAGCTACACTTTTGCATAGTTAGAATGAAAGAGTGTTAATAAAGAATACTTCCGCTGTATAGTTATATTTTGTAAAAGACTTCCGCTGTTTTATATCAAATAAAAAGTTGTATGTTGTTCTTTATTATTTTCGTGTGTGCTGTTGAGTGCCGCATCGTACGGCGCCACCCTATGCGATCCTGGAGTGGGTGAACCACGGGGTGGTCCCCACAGACGTGGTATCAGAGCCGCATTGGGAATAGCAAGCTCGAAAAGAGCCTATTTTGAAAACTTAGAAGTAGTCGAGTGACGATTAGTCATTAAGCCCACATAAGGTCTATGATAGTAGTAGATTTTATGGTGGAAAAGCTAACATATTTGTTATACATTCTGTAACGATGCTCCGACGTCAGTTAAGAGGTAAGGTACGCCACCGCAGGCGGATCAATTGCGGTAACTCGCCATACGAGTAATAGTATGGAATGGTATACCGTGGCTTGGCACGGTAGTGAATATGAGTCTCTGAACCTCTCCATGGTTCTGAGAGCATATGAAAACGCTGATCTCCAGCGTGCTTTAGGCAAAAGTGAGAATACCCCATCGTGTGGTAAGCAACACGATAGTATGCAACCCTTGAACGTTCAATGTTCAAAGGGCCATACGCAGCGCTCGCCATCAGCGTGCCTCAACGGTCATGAGGCAGTAGGTGGTATCCGTTGGGTTGATAAAATTCCCAACCGTGACGACCCGTTCGCGCTCCACTCGGGTTCCCCGTCGTGTGGTGTGGAAACACGACCATGTACCTTGAGACGTGGCTTGACTCAAGGACGACCCGTATAGCAATGATACGGACCGTATGTTTTTACTATGATATGGAACTGCCTGAAATGTCAAAAACCTTTGTGTGCACCATTAATGTGTGTTCTTCTGCAGGTACATTTACCATGTTAGTGCGTGACATGTAGAAACCGTTTGTGAGTGACGACTTTAGTTCCACCATTTGACACGTATATGCCGGAATACCGGTTTAGGATTTTTCTTTGGTGAGGAAACGTAGTACCGACTGCATAAAAGTTTATTTTCAAAGAAAAGAGTCAAAATGAAGTTTAGGAATCCATTTAGGGGTTAGTAAACTTCTATATTAAACTAAGAGTCAATTGGGAGTATAGATTCAGTCTCAAAAGCTTAGGAACAATCTCCCCTGTTTTCGGTAGAATTTTTTCTGAACTTGAACAGGGCATAACTTAAGATTGGTTGAACCAATGGAGGCGTGGGATACCATTCTGGAAAGGTTTTGAAGTCCTCTACAATTTTTCTGTAGAGTTCCAGAACAAAATCTCCCTCCAAAGGGATGAAAATCTCCGATGAGTAGGTACTGTCCAAAAACAGGGCAGACCAAATGCTCTCTGGAATTTTCTGTGTTTCAACCAAAACACTTAGTTTCACTGTTCGACGTCCAGTGGCTGTTGCAAAACAGCGAGTTGGAGTCGAAAAGTTTATGCATTCAGCATATCACTTCGAGTTACTACATGTTTGGGTCCAATGCAATAGCGAGGAATTACGCATGCTAACACACATAACATCCCGTGGTGACCCCGATGGTCGAAATGAACTTTTAACCCATAAAGTTCAATACTTTGGAACTCGATCCTGTGACATGGTCCAGGGATGTATATGTTGCATAAAGTGTATACTTTATCCATATGTGTGACTGTTATGCGTAAGGTTTATTCCATTCTCGCATTACTATTGTATAAACTGGATCAAATAAACCAACATGTGCTGATCGTTTGAATGGTATGAATGCAGAATGGTGCGGACACGTTCAACGCAAGAGGAGGGAGGTCCGAGTCAAGTTCGTGGTGATGAGTCTCCACCTCTGGAGCAAACTACGACGCAGCAGCAACCACCTCCTCCACCGCCAGAACTTCCAAGAAACCTGGCGGAGGTTCTCGCCGCTGTGCTCGGCTCACGCGACGAGCAAACTGAGTTGCTGCAAATGCTAGTGTAGCAGAATGCGTCCCATCAGGGAGGACGCCAAGACAATGGGCAACGCCAGCCCCAACAAAGCTCGTATTCAGAATTCATGGCGACCCATCCACCGGTCTTCACGGAGGCCAAAGAACCTTTCGAGGCGGACAGCTTTATCCGCACTCTGGAGGCAAAGTTCGGGCTACTACGATGCACCGAACATCAGAAGGCGCTGTACGCAGCGCAACAGCTTCAAGGAGAAGCCGGTACCTGGTGGGCGAACTACACCGCCTCCTTACCGGCTGGCCATGCCATCACGTGGACGGAGTTCCGGGAGGCGTTCCGCGCCTATCACATACCTCCCGGTGTGATGGAAATGAAGCTCCAAGAGTTCCTGGTGTTACGGCAAGGCGAGAGGAGTGCTCATGAGTACTCCAGGTTATTCAACCGGCTGGCGCAGTATGCGCCAGGATTTGTGGGGTCGGAAGACAATAAGCGCAACGCTTTCTTCCGGGGCCTCAATACAAAGATGAAGGTCCATCTCGCCGAGAGCAATCGCGGCACATTCAACGACCTAGTTAATGCCACGATTATACAAGAGAATGCTCAGCGCGAGTGCGGGTCTGATGAGAGGAAACGTAGCGCGCTGACGAGCAGCAGTGGTGGGACCTCACAGAAATACCGCGTGGTGTATCGTTCACCATCCGGTCAGAGATGGCAGCCACCGACGCGACCGCCTCAGTTTTGCGGTCGGCAATATAATGCGCCGGGCTTCCGACCGGCGTATCCACCACAGCAACAGCAACAGCAAAGGATGGTCCTGCGTGCACCTCAGTTTCAACAGCGTGCACCGGGATTTCGTCCTCAAGTCGGCGGGACCCCGACACCTTACATGTGCTACACGTGTGGCCGTGTCGGGCACATTTCAAGAGATTGCCCTGAGCCGCGACAGGGCAGGGGTGCAGCACCGTATCAGGGTGCTAATCAGCCCCGTAACCAGACCAAGAAACCAGCACCAAAACCCGGCAACGTCCACCACTTAGCTATCGAAGACGTGCCAGAAGGCGAACCCGTCCTTGCGGGTATGTTCTCTTACCTAGATCATCCCGTAGTCATACCTTTTGACTCCGGTGCCACCCATAATTTCATAAGTCAGTCTTATGTTCTTAAAAATCAACTGCCTATCATTTGCACAAATAATTCATATTTGATATGTTCTACGGGTGGGAAAATAACAGCTGATAGAATGGTCTATAGAGCACCATTACAGTTGGGTGGAAATCTATATCCGACTTCTCTAATCATGTTAGAGAGTCAAAAACTTGATGTCATTTTAGGAATGTCATGGCTACATCGCCATGGTGCTGTTCTTGACATCATTCCACGTGTGGTTCGTTTAAACTCTCCACTTCATGAACCACATGTTCTTATTCTTGACCGTTCGGTTCAAGAAACCCCAGCCACCTATAACACGGAAGCCACGAAACTTGAGGATATTCGTGTGGTCCGTGAATACCCAGATGTCTTTCCGGATGATCTTCCGGGCATGCCACCCGAAAGAGATGTCGATTTCAAGATTGAACTTGTACCTGGGACGACGCCGATATCACGGAGACCGTACAAAATTGCTCCGAATGAGCTGGCTGAATTGAAGGAGCAGCTCAATGACTTAATGAAGAAGGGTTTCATTCGACCGAGTTCCTCGCCATGGGGATGCTCGGCGCTGTTTGTGAACAAAAAGGATGAAACCTTGAGGTTGTGTGTGGACTACCGACCTCTCAACGCTGTCACCATCAAGAATAAATATCCACTGCCCCGCATCGATATTCTCTTCGATCAACTTGTGGGTGCAAGTGTATTTTCAAAGATGGATCTTCGCTCGGGATATCATCAAATCAAGATCCGGGCGGAAGATATTCCAAAGACGGCTTTCTCGACGAGATATGGGTTGTATGAATATCTCGTCATGTCCTTTGGTCTCACCAACGCCCCGGCACATTTCATGTATCTCATGAACTCAGTGTTCATGCCGGAGTTGGACAAGTTTGTGGTGGAGTTCATAGACGAAATCTTGGTTTACTCCAAGTCTGAAGAAGAACATGCCAAACACTTCCATGTCATACTTCAACGATTAAGAGACCATAAGCTTTATGCCAAGTTCAGCAAGTGCGAGTTTTGGATCAGCCAAGTGCCATTCCTTGGTCACATTATTTCGGCAGAAGGTATTGCAGTTGATCCAAGCAAAATCGAACAAGTGCTGAAATGGAAATCCCCCACATCAGTTCATGAAGTCAGAAGTTTCCTCGGGTTAGCAGGATATTACCGGAGATTCATACCGAACTTCTCCAATCTTGCTAAGCTGATGACTGAACTGTTGAAGAAGGGGATCAAATATATTTGGAGCTCAGCTTGTGAAGAAGCTTTCCAGGCATTAGTGAAGCATCTTACAACAGCCCGGTGTTAGCTCAACCGGATACAACCAAGCCCTTCGACGTATATTGCGATGCGTCCGGTATTGGGCTTGGCTGTGTATTGATGCAAGGAGGAAGAGTGGTCGCCTATGGCTCACATCAACTCCGTAACCACGAGCAGCACTATCCGACTCATGATCTCGAGCTTGCTGCTGTGGTATTGGCCTTGAAGATGTGGAGGCACTATTTGCTTGGGAACTTAGTGCACCTCTACACCGACCACAAAAGTCTGAAATATATATTCACTCAAAAGGAGTTGAATATGCGGCAACGGAGATGGCTGGAACTGATCAAAGACTATGAGATCGAGATTCACTACCATCCTGGTAAGGCAAACGTGATTGCTGACGTCTTGAGCCGCAAATCTCATGTCAACAATCTGTCCATCACCCCACTTGAAGAGGAGGAGCCGAGTCTGTACTTGGTTCCATATGGGGCATTGTATAATCTTGCTCTCGTCCCTACAATAAGAGAGGAGATTATGGAAGCTCAGAGAAAGGACATGGGAATGTCGCACATTCGGAGAAGGATGAAGAATGGCGAAATGAAATGCTTCCGAAGAGATGATAACGGTACACTATGGTTTAAAGACCGTATAGTGGTACCCCGTGACATGAAGCTTCGGAAGAAAATCTCAGATGAAGCTCATTTGTCCAAGTATTCTATTCATCCGGGCAGCAACAAGATGTACCAGGATCTGAAAACCAGGTTTTGGTGGACACGGATGAAGAGGGATATCGCAAAGTACGTATCCGAATGTGATACGTGTCGGCGTGTGAAGGCCGACCATATGCGTAAAGCCAGACAGCTGCAACCATTGAACATTCCGGCGTGGAAGTGGGAGGATATTAGCATGGACTTCATAGTCGGGTTACCTCTCACATCTCACAAGCATGACTCGTTTTGGGTGATAGTCGATCGACTAACCAAGTCGGCTCATTTTATCCCCGTACATACAAAGTACGTGGCCAAGCAATATGCGGAGCTGTATATTGCAAGGATCTTGTGCTTGCACGGTGTTCCCCACTCCATTATTTCAGATCATGGTGCACTGTTCGTTTCTCGGTTTTGGGAGCAGTTGCACGCATCCTTGGGGACCAAACTGATCCGAAGTTCTGCGTATCACCCGCAGACGGATGGTCAAACCGAACAGATGAACCAAGTGTTGGAAGACATGCTACGCGCTTGTGCCATCCACCACGGCAAGAATTGGGACGATCATTTGCCGTTGGCGGAGTTTTCTTACAACAATGGCTATCAAGCTAGCATCAAAATGGCGCCGTATGAAGCTCTCTACAGCCGAAAATGTCGCACACCTCTCAACTGGTGCGAGTCCGGCGAGCGAGTCATCTACGGCATTGAACTTGTGAGTGAGGCTGAAGAACGAGTTCGAGTAATACAAGCCAACCTCAAGGCTGCTCAATCTCGTCAGAAGAGCTATGCGGATAAAAGACGCCGCCCTCTCCACTTCGACATCGGGGACCATGTTTATGTCCGTGTGTCTCCGATGAAGGGAATTCACCGTTTTTGAGTGAAGGGCAAGCTTGCGCCGCGATTCATTGGTCCGTTTGCCGTTATTGAAAAATGCGGAACCGTGGCCTATCGCTTGGATTTACCGGCGTCGCTCGCAGGGATTCACAATGTCTTCCATATCTCTCAGCTGAGGAAATGCCTCAAACCCTCAGCTGAAATCCGCACTGAAGACATAGAAGTTCTTCAACCGGACCTCACGTACACGGAGTATCCAATCCGGATTATCGATGAAAAGACTCGTGCCACAAGAAACCGGACCTTATGGTTCTACAAGGTCTTGTGGAGTAACCATACCGCTGATGAGGCGACATGGGAAAGCGAGGATTATCTGCGAACGTATTATCCGGACTTGCTATCATCATATACCCGGTAAAGTTTTCCCCATTTTGCTTTTCTATGGAATCTCTGGACGAGATTCTTTTTAAGGGGGGAGGGATGTAAAATCCCCAAAAGTGGTAGCAAGAAAATTCAGCTCATGTACACTTATGAAAAATGAGGGGAATTAAAACTTTCAATTATAAGGGGGTGAGTTCAAAGTGAGGGTTAGACCTTCCAAAACTTCCAAACATGGAGATCTAAATTCATAACTTGGATCTTCATAGTCCAAATATTCAACCTTCCAAATTTCAGCTCATTTGGAGGAGTTTCAATATTTGTTTGGGATTAAAAGGAAAAGCCCTCTAATCTGAATTTCAAATTCAGTTTCAAATTCCAATTCCCTCAATTTTAAAATTTGGTTTCACAACTGAGTCCTCCACCTTTGAATGAGTAGCCATGCCAAAATTGGAAACTTTGGAGCTGGGTTGCTATATTTTTGAGGCAATATAAATTGGAGAATTCAAACTCTTTTTCAAATTCAAATGATCAAACCACATCAAAATTTCACACCTGAATTCAAACCCTTTGAATTCAGCAAATTCAAACTTAACTTGGGGTGAAAGTCTAGCCTTAAATTTTGAGTTGCTGGATGGAAAAGATCAGAGAAAGTTTGAATAAACAAAGGGGGAAGTGGGGCCCAGTGGTCAGTTTCACAGCAAAGCAACCGCCTTTGCTTCATTCGGTCGAACAGCGGGAGCGCGCCAGCTCCCGGTTCAACCCGCGCCCGAGGGAGAGCCCGCGCCACCTCCTGCTGCCTCGGTGGCTCCGTTGGATCACGGCAAGGGGTGCGCCAGAGCTGTTTCACTTCTTCCCCTGCTATAACCCGCGCCTCCGCCGTTTCTTCCGCCCAGAACACCACCGCCATTCCTCCCGATCACGCCGCATCTACTGAGCTCGGTTGCTCGAGCGCCCCACAGCGGAAAGCTGCGCCCACCAGTGCTCTAGCCATCAAGCACCTCTCCTGTCCTGTCCCGAGCGTGATTGCTCCAAAAATTGGCAAAATAGCCTTGATCCTCGGGTGAATTGGGAAGAACCGAGGGAGGTCACCGTGGACAGCTCACACCGAGGGAGCCTCGCTGGCGTGCGCCGCCGCGAGAGGCGCGGGCAGCGCGAGGAAGACGAAGGAGGGCCGGGTCCCACAGGTCAGCCTCCGTGTTCGCGCGAGGATCGGCTTGTGGCGCCGTGCGGCTGCGCGGGAATAACCCCGTAACCCCCCGTGTTGCCGAAATCCCACTGGTCCGATTTAAAACAGTGTGCCCAGCCAAATTATTTGAAGTTTCTATTAGAGAAATAATTCCAGGAATTAGCTGATCTTTACAAGCCCATAACTTTGTGTAGAAACCTCCAAAAAGAGTGAGACCAATTTTGTTGGAATCCTCATGAGGAGTACATCACAGAGAAACCAATTTTAGGCTATGAAAATGCCCAGGAATTTCTGTATAATTGTTTATATAAATCCTTTAGGGATTTATTACAGGAGCAATTCTTTATGAAATATTCCCAAATTTGGGCAGAAAATCCTCTTCATAGATACTGATCTCCAGTAAAAATTTGGGCTTCATTGGAGTTGATTTGCTAGGTCAAATTACCTTCCTAAGTTCAGCCTTTATTTGGAAATTCAAATTTAAACAGAAACTTTTCAGCACTCCTGTCCAAACTTCAAAAATTCATATCTCTCTGTTGGTAGCTCCAAAAATGGTGAAAAATTTTTTGTTAGAACCATGGAGACTTACCCTAATCAGATCTTCCACTATTGGCTATGTCAAAACTCCTGAATTGGGCTCAAAATTCAGAGAAGCATTGTACTTGTAGGAATTTTAAAGACTACGTTGTGCAATGACATGTCTCCAAATTTGGCTCAAATTTCCTTAGAGAGTCTAGTATTCCATGTAAAAATCCCAAAGCCAGTTAAGGATCTTAAGTAGCAGTAGCTATGAATAGAAGTTCCATTCTTATAAATCTTTAATACTTACACATGTATTTTATTACATTTCATAATAGTGACCGAAGTTGAGGACGCACCGAAGCCGTTGGACGTCCTCCCACCACAAGCTGACTTCCCGTTTAACTCGCAACCAGGCAAGCTCCGGTTTGCACTTAAGTACTTTTTATAAAGTTTTTCATTTGTATCACTTATGTCTAGGTTGAAATGTATGCATTAGAGTTAGGATGATTGAAACCCCACTTGCGTAGCCTTTTTAACTCCAATAAAGGGTTGGGTAGTTACAAACTCGACGAGTAGAGAATGCCATCCTAATGTTTAGGATCTCGGTAGAAGTCGAGTAGTTGGAAGCTACTCGCGAGATAGTACTTATCATATGGAATGAGAAGAGGTAGAAAATGGCTTATGTTATGAAAATGAGAACCAGCAGGGGGGATAGGAAGCAGTGAGCAGAGGTCTCACGTGCGTAGCCCTGTTGGCTTCGGTTGAGGACCGTCCGTGTGTGGCCCTGCTGGACAAGTATCGAATAGTACCGGATGCATACTGGCATATGGGAACCAGGAAACCGATGTAATTGGTTAACCTGGGTGTCGAGGCTTACCCAACCGTAAATAGGAGTGGGTTGAGGGTAGCAAGGTGTAAATCTGCCGGTGGGCACAGTCACGCTCCACGCGGGGACCTCCTACCCGTTACAGATGGACCGGTTCGGCATTTGGGTTGCCTTTGAAAGGTTGTCGCATACAACAGAGTAGGAAGGGGTGTGGAATCACGGTTCTGAAAGTGGGTGTATGTGATGTGTTATCCGGGTGTGTCTTGATTGCAATCACCGTCCCTCGCGGTTATTTGAGTACCCGCTTGTTCACTGCGCTGTGACGTAGTAAGAAGTAAAATAAGCCAACTGAAAATGCTGTATTGATCTATTAATGTCTTGAAAACCTTGATTGCTATAGTTATAGAGCTAATTAAGTTTATATTCCCCTTTGGGCATCTCCACATCGGGGGAAAGCGTTTCTTGTTTGATTGTGGACTTCCGATGTGATGGCTGCCTAAGGCACATGAATCTGCTGCTATAAAACTGAAAGTAAGGATCAACTTATAGGCGTGTCTTTATTGCAAAGTCCTTTCCTATCTTATACATCCATGCACGTAGAGTTCCATGCCTAGGGTTGACGGTTAAGACTTGCTGAGCCTTCGTGCTCACGGTTGCAATATTTGAGCTGTGTGCAGGTGAGAGTTATGAGGAAGGTTCCGAGGACGAGGCGATGCCCCCGTCGGGGTACACGGCCGAGCTGGAGCCCTGCATGCCGCCGTGATCTCCGGTTCCATGCTGCTAGTGTGTAGCGTCCCTGGGCTGGACAGCTACTCTTTTGCATAGTTAGAATGAAAGAGTGTTAATAAAGAATACTTCCGCTGTATAGTTATATTTTGTAAAAGACTTCCGCTGTTTTATATCAAATAAAAAGTTGTATGTTGTTCTTTATTCTTTTCGTGTGTGCTGTTGGGTGCCGCATCGTACGGCACCACCCTATGCGATCCTGGAGTGGGTGAACCACGGGGTGGTTCCCACACCCACTGACTCTGAAATTTTTACTGTGGTTTGGTTACAACCTAAACAGAGACTTGACCAAGTTTCATTTGCAGCAAAGCTCATTGGGCTGTCCACAAATAATTGTGTACTTGACCTTAATTGGAGCTCCTAGGGTGTTCTAGGGATTTTCATGGAGCAAGCCATGACTTTCTGAAAACTAGATTTTCAGAGGGTTCTAATGGAGTTGATTTTACTTAATTTGATGGTTCCTAGCTACAGATATGAGCTAAACAATTTCAGAGAAATTCTGAAAATGTTTCTGGACATTTTCTATTTTCTCTGGATCAGTTTACTTAATCACACCATTAGGTGGATCAAATGAGCTCAAATGGATCTGAAATTTTTATGGTAGCTCAGGGATATTTTGGTGAACATCCCAGCAAAATTTCAGAAATTTCCTCCAAAGGGTTCTCCAGTTAAAATTCTAAACAGTTTAAATTTGAAGAGTTAATTCTTGAGAAATAAGGATTTTCATAGATTGAAACTTGATTTGCTGGAAAGTACTCAGAGAGCTGAATCCAACTAAATTTGGTTCACTCAATTTGGAGTTTTGTAGCCAAAGTTATGTGGGTTTGAAGTTTGAACTCAATCTGAAAATCGGGAAAAAGTTTAAATCATTGCGCGTGGGACCGGGGCTACGTGTCAACTCCTCATCGGTCGACATACGGGGCTACGGAATCTTTCATGCGCAGCTGCACCCGATCCGGTGCCACAGCAAATTCCGGTTTTAAAATATCGGTCGCTTACACGTGGGTCCGGGGGCTTCGTCTACCTCCGGCCTCCCGCGCTCGGCCACCGCCCTCCTCGCCGGAGTGCTCGCCAGAGGGCTCCTGCCGTGCGCCAGACTTCATGATTTTGGCCGCCTCTGCCTAAATCCATCTGGGGAACATGATGCTGGGCTCAGCTCGTCGTGACAGTCACCGGAACATGGCCGGCGACGAGCGGCGACTTCGGAAGAACTTCGGCCATGTCGGCCGGACTTCCTAGCACCCCAACAGATCGAGCAAAAGGCCGTCGAGCATCAGTGGACACTAGGAAAGATCGACATGAGCTCCACGGATCTCGGAAATGGCTGAACTGGGCTGTCACCGTGCGACCTGAGCCGGAAATCGGGAATTCTCCTAAAACTCGAAGAACAGTGGCTACCCCCAGTAGTTCTTTGAGGTTTTGGATCCTATGGACTCGCACGGACACCTAGAAGTGCTTCTCTTCATGAGAAGATGAGTGGTGCAGTGTGTATTACAAATTTTGCGAATCGGTCCAGGCGTCTCTTTTGTATACCGTCGCAAAATCGTGAAATTCCAGCGTGATTAGTTTATGTCACGCCGCCGAAGCTTGCGGTAATGAAAGAGGATCTGAAGGCGAACCTTTTTGCTATTCACAGCTCAGAGAACGACGAGCTATGGTGGCCGGACAGGTTGTCCCCATGACGGTGGCTCGGGTTGAACTGAGGAATGGAAGAACGTCGCGGTGGAGCTCGAGGAGGGTTGATCAGGGTCTGGAACCGGTGCAAGGACATCAAGGAAGACTCGGTGCACTCGGTTATGGTCTCAGATCACCGTGACAACCACAGAGTCGGCCGGGCGACGATGGACCGAGAGCTCGGTCGAGCGGCGAGGTATTTCAGTTTTCTGGGTGGGAGCACGTCGGAACAGCGGCGAGAAACACCAGGGACGGCTCGGGCGCATAGACAAGGGGCCAGAGAGGTGGTTCAGCGGCTTGGGCGGCAAGCAGCTGCTGCCCTCGACGGCCTGGCGCGGTGGCGACCGCGGCGAGAGCCCGAGACCCAAGTACTCAGTGTCCTCAGTCGGTTCTTTGATCTGTGAAGCTGACATGTGGGTCCCACCCAAGTTTTAACCTCTGAAATTAACTTTCCTCTACTGCTCCAAACAGTGGTCCCTCTATTACCCCCTAGAATTTGAATTATCTACCACATGCACATTTGGAATTGATGGAATTCAAATTGTGAAGTTTTTGAATAGATTTCAGCACATATGCAGTTTGATATTCAAATTGAGTTTGAATTTACTAAACTTGGCTCATGTCAAGATCAACTCCAAATGGAGTGAAAATTGGTGGGTGAGCTCACAAAAATGTGCTGAGTTAGAATATGCCTCCCACTTTTGAATTCATGGGTTGGAAATAGTTTGAATTTGAATTAGAGTTCAAACTACCCTCTTTCTAGTTGCACCCAAAATTACCTCAAAACTGTTTTGGATTTGGGTGAATTTTGGCATGAGCATTCCTAGCAAGGTGTTGGAGTTTTTCATATGCTCAGCCCCTAGATGATGCATGTGGGAAATGCCACTTTTGCATTTTGTGAGTTTCCTCTCTAATGATCATGTTGATGGTGTTTACATGCTCTTCAAATGTATTCATAAGGTTTCTTAAAATGAAGTGTGTGTGTGTGTGTGTGGTGATGAACACTTTGAATGTGTACCAAAAACATAGGCCCTTACATTCCTCCCCCCTTAAAAGAATCTCGTCCCGAGATTCTAAGGTGAAAATGAGAAAGAGGACGGTGGAAAATTACCGTATATGCGACGTGAAAAAGTCGGGGTAGTTAGCGTGAAGAAATCCTTCGCTCTCCCATGTCGCTTCGCCTATGGAGCGATTACTCCATTGAACTTTATAGAACCACAACGTGCGGTTGTGTGTGGTTCTGGCCTTTCCATCAATAATCTGAACCGGTTCCTCCCGATACGTGAGATCCGGTTTCAGTTCTTCTATATCCTACAGCTGAATGGTAGTTGATAGCTTGAGACACTTCCTCAGCTGGGAGATGTGAAAGACGTCGTGCACAGCGGAAAGTGCTTCTGATAATTTCAACCGGTATGCTACCGATCCACATCTTTCGGTAATCTGAAATGGACCGTTGAATCGGGGTGCCAACTTTCCTCTCACCCCAAATCTGTTCACACCCTTCATTGGAGACACACGTAGATATACGTGATCCCCGACTTCGAACTGCAATGGGCGTCTTCTCTGGTCCGCATATTGATTCTGTCGGGATTGGGCGGCTTTTAGGTTCGCTTGAATCAGCCGAACCTTTTCCTCCGCATTGTTGACAATATCAATCCCGAAGGTGACCCTTTCGCCAGACTCACACCAATTCAGTGGTGTGCGGCATTTTCTCCCGTATAGCGCCTCGTAAGGCGCCATCTTAATGCTGGCTTGGTACCCATTGTTGTACGAGAACTCGGCCAACGGCAAGTGATCATCCCAATTCTTACCGTGGTTGATGGCGCAAGCTCATAGCATGTCTTCTAAAATCTGATTTACCCACTCGGCTTGTCCATCCGTCTGCGGGTGGTATGCTGAACTACGGATCAGCTTTGTTCCCAACGCAGCGTGTAGCTGCTCCCAAAAAGGGACACAAATAAAGTGCCCCGATCCGATATGATGGTACGGGGTATGCCATATAAGCATAGGATCCGTGAGACGTACAATTCAGCGTACTTCTTGGCATTGTAGTTTGTGTTGACCGGGATGAAATGGGCAACTTTGGTGAGCCGGTTGATGATCACCCACACAGAATCATGCTTCTGAAAAGTGGTGGGTAAATCGACAATGGAGTCCATGCTCACATCTTCCCACTTCCAGGCGGGAATGCCCAGTGGTTGTAGTAGTCCCGGTTTCTTCATATGGTCTGCCTTCACCCTTCGACATGTATCGCACTTGGACACGTACTTTGCGATCTCCCGCTTCATCCGTGTCCACCAAAACTTGCTTCTGAGTTCTTGATACATTTTGTTGCTGCCGGGGTGAATAAAAAACATTGAAAAGTGAGCCTCATCAAAGATTTTCTTCCGTAACTCCGGGTTACAGGGTACGATGATCCGGTCCTTGAACCATAGGATGCCGTCTCCGTCTTTCCGGAAACATTTTCAGCTCCCCACTGTTTACACGTCTCCATAAATGCGACATGTCCTTGTCATTTTTCTGAGCTGCCGCTATTTCTTCACGGATGGTGGGGATCAATGCTAAGATGTAGAGAGCTCCCTGTGGAATCACATGCAATGGTGGCTCGCTCTCTTCCAACGGTGTGATGGTCCGATTGTTGACGTGTGACATGCGACTCAGCGCATCTACCACTATGTTTGCCTTGCCGTGGTGATAATGGATCTCTATTTCGTAATTCTTTATCAACTCTAACCATATTCGTTGCCTCATGTTCAGCTTCTTCTGAGTGAATATGTACTTGAGGCTTTTGTGGTCGGTATATAAGTGTACGAGGTTACCGAGTAGGTAGTGCCTCCACATTTTAAGTGCGAGTACTATGGCAGTGAGCTCCAAGTCGTGAGTTGGATAATTCTGCTCATGGTTCCTAAGCTGCCGTGATCCATACGCGACCGCTCTTCGGTTTTGCATCAGCAAACATCCGAGCCCAATGCCGGATGCATCGCAGTACACATCGAACGGTTTTGTTGTGTCTGGCTGTGCCAAAACCGGTGCTGATGTTAGGTGCTTCACTAGTGCCTTGAACGCTGCTTCACATGCTGGACTCCAAACATATTTGGTAGCCTTCTTCAGCAGCTCCGTCATAGGCTTGGCAATCTTTGAGAAGTTTGGGATGAACCTCCGATAATATCCCGCAAGTCCGAGGAAACTCCGTACCTCATGAACAGTTCTTGGGTACTTCCAATTCAGCACTTGTGTGATTTTAGTCGGGTCTACAGCGATTCCCTCCGCTGAGATAATATGCCCGAGAAAAGGCACTTGCGATATCCAGAATTCGCACTTGCTGAATTTCGCTTATAGTTTGTGATCCCGCAGCCGTTGCAAGACTATACGCAGATGCTTCTTGTGTTCTTCCTCCGACTTGGAATATACCAACATATCATCGATGAAGAACACGACAAACTTGTCCAGCTCCGGCATGAATACCGAGTTCATCAAATACATGAAATGAGCTGGAGCGTTGGTGAGGCAAAAGGACATGACCAGGTACTCATATAGTTCGTACCTCGTCGAGAAAGCATTCTTCGGAATATCCTCAGCCCGTATTTTAATCTGATGGTACCTGGATCTTAAGTCCATCTTGGAAAAGATCTTTGCTTCGACCAACTGATCAAACAACATGTTGATCCGTGACAACGGGTACATGTTCTTGATGGTTGTGGCGTTTAGTGGACGATAGTCCATGCAGAGCCGCAACGTCTCGTCTTTCTTTTTCACAAATAATGCCGAACAGCACCATGGCAAGGAGCTTGGCCTAATAAAACACTTCTCCAGCAGATCCGTTAATTGCGTCTTCAGTTCAGCCAATTCATTGGGCTCCATCTTGTACGACCTTCGGGATATTGGCATGGTCCTCGGTGCAAGTTCAATCTTGAACTCCACCTCTCTGTCAGGCGGCATCCCCGGTAAATCATCTGGGAACACGTCAGGGAACTCACGGACTACTGGAATGTCTTCCAATCTGATGGTTGTGGATTGATACACACTTGGAAGTTTTATTTCTGGTCTATACTGAAATAAGGAATGAGATTCGTGCACTTCTGAGTTCAAGTGCACAACTCGGAGGACGGTGTCTAAAACAGTGCCATGGCGGGTTAACCACGACATCCCTAAGATGACATCGACCTTTTGTCCCTCTAAGACTATGAGAGACGTAGGGTATACTCTACCCTCTAAGCATAATGGCGCTTTTGGAACCATCATGCTTACTGAAATTTCCCACCCGGTAAACAAATCAAGTATGAACTATCGGTGGGTAGTATTTGCAAGCTGTATTTAGCAATAAAAGCTTGGCTAATGAAGCTATGCGTGGCGCCTGAATACAATAACACTATAGCTGGATGCTGGTGGAGTTGGAACATACCCGCAAGGATAGGTTCACCCTCCGGCACGTCCTCTATGGCAAGTTGGTGGATGGTGCCGGGCCTAGGGTTTGCCTGCCGTGCATTAGTGGGGTTCCGGGGCTGATTCCTCCCTGGAAGTTGCGGTGCAACTCCGCCGCCTTGCCTCTCAGGGCAATTTTTGGCGAAGTGTCCTGGGCGACCACATTTGTAGCATGTGTCTGCTGCTTGGTCGGTGCTTGGGGGACGAAAGCCCGGCATGCGCTTCTGAGGTGCATACGCACGTGGCATTGCCCGCTGCTGCTGTTGTTGCTGCGGAGGTGGAACTGGCAGTGCCACCCTGAATGCCGGTGGAGAATATGGCCGACTGCGGAATGGCATCGGCCTCGGTGGTGGCTGCCAGCATGGACCCGATGGTGAGCGATTCACCATCTGGTATTTTTGAGAAGGACCACCTCCTTCTCCACTGCTTTGTGGCGCGCTTCGCTTCCTCTCCTCCGCCGCTAACTCCTTGCCGAAGTCCTCTTGAACAATCGCAGCATCAATAATGTCATTGAGGCTGCCACGATTGAACATCGCCACCTTGTCCTTCAGGAACGGGTTAAGCCCCTGGTAGAAATGATCCCGCCGCTTCTTGTCGGTACCGGCGTGATACGAAGCGTATAGCGCAAGATCATTGAACGCCCTGGAGTATTCCAGCGTGTTCCGGCTTCCTTGCTGCAGGCGTAAGAACTCCTGCGTCTTCCTCTTCATGAGACCCGGCGGTATGTGATAGGCCCTGAAGGCTGTCCGGAATTCCGCCCAGGTCATAACTCGCTCGGTGGGCTGCGAAGCACAGTAGCTCACCCACCACGCGCTCGTGGATCCCTGGAGCTGTTTGACCGTGAACTGAGTCTTGCGCTGCTCACTCACTTGGAGCAGCCCAAACTTCATCTCCATCGTTCGGAGCCAGTTGTCCCCATCGAGGGGTTCATCCGCCCTTGAGAATACCGGGGGGTGAGTAGCCAGAAAGTCGGAGTAGGAGCTCTGTTGATGCTCCTCACAATCTTGACGCCTCTTTGGTCGAGACGTATTTGCAATGAAGGTTCACAGCAACTCCGTGTGCTGCTGATGAGATCCCGCCATCGCCGCCACGATGTCAGCCAAAGTAACCGTTGGCGGTTGCGGTTGTTGCTGTTGCTGTTGTTTCTGTCTCGAGGAATCCTCAGGAGGCTGTTGGGAGGTCTCTCCCACCTGACTGGAACCCCCAACGTCCGGGTTGGCACGAGTGCGAGTCATTCTGAAATTTAAAACAGCAGCGATCAGCACATGTCATACTTAAAATTCCATATGAAACAGTAGGTATTTGAAGTGACGCATGAATGATTTGCACAACATTGACATATATTGATAAAGCATAAACTTTATATAAGATACATTATTCTCGGGATTCCGAGAAGTCGTGCTCATGTCGTCACTACCTATACATACACTACTGTCTACACGACATGTCACCGATTACAAAAGTTTGGGTTACATCACCCTAGCTGCCCTACTTAGCAACGGTAACCTCCTACTCGGAGTAGAACTCGACCTCCTGCGGGTCGTCCTCCTCAGGCACCTCTGCTGGTGGCTCTGGGTCCACGACCTCCTCTTCCGGCTCGGGTTCTCCTATTTCCGGAAGACCCAAAACCACAGGTACAGCACCTACCGCCGGTATGCCCATTACCGGAGGTACGAGGTCCTGCAACGCGTACACCTCGTCAATGGCTTGGTTGTAGTCCTCTTCCCAGCCTTGCCCCTCCTCAATAGCGTCGTCCCGCTCTTGAGTAAGGACTTCGTTCTGCTGGGTCAGAGCCTGCACCTGTTGTTGCAAAGCCGTGATGTCGATACGGCTTTTCTTCTTTGCTTTCTTCAGACGATGCAACTGATTATGTTGTTCGTTCAGTCGCTTAATCGTCGGAAGGAGAACACTGCAGAGTGCGCTGTGAGCACTCTCAAAATGATCTCCACGGCTTGTGCTTTTTTGAGCTTTGCAGCAAGAAAATCTGTATGAACAGCTTGGCTGTCCATCACGGCCTTTCCTGCTCTCAACTGGAGGCTGAGATTCGCCCCTGCGAGATTGTACCTTGGGCAACCCGAATCGGTTGCCTCTATGTACCTTCCCTCCCACACATTATTAGCTCGTCCCTCCACCAGAACGAGCACTTATGGAGTGCCCTCCATAGCTCTCATGTGTAGTTGGCAGAATCGCGACATGGTGTCGCGGGCTGCCACTTGCCACATTTCCTTCGGCTGCCTACCTCTCACCGTGATGGTGAACAGTGCCCAACCGGGTGGCGTATGTCCTGCAGGAACTTCGACATGGATCGTCCAGTCTTGTTCCCCTCCTCGCCTTCTTCCTTGGCGAAGTACTGCAGCATCTTGCTGTACCCAAAATATTGAAGCATTTGCCTCAACGCTTCCGGATAGCCGCTACGGTGAGAACAGTGGGACACCACCCACCCGTTCTCCAACTGTCTATCTGCTGTCATCTGTAGAGACATATTTGAGAAATGTCAAATAATCATTTCATCAGTAAATTATTGAGTTATAACATAAAACATGTCATTGAACTCATACAACTTGGAAACACAAATCGAACTTAGAACAAATTTTGTTGCTGGTCTGCTGTCCAATATAACAACTCTGACCAGTTTCCATTTCAACCAGATTTAGACCATACTAAAAGCAAAACCAATTCTGAAGCTCAACATCAAAGTTAAATCTAACTTCAATAGATTTCCAGAAAGTATTTGCTTGGCCTAAGATCTGTCCTGGTTCAAAAGTTATCAGATGTCAAAATTGACAGAATTTCTGGAGAAAATTGGACAGCACCTCCCTGCTTGAGGTACCGAGTTGATCCAAGAATTCCGGTTAATTCTACACCAAATTTGACAAGGCTTTCTGTTACAAAGTTCTAACCCATCTCATGAACTTTACAGAACTACCTCATTTTCTGTTTTGGATTTTTATGTAGTAAGTTATGCTCAATTTACAGAGAGTTACAGAGAGTATTTGCTCTGCCCTGTTTTCTGGACAGTTTCAACTCCACTGCATTTTTCGATTGGTTAAGGGACGAAACATCTCTGGACATCAAAGATACAAAAGTGGAAGCAAAGTTTTATGACATAAACCAGTTTATGAACATTTTTACAACAAAATAGGTCAGTCTACACTCACAGGCGTAGACTACGCATCGAGTTCACGTTGAGCCTATGAACATGTCCTCGCTAGCACGCACACACACTAACACGGCGGCGTGCACGACTCCCACTCGACGGGGTTCCCCTCCTGGAGTTCCGTCTCGTCGGGAGTCCATTCCTCATAAACCGCTGCAAAATCTTCAAACACAAGCAGTGAGCACGATGGCAAAGCAAGACTGACCCGTCTCTCCTATACATGAAACTTCTACATGGTGGGTATAGGGTACATGAGGTAAATAATTTGCAAAGGACTCGCCTAATTATTTGAATCTTACTTTCAATATTTTAGCAGCAGGTTGTGGAGAACCTTACACTAAGGCACATGAGAGAGCCGCAATCAAACAAGAAATGCATTTCTCTCATGTACTTTGCCCAAAGTTGAAAAGAACTTTAGTTAGCTCTAAACTTCAACAAGACATTAACAAGCAAAGTATAACTTTCAAATCAGCAAACTTTAACATGTATCTAGCCTGTTCTTTCTATGTCATGGTACAGTGAACAAGTGGTACCCACTGACCGCGAGGTACGGCGATTATAATCGATTTACACCTGCAGGGTTATCCGAATAACCCGTCACATACGCTCGTACTCGATGTTGCCTACAGCAACCATCACGGACGTCGTACGCGACCACCTTTCACCCGTCAGCCAAATGTTGAACCGGTCAAATCGTTCCGAGCAAGAGGTCTCTGTGCACGCATCCACAATGCCGCCAGCCGATTGACACCTCGAGCTCTCAACCTACCATCTGAACGACCAGCTATGCCTCAACGCCCAGCTACCCGAGTTACATCGGTTTCCCGGTTCCCATATAGCCGGTAGGTCTTCGATACTGTTCTAGCTTGTTCAACAGGCCCACACACGGCTCAGTCCTCAATCGACACAAGCGGAGCTATAGCACCCAGGCCCCAAAGTCCTGCTGCTCTTACTCTCCGCTCGGTCTCATTTTTCTTGCCATGTGTTTCATTTGCTATCTTTACCCGAGTCGAGTGCCTCTAGCCTATCCTCGCGAGTAGCTCCAACTACTCAACTTGTTCCGAATCCTACACTATCTTAGCATCGCAGTAGCTAAATGGGGTTTTCAATCCTAATCCCAACCCATGGTTTTCTTGGCTATGCATTTGGGTTTCAAACAAGACTCTAATGCAAGAAGTAAGTGGGTGCTCAAAGTAAGTTCTCAAAACAGTAAAATTTGTAGAAGGTTAATGCAAACCAGAGCTAGCCTTGCTGCTCTTGGTCGTAGGCCAGCTGCTCTTCTGGAGTGACGAAGTCTAAGACTTCGGGTTCCTCCTCAACCTTAGCGACTACCTGAGATAACATGTATATGTATCAATGTATTTGAATTGAATTTAAACTTGTGAAGACTATAAGTCTTATTAGACAGACCCACTGACTCTGAAATTTTTACTGTAATTTGTTACAACCTAAACAGAGACTTGGCCAAGTTTCATTTGCAGCAAAGCTCATTTGAGCTTTCCACAAATAATTGTGTACTTGACCTTAATTGGAGCTCCTAGGGTGTTATAGGGATTTTCATGGAGTAAGCCATGACTTTATGAAAACTAGATTTTCAGAGGGTTCTAATGGAGTTGGTTTCACTTAATTTGAAGATTCCTAGCTACAGATATAAGCTAAAAAATTTCAGAGAAATTTTGAAAATGTTTCGGGACATTTTCTATTTTCTCTGGAACAGTTTATTTAATCACACCATTAGGTGAATCAAATGAGCTCAAATGGATCTGAAATTTTTATGGTAGCTCAGGGATATTTTGGTGAACATCCCAGAAAAATTTCAGAAATTTCCTCCAAAGGGTTCTCCAGTTAAAATTCTAAACAGTTAAAGTTTTGAAGAATTAATTTTGTAGAAATAAGGATTTTCATAGGGTGAAACATGATTTGCTGGAAAGTACTAAGAGAGATGAATCCAACAAAATTTGGTTCACTCGATTTGAGTTTGAAGTATGAACTAAATCTGAAAATCAGGAAAAAGTTTAAATCGCTGCGCGTGGGACCGGGGCTACGTGTCAACTCCTCATCGGTCGACACACGGGGCTACGGAATCTTTGGCGCGCAGCCGCACCAGATCCGTGTAAAAGTCCCAAAACATGTACATGAATAAAACTAAGGTTTGAGTTCACATGTGTGGCAAAGACATGAAAAATGGGACTTGCTAAAACTTTTCTTCATGCAAAGTAATACATGGATGACCATCCAAAATGAGGCTCACATTTTTATTTGAAAGTGTTGAACTAATAACGAGTTAAATACCTCTTTGCATGCAAGTTTAAAAATCAGATTTGAAATTCAAAGTTCACCCAATGGTGGCCGAAACTTTGGAATAACCATGCAGCCCTAGAGTGGGAAATGTGAGAAAAAGTGGATGCCAAACTTTTCATTTTTAGGGTGGGCTACAAAAAGGAATTATGGAAGTATTTTCCAAACTTAAACCCAATTCAAATTTGTCGTGCAAATTCAAACAGAATTTGGAGGATTTGGTAGGTGTCTTTCACGGTGTAGAACTGTCATGCTTAAGTACGGTTCGGTAGAAGTCGAGTGGTGAGATGCTACTCGCATGTCCAGGAACAGCAGGGGCATACGAGATTGGTTCATAAATGAATTAGCAAGTTAAAGTTGAGACCGGAAGGTTGTAGGGGCAGCAGGACATAGGGGCCTGGATGCTATAGACCTGTCCATGTCGGTCAAGGACTGATCCGTATGCGGCCCTGTTGAACAAGTTTGAGTTGTGTACCGGACTCATGCTGGTATTATGGGACCCAGTAAACCGATGTACCTCAGGAAGCTGTCGTTAGGACTTTTCCGGTCGCCTCAGGCGGACGGCCGGTGTGCAGTATGTGGGGAACATTCTCATGACATATCATGTCGGTAGGTGCACCATGAGAGTGGCTACTGTACGGGGCGACTTGATCGATTCAATGGGGGTGAAACGGGAGAAAGGCTGCCGCGTACGACGTCAGTGATGGTTGCTGTAGGCAACGTTGAGTACGGGCGTACGTGTCATGTAGTCCGGGTGTTATTGATTCGAATCACCGTCGCTCGCGGAATGGACTGAGCATACTTGTTCTCACAGTCGTGACGTAGTAAGAACTTGCATGAGAAGGAACTAATCACATTGATTTGAAGTTTCATACTAGCTTTGTATTGGATCTTGATGAATAGGATAGTGCAAACTCGATTCTTTTATGCCATGAGCAATTTACATCAGCGGGAAAGCGTTTCTTGTTTGATTGTGGTCTCCCGATGTGGCGTGCCCAAGGTTACTTAAAATGCTACAATTAATACCTGAAAGTAAGGATTCACTTTTAGGCGAGTTTAATTATGCTTATGCCATCCTATTTTAGATTCATAACCTCACATAGAGTTTCTTGTTTAGGGTGACGGTTAAGTCTTGCTGAGCATTGTGCTCACAGATGCTATCCGAGTTGTTTTGCAGGTTTGACTTCATGCTTATGAAGGGATGCCGATGATACTCGGAAACCTCCGAGTGGTTACTCAAGAGCATCCTCGCCGCTGCAGATTATTCTCCGTGTTGCTAGTAAGAAACGTCCGCGGGCTGGACTGTTTCTTTGTTGCTAAGATTAGAAACAAGTCGTGAGAGTTATAGACTTCCGCTGTAGCTTATTTTGAGATAAGTATTTGTAAAACACTTTTGTACGCTTCTGCAAATGATTTATGTAATGTGATGTGTTTCTTCGACCCGTGTGCTATTGTGTGCCGCATATCACGGCACCACCCAACGAGGTCCTGTCCCTCACAGCGTGGTATCAGGGCTGTGTCTGTTTCAGTTCGTATCAGAGCTGCGTTGGGAATAGCACATGGATTGATCATCATATTACGTTAAAAATTTAGGATACGGTGAGATAACGGTACTAGGCCCATATAAGGACTACTATTAGCATATTATGAAGGTGGCAATCTAACCTATTTGTTATATCGGAAAATCGTGCATCTCGGGACGTCTATGTCTTGGGGGGGTGCACGTAAGCGATGTCCACCATTGCGCACAAGCTGAAGGGTGGAGCCTCACTGGTGGCAGGTAACCCGACTCGCTTTAGTATCCTCTACGACTCTTCATGTCGTTTTGGATATTCGAGCAACGCCATTCCCTAGCGTGCTTTGGACAAGTATGGGAGACCTTGTCACGTGGTCAGTAACGTGAACACGTATCTCAAGGCGTGTTTGGCTCGAGAACACCTAGGCGAGTGATGACGGCCGGGTGTACAAACTGTTATGGATACCGGGTTCAGTGTGCAGCGGAACATGATGATTGAGTGCGTTTTATGTAGGTACTAACCACGAAACCCTTAGTACATGTAGAACACGTTTGCGAGTGACAGTTTTAGTGCCACCTAATGATACGTATATGCCGGTGTAATCCGGTTAGGTTTTTCTTTGGTGAGGCAACGTAGTACCGTCATATGTCTTACGGTGCATCGTCACCGTACTACACTTAATAGTCTTCTTTTCTATGAAGAAATCATTCATGACTAACCTTCAAACTAAAAATGGATGTTGGAAAGCATATATTAGTTACTGAGCTCTTCATTTGAACTAAGTTTCAAAGAAGAGAATTGTTAGGCTTCTTTTGATCTCAGAAACAGAGTGCTCTGTTCTGGCAGAAATTCTTGCTGGATTTTGACAGAGCATAACTCTGAGTAGCTTGACACAATGGAGGTGTAGGATACAGTTCTGGAAAGGTTTTTAAGTGCTCTACAACTTTTCTGTAGACCTCCAGAGAAAAATGAGACACCAAACTGGTTGAATATTCAGATGAATGCAAACTGTTCAGAAAACAGAGCAGCTGCAACCTTCTCTGGATGTTTCTATAAATTGGCCGTAACATTCTGTATAAAAATCCCTAAGGGTCATATAATACACCGTTGGAAGGGTTATGAAATTTTCAACGATTTTGTAGTTCATAGTTTGTTCAGAATTGTACACCATTTGTACATAAAACTGTGATGAAAACAGCCACATACAAAGGAGTTGCTGGCAAATTTTATCCAGAAATTCTGTCAACTTTGAACAATCATAACTTTTGATCCAGGAATGATCTAAGGGCATATGAGTACTCGTTGGAAATATACTGAAGTTAAGTTTGACTTTGGTATTCAACTTGAGTTATGAAAATGCTGGTAACTGGATCAAATCTGGGTTAAGTACATTAAGGTATGTTCCATACAGAATAGG
Organism: Neostapfia colusana; assembly: GCA_030760725.1. Classification (NCBI taxonomy): domain Eukaryota; kingdom Viridiplantae; phylum Streptophyta; class Magnoliopsida; order Poales; family Poaceae; genus Neostapfia; species Neostapfia colusana. The sequence goes on from JASWHV010000004.1 coordinate 93,859,733, forward strand.
GGACTGACTCTGTTAGTTTTAGTGGAGAGGTGTAAACATGAAATTTTGTTATACTTTTATAAAGTTTTAGCATGTTCATGTTTTACATACTTTCACATACTGCTGAGATCAGCTTTTGACTCCCCTCAAAATTATTCTTTTGCAGTATGGTGCGTACTCATTCTCCGAGTAGGACTGAAAGTTCTCGCCGAGACGGTGATGACTCGACTCCACCATGGGCACTGCCATCAACGGTATGGGCGGATGTCATGTCTCAGATGGTCGAGTCAAGTCAAGAGAACACAAGACTACTCCAAGCCTTGGTACAACAGGGCTTACTCCAACATACACAACAGGTCGTTCCACATCGGAACGCCTATTTGGACTTTTTGGCGACTCAACCACCAATTTTCACAGAAACTAAAGAACCCATGGAAAATGATCAGTGGCTTTGGGTTATGGAGTCCAAGTTTGGAGTGTTTGAGTGTGATGAGTATCAGAAGAAATTATTTGCAGCTCAACAGCTCCATGGAGCCGCCGGTAATTGGTGGTTCGCTTATCTCGCCACTGTACCGGAGGGCCATCAAGTGAATTGGACGGAATTTCGTGAAGCATTCCGTGCTCGTCACATTCCTATGGGTTTTATCAAGGCCCGGCAGCAAGAATTTGGGAACTTGAAGCAGGGGGACATGAGTGTCCTTGATTATGTCAAACGGTTTAACCTTTTGGCACAATATGCTCCTGCTTATGCGACGAGCAAAGCTGCAAGGTGTGACTACTTCTTCTATGGCCTGAGTGTCATACTAAAAGGGAAGTTAGCTTTGTTCAATCAAGGCAGCTACACCGAGTTGATCAGTGCTGCCCTGCTGCAAGAACAAGCGACACTTGAGTGTCAAGCAGAGAAGAGGAACCGGGATGATGCGCAAGAAGACACCAGTTGTTCCTCGTAAATACCGTGTGATGTATCACACACCGTCCGATGAACTATGGCAGGCACCAGTAAGATCAACTCAGCTCAGATTTCCTGCTCAAGAATCATGTCTTGAAGCAACACCATTGCCGCAGCAACGAATGACACCTGTTGCATCATTGCTGCAGCCAAGTACATCAACTTCTCAACCACAAGTCAACGAAGAACTGGGGAAACCTCCGTGTTCTTATTGCAACCGTTCAGGGAATTTTAGGCAAGAATGCCGGGAGAAGTTGTTGAACACCAGACAACCATCAATATCAGGTGGTATGCCGCCACCTGCTCAAGTCAACATAACAGCATTGCAATCCGGGAGTGTGCAACATCTTGCTATTGAGGATGTCCCGGAGGGAGCACCAGTGTTAGCGGGCATGTTCACTCTCAAAGATGTGCCTGTGCTGGTACTTTTTGATTCCGGTGCAACGCACAATTTCATCAGCAAATCATGCGTGGATCAGCACCAATTATCCACCAATACTCCCACAACGAGTTATCTTATACGTTCACCGGGAGGAAATATCTCTGCTAATCAGATTGTGTCCCGAGCAGCTTTGTGTTTGGGCGGAAAAATATACCCACCTTCGCTGATTATGTTGGATAGGCAGAAGATAGACATAATATTGGGGATGTCATGGTTAAATCGTCACGGTGCCGTTCTCAATATCGGTAACCAGACTGTCCAGATTGACTCGCCGATGCACGGACAGCACACGCTGTTTTTAGACAGCGAAGACCCAGATATGGTAGAGGCCTACCACACGGAAGCACTTAAGCTTGAATATATTCTGGTGGTACGTGATTATCCCGATGTATTTCCCGATGATTTACTGGGCATGCCGCCCGAAAGGGAAGTCAAGTTCAAGATTGAACTGGCGCCGGGAACAACACCTATCTCACGAAGGCCTTACAAGATGGCCCCTAACGAGCTAGCGGAGTTAAAAGAGCAACTGAATGAACTCATGAACAAAGGTTTCATACGACAAGTTCTTCACCTTGGGGTTGCTCAGCGTTGTTCGTTAAGAAGAAGGATGAAACACTACGGCTATGTGTTGATTACCGTCCTCTTAACGCTGTGATGATAAAGAACAAGTAACCTTTGCCCCGCATCGACATATTGTTCGATCAACTTGTGGGTGCAAAGGTATTCTCGAAGATGGATCTTCGGTCGGGATATCATCAAATCAAGATCCGACTGGAGGACATACCGAAGACAGCTTTCTTGACGAGATATGGACTCTATGAGTACCTCGTCATGTCATTTGGGTTAACCAACGCTCCGGCACACTTCATGTACCTGATGAATTCGTTGTTCATACCGTAGTTAGACAAGTTCGTTGTGGTATTCATCGACAACATATTGGTTTACTCCAAATCTGAAGAAGAGCACGCTGAACATCTGCGTATTGTGCTACAACGGTTGAGGGAGCACAAGTTATATGCCAAGTTCAGCAAGTGCGAGTTCTGGATTGATCAAGTGCCTTTCCTAGGCCATATTATTTCAGCAGAGGGCGTTGCCATGGACCCCGGCAAAATTGACAAAGTGCTGAAGTGGGAAGCTCCCAAATCAGTCCACGAGGTCCGAAGATTCCTAGGTTTAGCGGAGTATTATCGGAGGTTCATTCCGAGCTTCTCAAAGATTGCTAAACCAATGACGGAACTGCTGAAGAAGGGCACTAAATACATGTGGATGCAGCATGCGAAGCCGCATTCAAAAATTTGGTGAAACATCTCACAACAGCTCCAGTTCTTGCTCAGCCGGACACGACGAAGCCATTTGATGTATACTGTGATGCATCCGGCACTGGTCTCGGCTGTGTTCTGATGCAAGAAGGGCGTGTAGTCGCCTATGGGTCTCGTCAACTGCGAAACCACGAGCAGCATTATCCCACTCATGATCTTGAGCTTGCTGCTGTGGTGTTAGCGTTAAAGATGTGGGGGCATTATCTACTGGGTAATCTTGTTCACCTCTACACCAACCATAAAAGCCTGAAGTATATCTTCACGCAGAAGGAGCTGAATATGAGACAACGGAGATGGTTGGAGCTCACAAAAGATTATGAAATTGAGATCCACTATCATCCGGGTAAAGCGAATGTGGTCGCTAACGCGCTTAGTCGAAAAGCCCATGTTCACAAAACTTGGCGATTGCTGAGTTGGAAGATGAAGAACCAAGTCTCAGTGTCATTCCGTATGGCGCGCTTTATAATATCGCGCTCATTCCAACAATCCGTGAAGAGATTGTTGAGGCTCAAAGAAGAGACAAAGGTATGTCTCACATACGGAGAAGACTAGACAACGGAGAAGTGAAATGTTTCCGGAAGGATTAGAACGGTACGATATGGTTTAACGACCGTATAGTGGTACCACACAATATGAAACTCCGGAAGAAGATCTTGGATGAAGCCCACCTGTCTAAGTTTTCCATTCATCCCGGAAGTAACAAGATGTACCAATATTTGAAACAGAAATTTTGGTGGACGAGGATGAAGAGGGAGATCGCTAAATACGTATCCGAGTGTGATACGTGTAGACGGGTCAAGGCTGATCATATGCGGAAAGCCAGGCCGCTGCAACCTCTTAAGATACCGGCATGGAAGTGGGAGGATGTGAGTATGGATTTCATCGTTGGATTACCGCTCACATCCCGGAAGCATGACTCGATATGGGTGATCGTCGACCGGTTGACGAAATCAGCTCATTTCATACCGGTGAACACTCATTATCGAGCAAGGCAATATGCGGAGCTGTATATCTCGAGGATTATATGCTCACATGGTGTCCCGAAGACCATCATTTCAGATCGAGATGCGCTGTTCGTTGCTCGGTTTTGGGAGCAGCTGCACGCCTCGTTGGGCACCAAGCTGATTAGAAGCAAAGCATATCACCCTCAAACCGATGGACAAACCGAGAGGGTGAACCAGGTGCTGGAAGATATGTTGAGGGTGTGTACCATCCACCACGGTAAGAATTGGGATGATCACTTACCGTTGGCGGAGTTTTCATACAACAAAGGGTATCAAGCGAGTATTAAAATGGCACCATATGAAGCTCTCTACGGCCGGAAGTGTCGCACACCGTTGAATTGGTGTGAGTCCGGCGAAAGAGTTCTGTTTGGGGTTGATCTTGTCAATGAAGCCGAACACCGAGTTCGGTTGATACAAGAAAATTTGAAGGCTGCACAATGCCGACAGAAGAGCTACGCTGATCAAAGGCGTAGTCCATTGCATTTTGACGTCGGAGAGCACGTGTATCTTCGTGTATCTCCAATGAAGGAAATTCACCGGTTCGGTGTAAAGGGGAAACTCGCTCCCTGTTTTATTGGTCCTTTTTCTATCAAGGAGAAGTGCGGACCCGTAGCCTACCGGCTGGAATTACCAGCAAGTCTAGCGGGTGTTCATGATGTATTTCATGTGTCACAGCTGCGGAAGTGCCTCAAATTCCCGCTGCTGTACGCACCAAGGAAATCGATGAGTTGAAACCGGACCTGACCTACGCCGAGCGACCGGTTAAGATTTTGGATAAAAAGACCTGGGTTACCCGGAACCGGATGATCAGATTTTTCAAAGTGCTGTGGAGTAATCACACCGCAGAAGAGGCGACGTGGGAAAGTGAAGATTACCTCCGCACAAACTATCCGGAACTTTTAGCTTTGTACAGTTTGTAAATTACCTCTCCCTTCTCGTAGCTTTTGTAATCTCGGGACGAGATTCTTTTAAGGGGGAAGGAATGTAAAAGTCCCAAAACATGTACATGAATAAAACTAAGATTTGAGTTCATATGTGTGGCAAAGACATGAAAAATGGGACTTGCTAAAACTTTTCTTCATGCAAAGTAATACATGGATGACCATCCAAAATGAGGCTCACATTTTTATTTGAAAGTGTTGAACCAATAAGGAGTTAAATACCTCTTTGCATGCAAGTTTAAAAATCAGATTTGAAATTCAAAGTTCACCCAATGGTGGACAAAACTTTGGAATAACCATGCAGCCCTACAGTGGGAAATGTGGGAAAAAGAGGATGCCAAACTTTTCATTTTTAGGGTGGACTACAAAAAGGAATTATGGAAGTATTTTCCAAACTTCAACCCAATTTAAATTTGTCATGCAAATTCAAACTGAATTTGGAGGATTCAAATTTCAGCCCACTTTTCAAACTCAAAAGTGTGAAATTGGGAGGATTAAATTGAGAAGATATTTTAGGAGGAATCGTGAAGCATCAACAGGGAATTTCAAAGTTTTTCTCCAACAAGTTCAACCGGAGCGGCCGGTACGATTTCTTCAAATTTCCCCTATCCAATCCTTCTTAGGTTATCAAACTTGGCACACTGGTGCTGGACTAGCCGGCGATCAGAATCCTTTTAGCGTCCGTTGCATGAAACCGGCTAGGAGCGACGGATTTTGAGCTCGATCAAAGGCGTTCATGGCGGACACGATCGGTCACATGGTGCTGACCATCTTGCAGCCATTTTTGAACACCTTTGAGGCCTTGTCGAGCTTCCTAGAGGTGTACTGATGCTGTAGAGCTATTTGGTCGAGGTTTTGACGGGTTAGAACCCCCGGCCGACGGCGCCGAACCTCAACCGAGGCCGCCGCACGTCGCCGAGGTAGCTCCAGTCGCCGGCAGCCTAAACTGACCCCACAGCCGTGTTCCTCTACGTCGATAACCCTCTGGCGGCAAAATTCAGCTCGTGCGGTGGCCGGCAGCGGCGATCCGGCGAGCACCAGTTCTGCTCTGGCGAGGGGAGGCGGCGCGCGCGATGGGAACTGGCGGGAGGTTGAAGAAGGGATGGGTCCCGGCTGTCAGCGGCTCAAAAATTTAAATCCCCGATCGGCTGTGGCTAGGATCCAGTGTGCTGGCACGCTGAAAAGCTGTGGCCCGGATGTGGCCCATTTCTGATTGGCTGGCATTTAAATAAGCGGGCCCAGTGGAGTTTTCAGTAGAAAAACAATTTCAGTGATGGCTCAAACTTTGGAAAATCATAGCTCCTTGTAGAAACCTCCAAATTGAGTGATTCCAATTGGGTTGGATTCATATTTCAGAGTTCTATCCAAATATGAACTCAGATTTCTATGAAAGTCAAATTCTATTCAGGAAATTTCTTTGAAGATTTTCCGAAAGAGAATTATTGAGAAGTTTGGTCCAAAAATCTTCAAATTTTGCCAGAATATTCTTTAGCATAGTGTTGACCTTCTAGCAAAGTTTCAGCTCATTTGAAGATCATTTGAGTAGGAATTTGCTAAATACAAACTGCTGTGTTCATAAGAGTTCAGAAACATTTTCAGAAAATGTTTCTCACTTCAAAAATCTATTCTGGGAAATCCCTAGCTCCAAAAATCATAGTAAAATTTAGGAAAGCGTCCTGAGACATACTTGAAATTGTAGTTCACTTAATTGGGCATGAAAATGCACATTACTTCAGAATTAATTCTTTTGAGTAGAAATACTTAAATGATTGTTCTGGGAGAACTACTGAAGAAAAAAGATCTGAATTTTGGATCAAACTACCTTCATGTGACCTGGAACTCACGTGTAAATTATCAGCTCAAGTTGAGCCCTTGAACTCCCTGTTCTTATTCTCCATACTTATGTATAGGTGGAAATACATGAGAGACATTGTGAGAATTATAGAGTACACAATTTGACTCTACATTAGCTGCAATTTGGCAAGCTAAATCCCTAGGTAGTATAGAACCTGCTGTAAAAGTTTTGAGGCCATTGGAGTTCTTGTTCTTAAGTTGCATCCAATTCTTTTCAGATCATCTATTATGTTCATTAGGGAAAGTAGTTAGTGTATAGCTACAACACTAAGATTAATTCATTTCAGTTGTGTTTATTTGCACAACAGAGGCTAATCAAGCCATTCTTGGCTTTTCCACACCACCTCTGTTCCGAAGAACTTCATTCTATAACATCTTTCCATTACATGCTATAAAACATGTGCATATCCATTTCAATGGGAACCATAACGAAGGGGATTCAAAGGAGTGATTCATTGAAGTGGATCAAGCTTCGGAGAATCAAGGGTGGATCAGCAAGGATACTAACTGCTTATGTACGACTACCCTGCAAAATAGGCAAGCTCTTGTTTGCATTTAACAACTGTTAAGTTTTTATTTTGTATTCACTTCCGGTTAAGATATGAATTGTGCATTAGGTCTAGTGTTTGATACTCCTCTTGCATAGCCAAATGACCCATGGAGTGTTGGGTAGGTGTCTTTCACCGTGTAGAACTGCCATGCTTAAGTACGGTTCGGTAGAAGTCGAGTGGTGAGATGCTACTCGCATGTCCAGGAACAACAAGGGCATACGGGATTGGTTCATAAATGAATTACCAAGTTAAAGTTGAGACCGGAAGGTTGTAGGGGCAGCAGGACATCGGGGCCTGGATGCTATAGACCTGTCCGTGTCGGTCAAGGACCGATCCGTATGCGGCCCTGTTGAACAAGTTTGAGTTGTGTACCGGACTAATGCTGGTATTATGGGACCCAGTAAATCGATGTACCTCGGGAAGCTGTCGTTGGGACTTTTCGGGTCACCTCAGGCGGATGGCCGGTGTGCAGTATGTGGGGAACATTCTCGTGACATCTCATGTCCGTAGGTGCACCATGAGAGTGGCTACTGTACGAGGTGACTTGATCGATTCAACAGGGGTGAAACGGGAGAAAGGCTGCCGCGTACGACGTCAGTGATGGTTGCTGTAGGCAACGTCGTGTACGGGCGTACGTGTCGTGTAGTCCAGGTGTTATTGATTCGAATCACCGTCGCTACATTGATTTGAAGTTTCATACTAGCTTTGTATTGGATCTTGATGAATAGGCTAGTGCAAACTCGATTCTTTTATGCCATGAGCAATTTACATCAGGGGAAAGCGTTTCTTGTTTGATTGTGGACTCCCTATGTGGCATGCCCAAGGTTACTTAAAATGCTGCAATCAATTCCTGAAAGTAAGGATTCACTTTTAGGCGAGTTTCATTATGCTTATGCCATCCTATTTTAGGTTCATAACCTCACATAGAGTTTCCTGTTTAGGGTGACGGTTAAGTCTTGCTGAGCGTTGTGCTCACGGATGATATCCGAGTTGTTTTGCAGGTTTGACTTCATGCTTATGAAGGGATGCCGATGAGACTCGGGAACCTCCGAGTGGTTACTCAAGAGCATCCTCGCCGCTGCTGATTGTTCTTCGTGTTGCTAGTAAGAAACGTCCGCGGGCTGGACTGTTTCTTTATTGCTAAGATTAGAAACGAGTCGTGAGAGTTATAGACTTCCGCTGTAGCTTATTTTGAGATAAGTATTTGTAAAACACTTTTGGACGCTTCCGCAAATGATTTATGTAATGTGATGTGCTTCTTAATTCGACCCGTGTGCTGTTGGGTGCCGCATATCACGGCACCACCCAACGAGGTCCTGTCCCTCACAGCGTGGTATCAGGGCTGTGTCTATTTCAATCCGCTGCCACAGCAAATCCCAGTTTTAAAATATTGGCCGCTGACACGTGGGTCCGGGGGCTTAGTCTACCTCCGGCCTCCCACGCTCGGCCGCCACCCTCCTCGCCGGAGTGCTCGCCGGAGGGCTCCTGCCGTGCGCTAGACTTCATGATTTTGGCCGCCTCTGCCTGAATCCATCCGGGGAACACGATGCTGGGCTCGGCTCCCCCTAGATTTTGAATTATCTACCACATGCCCATTTGGAATTGATGGAATTCAAATTGTGAAGTCTTTGAATAGATTTCAGCACATATGCAGTTTGAAATTCAAATTGAGTTTGAATTTACTAAACTTGGCTCATGTCAAGATCAACTCCAAATGGAGTGAAAATTGGCATGTGAGCTCACAAAAATATGCTGAGTAAGAATATGCCTCTCACTTTTGAATTCATGGGATGGAAATAGTTTGAATTTTAATTCAAGTTCAAACTACCCTCTTTCTAGTTGTACCCAAAATTACCTCAAAACTGTTTTGGATTTGGTGAATTTTGGCATGAGCATTCCTAGCAATGTGTTGGAGTTATTCATATGCTCAGCCCCTAGATGATGGATGTGGGAAATGCCACTTTTGCATTTTGTGAGTTTCCTCTCTAATGATCATGTTGATGTTGTTTACTTGCTCTTCAAATGTATTCATAAGGTTTCTTCAAATGAAGTGTGTGTGTGTGTTTAGTTATGAACACTTTGAATGTGTACCAAAACCTTAGGCCCTTACAGCGATGCCCCTGTCGGGGTACACAGCCAAGCTGGAGTCCTGCACGCCGCCGTGTTTGTGGCGTGAGTGTTGCTAGTGTGTAGCGTCCCCGGGCTGGATGGCTGCACTTTTGCTTTGTTAGGATGAGAGACTAGTTATGAATAATACTTCCGCTGTATAATTAAGTTTGTAAAAGACGTCCGCTGTTTCTATGAAAAATAAAAGTTTGTATGTTGTTCTTAATCTTTTCTTGTGTGCTGTTAGGTGCCGCATCATACGGAACTACCCTCTGTGATCCTGGAGTGGGTGAACCACGGGGTAGTCCCCCACATGCATCATGGGCTTCCAACTGCCACACATCTTTCGGGTATCCACCTTTCACCGTGACGGTGAACGGTGCCCACCCTGGTGGAGTCGGCCCTGCCAGAACATTGACATGTATCACACACGTTGTGTCCTCCTCCTCACCTTCTTCTTGTGCAAAAAAACGTGGAACCTCAGTATACCTGAAATATTGAAGCATGAGCCTCAACAAATCCGGATAACCTCGACGTTAAGAACTGTGGGACACGATCCACCCATTCTCCAACTGCTTATCGTCTTCCATCTGTGGAAAAATATTTGAAAGTGTAAAATATTCATTTCAATAGTAAAATAATGATTTATAACATAAAAACATGTCATTGAACTCATATAATTTGGAAACATGAATCAAACTTATAAACAGTTGATTTCTTGTACATTGCCAAAATTTTCAGTGCTGGCCAATTTCCATTCTTCCCAGAATTAGAACACACTAAGGGCAAAATCATTTCTGTAGTTCCATACCGAAGTTAAATTTTACTTCAATAGATTTCCAGAATGTATTTGTATGCCCTCATATCTGCTCTGGTTCAAAAGTTATGAGACGTCAAAGTTAACAGAATTCTGGAGAAAATTGGGCAGCACCTCCATGCTTTGAGGTACTGATTTTTATCCAACAGTTCCAGTTAATTCTGTACAGAATTTGACAAAACTTTAAGTTACAATTTTGTAACATATCTCATGAACGTTTCAGAAATGTACCATTTACTATTTTTTGATTTTTATGCAGGGAGATAATGATCATTTCCAGGCAGTTTTTACTCTGCCCTGTTTTCTGGACAGTTTCAACTCTACTGAAGATTTCGACAATTTAATTGAGGAAACATCTCTGGATATCAATAGAAAAGTTTTTGAACTCTTCAATATATTTTCATAAATGTATAACATCACCCCGATGTCGAAGAGACACAACAGTTATGCTCTGTACAACTTCAGCATTGTTTCAGCTGAAAAACAGAGGACTCTGTTCCTAATGTTAAATGGTTGAAACTTGCTTAATTTTGAAATCCAGATCAAGATAACAAGTTTTCATCAAACTTTTAGTTCTCTGGATCAAAATTTTCAATATTTTACAGTGAGGTTGACAATTAGGTGGAGTGTTATGTTGAAGCATCACCATATCAATGCTGGTACTACGTTGCCTCACAAAATAAAACCCTATACCGGATCAAGCCGGCTTCGTTATTTCAGTGGCACTACTCGAGTCTCACACATGTATTCTACACGAGATACGTATTGCGGTTAGTGTACCTGAAGAAAACACTCAATCATCGGATGCAGTACACGACTGGATCCGGCTCAATCAACAGTTCTAACACATTCGTATGTCATTAGTCACACGGTCGTTCTCAAGCCAAGCACGCCTTGAGATATGTGTTCGTGTTACCAACCACGTGACGGGGTCTCCGCCTACTTGCCCGCAGCACGCCGGGGACTGGCGTTGCTCACATATGTAATGGCCCAATTTTGTCATTTGCTAAAAGTGTTCATCACACCACACCTCACCTCATTTGTGGAAATCATATGAACACATTTGAAGAACAAGTAACCACCATCAATAGATTCATTAGGAGATAAACTCACGAAGTGCAAAAGTTTTATTTCCCACATGCATCATATAGGGGCTGAGCATGTGTTTAACTCCTAAACTTTGTTAGGAATCCTCATGCCAAATTTCACCCAAATCCAAAACCTTCTGAGGTATTTTTGGGTACACTTAGTAAAAGGGCTAGTTTGAATTTAGATTCAAATTCAAACTCCTTTTATCACATGAATTCAAAAGAGGGATTCATATTCACACTCAGCACATTTTTATAAACTACTCCACCAAGTTTCATCCCATTTGGGTTTGATCTTGACATGAGCTAGTGGGGCAAATTCAAACAAAATTTGAAACAGATTGCACATTTGCTGAAATTTCATTTAAACCACTTTGCACATAGAATTATCAAAATCAACTGGCAATTTTGTGGTTTGATCAAATTGCAAAGGGCAGGAGGGTCACCAATATTTTGAGCAGTGGAAAATTGAAGTTTTGAGGACAAATTATGGTGGTGGGACCCCCCTGTCAGCCACACACCCGAAAAGAACCGACTGAGACCGAGTCTCTCTGTTCTCTGGCTGCATCCTCAAGCGCCACGGCACTGGAGCTGTTGCCACCACCTGCTCGCTGATTCTTGCAGCTGAGCGATGCTCCAGGACCTCTTATCCTCGAGCCCGAGCTGGCAAAAGATCATTTCGCTCGTCACTCGTCTCCCTCGCGCAAGAAACTGCACCACACACCGCCGCCTCTGTTGCTCGATCAGGAACCCACGCCATCTCGCGTCTGGAGCCCCACTGACTTGCAAAACGGCACCCTAGATTCGTCCTATTCTCCCTTGGCAAGAAACCAGTCGAGTTGCGACCTCCCCAACCCGAGAACAAGTCTTCTTCGCGGCATCCGAAACTTGCCGCCGCTCGCAGCTCTCGTGGACAGCCCAACTCGGAGGCTTTAAGGCTCGATCAAGGCCACACATAGGAGCGTCGTATCTCCACGCTACTCCTCCCCAACTCGCTGCTCAAGCCATGAACCATCGCCTGTGAATTCGGCGATTTTCTTTCGTACCCGGCAGAGCAACCTTTCGGTACAAGTTTATCAAATTCGATCGCAATTCTCGTTCTTAGCTCACCAAATCACGCACAAAGGAGCTAGACTGGCTAGCGGTCAATTCCTCTTCACAACCCTAGCTTGAAACTGCACGTAGGAGGGGCCATTTCCATGTTTCCCGAACGCAAACACGAAGAACACCCTCGGACACACGGTGACATGGTAGTTAGCGGCCGTCCCGAGCTTGTTTGCATACTCGTAGATCTTCCCTAGGTTACACTGAAGCTTTAGAGCCGATTACCGGAGCTGTTGGAGGGCTAGAATTGCTGAAGTTGTCCCGAGGCCGCCGCACGTCGCTGACCTAGTTCCGGCCATCGGCGGCTTGCCCTGACCTCACAAACGAGTTCAGCGACCTCCTAAAGTCACAGGCGGCGAGAGCCAAGCCAGAAGGCAGCTGAAACCCGACTCCGGCGAGCTCCAGCAAGGGGGCGGCACGGGCGCGCGCTCGGGCGCGGGAGGTTAAAGAAGGGACTGTGCGTGGGACCCACATGCAGTCTTTTAAACTTTTTCTGGATTTCAGTTTTTAGTTCAACTGAAACACCCATAACTTTAGCTAGGAAACTCAAAATTGAGTGAACCAAATTTAGTTGGATTAAGCTCTCTGAGTACTTTCCAACAAACCAAGTTTAACTCTGAAAATCTTTATTCTCCAGAACAATTTCTTTAAATTTTAAACTGTTTAGAATTTTAACTGGAGAACCATTTAGTGAAAAATTCTGAAATTTGGGCAGCATGTTCCTTGTAATATCCCTGACCTACCATAAAAGTTTCAGATCCATTCTAGCTCATTTGATTTCACCTAATGGTGTGATTAATTTAAACTGGTCCAGAGAAAAAGAAAATGTCCAGAAACATTTTTCAGATTTTCTCTGAACTTGTGTAGCTCATATATTTTGCTAGGAATCTTAAAATTATATTAAACCAATTCCATTAGAACCCTATAAAAATCTAGTTTCCAGAAAGTCATGGATTGCTCCATGAAAATCTAGAAAACCATAAGAGCTCTAATTAGGGCCAAATACACATTTATTTGTGGAGGGCTCAAATGAGCTTTGCTTCAAATGAAATTTGGCCAAGTCTCTGTATAGGTTGTATCCAAACCACAGTAAAAATTTCAGAATCATTAGGCTGTCTAGCTGTACTTATAGACTTCACAATATAAACTTCAAATTCAAATGCATTTAAATTAACACACATTATATGTATCTTGTGTAGTCGCTAAGATCGAAGAGGAGCCAGAGGTGTTAGACTTCACAACAACGGAATAACAACTAGCATACGACCAGCAGCAAGGCAAGCTCCAGTTTGCATTAGCCGTTTCATAAATTTTATTGTTCCGAGAACTTACTTTCAATATTTCTTACAATTGTGCATTAGAGTCTTGTTTGAAAACCCAAATGCATAGCCAAGAGAAATAGGGTTTTGGGCTTAGGTTTTAAACCTCAAGTAGCCACTGCAATGCTAAATTAGTATAGGATTTGGTACAAGTCGAGTAGTTGGAACTGCTCACGAGAATAGGCTAGAGGCACACCACTCGGTTAGAGATAGCAAATGAATCACATGGTAAGAAAAATGAGACCGAGTGGAGAGGGCAGTAGGACTTTGGGGACTGGGTGCCATAGCTCCGCTTGTGTCGATTGAGGACCGAGCCGTGTGCGGGCCTGTTGAACAAGCTAGAACAGTACCGAAGACCTACCGGATATATGGGAACCGGGTAACCGATGTAATTAGGGTAGCGATCTGTTGAGGCATTGCTTGTCATCCAGAGGGTAGGTTGAGAGCAGCGAGGTGTAAATCGGCTGGCGAGCACTGCGGATGCTCCACGCAGAGACCTCATGCTCAGGATTATAGGACCGGTTCAACACTTGGCTGACGGATGAAAGGTGGTTGCGTACGACGTCCGTGGTGGTTGCTGTAGGGAACATCGAGTACGGGCGTACATGACGGGTTATTCGGGTAACCCTGCAGGTGTAAAACGATTATAATCACCGTCCCTCACGGTCAGTGAGTACCACTTGTTTACTGTACCATGACGTAGAAAGATTAGGCTAGTGTCATGTTAAAAGATTGCTGACTGAAAGCTGTACTCTAGTTGCTAATGACTTGCTGTAGTTTAGAGCTAATTAAAGTTCTTTTCAACCTTGGGCAAAGCACATGAGAGAAATGCGTTTTGTGTTTGATTGCGGCTCTCTTATGTGTTTTAGCACCAGGTTCTCTAACAAACTGTTTCTAAAACTTGAAAGTAAGGTTCAACTATTTAGGCGTGTCTTTTGCAATATCCATGCCATTATACACTGCAAACCCAGCATGTAGAGTTCCATGTGTAGGTAAGACGGGTTAGTCTTGCTGAGCCATCGTGCTCACTGCTTGTGTTTGAAGTGTTTACAGGGTGCTATGAGGAGGAGGCTCCCGAGGAGGAGACGGACCACCAAGAGGGAAACCGTCGAGTGGGAGCCGTGCACGCCGATGTGTTAGTGTAACTGTGTGTTCGTGGGAACATGTTCACGGGCTGAACAGGAACTCTTTTGCTTAGTCTATGCCCGTGTATGTAGACTTCACATATTTTGGATGTAATTATGGTTATAAACACTTTTATGTAATAAAAATTTTGCTTATGCTTTGACCTTTTATGTGTGTTATCCGGTGCTGTGCAACGCAGCACCCCTCAGCGTGATCCGGGCTAGTCGAGACCGTCCGGTCCTTGCAACATACCCCAAACGACATGAAGAGTTGTAGAGGATACAGAAGCTGGTCGAGTTACCTGCCACCCATGAGGCTCCACACTTCAGCTTGTGCGCACTGGTGGACAATGCAGCCATGCACCCCACAAGACAAAGATAGTCCCGACATGCATGTCTCCGACATAACACATATGTTAGCCTTCCACTTGTCTATACTAATATTAATCCTTATGTGGGCTATTACTCGTTCCTCACCGATTTTTTTTAAAAGTTGAGCCTTCTTCAGTGTGCTAAACATACCCCGATGTGAGGACTAGGGTCCCGACATCCCAGGATCTTGCTGAGGGGTGTTGTATTGTGCAACACAGGATAACACGTATAAATGAAAATACAATTTATACAGCAGAAGCATATTTATTATTACATAACAAGTTTTTCAAAACTAATTTACAATAACATACGTTTAGTATTTCATAGTATACACTCTCGAGCATAGGCTAAGCAAAAGTCTCATGTTCAGCCCATGAACATGATCCTACTAGCAGCATGAAACAAAAATCAGTATGGCGGCGTGCATGGCTCCCATTTGACGGTAGAATCCCCTGGGGAATCCGTCTCATCATAGAGAACCGCTTCATCTACATACTCACCTGCAGCAAAACTTAAACAGCAAGTAATGAGAACGAAGGCTCAGCAAGTCTTACCCGATGCCGCTAGATCATGCAACTCTATATGCTGGAATTCAAACGACAATGGATAGTAGTTTTGCAATAGACCACGCCTAATTACTTGAACCTTAATCTCAGGTTTTAGCAACAACTTAATTGTATCGAAAGTAAATTTAATTACCTCTTATCTACACAAGCACTTAACATCACAAGTCATTAATCAAACAACACTTTATTTCATGAAAACAATCCTCTTTATCTACGTCACGATACAGTGAAAAAGCGGTACTCATGACCGCGAGGGATGGTAATGTAAATAGATTTACTCCTGCAGGGTTCACCTGAGAAACACGTCATATACGCCGGCAGTCGATGCTGCCACGGCACACATCCCGGGCGTCGCATGGGACAACCTTTCACCCATTAGCCAAGTGTTGAACCGGTCCTACCGTGTTGGGCAGGAGGTACCTACGCGTTGCAACTACGTGCCTGCTAGCGGATTTACACCTTGCTGCCCTCAACCAACTCCTCTAGACGGCAAGCAATCCCTCAACACCCCGCTACCCGAGTTACATCGGTTTACCGGTTCCCATAATCCCTGTATGTCTTTGGTACAATTCAAACTTGTTCAACAGGGCCGCACATGACTCGGTCCGCAACCGACACATGCAGAGCTACGGCTAACAGGATCACAAAGTCCTGCTGCTCCTACCCTCTGCTTGGTCTCATGTTTATACCATATTCTCATGTTTTCTCAATAATACTGAGTGGTGTCTCCCTTAATCCTAACCATTGCGAGTACTTCCGGCTACTTGACTTGTACAGAATTCTATACAATTCAGAGCATGGCAGTGGCTACTCGAGAAGTCTAAATTTACACGACCCTTGGGATTCATAGGATATGCATTGGAAGTTTGCATACAAAGACCTAATGCACAATTCATACACCATCTATATTAAATGTGAAAATAAAACTTTATAAGAAAGGTGTTAATGCAAACCGGAGCTTGCCTTGCTGCGAGTAATCGACTAGGTTAGTTTCCGAAGGGATGCTCTCGAGAATCTCCGGGTCTTCTTCAACTTCGGCAACTACACGCAAATGAAATCACAATGCATGTGTCAATTTAAAATGCAATTGAATTGATTGCAGCTGTCAAGACTATAATTTAAGCTACACAGCAGTATTGAGTGAAATTTTTACATGGAATTGGTTAAGACAAGAAAATGAGATGGACCAAATCTCATTTGAATCCAAGATAAATTGATTAGTGTATAATAAAATGTATGTAAAGCCCTTTTTAGAGCCTATAACTATTTCTGTGGATTTTCATGAAGCAAATTTATACTTTCTCGAAAATAGAGTTTATAATGAGTATAATGGAAGTCGTTTCATGTTTTTCTAAGTATTCTAGTGAATGTTATGAATTTTTGTAGATTTGGATACAATCTGAAAATATCTCTGGACATTTTGCAATTTTTTAATTGCAGTTCCATTAATCCAAAAATTAAGTGGGCTTAATGAACTTGGATTGATCTGAAATTTTTCATGTGAGTCGAGTATATGAAAAGGAAGTCACTGACCAAATTTGAGAATTTTCTATAAAGCAGACCTCTAGTTATTAATTATAACACTTTAAACATAAAGATTTAACTCTGAAAAAACATGAACTTTGAAGGAATGAAACTGGTACTGCTCGATAGTACTCAATGAGTTGAATCAAACAAAATTTGTTTGACAAAATTTGGACGGTTCATTTAGAAGTTATGAATTTCTAAAGAGTGGACTGAAATCTGTTTTATTTTCAAAAAAGAAATCCATTTCCCACGCTAATCTCCCACTGACAGCCGGGCACCGCGTTTTAATTTAAACGAACCCCCGCGCACGCCTGCAGTGCAGAGGCTGACACCTGGGCCCCGCTCCTTCATCTACTTCGGTCTGCTGCCGTGCCCGAGCCGCCGGAGCTCCGGCGAGACCGACGTTCCTGGTGACCTAGCTCGCCGGCAACGGTGAGACTCGCCGCCCCTACGTATTATTCGGACGCTGAACACGTTGGACAAGGAAGAAACGACGGTAACCGGTTGTAGCTCGCCGGCGACAAGAGCAGTGCCGCCGAGCAACTCTGGCAACACGTTCCCGATGATCTGGCCATCCAAATCGTGCGACAAACGCGTCACCACAACCAGTGAACCCTAGGGATGCTCGACACATGGCCTTGGTTTGGACCCGAAAGCATGGGAACCACATCCTCGCCGGTGACCCCCCTTCCGCCGAGCTGCTAACCGACGTTTCTAGGGTTTCAGGTGATGGTTTTTGATGGGCTTTGATCGAGGAGGCGCGCAAGGACGTGTAGAAGCTATTTCTAAACCCCTCTTAGACTAAGAAACGGTGATCACGCAGAATTTCACCAAACCCTAATTTGGCTCCGAAATGATCGTGTGGAGATGAACCGGAAATTCTCAAAGTAGGAAGAATGGATTGAGGAGCGGTTTTCACCGTGAGATTGAGGAGATGATGGTGCACAATCCTTTTCTTGTCGTAGAGGAAGGAGAACGGTCATATTGTGCTGTCCATGACGGCGGAATTTGTGCGGGGTGTTCGGTGGTTGCGGGAGCAAAAAGAAGAGCTCGACCGACACCACTGCTGCCCATTTTATAGTGAAGACAGGGTGAAAGATGGGTCTACACCTGGTTCTCCACATATTTCTGCCGAAGCAGGAGGTGCCCGGCGCTGCCTCAGTGTTTCTCGCTGAGAAGCGACGGCGCTGCTCCCGACTGATCCCATGACTGCGTTGGAGACACTTACAGGTAGAACTCACACCCCCTAATACTCATCCAGATCACTGTGCTTACTTTCTGTGGACTCTAATGCCCCTCTAATTCAATTGAACCACTGAATTGGCATTTGGGAATTTGAATGAATCAAATTGGAGATTTTTTTGCTGAATTTGAATCAAACTTGAATCTGAATTCAAATTCAGTTTTGAATGGAGGCAAAGTTACTCAATCGTCCGCAGCCAGTTGTCGGCCTCCAGGGTTTTATCCGCTTCGGTGAACACAGGCACCGAGCAGCAGAAGACTCCGTTCACGGCGCAGCAATTGCACGGTGCCGCTGGAGCGTGGTGTGCAAATTATCTTGCCTCACTACCTGCTGGCCACGCGGTGGAATGGAGGGAATTCCGGGAGGCATTCCGCACATATCACATATCTCCCGGGATCATGAAGAGGAAATTCCAAGAATTCTTGGAATTGAAGCAATGTGGGAGGAGCGCTCATGAATACTGCCGTGCCTTCATCCGTCTGGCGCAATATGCGTCGGACTACATCTCCACGGAGGAGAAGAAGCGTGAGAACTTCTATCGGAGTTTGAATCCTGAGATGAAGGCTTATCTCGCGCAGTTTAATCGCGTCACCTTCAACGATATCGTTAATGCCGCGATTGTCCAATAAGATGCTCAGCGTGAGCTCGTTTCTGATCAGAGGAAATGGAGTGCTCCACAGATAAGCGGGGGTGGAGCTCCCCAGAATTAATGTATCCGACACCATCCGGTCAACGGTGGCAACCACCGACGCGACAGCCGCAGTTCGTTGGTCGTGCATTCAAACCACCATTCCAACCACCGATGCCACCACCGCGACCGAAGCAGCAGCAAATGGTACCCCGGGCATTTCCACAACAGCAACTGAGAGGGACCCGGCCACCCGTTCATGGGGCTGTGCCGCTCGCCCGGGAATCGCATTGGGTGGTGCCGTGATATGCAGCACCCAACAGCACACATATAAGGAAACATGTATTACATAAATCAAAAGCGGAAGCTTACAAATTTTCTATGTAAATTTTTTACCTCAAATAGGTACTGCGTAAGACTATAATCATCTCTCATTGAATAACTATTGAGCACTCGAGAAGAGGTCCAGCCCGCGGACTCTTCTCGCTAACAACACGAAGACATTGCAGCGGCTGGGTTCTCCGTATGTTAAACGACTCGGAAGTCTCCGAGTCTCACCGGATAACCTTCTCATAAGCGTCGATGCTAACATGCAAAACCACTCATATAGCAAGCGTGAGGATATAGGCTCAGCAAGACTGATCCGTGTCTCCTAAACAAGAAACTCTACATGCACGACTGATTGAAATGGCTTAGCTAACTTTACATAAAGGACTCGCCTATAGTTGATCCTTAACTTTCAGATTTTAAGCCTCATTATAAAGACCTTGAGCCGAACAGCATCGCAACTCCACAATCAAACAAGAAATGCTTTGTTGCGATGCTTCTTGCACAAAGTGAAGTAAACTTTAATTAGCACTATCTCTACAGAAAGCATGGTTCCATTACAAGTTAAATCACAAGCCTTATCAATATTCAAAAGAAACCAGTTCAGTTCTTACTACGTTAAGGCGCTGTGGGCAAGTATGCTCATATGACCGCGAGCGACGGTGATTCAAATCAGTACACGCCTGGACTACACGACAAGTACACCCATACTCCGAGTTGCCGGCAGCAACATCAACTGATGTTGTACGCGGCTACCTTTCCCAAGTTCTTCCACACAGGACGCAATCCAATTGCCCCGAATAGCAAGCTCCCTCAAGGTACATACCTGCAGTGATATGTTCTTGAGCGAGTTACCTCCTGCTATCCTGACGCAGAAAGCCTAAGACGATTAGAAAAGTTGGATCTCACAAGGTACATCAGTTTCCTGGGCCCCATTTTCAAAGCACAAATTCAGATCATATGACATTTGCAAGAGATTATATGCCGCATCAGCCTTATTCTAACCAGCCAAGCCAAGCCTATGTCATTTGACAATCAGAAGCTGAAGGACATGGTTTTAGTCATACACAACTCCTTCCAAGTTCATATCACCGCGCAATGATTAGCAATCTCAAAAGTGTGATGCATGCATATTCTCTTGATTTTTTTAGATTTTTCATTTAATCATAAAAGCTCAAAATGTAGGCTATTGATTGAATTTTTTTCATGATTAAAAGCACTTGTGAGGATGCAACAAGTTCAAAACACAGCAAGAAAGTTCGATCATGACCAGATTTAGTGTAAGTAATTACATATTACTAGTCATGGGAAAAACTACAACATGTATAACACGAGTATTGTAGTATGAACTTTCATCATGTAAAAGGAATCACAAAGTCATATATGTATGAAACACTTATGCGCATATTATCTTTCAATTTTTTATTCACACATAGACTTCCCATGTTGTAAAATTCCCCCTCAATTTAAGCCATGAGGATGCATAACCCCTATTTCAATATGAATGAATGGAAAACGAGTGAAATCCAAAGGTTTTGTAAAAATGTCAGCCAATTGATGTTGGTGTATACATGGTGAACCAGGATGTTTCCTTTTTCAACATTATCATGGAGAAAGTGATACCTAATGTCAATGTCTTTTTTTTAGAATGTTGCACGGGATTTTAGCAATGCAAATGGCACTAGTGTTGTCACAAAACAGCAGAACACTATCTAAATCAGCCCCATAGTCCTTAAGTGTTTGAACAATACATAAAATGTGAGCAAGCACTAGCAGCAGCTACATATTCAGATTCGGCCGTGGATTGTGCAACTGAATTTTGTTTTCTAGAGGACCAAGAAACAAGTGAATTACCAAGAAAATGACAAGCACCTGAAGTACATTTCCACATCAATCCTACAACCCCCAAAATCAGAATCCGAAAAAGCTTTCAAAGAAACGGTTGAGGAAGAAGGAGGAAAAATGCCAAATTCTTGAGTACCATGTAAATACCTGAGAATCCTTTTTACGGCCTGATAATGTGAAGCACGTGGGGAAGCTTGAAATCTTGCACAAAAACATACACTTGATTGTATGCCCGGTCTTGATACCGTGAGGTACAAAAGTGATCCGATCATGCTTCTATATTCTTTTTGATCAACCGGGTCACCATCTTCATCAAGTTCAAGTGTCGTCGTTGTTCCCATTGTTGTCCGAAGAGGCTTGCTGTTTTCCATGTTGAAACACCTAAGGAGATCTTTCGTATACTTCATTTGATGCACAAATGTTCCTTCCTTAGTTTGTTTGATTTGCAGCCCCAAAAAGTATGTGAGTTCTCCCATCATACTCATCTCAAATTTTGAACTCATCATAGCTGAAAACTTGGACACAAGATCATGAGACGCACAACCAAAGATAATATCATCCACATACACTTGAACGAATAGAGAGTCATTGCCATGCTTAAGAACAAAAATAGTTTTATCTACTTTGCCCATGGTAAACCCCTTTTCAAGTAACAATGTTTTTAACCTATCATACCATTTCTCTAGGGGCTTGTTTCAGACCATACAAGGCTTTGGACAGTTTGGAAACATGATTAGAAAAATCTGGATTATCAAACCCTAGTGGTTGCCTAACATAAACCTCCTCATCATAGCCATTAAGAAAAGCACTTTTTACATCCATTTGATATAATTTGAAACTTTTAGATGCCATCAACAGATCTAGGTTCAAGTTTGTAACACCCTCAATTTCATAATCATGCATTGCATATGGAAATTCATTATAAAAGAAATAGAAATGGGGAAGAATCATAAAAACGGGAGAAAGATAGCTGAAAAGAGCCGATTCCAATTTGTCGAGGAGTGCTGTCGACACTTCCCGCGGCCTACTGGCGACATGGCGCGGGGAATGGAAGTCGAGAGAGGACTGCCCTGGGAACTGCGTGGCACAAGAGGGGGCCGTAGGTGGGAGAATGGTGATTCGAGCCTGCTGGTGAAACCTTAGTGAGCCCATACATCTAGTAGCCCCTTTGTAAAGGCTATTTTGTGATCTCTTGGCCATACACCGACGGTTGTGTACTGGTATAATGGAGGTTCTGCAGACGCCAACGGGTGACAAAATCACAAACTTGTGGGTAAAGTGGTGCCACCTATTAAGAGTGTAAAACTATCATGATAGCCGTGCTTACGGTCACAAGCGCCTGGCCAACTCACATGATTAGATGGGATGGTTATTGGGATGGTCATTGGTTTGGCTATGGTATGATCATTGGAAATTGGTTTCGAGACTGTTGAGTCATGATAATGAGTTTTAGTTTCGGTTATGAGATGGATATGAATATGAGATGGTTATTATGAGCATGAGATGATGTTGAGAAAGATTAATGGCTGGATGAGACGTGATAAGTGGTAAAATATGATGGAGGTATGTTACTGTTTGGATATACGTTGGGATCAAATTCACGTAAAAATAGTTGCTGTTTTTATCATGTTTATGAAATAAATTTTGCTTTCTCCAATGAGCCTTTTTATTGCTGACACGACCCCACGGTCTTGTCGAGCCAGGATCACACTGAGGGGTGCTGCGTTGCACAGCACCGGATAACACACATCAAAGGTACAAAGTGGAAGCAAAGTTTTATTACATAAAGAGGTTTATGAACATTTGTACAACAAAATATGTTCAGTCTACACTCACGGGCGTAGACTACGCATCGAGTTCACGTTCAGCCCGTGAACGTGTCCCCGCTAGCACGCACACACACTAATACGGCGGCGTACACGACTCCCACTCGACGGGGTTCCCCTCATGGGGTTCCATCTCCTCCTTGGGAGTCCCTTCCTCATAGAACCTTGCAAAAGCTTCAAACACAAGCAGTGAGCATGAAGGCTCAGCAAGACTGACCCGTGGCTCCTATACATGGAACTTCTACATGATGGTTGATAGGTTACATGAGGTAAAATAAGTTGCAAAGGACTCGTCTAGTTAGTGGAACCTTACTTTCAAGTTTTAGCAGCAGGTTGTGGAGAACCTTACGCTAAGGCACATGAGAGAGCCCCAATCAAACAAGAAACACATTTCTCTCATGTACTTTGCCCAAAGTTGAAAAGAACTTTAATTAGCTCTAAGCTACAACAAGACATTAACAAACAGAGTATAACTTTCAAATCAGCAAACTTTTAACATGTATCTAGCCTGATCTTTCTACGTCACGGTACAGTGAACAAGTGGTACTCACTGACCGCGAGGGGACGGCGATTATAATCGATTTACACCTGCAGGGTTACCCGAATAACCCGTCACGTACGCCCGTACTCGATATTGCCTACAGCAACCATCATGGACGTCGCACGCAACCACCTTTCACCCATCACCCAAATATTGAACCAGTCCTATCATCCCGAGCAAGAGGTCTCTGCACGCGCATCTCAGTGCCGCCAGCCGATTTCCACCTCAAGCTCTCAACCTACCCTCTGAACGACAGGCAATGCCTCAATACCCAGCAACCCAAGTTACATCGGTTTCCCGGTTCCCATATAGCCGGTAGGTCTTCGGTACTGTTGTAGCTTGTTCAACTGGCCCGCACATGGCTCGGTCCTCAATCGACACAAGCGGAGTTATAGCACACAGGCCTCAAAGTCCTGCTGCCCTTACTCTCCGCTCGGTGTCATTTTTCTCGCCATGTGTTTCATTTGCTATCTCTACCCGAGCGATGTGCCTCTAGCCTATTCTCGCGAGTAGTTCCCACTACTCGACTTGTACCGAATCCTACTCTATCTTTAGCATTGCAGTGGCTAAAGAGGTTTTCAATCTTAATTCCAACCCATGGTTTTCTTGGCTATGCATTTGGGTTACAAACAAGACTCTAATGGAGGAATCTACGAAGGACTACATCACCAAGACTTCGAGACACGTGAGCAACAAAAGCCACAGGAACAAGGCAAGTGCCCCTTGACCATATTGATCCCATGTTTTGGAAACTGTTTTGTTTGCGAAAACATGTGTGCTTGAGTCAACTTGATGGGAAACTCTTTTATAGGAGTTTACTAGTTTTGTTAACCACCCTTGTCGCCGGGAAAGTTAATGAGTCGGGTATGGTAGTTTTTGCTTTTTGCTTCCCTAATCTACGGGATATGGGAAGCGAGATGGAACGTGTCTAGCTACTGCACTCATATGAATAATGATAATGAGAACTTGATAATGAGCATAGAATCGGGGAGATCTAGAAGTTCTCAAAATAATAAAAATATGTAAAGAGGTTAATGCAAACCAGAGCTTGCCTTGCTGCTCTTGGTCATAGGCTAGCTGCTATTCAGGAGTGACGAAGTCTAAGACTTTGGGTTCCTCCTCAACCTTAGCGACTACATGAGATAACATGTAATGTATTAATTTAAATGCATTTGAAATGAGTTTAAACTTGTGAAGACTATAATTCTCACTAGACATACCCAATGACTCTGAAATTTTTATTGTGGTTTGGATACAACCTAAACAGAGACTTGGCCAAGTTTTATTTGCAGCAAAGCTCATTTGAGATCTCCACAAATAATCATGTACTTGACCTTAATTGGAGCTCTTAGGGTGTTCTAGGGATTTTCATGGAGCAAGCCATGACTTTCTGAAAACTAGATTTTCATAGGGTTCTAATGGAGTTGGTTCCACTTAATTTGAAGGTTTCTAGCTAAAGATATGAGCTAAACAATTTCAGGGAAATTATGAAAATGTTTCTGGACATTTTCTATTTTCTCTGGAACAGTTTTATTAATCACACCATTAGGTGGATCAAATTAGCTCAAATGGATCTAACATTTTTATGGTAGCTCAGAGATATTTTCATAAACATACCAGCAAAATTTCAGAATTTTCCTCCAACGGGTTCTCCAGTTAAAATTCTAACCAGTTTGAACTTTGTATAATTAATTCTAATAAATAGGGATTTTCATGAAGTGAAACTTGATTTGCTGGAAAGTACTCAGAGAGCTGAATCCAATAAAATTTGGTTCACTCGATTTGGAGATTCCTAGCCAAAGTTATGTGGGTTTGAAGTTTGAACTAAATATGAAAATCAGGAAAAAGTTTAAATGGCTGCGCGTGGGTCCAGGGCTACGTGTCAACTCATCATCAGTCGGCACACGGGGCCGCGGATTTCTTTGCGCGCAGCCACACCCGATGCGTGCCACAGCGAATCCCGGGGTTTAAAATATCGGTCGCTGATGCATGGGTCCGGGGCTTCGTCTACTTCCCGCCTCCCGCGCTCGGCCGCCGCGACACCACGCCGGAGAGCTCGCCGGTGGACTCTGTGGTGCGCCAAACTCCATGATTCTGGCCGTCTCTGTCTAAATCCACACGGGGAACATGATGCTGGGCTCAGCTCATCATGAAAATCACCGGCACATGGTTGGCGACGAGCGGCAGCTTCGGAGGAACTTCGGCCGTGTCGGCCGGCCCTCCTAGCACCCCAACCGATCGAACAAAAGGTCGTCGAGCACCAGTGGACAGTAGGAAAGGTCGACATGAGCTCCACGGAGCTCGGAAATGGCTGTACTGGGCTGTCGCTGTGTGACCTAGGCCGGAAATCGGGGATTCTTCTAAAACTCGAAGAACAGTGGGTTTCCTCAACAGTTCTTCGTGGTATCTGCTCCTACGGCCTCGTACGGGCACCTAGAAGTGGTTCCCTCCGTGAGAGGATGAGTGGTGCGGTGTGGACTACTAGTTTTGTGGATCGGTCTGGGCACCCCTTTTGTTTACCGTCGTAAAATCAAGAAAGTACGGCCCGAGTACTTAATGTCATGCCGCCAGGGCTTACCGTAATGAAAGAGGGACTGAAGGCAAACCTTTTTGCTATTCACAGCTCGGAGAACGTCGGGCTGTGGTGGCCGGACGGGTCGTCCCCGTGACGGCGGCTCGAGCTGAACCGGGGAACGAAAGAACGTCGCAGTGGAGCTCGGGAAGGGTTGCTCAGGGTCTAGAACCGGCACAAGGGCGTCAAGGAAGACTCGGCGCACCCGGTGCTGGCCTCAGATCGCCGTGAAAACCACAGGATCGGCCGGGCGATGAGGGACCGAGGGCTCAACCGAGCGGCAAGGGATTTCAATTTTCTGGGTGAGAACGCGTCAGGACAGTGGTGAGAAGCACCGGGGACGGCTCGGGCGCCTAGATAAGGGCCCAGGGAGGCGGTTCAGCGGCCAGGGGCGGCAAGCAGCTTCTGTCCTCGCCGTTTTCTCGCCGTGGCGGCAGCTCGGTCGGGTGCAAGAAACCGAGATCAAGTCTTCAGTCGGTTCTTTGAACTGTGCAGCTGACAGGTGGGTCCCACCTGAGTTTTGACCTCTGAAATTAACTTCCTCTCACTGCTACAAACAGTAATCCCCCTAATACCCCCTAGGATTTGAATTATCTACCACATGCCCATTTGAAATTGGTAGAATTCAAAATGTGAAGTGTTTGACTAAATTTCAGCACATCTGCAGTTTGAAATTCAAATAAAGTTTGAATTTGCTAAACTTAGCTCATGTCAAGATCAACTCCAAATGGAGTAAAATTGGTGTGTAAGCTCTCAAAATTGTGCTG
Source organism: Neostapfia colusana (assembly GCA_030760725.1). NCBI lineage: Eukaryota > Viridiplantae > Streptophyta > Magnoliopsida > Poales > Poaceae > Neostapfia > Neostapfia colusana. The sequence continues at coordinate 93,886,544 of JASWHV010000004.1, forward strand.
AGTAAGAATATGCCTCCCACCTTTGAATTCATGGGATGGAAGTAGTTTGAATTTGAATTTGAGTTCAAACCACCGTCTTTCTAGTTATACCAAAAAAGACCTCAAAAGGTTTTGGATTTGGGTGAATTTTGGCATGAGCCTTCCTAGCAAGGTGTTGGAGTTTTTCATATGCTCAGCCTCTAGATGATGCATGTGGGAAATGCTGCTTTTGCATTTTGTGAGTTTATTCTCCAATGAGCATGTTGATGGTGGTTACTTGCTCTTCAAATGTGTTCATCAATTTCTTCAAATGAAGGGTGTGTGTGGTGATGAACACTTTGAATATGTTTAAAAAACTTAGGCCCTTACATCCCCCCTTAAAAGAATATCGTCCCGAGATTATAAGGTGAAAATGAGAGAGAGGACGGTGGAAAAATTACCGTATATGCGACGTGAAAAAGTCGGGGTAGTTCGCGTGAAGAAATCCTTTGCTCTACCATGTCGCTTCGTCCATAGAGTGATTACTCCATAGAACCTTGTGGAACCACAATGTACGGTTGCGTGTGGTTCGGGCCTTTTCATCAATAATCTGAACCGGTTCCTCCCGATACGTGAGATCCGGTTTCAGTTCTTCTATGTCCTCCAGCTGAAAGGTAGTTGATAGCTTAAGACACTTCCTCAGCTGGGAAATGTGAAAGACGTCGTGCACACCGGAAAGTGCTTCTTGTAATTTCAGCCGCTATGCTACTGATCCACATCTTTCTGTAATCTGAAATGGACCGATTAATCAGGGTGCCAACTTTCCTCTCACCCCGAATTTGTTTACGCCCTTCATTGGAGACACACGTAGATATACGTGATCCCCGACTTTTCCGGTCCGCATATTGTTTCTGTCGGAATTGGGCGGCTTTTAGGTTCGCTTGAATCAGCCGAACCTTTTCTTCCGCGTTATTGACAAGATCAATCCCGAAGGTAACCCTTTCGCCAGAATCGCACCAATTAAGTGGTGTGCGGCATTTTCTCCCGTATAGCGCCTCGTAAGGCGCCATTTTCATGCTGGCTTGGTACCCATTGTTGTATGAGAACTCGGCCAATGGCAAGTGATCATCCCAATTCTTGCCGTGGTTGATAGCGCAAGCTCGTAGCATATCTTCTAGAGTTTGGTTTACCCGCTCAGTTTGTCCATCCATTTGCGGGTGGTATGCTGAACTACGGATCACATTCGTCCCCAATGCAGCGTGTAGCCGCTCCCAAAAACGGGACACAAATAAAGTGCCCCGATCCGATATGATGGTACGGGGTACACCGTATAAGCATAGGATCCGTGAGATGTACAGTTCAGCATACTTCTTGGCGTTGTAGTTGGTGTTGACCGGGATGAAATGGGCAACTTTGGTGAGTCGGTCGATGATCACCCACACAGAATCATGTTTCTGAAAGGTGGTGGGTAAACCGACGATGAAGTCCATGCTCACATCTTCCCACTTCCAGGCAGGAACACCCAGTGGTTGTAGCAGTCCCGGTTTCCGCATATGATCTGCCTTCACCCTTCGACATGTATCACACTCGGACACGTACTTTGCGATCACCCGCTTCATCCGTGTCCACCAAAACTTGCTTCTGAGTTCTTGATACATTTTGTTGCTGCCGTGGTGAATAGAAAACTTTGACAAGTGAGCCTCATCAAATATTTTCTTCTGTAACTCCGGGTTACGGGGTACGACAATCCGGTCCTTGAATCATAGGACGCCGTCTCCGTCTTTATGGAAACATTTTAGCTCCCCACTATCTATACGTCTCCAGAAATGCGACATGCCCTTGTCATGTTTCTGAGCTGCCGCTACCTCTTCACGGATGGTGGGATCAAAGATAAGTTGTAGAGAGCTCCATGTGGAATCACATGCAGTGGTGGTTCGCTCTCTTCCAACGGTGTGATGGTCAGATTGTTGACGTGTGACTTGCGGCTTAGCGCATCTGCCACTACGTTTGCCTTGCCTGGGTGATAATGGATCTCTTTTTCGTAATCCTTTATCAACTCTAACCATCTTCGCTGCCTCATGTTCAACTCCTTCTGAGTGAATATGTACTTGAGGCTCTTGTGGTCGGTATATAAATGTATGAGGTTACCGAGTAAGTAGTGCCTCCACATTTTAAGTGCAAGTACCACGGCAGCGAGCTTCAAGTCGTGAGTTGGATAATTCTGCTCATGGTTTCTGAGCTGCCGTGACCCATACGCGACCACTCTTCGGTCTTGCATCAACACACATCCGAGCCCAATGCCGGATGCATCACAGTACACATCGAACGGTTTTGTTGTGTCTAGCTGCGCCAAAACCGGTGCTGATGTTAGGTGTTTCACTAATGCCTTGAATGCTGCTTCACATGCTGGACTCCAAACATATTTGGTAGCCTTCTTCAGTAGCTCTGTCATAGGCTTGGCAATCTTCGAGAAGTTCGGAATGAACCTCCGATAATATCCCGCGAGTCCGAGGAAACTCCGTACCTCGTGAACAGTTCTCGGGGACTTCCAATTCAGCACTTGTGTGATCTTACTCAGGTCTACAGCGATGCCCTCCGCTGAGATGATATGCCCGAGAAAAGGCACTTGCGATATCCAGAATTCACACGTGCTGAATTTCGCGTATAGCTTGTGATCCCGCAGTCGTTGCAAGACTATACGCAGATGCTTCTTGTGCTCTTCCTCCGACTTGGAATATACCAATATATCGTCGATGAAGACCACGACAAACTTTTCCAGCTCCGGCATGAATACCGAGTTCATCAAATACATGAAGTGAGCTGGAGCATTTGTGAGGCCGAAGGACATGACCAGGTACTCATAAAGTCCATATATCGTCGAGAAAGCCGTCTTCAGAATGTCCTCAGCCCGTATCTTAATCTGGTGGTACCCGGATCTTAAGTCCATCTTGGAAAAGATCTTTGCTTCGACCAAATAATCAAACAAAATGTCGATCTGTGGCAATGGGTACTTATTCTTGATGGTTACGGCGTTTAATGGACGATAGTCCACGCAAAGCCGCATTGTCTCGTCTTTCTTCTTCACAAACAATGCCGAACAGCCCCATGGCGAGGAGCTCGGCCTAATAAAACCCTTCTCCAGAAAGTCCGTTAGCCGAGTCTTCAGTTCAGCCAACTCCTTAGGCGCCATCTTGTACAGCCTTCTAGATATTGGCATGGTTCCCGGTTCAAGTTCAATCTTGAACTCCACCTCTCTGTCGGGCGGCATCCCCGGTAAATCGTCCGGGAACACGTCACGAAACTCTCGGACCACTGGAATGTCTTCCAATCTGATGGTTGTGGATTGATAGACACTTGGAAGTTTTATTTCTGGACTGTCCAGAAATAAGGAGTGAGATCCGTGCACTTCTGAGTTCAAGTGCACGATTCAAAGGACGGTGTCTAAAACAGCGCCATGGAGGGTTAACCACGACATCCCTAAGATGATATCGACCTTCTGTCCCTCTAAAATTATGAGAGACGTAGGGTACACTCTACCCGCTAAGCATAATGGTGCTTTGGAAACCATTACGCTTGCTGAAATCTTCCCACCCGGTGAACAAATCAAATATGGACTATCGGTGGGTAGTATTTGCAAGCTGTGTTTAGCAATGAAAGCTTGGCTAAAAAAATTGTACGTGGCGCATGAATCAAACAATACTATGGCGGGATGCTGGTGGGGTTGTAACATACCCGCAAGGATTGGTTCACCCTCCGGCACGTCCTCTATGGCAAGTTGGTGGACGGTGCCGGGCCTAGGGTTTGCCAGCCGCGCAATAGTGGGGTTCCGGGGCTGATTCCTTCCCGGAAGTTGCGGTGCAAGTCTGCCGCCTTGCCTCTCCGGACAACTGCTGGCGAAGTGTCCTGGACGACCACATTTGTAGCATGTGGCTGCTGCTTGGCCGGTGCTCGGGGGACGAAAGCCCGGCATGCGCTGCTGAAGTGCATACGCACGCAGCATCGCCCGCTGCTGCTGTTGTTGCTGCCGAGGCGGAACTGGCAGTGCCGGCCTGAATGCCGGTGAAGAATATGGCCGACTGCGGAATGGCATTGGCCTCTGTGGTGGCTGCCAGCGTGGACCCGATGGTTGGCGATTCACCATCCGGTATTTTTGAGAAGGACCACCTCCTTCTCCGCTGCTTTGCGGCGCGCTACGCTTCCTTTCCGCCGCCGCTAACTCCTTGACAGAGTCTTCCTGAACAATCGCAGCATCAATTATATCGTTGAGGCTGCCGCGATTGAACATCGCCAGTTTGTCCTTCAGGAGCGGGTTAAGCCCCTGGTAGAAGTGATCCCGCAGCTTCTCGTCGGTATCAGCGTGACACGACGCATAGAGCGCAAGATCATTGAACGCCCTGGAGTATTCCAGCGCGTTCCGGTTCCCTTGCTGCCGGCATAAGAACTCCTGCGTCTTCCTCGTCATGAGACCCGGCGGTATGTGATATGCCCTAAAGGCCGTCCGGAATTCCGCCCAGGTCATAATTCGCTCGGTGGGCTCCGAAGCACAGTAGTTCACCCATCACACGCTCGCGAATCCTTGGAGCTGTTGGACTGCGAACTGAGTCTTGCGCTGCTCACTCACTTGGAGCAGCCCGAACTTCATCTCCATTGTGCAGAGCCAGTTGGATAATTCTGCTCATAGTTTCTGAGCTGCCGTGATCCATACGTGACCACCCTTCGGTCTTGCATCAGCACACATCCGAGCCCAATGCCGGATGCATTGCAGTACACATCGAACGGTTTTGTTGTGTCTGGCTGCGCCAAAACAGGTGCTGATGTTAGGTGCTTGACTAAAGCCTTGAATGCTGCTTCACATCCTGGCTCCAAACATATTTGGTAGCCTTCTTCAGCAGCTCCGTCATCGGCTTGGCAATCTTCGAGAAGTTCAGAATTAACCTCCGATAATATCCCTCGAGTCCGAGGAAACTCCGTACCTCATGAACAGTTCTCGGGGATTTCCAATTCAGCACTTGTGTGATCTTACTCGGGTCTACAGCGATGCCCTCCGCTGAGATGATATGCCCGAGAAAAGGCACTTGCGATATCCAGAATTCGCACTTGCTGAATTTCGCGTATAGCTTGTGATCCGGAAGCCGTTGCAAGACTATACGCAGATGCTTCTTGTGCTCTTCCTCCAACTTGGAATATACCAATATGTTGTCGATGAAGACCACGACAAACTTATCCAGCTCCGGCATAAATACCGAGTTCATCAAATACATGAAGTGAGCTGGAGCGTTCGTGAGGCCAAAGGACATGACCAGGTACTCATAAAGTCCGTACCTCGTCGAGAAAGCTGTCTTCGGAATATCCTCAGCCTGTATTTTAATCTGGTGGTATCCGGATCTTAAATCCATCTTGGAAAAGATCTTTGCTTCGACCAACTGATCAAACAACATGTCGATCCGTGGTAACGGGTACATGTTCTTGATGGTTACGGCGTTTAGTGGACGATAATCCACGCAAAGCCGCAACGTCTCGTATTTCTTCTTCACGAATAATGCCAAACAGCCCCATGGCGAGGAGCTCGGCCTAATAAAACCTTTCTCCAGCAAGTCCGTTAGTTGAGTCTTCAGTTCAGCCAATTCCTTGGGCTCCATCTTGTACGGCCTACGGGATATTGGCATGGTTCCCGGTGCAAGTTCAATCTTGAACTCCACCTCTCTATCGAGCGGCATACCCGGTAAATCATCCGGGAACACGTCAGGGAACTCACGGACTACTGGAATGTCTTCCAATCTGATGGTTGTGGATTGATACACACTTGGAAGTTTTATTTCTGGACTGTCCAGAAATAAGGGATGAGGTTCGTGCACTTCTGAGTTCAAGTGCACAACTCGGAGGACGGTGTCTAAAACAGCGCTGTGGTGGGTTAACCACAACATTTCTAAGATGACATTGACCTTTTTTCCCTCTAAAATTATGAGAGACGTAGGGTATACTCTACCCTCTAAGCATAATGGCGCTTTTGGGACCATCATGCTTGCTGAAATATTCCCACCCGGTGAACAAATCAAATATGGACTATCGGTGGGTAGTATTTGCAAGCTGTATTTAGCAATGAAAGATTGGCTAATAAAGCTATGCATGGCGCCTGAATCAAATAATACTATGGCGGGATGCTGGTGGAGTTGGAACATACCCGCAAGGATTGGTTCACCCTCCGGCACGTCCTCTATGGCAAGTTGGTGGACGGTGTCGGGCCTAGAGTTTGCCCGCCGCGCATTAGTGGGGATCCGGGGCTGATTCCTCCCCGGAAGTTGCAGTGCAACTCCGCCGCCTTGCCTCACCGGACAACTGCTGGGGAAATGTCCAGGACATCCACATTTGTAGCATGTGGCTGCTGCTTGGCCGGTGCTCGGGGGACGAAAGCCCGGCATGTGCTGCTGAGGTGCATACGCACGCGGCATCGCCCGCTGCTGCTGTTGTTGCTGCGGAGGTGGAACTGGCAGTGCCGGCCTGAATGCCTGTGAAGAATATGGCCGACTGCGGAATGGCATCAGCCTCTGTGGTGGCTGCCAGCGTGGACCCGATGGTGGACGATTCACCATCCGGTATTTTTGAGAAGGACCACCTCCTTCTCCGCTGCTTTGCGGCGCGCTTCGCTTCCTTTCTGCCGCCGCTAACTCCTTGCCAGAGTCTTCCTGAACAATCGCAGCATCAATTATGTCATTGAGGCTGCCGCGATTGAACATCGCCAGCTTGTCTTTCAGGAGAGGGTTAAGCCCCAGGTAGAAGTGATCCCGCCGCTTCTCGTCGGTATCGGCGTGATATGACGCGTAGAGCGCAAGATCATTGAATGCCCTGGAATATTCCAGCGTGTTTCGGCTCCCTTGCTGCAGGCATAGGAATTCCTGCATCTTCCTCTTCATGGTACCCGGCGATATGTCATAGGCCCTGAAGACCGTCCTGAATTCCGTCCAAGTCATAACTCAGTCGGTGGGCTGCGAAGCCCAGTAGTTCACCCACCACGCGCTCGCGGATCCCTGAAGCTGTTGGACCGCGAATTGAGTCTTACGCTGCTCACTCACATGGAGCAGCCCGAACTTCATCTCCATCGTGCGGAGCCAGTTGTCCGCATCGATGGGTTCATCCGCCCTTGAGAATACCGGGGGATGAGTCGCCAGAAAATCGGAGTAGAAGCTATGTTGGCGCTCATCAGGATCTTGACGACTCTCTGGTCAAGACATATTTGTAATGAGGGTCTGCAGCAACTCCGTATGCTGCTGATGAGAACCCGCCATTGCTTCCACAATATCCGCCAAAGTAACCGTTGGCGGTGGCGGTGGCGGTTGTTGCTGTTGCTGTTGCTGTTGCTGTTGCTGACCCGAGGAGTCCTCGGTAGACTGTTGGGAGGTCTCTCCCCCCTGACTGGAACCCCCAACGTCCGTGTTGGCACGAGTACGAGTCATTCTGAAATTCAAAACAGCAGCAATCAGCTCATGTCATACTTAGAATTCCATAAGAACAGTAGGTATTAAAGTGACGCACGAATAATTTGCACAACATTCACATATATTGATAAATCATAAACTTTATACAAGATACATTAGTCTCTGGTCTCCGAGAAGTCGTGCTCATGTCGTCACTATCTATACATGCATTACTGTCTACATGACATGTCACCGGTTACAAAAGTTTGGGTTACATCACCCTTGCTGCCCTACTTGTCAACAGTAACCTCCTACTTGGAGTAGAACTCGACCTCCTGCGGATCGTCCTCCTCCGATACCTCTGCTAGTGGCTCTGTGTCTACAACCTCCTCTTCTGGCTAGGGTTCTTCCATTGCCAGAAGACCCAAGACCACGGGTACGGCGCCTACCACCGGTATGCCTATTACCGGAGGTACGAGGTCCTGCAACGCGTGCACCTCATCCATGGCTTGGTTGTAGTCCTCTTCGCATCCTTGCTGACACGACCCTAAGGTCTTGTCGAGCCAGGATCACGCTGAGGGGTGCTGCGTTGCACAGCACCGGATAACACACATCGAAGGTACAAAGCGGAAGCAAAGTTTTATTACATAAACCAGTGTATAAACATTTTTACAACAAAATATGTCCAGTCTACACTCATGGGCGTAGACTACGCATCGAGTTCACGTTCAGCCCGTGAACGTGTCCCCGCTAGCACGCACACACACTAACACGGCGGCGTGCACGACTCCCACTCGACGGGGTTCCCCTCCTGGGGTTCCGTCTCCTCCTCGGGAGTCCCTTCCTCATAGAACCCTGCAAAAGCTTCAAACACAAGCAGTGAGCACGAAGGCTCAGCAAGACTGACCCGTCTCTCCTATACATGAAACTTCTACATGATGGATGATAGGTTACATGAGGTAAAACAAGTTGCAAAGGACTCTCCTAATTAGTGGAACCTTACTTTCAAGTTTTAGCAACAGGTTGTGGGGACTTTACGCTAAAGCACATGAAAGAGCCGCAATCAAACAAGAAACGCATTTCTCTCATGTACTTTGCCCAAAGTGGAAAAGAACTTTAGTTATCTCTAAACTACAACAAATCATTAACAAGCAAAGTCCATCTTTCAATCAGCAACATTTTAACATGTAACTAGCCTGTTCTTTCTATATCATGGTACAGTGAACAAGTTGTACTCACTGACCGCGAGGGACGGCGATTATAATCGATTTACACCTGCAGGGTTACCCTAATAACCCGTCACGTACGCTATACTAAATGTTGCCTACAGCAACCATCACGGACGTCGTACGCAGCCACCTTTCACCCGTCAGCCAAATATTGAACCGGTCCTATCATCCCGAGCAAGAGGTCTCTGCACGCGCATCTCAGTGCCGCCAGCCGATTTACACCTCGAGCTCTCAACCTACCCTCTGAACGACAGGCAATGCCTCAATACCTAGCTATCTGAGTTACATCGGTTTCCCGGTTCCCATATAGCCGGTAGGTCTTCGGTACTGTTCTAGCTTTTTCAACAGGCCCGCACACCGCTCGGTCCTCAATCGACACAAGCGGAGCTATAGCACACAGGCCCAAAAGTCCTGCTGCCCTTACTCTCGGCTCGGTCTCATTTTTCTTGCCATGTGTTTCATTTGCTATTTTTACCCGAGCGATGTGCCTCTAGCCTATTCTCTCGAGTAGTTCCAACTACTCGACTTGTACCGAATCCTACTCTATCTTAGCATTGCAGTGGATAACGAGGTTTTCAATCCTAATGCCAACCCATGGTTTTCTTGGCTATGCATTTGGGTTTCAAACAAGACTCTAATGCAAGAAATAAGTGATGCTCAAAGAAAGTGCTCAAAACAATAAAAATTGGTAAAGAGGTTAATGCAAACCTAAGCTTTCCTTGCTGCTCTTGGTCGTAGGCTAGATGCTCTTCCAGAGTAATGAAGTCTAACACTTCGGGTTCCTCCTCTACCTTAGCGACTACATGAGATAACAAGTGCATGTATTAATTTAAATGCATTTGAATTGAATTTAAAATTGTGAAGTTTATAAGTCTCTTTAGACAGATCAAATGACTCTGAAATTTTTATTGTGGTTTGGTTACAACCTAAACAGAGACTTGGCCAAGTTTTAGTTGCAGCAAAGCTCATTTGAGCTCTCCACGAATAATTATGTACTTGACCTTAATTGGAGCTCTTACGGTGTTCTAGGAATTTTCATGGAGCAAGCCATGACTTTCTGAAAACTATATTTTCAGAGGGTTCTTATGGAGTTGGTCTCACTTAGTTTGAAGGTTCCTAGTTAGAGATATGAGCTAAACAGTTTCAGAGAAATTCTGAAAATATTTCTGGACATTTTCTATTTTTTCTGGAACAGTTTCATTAATCACACCATTCGGTGGATAAAATGAGCTCAAATGGACCTGAAATTTTTATGGTAGTTCAGGGATATTTTGATAAACATCCCAGCAAAATTTCAGAATTTTCTTCCAAATGATTCTCCAGTTAAAATTCTAAACATTTTAAAATTTGAAGAATTAATTCTGAAGAAATAAGTATTTTCATAAAGTGAAACTTGATTTGCTGGAAATTACTCAGAGAGATGAATCCAACAAAATTTGGTTCACTCGATTTGAAGTTTCCTAGCCAAAGTTATGTGGGTTTGAAGTTTGAACTAAATCTGAAAATCGGGAAAAGTTTAAACTTCAGCCCGTGGGCCCCACACACAGTGCTTCTTCTTCCTCCTGGCTCCAAATACTCGGCGGCGGCGGTCTCCGCCAAAACTCGCCGGAACCGAGTTCCCAACCACCTTTCGGCCCGAAACCCGCCACCTCCCCCTTCTCCGACCCCTTGAACTCGGCTGTGGGCTCGCCGGCCGCCGGTGATGGCCGCAAACCCGCGCGCACCGGTGACAGCACCCGCTAGGGTTCCGGTGAGGTTAGTTTTGCTATACCGTGCACCAAATCGATCGGAAATCGTTCGGAGAGCATTAGTGGAGCACGAGGAACATGAACCAGGGCTTTGTTGAAGCTAGCAACGCCGGCAACCTTACCCTCGACGGTGAGCCGAGGTACTTTGCAACAGCGGCGAGGAAAATGGCCCTAACATGGCCGATTCTCAACGGTTTTCCTTACCTCCTTCTCGAGCGTGTGCGCTAGTACGTGTAGAACCCACTGGACAACCGACCTGACCAACCCTAGTGTGTGGGGTCCGAATTTCACTTGGAAGTGAGCTCGGCTCATATGAACTGGCTGGTAGTAAACTTGGAAATTCTCAACCGATGGTTGATCATATGCCGAACAGCTTTCGGGTACACCATCTACACACCGTGACGCACCTTTCTTGTGTAGAGAAGTGGACGTGACAACGGCTGCACCGAGCTGTCCACGAGAGCCCGAACGGCGGCAACGTTTGGTCCGCCGGAAAAGATGTCCGGTAGAGCTCTAGGGCGCCTGCTCACTGGCCAACACGGGGTCTAGGATGTTTCTGCAGAGCTCGCGGTGCCGTTTTGCTGCAGAGGAGGCTTGGCTAGCGAGTGATCGGCCTGATCTCGAGCAGGCTCGAGAGGGCGGCAGGTTGCGGTAGAGCTCGGTGTGGAAAACAGACTGATCACGCCGGGGCTCGGGGAATATATAACGGGAGCATGCCGGGGAGGATAAGGAGTCCGACCAGCTGGCCTCCAGCATGGGGAAATGCAGCAGGAGCTGGCGCTGGCCAGCCCCTCGGTGGCGCGCTCGGGCTGCACCCGAGAACCGAGTGTTCTGTTCTTCAATCGGTTAAATTTGATTTAGGGGCTCACATGTGGGTCCCACCCGGGATTTTAACCTCTGAAATTAACTTTGCTCTACTGCTCTAAACAGTAGAGACCAAATTAACCTCAAGTATTTGAATTATCTGCCCCTGGGCCATTTGAATGGGGTAGAATTCAAATTGGTTTGGGTTTTACTAAATTTCAGCACACATGTAGTTTGAAATTCAGATAAGGTTTGAATTTTCTACACTTAGCTCATGTCAAGCTCAACTACAAATGGAGTGAAAATTGGTGTGTGAGTTCACAAAAATGTGCTGAGTAAGAATACGCCTCCCACTTTTGAATTCATGGGGGTGAAAACAGTTTGAATTTGAATTTGAGTTCAAACCACCCTCTTTCTAGCTATACCCAAAAGGACTTCAAAAACATTTTGAATTTGGGTGAAACTTGGCATGGACATTCCTAACAAGGTGTAGGAGTTTTCATATACCCAGCCCCTAGATGATGCATGTGGGAAATGCCACTTTTGCATTTTGTGAGTTTGTTCTCTAATGATCATGTTGATGGTGGTTACTTGCTCTTCAAATGTGTTCATCAACTTTCTTCAAATGAAGTGTGTGTGTGGTGTGATGAGCACCTTGAGTATGTGCCAAAAACATAGGCGCTTACATTCCTCCCCCTTAAAAGAATCTCATCCCGAGATTATAAGGTAAAAATGATAGAGAGAACGGTGGAAAAATTACCGTATATGCGACGTCAAAAAGTCGGGGTAGTTAGCGCAATGGAATCCTTCACTTTCCCATGTTGCTTCGTCCATGGAGTGATTACTTTACAGAACGTTGTAGAACCATAACGTACGGTTGCGTGTGGTTCGGGCCTTTTCATCAATAATCTGAACCGGTTCATCCCGATATGTGAGATCCGGTTTCAGTTCTTCTATGTCCTCCAGCTGAATGGTAGTTGATAGCTTAAGACACTTCCTCAGCTGGGAAATATGAAAGACGTCGTGCACACCGGAGAGTGCTTCTGGTAATTTCAGCCGGTATTCTACTGATCCACATCTTTCAGTAATCTGAAATGGACCGATGAATCGGGGTGCCAACTTTCCTCTCACCCCGAATCTGTTCATGCCCTTCATTGGAGACACACGTAGGTATACGTGATCCCCGATCTCGAATTGTAGTGGGCGTCTTCTCCGGTCCGCATATTGCTTCTGTCGGGATTGGGCGACTTTTAGGTTCGCTTGAATCATCCAAACCTTTTCTTCCGCGTTGTTGACGAGATCAATCCCAAAGGTGACCCTTTCGCCAGACTCACGCCAATTCAGTGGTGTGTGGAATTTTCTCCCTTATAGCGCCTCGTAAGGCACCATCTTGATGCTGGCTTGGTAACCATTGTGTTACGAGAACTCGGCTAACGGCAAGCGATCATCCAAATTCTTGCCGTGGTTGATAGCGCAAGCTCGTAGCATGTCCTCTAGAATCTGGTTTACCAGCTCGGTTTGCCCATCCGTCTGCGGGTGGTACGCTGAACAGCGGATCAGCTTCGTTCCTAATGCAGCGTGTAGCTGCTCCCAGAAACGGGACACAAATAAAGTGCCCCGGTCCGATATAATGGTATGGGGTACGCTGTATAAGCATAGGATCCGTGAGATGTACAGTTCAGCGTACTTCTTGGCGTTGTAGTTGGTGTTGACCGGGATGAAATGGGCAACTTTGGTGAGCCGGTCGACGATTACCCACACAGAATCATGTTTCTGAAAGGTGGTGGGTAAACCGACGATGAAGTCCATGCTCACATCTTCCCACTTCCAGGCAGGAACGGCCAGTGGTTGTAGCAGTCCCGGTTTCCGCATATGATCTGCCTTCACCCTTCGACATGTATCACACTCGGACACGTACTTTGCGATCTCCCGCTTCATCCATGTCCACCAAAATTTGCTTCTGAGTTCTTGATACATTTTGTTGCTGCCCGGGTGAATAGAAAATTTTGACAAGTGAGTCTCATCAAAAATTTTCTTCCGTAACTCCGGGTTACGGGGTACGACGATCCGGTCCTTGAACCATAGGACGCCGTCTCCGTCTTTCCGGAAACATTTAAGCTCCCCACTGTCTACACATCTCCTTAAATGCAACATGCCCTTGTCCTGTTTCTGAGCTGCCACTATCTCTTCACGGATGGTGGGGATCAAAGCCAAGTTGCAGAGAGCTCCGTGTGGAATCACATGCAGTGGTGGTTCGCTCTCTTCCAACGGTGTGATGGTCAGATTGTTGACGTGTGACTTGCGGCTCAGCGCATCTGCCACCACATTTGCCTTGCCGGGGTGATAATGGATCTCTATTTCGTAATCCTTTATCAATTCTAACCATCTTCGCTGCCTCATGTTCAGCTCCTTCTGAGTGAATATGTACTTGAGGCTCTTGTGGTCGGTATATAAATGTACGAGGTTACCAAGTAGGTAGTGCCTCCACATTTTAAGTGCAAGTACAACGGCAGCGAGCTCCAAGTCATGAGTTGGATAATTCTGCTCATGGTTTCTCAGCTGCCGTGACCCATACGCGACCACTCTTCAGTCTTGCATCAGCACACATCTGAGCCCAGTGCCAGATGCATCGCAGTACACATCGAAAGGTTTTGTTGTGTCTAGCTGCGCCAAAACCGGTGCTGATGTTAGGTGCTTGACTAAAGCCTTGAATGCTTCTTCACATGCTGGACTCCAAACATATTTGATAGCCTTCTTCAGCAGCTCCGTCATAGGCTTGGCAATCTTCGAGAAGTTTGGAATGAACCTCCGATAATATCCTGCGAGTCCGAGGGAACTCCGTACCTCGTGAACAGTTCTCGGGGATTTCCAATTCAGCACTTGTGTTATCTTGCTCGGGTCTACAGCGATGCCCTTCGCTGAGATGATATGCCCGAGAAAGGGCACTTGCGATATCCAGAATTCGCATTTGCTGAATTTTGCGTATAAGCTTGTGATCCCGCAGCCGTTGCAAGACTATACGTAGATGCTTCTTGTGATCTTCTTCCGACTTGGAATATACCAGTATGTTGTGGATGAAGACCATGACAAACTTGTCTAGATCTGGCATGAATACCGAGTTCATCAAATACATGAAGTGAGCTTGAGAGTTGGTGAGGACGAAGGACATGACCAGGTACTAATAGAGTTCGTACCTCGTCGAGAAAGCCGTCTTCGGAATGTCCTCAGCGCGTATTTTAATCTGGTGGTACCCGGATCTTATGTCCATCTTGGAAAAGATCTTTGCTTCGACCAACTGATCAAACAACATGTCGATCCGTGGCAACGGGTACTTATTCTTGATGGTTACGGCGTTTGATGGACAATAGTCCACGCAAAGCCGGAACGTCTCATCCTTCTTCTTCACAAGTAATGCCGAACAGCCCCATGGTGAGGAGCTCGTTCTAATAAAACCCTTCTCCAGCAGGTCCGTTAGCTGGGTCTTCAGTTCATCTAACTCCTCGGGCGCCATTTTGTACGGCCTTCGGGATATTGGCATGGTTCCCAGTGCAAGTTCAATCTTGAACTCCACCTCTCTATCGAGCGGCATCCATGGTAAATCATCCGGGAACACATCAGGAAACTCTCGGACCACAGGAAAATCTTCCAATCTGATAGTTGTGTATTGATAGACACTTGGAAGTTTTATTTCTGGACTGTCCAGAAATAAGGAGTGAGATCCGTGCACTTCTGAGTTCAAGTGCACGATTTGAAGGACGGTGTCTAAAACAGCGCCGTGGTGGGTTAACCACGACATCCCTAGGATGACATCGACCTTCTGTCCCTCTAAGATTATTAGAGACGTAGGGTACACTCTACCCGCTAAGCATAATGGTGCTTGGGAAACCATTACGCTTGCTGAAATCTTCCCACGCGGTGAACAAATCAAATATGGACTATCGGTCGGTAGTATTTGCAAGCTGTGTTTAGCAATGAAAGCTTGGCTAATAAAATTGTGCGTGGCGCCTGAATCAAACAATACTATGGCGGGATGCTGGTGGAGTTGGAACATACCTGCAAGGATTGGCTCACCCTCCGGCACGTCCTCTATGGCAAGCTGGTGGACCGTGCCGGCCCTAGGGTTTGCCCGCCACGCATTAGTGGGGTTCCGGGGCTGATTCTTCCCCGAAAGTTGTTGTGCAACTCTGCCGCCTTGCGTCTCTGGACAACTGCTGGCAAAGTGTCCTGGACGACCACATTTGTAGCATGTGGCTGCTTCTTGGCCAGTGCTCAGGGGACGAAAGCCCGACATGCGCTGCTGAGGTGCATACACACGAGGCATCACCCGCTGCTGCTGTTGTTGCTGCGGAGGTGGTGCTGGCAGTGCCGGCCTGAACGCCGGTGGAGAATAGGGCCGACTGCGGAATGGCATCAACCTCTGTGGTGGCTGCCAGCGTGGACCTGATGGTGGGCGATTCACCATCCGAAATTTCTGAGAAGGACCACCTCCTTCTCCGCTGCTTTGCGGCGTGCTAGGCTTTCTTTCTGCCGCCGCTAACTTCTTGCCGGAGTCCTCCTGAACAATCGCAGCATCAATTATGTCGTTGAGGCTGCCGCGATTGAACATCGCCAGTTTGTCCTTCAGGAGCAGATTAAGCCCCTGGTAGAAGTGATCCCACCGCTTCTCGTCGGTATCTGCATGATACGACGCGTAGAGCGCAAGATCATTGGACGCCCTGGAGTATTCCAGCGCGTTCTGGCTCCCTTGTTGCAGGCGTAAGAACTTCTGCGACTTCCTCTTCATAAGACCCGGTGGTATGTGATAGGCCCTGAAGGCCGTCCGGAACTCCGCCCAGGTCATAACTCGGTTGGTGGGCTGTGAAGCACAGTAGTTCGCCCACCACGCGCTCGCGGATCCCTGGAGCTGTTGGACCGCGAACTGAGTCTTGCGCTGCTCACTCACTTGGAGCAGCTCGAACTTCATCTCCATCGTGCAGAGCCAGTTGTCCGCATCGAGGGGTTCATCCGCCCTTGAGAATACCGGGGGATGAGTCGCTAGAAAGTCGGAGTAGGAGCTCTGTTGACGCTCCTCACAATCATGACACCTCTCTGGTCGAGACGTATTTGCGATGAGAGTTTGCAGCAACTCCGTGTGCTGCTGATGAGAGCCCGCCATTGCCGCAACGATATCGGCCAATGTAACCGTTGGCGGTGGCGGTGTTTGCTGTTGCTGTTGCTGCTGTTTCTGTTGCTGTCCCGAGGAGTCCTCGGGAGGCTGTTTGGAGGTTTCTCCCCCTTGACTAGACCCCCCAACTTCCGGGTTGGCACGAGTACGAGTCATTCTGAAATTCAAAACAGCGATCAGCACATGTCATACTTAAAAATGCCATATGAAACAGTAGGTATTTGAAGTGACGCATGAATAATTTGCACAACATTCACATATATTGATAAAGCATAAACTTTATACAAGATACATTATTCTCGAGTCTCCGAGAATTCATGCTCATGTCGTCACTACCTATACATACGCTACTGTCTACACGACATGTCAACGATTACAAAAGTTTGGGTTACATCACCCTTGCTGCTCTACTTGGCAACAGTAACCCCCTACTCGGAGTAGAACTCGACCTCCTGTGCGTCGTCTTCCTAGGGTACCTCTGCTGGTGGTTCTGGGTCTACAACCTCCTCTCCCATCTCGGGTTCTCCCATTGCCGGAAGACCCAAGACCACGGTTACGGCACCTACCACCGGTATGCCCATCACCGGAGGTACGAGGTCCTGCAACGTGTGCACCTCGTCCATGGTCTGGTTGTAGTCCTTTTCCCAGCCTTGCCCTTCCTCAATAGCGTCGTCCCGCTCTTGAGTAAGGACCTCATTATGCTGGTCCAGAACCTGCACCTGTTCCTGCAAAGCCATGATGTAGACACGGCTTTTCCTCTTCGCCTTCTTCAGACGATGCAACTGATTATGTTGTTCGTTCAGTCGCTTAATCGTCAGAAGGAGCACATTGTGGAGTGCGCTGTGAGCACTCTCGAAATGGTCTCCATGGCTTGTGCTCTCCTTGAGGTTCGCAGCAAGACAATCCGTATGAACAGCTTGGCTGTCCCTCACGGCTTTTCTTGCCCTCAATTGGAGACTAAGGTTTGCCTCCGCGAGATTGTACTTGGACAACCCGGATCGGTTGCCTCCATATACCTCCCTTCCCACACATGATTAGCCCGTCCGTCCACCGGAACGAGCGCGTATGGAGTGCCCTCCATAGCTCTCACGTGTAGTTGGCAGAAATGCGACATGGTGTCGCGGGCTGCCACTTGCCACATCCCCTCCAGTTGTCTACCTCTCACCATAACGGTGAACGGCGCCGAACCGGGTGGCGTAGGCCCTGCAGGAACTTCGACATGGATCGTCCATGCCTTGTTCCCCTCCTCGCCTTCTTCTTTGGCGAAGTACTGCGGCATCTTGCTGTACCCGAAATATTGAAGCATTTTCCTCAATGCTTCCGGATAGCCGCTGTGATGAGAACAGTGGGACACCGCCCAACCGTTCTCCAATTGTTTATCTGCTGTCATCTGTAGAAACATATTTGATAAATGTTAAATATTTATTTAAACAGTAAAC
Source organism: Neostapfia colusana (assembly GCA_030760725.1). Taxonomy (NCBI): domain Eukaryota; kingdom Viridiplantae; phylum Streptophyta; class Magnoliopsida; order Poales; family Poaceae; genus Neostapfia; species Neostapfia colusana. Next base: position 93,904,298 of record JASWHV010000004.1, read on the forward strand.
CATTGAGTTATAACATAAAACATTTCATTGAACTCTTAAAACTTGGAAACATAGTTCAAACTTAAACAAATTTGACTGTTGATCTGCTGTCCAACCTGACAGCCCAGAACAGTTTCCATTTCAACCTGATATAGGCCATGCTAAAGGCAAAACCAATTCTGGAGCTCAACATCAAAGCTAAATCTAACTTCAACAGCTTTCCAGAAGGTATTTGCTTGGCCTAATATCTGTCCTGGTTCAAAAGTTATGAGATGTCAAAATTAACCGAATTTCTGGAGAAAATTGGACAGCACCTCCCTGCTTCAGGTACTGATTTGATCCAAGAATTCCAGTTAATTCTATTCCCAATCTGACCAAAACTTTCTGTTACAAAGTTGTAATTCATCTCATAAAATTTTCATAACTATCTCATTTTCTATTTTTAGATTTTTATGCAGAAAGTTATGCTCAATTTACAGAGAGTTACAGAGAGTGTTCGCTCTCCCCTGTTTTCTGGGCAGTTTCCACTCCACTGCATGTATCGATTGGTTAAGGGATGAAACACCTCTGGACCTCAACAGAAAAGTTGTAAAGCTCTTCCAAATATTTCCAGAAATGTATCATATGACCCCAACCTCGAAATGACTCAACCTCTAACCTCTGATTAACTTCAGCCTTAATTCAGCTGAAAACAGGGGACTCTGTCCTTAGTATCCTATAAGTTGAAAACTTGTTAACTTTGAATATCCTGATTAAGGGAAGAAGTTACATCAAGTTTTAATACTCTGGATTAAAACTTTCAAGTTTTACAATGAATTTGTTCATTTAGTGGAGTGTGACGTCGATGCGTCACCAAAGCATGTCGGTACTACGTCCTCACAAAGAAAAACCTATACCGGACTTAGCCGGCTTCGTTAGTTCAGTGGCACTAAACGTCTCTCGCACACGGATGCTACACGTCTACCATTTCGTGGTTAGACTACCTGCAGATAACTCACACAATCGTCAGACTTGGCTGCACACCGAGCCCGGTATCCATACAGTTCATACACCCGGCCGTCATCACTCGTCCGGATGTTCTCAACCCAAACACGCCTTGAGCTACGTGTTCACGTTACTGACCACGTGACGGGGTCTCCAAAATTGCACCACGCACGCAAGGGACATACGTTGCTCGAATACCACAAACGACATGAAGAGTCGTAGAGGATATTAAAGCGGGTCGGGTTACCTGCCACCCGTGGGGCTCCACCCTTCAGCTTGTGCGCACTGGTGGACAACGCTTACGTGCACCCCCCAAGACATAAAACGTCCTGCGATGCACGATTTTCCGACATAAGAAAATAGGTTAGTATGCCTCTTTCTATACACTAATAACATCCTTATATGGGCTACTAACTCGTTCCTCACTGGATTTTTGGAAAAAGATGACCTTTGAAGTGCGTTAAACCTCAAGCGAGCTCTGATACCAACGCTGACACGACCCCACGGTCTTGTCGAGCCAGGATCATGCTGAGGGGTGCTTCGTTGCACAGCACCGGATAACACACATCAAAGGTACAAAGCGGAAGCAAAGTTTTATTACATAAACCAGTGTATGAACATTTTTACAACAAAATATGTCCAGTCTACACTCACGGGCGTAGACTACGCATCGAGTTCACGTTCAGCCCGTGAACGTGTCCCCGCTAGCACGCACACACAATAACACGGCGGCGTGCACGACTCCCACTCGACGGGGTTCCCCTCCTGGGGTTCCGTCTCCTCCTCGGGAGTCCCTTCCTCATAGAACCCTGCAAAAGCATCAAACACAAGCAGTGAGCACGAAGGCTCAGCAAGACTGACCTGTCTCTCCTATAAATGAAACTTCTACATGATGGATGATAGGTTACATGAGGTAAAACAAGTTGCAAAGGACTCACCTAATTAGTGGAACCTTACTTTCATGTTTTAGCAACAGGTTGTGGGGACTTTACGCTAAGGCACATGAGAGAGCCGCAATCAAACAAGAAACGCATTTCTCTCATGTACTTTGCCCAAAGTGGAAAAGAACTTTAGTTAGCTCTAAACTACAACAAATCATTAACAAGCAAAGTCCATCTTTCAATCAGCAACATTTTAACATGTAACTAGCATGTTCTTTCTACGTCACGGTACAGTGAACAAGTGGTACTCACTGACCGCGAGGGACGGAGATTATAATCGATTTACACCTGCAGGGTTACCCGAATAACCCGTCACATACGTCCGTACTCGATGTTGCCTACAGCAACCATCACGGATGTCATACGCAACCACCTTTCACCCATCAGCCAAATATTGAACCGGTCCTATCGTCCCGAGCAAGAGGTCTCTGCACGTGCATCTCAGTGCCGCCAGCCGATTTACACCTCGAGCTCTGAACCTACCCTCTGAAGGACAGGCAATGCCTCAATACCAAGCTATCCGAGATACATCGGTTTCCCGGTTCCCATATAGCCGGTAGGTCTTCGGTACTGTTCTAGCTTGTTCAACAGGCCCACACACGGCTCGGTCCTCAATCGACACAAGAGGAGCTATAGCACACAGGCCCCAAAGTCCTGCTGCCCTTACTCTCTGCTCGGTCTCATTTTTCTTGCCATGTATTTCATTTGCTATTTTTACCCGAGCGATGTGACTCTAGCCTATTCTCGCTAGTAGTTCCAACTACTCGACTTGTACCGAATCCTACTCTATCTTAGCATTGCAGTGGCTAACAAGGTTTTCAATCCTAATCCCAACCCATGGTTTTCTTGGCTATGCATTTGGGTTTCAAACAAGACTCTAATGCAAGAAATAAGTGATGCTCAAAGAAAGTGCTCAAAACAATAAAAATTTGTAAAGAGGTTAATGCAAACCGGAACTTGCCTTGCTGCTCTTGGTTGTAAGCTAGCTGCTCTTCCGGAGTAACGAAGTCTAAGACTTCGGGTTCCTCCTCGACCTTAGCGACTACATGAGATAACAAGTGCATGTATTAATTTAAATGCATTTGAATTGAATTTAAACTTGTGAAGTTTATAAGTCTTACTAGACAGACCCAATGACTCTGAAATTTTTATTGTGGTTTGGTTACAACCTAAACAGAGAATTGGCCAAGTTTTAGTTGCAGCAAAGCTCATTTGAGCTCTCCACAAATAATTATGTACTTGACCTTAATTGGAGCTCTTACGGTGTTCTAGGAATTTTCATGGAGCAAGCCATGACTTTATGAAAACTAGATTTTCAGAGGGTTCTTATGGAGTTGGTCTCACTTAATTTGAAGGTTCCTAGCTAGAGATATGAGCTAAACAATTTCAGAGAAATTCTAAAAATGTTTCTGGACATTTTCTATTTTCTCTGGAATAGTTTCATTAATCACACCATTCGGTGGATCAAATGAGCTCAAATGGACCTGAAATTATTATGGTAGTTCAGGGATATTTTGGGTACATCCCAGCAAAATTTCAGAATTTTCCTCCAAAGGATTCTCCAGTTAAAATTCTAAACAGTTTAATTTTGAAGAATTAATTCTGAAGAAATAAGGATTTTCATGAAGTGAAACTTGATTTGCTGGAAAGTACTAAGATAGATGAATCCAACAAAATTTGGTTCACTCAATTTGGAGTTTCCTAGCCAAAGTTATGTGGGTTTGAAGTTTGAATTAAATCTGAAAATCGGGAAAAGTTTAAACTTCTGCCCGTGGGCCCCACACACAGTGCTTCTTCTTCCTCCTCGCGCCAAATACTCGGAGGCGGCGGTCTCCGGTGAAACTCGCCGGAACCGAGTTCCTGACCACCTTTCGGACCGAAACCCGCCGCCTCCTCCTTCTCCGACCCCCTGAACTCGGCTGTGGGCTCGCCGGCCGCCGGTGATGGCCGGAAACCCGCGCGCACCGGTGACAGCACCCACTAGGGTTCCGGTGAGGTTGGTTTTGATCTACCGTGCATCAAATCGATCGGAAATCATTCGGAGAGCATCAGTGGAGCACGAGGAACATGAACCAAGGCTTTGTGGAAGCTAGCAACGCCGGCAACCTTACCCTCGACGGTGAGCCGAGGTACTTTGCAGCGGCGGCGAGGAAAATGGCCCTAACATGGCCGATTCTCAACGGTTTTCCTTACTTTCTTCTCAAACATGTGTGCTAGTACGTGTAGAACCCACTGGACAACCGGCCTGACCAACCCTATTGTGTGGAGTCCGAATTTCACTTGGAAGTGAGCTCGGCTCATATGAACTGGCTGTTAGTAAACTTGGAAATTCTCAACCGATGGTTGATCATATGCCGAACGGCTTTCGGCTACACCATCTACATAACATGACACACCTTTCTTGTGTAGAGAAGTGGAGGTGACAACGGCTGCACCGAGCTATCCACGAGAGCCCGAACGGCGGCGACATTTGGTACGCCGGAAAAAGATGTCCGGTGGAGCTCGAGGGCGCCTGCTCACTGGCCAACACGGGGTCTAGGATGTTGCTCCCGAGTTCACGGAGCCGTTTTGCTTCAGAGGAGGCTGGGCTTGCGAGTGATCGGCCTGATCACGAGCAGGCTCGAGAGGGCGGCTGGTTGCGGTAGAGCTCGGTGTGGAAAACAGACTGATCGCGCCGGGGCTCGGGGAATATATAACGGGAGCACGCCGGGGAGGATAAGGAGTCCGAGCAGCTGGCCTCCAGCGCGGGGAAATGCAGCAGGAGCTGGCGCCGTCCAGCCCCTTGGTGGCGCGCTCGGGGTGCACCCGAGAACCGAGTGTTCTGTTCTTCAGTCGGTTCAATTTGATTCAGTGGCTGACATGTGGGTCCCACCCGGGTTTTAATCTCTGAAATTAACTTTGCTCTACTGCTCTAAACAGTAGAGACCAAATTAACCTCAAGTATTTGAATTATCTGCCCCTGGGCCATTGGAATGGGGTAGAATTCAAATTGGTTTGGGTTTGACTAAATTTCAGCACACATGTACTTTGAAATTCAAATAAGGTTTGAATTTGCTATACTTAGATCATGTCAAGCTCAACTCCAAATGGAATGAAAATTGGTGTGTGAGCACACAAAAATGTGCTGTGTAAGAATATGCCTCCCACTTTTGAATTCATGGGGTGAAAACAGTTTGAATTTGAATTTGAGTTCAAACCACCCTCTTTCTAGCTATACCCAAAAGGACTTCAAAAAGGTTTTGAATTTGGGTGAAACTTGGCATGGACATTCCTAGCAAGGTGTAGGAGTTTTCATATGCCCAGCCCCTAGATGATGCATGTGGGAAATGCCACTTTTGCATTGTGTGAGTTTGTTCTCTAATGATCATGTTGATGGTGGTTACTTGCTCTTCAAATGTGTTCATCAACTTTCTTCAAATGAACTGTGTGTGTGGTGTGATGAGCACCTTGAGTATGTGCCAAAAACATAGGCCCTTACACTTGCCCCTCCTCAATAGCGTCATCCCACTCTTGAGTAAGGACCTCATTCTGCTGGGCCAGAGCCTGCACCTGTTGTTGCAAAGCCGCGATGTCGACACGGCTTTTATTCTTCGCCTTCTTCAGACGATGCAACTGATTATGCTGTTCGTTCAGTCGCTTAATCATCGGAAGGAGAACATTGCGGAGTGCGCTATGAGCACTCCCGAAATGATCTCCACGGCTGTTGCTCTCCTCGAGCTTCACGGCGAGACACTCCTTATGGACAGCTTGGCTGTCCATCACGGCCTTTCCCGCCCTTATCTGGAGACTGAGGTTCGCCTCCGCGGGGTTGTACCTTGGGCAACCCGGATCTGTTGCCTCCATGTACCTCCTTTCCCACATGTGATTAGCCCGTCCCTCCACCGGAACGAGCGCGTATGGAGTGCACTCCATATTTCTCACGTCTAACTGGCAAAAGCGCGACATGGAGTCGCGGGCTGCCACATTCCCTCCGGTTGTCTACCCCTCACCGTAACGGTGAACGGCGCCCAATCGGGTGGCGTAGGCCCTGCAGGAACTTCGACATGGATGTGATATCCTGACTCCCGGCTTAATAGGATTGATAGAGTACTCATAGCACCAAGGTATACCTTCTTTTCTGGAAGCCCACCTGCAAAGGACTCCGGGGTTAAGCGTGCTTGGCCCGGAGGAATTTGGGGATGGGTGAACGACAGGGAAGTTTTCCCGGGTGCGCACGAGTGAGGACAAAGTGCGCAGAAAAGACGAGTGATGGTATGTGGGGCCAGTCTATGATCCTTGAGAGCCATCACAAATGGTATCAGAGCCGACCCTCGCAGTTTCACGGTTGCGTACGGGTCAGTGACAAGGATACAGTAGCATACGGGTCAGGGACGCAGGTACGTAGGCATGACGCGTGGGTCCTCTATGTGGGACACGGTATGGTACGTATGCTCCTAACCGGACGTCTGGTATGCGTATGCCTGTACTGAACATACGGACGTGGCTAAGAGGGGACGTTCCTGTCTTGGTCTTCACCGAGGAGGACGTCGATCTTCTAAGGGGGTGGATTGTGTGATATCCTGACTCCCGGCTTAATAGGATTGATAGAGTACTCATACCACCAAGGTATACCTTCTTTTCTGGAAGCCCACCTGCAAAGGACTCCGGGGTTAAGCGTACTTGGCCCGGAGGAATTTGGGGATGGGTGACCGACCGGAAAGTTTTCCCGGGTGCGCACGAGTGAGGACAAAGTGCGCAGAAAAGACGAGTGGTGGTATGTGGGGCCAGTCTATGATCCTAGAGAGCCATCACAATGGATCATCTACGTTTTGTTCCCCTCCTCGCCTTCTTCTTTGGCGAAGTACTGCGGCATCTTGCTGTACCCGAAATATTGAAGCATTTGCCTCAATGCTTCCGGATAGCCGCTGCAGTGAGAACAGTGGGACACCACCCACCTGTTCTCCAACTGTTTATCCGCTGTTTTCTGTAAAAACATATTTGAGAAATGTCAAATATTTATTTGAACAATAAACCATTAATTTATAACATAAAACATGTCATTGAACTCATAAGAATTGGAAATATAGTTCAAACTTAAACAAATTTTACTGCTGATCTGCTGTCCATTATGACAGCCCTGATAAGTTTCCATTTCAACCTGATTTAGACCATGCTAAACGCAAAACCAATTCTGGAGCTCAACATCAAAGTTAAAGTAAACTTCAATAGCTTTCCAGAAAGTATTAGCTTGGACTAAGATCTGTCCTGGTTTAAAAGTTATGAGATGTCAAAATTTATAGAGTTTCTGGAGAAAATTGGACAGTACCTCCCGTCTTTAGGTACTGATTTGATAAAAGAATTCAAGTTAATTCTACTCCCAATCTGACAAAACTTTCTGTTACAAAGTTGTGACAAAACTATCTCATTTCTATTTTTGGATTTTTATGCAGGAAGTTATGCTTCATTTACAGAGAGTTACAGAGAGTGTTTGCTCTGCCCTGTTTTCTGGACAGTTCCTATTCTACTGCATTTTTTGATTGGTTAAGGGATGAAACACCTCTGGACCTAAACAGAAAAGTTGTAAAGATCTTCCAAATCTTTCCAGAAATGTATCATATGACCCGGACCTCGAAATAACTCAACCTCTAACCTCTTATTAACTTCAGCCTTAATTCAGCTGGAACAGGGGACTCTGTCCTTAGTATCCTATAAGTTGAAAACTTGTTAACTTGAATATCCTGATTAAGGGAAGGAGTTACATCAAGTTTTAGTACTCTGGATTAAAACTTTCAAGTTTTATAATGAATTTGTTCATTTAGTGGAGTGTGACATCGATGTGTCACCAGAGCAAGTCGGTGCTACGTCCTCACAAAGAAAAACCTATACCGGACTTAGCCGGCTTCGTTAACTCAGTGGCACTAAGCGTCACTCACACACGGATGCTACACGTCTACCGTTTCATGGTTAGACTACCTGCAGATAACTAACACAATCGTCAGACTCGGCTGCACACCGAGCCCGGTATCCGTACAGTTCGTACACCCGGCCGTCATCACTCGCTCGGATGTTCTCAAGCCAAACACGACTTGAGCTACGTGTTCACATTACTGACCACGTGACGGGGTCTCCCAAATTGCCCGAAGCACGCCAGGGACAGACATTGCTCGAATACCCCAAACGACATGATGAGTCGTAGAGGATACTAAAGCGGGTCGGGTCACCTGCCACCCGTGGAGCTCCACCCTTCAGCTTGTGCGCACTGCTGGACAACGCTTACGTGCACCCCCCAAGACATAAAGCATCCCGAGATGCACGATTTTCCGACATAAGCAATTAGGTTAGTATGCCACTTTCTATACACTAATAACATCCTTATATGGGCTACTAACCCGTGCCTCACTGGATTTTCGAAAAACATGACCTTTGTAGTGCGTTAAACCTCAAGCGTGCTCTGATATCACGCTGACACGACCCCACGGTCTTGTCGAGCCAGGATCACGCTGAGGGGTGCTGCGTTGCACAGCACCAGATAACACACATCAAAGGTACAAAGCGGAAGCAAAGTTTTATTACGTAAAGAGGTTTATGAACATTTGTACAACAAAATATGTTCATTCTACACTCACAGGCGTAGACTACGCATCGAGTTCACGTTCAGCCCGTGAACGTGTCCCTGCTAGCATGCACACACACTAACACCACGGCGTGCACGACTCCGACTCGAAGGGGTTCCCCTCCTGGGGTTCCGTCTTCTCCTCGGGAGTCCCTTCTTCATAGAACCCTGCAAACGCTTCAAACACAAGCAGTGAGCACGAAGGCTCAGCAAGACTGACCCGTCTCTCCTATACATGGAACTTCTACATGATGGTTGATAGGTTACATGAGGTAAAATAAGTTGCAAAGGACTCGCCTAGTTAGTGGAACCTTACTTTCAAGTTTTAGCAGCAGGTTGTGGAGAACCTTACGCCAAGGCACATGAGAGAGCCGCAATCGAACAAGAACCGTATTTCTCTCATGTACTTTGCCCAAAGTTGAAAAGAACTTTAATTAGCTCTAAGCTACAACAAGACATTAACAAACAGAGTATAACTTTCAAATCTGCAAACTTTTAACATGTATCTAGCCTGTTCTTTCTACGTCATGGTACAGTGAACAAGTGGTACTCACTGACCGTGAGGAATGGCGATTATAATCGATTTACACCTGCAGGGTTACCCGAATAAACCATCACGTACGCCCGTACTCGATGTTGCCTACAGCAACCATCACGGACGTCATATGCAACCACCTTTCACCCGTCAGCCAAATATTGAACCGGTCCTATCGTCCCGAGCAAGAGGTCTCTGCACGCGCATCTCAGTGCCTCCAGCCGATTTACACCTCAAGCTCTCAACCTACCCTCTGAATGACAGGCAATGCCTCAATGCCTAGCTACCCGAGTTACATCGGTTTCCCGGTTCCCATATTGCCGGTAGGTCTTCGGTACTGTTCTAGCTTGTTCAACAGGCCCGCACACAACTCGGTCCACAATCGACAAGGCGGAGATATAGCACACAGGCCCCAAAGTCCTGCTGCCCTTACTCTCTGCTCGGTCTCATTTTTCTCGCCATGTGTTTCATTTGCTATCTCTACCCGAGCGATGTGCCTCTAGCCTATTCTCGCGAGTAGTTCCCACTACTTGACTTGTACTGAATCCTACTCTATCTTTAGCATTTCAGTGGCTAACGAGGTTTCAATCTTAATTCCAACCCATGGTTTTCTTGGCTATGCATTTGGGTTTCAAACAAGACTCTAATGCAGGAATTAAGTGGTACTCAAAGCAAGTTCTCAAAACAATAAAAAATTGTAAAGAGTTAATGCAAACCGGAGCTTTCCTTGCTGCTCTTGGTTGTAGGCTAGCTGCTCTTCCGGCGTGACGAAGTCTAAGACTTCAGGTTCCTCCTCAACCTTAGCGACTACATGAGATAACATGTATATGTATTAATTTAAATGCATTTGAATTGAATTTACACTTGTGAAGATTATAAATCTCACTAGACAGACCCAATGACTCTGAAATTTTTACTGTGGTTTGGATACAACCTACACAGAGACTTGGCCAAGTTTTATTTGCAGCAAAGCTAATTTGAGCTCTCCACAAATACTCATGTACTTGACCTTAATTGGAGCTATTAGGGTGTTCTAGGGATTTTTATGGAGCAAGCCATGAATTTCTGAAAACTAGATTTTCAGAGGGTTCAAATGGAGTTGGTCTCACTTAATTTGAAGGTTCCTAGCTAAAGATATGAGCTAAACAATTTCAGAGAAATTCTAAAAATATTTCTGGAGAAATAGGGATTTTCATGAAGTGAAACTTGATTTTCTGGGAAGTACTAAGAGAGCTGAATCCAACAAAATTTGGTTCACTCGATTTGGAATTTCCTAGCCAAAGTTATGTGGGTTTGAAGTTTGAACTAAATCTGAAAATCCAGAAAAAGTTTAAAACGCTGCGCGTGGGACCGAGGCTTCGTGTCAACTCCTCATCGGTCGACACACGTGGCCGCGGATTTCTTCGCGTGCAGCCCGTGGTTTAAAATATCGGCCGCTGATGCGTGGGTCCGGGGGCTTCATCAACCTCTCGCCTCCCGCGCTCGGCCGCCGCGACACCTCGCCGGAGAGCTCGCCGGTGGCCTCTGTGGTGCGCCAAACTCCATGATTCTGGCCGCCTCTGCCTAAATCCACCGGGGGAACATGATGCTGGGCTCATCTCATCATGAAAATCACCGGCACATGGTCGGCGACGAGCGGCAGCTTCGGAGTAACTTCGGCCGTGTCGGCCGGCCTTCCTAGCATCCCAACTGATCGAACAAAAGGTCGTCGAGCACCAGTGGACCCTAGGAAAGATCGATATGAGCTTCACGGAGCTTGGAAATGGCTGTACTTGGCTGTCAACGTGTGACCTAGGCCGGAAATCGGGGATTCTCCTAAAACTCGAAGAACAGTGGCTTTCCTCAATGGTTCTTCGTGGTTTCTTCTCCTATGGACTCATACGGGCACCTAGAGGTGCTTCCCTCCATAAGAAGATGAGTGGTGCGGTGTGGACTATGAATTTTGCAGGTCAGTCCGGACACCCATTTTGTATACCGTCGTAAAATCGAGAAATTCCAGCGTGAGTAGTTTATGTCACGACACCGGGGCTTACGGTAATGAAAGAGGGACTGAAGGCAAACATTTTTTCTATTCACAGCTCGGAGAACGGCGGGCTGTGGTGGCCGGACGGGTCGTCCCCGTGACGGCGGATCGAGCTGAACCGGGATACGAAAGAAAGTCGCGGTGGAGCTCGGAAAGGGTTGCTCAGGGTCTAGAACCGGCGCGAGGGTGTCAAGGAAGACTCGGCGCACCCGGTGCTGGCCTCAGATGGCCGTGAAAACCACAGGATCGGCCTGGCGACAGGGAACCGAGAGCTCAACTGAGCGGTGAGGGATTTCAGTTTGCTGGGTGAGAACGCGTCGGGACAGTGGTGAGAAGCACAGGGGACGGCTCGGGTGCCTAGATAAGGGCCCAGGGAGGCGGTTCAGCGGCCAGGGGCGGCAATCAGCTGCTGTCCTCGCTGTTTTCTCGCCGTGGCGGCAACTCGGTCAGGTGCAAGAAACCGAGATCAAGTATTCAGTCGGTTCCTTGAACTGTGCAGCTGACATGTGGATCCCACCTGAGTTTTAACCTCTGAAATTAACTTCCTCTCACTGCTACAAACAGTAATCCCCCTAATACCTCCTAGGATTTGAATTATCTACCACATGCCCATTTGGAATTGGTAGAATTCAAATTGTGAACTGTTTGACCAAATTTCAGCACATATGCAGTTTTAAATTCAAATAAGGTTTGAATTTGCTAAACTTAGCTTATGTCAAGATCAACTCCAAATGGAGTAAAAAATTGTGTATGAGCTTACAAAAATGTGCTGAGTAAGAATATGTCTCCCAATTTTGAATTCAGGGGATGAAAACAGTTTGAATTTGAATTTGAGTTCAAACCACCTCTTTCTAGCAATACACAAAAGGACATCAAAAAGGTTTTGAATTTTGGTGAAACTTGGCTTGGACATTCCTAACAAGGTGTAGGAGTTTTTCATATGCACAGCCCCTATATGATGCATGTGGGAAATACTACTTTTGCATTTTGTGAGTTTATTCTATAATGATCATGTTGATGGTGTTTACTTGCTCCTCAAAGATGTTCATCAACTTTCTTCAAATGAAGTGTGTGTGTGGTGATGGACACTTTGAATATGTGCCAAAAACTTAGGCCCTTACATTCCTCCCCCCTTAAAAGAATCTCATCACAAGATTATAAGGTGAAAATAAGAGAGAGGACGGTGGAAAATTACCGTATATGCGACGTGAAAAAGTCGGGATAGTTAGCGCGAAGAAATCCTTCGCTCTCCCAGGTCGCTTCGTCCATGGAGTGGTTGCTCCATAGCACTTTGTAGAACCACAACGTTCAGTTGCGTGTGGTTCAGGACTTTTCATCTATAACCTGAACCGGTTCCGCCCGATACGTGAGATCCGGTTTCAGTTCTTCTATGTCCTCCAGCTGAATGGTAGTTGATAGCTTAAGACACTTCCGCAGCTGGGAAATGTGAAAGACTTCATGCACACAGGAAAGTGCTTCTGGTAATTTCAGCCGGTATGCTACCGATCCACATCTTTCTGTAATCTGGAATGGACCGATGAATCGGGGTGCCAACTTTCCTCTCACTCCGAATCTGTTTACGCCCTTCATTGGAGATACATGTAAGTATACGTGATCCCCGACTTCAAATTGTAATGGGCATCTTCTCCGGTCCGCATATTGTTTCTGTCAGGATTGGGCGGCTTTTAGGTTCGCTTGAATCAGCCAAACCTTTTCCTCCGCGTTGTTGACAAGATCATTCCCGAAGGTAACCCTTTCGCCAGACTCACACCAGTTCAGTGGTGTGCGGCATTTTCTCCCTTACAGCGCCTCGTAAGGCGCCATTTTGATGCTGGCTTGGTACCCATTATTGTACGAGAACTCGGCCAACGGCAAGTGATCATCCCAATTCTTGCCGTGGTTGATAACGCAAGCTCGTAGCATATCTTCTAAAATTTGGTTTACCCACTCAGTTTGTCCATCCGTCTGCGGGTGGTATGCTGAACTACGGATCAGATTCGTCCCCAATGCAGCGTGTAGCTGCTCCCAAAAATGGGACACAAATAAAGTGCCCCCGATCCAATATGATGGTACGGGGTACGCCATATAAGAATAGGATCCATGAGATGTACAGTTCAGCATACCTCTTGGCGTTGTAGTTGGTGTTGACCGGGATGAAATGGGCAACTTTGGTGAGCCGGTCGATGATCACCCACACAGAATCATGTTTCTGAAAGGTGGTGGGTAAACCGGCGATGAAGTCCATGCTCACATCTTCCCACTTCCAGGCAGGAACGCCCAGTGGTTGTAGTAGTCCTGGTTTACGCATATGATCTGCCTTCACCCTTCGACATGTATCACACTCGGACACGTACTTTACGATCTTCCGCTTCATCCGTGTCCACTAAAACTTGCTTCTGAGTTCTTGATACATTTTATTGCTGCCGGGGTGAATAGAAAACTTTGAAAAGTGAGCCTCATCAAAGATTTTCTTCCGTAACTCCGGGTTACGGGGTACGACAATCCGGTCCTTGAATCATGGGACGCCGTCTCCATCTTTCCGGAAACATTTCAGCTCCCCACTATCTATACGTCTCCGCAAATGCGACATGCCCTTGTCATGTTTCTGAGCTGCCACTATCTCTTCACGGATGGTGGGGATCAAAGCTAACTTGTAGAGAGCTCCATGTGGAATCACATGCAATGGTGGCTGTCTCTCTTCTAACGGGGTGATGGTCAGGTTGTTGACGTGTGACTTGCGGCTCAGCGCATCCGCCACTACGTTTGCCTTTCCGGGGTGATAATGGATATCTATTTCGTAATACTTTATCAACTCTAACCATATTCGCTGCCTCATGTTCAGCTCCTTCTGAGTGAATATGTACTTGAGGCTTTTGTGGTCAGTATATAAATGTACGAGGTTACCGAGTAGGTAGTGCCTCCACATTTTAAGTGCGAGTACCACGGCAGCGAGCTCCAAGTCGTGAGTTGGATAACTCTGCTCATGGTTTCTTAGCTGCCGTGATCCATACGCGACCACCCTTCAGTCTTGCATCAGCACACATCCGAGCCCAATGCCGGATGCATCACAGTACACATCGAATGGTTTTGTTGTGTCTGGCTGCGCCAAAACCGGTGCTGATGTTAGGTGCTTGACTAAAGCCTTGAATGCTGCTTCACATGCTGGACTCGAAACATATTTGGTAGCCTTCTTCAGCAGCTCCGTCATCGGCTTGGCAATCTTCGAGAAGTTCGGAATGAACCTCCGATAATATCCCGCGAGTCCGAGGAAACTCCGTACCTCGTGAACAGTTCTCGGGGATTTCCAATTCAGCACTTGTGTGATCTTACTCGGGTCTACAGCGATGCCCTCCGCTGAGATGATATGCCCGAGAAAAGGCACTTGCGATATCCAGAATTCGCACTTGCTGAATTTTGCATATAGCTTGTGATCCCACAGCCGTTGTAAGACTATATGCAGATGCTTCTTGTGCTCTTCCTCCGACTTGGAATATACCAATATGTCGTCGATGAAGAAAAAGACAAATTTATCCAGCTCCGGCATAAATACCCAGTTCATCAAATACATGAAGTGAGCTGGAGCGTTGGTGAGGCCGAAGGACATGACCAGGTACTCATAAAGTTCGTACCTCATCGAGAAAGCTGTCTTCGGAATATCTTCAGCCTGTATTTTAATCTGGTGGTACCCGGATCTTAAGTCCATCTTGGAAGATCTTTGCTTCGACCAACTGATCAAACAACATGTCGATCCGTGGCAACGGGTACTTGTTCTTGATGGTTACGGCGTTTAGTGGACGATAATCCATGCAAAGCCGCAACGTCTCGTCTTTCTTCTTCACGAATAATGCCGAACAGCCCCATGGTGAGGAGCTCGGCCTAATAAAACCCTTCTCCAGCAAGTCTGTTAGTTGAGTCTTCAGTTCAGCCAATTCCTTGGGTGCCATCTTGTACGGCCTTCGGGATATTGGCATGGTTCCCGGTGCAAGTTCAATCTTGAACTCCACCTCTCTATCGAGCGGCATCCCCGGTAAATCATCCGGGAACACGTCTGGGAACTCACAGACTACTGGAATGTCTTCCAATCTGATGGTTGTGGATTGATACACACTTGGAAGTTTTATTTCTGGACTGTCCAGAAATAAAGAATGAGGTTCGTGCACTTCTGAGTTCAAGTGCACAACTCGGAGGACGATGTCTAAAACAGCGTCGTGGCGGGTTAACCACGATATCCCTAAGATGACATCGACCTTTTGTCCCTCTAAAATTATTTGAAACGTAGGGTATACTCTACCCTCTAAGCATAATGGCGCTTTTGGGACCATCATGCTTGCTGAAATCTTCCCACCCGGTGAACAAATCAAATATGGACTATCGGTGGGTAGTATTTGCAAGCTGTGTTTAGCAATGAAAGCTTGGCTAATAAAGCTATGCGTGGTGCCTGAATCAAATAATACTATGGCGGGATGCTGGTGGAGTTGGAACATATCCGCAAGGGTTGGTTCACCCTCTGGCACGTCCTCTATGGCAAGTTGGTGGACGGTGCCGGGCCTAGGGTTTGCCCACCGCGCATTAGTGGGGTTCCGGGGCTGATTCCTCCCCGGAAGTTGCGGTTCAACTCCGCCGCCTTGCCTCTCCGGACAACTGCTGGCGAAGTGTCCGGGACGACCACATTTGTAGCATGTGGCTGCTGCTTGGCCGGTGCTCGGGGGACAAAAGCCCGGCATGCGCTGCTGAGGTGCATACGCACGCGGCATCGCCCGCTGCTGCTGTTGTTGCTGCGGAGGTGGAACTGGCAGTGCCGGCCTGAATGCCGGTGAAGAATATGGCCGACTGTAGAATGGCATCAGCCTCTGTGGTGACTGCCAGCGTGGACCCAATGGTGGGCGATTCACCATCCGGTATTTTTGAGAAGGACCACCTCCTTCTCCGCTGCTTTGCGGTGCGCTTCGCTTCTTTTCCGCCGCCGCTAACTCCTTGCCGGAGTTTTCCTAAACAATCGCAGCATCAATTATGTCATTGAGGCTGCCGCGATTGAACATCGCCAGCTTGTGTTTCAGAAGCGGGTTAAGCCCCTGGTAGAAGTGATCCTGCCGCTTCTCGTCGGTATCGCCGTGATACGACGCGTAGAGCGCAAGATCATTGAATGCCATGGAATATTCCAGCGTGTTTCGGCTCCCTTGCTGCAGGCGTAGGAATTCCTGCATCTTCCTCTTCATGGTACCCGGCGATTGGTGATAGGCCCTGAAGGCCTTCCTGAATTCCATCCATGTCATAACTCGGTCGGTGGGCTGCGAAGCACAGTAGTTCGCCCACCACGCGCTCGTGGATCCCTGAAGCTGTTTAACCGCGAATTGAGTTTTACGCTGCTCACTCACTTGGAGCAGCCCGAACTTCATCTCCATCGTGCGGAGCCAGTTGTCCGCATCGAGGGGTTCATCCGCCCTTGAGAATACCGGGGGATGAGTCGCCAGAAAATCGGAGTAGGAGCTCTGTTGGCGCTCCTCATGATCTTGACGCCTCTCTGGTCGAGACGTATTTGCAATGAGGGTCTGCAGAAACTCCGTATGCTGCTGATGAGAGCCCGCCATCGCTGCCACAATGTCAGCCAAGGTAACCGTTGGCGGTGGCGGTGGCGGTTGTTGCTGTTTCTGTTGCTGCTGTTGCTGTCCCGAGGAGTCCTCGGGAGGCTGTTGGGAGCTCTCTCCACCCCGACTAGAACCCTCTACTCGGAGTAGAACTCGACCTCCTGCGGGTCGTCCCCCTACGGTACCTCTACTGGTGGCTCTGGGTTTACAACCTCCTCTTCTGGCTCAGGTTCTCCCATTGCCGGAAGACCCAAGACCATGGGTATGGCACCTACCACCGGTATGCCCATTACCGGAGGTACGAGGTCCTGCAACGCATGCACCTCGTCCATGGCCTGGTTGTAGTTCTCTTCCCAGCCTTGCCCTTCCTCAATAGCGTCATCTCGCTTTTAAATAAGGACCTCGTTCTGCTGGGTCAGAGCCTGCACCTGTTGTTGCGAAGCCGCGATCTCGACACGACCTTTCTTTTTTGCCTTCTTCAGACGATGCAACTAATTATTCTGTTCGTTCAGTCGCTTAATCATCGGAAGGAGAACATTGCGGAGTGCGCTGTGAGCAATCTCGAAGTGGTCTCCACGGCTGTTGCTCTCCTGGAGCCTCATGGTGAGACACTCCGTATGAACAGCTTGGCTGTCTATCACGGCCTTTCCCGCCATTATCTGGAGGCTGAGGTTTGCCTCCGCGGGGTTGTACCTTGGGCATCCCGAATCAGTTGCCTTCATATACCTCCCTTCCCACACGTGATTAGCCCGTCCCTCCACCGGAACGAGCGTGTATGGAGTGCTCTCCATAGCTCTCACGTGCAGTTGGCAGAAACGCGACATGGTGTCGCAGGCTGCCACTTGCCACATTCCCTCCAGTTGACTGCCTCTCACCGTAACAGTGAACGGCGCCCAGTCAGGTGGCGTAGGCCCTGCAGGAACTTCGACATGGATCGTCCATGTCTTGTTCCCCTCCTCGCCTTCTTCTTTGGTGAAGTACTGCAGCATCTTGCTGTACCCGAAATATTGAAGCATTTACCACAATGCTTCCGGATAGCCGCTGCAGTGAGAACAGTGGACACCACCCACCCGTTCTCCAACTGTCTATCCGCTGTCATCTGTAAAAACATATTTGAGAACTGTCAAATATTTATTTGAACAGTAAACCCTCGAATTATAATATAAAACATGTCCTTGAACTCATAAAACTTGGAAACATAGTTCAAACTTAAACAAATTTGACTACTGATCTGCTGTCCAAGATGACAGCCCTGACCAGTTTCCATTTCAACCTGATTTAGACCATGCTAAAGCAAAACCAATTCTGGAGCTCAACATCAAAGTTAAATCTAACTTCAGTAGATTTCCAGAAAGTATTTCCTTGGCCTAAGATCTGTCCTGGTTCAAAAGTTATGAAATGTCAAAGTTAACAGAATTTCTGTAGAAAATTGGACAGCACCTCCCTACTTGAGGTACCGTTTTGATCCAGGAATTCCAGTTAATTCTGCTCCATATCTGACAAAACTTTCTGTTACAAAGTTGTAACCCATCTCATAACCTTTTCAGAACTACCTCATTTTCTATTTTTGGATTTTTATGCAGGAAGTTATGCTCAATTTACATAGAGTTACAGCGATGGTTTGCTCTACCATGTTTCTGGACAGTTTCAACTCTACTGCATTTTTCGATTGGTTAAGGGATGAAACACCTTTGGACCTCAACAGAAAAGTTGTAAAGCCCTTCAAAAGATTTCCATAAATGTATCATATAACCCCAACCTCTAAAGAACTCAACCTATAACCTCTGATTAACTTCAGCCTTAATTCAGCTGAAAACAGGGGACTCTGTCCTTAGTATCCTATATGTTGAAAACTTGTTAACTTTGAATATCCTGATTAAGGGAAGGAGTTACATCAAGTTTTAGTACTCTGGATTAAAACTTTCAAGTTTTACAATGCAGTTGCTCATTTAGTGGGGTGTGACGTCGATGCGTCACCAGATCATTTCAGTACTACGTCCTCACAAAGAAAAACCTATACCGGACTTAGCCGGCTTCGTTAGTTCAGTGGCACTAAGCGTCTCCCGCACACGGATGCTACACTTCTACCATTTCGTGGTTAGACTACCTGCAGATAACTCAAACAATCATCAGACTTGGCTGCACACCGAGCCCGGTATCCATACAATTCGTACACCAGGCCGTCATCACTCGCCCGGATGTTCTCAAGCCAAACACGCCTTGAGCTACGTGTTCACGTTACTGACCACGTGGCGGGGTCTCCCAAATTGCACAAAGCACGCCAGGGACAGACGCTGCTCGAATACCCCAAACGACATGAAGAGTCGAAGAGGATATTAAAGCGGGTCGGGTTACCTGCCACCCGTGAGGCTCCACCCTTCAGCTTGTGCGCACTGGTGGACAGCGCTTACGTGCACCCCCAAGACATAAAGCGTCCCGAGATGCACGATTTTCCGACATAAGAAAATAGGTTAGTATGCCACTTTCTATACACTAATAACATCCTTATATGGGCTACTAACCCGTTCCTCACTGGATTTTTGAAAAAGATGACCTTTGTAGTGCGTTAAACTTCAAGCGAGCTCTGATACCACGCTGACACGACCCCATCGGCCTTGTCAAGCCAGGATCACACTGAGGGGTGCTGCGTTGCACAGCACCGGATAACACACATCACACGTACAAAGCGGAAGCATAGTTTATTACATAAACCAGTGTATGAGAATTTTTACATAAACATATGTTCAGTCTACACTCGCGGGCGTAGACTACGCATCGAGTTCACGTTCAGCCCGTGAACGTGTCCCTGCTAGCACGCACACACATTAACATTGCGGTGTGCACGACTCCCACTCAACGGGGTTCCCCTCCTGGGGTTCCTTCTCCTCCTCGGGAGTCCCTTCCTCATAGAACTCTGCAAAAGCTTCAAACACAAGCAGTGAGCACGAAGGCTCAGCAAGACTGACCCGCCTCTCCTATGCATGAAACTTCTACATGGATGGTTTTAGGTTACATGGAGTAAAATAAGTTGCAAAGGACTCGCCTAATTAGTGGAACCTTACTTTCAAGTTTTAGCAGAAGGTTGTGGAGAACCTTACGCTAAAGGCACATGAGAGAGCCGCAATCAAACAACAAACACATTTCTCTCATGTACATTGCCCAAAGTTGAAAAGAACTTTAATTAGCTCTAAAACTACAACAAGACATTAACAATCAAAGTATGTCTTTCAATTCAGCAAACTTTTATCATGTATCTAGCCTGTTCTTTCTACGTCATGGTACAGTGAACAAGTGGTACTCACTGACCGCGAGGGACGGCGATTATAATCGATTTACACCTGCAGGGTTACCCGAATAACCCGTCACGTACGCCCGTACTCAATGTTGCCTACAGAAACCATCACGGACGTCGTACACAACCACCTTTCACCCGTTAGTCAAATGTTGAACCGGTCCAATCGTCCCGAGCAAGAGGTCTCTGCGCGCGCATCCACAGTGCCGCCAGCCGATTTACCCCCTTGAGCTCTCAACCTACCCTCTGAACGACCAGCTATGCCTCAATATCCAACTACCCGAGTTACATCGGTTTCCCGGTTCCTATATAGTCGGTAGGTCTTCGGTACTGTTCTAGCTTGTTCAACAGGCCCGCACACGGCTCGGTCCTAAATCGACACAAGCGGAGCTATAGCACCCAGGCCCCCAAAGTCCTGCTGCCCTTACTCTCCGCTCGGTCTCATCTTTCATGCCATGTGTTTCATTTGCTATCTCTACCCGAGTCGAGTGCCTCTAGCCTATTCTCACGAGTAGTTCCAACTACCCGACTTGTACCGAATCCTACTCTATCTTAGCATTGCAGTAGCTAAATGGGGTTTTCAATCCTAATCCCAACCCATGGTTTCCTTGGCAATGCAATTGGGTTTCAAACAAGACTCTAATGCAAGAAGTGATGGTACTCAAAGTAAGTTCTCAAAACAATAAAAATTTGGAAAAAGGTTAATGCAAACCGGAGCTTGCCTTGCTGCTCTTGGTCGTAGGCTAGCTGCTCTTCCAGAGTGACGAAGTCTAAGAATTCGGGTTCCTCCTCAACCTTAGCGACTACATGAGATAACATGTATATGTATTAATTTAAATGCATTTGAATTGAATTTACACTTGTGAAGATTATAAATCTAACTAGACAGACCCAATGACTCTGAAATTTTTACTGTGGTTTGGATACAACCTACACAGAGACTTGGCCAAGTTTTATTTGCAGCAAAGCTCATTTGAGCTCTCCACAAATACTCATGTACTTGACCTTGATTAGAGCTCTTACGGTGTTCTAGGGATTTTCATGGAGCAAGCCATGACTTTCTGAAAACTGTATTTTCAGAGGGTTCTAATGGAGTTGGTCTCACTTAATTTGAAGGTTCCTAGCTAAATATATGAGCTAAACAATTTCAGAGAAATTATGAAAATGTTTCTGGACATTTTCTATTTTCTCTGGAACAGTTTTATTAATCACACCATTAGGTGGATCAAATGAGCTCAAATAGATCTGAAATTTTATGGTAGCTCAGGGATATTTTGGTTAACATCCCAGCAAAATTTCAGAATTTTCCTCCAAGGGTTCTCCAGTTAAAATTCTAACCAGTTTAAAATTTGAAGAATTAATTCTTGAGAAATAGGAATTTTCATGAAGTGAAACTTGATTTGCTGGAAAGTACTCAGAGAGCTGAATCTAACAAAATTTTGTTCACTCGATTTGGAGTTTCCTAGCCAAAGTTATGTGGGTTTGAAGTCTTAACTAAATCTGAAAAACAGGAAAAAGTTTAAACCGCTGCGCGTGGGACCGGGCTACCTGTAAACTCCTCATCGGTCGACACACGGGGCCGCGGATTTCTTCGCATGCAGCCGCACCCGATCCGTGCCACAGCGAATCCCGGGGTTCAAAATATCGGCCGCTGATGCATGGGTCCGGGAACTTCGTCTACCTCCCGCCTCCCGCGCTCGGCCGCCGCGACACCTCGCCGGAGAGCTCGCCGGTGGCCTCTGTGGTGCGCCAAACTCCATGATTCTGGCCGCCTCTGCCTAAATCCACCCGGAGAACATGATGCTGGGCTCAGCTCGTCATGAAAATCACCGGCACATGGTCGGTGATGAGCGGCAGCTTCGGAGGAACTTCAGCCGTGTCGGCCGGCCTTCCTAGCACCCCAACCGATCGAACAAAAGGTCGTCGAGCACCAGTGGACCCTAGGAAAGATCGACATGAGCTTCACGGAGCTCAGAAATGTCTGTACTTTGCTGTCACCGTGCGACCTAGGCCGGAAATCGGGGATTCCCTTAAAACTCGAAGAACAGTAGCTTTCCTCAACGGTTCTTCGTGGTATCTGCTCCTATGGACTTGTACGGGCACCTAGAGGTGCTTCCCTCCGTGACAGGATGAGTGGTGCGGTGTGGACTACGAATTTTACGGATCAGTCTGGGCACCACTTTTGTATACCATCGTAAAATCGAGAAATTCCGGCGTGAGTAGTTTATGTCACGACACCGGGGCTTACGGTAATGAAAGAGGGATTGATAGCCATCCTTTTTGCTATTCACAGCTCGGAGAACGGCGGGCTGTGGTGGCCGGACAGGTCGTCCCCGTGACGGCGGCTCGAGCTGAACCGGGAAACGAAAGAACGTCGCGGTGGAGCTCGGGAAGGGTTGCTCAGGGTCTAGAACCAGCGCGAGGGCGTCAAGGAAGACTCGGCGCACCCGGTGCTGGCCTCAGATCGCCATGAAAACCACAAGATCGGCCGGGCGACGAGGGACCGAGAGCTCAACCGAGCGGTGAGGGATTTCAGTTTGCTGGGTGAGAACGCGTCGGGACAGTGGTGAGAAGCACTGGGGACGGCTCGGGCGCCTAGATAAGGGCCCAGGGAGGCGGTTCAGCGGCCAGGGGCGGCAAGCAGCTGCTGTCCTCGCCGTTTTCTCGCCGTGGCGGCAGCTTGGTCGGGCGCAAGAAACTGAGATCAAGTCTTCAGACGGTTCTTTGAACTGTGCAGCTGACATGTGGGTCCCACCCGAGTTTTAACCTCTGAAATTAACTTCCTCTCACTGTTATAAACAGTAATCCCCCTAATACCCCCTAGGATTTGAATTATCTACCACATGACCATTTGGAATTTGTAGAATTCAAATTGTGAAGTGTTTGACCAAATTTCAGCACATATGCAGTTTGAAATTCAAATAAGGTTTGAATTTGCTAAACTTAGCTTATGTCAAGATCAACTCCAAATGGAGTGAAAATTTGTGCGTGAGCTTACAAAAATGTGCTGAGTAAGAATATGTCTCCCACTTTTGAATTCAGGGGATGAAAACAGTTTGAATTTGAATTTGAGTTCAAACCACCTCTTTCTAGCCATACCCAAAAGGACTTCAAAAAGGTTTTGAATTTTGGTGAAACTTGGCATGGACATTCCTAACAAGGTGTAGGAGTTTTTCATATGCCCAGCCCCTATATGATGCATGTGGGAAATACCACTTTTGCATTTTGTGAGTTTATTCTATAATGATCATGTTGATGGTGTTTACTTGCTCTTCAAAGATGCTCATCAACTTTCTTCAAATTAAGTGTGTGTGTGGTGATGGACACTTTGAATATGTGCCAAAAACTTAGGCCCTTACAGTGCTGTCGTAGGCAGGTGGCTGGGAGTCATCACCCCCCTGCTGACTAGAGCCACCAATCTCATGCGTGGTCCGAGTGCGAACCATCTGCAATCATACGACAATAAACATCGGTCCCGCAACATACGTCATGCAGTTTAAAAACAATAGGCATAAAACAAAATGACAGTAAAAGCATGTGATACATCTCGTATATTGATAATGTAATAATTTTGTACAAGCTACACCATTACCAGACCAAATACAAACTAGTTAAATCAACTTGACGGACTTCCTCTTTGGAAGTTCATCTCAACTAGGTTTGGTCACTATGAGATGTTATAATCGCTTTGTCATCACGTATACTACCCTTTTATCTTTAATACGACACAAACATGGTCTCTAGCAAAAGAAACTTGAGCAAGACATATACTCAAATCTTTTACTAGTTGAAGATAACCACTCATGAGTATGTTCTACCCATTTGGAAGTACTTAAACCCCCTAGGGTACAACAATCTCTCAAATGAGTTCAACTGTCATCGCTCTGCCAGAATGACCAGTTTCTACATATTCCAGATTTTTGATCTGGTTCTGGGCATTTTCACGACTCAAGCTGAATATCAAAGTTAAAGTTAACTTCCATATCTTTCCAACGAATATTTATTTGCCCTCAGATCAGCTCTGGTTAAAAAGTTATGATAATTCAAATTCAACAGAATTTCTGGAAGAATTTCAACAGCACCTCCTTTGGAAGTTGCTGTTTCCAACTCTAATTTCCACTGAGTTCTGTGCTGAAATTGCAGAAACTTTGAATTACCAAGATGTAACACATCTCCTACCCTTTCCAAAAATGTATCATACGATAATTTTATATTTTCCTACAGGAAGTTATGCTTGAAAAACAGAACAGGCCAGAGAGTGCTTTGAATCTGTCCTGGTTTTGGACAGTTTACATTCCTCTGGGATTTAAGCCCTCTTAAGGTGTGATTCAGCCCTAGGAGTCTACAATAAAGTTGTAGAGTGCTTAAACACCTTTCCAGAACTATATCCCACACCCCCATTGGCTAAATAATCCGTGAGTTATGCTCTGTCAATGTTCAGCAAACTTGCTGCCCAAAACAGAACACTCTGTTTTTCAATCCTTTGGAACTACACTGATCAACTATTAAATTTTTCTACCCCCCAGGGTCCTAACTGTTGAAACTTGGTGATTTTAGTTCCTTGTTATCATTATATTTCATGCACATGCCTATGATATGTCGGTACTACGTTCGTCACAAAAAGAAAATCCTAACCGGATTATACCAGCATATACGTCTCAATTGTGGCACTAAACGTTCTCTCGCACACGTATACTACACGGGATACATACACGGTTAGTACCTGCAGAAGAACACACAATAATGATGCACTCAAGGTTATTTTCATTTCAGGCAGTTCCATATTTGAAAGTAAATACAAACGACTGTATCATTGCCATACGGCCGTCCTTGAGTTAAGCCACGTCTCAAGGTACATGATCGTGTTTTAACACCACACGACGGGGAACCCGAGTAGAGCGCGAACGGGTCATCATGACATGACCCCATGGTCTTGTCGAGACAGGATCACACTGAGGGGTGATGCGTTGCACATCACCGAATAACACACATCAAAGGTACAAAGCGGAAGCAAAATTTTATTACATAAAGAGGTTTATGAACATTTGTACAACAAAATATGTTCAGTCTACACTCAAGGGTGCAGACTACGCATCGAGTTCACGTTCAGCCCGTGAACGTGTCCCCGCTAGCACGCACACACACTAACACGGCGGCGTGCACGACTCCCAATCGACGAGGTTCTCCTCCTGGGGTTCCGTCTCCTCCTCGGGAGACCCTTCCTCATAGAACCCTGCAAAAGCTTCAAACACAAGCAGTGAGCACGAAGGCTCAGCAAGACTGACCCGTCTCTCCTAATCATGAAACTTCTACATGGAGGGTGATAGGTTACATGAGGCAAAATAAGTTGCAAGGACTCGCCTAATTAGTGGGACCTTACTTTCAAGTTTTAGCAGTAGGTTGTGGAGAACCTTACGCTAAGGCACATGAGAGAGCCGCAATCAAACAAGAAACGCATTTCTCTCATGTAATTTGCCCAAAGTTGAAAAGAACTTTATTTAGCTCTAAACTACAACAAATCCTTAACAATCAAAGTTCATCTTTCAATCAGCAACATTTTAACAGGTATCTAGCCTGTTCTTTCTACGTCACGGTACAGTGAACAAGTGGTACTCACTGACCGCAAGGGACGGCGATTATAATCGATTTACACCCGCAGGGTTACCCGAATAACCCGTCACGTACGCCCGTACTCGATGTTGCCTACAGCAACCATCACGGACGTCGTACGCAACCACCTTTCGCCCGTTAGCCAAATATTGAACCGGTCCTATCGTCCCGAGCAAGAGGTCTCTGCACGCGCATCTCAGTGCCGCCAGCTGATTTACACCTCAAGCTCTCAACCTACCCTCTGAACTACAGGCAATGCCTCAATACCCAGCTACCCGAGTTACAACGGTTTCCCGGTTCCCATATAGCCGGTAGGACTTTGGTACTGTTCTGGCTTGTTCAACAGGCCCGCACATGGCTCGGTCCTTATCGACACAAGTGGAGCTATATCACACAGGCCCCAAAGTCCTGCTGCCCTTACTCTCCGCTCGGTCTCATTTTTCTTGCCATGTGTTTCATTTGCTATCTCTACCCGAGCAATGTGCCTCTAGCCTATTCTCGCGAGTAGTTCCAACTACTCGGCTTGTACCGAATCCTACACTATCTTAGCATTGCAGTAGCTAACGAGGTTTTCAATCCTAATCCCAACCCATGGTTTTCTTGGCTATGCAATTGGGTTTTCAAACAAGACTCTAATGCAAGCAATAATGATACTCAAAGTAAGTTCTCAAAACAGTAAAAATTTGTAAACAGGTTAATGCAAACTGGAGTTTGCCTTGCTGCTCTTGGTCGTAGGATAGCTGCTCTTCCGGAGTAACGAAGTCTAAGACTTCAGGTTCCTCCTCGACCTTAGCGACTACATGAGATACATGTACATGTATTAATTTAAATGCATTTGATTGAAATTTAAACTTGTGAATGTTGTAAGTCCCACTAGACAGACCCAATGACTCTGAAATTCTTACTGTGGTTTGTTTACAACCTAAGCAGAGACTTGGCCAAGTTTTAGTTGCAGCAAAGCTCAATTGAGCTCTCCACAAGTAATTATGCACTTGACCTTAATTGGAGCTCTTAGGGTGTTCTTGAAATTTTCATGGAGCAAGCCATGACTTTCTGAAAACTAGATTTTCAAAGGGTTCTAATGGAGT
Source organism: Neostapfia colusana (assembly GCA_030760725.1). NCBI lineage: Eukaryota > Viridiplantae > Streptophyta > Magnoliopsida > Poales > Poaceae > Neostapfia > Neostapfia colusana. The sequence continues at coordinate 93,930,927 of JASWHV010000004.1, forward strand.
TGGTCTCACTTAATTTGAAGGTTCCTAGCTAAAGATATGAGCTAAACATTTTCAGAGAAATTCTGAAAATGTTTCTGGACATTTTCTATTTTCTCTGGAACAGTTTTATTAGTCACACCATTAGGTGGATCAAATGAGCTCAAATGGATCTGAAATATTTATGGTAGCTCAGGAATATATTGGTAAACATCCCAGCAAAATTTCAGAATTTTCCTCCAAATGATTCTCCAGTTAAAATTCTAAACAATTTAAATTTTGAAGAATTAATTCTGGAGAAATAAGGATTTTCATGAAGTGAAACTTGATTTGCTGGAAATTACTCAGAGATCTGAATCCAATAAATTTTGGTTCACTCAATTTGGAGTTTCCTAGCCAGAGTTACGAGGATTTGAAGTTTGAATGAAATCTGAAAATCAGAAAAAGTTCAAATCACTGCGCGTGGGACCCAGGGCTACGTCTCGGCTCCTCATCGGACGACACACGCGGCTACAGATTCTTTCGCGTGCAGCCGAACCCGATCCGTGCCACAGCAGATCCCGGTTTTAAAATATCTGCCGCTGACAGCCGGGACCCACCCCCTTCGTCTTCCTCTCGCCTCCCGCGCCCTGCCGCCGCGACACCTCGCTGGAGAGCTCGCCGGCGGCCTCTGTGGTGCTCCAAACTTCATGATTCTGGCCGCCCCTGCCTAAATCCACTCGGGGAACATGATTCTGGGCTCAGCTTGTCATCAAAATGGCCGGCACATGGTGTGCGACGAGCGGTAGCTTCGGAAGAACTTCGGCCGTGTCGGCCGTCTTCCTAACACCTCAACCGATCGAACAAAAGGTCGTCGAGCACCAGTGGACCCTAGGAAAGGTTGACATGAGCTCCACGGAGCTCGAAAAGGGCTGTTTTGGGCTGTCACCGTGCGACCTAGGACAGAAAACGGGAATTCTTCTAAAACTCGAAGAACAGCGGTTTCCCTCAACGGTTCTTGGTTGTTTCTGCTCCTATGAACTCGTACGGGCACCTAGAAGTGATCCCCTCCATGAGGAGATGAGTGGTGCGGTGTGGACTACGAATTTCACGAATCGGTTCGGGGTCCCCTTTTGCACACCGTCGCGAAATCATGAAATTCCGGCGTGAGCAGTCTATGTCATGACGCCGGAGCTTGTGGTAATAAAGAGGGACTGAAGGCGAACCTTTTTTCTGTTCACGGCTCGGTGAACGGCAGGCTGTGGTGGCCGGACGGATCTTTCCCGCGATGGTGGCTCAAGCTGAACCGGCAAAGGAAAGATCGTCGCGGTGGAGCTCGGGGAGGACTGCTCTAGGCCAGGAACCGGCACAAGGGCGTCAAGGATGGCTTGGCGCACCTGGTGCTGGTCTCAGATCGCCGTGGAAGCCTCAGGGTTGGCCGGGCGACGAGGGACAGACGATTTCACCGAGCGGTGAGGGCTTTCGGTTTGTTGGGCGAGAACGCGTCGGGATCGTGGTGGGGAGCACCGGAGACAGCTCGGACACGTAAATAAAGCCCCGAGAGGCGGTTCAGCGGCTGAGGGCGGCAAGCAGCTGGTGGCGCGGCGGCCTCCCCTCGGTGGCGCCCTCGGGAGAAGCTCGGGGACCCGAGTGCTGAAGTCTCAGTCGGTTGAATTGTTTCAGTGGCTGGCATGTGGGTCCCATCTCCCTTTTAACCTCTGAACTTAACTCCCTCTTACTGTTGTAAACAGTAATCCCTTTTATGCCCATGGTGATTTGAATTATCTACCTCTGAGCCATTTGAATTGGTTAGAATTCAAATTGGGTTTGGTGCCCTGCAGATACCACCTACTGCCCTGCAGGGCACGCCGATGGCAAGCACTGCATATGTCCTCCTGGGTTATTTCCAGACGAACACACTATCACGTTACTGACCAAACGATGGGGTCTCCACTTACTTGCCTAATGCACGCTAGGGATCAGCGTTTCATATGAACTCAGGAACATGAAGAGTCCAAGAGTTTCATATTAACGTCTCACACCAAGCTGTGAGACCTATCCCTAAACCACATTCCTCGTCAGGGGAGATAACCGAAATTGAACCGCTTTCGGTGGAGTTCCTTACCATTTTACCTGGGCGTAGGTGCATCGTTGCATAACCAAAATTCAGAATTATAACACATATGTTAGTATTGCCACTTTAAGTAACTATGCTAATATAGTCCTTACTTGGTCAAACTACCGAATCCTCACCGTAAACCTAAGTTTTCTCGTAATACAATCCTTAGTTAGCGTGCTATCCCTAATGCGGCTCTGATACCAGCCTGTGGCGGACCGGGATCCGCTCATCCAGGATCGCAGAGGGTGGTGCAGCACGATGCGACACCCGACAGCATACATCATAAGAATGATATTGTATTACGTAGAAAACCAACTGAATATGTACAAACTAGTACAAGAGTTCAGTTACAAACTACTATTTGGATTACAAAAGTGGAAGCTAAGTTTATACAACTCACACCACCTATATAGCAAAAGTTGGTTGCCCAGTCCTAGGGCAATCCACACTAGCTGCACTCCTCAGCTCAGCGCGGCGTGTATGGCTCCCACTCAGCCGTGGTCCCCGACGGAGGGTAGCCCTCGCTGGTGGACTTGTAACCTGAGTCCGTGGGATACTCCTCACCTGAAAAACACTTCAGCAGCAAACATGAGCACGATGGCTCAACAAGACTTAACCAACTCACCTAGGCATGAAACTCTACATGCAGTTTACACGAACATGGGACGGTAAATTTCAGCAAACGGACATGCCTACAAGTTCATCCTTAGTTCATCTTTTAGCCACAAGTTAACAGTTCATGAATATGAAATTCAGTGAGCAATATTTGGTGGCACACATGTAGCAATACAAATTTTTTATCATAACAGCAATATTGAATCATCACATTTCATATATTAACCTACATCATGACTCAGTTACCAAGTGGTACTCTTCACCGTGAGGGACGGTGAATCGACTCGATATAAACCTGCAGGGACACCCGAAGAGCACGTCACGTACGCCCACCCGTGGAGCTGCACAGCACGCTCACTCGATGTCGTACGGGACAACCTTTCACCCAACAGCCCAAACGTCAAACCGGTTGCACCGAAATTGGCAGGAGGTTCCCTACACGGAGCATCTTTCTATTCTCGTTAGCAGATTTCCACCTTGCTGCACTCAACCTACACCTATAAGTCGGTGCGTTATGCCTCGACGCCCGGAGGTTTAGGATACATCGGTTTACCGGGGCCCATATATCCGATATGCCTTCGGTACGTTCAAAGTTGATCAGCATGGGCCACACACGGATCGGTCCTCAATCGACACGAACAGGGCTGCGCACACAAGACTTTCTCTTGCTGCGCCCTAGCCCCTGCCTAGTCTCATTTTCATTACTAAAGTGAGCTTACATCACTCGATCCAATCCCGTGTGTCCCAAGCCTAACTCATGAGTAGATTCCGCTACTCGACTTGTACCGAAGTTCTATGAATCATTAAGCATAGCCCGTCTACTCAAGGACTTAGACATTACCCTCACTCTTATAGGAAAAATTCTGGTTATGCACTTGGGTTTCATCCATCCAACACCTAATGCACATCCATACCACATACTAAATATTCATAAAGCAAAACTTTGAAAAATGGGTTAATGAAAACGGGGGCTTGCCTTGTTGCTGCTGGTCAGTTGTTAGGGCTTCGTCCGGAAGAAGGAAGTCGAGCACTTCCGGAGTTTCCTCACCTTCAGCGACTACACGTAAACGATATACTATATGTCAATTTAAATGCAATGTTTAGAACTGAATAAGTAATTACCATAACTTTAGCTAGCCCTCCCCTTCGGTTCTGAAATTTTTTATGGTGGCTTGGTAGGGTCCTAACCAGAGTCTTGACCAAGTTTCATTTGAACCAAAGTTCATTTGAGCCTTGTACAAATAAAAGTCTATTTGGTCAATATTAGAGCCTCTAAAGAATTCCAGGGGTTTTCATGGCTCCAACCATTACTTTCTGGAAACTAGAATTTGATATGGTTCTAATGGAATTGGTTTCATATCATTTGAAGAATTCTAGATGAAGTTATGCCCTAAACAAGATTTGAGAAAATCTGAAAAATGTTTCTGTACATTTTTCTATTTTTTCTGGCCAGTTCAGTTAATCACACTATTAGGGGGACTAAATAACTTGGATGGCTATGAAAATTTTACTGTGACTCAAGGATTTTCCAGTGAACCTCTCAGCCAAATTTCAGAATTTTTCATAAAGTAATTCTCCAGATAAAATTCCTAACAGTTCAAAATTTAGGGAATTAATTCTATAAAACCATTAAGTTTAATGAGCTTAAATTTGTGTTGCTGGAAAGTACTCAAAAATCTGAGTTCAGAAAAATTTAGTTCACTAAATTTGGAGCTTCCTAGCAAAAGTTATGTGCATTTGAAGTTTGAACTAAACTGGAAAATCCCAAAATGTTTAAACTCTGCGAGCGGGCCCCACTCAATAAACCGGCCCACTGAGATCGCGGCCACACCGCAGCCCACGTGGTTTTACCCACGCTGCCGCACCGGATCCTGGCCACAAAGTGGATCCCCCCCTCCGTCTACCTCGCGACCTCCCGCGACTCCCACGGCGGCGCTTCGCCGGAGAACTTGCCGCCGGAGAACTTGCCGCCGGCCATTTCGCTGCACGACCTTCGACGGATTTTGCCGCCTTTGCCCAACTTTGCTCGTAGAACACGTTGGTGCTGTGGCGCCCGGTCCCGTGAAAATGGATCTGAACTAATGCATATGTGTGCCCAGGATGTTTAACACACATACACATGTAATCCACAAACTGAATTCAGAATATAACCACAGTAATAGGTTTTAAATACTTCATTACATCAATCTCTAACTCATTCTTGCAGCGGAAGTCTCTAACTTATTCTAGCAGCGGAAGTATCTAACGATAGAGGAAGCATCTAACCGCGGCAGCGGCTCCATCTTCAATCTCCATTCCCACAGGCAAGTTGACGGTAATTCGCACGCCTAATACTCCACATGATCTTCGAAGTACTCTTCTCCTGTAGCTGATGATTAAGTAATAATGCAAGGTTGAGTACATGATGTACTCAGCAAGTGCGGGAAAATATGATATGTAGCTTTCAACAAGGTAGGAATAAAAAGCTCATTACAGAAATCAAAATTTATTTCACAAACACGATAAAAGAAGCAACTAACTTTAAGTGAACTTAATCCCAACAAATATCCAATTAAAACATCAACATACCTCCTTTATGATTCACCACCTCTCATGTCTCAACCAACCATAAATCTTTCTCAACTTTCATCTCATGCTCATGATATCCATAATCATCTCATATTCATGATATCCATAACCATCTCATATTCATACCACCATCTCATATTCATCTCATATTCATATCTTCCGATACCAAACTAATTGTTACGACTCAACAGTCCCAAAAACAATTCCCAAAGACCATACCATAACCAAACCAAGAAACATCCATCCCAAACCTTCCCTCTAACCATGGAAGTTGGCCAGGTGCTTGTGACCGGAAGCACGGCTATCATGATAGTTTTACACTCTGCAGATGTGGCACCACTTTACCCACAAGTTTGTGATTTCGTCACCCTTCGGCGACTGCAGAACCTCCATTATACCAGTACACAACCGTCGGTGTATGGCCAAGAGATCACAAAATAGCCTTTACAAAGGGGCTACTAGATGTATGGACTCACTAAGGTTTCACCAGCAGGCTCGAATCACCATTCTTCCACCTACAGGCCCCCTCTTGTTCCATGCAGTTCCAAGGGCAGTCCTCTCTCGACTCCCATTCCCCGTGCCTTCCACGGTCCATAACAACCTAGCAAATTACCTAATTAATCAGCTAAGCCGCACCCATACTTGGCCTTCTGGTGGCACTGTTTTCCTGGCATGTGCTCGCATGAACCGGTTATTAGATCTACAGCAAGTAAACCACCATCTCATGCTACCACATCCACAAACCAAGCTTGCCTAGATCTCCCCCGATTCATGGTCATTATCAACATCAAGTTCTCATTATCATTGTTCATATGAGTGCAGTAGCTAGACACATTCTATCTCGCTTCCCATAACCCGTAAGCTAAGTGAAGCAAAAATCAGAAACGACTATACCCGCTCATCAACTTTCTCGGCGACAAGGGTGGTTAACAAAACTAGTAAACTCCTATAAAAGGATGTCCCATCAAGTTTACTCAAGCAAACATGTTTTCGCAAACAAAACAGTTTCCAAAACATGGGATCAATATGGTCAAGGGGCACTTGCCTTGTTCCTGTGGCTTTTGTTGCTCAGGTGTCTCGAAGTCTTGGTGCTGTAGTCCTTCGTAGATAGATCCCTGAGCTTGTCATTCTACTCATGATCACGCACATACAAGATTTACAGCAATCAACCATCATGCACAAACTTTACTCAAGATGCAATGGTGCATATGCATGTTAATCCTATGGTGTTGTCAGTTTGTACGTGTTCTTACATGTTTTAAGGGTTTGCATGGGGTTTTACGATGAACAAGAGTGTAAAGATTAAATGTGGACGTGGTGATGATCTTGTCTCAAGATCTAGATCAAACCGATCAACACGTGATCTGTCCACACGAAACAGCTTCTGTTCGAAGGGATCGAAGAAACAGATGCGAAGAAGACCTACCTCACTTCTCCTTGGTGTCGGGGCCTTCCTCCTAGCGATGGCAGCAGCAGTGAGCTCATTGGCAGCTCACCGGTGGGGCTCACCGTCGTCTGAACTCCGGCGAGGGGTGGAAAGTCTAACTCGGCGAGCTGGGGCTAGGGCTTCCAAGTCACCGACTTAGGGAGGGAAAGAATAGGTACGTGGTTGCGGCCAGGGGTTTTGGGTTCTATTTATAAGGGGTGAAAGAAGAGTTCTACTCTGATTGGATTTCGAATAAGAGTCCTATTCAATTTGTTTTGGATCTTAACAACTTATCTGCAATTGATTCGGTGCGGTAGAAACGTGGAAATCGTGTAGGTTTCCTCAGTACCGGGTATTCCAGCGCGCACAGGAGAAAAACAGCTTAAGGATCTCATCTCTCCGCAGTAGTGAGCTCCGGAGACTCCACGTGTCCAGCGGGAGCCTGGCCTCCCTTTTCCGCAGAGGCAAGCTCCGGTTGCGCCGCGTGTCTGGCGGATGGGACCTCCCTCTACCTCAGAGGCAAACTCCGCGTGAGCCACGCGTCTGGCGGGCGGAACCTCTCCTCTCTTCAGAGGCGAGCTCCGCATGGGCCATGTGTCAGTTCCGGACCTCCACTCTCCTTGGAAGTGGGCTCCGAGAATGCCACGTGTCCAGTAGTGCCGGACCTCCTTTTTCCTCAGAGACGAGCTCCGAGGTCGACATGTGTCCAGCGGGGCGGACCTCTCGGTGGCGAGCTCCGAGAGCGACACGTGTCCAGCAGTGTCGGACCTCCTGGAGGCGAGCTCCGAGGGTGACACGTGTCCCGCGGGATCGGACCTCTCGGAGGCAAGCTCCGAGCCTGCCACGTGTCCTGTGGGGCGGACCTCATCCCTTCCGCAGTGGTGAATTCCGAAGTCGACACGTGTCCCACGGGTTGATCCTCTCTCCTCCGCAGAGTCTAGCTCCGAAGGCGACACGTGTTCCGCGGGGCTAGACCTCGCTTTTCCGCTGCGACAAGCCCTGGAGGCAACACGTGTCCAGCGGGCCGGACCTCGCCCCCTTCTATAGAGGCGAGCTCCTAGCCTGCCACGTAGCCAGCAGTGCCGGACCTCACCCCTATTGCAGGGATGAGCTCCGAAGGTGCCACGAGGCCGGTGGGCCGCGGGAAGTGTCGACGGCGCTCTCGGTGGATTGGAATTGGCTCCTTTTAGCTATCTTTCACCTGTTCTACTTCTTTTAAAATGTTTTCTCTATATGAAATATATATGCATGCATGAATATGAAATTGAGGGTGTTACAAAGCTACCCCCCTTGAACTGAACCCCGCCCTCGAGATATGATAGAGTAGAGAATAGGTGAGGGAATTCTACCTTGGGGTCATCCTCACGCTCCCATGTAGCTTTGGCTTCCGTGTGATGGCTCCATTGTACCTTGCACCAACGGATCACTTTGTTCCTCGTGACCCTTTCCTTTACGTCCAAAATTTGGACAGGATGCTCTACATAGGTCAGATCCTTTTGAAGCTCGAGATCATCCATTGGTACTTGTTCTTCTGGTACTTTCAAGCACATTGAATTACTCCGTTGTGCTTGGTTAACCAACCCATTCAAAGTATTATATCAAGCCCTTGAGAATCCAAGACAATAAGGTTGGCAAGGAAGTCTACCCCCTTATTTTAAGGTTTACTTTTGGACATACTATATTAGTCCTCATCTCTCTGCCGGGAGAATTAACCAACATAGTATATTCCATGTGTGATATAGGCAGATTATACTTGGCTACGTACTTGGATGATATGAATGAATGTGATGCTCCGGAATCAAATAAAACAGTAGCTGGGTTGGAGTTGGCAAGGAACATACCAATCACGACGTCCTCAGCCTGTTGCACTTCCTCAGCGGAGACATGATTCACGTTGCCATGAGCGTAGTTCTGCTGTCCATGGTTACCTTGATTAGCTCCTCCATTTGGCCGTGGGTTCTGCTTGGGCACGTTGCTTGGTTGTCCAAGGCCTTTCCTCGGGCACTGACTTGCAAAGTGTCCCGCTTCTCTGCATGCAAAGCATGCCTTGTTGCCCAAGACAGCAGGTACATTAGGGCGAGGGTGGTTTTGAGCATAGGCGCCCATGTTTGGACGGGGCGCAGAAGGCAAAGGCACACGAGGTGCTTGCATCACAGGACGTTGCTGCAGTGGTTGATTAGGGCGAAAAGTAGAAGCGGACGAGCCATACTGCGGTGTAGCTGGGGGCATGAAACGTGGATGTACATTGCTCCCTTGTGTCTGGTATGACATCTTCCTCTTGCCCTCTTGCTCGATCTCACGGATCTTTCTCTCAACCACTATAGCTTTGTCAACAAGTTTCTAGAAGTTTGCATAGTCATTGTTGAGCAGTTGAACTTGGATCTCATTGTTAAACCCTATCATGAACAAGTATTGCTTCCTCTGATCCGAGTTGACATCTTCGGGGGCATACCTTGACAGCTGCGTGAACTTGTTGAGGTACTCATTCACGCTCTTCTTGCCTTGGCGGAGACCTTCGAACTCTTGCTATTTTAGCATCATGACTCCAGCAGAGATGTAATGAGAGCGGAAACTCTCCTTGAACTCAGCCCAAGTGATAATCTCCTGGTGGACATGAGCATAGCATAGAGCGTCCCACCAGTTAGCGGCTGCTCCGATAAGTTGGTGCGATGCAAAGAGAACTTTCTCTCGATCATTGCACTGAACAATGGCAAGCTTCTTCTCCATGGATTTCAACCAATCATCAGCATCCATGGGGTCATTAGCTTGTGCAAAAGTAGGTGGTCGAGTCATCATGAACTCTCCTAGTTGGTTGTGAGCTGGTGGTGGTGGCGGTGGTGGTGCAGGAACGGGGTTAGGATTGTTGTTGTTGTTGTTGGCTTGCAGCTGACCCAAAGTTTGGATCATAGTTTGCATAAGCTGGTTCTGCATAGCCATCAACCGTTCAAGGTTGTTTTCACCAGCCGCGGGGTTAACATTCTCAAAAACTTCATCGTGGCAATCCTCTTGTGGTTCCTGGTTGCCACGAACGTTCCTCCTTTGATGGCTGGCGTTTTCCCTCACCATCTGTGAGAGACAGTTTGTTGGAGTAGCAGTTAGAAGTTTAGATGGATACCCCCCAAACTATATGCATCAAGGTGGATGGACTAAATATATTTACTTTTATATGAGGATGTGAACATATGCCGAAGCATCCCACATCTCTCTACTATGTGTGGATGTGGACCTTCGCTGAAGCTTGCCACAACTCACACTAAGTACTCAAACACAAGCAATCATCAAAAAAGTTCAACGCACCACTCCTATTAAAGCTTCTATGGCTTAAACGTTCCTATGGTTTTTAGGGTGTCCATTCTTCCTAGGCTTTCATCCTACGGTCAAGTTGGTTCTGATGCCAAAATATGCATTCTACCTAGGATTGCGTCCTACGGCCAATGTGGCTCTAATTTAAGTCCGTGACTTCTACCTAGGCTTCCGTCCTACAGTCAACGTGGCTCTAATGTCCCTCTGTGACTAGGCCTGTGTCCTACGGTCAACGTGGCTTTGATACCAATCTGTGACGCCCGGTCCCATGAAAACGGATCCCAACTAATGCATATGTGTGCCCAGGATGTTTAACACACATACACATGTAATCCACAAACTGAATTCAGAATATAACCACAGTAATAGGTTTTAACTACTTTATTACATCAATATCTAACTCATTCTTGCAGTGGAAGTCTCTAACTTATTCTAGCAGCGGAAGTCTCTAACGATAGCGGAAGCATCTAAACGCGGCAGCAGCTCCATCTTCAATCTCCATTCCCACAGGCAAGTTGACAGTAATTCGCACACCTAATACTCCACATGATCTTCGAAGTACTCTTCTCCTGTTGATGATGATTAAGTAATAATGCAAGGTTGAGTACATGATGTACTCAGCAAGTGCGGGAAAATATGATATGTAGCTTTCAACAAGGTAGGAATAAAAAGCTCATTGCAGAAAGCAAAATTTATTTCACAAACACGATAAAAGCAACAACTAACTTTAAGTGAACTTAATCCCAACATATATCCAATTAAAACATCAACATACCTCCTTTTTTATTCACCATCTCTCATGTCTCAACCAACCATAAATATTTCTCAACTTTCATCTCATGCTCATGATATCCATAATCATATCATATTCATGATATCCATAACCATCACATATTCATACCACCATCTCATATTCATCTCATATTCATATCTTCCAAAACCAAACCCATTGTTACGACTCAACAGTCCCAAAAACCAATCCCAAAAATCATACCATAACCAAACCAAGAAACATCCATCCCAAACCTCCCCTCTAATCATGGAAGTTGGCCAGGTGCTTGTGACCGGAAGCACTGCTATCAAGATAGTTTTACACTCTGTAAAGGTGGCACCACTTTACCCACAAGTTTGTGATTTCGTCACCCGTCGATGACTGCAGAACCTCCATTATACCAGTACACAACCTTCGGTGTATGGCCAAGAGATCACAAAATAGCCTTTACAAAGGGGCTACTAGATGTATGGACTCACTAAGGTTTCACCAGCAGGCTCGAATCACCATTCTCCCACCTACGGGCCCCCTCTTGTGCCATGCAGTTCCCAGGACAGTCCTCTCTCGACTCCCATTCCCCGCGCCTTCCACGGTCCATAACAATCTAGCAACTTACCTAATTAATCAGCTAAGCTGCACCCACACTTGGCCTTGTGGTGGCACTGTTTTCCTGGCATGTGCTCGCATGAACCGGTCCTTAGATCTACGACAAGTAAACCATCATCTCATGCTACCACATCCACAAACCAAGCTTGCCTAGATCTCCCCCGATTCATTTTCATTATCAACATCAAGTTCTCATTATCATTGTTCATATGAGTGCAGTAGCTAGACACATTCTATCTCGCTTCCCATGACCCGTAAGCTAAGCGAAGCAAAAAGCAGAAACGACCATACCCGACTCATCAACTTTCCCGGCGACAAGGGTGGTTAACAAAACTAGTAAACTCCTATAAAAGGATGTTCCATCAAGTTGACTCAAGCAAACACGTTTTCGCAAACAAAACAGTTTCCAAAACATGGGATCAATATGGTCAAGGGGCACTTGCCTTGTTCCTGTGGATTTTGTTGCTCCGATGTCTCGAAGTCTTGGTGATGTAGTCTTTCGTAGATAGCTCCCTGAGCTTGTCCTTCTACTCATGATCATGCACATACAAGATTTACAGCAATCAAACACCATGCACAAACTTTACTCAAGATGAAATGGTGCATATGCATGTTAATTCTATGGTGCTGTCAGTTTGTACGTGTTGTTACGTGTTTTAAGGATTTGCATGGGGTTTTACGATGAACAAGAGTGTAAAGATCAAATGTGGACGTGGTGATGATCTTGTCTCAAGATCTAGATCAAACCGATCAACACGTGATCTGTCCACACGAAACAACTTTTGTTCGAAGGGATCGAAGAAACAGTTGCGAAGAAAATCGCGATGATGTCATAAGGTGGTAACGAAGACCTACCTCACTTCTCCTTGGTGTCGGGGCCTTCCTCCTAGCGATGGCAGAAGCAGTGAGCTCATCGGCAGCTCACCGGTGGGGCTCACCGTCGTCTGAACTCCGGCGAGGAGTGGAAAGTCTAACTCGGCAAGCTGGGGCTAGGGTTTCCATGTCGCCGAGTTAGGGAGGGAAAGAATAGGTACTTGGTTGCGGCCAGGGGTTTTGGGTTCTATTTATAAGGGGTGAAAGAAGAGTCCTACTCTGATTGTATTTCGAATAAGGGTCCTATTCAATTTGTTTTGGATCTTAACAACTTATCTGCAATTGATTCGGTGCGGTAGCAACGTGGAAATCGTGTCAGTTTCCTCAGTACCGGGTATTCCCGTGCGCACAGGAGAAAAACCGCTTAAGGATCTCGTCTCTCCGCAGTGGTGAGCTCCGGAGACTCCACGTGTCCAGCGGGGGCCTGGCCTCCCTTTTCCGCAGAGGCGAGCTCCGGTTGCGCTGCGTGTCTGGCGGACCGGACCTCCCTCTCCCTCAGAGGCAAGCTCCGCGTGCGCCACGTGTCTGGCTGGCGGGACCTCTCCTCTCCTCAGAGGCGAGCTCCGCGTGCGCCACGTGTTAGTTACGGGCCTCCCCTCTCCTCGGAGGTGGGCTCCGAGAATGCCACATGTCCAGTAGTGTCGGACCTCCTTTCTCCTCAGAGACGAGCTCCTAGGTCGACACGAGTCCAGCGGGGCGGACCTCTCGGTGGCGTGCTCCGAGAGCGACACGTGTCCAGCAGTGTCGGACCTCCCGGAGGCGAGCTCTGAGGGTGACACGTGTCGTGCGGGATCGGACCTCTCGGAGGTGAGCTCGGAGCCTGCCACGTGTCCCGTGGGGCGGACCTCATCCCTTCCGCAGGTGTGAGTTCTGAAGTTGACACGTGTCCCGCGGGCTGAGCTTCTCTCCTCCGCAGAGACTAGCTTCAAAGGCGACATGTGTCCCGCGGGGCTGGACCTCGCTTTTCCGCAGAGACAAGCCCCAGAGGCAACACGTGTCCAGCGGGCCGGACCTCGCCCCCTTCCGTAGAGGCGAGCTCCTAGCCTGCCACGTAGCCAGCAGTGCCGGACCTCACCCCTTTTGCAGGGATGAGCTCCGAAGGCGCCACGTGGCCGGCGGGCCGCGGGAAGTGTAGACGGTGCTCTCGGTGGATTGAAATTGGCTCCTTTTAGCTATCTTTCACCTGTTCTACTTGTTTTAAAATGTTTTCTCAATATGAAATATATATGCATGCATGAATATGAATTGAGGGTGTTACAGGTGCACTCACCGAAGCTCGGCGATGGCTGGAACCACGCTCGCGATGGTGACAGCGGCGATCCCCACTCCGGCGATGTCGCCCGAGCTACTCAGGGCCTTATTTTTGGAACGGTTTGCTCCTACAGCTCCGCTTGTACATGCTGAGCATGAAAATGAACTCAGGTTGCCATGGAAACGGCCGGAGCTAGGACTTCACCGTCGACCTAGGGCTAAAATGGCGGATGCTCGAAAAAACTTGAATAGCAGCGCCAAAACTCGATGGTTTTTGATGGTCTTTGATCCTAGGTGGCCGTGGAGACGGGTAGAACATGTGCTTAGCTTGGTTTACGCGGTGGTGGACCGATCACCACGAATTTTGGATTCTTTGCTAGCTCGGTTCATTGAACACCGAGGACTAAACGTGGAAATTCTTTCCCTACAGGACACAAAAGGAGGTAGGGTTTTCACCGTGAGTTCGAGCAGCCTCCGGCGCGTATCTTTGCTGTTGATCATCGGTCGCGAGCCTAGGGCCTGAGAGAGCGGCCGAAGAGTTGATGTGTTCGGTCGAGAGACGAAACAGCATACGGGATTCGGGGTCTGCAGCGGTCGGGGAGCCTTCGTGAGCGGTCAAATGCACGGTGCGCCAGCCGGGCGTGCGCTGGGGAGGTGGCCAATCGAGCAGCTCGGTGTCGAGCGCTGCGGAGGCCCGGAGAAAAGAGCTCGCCCGATATTTTGCTTCACTCAGAAGCTTAACTGACTTGTGGGCCCTTTTCTCCCCTCTAATCCCTTCTCCCCCTTCTGCTGCAAATATCTCAACCACTAAAAATTGAATGGTAGACTTTGCCACCAAGTCATGGGGTGAAATTTGAATTCCTCAATTTGAAACTGGTTTGGTTAAATTTGCTGCACATTTGAACTGAAATTCAAATTCAGTTTTGAATTCATGCAAATTTAGCCCCCGACAAGATGAAGTCCAATGGGGATGAAAATTGGTGGACTAACTCAGAAAAATGTGCTGAGTTTGAATATGAAGTCAACTTTTGAATTCAAGTGATGAAAGTGGCTGCAATTTCAATTTGCATTCAAATTGGCCCCTCTTTGAATTGTCTCCAAAAGTGCATCAAAAAGTATTAGATTTGCATGAAATTTGGCCTGATCCTTCCCAAGAATATATAAGGCCTAGGGGTAACCTCAACCTTTCATGTTTAGGTGTATAAATCCCACTTTTTGAAGTTAGGGCTTTCCCCTCTAATAACCCTTTTGATGGTGGCTACTTGCTATTCACAAGTGTTCATGGGATATCCATCACAAGAGCTGTGGTATTGTGAGGTGATGAACAATTTTTTTGCAAGTCACTTTCTTGGGTATTTACAATTAGCATAATATGAAGGTGGCAACCTAACCTATTTGACTATGTCAGAAAATCATGCATCTTGGGACTTTTCATGTCATGGGGGTGCATGTAAGCGCTGTCCACCAGTGCGCACAAGCTGAAGGGTGGACCCCCATGGGTGGTAGGTAACCTGACCCGCTCATATGTTCTTTACGACTCTTCATGTTGTTTGGAGTATGTGAGCAACACCTTTTACCGGCGTGCTGCGGGCAAGTAGGTGGAGACCCCGTCATGTGGTTTGTAACATGAACACGTAGCTCAAGGTGTGTTTGGCTTGAGAACACCTATGCGACGGACGACGGACGGGTGTTTGAATCTGTTATGGAGCTGGATTAAGTTGTGCGACTGAGTTCGATGATTGCATGGTTTATGCAGGTATACTAACCATGAAAACCGTATTACGCGTAGATCACATGTGCGAGTGACCATTCTTAGTGCCACCTATGGAGACGTATATGCCGATGTAATCTGGTTAGGTTTTTCTTTTGAAGAGGCAACGTAGTATCATATTTCTCTTACGGTGCATCAACACCGTACTACACTTGATAATTTTCCTTCCTCTGAGAAATGATTTATGAACTAACTTTCAACTAAAAATGGAAGTCTGAAAACACATATTAGTTACTGAGCTTTCATTTGAACTAAGATTCGAAAGAGAGAATTGATAGGCTTCTAAGGTTCTCAAAAACATAGTGCTCCGTTTCTGGCAGGAATTTTTGCTGGATTTTGACAGAGCATAACTCTGAGTATATTTACTCAATGGAGGTTTATGGTACATTTATGGAATATTTTTTAAGTGATCTACAGCTGCTCTGTAAACCTCCAGAGCAAAATCAAACGCCAAATTGGTTGGATGTTCAGTTGAATGCAAACTGTCAGAAACAGGACAGATGCAAACTTTCTCTGGACATTTATGTATTTCATCCATAACTTTCTGTAGAAAAATCCCTAAGGGTCACATGATACACCGTTGGAAAGTTTATCATATTTGCAACAATTTTGTAGTTCAGAGTTTGTTTAGAATTGTACTTTATTTTTGTGTACAACTGTGATAAAAACAGCCACATTCAGAGGAGATGCTGGCAAATTTTAACCAGAAATTCTGTCAACTTTGAGCAATCATACTTTTGATCCAGAAATGATCTATGGGCATATAAATACTTGTTGGAAAGATATTGAAGTTAATTTTAACTTACTTTGGTATTCAACTTGAGTTATGAAATTTCTGTTAACAGGATCAAAATCTGGGTTAAGTGCAGAAAGGTCTGTTCCGTACAGAAAAGGGGACTGATTATGCCTACTTTAGGGAGAAGTGTAAACATGAATTTTTTTTATTCTTTCATAAAGTTTTAGAATGTTCATGTTTTACGTACCTTAACATACTTCTGAGATCAAGTTTTGACTCCCCTCAAAATATCCTTTTGCAGTATGGTGCGTACTCACTCTTCGAGTATGGCTGAAGGTTCTCGCCGAGATGGCGATGATTCGACTCCACTGCAGGCACCGCCATCAACGGTATTGGTTGATGTCATGGCTCAGATGGTCAAGTTGAATATAGAGAACACAAGAATACTGATGTGGACATAACTCCTGCAGATATACACAACACTCACATGGTATACATGCAAGGTCCAATTACTAGAGCTCGAGCACGAAAATTGAATTTAGAGGTGAGCTCGTTCCTGAACAATTCTTTATGTGTGAATTTTGAGAGTATGTTGCTACCTAATGGATTAATTATGATTAGGAACCATGGAGAGGACATGGAGATACATGGAGAGGGGTTTGGAGGCGTGGAGGACCAGAAAATACACCAACAAGAAGTTAGAGACCGAGCCCAACTCAAACTCGAGTCCAACTCGGGTCCAGGAGCAGTCCACCTTAAAATGGATGCACAGGAGGCATACGGACTCTGTTTTTTACGTTCTACATATGCACGGAAAGCTGAGAGGATAAAATTTCCAATGGAACTGGCCCCACATCAAAATTCCCTCGGACTCGACGGGAAACTTCGAAACAATATAAAGTTTAGAATCTGTCAGGGTGTTGCATCACCTAGTTGGGCCATTGGGCCTTGTATCGAGTTCAAGTCCATTATGTACGTGTATTAGGGTTAGGTCACGACCCCAGCACCCCCTTGGTCATCCTCCACCTCCTTTATACCCCCTAGCCGCCGTCATAAACAGCTGGGTTTTGCTTAGTTACAATCTGTCATTGAACAGTTCGCCGATCATCGGTTGTGAGACCCCAAATTTGTGATCAATTCAGTTTTGATTGCATCTTCTCTGTTCTTGCTTGTGTTCTTGATTGCGCTTGCAGGGATAAACCTTCGTGGCAAGGTCATTTGTGTGACACGGGTGATAACCAACGGAGCAGTGGTGTTGTGATTGCGGGGTTTCGTTCGTTCGGATCCTTGGATCATCAACGTCGAGATCTCCACTCAATCAAGTTTACCCTACCTCTCGGAAGATCGGGACTCATCCTCCTATCAATTGGTGTCAGATTTCCAGGTTCACCATGAGGTATACTTGTGGGCCCTTTAGATTTATTTTGTTTCAGTCCTATCGTCCACAAAAAGCCACAAAAAATTTTTAGTTTTCCTGACCTACAACCCCCGCTCAACCTTTTACACAATTTAGTTTCGGAGTCCGTAGTTCTGAGTTCGTGTCCTAGGTTGAGTCTGGTTGCTGGTTTAGATTTGTTTTGTTTCAGTTTTGTTTCTTTCATCCGCTGCCATCTACAAAAAACCAATCTACAAAAGAATTCCATCCACCGATTCGTTTCTGTTGCAGTTTCCACCACCACCAAAACCTGATTCGGGGTATCCTCCTTAAAACGGGCATAACTTTTCGCTCGTAACTCCGATTGAGGTGCATTTTTTTCCCTAGAAAGGTCTCGAAAAAGTCCACATACAGTGTTTTCAAAAAAACTAAAAAGAAATTAAGAAGGCCCTCGTTTCGAACTCCGAAGTTCCAGCACCAGTTTTTCCAATCGCTCCTGAATTTGTGCCAATCTCATCTTTCATCGATTTGAGCTAA
The DNA here is from genome assembly GCA_030760725.1 of Neostapfia colusana. NCBI lineage: Eukaryota > Viridiplantae > Streptophyta > Magnoliopsida > Poales > Poaceae > Neostapfia > Neostapfia colusana. The sequence goes on from JASWHV010000004.1 coordinate 93,948,834, forward strand.
TACTTGGTTCTGTTTCTATTCTTGTGCCCCTGGTTGAGAAAAAAATATCAAAAAAAAGAGGAAAAAAAGATTTTGATTTCTACTAGTGCTTCAAGACAAAAACAGGAGGCTAAGGGGTGTGCTATTTCTGTGCGAGTGCTGGATACTTGTTGATATTATCCTTGTTGTTCATCATCATTCATCCTTGTCCTTGCTTGTTGCCACAACTGTTCTAATACATTCTTAGGCCAGCAACTAGGTGAAATTCTTTGGACACTTATTCAGCATTGCTATCTGTTACTAACTTGTGTGCCACATACATATATTGCATTTGAGCCTTCCAAGCTCCACCTTCTCTCGAGCAGAACAGGTAACCTTTGCAATCACACCCACTCTCTGCTTCCTTCACACCGGTCACCGTTGGCTACCTGCAGTGCCGGTAAGAAACTTGTAAGAGCGGGGTAAGACCCATCTTACTGATCGATTTTCCACCCACTTCGGAGAGCGTAGTAATAGGGTTCTTCACGATCTTTTTGTCTTCGTTTCTGTTTTGTACTAACAATGGCAGGAAATAAGCCTATGGATAAGACCTCTGGTTCTACACCTCTGGATGATGATGAGTGTGTGTCCCATATGGAACTAAAGGACATGATGCGGGCAATGACCGAAGCTTTCAACAATTACCAGACCACTACAACAGCCACCTTTCAGAGGCTCCATACAAGTGTTGCTGGTCTGACCACACGGTTGGACGAGATGGAGACTCGTCTTCCCCAACAAGTTACACCCTCTATCATCCTTGATGGTGATGCACATGCTCACTACGACAAAGAGGATGACTTCAATAATGATGAGGTTGATGCACAGCAGCGCCGTCGCCCTCGACGAAATCGTCAAGGTATGGGAGGTAGACCTCGTCCTCATGCTCCTGAACAAGATAATGATCCTTATGCTAAGATTAAGTTTTCTATTCCAATATTTTATGGATCTTATGATACTGAGACTTACTTGGGTTGGGAGATGACGGTAGAAAATTTAGCTCTCATCTTGTTCCTGAGCGACATAAAGTTAGACAAGCCACTAGTGAGTTTAAAGATTTTGCTATAATTTGGTGGAATGAACTTGTCAATACACGTAATGCACCATAGACATGGGCTGCGTTAAAAGAAGAGATGCGCGCTAGGTTTGTTCCTCCTTCATATAGACGTGATCTTCTTAAGAAATTGCAATGCTTTGATCAGGGTAACATGACTGTCCAAGAGTACTACCAAGAGTTGCAGAAAGGTATGCTTCGTTGTGGGGTAGTTGAGGATCAGGAAGACCAAATTGTTAGGTTTCTTGGGGGCTTGCGGCGTGAGATCCAGGACATAGTTGACTACAAGGAATATCATTCTATTCAACGTTTATTTCAACTTGCCATGTTAGTAGAAAATGAAGTGCAGGGTCGCCAACAGCAGCGGCGGAACAACACCTTCACGCCACGACAATTTCCGGTGCCATCCAAAGCAGCGCCCTTCTCGAGCGTACATGATTCTACACCACCCTCCACGGGTGTTGTACGCAGCAGCATCGCACCTTCTACATCACGGGGACAAGATAACAGCAAGTCCCAGATGCCTCCAGGTGTTGCAGCAAAGGCAGCTGCACCCAACACTTCGACAAGTCACAGCTCCCACATCAAGTGCCACCGCTGCCAGGGACTTGGCCATATGCAACGAGATTGCCCCAGCAAACGGGCGATCATTGCCACTGCTGATGGTGGGTATGTTAGTGCTTCTGATATTGAAGATGAAAATATTATTGCAACTAACATTTTAGGTTCGGATGATGGTGCTGAGGAGGTTCTTGGTACATCTGCGACAAACAACTATAGGACTTTGATTGTGCAGCGAGCTTTGAGTGCCACGGTTCGAGAGGACGACAACCGCCAAAATCACAACCTTTTCAACACGTTTCTCGTCGTCAAGGACTGCCGTGTACATACCATCATTGATGGTGGTAGCTGCAACAATTTGGTGAATGTTGAGGTGGTCAAGAAGCTTGGATTGACCACACGGGAGCATCCCCACCCTTATCACATTCAATGGTTTAACAACAATGGTAAGGTTAAGGTAACACAAACAGCAAGGATACATTTTTCCATTGGTTCTTATCATGATTTTGCTGATTTTGATGTGGTACCTATGGATGCTTGTTCTCTTTTATTGGGACGTCCTTGGGAGTTTGATACTGATGCTATTCACCATGGTTGATATAAGTATACTCTCATACATAAGGGTAAGAAAATTGTGTTGCTTCCTATGAGTCCCACTGAAATTGTACAATTTGAGCAGGAGAAAAAGAATAATGCTAAGCAAAAGGGTGTTTTCAATTCTGAAATTCAGCAACCTATTAAGTTGAAAAATCCTATTTTGCTTGCAACTAAATCTGATCTTGATGATTTATATGCCTCTAATGGAAGTTGCTATGCTTTAGTGTGCAAACATGCTTTATATTCCATTAAGGGTACATCAATTGTCTTTCCACCTGCTGTTGCTAACCTTTTGCAGGAATATATGGATGTTTTTCCATCAGAGATACCCCCTGGATTACCACCTGTGCGAGGCATTGAGCACAAGATTGATTTGGTTCCAGGGGCGTGCTTGCCAAACCGTGCTGCCTACAGGACCAACCCCGACGAGACTAAGGAAATTCAGCGACAAGTCCAAGATCTTCTGGAACGCGGGTACATTCGTGAGAGTCTTAGCCCTTGTTCTGTTCCTGTTCTTTTGGTTCCAAAAAAAAGATGGCACTTGGCGCATGTGTGTTGATTGTAGAGCCATCAATAACATTACCATTCGTTATCGCTATCCTATTCCTATATTGGATGACATGCTTGATGAGTTGAGTGGTTCTGTTATTTTCTCCAAGATTGATTTGCGTAGTGGGTATCATCAGATTCGTATGGCTTTAGGTGATGAATGAAAACCTGCTTTTAAAACTAAATTCGGACTTTATGAATGGTTAGTCATGCCATTTGGTTTAACTAATGCGCCCAACACTTTCATGAGGTTGATGAATGAGGTTTTACGTGCTTTCATTGGTAAATTTGTTGTGGTTTACTTTGATGATATCCTTATTTACAGAAAGTCATATGATGAGCATCTTGAACATTTGCGTGCTGTTTTTAATGTCTTGCGCGATGCACGTTTATATGGTAACCTTGAGAAGTGCACCTTTTGCACCGATCGTGTGTCTTTTCTTGGGTATGTTGTTACTTCGCAGGGCATTGAGGTGGACGAGGCGAAGATTGTTGCCATCACGAGCTGGCCACTTTCGACTACGGTCACACAGGTTCGGAGTTTTCTTGGTCTCGCAGGTTTCTACCGGCGTTTCGTGCGGGATTTCAGCACCATTGCGGCACCTCTCCACGAGTTGACAAAGCATGGAGTGCCGTTTCGATGGGGACCAGCACAACAACAAGCTTTTGATGTTCTCAAGTCGAAGCTCACACAAGCACCATTGCTGCAACTTCCTGATTTTGAGAAGACCTTCGAGCTTGAATGTGACGCGAGCGGCATTGGCATTGGAGGAGTGCTAATTCAAGGAGGTAAACCTGTTGCCTTCTTTAATGAAAAATTGCATGGGCCTTCGCTGAATTATTCTACATATGACAAAGAACTTTATGCTTTAGTGCGTGTCTTGCAAACTTGGCAACATTACCTATGGTATAAAGAATTTGTCATACATTCAGATCATGAGTCTTTGAAATATCTTAAAGGACAAGCTAATCTGAACAAACATCATGCTAAATGGATTGAGTTCATAGAATCATTTCCTTACATCATTAAACATAAGAAAGGGAAAGACAATGTGATTGTCGATGCTTTATCTAGACGTTATACCATACTATCCCAACTTTCTCATAAAATTTTTGGTTTGGAAACCATAAGGAGGTTATATGCTAGTGATTTGGACTTCAAAGATGCCTTTGAAAATTGTAGAGAGGGAAGAACGTGGCAAAAATTCCTGCTGCGTGAAGGCCTTCTCTACCGTGCTAACAAGCTGTGTGTTCCAGTTAGCTCCGTTCGTCTTTTGTTGTTGCAGGAAGCGCATGGAGGTGGTTTGATGGGACATTTTGGTGTTAAAAAGACAGAGGATGTGCTGGACACTCACTTCTTTTGGCCACGAATGAGGCGTGATGTGGAGTGCTACGTTTCACGTTGCACGACATGCAACAAAGCTAAGTCTCGACTTAACCCACATGGTCTTTATATGCCTCTTCCAGTTCCTAGTGCACCTTGGGAGGATATTTCTATTGACTTTGTTTTAGGATTGCCTAGAACAAACAGGGGGAGGGATAGTGTCTTTGTGGTTGTTGATCGTTTCTCTAAAAGGCTCATTTTATACCCTGCCACAAGACCGATAATGCTTCACATGTTGCTGATTTATTCTTTAATGAGGTTGTGCGTTTGCATGGTGTTCCCAATACTATTATTTCTGATAGGGATGCTAAGTTTTTGAGTCACTTTTGGAGAACTTTATGGTATAAATTGGGAACAAAGTTGCTGTTTTCTACTACTTGTCATCCACAAACTGATGGGCAAACGGAGGTAGTTAATCGTACCTTATCTACTATGTTGCGGGCTGTTTTGAAAGACAATTTAAGGTTGTGGGAAGAGTGTTTGCCACATATTGAGTTTGCTTATAACAGGTCTATTCACTCCACAACCAAGTTAAGTCCGTTTATGGTAGTCTATGGTTTCAATCCTCGTGCTCCAATTGATTTTGCTACCTTTACCACATACTGAAATTGTGAACTTAGATGCTACACAATGTTCTGAATTTATTCTTAAGTTGCATGAAACTACTAAGTTACAAATTGAAAAAATGAATGAAAAGTATTGCATTGCTGCTAGTAAAGGTACGAAGGAGGTAAAATTGGAACCCGGTGATTTGGTGTGGGTTCATTTGAGAAAAGATAGGTTCCCAGATTTGAGAAAGTCCAAAATCATGCCACGTGCTGCTGGACCTTTTAAGGTTCTTGAGAAGATAAATGACAATGCATATAAACTTGAGTTGGCTCCCGAGTTTGGGGTTAGTCCCACATTTAACATTTCAGATTTGAAGCCATCCTTGGGAGAAGAAGATGAGCTTGAGTCGAGGACGACGCCAATGCAAGAGGGGGAGGATGATGTGGACATCACTCCTGCAGATATACACAACACTCACATGGTAGACATGCAAGGTCCAATTACTAGAGCTCGAGCACGAAAATTGAATTTAGAGGTGAGCTCATTCCTGAACAATTCTTTATATGTGAATTTTGAGAGTATGTTGCTACCTAATGGATTAATTATGATTAGGAACCATGGAGAGGACATGGAGATACATGGAGAGGGGTTTGGAGGCGTGGAGGACCAGAAAATACGCCAACAAGAAGTTAGAGACCGAGCCCAACTCAAACTCGAGTCCAACTCGGGCCCAGGAGCAGTCCACCTTAAAATGGATGCACAGGAGGCATACGGACTCCGTTTTTGACGTTCTACATATGCACGGAAATCTGAGAGGATAAACTTTCCAATGGAACTGGCCCCACATCAAAATTCCGTTGGAGTCGACGGGAAACATGGAAACAATATAAAGTTTAGAGTCTGTCAGGGTGTTGCATCACCTAGTTGGGCCATTGGGCCTTGTATCGAGTTGAAGTCCATTATGTACGTGTATTAGGGTTAGGTCACGACCCCAGCACCCGCTTGGTCGTCCTCCACCTCCTTTATACCCCCTAGCCGCCGTCACAAACAGCTGGGTTTTTCTTAGTTACAATCTGTCATTGAACAGTTTGCCGATCATCGGTTGTGAGACCCCAAATTCGTGATCAATTCAGTTTTGATTGCAACTTTTATGTTCTTGCTTGTGTTCTTGATTGCGCTTGCAGGGATAAGCCTTTGTGGCGAGGTCATTCGTGTGACACGGGTGATAACAAACGGAGCAGTGGTGTAGTGATTACGGGGTTTTGTACGTTCGGAGCCTTGGATCATCAACGTCGAGATCTCCACCCAATCAAGTTTACCCTACCTCTCGGAAGATCGGGACTCATCCTCCTATCAAATACTCCAAGCCTTGGTGCAGCAAGGCATAATTCATCAAACACGACAGGTCGTTCCACCTCGGAACGCCCAGTTGGACTTCTTGGCGACTCAACCGCCAATCTTCACGGAAGCTACCGAACCCGTGGAAGCGGATCAGTGGCTTCGGGTTATGGATTCCAAATTTGGAGTGTTCAAGTGTAGTGAACATCAGAAGACGTATTTTGCCGCTCAACAACTCCATGGAGCCGCCGGAAATTGGTGGGCTGAATATCTTTCCACCATTCCGGAAGGCCATCAAGTGGAATGGGCGTAATTTCGTGAAGTTTTCCGTGCTTGTCACATTCCTACGTGTATTATCAAGACCAAGCGGGAGGAATTCAGGAAGTTGAAGCAAGGGTATATGAATGTCCTTGATTATGTCAAACGGTTCAACCATTTGGCACAATATGCGACCAATTATGTGACGACCGAAGCTGCAAGGTATGATTACTTCTTCAATGGACTGAGTGCCATCTTAAGGGAGAAGTTGGCTTTGTTCAATCAAGGAAATTACATCGAGTTGGTCAGTGCGGCCATCCTGCAAGAACAAACAACACTCGAGTGTCAATAAGAGAAGAGGGACCGGTGTGATGTGCAAGAAGACACAACTATTGTTCCTCGTAAATACCGTTTGGTGTATCACTCACCATCCGCTGAAATATGTCGACCACCCGTAAGACCAACTTATCAAAGAATTTTGGTTCAAGAACCAAGCTTGAAGAACCTCTGGTGTATCATAGCTGCAGCTAAAACCCTCAATTTCCCAATCTCAGGTCAGTGAAGAACCGAAGAAATATCCGTGTTCTTATTGCTGCCATTTTGGGCATTTTACTCAAGAATGTCGGAAGAAGTTTTTAACAGCGGACAACCATCATCATCAGGTGGTATTCCACCACGTGCTCAAGTCGACATCACAGCATTGCAATCCGGGAGTTTGCAACATCTTGCCATTGAGGATGTCCCGGAGGGAGCACCGGTGTTAGCGGGAATGTTCACTATCAAAGACATACCCGTGCTCATACTTTTTTATTCCAGTGCTACCCATAATTTTAACAGCAAATCATTTGAAACAAAGTTCATTTGAGCTTTGTACAAATAAAAGCCTATTTGGTCAATTTTAGAGCTTCTATGGAATCCCAGGGGTTTTCATGGTTCCAACCATTACTTTATGGAAACTAGAATTTAATATGGTTCTAATGGAATTGGTTTCATGTCATTTGAAGAATCCTAGAGGAAGTTATGCCCTAAACAAGATTTGAGAAAATCTGAAAAAAAATCTGTACATTTTTCTATTTTCTCAGGGCAGTTCATTTAATCACACCATTAGGGGGACTAAATGAACTTGGATGAGTCTGAAAATTTTAATGAGACTCCAGGATTTTCCAATGAACCTCTCAACCAAATTTCAGTATTTTTCACAAAGTAACTCTCCAGATAAAATTCCTAACAGTTTGGAATTTAGGGATTTAATTCTGGAAAACTGTTAACTTTCGTGAGCTGAAATTTGTATTGCTGGAAAGTACTCAAAATTCTGAGTTCAGATAAATTTGGTTCACTAAATGTGGAGCTTCGTAGAAAAAGTTATGTGCATTTGAAGTTTGCACTAAAACTGGAAATTCCTAAAATGTTTAAACTCTGCGGGTGGGGCCCACTCTTTAAACCGGCCCACTGAGAATGCGGCTACTCCGTGGCCTACGGGGTTTTACCCGTGCTACCGCACCGAATCCTGGCCGCAAATGGATCCCCGTGGGAGAACAGAGGCTGACCGGTGGACCCGGCCCTCCCTTCGTCTACCTCGCGCCATCCCGCGACTCCCGCGGCGGCGCTTCGCCGGAGCTCCCGCTGCCGGGCGTTCTGCCGCCCTACCTTCGACGAAACTTGCCGCCTGTGCCTAACTTGGCTCGGAGAACACACTGGTGTCCTCACCGAAGCTCAGCAATGGCCGGAACCATGCCCGCGACGGTGACAGCGGCTCTCCCTACTCCGGCGATGTCGCCCGGGCTACTCAGGGCCTTATTCTTCAAACGGTTTGCTCCTACAGCTCCGCTGTGGCATGCTGAGCACGAATATGAGCTCGGTTAGCCATGGAAACGACCGGAGCTACGTGCACACCGTCGACCTAGGCCCGATATCGGGTGTGAGCTGAAAAACTCGATAACCAGAGTCTATACTCAACGGCTCTTCGTACTTTTTGATCCTAAATGGTCGTGGCAGGGTGTAGATCATGTGTGTAGCTCGGTATACCCGGTGATGAGCTAATACCCGTGAATTTCTGGATTTGGTACAGCTCGGCCCTAAGAACACAGAAACATTCCCTGGGAAAATTCTCCCACGACAGTGCATGATATGATGAACGGTTTGGACGAGCAGGACCAGCACCTTAGGGCGGTTGTTTCTTGTGTTGATCATTGGGCACGAGGGAGCCTGTATTGTCCGGGTGCCGGCGATCAGAGGGCGGCAAACACCGAGCGCGTCGCTGCGGTTGTGTGCGATGGAACAGAGAGGACGAGGGAAAGTTCACTCAGACCAGCGGTGCAAGCACATATTTTGTAGCCGGCGCCCTCATCCCTCGAGCAGGAGGTGGCTCAGCGACCGCTTTGGTGCGGGGTTTCGCCCGTGCGCTGGCGATCGCAGAGATGTTCGACCCAGGGCCTGAGTCGGTTCGGTCTCTGTGAGGCTGACCAGTGGGTCCCTTCCCCCTAATTCATTTTCTGATTTTTCCTTTCTGTTTTTTCTGAAAATATCCCCAGCTACTCACAATTGAATGTGAGACTTAATCACCAAGTCACAGTTTGAATTTGGTTTTCCCAAATTTGAAATTTGTTTGGCTAAATTTACTTCACATTTGAACTGAACTTCAAATTCAGTTTTGAATTATTGTAAATTTAGCCCCCGACAAGATAAACTCCAATGGGGATGAAAATTGGTGGACTAACTCAGAAAAATGTGCTGAGTTTGAATATGAAGCCAACTTTTGAATTTAGGTGATGAAAGTTTCTGCAATTTGAATTTACATTCAAATTGGCCTCTTTTTCAAATGCCTCCAAATATGCCTCAAATGTGTTGGATTTGCATGAAATTTGGGCTGAGCCTCCCCAAGAATACATAAGGTCTAGGGGTGAGCTCAACCTCTCATGTTCATGTGTAGAAATCCTACTTTGTGAAAGTTAGGGCTTTCCCCTCTAATCACCCTTTTGATGGAGGTTACTTGCTCTTCACAAATCTTCATAAGATATCCACAACAAAAGCTGTGGTGTTGTGAGGTGATGAAAAATTTTTGCAAGTCCCTTTTTCTGGGCTTTTACACTCAATGTGATTACAACAATTCCATATGTTGTTTTAACTAATCTGCCTTTACCACCTAGATCTTAAACTTTCCTATGCTGAAAAGTGGACTTCTTGTGAAGTAAAAAATGTCCTGAGTCCATAGGAATTGGTTTTACCGTTTTTGGAGTTTCCTACATGGAGATATAGATTTTACAAAGTAGGTAAAAAGGCTGAAAATGTTTTTGTTTTTTTCCTTTTTTTCAGAGACATAAAGGATTCAAACAACATTTGGCCAAGCAAATTAGGTCCAATGACTCTGAAAATTTTACTGTAGTCCAAGTATATTTAGGGGAATGTCCTGCCCAAAATTGGGAATTTTCCAAATAACAGAACTCCTGGAATAAATGCTACCTAATTTTCTTTAAATGAATTAATGAGCCAAATCCATGGATTTTCATAAATATTGGTATGCACCCCTGGATAGTACTCACTGACAGGAATCCAACAAAATTTATTTGACAATTTTGGGACAATTCTACACCAAATTATTGCTATTGGAAGTTTGAACTAACACTGAAATTCCTGGAAATGTTTAAAATCCTGACAGTGGGTTACACGCTACAGTGCTTCTCCTACCTCGCGCCAAACAGAACCGGGCAGCGGCGGTCTCCGGCGAGGGTTGCCAGAATGGCCTTCCCGGCCACCTCCGGAGCTAAAACTCGCCGCCCTCCATTATTCACCATGCTGAACTCGTTTGAGGGATCGCCGGCTGCCGGAGATGACCGGAAATGGGTGCGTGACGGCGGCAGTCCCGATTAGGGTTCCGGCGAAGTCGGCCGAGCTCATTCCTACCTCAAACGATCGGTTTTTGGGCTCTAAAGCACCAGGGAAGCACGGGGAATCTAGATATGGATGCACATATGGCCGGGGAGCTCTCCAGCCACGTCGTCACCGTGCGGCCGACGCATTTGGACAATCTGAACATGAATCATTTGAAAAGATTCAAATTTGTGTTTAAATTTCCCTCCACTCTACTCATAGAGGATGTGCACATGAGTGTAATTTAGAGAGTGAAGTTCTTTCCCTATGTTAACATGTGTTGAGCATGAGCTAACGAAAAAATTTTACTTCCTCACATGTCCATTGCATGTTTATCATCTCATGTGACACAAAATCAAGCTTTCCTTCCCTTAACTTTGCTTCATAAGTTGAGATGGAACTTTACAAAAGTTAGGGCTGTTACATTCCTCCCCCCTTAAGAGAGTCTTGTCCCGAGATTATAAAAAGAAAGTAGAAGGGAGAAAGACTACTGGACATATGGTGCTAACTGGTTGGGAAAATTTGAACAGAGAAAATCCTCGCTTTCTGACGTTGCTTCATCAGCGGTGTGGTTGCTCCACAAGACTTTGTAAAATCGCAATGTCCGATTTCTTGTGGCGTGAGTCTTCTTGTCGATAATCTGGATCGGATACTCAGAATAAGTGAGATCCGGTTGAAGATCTTCAATGTTCTCCATACAAACTGCAGCTGGGTACTTAAGACATTTTCTCAGCTGAGAGACGTGGAAAACATTGTGAATACCCCGAAAGTGACGCCGGTAACTCCAGACGATAGGCCACGGGTCCGCATAATTCGACGACGGGAAACGCCCCAATGAATCACAGAGCGAGTTTTCCCTTCACTCCGAAATGATGAATCCCTTTCATCAGAGAGACATGAAGATAAACGTGGTCTCCGATGTCAAAGTGGAGAGGTCGACGTCTTTTAACTACATAGCTTTTCTGCTGAGATTGAGCAGCCTTTAAGTTGGCTTGAATCACTCAAACTCATTCCTCGGCTTCATTCACAAGATCAATTCCATACACCACTCTCTCGCTGGACTCACACCAATTCGGTGGTGTGCAGCACTTCCGGCCATAAAGAGCTTCATACGGGGCCATTTTGATGCTGGATTGATAACCCTTATTATTTGAGAATTCTGCTAACGGTAGGTGATCAACCCAATTCTTCCCATGATTGATGACACATGCCCTTAGCATATCCTCCAGAACGTGATTCGCCCATTCTATTTGACCATCAGTTTGCGGATGATATGCTGAACTCCGAATTAATTTGATTTCCAATGAAGCATGTAGTTGCTACCAAAATCTAGATACGAATAACGCACCTTGGTCAGAGACTATGGTGCGGGGGACCCCGTGAAAACACACGATTCTTGAGATGAACAGCTCGGCATATTTCTTTGCCACATATTTAGTATGGACTGGAATAAAATGAGCTGTCTTGGTCAAACGATCGACGATTACTCAAATAGAATCATGTGTGTTGCTCAATATGGGTAATCCAATGATGAAGTCCATACTTATGTCTTCCCACTTCCACGCTGGAACCTTCAGCGGTTGAAGTGGTCTGGCTTTATGCATATGGTCGGCTTTAACCCGCCGACACGTATGACACTCGGATATGTATTTTGCAATCTCCCTTTTCATCTGTGTCCACCAGAACTTAGTTTTTAAATGCCTGGTACATCTTGTTGCTTCCTGGATGAATGGAGTACTTGGATAAATGAGCTTCATCCAATATTTTCCTCTGCAGTTTCATATTCTGGGTACAACTCTTCGGTTGTTAAACCAGAGAGTACCCTCTTCATCCTTGCGGAACATCTTCAATTCACCACTGTCCACTCGCCAACGGATGTGAGACATACCCCTGCCTCTCTTCTGAGCCTCTACAATCTCATCACGGATTGTAGGAATGAGAGCGAGATTGAATAGCGAACCGTTCCTTCTTCATTTGCAGCCATGGCTAAATTGTGAACATGGGCTTTCCGACTAAGTGTGTCAGCAACCACATTCGCTTTGCCCGGATGGTAATGAATTTCAAGTTCATAATCCTTGATTAATTCGAGCCATCTTTGCTGCCTCATATTCAGTTCTTTCTGTTGAAGATGTACTTCAAGCTTTTATGGTCAGTGTAGAGATGTACAAGATTGCCTAGTAGATAATGTCTCCACATTTTCAGTGCAAGGACCACATCAGCTAATTCAAGGTCGTGCGTCGGGTAATTCTGCTCAAGACCCCTGAGTTGTTGGGATCCATACGCGACAATGCGTCCTTCTTGCATCAGCACACAACCAAGACCAATGCCGGACGCATCACAATAAACATCAAATGGGTTTGTTGTGTCCGACTGGGCTAAAACTGGAGCTGTAGTGAGATACTTCACTAAAGTTTGAGAAGCTTGTTCACATGATGGACTCCAACCATACTTGGTGCTTTTGTTCAACAGCTCTGTCATAGGTTTAGCAACTTTGGAGAATTTGGAATGAATCTTCGGTAATAACCCGTTAAACCTAGGAAACTCCTCACTTCATGAACAGATGTTGGAGATTTCCAATTCAGCACTTGCTCGATTTTACTTGGATCTACAGCGATGCCTTCTGCTGAAATAATATGTCCAAAAAACGGCACTTGGCTGATCCAAAACTCACATTTACTGAACTTTGCATAGAGCTTCTGATCCCTCAAGCGTTGCAGTACAATACGCAAATGTTCAGTGTGTTGTTCTTCTGATTTTGTGTAGACCAATATGTCATTGATGAAAACCACGATGAACTTGTCTAACTCTAGCATGAACAAAGAGTTCATGAGATACATAAAATGAGCCGGAGCGTTGGTCAATCCAAAATACATGACAAGATATTCATAAAGCCCATATCTTGTTGAGAACGCCGTCTTAGGTACATCTTCTGCCCGGATTTTTATCTGGTGATACCCGGACCGAAGATCCATCTTGGAGAATACCTTAGCACCCACTAGTTCATCGAACAAAATATCGATACGCAGTAGTGGATACTTATTCTTGGTAGTGATAGCATTCAACGGATGATAATCTACGCATAGTCTCAATGTCTCGTCCTTCTTCTTGACAAAGAGAACGGAACAGCCCAAAGGTGATGAACTTGGGCGTATAAAACCTTTGTCCATGAGGTCATTCAGCTTCTCCTTCAATGATGGTAGCTCCTTCGGTGCCATTTTGTATGGTCGCCGAGAAATAGGTGTGGTTCCCGGTGCTAGTTCTATCTTGAACTCTACATTACGTTCAGGCGGCATGCCCGGTAAATCTTCGGGAAACACATCTGGATATTCACATACCACTGGAATATCCTCAAGCTTAGGAGCTTAAATCTGATGCACTGCCGCAACTCGTTGTGATGGATCCACAAGATTCAGTGTATTGCAACTGTGTATTGGGGAATTCAGTTGAACAGTCCGAGAGATGATGTCAAAGATAGCTCCATAATGTGTCAACCATGACATCCTCAAAATAACATCATTCCTTTGGCCCTTGAGTATGATAAGGCTCGCAGGATAGATGTTTCCACCCAAACACAAAGGTGCCCGCAAGACCATTTCATCCGTTGATATCTTGCCTCCGGGTGAGCTGATATGAAAAGGATGATTGACTGTGCTAAATGGAAGATGATTCTTCAGCACAAGGTCTCTGCTAATAAAATTTTGGGTGGCTCAGGAATCAAACAAAATGAAAATGGGCTGTTCATGTAAAGTGAACATGGCCGCTAAAACTGGTTCACCTTCTGCAATGTCCTCAATAGCAGTATAGTTAACCCTGTCAGCTTTTAAAAGAATCTGCTTTGAATGTTCATGGTACTTCTCTGAGCATTTGTGAGACGGCACACGATGGTGGCTCTGCTCAGCTCCACCATGGTCTCGTGCTACAGAAATCCCCAGCTCTCTACTAACACGAGGTGGACATAATTCGTGCGCAGCTTGTTGTGGTACGGTTACACAAACAACTTCTGATTGCTGTTGTTGAGGTGGAGGCTCATAATTGGTTAACTCCAGCTGTGGTTGTGAGAGTTGCACCACAGGCTGAATATCTTGCCTGACTGGCGAGTAATACCACACTCGATAGTTTGGAGGAACCTCGCTATCAATGTCCGGCAGTATACTTCTTTTCAGCTCCGCTTTGCAACGGAGATGCCTGTCTTCTTTAATAATAGCGGCATTTACCAACTCATTGTAAATACCGTTATTGAACAAGGCTACCTGATCCTTAAGTTCAACATTCAGACCTCGGAAGAAAAAATCACACTTCAACGATTCCAAGTCTACGATATGAGTGGCGTATTGATCAAGTCTTCAAACTCTTTGAAGTACTCGTACGCACTCCTTTCTCCTTGCTTTAACTCTATAAAGTCTTTATACTTTGTTCGAAGAATTCCCGAACAAATGTGACTTGCCCGGAACACATTTCAGAATTCATCCAACGTCACACGATGACCTTCCGGAAGAGTGGCAATATACTCCACCCACCAAGCTCCAGCTGCTCCTTGGAGTTGTTGAGCGGCAAATAAAGGCTTTTGGTATTCATCGCACTCAACCATATCAAACTTGGCTTCAAATACATTAGAGCCAATGAGCCGACTCCAATGGTTCTTTCGCTTCCAAGAAAACCGGTTGTTGTTTTGCTACTAAGTTCAGATAAGTACTTGGTGGGGGATTATGCTGTAGTGTCTCCTGTTGTATGCTTTGTTGCACCAACAGATCGAGAGACTCAGCCATCTTTCCCAAGATTTCCGCCAATTCGGTTGATGATGTTGGCACTTGGTGTTTTGGCGAATTATGTCCGCCGTGACTCGACTCATCAACCTCACCCTGGAATGAGGGTGATCCATACTGCAGGAGTGAGCAATTTATGGTTTAAATTAAAAGTTACAACTCAAATTGAATTCAAAAAATATTAACCGTAAAAGCATCACATAATTATTGCAGCACTACACAAGCTAACATGGGTTTTAACAATTCTGAAATCTATCCAACTTTAACAAGTTTGTCAAACCCTTAATTCCACGGCCGAAAACATGAAAGATAACTAAGCAACATGTTATGGAACTTAGAGAAGTATAGACATTCCTGTCCACAACAAGTCCCAAGCTAAATGGTAATGAGCAATACTCTGCTCAGAATGACCAGTTGGCCTTAATACCAGAATTTGCATATGAACATGGCAATTTCATGTCTCAAGTTGAATATAAAAGTTAGATATAACTTCAATATATTTCCAAGGAGTATTCAACTGCCTTCATATCAGTTCTGGATCAAAAGTTATGATATTTCAAATTGGACAGAAATCTGGAACAATTTTGACAACACCTCCTTTAGAAGTGGCTGTTTTGTCCATAAGATTTCATACAATTCGACTCCAGATCTGGAGAAACTTTGAACTACAAAGTCGTAGCACATATCATAAGATTTCCAACGGTATCTTACATGAATCTTAAAAAAATTGCTACAAGAAGTTATCATTGAAATACAGAAAATTTCAGAGAGTATTTTATGTCTGCCCTGTTTTTGGACAATTCACACTCATCTGAGATTTTCAACCATTAGGAGGGTTATTCTGATCTGGAGTTCTACAAAAAAGTTGTAGAAGACTTCAAAAACTTTCCATAAATGTATCGCACACATCCATTGGTTCAACCAAACAAAAGTTATGTCCTGTTCAATTTCAGCAAAAATTCTGCCAAAAACAGGGAAGGTTGTTCCTAAGTCTTTTAGAATGAATCTATACTCCCAGTTGACTCTTAGTTCAATATTGGAGTTCATTACCCCCTAATGGAATTCTAGACTCCAAATTTACCCTTTTCTTTGAAAACTTCCTTTTTTATGCAGTGAAGAACATATCACGGTACTACGTTTCCTTACCAAGTCAAAAATCCTAACTGGCTTTGTACCGGCAAATACGTCTCAAGAGGTGGCACTAAAACGATCACTCACACACGTTTTCTAAATGCAATGTTCTACTTATGGTTAAGGTACATGCAGAAAACCGTTAAATAGTGAAGCACACAAGAGGTTTGTCATTTCAGGCAGGTCCATATCATAATGAAAACATACTCCCCGTATCATTGCCATACGGGTTGTCCTTGAGTCAAGCCACGTCTCAAGGTACATGATCAGGTTATCCACCACTAGAAAGAGGACTCCGCACCTCTGCAATAAAACAGACCGGTGGAATAGCGCTTTTGTAAGCCTCATAGGACATGAAGAGTCTTAGAGAACATACTTCGTGTTACAAACCACACGATGGGGTCTCCTCCTCTTGCCCCTGGGTATGCGCACTGGAGGCTAGTGCATTTCATATATCTCTAAGACATGACGAGTCTTAGAAAACATATTCACTTCCCATCCATTTCTGAACAGAACATCCCACACTACTTTCCTCGTATGGGGGAGCTAACCAAAATTAATCCGCTTTCAGTGGTGTTCCTTACCATGCTTACCTCCATGTAGGTGCGTCGTTACAGAACTGAAATACTGAATATTAGCATAAGTCAGCTTTCCACTTAAGTAACTATGCTATTAATAGTCCTTATGTGGGCATACTATACGTTTCTCACTTCTATAATTCTAAGTTTTTAAAAATAGGCTCTTTTCTTGTGTGCTATTCCCAATGTGGCTCTGATACCAGCTGTCACGGGGACCCCTTCCCGTCTGGGGTCCGCGCTCCAGGAATCGCACTGTGTGGTGTTGTGCGATGCGGCACCCAACAGCATGCACAAAAAGATGGTAAAACATAGGAAATGCTTTATTCATCAAAATAAGATCTTTTACAACATATTGTACACACGCTGCAGAAATTAAACTGGAGAATTACTCACTCTCGACCCTAACTATGCCGAAGAGAAGTCATTCAGCCCGTGAACGCTTCCAACTAGCCTCACAAAAGTAAGGCAGCGGCTAGGTTTCCGGTGAGTTAAATGAACCGTGAGGTTCAACGTCTCACCAAACAACCATCTTCATAGCAAGCATCCTGCTACCTACAAAAACAACTATGAAGCAACCATGAGCACTAAGGCTCAGCAAGTCTTAACCGTCAATCCTAAACATGTAACTCTACAGGCAGGGGTTGTAAGAAGATAGGAACATGAACTTTATAAAAATAAGCTTGACTAAACTTGATCCTTATATATAAATTCTTATAGCATTCATTTTAGTGGTCCTCACGCCTCACAACACCGGAAGTCCACAATCGAACAAGAAACGCTTATCCCGATGTTGCTAGCCTAAGGTGGAATAGAAATTTAGTTGGCACTATATCTACTTCAGTCAAGCTTCCAATACAATGATTAAGCCATCAACAACATGTTAAGAGACTTAGTTCCTCTTCTTACTACGTCACGGCGCAGTGGGCAAGTATGCTCAATCCTTATCCACGAGCGACGGTGATTCGAATCAATAATAACCCGGAATACATGACACATACACCCGCCTCAAAAGACTCACAAAAGAGCTCTTTATTGCATTGTATGCAGCAACCTTTCACACGACACCCCGACAAAGAAAAACACTTCACGCCGAGTAGAATGGTCCTCTACGCGGACAAGTCGAAGTTGCCCGCTAAAGGATTTACACCTCCCACCTTCTCCATACCATTCCCATGCGAAGGATGAGTTTCTATGTCACGGTCCATCGAGTTACATCAATTTCATGGGTCCCATACCCTACTATATATCCGGTACAGCTCAAACTTGTCCAGCAGGACCGCATACGGCACGGTCCTTAATCGACACAGATGGGGCTAATACCCAACCTCCACATTGGCCTTACCATAACCGGCCCAAGCCCAATGTGGTCCCAGGTGTTGTCACACCTATCGCGGGTTGAGACAACCTTGAGCGCTCTATCCTACATAAACTCCCCGTTCCCATCTCACTTTTCATGAGGTGCTCTTATCATCAACTTCTCACGAGTAGACTCCACTACTCGACCTTTCTTGCGAGTAGCTTTTTACTACTCGACTTCTACCGGACTAACAACAATATTAGCCTAGCATCAATGACGAGGCAAATCCTACACTAAACCTTCTATCCAGGGTTATAATAGTCATGCAAGTGGGTTTCAAACATCCAATATATAATGCACAATATTAAGTCTAGTAAACATGAGGTAAAGTAAAAGCAAAAGTTTTATATGCAAACCGGGGCTTGCCTTGCTCAACGGTTTTGTTAGAGGCTATGAGTTTGTCTTCCTCCGTAGAATCCACCAAATGCGTCACGAGATGGAGATCCTCAACTCCGATTTGATCTCCTCGTCGAGCGTCGACGTCACGTGTGCTATTGAGATGATTATGCACATATATTCAAAAGCAATTTATAAAATGTTTCAAAGCTGTTGTTCAAGTTAACTACAACTAAGAGGAGAAAACAACAGCAAGGTTTCTGTTGTTAGATCTACAACCTTAGAGAAGAAAGTGCTAAGTGAAATGAAGGTACTATTAATCACCATGTGATTAAGTCCTTATATACAGACTTACACCAAAAGAATGGTAGCTAAAGTTCCAGAGGTCCAATGAAGCTGAAAATTTAACCACAGCTTCAAGGAAAGGTATGTAGGCAGTTGTGGGGACCACCCCGTGGTTCACCCATCCAGGATCGCATAGGTTGGTGCCGTGCGATGCGGCACCCAACACCTCACACGAAAAGAATTTAAGAACAACATACAAACTTTTATTTGATATAAAACAGCGGAAGTCTTTTTACAAAACTTAATTATACAGCGGAAGTTATATACACAGATACTCTCAAATCCTAACTAAGCAAAAGTGCAGCCGTCCAGCTCGGGGACACATGCGTAAAGCCGGATAGCTGCAACCGTTGAACATTCCGGCGTGGAAGTGGGAGGATATCAGCATGGACTTCATAGTCGGGTTACCTCTCACGTCTCACAAACATGACTCGATTTGGGTAATAGTCGATCGACTAACCATATCGGCTCATTTTATCCCCGTACATACAAAGTACGTGGCCAAGCAATATGCGGAGCTGTATATTGCAAGGATCTTGTGCTTGCACGGTGTTCCCCGCTCCATTATTTCAGATCACGGTGCGCTGTTCGTCTCTTGGTTTTGGGAACAGCTGCACGCATCGTTGGGGACCAAACTGATCCGAAGCTCCGTGTATCACCCGCAGACGGATGGTCAAACTGAACGGGTGAATCAAGTGCTTAAAGACATGCTACGTGCTTGTGCCATCCACCACAGAAAGAATTGGGATGATCATTTGCCGCTGGCGAAATTTTCTTACAACAATGGCTATCAAGCTAGCATCAAGATGGCGCCGTATGAAGCTCTCTACGGCCGGAAATGTCGCACACCTCTCAACTGGTGCGAGTCCGGTGAGCGAGTCATCTACGGCGTTGAACTTGTGAATGAGGCTGAAGAACGAGTGCGAGTAATACAAGCCAATCTCAAGGCTGCTCAATCTTGTCAGAAGAGCTATGCGGACAAAAGACGCCGCCCTCTCCACTTTGACATCGGGGACCATGTGTATGTCCGTGTGTCTCCGATGAAGGGAGTTCATCGTTTTGGAGTAAAAGGTAAACTTGCACCGCGGTTCATTGGTCCGTTCGCCATCATTGAAAGATGCGGACCCGTGGCCTATCGCTTGAATTTACCGGCGTCGCTCGCAGGAATTCACAATGTCTTCCATATCTCTCAGCTGAGGAAGTGCCTCAAACCCTCTGCTGAAATGCGCACAGAAGACATCGAAGTTCTTCAACCGGACCTCACGTACACGGAGTATCCAATCCGGATTATCGATGAAAAGACTCACGCCACAAGAAATCGGAACTTATGGTTCTACAAGTTCTTATAGAGCAACCATACCTCTGATGAGGAGACATGGGAGAGCGAGGACTATCTACGAACATATTATCCGGACTTGCTATCATCGTATACCCGGTAAAGCCTCCCCAATTTGCATTTCTTTTGGAATCTCGGGATGAGATTCTTTTAAGGGGGGAGGGATGTAAAATCCCCAAAAAGTGGTAGCAAGAATTTTCAGCTCATGTACACTTAGAAAAAATGAGGGGAATTAAAACTTTGAATTATAACGGCGTAAGTTCAAAGTGAGGATTCAAACTTCCCAAAACTTCCAATCATGGAGATCTAAATTCATAACTTGGATCTTCATAGTCCAAATATTCACCCTTCCAAATTTCAGCTCATTTGGAGGAGTTTCAATATTTGTTTGGGATTAAAAAACCCTCTAACCAGAATTTCAAATTCAGTTTCAAATTCCAATCCCCTCAATTTGCAAATTTGGTCCCACAAATGTGTTCTCCACATTTGAATTAACAGCCATGCCAACAATCAGAAATTTTGGGCCTGGTTTGCTATGTTTTTGGAGCAAGACAAAGGGGAGAATTCAAATTCATTTCAAATTCAAATGATCAAACACAATTCAAATTGTACACCAGAATTCAAACCATTTGAATTCAGCAAATTCAAACCTTATCTTTGGGGTGAAGTAAGGCCTTTAATTCTTAGTTGCTGCATGAAAAATATCAGAGAAAAGTTTGACTAAAGAAGGGGAGGTGGGACCCAATTGTCAGCCACACAAAGCAAACAAACCGATTTGTTTTCCCCTCGGACGATCACAGCGCACCAGCGCTCGACTTCTATCCACGCCCGAGGCTTTCCACCGTGCCACCTCCTGGTCTCCTCGCCACTGCTTGTCTTGATCACCTCACCCCGAGTGCCGCAGGTGCATTTCGCCACTTACAACTCGTGCTTCGGCCTCTGTTCTGCTCCCACGCGCGAACGCGAACCGCCGACGCTGTCTCGGCCATTTTCGATCGCAAGCCAGCGCTGACCCCTCCTTGCCCGAGTTGCCAACACAAAAGAGCAGCGCTGACGTGGGTACAAGGTAGTTCCCCACTTAGCTTTGACGCTTGGGGCTGCTGTTGGCCCTAATTCGCGGATCGGCACCAAGAACCGAAGCCACCGGCGGGAACCGAAGTTGGGCCACCGTGCACAGAGCGCCTCGGTCAACCTCTTCTCCAACTTGCTGTACAGAAAAGGTGCATGTACATGTCCTGGTCGTGTAGCCGGAGGCCGTTTAGCGATTGCTAGAACTGGTGGCGAGAATTTCACCGTTTCCAGAAACTGTGCACCGACGGGTAGTGCTCGGTCTAACCGAAAATTCATGGCGCACGGGGGACTTGCACACAGCTTCCATACTTCCTAGCGCCTCTCCTCGATGAAGAACCGAGAAAAAACATCAAGAAATGAGGGAGTCCTAGCTGTTTTCATAGTCGCCGGTGCAAAAGCACCTCGGGTCGCCGTGGAGCCCCCCGGTTGCCGGCTGTTTCACCGGCGGACGAGACCATTACGAGCTCCTACATCTTCGAATGGTGCTCTAGAGCCCGAGAACCGATCATTTGGTGGAGGGATGAGGATTCCCAACCTCGCCGGAGTTCAAAACCCTGCTGTCACCGGTGCGCTACGGCCGCCGGCAACCCTCCCAGAGTGTTCAGCATGGTCAATAATGGAGGAGCGGCCAGTTTGGGCCCGGGGGATGTCCGGGAAAGCTCTTCCCACCAACCTCGCCGGAGCAGCGTCGCGGGCTCCTCTCTTTGGCATGAGGAAGAAGAGAGAGCTGATGGGTGGGCCCACAGACAGAATTTAAACATTTCCAGATTTTCCTAATACAGTTCAAACTTTGGAGACCCATAACTTTGTGTAGAAAACTCCAAAAAGGGTTAGACCAATTTTGTTGGAATCCTCATGAGGAGTACTTCACAGAGAAACAAATTGCATGCTATGAAAATGCCCAGGAATTTCTTTAGAATTGTTTTTATTAAAACATTTAGGGATTTATTACAGGAGCAATTCTTTATGAAACATTCCCAAATTCGGGCAGCAAATCCTTTTCATAGTAACAGATCTCCAATAAAAATTTGGGCTTCATTGGGGTTCATTTAATAGGCTAAATTTCCTTCCAAAGTTCTGCCTTTATTTGGAAATTCAAATTTAAACAGAAACTTTTCAGAACTCCTATCCCACATCAAAAATTCATATCTCTCTGTTGGTAGCTCCAAAAATGGTGAAACAAATTTTGTTAGCACCATGGAAACTTACCCTAATCAGATCTTCCACTTTTAGCTATGTCAAAGCTCCTGATTTGGGCTCAAAAATTTAGAGAAGCCTTGTATTTGTAAGAATTTTAGAGACTACATTGTGCATGGACAATTCTCAAAATTTTGCTCAGATCATCCTTAGAGAGTCCAGTAACCACTGTAAAAATCCCAAAGCCAATTAAGGATCCTAAATAGCAGTAGCCATGAATAGAAGTTCAATTCTTCTAAGTCCTTAATACTTACACATATATTTTGTTACATTTCATAATAGTGACCGAAGTTAAGGACGCACCGGAGCCTTTGGACGTCCTCCCACCAGAAGCTAACTTCTTCTCTGACTCGCAACCAGGCAAGCCTCGGTTTGCACTTAAGTACCTTTTATAAAGCTTTTCATTTGTATCACTTATGTCTAGGTTGAAATGTATGCATTAGAGTTAGGGTGATTGAAACCCCACTTGCATAGCCTTTTTAACTCCTATAAAGGGTTGGGTAGTTTACATACTCGATGAGTAGAGAATGCCATGCTAATGTTTAGGATCTCGGTAGAAGTCGAGTGGTTGGAAGCTACTCGCGATATAGTACTTATCACACGGAATGAAAAGAGGTAGAAATGGCTTGGGTGTAAAAATGAGACCCAGCAGGGGGGATAGGATGCAGTGAGCAGAGGTCTCACGTGCGTATCCCTGTTGGCGTTGGTTGAGGACCATCCGTGTGTGGCCCGGCTGGACAAGTATCGAACAGTACCGGATGCATACTGG
Organism: Neostapfia colusana; assembly: GCA_030760725.1. Lineage (NCBI taxonomy): Eukaryota > Viridiplantae > Streptophyta > Magnoliopsida > Poales > Poaceae > Neostapfia > Neostapfia colusana. The sequence goes on from JASWHV010000004.1 coordinate 93,971,892, forward strand.
CATATGGGAACCAGGAAATCAAGGTAATTGGTTAACCTGGGTGCCGAGGCTTACCCAACCGTAAATAGGAGTGGGTTGAGGGTAGCAAGGTGTAAATCTGCCGGAGGGCACAGTCACGCTCCACGTGGGGACCTCCTGCCCGTTACGGATAAACCGGTTCGGCATTTGGGTTGTCTTTGAATGGTTGTTGCATACAACAGAGTAGGAAGGGGTGTGGAATCACGCTTCTGAAAGTGGGTGTATGCAACGTGTTATCCAGGTGTGTCTTGATTGCAATCACCGTCCCTCGCGGTTATTTGAGTACCCGCTTGTTCACTGCACCGTGACGTAGTAAGAAGTGAAATAAGCCAACTGAAAATGCTGCATTGAATTATTAATGTCTTGGAACCTTGTATGCTGTAGTTATAGAGCTAATTAAGTTTATATTCCACTTTGGGCATCACCACATCGGAGGAAAGTGTTTGTTGTTTGATTGTGGACTTCCGATGTGAGCGCTGCCTAAGGCTCATTAAACTGTTGCTATAAAACTGAAAGTAAGGATCAACATGTAGGCGTGTCTTTATTGCAATGTCCTCCCTATTTTACACATCCTTGCATGTAGAGTTCCATGCCTAGGGTTGTCGGTTAAGCCTTGCTGAGCCATCGTGCTCACGGTTGCAATATTTTGAGCTGTGTGCAGGTGAGAGTTATGAGGAAGGTTCCGAGGACGAGGCGATGCCCCCGTCGGGGTACACGGCCGAGCTGGAGCCTTGCACGCCGCCGTGATTCTCCGGTTCCATGCTGCTAGTGTGTAGCTTCCCCGGGCTGGACGGCTGTACTTTTGCTTCGTTAGGATTTGAGAGTATCTATGTCTATAACTTCCTCTGTATAATTAAGTTTTGTAAAAAGACTTCCACTGTTTTATATCAAATAAAAGTTTGTATGTTGTTCTAAAATTCTTTTCGTGTGTGCTGTTGGGTGCCGCATCACACGGCACCACCCTATGCGATCCTGGAGTGGGTGAACCACGGGGTGGTCCCCACAGCAGTGTGCAAAATTTGAGCTCATGTAATGCCACAATGTGATTACAACAATTAATTATGTGGTTTTAACTAATCTAACTTTACCTCCTAGATCTTAAGCTTTGCAAACCTGAAAAGTGGACTTTTTGTGAATTACAAAATGTCCTGAGTCCATAGGAATTGGTTTTACCATTTTTGAGTTTCCTACATGGAGATATGGATTTTACAATGTGGGTAAAAAGGCTGAAAATGTTTCTGTAATTTTTCCTATTTTTCAGAGACATAAAGGATTCAAACAACATTTCTCCAAACAAATTAGGTCCAGTGCCTCTGAAACTTTTACTGGAGTTCAAGTATATTTGGATAGATGTCCTGACCAAAATTGGGAATTTTCCAAGTAACAGAACTCCTGGAATAAATTCTAAAATTATTTCCCTTAAATGAATTAATGAGCCAAATCCAAGGATTTTCATAAATATTGGTATGCACCCCTTGATAGTACTCACTGATAGGAATCCAACACAATTTATTTGACAATTTTTGGACAATTCTACACCAAGTTATGGCTATTGGAAGTTTGAACTAACACTAAAATTCCTGGAAATGTTTAAAATCCCGACAGCGGGTCCCACGCCACAGTGCTTCTCCTACCTCGCGCCAAACAGCGCAGGCCGCCAGCGGTCTCTGGCGAGGGTCACCGCAATGGCCTTCCGGGCCACCTCCTGAGCTAAAACTCGCTCCCCCCCCCCCGTTATTCACCACGCTGAACTCGTTTGAGGGATCGCCGGCCGGCGGAGATGACCGGAAATGGGTGCGCGATGGAGGCAGTCCCGGTTAGGGTTCCGGCGAGGTCAGCCGAGCTCATTCCTACCTCAAACGATCGGTTTTCGGGCTCTAAAGCACCAGGGAAGCACGGGAAAGCAAGATATGTATGCACATATGGCCGGGGAGCTCTCCAACCACGTTGTCACCGTGTGGCTGACGGGATCCGGCGGTTTTCCATCGGAAAGAACATGGAATTATCCCTCTACACCTACTTTATCGTCCTAGAATTGATGGAGGAGGTGCGATAGCTAGTGAAGATCTCACGTGCAAAGTTTGAAAGGCTAGAAACAAGAATTACGGGCAATTTTGCCAAATTCCTACCTCGGGGTCGAGTTGTGCCCCGGCTAGGGATGAGCTTCGGGGAGAAGCAGCTCCAGTCACCGAGGAACTGAGGGGTTGGCTTGCTTGAACGTAACCCTGCTCGGTGTGGCCTGTAAAAGTCCCAAAACATGTAAATGGAAAACTTTAGTGATGAATGAAGTTGAGTTTAAATCCAAGAAATGGGACTTGCAAAAACTTTTGTTTAATCACGTGATTGTTGGCATGTGCAAGAGGACTTTAAATTCAGTTTGAACCAAAGGGTTCACTTCAAGTAAAAGAAGGCCATTTCGAAAAAGGAAATTCAAACTGTTGTTTAAAAATTTGTATTTGCAATGGCCAACTCAAGGAGCAGAGGGCATATTCAAATTCTTCAGGTTTGAATTGGTGAGAATGCAAATTTTGAGCGAATTTGGAGGTGCTTTGATAGGTATATCAAAGAGACTTGTGAATTTCATTGAAATTTGAATTCCAATTTGAAACTGAGGCAAAACTTGTCAATTTGCCAAATGGATTTTGAATTTTAGTTCCTCATAGCTGAAGTTTGCAATGTGCCAAAAGAATTGGAGATATTTGAGAGGGGAAGTGAGTCGGGTCGAATCACTCGCGCGCGCCACTGAGTCCCCGACGCCACCTCCTCGTGAAAACTTCTCGCGCTGGCAACCAGCTTTGCCATGTCCTTCACGCTCAGTGTGATCCACTCCCCACCACCCGAACCAAACGTGTTCTGTTTTCCTCGCCCACAACACACTCGCACACCGCCGAGCTCGCTGCCACCGCAAGAAAACAATCGGGGAAACCGCCGAACTTGTTCCACAGAGCCCCACCGAGCTCAAAAACGGCGTGGTAGAACTCTCACCAACCTCCTCGGTGCCGAAACAGAGCAAAGTTCGGTTCCCTTTCCTCGGGCACACTGTTCTTCGCGACGACCTAAAACCACCGATGATCGGGCGTACGTGGGCAGCTCGCCACCGAGGCTTTCACAACCGAGCAAGGGCACCCAAGGACGCCCCAGGGATCCGTGCTGCTCATCCTCAACCCTCACGTCAAGCCATGGACCACCGAGCGCTAATTTGAAGTTTTTCCTTTGGAGGGCGCAACCCGACCTTCCGGTACGAAATCAAGAAATTCTCCCTCTTTCTTCAATCTTTTGTCACGAAATTAGGCACAAAGGAGCTAGGCTAGATGGCAGCGATCTCCTCTTTTCAAACCTAGCTTGAAGCCGACGAGAGGCGACGTATTTTGATGTTTTCCGAGCGCAAAACCGGCAGTACCATTCGGGCGCATGGTGAAAGCCGGGTAGCCGCCGTTTTCGTGCTTGGTTGAGCTTTCGCCGAGCTTCCATAGCCTCCCAGGATGCTGTAAAGCCAAAGACCAGAGAGCTTGGCAGGCTAGGACCGCCGGGCGACAGTGCCGAACCTGTCCCGAGGCCGCCGCATGTCACCGACACATTTCCGGTTCCCTAGAGCCCACACCGAGCCCACAACTAAGTTTCCTGATCCAAAAAAACCCCGGGCGGCGAGTCCCCAGCCGGGAGACGGCCGGGAACGCGCGGCCGGCGAGGCACCGCCTCGGTCCGGCAAGGTGAGCGCGCGCGCGGGAAGAAGAGGTCGGAGGAAGAAGCAGGGTGGGGTTGGCCCACCGGTTAGTGAGTGAATTTTAAACCCAGATCGGATGTGGCTCGGGATCATGTGTGGCTGCGCACAGGGTAGCCCTGTAGACCGTGTGTCCTCGCGTTCTATTGGCTGCCATTTAAACAGTGGGTCTGGGTAGGTTTTCTGTAGAAAATTAATTCCAGATTTCAAGCAAAGTTTAGAAAATTCATAACTTATGCTAGGAAACTCCAAATTGGGTGAATCAAATCCGGTTAGATTCATATTTCAAGATCTATCCAAATGTGCAACCCAATTAGTACGAAAATTACTATTAAATTCTGGAAAATTCTTTAAAGGTTTTAAGCAAAGGAATTTTATAGGGAGTTTGGTTCATCCAAAAATCCTCAAATTTTGCCAGAATATTCTTTAGGATGTTAGGGCACTCCAGTAAAAGTTTCAGCTCATTTGGAGTTGATTTAGTTAGGATAATTCTGATTTAAGATTTCTGTGTTCAAATGAATACAGAAACAATTTCAGAGAATTTCCAAAACATGGAAATTCAGTTCTGGGCAATTATTAGATCCAAAAATCCTAGGAAAATTCATGCATGCTCCCTGGGCTATGTTTGAAATTATAGTTCACTTGAATTTGCATGAAAGTGCAAGTTTTTTCAGAATTAATCCCTTTTTGCCTAAGTGCATAGGGAATTGTTCTGAGTAATCTACTTAGTGAAAAATTCTAAATTTCGGGCTATAAAAGCCCCAAAACTTGTAAAAAGAAAACTTGAGCTATGAATAAAGTTGAGTTTATATACAAGAAATGGGACTTACAAAAACTTTTGTTTACTCATGAAAGTGTTGGCATGTGCAATAAAATTTTGAATTCAGTTTGAATTAAGAGGGTCACTTCATAAAGATGAAGGCCATTCTCAAAAGGTGAAGTTTCAAACTGTTGTTTAAAAAGTTGTATTTGCAATAGCCAACTGAAGCATCAGATGGCATAATTGAATTCTTCAGCTTCAAATTATGGGGAAGGGAAACTTTGGGCAAATTTGGAAGTGCTTTGATAAGTATATCAAAGGGGCTTTTAAATTTATTCCAAATTTGAATTTAAATTTGAAGCTGTGGCACAACTTGTCAAATGGCCAAATGGCTTTTGAATTTGGATCCCTCATAGCTGAATTTACAATGTGCCAAGATCTGGAGATAATTGTGAGAGTTTTTGGGATAAGAAAGGAGGTGGACCCCACCTGTCATAGTGACATTCAAACTTACCTTCGAAGCAATCTTGCTGTTTCCCTCGAGCGGCCGAGACTTTCCCCCGGATGACACCGGGGCGCCACCGAGGCCACCGCCTCACCCTCCCCCTCGCGCTGGCGACCTCCTAGCGTCGGTCATCACGTGTCGGCGTGATCTTTTGCCCCAGCCGACCCCCACTCGGGCCTATTCGTCCCGCGCCGAACACCGAGAACCGCCGCTCGAACAAACCTCAGCGCCGATCCTCGCTGGGCGCCGCTCGTCCTTCACACGGCCATCTAAGCTCGTGGAAACGTGCACAAGAGCCCACCAATCCTCCTCAAGCTACCCAAACCGACCCACCAGCCCTTGTGCGCGGTTCACAGCAAGAAATTGCCGGGGAGCTTCGGTTCAAGCCGCCGCCATGCCTTCTCGACGCCCCGGAGATACAGGGCGTGTCACACCGCAGGCTGAAAACCAAAAAGGTGTGCCACTCTCTCCTCTTCACACTGCCAAAGACCCTGGGCAAATTCATCCACGGTAGCCCCCGGAATTTCTAGAAAACCGACGAGGTGTCCATAAGCCGTGGTTGGGGAATTTCCCAAAATTCGTGATCCATAGCTCTTCTTTGCTCATACTGATCATAGAATTGGCTAGAGAACCCCTTGTGAGTCCCTGACATCAAAAATCTAGAAGAATCATAGAGCCTCGACGGTGTTCTTCGAGTTTTAGCTTCGGCCGCCAGTTTTTGAGCCAGGGCGCACGGTGACTTGGTAGTTGGGGCGCTTCCGAGCTTTGTTGCTTGCATGACGACCTTTGCCATGAGTCACTGGTGCTATAGAGCAAGAAAGATGCGAATTTGGGTCGGTAGGGAAGCCAGCCGACGTCGCCCGACATGGACCGAGGCCTCCGCCCGTCGCCCGACACTTTGTGGTCCTCTACAGCCCACACAGACCCCGGAAATGGCTTTCCCGCCCTCAAAAACCCCCAGGCGGCGAGTAGCAGGCCGAGGGGCGGCCAGGGAGTCGGGTTCCGAAGTCCTCCGGCAAGCTCCGGCGGCGGGATCGCGCGGGCGTCGAGAGGAGGAAGACGACCGGGGGCGCCGCATGTCAGTGATGATATTTTAAATCGTTGATCCGCTGCGGCCCCGTGTGTGTCCATCCTACACGTGTCAGCCCCGGGATCCAGTGTGGTGGCGCGAGAAAGGTCATGTGGCCCCGTGTGGCTCAGTTCCAGCGGCTGACACGTGTAGGATGGACCCACAGTCAGAATTTAAACTTTTCCCCGATTTATTTAGATTTCCAGATTTAGTTCAAACTTTAGAACCCCATAACTTTTGCTAGGAAGCTCCAAAATTAGTGATTCAAATTGGGTTGGATTCATAAGGTAAAACTCTATCCAAATATGCCACCCAAAATGCATGAAAACCAATGGAAAATTCTTTAAATCTTTTCAGCAAAAGAATTTTTGAGGGAGTTTGTTTCATCCAAACCTCCCCAAGTTATTCCAGAATATTATTTAGGATATTAGGAGACTTCTGTAAAAGTTTCAGCTCATTTGGAGTTGATTTAGTAGGGTAATTCTGATTTCAAGTTTCGGTACTTAAATGAATACAGAAACATTTTCAGAGAATTTCCAAAACTTGGAAATTCAATTCTAGCCATTCCGTAGCTCCAAAAATCCAAGGAAAATTCAGGCATACTCTCTGAGCTATGTATGGAATTGTAGTTCACTTGAATTTGCATGAAAGTGCAAATATTTCAGAATTAATTCCTCTTTGCCTAAATGCTTAGGGAATTGTTCTGGGTGATCCACTTAGTGAAATATTCTGAATTTTGGTCCAGAGAACATTCTTGTGACAAGGAACTCCCAAGAAAGTTATCAGCTGTCACACCCGGTTTTTCCGAAGAAACAACCAAGTGAATATCACATGTATGCCAGGATCATTTTCTCATACATGTGATGACAAATAGTGAAGCATCATTTATTACAAGCCAGGTGTCGAATATAAATAAGTCTTACATCGCAAATGTCTCAATGGACACTAATGCTTCATCACAAGTAAATAAACTAGCAGCGGAATATTATTCTTTAGGGCTCCATCACAGGCGTTGCCCGAGGGTCTTCATGAACCTAAAAACCTTCCTCGGGTCCAAAATCTTGGTCATTATACACCACCTCATTATCTTGACCTGAGCAGCAATATAAACCAACAAATATGCAAGGTTGAGTACCAATGGTACTCAGCAAGTGTGGGAAAATTATATCATGCATGGCTAGAACAAGGAGAGGTTGAACTCATGGTTAAAGCACTACGCAATTAATACCTATCACCTTAGCTTATTAAGCACCTACATTACTACACAGGTGACATGGTCCCAATCTCGCATCCCATCATCATAATCCAATAACCATAATCATCATTTCCAAATGTTAAGCTCCCCGCTTAACTTCCAAAACCATCAATCCTCTAATCATGAATAAGTCCAGGCCGCTCTTAACCGTGAGCACGGCTGTCAAGACAGTTTTGACTCTGCAGAGTTTGTACCACTGTACCCACAAGTAGTGATTTCATCCCCCGTCGCCGGGTGGACTAAAAGAACCTCCATTATGCCAGTGGCTATGATCCACATTCACACTTCCCAGGTGTGCGGCCAGGAGATCACTACGAAGCCTTTACAAAGGGATTCCCGACGAGCGTGGGCCCACTGAGGTTTCACCCCTAACAGCATACAAGAGGCTCCAACCCCGCTGCAGTGGCCCCCTCTTGAGCCTTGCGGTTCATATGGTAGTCCAGCTGACACCTACTCCCCGCACCATCCAACACACCCATACTACGCCGGGGATACACCTAATTAATTGGCCAAGCTGCCCCATCTCAGCATGTGGTTGGCACTGTAAAGCCGGGTTACATGCTCCATGAACCGGTCCTTAGGATCCAGGAAAGTACTAAACACAAACCCAAGTCTCGTGCACCCAGCACACAACCAAAACATCCAACTTGCCTCGATCCCTACCTCTACATAACTCACAATGTCTCATTCAAGAGTATGGTAATATAAACTGATGATCTCATATCCCAAATATCCCATACTAAGCATGGCTAAGCATATGCATGTAAATAAATGACATGACAAAATAAATCCCAACCCAAGCTTCAAGGAAACAAGGTAATGCAATTCTAGGGAAACTTCCTAGCATGGGTTTCATATTTAACTTGACAATGCAAATAATTCTATCTACACATCCTAGCATAGGATCAAAGTGGTCAAGGACACTTGCCTCCTTCTTGCTGCTCTTGAAATTGGTAGTCCTGATCTTGGAAAGGGTTAACTTGCTCTTGAACAGGTTCTACTTCATACCATCACACATAGCAAAAGAAAAACAACAATCATAAGACATAGTTCACACTTCTACTTCATACAAACCACACATTCATATTTATGAAATTCTTTCACCATTATATGTGTTGTGGTTACTTTATGTGTGTTGAGTTGTGGCTTGCATGCACTTTTAACCATGTGTATATGATTCCTACTTTTGTGTCCACCTTTATACTTACATACTATTTATATGGGTTTCCAATAAATTTCTTATATTCAACTACTTCACCTTTTTACTACAAAGTGTGTATGAAAAGTATTATTCTTCCCCATATGTGCTTTCATAACTTCTATCAACCCTAAACTGACTTCTTTGGATTTTAGAAACTCCATTTATCATTTGCTAGTTGCTATATTTTCAGATTTATATTCCTATGCATAATTGTGTATTTTATTATTAAATTAGTAATACACATCACCTAAACAGATTAGGTTCTGGTCCAAAATAATTTAAAATCATATTTTGACCTTGGCCTCTGATGTAAACTATTTCATAATTATTTTCCCTATTTTTCTATAACTATCCTTTACTTAAAAAAATGTGTCCCTATACTAATAAATGTGAATAATAGATAAAACAGATTTATTTCAGCCCAAAAAAATATTTTTATCTCACTCCAAAGTTTCCTAAGTACTGAGAAAGTTTTTAATTAATTTTGACAATTATGTTTGTCCCCCTTTTTAATTTTTAACCACTAATTACATATTCAATTTTCTAAATTAAATACTAAACAGGGCTAAAATAATGAATTCACCCCATTACAGGGTCTATAATATTATTTTCATAATTTCCAGGGGTCTAGCTGCACTTATCAGAGGTGTTTTTCCTAATTTCTATTAAGTCCAGGGGTTAAAACTGATTTTTAAATGAATTTACATGATTTTCTGGAGTTCCAGGGGCTAGATCTGAAGTTTCCGGGGCTAGCTCTCAATTCCAGAGAACCCCAGGGGGTAGCACGTAAGAATTCCAGTCTTTATAACACGGGGCCGACGTGGTCCGTCTGATTTTAAACCGACGGCTGAGATTATAAGATCGAACCGGTACGCGGGGTTTTAAAGTCTACCGTGCGATTTAAAATAAACGGCGCACAAGCGGCCACGTCGCTCCGATCGAGCGCGGGCGGCGCTGCCGGCGGCGCACGGCAGCGGGAAGCGGTGATCTCGCCGGAAAGTTTCGGATCCTCGAGAATTCTGCCTAGAACTGTGATCTTATGGCCTAGATCGGTAGAGGGGAGGTCAGGGATCTCACCTCGGGGGTTTTCTCGAGCTCGGGGGTCCTGGAAAGTGATCGGCGGCGAGGTCCGAGGCAAAACCACGGCGAAGCTCGTCGGCGCTGGATTTACACCGTAAGTCTTCAGGTTTTCTGCACCTGCAAAGTTCCCCGGAGGCGGTGGATCAAGACCAGCGAGTTAGATCAGAGTTTCCGAGCTTAGATCGGCCAGAATTCACCGGCGAAGTCTCGGTGCTCACCGGAGTGAAAATCGGCGATCGCGTGGGAAAAACTGATCGGATCGGGGGTTTTTATAGCCGGGGGAGGGCGGTGGGTCTGTTGTGATCGAGTTGGAGTCCTCTGGGACCAGAATTCAGGCGGCGGAACGGATTTCCCGATCAGTTAAGATCGCGCGCGCTCGGGGGGGGGGGGGGGGGGGAAAGTCCGGGGTCGGCGCGAGCGAGGTTGGGGATGACAGGTGGGTCCCACCTGTCTGTGTGAGAGAGCGCGGGCGCGCGCGGGGGCGGGCTGCGAGGGAGTAGCTGGGCCGGCTGGCGGGTTTCGGCCCACTGGCCGGTTTTTTTCCCGTTTTCCTTTTTCTTTTTCCATTTCTTTTCTGTTTTGAGTATAATTTGAATTCCAGTTTGAATTTGAATTTTTGCAAAACATGCAACACGTCCAAAAATTTTTAAATTCCCCTCTGAACATGGTTAAGAGTTTTGAATCAAAATTTGGGGTGTTACAGCTCTACCCCCCTTAAAAGAAATCTCGTCCTCGAGATTGGTGTTTCTAAGAAAACAATTCCGGAAATTGTGCCTTAAGCTCATCTTCCCGTTCCCAGGTGGCTTCCTCTTCTGAGTGATGCTTCCACTGCACCTTGCACATCCGGATTCTTTTATTTCTGGTGAGGCGTTCCATTGTCTCCAAAATCTTGTATGGTTGCTCGGCATAAGACAAATCTTCAGCTACATCCACTTCATTCATGGGTAACACCTCTTCAGGCGTCCTCAGGCATTTCTTGAGTTGTGACACATGGAATACATTGTGTACATCCGATAGATGAACCGGTAACTCTAGTTGGTACGCCACTTCGCCTTTTCTTTCCAAAACTTGAAAGGGTCCGATGTATCGAGGTGACAACTTCCCTTTCACCTTGAACCGACGAAGTCCTCTGATAGGGGACACCTTGAGATAAACATAGTCTCCCACGTTGAAAACGAGTTCTCTTCTTCGTACATCAGCATAACTCTTCTGGCGTGTTTGTGCTATCCTCAAGTTGTTGCGAATCTCCCTCACCTTCGCCTCAGCTTCTTGTAGCACTTCTGGACCAAACACTTTACTTTCTCCTGTTTGGTTCCAAAATAGGGGAGTTCTGCACTTCCTTCCATACAAAGCTTCAAACAGTGACATCTTCATACTAGCTTGATAACTGTTGTTATAGGAAAACTCCGCATACGGTAAGTTCTTGTCCCAACTCCTATTGTTTTTGAGTGCACATGCCCTTAACATATCTTCAAGGATCTGATTGGTTCTCTCCGTCTGCCCGTCAGTTTGGGGATGATAGGCAGAACTGAAGTTCAGACGGGTTCCCATGGTTTCATGCAACTTTTGCCAAAACCTCGAGGTGACCTGTGTCCCTCGGTCCGACACTATCTTCTTTGGCACTCCATGGTAACACACAATTCTGCCAATTTGGATCCGCTGTAGCTTTCTTTCACAGGGATGAAATGAGCTACCTTGGTTAGCCTATCAATAATGACCCATATTGAATCATACCCGGATTGGGTCCTAGGCAATCCCACGACAAAATCCATGCTGATTTCTTCCCACTTCCATTCAGGCACTTTGAGTGGTTGCAATAATCCCGCGGGTCGTTGATGTTCAGCTTTCACCAACTGACATGTGTCACATAGGGCAACATGTTCCGCGACATCTCGCTTCATGCCATACCACCAATACCTGCTTTTGAGGTCCTGGTACATCTTCGTACTCCCAGGATGAATGGAATAGTCGGAATCGTGAGCCTCCTTCAAAATTAATTCACGGATCTCCTTTACTTCTGGCACACAGATCCTTTTCCCGTGCCACACCGTACCTTGTTCATCCTCTCTAAAACCAGGAGCTTTATTTTCCTTGATGAGCTGTCTGATCTCTCGTATCTTCTCATCATTCTTTTGGCCCTCGCGTATGTCTTGCTCGAGTGTGGAGTCCACTTCCATGGCGATGGCTTCACCACTATTTACTAGACATAGATTGAGCCTTATAACCTCGTCCTTCAATTCTACGGGCATGTCCTTCAAGCTCAACTTATTGACCTGCACTTTCCGACTCAAAGCATCGGCCACGACGTTTGCTTTCCCGGGATGATAGTTGATGCCCACATCAAAGTCATTGATTAGCTCTAACCATCTCCTTTGTCTGAGGTTGAGATCTGGTTGTGTGAATATGTACTTCAAACTCTTATGATCCGTATATATCTCGGTCCTCTTCCCCATCAAATAGTGCCGCCAAATTTTCAACGCGTGTACCACTGCAGCTAGTTCTAGGTCATGTGTAGGATAGTTCTTCTCGTGCTTCCGAAGCTGCCGGGATGCATATGCCACGACATGTCCTTCTTGCATGAGAACACATCCCAACCCATTTCCAGAGGCATCGCAGTACACTGTGAAATTCTTCTGCATATCTGGCATAACCAACACTGGGGCTGTTGTCAATCTCTTCTTTAACTCCTGAAAGCTCGTCTCGCACTGTGGCGTCCAGGTGAATGTGATTCCCTTCTCCAACAGTTTGGTGAGAGGTCTCGAGATCTTGGAGAATCCCTCAATAAACCGTCGATAGTATCCAGCCAATCCCAGAAAGCTTCGAACTTCCCCGACATTTTCAGGGGTTTTCCACTTCTAGATATCCTCGATTTTGGCGGGATCTACGGAGATTCCTCCCTCCGAGATTATATGTCCTAAAAAGGGAACTCTCTTCAGCCAAAACTCACACTTGCTCAACTTGGCATATAGTTGGTGTTCTCTCAGCCTCTGTAACACCAACCTTAGATGTTTCTCATGTTCTTCTTCATTTTTGGAGAAGACGAGAATATCATCTATGAAAACCACCACAAATTTGTCCAGATATTCCATGAATACCTTGTTCATGAGGTACATGAAATATGCCGGGGCATTGGTTAGCCCAAAAGGCATGACAGTGTATTCATACAGTCCGTACCGAGATACGAAAGCTGTCTTGGGAATATCTGATTGCCTTATCTTGAGTTGGTGGTACCCCGACCTGAGATCAATTTTCGAGAACACACAAGCTCCCCTCAACTGATCAAACAAGTCTTCAATGCGAGGCAATGGGTACTTGTTCTTGATGGTTACCTCATTCAAGGCACGGTAATCCACGCATAACCTTTGGGTTCCGTCTTTCTTGGGCACAAATATCACCGGAGCTCCCCATGGTGAGGAACTAGGGCGAATATACCCCTTCTCCGTCAATTCTCTCAAATGATCCTTGAGCTCTTCTAGCTGCTTGGAGTCCATTCGATAAGGTCTCTTGTATATCGGGGTTGTTCCCGGTACTAGCTCAATCGCGAATTCCACATCACGGTCAGGAGGCATACCTGGCAACTCCTCCGGAAAAACATCTGGATATTCCCTGATAGTCCCGATTTCCTCAACTTTCACCTCCACTTGATTTAATTTAATGTCCCTCCTAGGCTCGTGTATCGTTAGGAACTTTACTCTTGTGCCATTGGGGTGAGTTAGTTCCACCGTTCTGGTCGAACAATGGATGATTCCTTTATGTTTGGTCAACCAATCCATACCCAAAATAATATCTATCCCTTGTGAATCTATCACTATGAGGTTAGCAGTAAATACTACCCCATTAATGTCTAGGCTCACTTTGGGACACACTTGTCTTGTCCTTATTTCTCCACCTGGAGAGTTTATAGCTAGGATATGGTTCATTTGTGTGGTTGCTAGGTCATACTTCTTAACAAACCCTTGAGCAATGAACGAGTGGGTAGCACCAGAATCAAACAGCAGAGTTGCAAGGTGTAAATTGGCAGGAAACTTACCAACTACCACGTCGGGTGCCTCTTGTGCTTCCTCCATAGTGACATGGTTCACCCGTCCTCTCACTACATTCTGCTGTTGTGGCGGCGCAGGCTTCTTCTTTGGGCACTTATGGGCATAGTGCCCCACTTCACCACAGCTAAAACATTGCACCCCAACCTTAGGTGCTTGGCCTTTGTTGTCTTGGGGTTGGTTCGGGGGTCCTTGCACTGCTGGTCGAGGTGGATATGCGGGGCGAGGCTGCTGCACAAACTGACGTGGCGGCTGTACAGGTGCTGCGGGTGGCCTGTAGTTTGGGTTGTACCCTCTTGGTGCTGAATAGGGTACCGCAGCACGGCTCGTCTGCCCCGTAGGTTGCTGCATCATACGTGGGCGGGTGTTGCTCCCTGAGGCCTGATGTGACCACCCCGCCTTCCTCTTATTCTCATTTTCCAGGGCCTTTAGCTTCATTTCCACCACAAATGCTCTGTCCACCATCTTTTGAAAGCTTTCATACTCATTGGAGGACATGGCACACTGCATCTCTGCGATAAGTCCTTCCACGAAACAATCTTGTTTCTGCTCATCAGTCTCTATGTCTCGTGGAGCATAACGGGATAGTTGAGTAAATTTAGTGAGGTATTCCCTCACCGTCATGTTTCCCTGCTGCAGTCCCAGAAACTCTTTCCTCTTGTTTTTGAGTTCACCTCTTGGGATGTAGTGGTTGCGGAAGCTACGCTTGAACTCTTCCCAAGTGATGTTCTCAGGGTCATGATGGGCAGCCACGTAGGCGGTCCACCAATCAGCAGCAGGTCCATTCAATTGATGAGAGGCAAACAGCACCCTCTCATACCCTTGGCATTGTATTATCCTCATCTTACTTTCAATGGTCTTCAGCCAATCATCTGCCTCCAGAGGTTCAGCAGCACTTGCAAACTTGGGAGGTTGAGTTCCTAGAAACTCACTCAACCTTGGTTGGCGTGGTGCAGCTTGTGGAGGTGGAACTTGATGCAAGTTGGCCACCACTTGAGTCAAGTTCTGGATAAGCTGATTTTGATTCTCCAGCATTTGGTGGAGAGGATCAACTTCTTCTCGGCGACCACCCCTGTCCTGGCCTCCAGAAAGATGAGGGTTGCATGCCTCATCATTGTTGTTGGCGGGGTTGGCAGCACGTCCTTTTCCTCTTCCGGCCATCTGGCAGAATCAACATATGTTAATTTGATACCATTTAGTATCATCTCACTACTTTCATTTGTTGGTACTTTGAGGTGTTAAGGCTTTGTTAAAATTTTACGAGGGTTTATATCTCACACCAAATAAATGCACTATTATTTCCTGTGGTTTCACACACCAAAGCAAAACAATCTGAAGACGAGGCTGTGGACAATTGCTCATGGCTTCCACAACTCACGTCACACACCAAGCATTATCACACCATTAACTACGTAACGACTCGACTACTCGACCCCTTGCTAGCTAGGGGAAAGACTCTACACTACTCGTCCTCTTGAGCTGGCTCCTCGGGATCTTCCTCCTCATTTCGGCTACCTTCTGACTCTGCTTTGGGTGGGGAGCCTGCTGGTGGAGAAGTGCGACGACGCCTGATTGCTCGGCGATCCGGGGAGTCAGGAGTCCATGGATCACTCACGGTGACACACAGTTCATTCCCATCTCCTCTTTCTCTCGCCTTTAAGCAAGCTCGCAGCAACGCCTCCGTTTCCTTCAGGGTGTCTCGGACATCCTGAAGCTCTTGTTGACACTCCTGCAGTCGAGTGCTGAGCATGGCCGCATCCTCCAAGCACAAGTCCATGTGCTCATGGGAAGTCCCTTGCTGCACCGGTGGGTACTTGTACTCCGTGGTACCACTCTCACGTTGGAGGACATACATGTACTCAGTTTTGTCCAAGTGGCGACGATAGATGTGACTCTGGCAGGTGATGGCCTCTCAGGTGACATCTCTCTCTGCGTCAACTTGTGTTGCTCGGCAAGCTGGAGAGTGGTGAATCTTAAGCAGCTGATTCTCGTGTATAATCCTCATCTCCGAACTCCATTCTTCCCTCTTCTCACGGATGGTCCTGGTGGAGTTATAGTGGATGATTAGCTTGCCCGTATTGCCGGCGGCTTCGAGCATACGTCGAAGACGGCGAAACAAATCTCCTACTGCCAATCCGTAGGAAAGGTACGTCACGGGGCGACTCTCCTCTCTTTCGGCAAGGGCAACTACGGGAACTCTCCCTCCTGTGGACTTACGAGCGGTGCGAATCATGCGAACCATCTAAAACAAAAGAATTTAAAATTAGGTTAGATAAATTCTCAAACAAAAATCCTATTTTGAATGAAAGTTGGGGTAAGATGAAGAAAATGACTCCTTTAATAACACTTTTCCACCCACACCTTGGAAAATAGTTTTTAAGAAAATAGGGCCCTTAAATACGTCCATTTCTACCTAGGTCCATGTTTCTACGGGCAACCTTGGCTCTGATACCACCTCTGTCACACCCGGTTTTTCCGAAGAAACAACCAAGTGAATATCACATGTATGCCAGGATCATTTTCTCATACATGTGATGACAAATAGTGAAGCATCATTTATTACAAGCCAGGTGTCGAATATAAATAAGTCTTACATCGCAAATGTCTCAATGGACACTAATGCTTCATCACAAGTAAATAAACTAGCAGCGGAATATTATTCTTTAGGGCTCCATCACAGGCGTTGCCCGGGGGTCTTCATGAACCTAAAAACCTTCCTCGGGTCCAAAATCTTGGTCATTATACACCACCTCATTATCTTGACCTGAGCAGCAATATAAACCAACAAATATGCAAGGTTGAGTACCAATGGTACTCAGCAAGTGTGGGAAAATTATATCATGCATGGCTAGAACAAGGAGAGGTTGAACTCATGGTTAAAGCACTACGCAATTAATACCTATCACCTTAGCTTATTAAGCACCTACATTACTACACAGGTGACATGGTCCCAATCTCGCATCCCATCATCATAATCCAATAACCATAATCATCATTTCCAAATGTTAAGCTCCCCGCTTAACTTCCAAAACCATCAATCCTCTAATCATGAATAAGTCCAGGCCGCTCTTAACCGTGAGCACGGCTGTCAAGACAGTTTTGACTCTGCAGAGTTTGTACCACTGTACCCACAAGTAGTGATTTCATCCCCCGTCGCCGGGTGGACTAAAAGAACCTCCATTATGCCAGTGGCTACGATCCACATTCACAATTCCCAGGTGTGCGGCCAGGAGATCACTACGAAGCCTTTACAAAGGGATTCCCGACGAGCGTGGGCCCACTGAGGTTTCACCCCTAACAGCATACAAGAGGCTCCAACCCCGCTGCAGTGGCCCCCTCTTGAGCCTTGCGGTTCATATGGTAGTCCAGCTGACACCTACTCCCCGCACCATCCAACACACCCATACTACGCCGGGGATACACCTAATTAATTGGCCAAGCTGCCCCATCTCAGCATGTGGTTGGCACTGTAAAGCCGGGTTACATGCTCCATGAACCGGTCCTTAGGATCCAGGAAAGTACTAAACACAAACCCAAGTCTCGTGCACCCAGCACACAACCAAAACATCCAACTTGCCTCGATCCCTACCTCTACATAACTCACAATGTCTCATTCAAGAGTATGGTAATATAAACTGATGATCTCATATCCCAAATATCCCATACTAAGCATGGCTAAGCATATGCATGTAAATAAATGACATGACAAAATAAATCCCAACCCAAGCTTCAAGGAAACAAGGTAATGCAATTCTAGGGAAACTTCCTAGCATGGGTTTCATATTTAACTTGACAATGCAAATAATTCTATCTACACATCCTAGCATAGGATCAAAGTGGTCAAGGACACTTGCCTCCTTCTTGCTGCTCTTGAAATTGGTAGTCCTGATCTTGGAAAGGGTTAACTTGCTCTTGAACAGGTTCTACTTCATACCATCACACATAGCAAAAGAAAAACAACAATCATAAGACATAGTTCACACTTCTACTTCATACAAACCACACATTCATATTTATGAAATTCTTTCACCATTATATGTGTTGTGGTTACTTTATGTGTGTTGAGTTGTGGCTTGCATGCACTTTTAACCATGTGTATATGATTCCTACTTTTGTGTCCACCTTTATACTTACATACTATTTATATGGGTTTCCAATAAATTTCTTATATTCAACTACTTCACCTTTTTACTACAAAGTGTGTATGAAAAGTATTATTCTTCCCCATATGTGCTTTCATAACTTCTATCAACCCTAAACTGACTTCTTTGGATTTTAGAAACTCCATTTATCATTTGCTAGTTGCTATATTTTCAGATTTATATTCCTATGCATAATTGTGTATTTTATTATTAAATTAGTAATACACATCACCTAAACAGATTAGGTTCTGGTCCCAAATAATTTAAAATCATATTTTGACCTTGGCCTCTGATGTAAACTATTTCATAATTATTTTCCCTATTTTTCTATAACTATCCTTTACTTAAAAAAATGTGTCCCTATACTAATAAATGTGAATAATAGATAAAACAGATTTATTTCAGCCCAAAAAAATATTTTTATCTCACTCCAAAGTTTCCTAAGTACTGAGAAAGTTTTTAATTAATTTTGACAATTATGTTTGTCCCCCTTTTTAATTTTTAACCACTAATTACATATTTAATTTTCTAAATTAAATACTAAACAGGGCTAAAATAATGAATTCACCCCATTACAGGGTCTATAATATTATTTTCATAATTTCCAGGGGTCTAGCTGCACTTATCAGAGGTGTTTTTCCTAATTTCTATTAAGTCCAGGGGTTAAAACTGATTTTTAAATGAATTTACATGATTTTCTGGAGTTCCAGGGGCTAGATCTGAAGTTTCCAGGGCTAGCTCTCAATTCCAGAGAACCCCAGGGCGTAGCACGTAAGAATTCCAGTCTTTATAACGCGGGGCCGACGTGGTCCGTCCGATTTTAAACCGACGGCTGAGATTATAAGATCGAACCGGTACGCGGGGTTTTAAAGTCTACCGTGCGATTTAAAATAAACGGCGCACAAGCGGCCACGTCGCTCCGATCGAGCGCGGGCGGCGCTGCCGGCGGCGCACGGCGGCGGGACGCGGCGATCTCACCGGAAAGTTTCGGATCCTCGAGAATTCTGTCTAGAACTGTGATCTTATGGCCTAGATCGGTAGAGGGGAGGTCAGGGATCTCACCTCGGGGGTTTTCTCGAGCTCGGGGGTCCTGGAAAGTGATCGGCGGCGAGGTCCGAGGCAAAACCACGGCGAAGCTCGTCGGCGCTGGATTTAAACCGTAAGTCTTCGGGTTTTCTGCACCTGCAAAGTTCCCCGGAGGCGGTGGATCAAGACCAGCGAGTTAGATCAGAGTTTCCGAGCTTAGATCGGCCAGAATTCACCGGCGAAGTCTCGGTGCTCACCGGAGTGAAAATCGGCGATCGCGTGAGAAAAACTGATCGGATCGGGGGTTTTTATAGCCGGGGGAGGGCGGTGGGTCTGTTGTGATCGAGTTGGAGTCCTCTGGGACCAGAATTCGGGCGGCGGAACGGATTTCCCGATCGGTTAAGATCGCGCGCGCTCGGGGGGGAAAAGTCCAGGGTCGGCGCGAGCGAGGTTGGGGATGACAGGTGGGTCCCACCTGTCTGTGTGAGAGAGCGCGGGCGCGCGCGGGGGCGGGCTGCGCGGGAGTAGCTGGGCCGGCTGGCGGGTTTCGGCCCACTGGCCGGTTTTTTCCCGTTTTCCTTTTTCTTTTTCCATTTCTTTTCTGTTTTGAGTATAATTTGAATTCCAGTTTGAATTTGAATTTTTGCAAAACATGCAACACGTCCAAAAATTGTTAAATTCCCCTCTGAACATGGTTAAGAGTTTTGAATCAAAATTTGGGGTGTTACATCAGCTCCATTGGAGCCCTGGATCAGTAGTGTTCTGTTCAACCAATTAGGTGATCACCACCCAAGTGATGAACCTCACTTCTCACTTGATAAGAGTACTTAAACACACACCCAAACCACTAGCACCAGTGTCATTTTAAATTCTTAAACAGAGTTCCAGTTTTAAACTTGTCTTTAGCACTTGTTAGCAAAAGTTTTATAATTAAACATGTATGCATATTCATAACGTGTAGTTATTAAACGTGGATAAGTGAAGATTTGATCAAGGAGCAAGAAGGGCAGGAATTAAACTTCAAGTCATCAACAACTAACTTCAGACCTATCTGACTTTAGTTACCTGCAAAACCAAGGCAAGCCCCGGTTTGCATTTAAGTTGTTTTCTAAAGTTTTTACTTTGTTCACTACTATGGGTCAAAGTTTGTATGTGCATTAGGTCAAGGATTGTTTTATACCCCACTTGCATAACCACAATTGAAACCTGAGGTCAAGGGTAGAATTGTGTCATCGCTGTAGAATAAGGCCATGCTAAATAGACTAGGGCATCCGGTAGAAGACGAGTAGTTGGAATCTACTCGCGAGCTATAGTTCAGAATATCATAAGTGTGGTTGGGGAAGGAAGCAAACTAAAGTTTACATTTCTAAAGATGAGACCGGGCAGAGGGGTTAGGCAGCGACAAGACGAGGTCTTGTTCGAGTAGCTCTGCCTGTGTCGGTTAAGGACCGATGCGTGTGCCGCGTCCAGGAGCAAGTATTGAGTTGTGTACCGGATACTTACTGATATATGGGAACCAAGAAACCGATGCACCAGGTTCACTGGATTGTAGAGGCATACCACATCGTCTCGTTAGACCTATGAGCCCTAGATGGTGTGACCGGTTCTACAGTTTAGTGTCCTGAGAAAGGTTGCCACATATGACGTAATGAAGGACGCCAGAGTTGGGTCTTCAGAGGCGGGCGTATGTGTCAAGTTATCCGGGTAGTGTTTGATTTGAATCACCGTCCCTCGCGGTTATTGAGTACCGCTTGCTCCCATGTTGGGACATAGTAATCAACTTGTGTGGAAACAGTTTGCAAAAGTATAATTGCTGCTATGATTATATTAAGTTGCATGAAAACCCTGTTTGAAGTAGAGATAGAGCAAACTAAATTTATTTTCCACCTTGGGACAAGTAACATTGGAACGAAGTGTTTCTTATTTGATTGTGGAGTTCCAATGTTGCTGGGCGCAAGGTCACTACTATTATGGCTAAAAATCTGAAAGTTAAGGATGAACTTGTGGGCGAGTATTTTCGCAAAGGACAGGCTTAAGTCTTAGGTTACGTTCATGTAGAGTTTCATGCTTTAGGAGAGACTGTTAAGTCTTGCTGAGCCTTTGTGCTCACTCTTGCTATATAAGTGGTTTTGCAGGTAACCCTCAACGCTGTAAAGAAGGTTGTCCGGTGAGACTCGGGAACTTCCGATTCATGTCACACTCAGAGAACCTATCCGCTGCCATGTCTTCGTGTTGCTAGCGAGAGGAGCCCGCGGGCTGGACCTCTTCTCGAGTGCTTCTTATATATTCGATGTGAGATGTTACAGACTTCCGTTGTAGCTACTTTATGTAAACTATTTACAAAGAAACAGTTGTAAGCTTCCTCTTTGATTTATGTAATACATTGTTCCTTATATGTGTGCTGTTGGGTGCCGCATAACACGGCACCACCCAATGCGATTCCCGGGCAAGGTGCCCCGTCCCCGTGGTACGGGACTGGCGGGGTCCCGTCAGCGTGGTATCAAAGCCGCATTGGTAATAGCGCACGGAATAAGGATCGTATTATAACAAAAACTTAGGATACGGTGAGGAAACGGTATTAGGCCCACATAAGGACTATAGTAGTATAGTTACTCAAAGTGGCATTGCTAACTTACTTGTTATAATTCTGAATTTTGATTATGTAACGACACACCTACGTTCTGGTAAGAATGGTAAGGAACGCCACTGAAAGCGGTTCAATTTCGGTTAGCTCCCCTGACAAGGAAAGTGGTTCAGGGATAGGTCTCACAGGTTGGTGTGAGACGCCAATATGAAACTCTTGGACTCTTCATGTTCCTGAGTTCATATGAAACGCTGATCCCTAGCGTGCATTAGACAAGTAAGTGGAGACCCCATCGCGTGGTCAGTAACACGAGAGTGTGTTCGTCTGGAAATAGACCAGGAGGACATACGCAGCGCTTGCCATCGGCGTGCCCTGCAGGGCAGTAGGTGGTATCCGTTGGGTTGATAACATTCCCAACCGTGATGACCCGTTCATGACATACTCGGGTTCCCCGTTGTGTGGTGTTGAAACATGATCACATGCCTTGAGACGTGGCTTAACTCAAGGACGGCCGTATGACAATGATACGGGTGTTTGTATTTATTTTCAAATATGGAACTGCCTGAAATGGAACTACTGTTGAGTGCACCACTATTGCGTGTTTTTCTGCAGATACTAACCACGTACGTATCCCGTGTAGTACACGTGTGCGAGAGACCGTCTTAGTGCCACTGATAAAACGGATATGCCGGTATAATCCGGTTAAGATTTTTCTTTTGGTGAGGCTACGTAGTACCGACATGTTCTTACGGTGCATCGACACCGTACTACACTTAATAACCGCTTCCCTATGAAGAAATGATTCATGAACTAACTGTCAACTAAAAATAGAAGTTTGAAACAAGTATTAGTTACTGAACTCTTATTTTAAGCTAAGATTCAAATGAGAGAAGGTCTAGGTTTCAAAGATTTAAAAAACAGAGTGCTCTGTTTCTGGCAGGAATTCTTGCTGGACTTTGACAGAGCATAACTCTGAGTAGATTTAACCAATTAAGGTGTATGATAGGGTTATGGAAATATTTTCAATTGCTCTACAACTTCTTTGTAGACCTCCAGAGCAGGATCACACTTTAAGTTGGTGAAAAGTCCAGTTGAAGGCAAACTGTTGAAAACCAGGACAGTACCAAAAACCTCTCTGGATCTTTCTGTTTTTAAGCCATAACTTCCTGTAGAAAAATCCTTAAGGAGCATATAAGTGCTCGTTGAAAAGATACTGAAGTTTACTAAAACTTTGGTATTGAACTCAAGTCAAGAATCTGTTGATAACTTGAGTAAAATTTGGAGTTTGTGTGTACTGGTCAGGGTAGCCCCGCTTATTAGTTTGGCGTACTTAAGATTTGTTTAAACATGAATGTGGTTATGCCTTCATAAAGTTCATGACATGTTCATGTTTTACTTATCTTTACTTACTACTGAGATAGAATTTTGATTGACTCAAAATTTTGTTTCGTGCAGTATGGTACGCACACATCCTCAAATGGAGATTGGAGGTTCAAGTCGAGGTAGGAATGACTCGACTTCATCACAAGAGCCATCGCCAACCGGATTGGCTGAGATTATGGCGAAGATGAATGAAACTCTCCAAACTATAGTTCAGCAAGGCGTACATCGACAAGCTCAACGTCACATGCCAACCCCGAACACGTATATGGATTTCTTGGCGACACAACCGCCGGTATTCTCTAAGGCGGCTGACCATTGTGAAGCAAATCACTGGTTACATGTCATTGATTCCAAATTTGGGTTGATCCAATGTGATGAATTTTCGAAGACCCTATTTGCCGCTCAGCAGCTTCACGGCTTTGCTGGAGCATGGTGGGCAGACTACCTTGCTGTCCAACCAGCAGGGCATCGTGTCACATGGGCGGAGTTCCAGGCTGCATTTCGTGCTCGTTTCATTCCTGCGGGCATAATGCAAACCAGCCTGGATGAATTCTGGAGTCTGAAGCAAGGGGACATGAGTGTTATTGAGTATGCGAAGGAATTCAATCGCTTAGCTCAATATGTCCCTGACTATGTGAAATCACCATCTTTGAAGGGTTATCATTTCTACCGAGGGCTGACCGCTAGGCTGCGATGTGAATTGGCTCAAGTTAGCCAAGAGAATTTTGATGAGTTTGTGAGCTGTGCTGTCACTCAGGAATATTATTCCAACCTCTACCTCAAAGAAAAGAGGGAGAGGGACTCATCACAGTATGAAGACAATCATCTACCTCAGAAGTATCGGTTGGTAATCAGTTCACCTTCCGGTCGAGAGATTCCACAAGAAGTGCAATCATTCTGGGAGTGTGACGACTCTTCTACTCCACAGAGGTCTTATTCACCTCCGCCACAGCAGCAACTTGTTTCTCATGCACCTCAGTATCAACAAGGTGCACCAGAATATTATTTCCCTCAAGAGGTTGAAGATGATCAAGGTGATTTCTCAGCTGAACCGAGTGCTGTCCCACCTCATATTGACAATGAACTCAACGTCAATGAAGCAACTGAACCGAGCAGCAACATTATGTCTGCGGGTCCAGTTCTAAAAAGGGATCTGGGACAGCCAAGAAAAGCTATGTCAAAAGTGGGGACGGTTAATTATGTGTCAGTCGATGATCTACCAAAGGGGGGACCTGTTCTTGCCGGCAGGTTCACCTTAAATGACAAGCCGGTTGTCATTTTATTCGACTCTGGTGCAACACATAACTTCATTAGAAGGGCAACGGTGATCCGGGATTAGATATCCACAACTATCACAAAAGGTTCTTACCTTATTCATTCGCCAGGTGGAGACATATCCACTAATGAAGTCGTCTCTCGAGCAACACTCTGTTTGGGTGGAAAAATTTATCCTACCACCCTCATTATTCTCGAAGACTAAGGGATCAATGCCATATTGGGAATATCATGGCTGACCTTCCATAAGGCTGTTCTGGACGTCGAGAACAGGAGCCTTCACTTGGACTCTCCACTTCACGGGCGTCAAACCTTGTATCTCGGCAAAGCGGTTTCCAAAGACCCGGAAGTATGTAATGCCGAGGCTTGCAAGCTAGAAGACATTCCGGTAGTCCGTGAATATCCAGATGTGTTTCCCGAAGGTCTTCCAGGCCTACCACCTGAGCGCGAGGTGGAGTTCAAAATAGAGTTGATACCGGGAACCACGCCGATCTCTCGGAGACCATACAAAATGGCTCTGAGTGAATTAGCAGAATTGAAGGAGCAACTCAAAGTTCTGATGGACAAGGGGTTTATTCGTCCAAGTTCATCACCCTGGGGATGCTCAGCTTTATTTGTGAAGAAGAAGGATGAGACGCTGAGGCTATGCGTCGATTATCGTCCTTTAAATGCTGTGACAATAAAGAACAAGTATCCATTACCAAGAATTGATATTCTTTTCGATCAGCTAGTGGGTGCTAAAGTCTTCTCCAAAATGGACTTAAGGTCGGGATATCATCAAATCAAGATTCGAGCGGAAGATGTCCCGAAAACAGCATTCTCGACAAGATATGGACTCTATGAGTATCTTGTCATGTCATTTAGGTTGACCAATGCTCCAGCTCACTTTATGTACCTTATGAACTCGGTATTCATGCCGGAGCTGGACCAGTTCGTCGTGGTATTCATCGACGACATCCTGGTCTATTCCAAATCTGAAGAGGAACACGCTAAACATTTGCATATTGTGCTCCAACGACTGAGAGATCACTAGCCCTATGCAAAGTTTAGTAAATGTGAATTCTGGATCAACCAAGTGCCATTTCTTGGGCACATTATTTCAGCAGAAGGCATTGCTGTTGATCCAAGCAAGATTGAACAAGTGCTGAAGTGGAAGCCTCCAACATCCGTCCATGAAGTGCGTAGCTTCTTGGGTTTGGCGGGATATTATCGGAGGTTCATCCCGAGCTTCTCAAAAATCTCCAAACCTATGACGGAGCTACTGAAGCAGGGCATCAAATATGATTGGAGCAAGCCATGTGAGGAAGCTTTTCAAACATATGTGAAACACCTCACAACAGCCCCGGTTCTAGCTCAACCGGATACAACCAAACCTTTTGATGTTTATTGTGATGCGTCTGGCATCGGGCTTGGTCGTGTACTCATGCAAGGAGGACGTGTTGTCGCATATGGATCACGGCAATTACGGAATCATGAGCAACATTATCCCACTCATGATCTCGAACTTGCTGCCGTGGTATTAGCTTTCAAGATGTGGAGACATTACCTATTCGGAAATCTGGTTCATCTCTACACCGACCACAAAAGTTTGAAGTACATATTCACTCAGAAAGAGTTGAATATGCGACAACGGCGATGGTTGGAGCTGATCAAAGACTACGAGATTGAAATTCATTATCATCCGGGCAAGGCAAATGTGGTTGCTGATGCACTCAGCCGGAAGTCTCATGTTCATAACCTGACCATTACGCCGATAGAAGAGGAAGAACCGAGTCTCTACTTGGTTCCATATGGAGCTCTGCATAACCTAGCTCTCATACCCACAATAAGAGAGGAGGTTATGAAAGCTCAAAAGCAAGACAAGGGCATGGATGATATCAAAAGGAGGTTGAAGAAAGGGGAGATGAAATGTTTCTGGTTAGATGATGAAGACACCATATGGTTCAAGGACCGGATAGTCGTACCCCGTGATATGAGGCTGCGGAAGAAAATTTTGGATGAGGCTCACTTATCCAAATTTTCTATTCATCCAGGCAGCAACAAAATGTATCAAGACCTCCGGAAGAAGTTTTGGTGGATGCGTAAGAAACGTGAAGTTGCAAAATACGTTTCATAATGTGATACATGTCGAAGAGTTAAGACCGACCATGTGAAGAAGTCGGGCCTGTTGCAACCGCTACAAATACCGGCATGGAAGTGGGAAGACTTAAGCATGGATTTCATCGTTGGGTTGCCAATGACCTCCCACCACCATGATTCGATTTGGGTAATTATCGACCGATTAACCAAATCAGCACGTTTCATTCCGGTGCATACCAACTACAGCGCCAAGCAGTATGTGGAGTTATACATAGCACGAATCTTCTGCTTGCATGGAGTTCCCCGTACCATTGTCTCCGACAGAGGATCGTTGTTCGTGTCCCGCTTCTGGGAACAGCTACACGCATCCTTGGGAACTAAATTGATTCGAAGCTCCGCGTACCACCCTCAAACCGATGGGCAAACTGATAGGGTGAATCAAATCCTTGAGGATATGCTAAGGGCGTGTGCCATCCACCACGGTAAGAGCTGGGATGATCACTTACCGCTGGCGGAGTTCTCGTATAACAACGGTTATCAAACGAGCATAAAAATGGCACCTTATGAAGCTCTCTACGGCCGGACGTGCCGCACACCTTTGAACTGGTGTGAATCCGGCGAGAGGGTAATTTACGGGATTGATCTCGTAAATGAAGCAGAAGAGCGGGTAAGGCTTATTCAAGCAAATCTTAAAGCCGCTCAGTCCAGGCAAAAGAGCTATGCGGATAAGAGACGTCGTCCTCTGAACTTTCAAATTGGGGACCACGTATATCTCCGCGTATCCCCTATGAATGGCATTCACTGATTCGGAGTGAATGGAAAATTAGCTGCACGTTTTATCGGTCCCTTCGTCATCGTTGAGAGGTGTGGACCCGTGGCATACCGCTTGGAGCTACCGGCAGCCTTAGCCGGAGTTCATAACGTCTTCCACATATCTCAGTTGCGGGAGTGTTTGAAAGTTCCAACGGAGATTCTCACGGAAGGCATAGCAGATTTGAAGCCGGACCTCACTTATGTTGAGCATCCAACCCGGATAATTGATGAAAAGACCCACGATTCCAGAAACCGGACGCTGCGATTTTTCAAGGTGCTGTGGGAAAATCACACGTCCGAGGAAGCTACATGGGAAAGCGAGGCGTATTTGCAATGCAATCATTCGGAGTTTTAGAGGCTTATGTTGAGTAGTTGTCCTCTCCACGTTGTCCTTAATCATGAATCTCAGGACGAGATTCTTTTTAAGGGGTAGGAATGTAAAAGTCCCAAAACTTGTAAATAGAAAACTTGAGCTATGAATAAAGTTGAGTTTATATACAAGAAATGGGACTTACAAAAATTTTGTTTACTCATGAAAGTGTTGGCATGTGCAATAAAATTTTGAATTCAGTTTGAATTAAGAGGGTCACTTCAAAAAGATGATCGCCACTCTCAAAAGGTGAAGTTTCAAACTGTTGTTTAAAAAGTTGTATTTGCAATAGCCAACTGAAGCATCAGAGGGCATAATTGAATTCTTCAGGTTCAAATTATGGGGAAGGCAAACTTTGGGCAAATTTGGAAGTGCTTTGATAAGTATATAAAAGGGGCTTGTAAATTTATTCCAAATTTGAATTTAAATTTGAAGCTGTGGCACAACTTGTCAAATGGCCAAATGTCTTTTGAATTTGGATCCCTCATAGCTGAATTTACAATGTGCCAAGATCTGGAGATAATTGTGAGAGTTTTGGGGATAAGAAAGGAGGTGGACCCACCTGTCACAGTGACATTCAAACTTACCTTCGAAGCAATCTTGCTGTTTACCTCGAGCGGCCGAGACTTTCCCCCGGATGACACCGGGGCACCACCGAGGCCACCGCCTCACCCTCCCCCTTACGCTGGCGACCTCCTAGCATCGGTCATCACGTCTCGGCGTGATCTTTTGCCCCAGCCGACCCCCACTCGGGCCTATTCGTCCCATGCCGAACACCGAGAACCGCCGCTCGACCAAACCTCAGCGCCGATCCTCGCTGGGCGCTGCTCGTCCTTCGCACGGCCATCTAAGCTCGTGGAAACGTGCACAAGAGCCCACCGATCCTCCTCGAGCTACCCAAACCGACCCACCAGCCCTTGTGCGCGGTTCACAGCAAGAAATTGCCGGGGAGCTTCGGTTCAAGCCGCCGCCGTGCCTTCTCAACGCCCAGGCGATACAGGGCGTGTCACACCACGGGCTGAACAGCAAAAAGGTGTGCCACTCTCTCCTCTTCACACTGCCGAAGACCCTTGGCAAATTCATCCACGGCAGCCACGGGAATTTCTAGAAAACCGACGAGGTGTCTATAAGCCGTGGTTGGGGAATTTCCCAAAATTCGTGATCCATAGCTCTTCATTGCTCATGCTGATCATAGAATAGGCTAGAGAACCCCTTGTGAGTCCCTGACATAAAAAATCTAGAAGAATCGTAGAGCCTCGACGGTGTTCTTTGAGTTTGAGCTTCGGCCGCCAGTTTTTGAGCTAGGGCGCACGGTGACTTGGTAGTTGGGGGCGTTTCCGAGCTTTGTTGCTTGCATGACGACCTTTGCCATGAGTCACTGGTGCTCTAGAGCAAGAAAGCTGCGAATTTGGGTCGGTAGGGAAGCCGGCCGACATCGTCGGACATGGACCGAGGCCTCCGCTCGTCGCCCGACCCTTTGCGGTCCTCTACAGCCCACACAGACCGAGGAAATGGCTTTCCCGCCCTCCAAAACCCCCAGGCGGCGAGTAGCAGGCCGAGGGGCGGCCGAGGAGTCGGGCTCCGAAGTCCTCCGGCAAGCTCCGGCGGCGGGATCGCGAGGGCGTCGAGAGGAGGAAGACGACCGGGGCCCCGCATTGTCAGTGACGATATTTTAAATCGTTGATCCGCTGCGGCCCCGGGATCCAGTGTGGTGGCGCGGGAAAGGTCCTGTGGCCCCGTGTGGCTCAGTTCCAGCGGCTGACACGTGTAGGATGGACCCACAGTCAGAATTTAAACTTTTCCCCGGTTTATTTAGATTTCCAGATTTAGTTCAAAATTTAGAGCCCCATAACTTTTGCTAGGAAGCTCCAAAATTAGTGATTCAAATAGGGTTGAATTCAGGAGGTAAAACTCTATCCAAATATGGCACCCAATTTGCATGAAAACCAATGGAAAATTCTTTAAAGCTTTTCAGAAAAAGAATTTTTGAGGGAGTTTGGTTCATCCAAAAATCACCAAATTTTGCCAGAATATTCTTTAGGATACTAGGAGACTCCTGTAAAAGTTTCAGCTCATTTGGAGTTGATTTAGTAGGTTAATTCTGATTTCAAGTTTCTGTATTCAAATGAATACAGAAACATTTTCAGAGAATTTCCAAAACTTGGAAATTCCGTTCTAGCCATTCCTTAGCTCCAAAAATCCTAGGAAAATTCAGGCATACTCTCTGAGCTATGTATCGAATTGTAGTTCACTTGAATTTGCATTAAAGTGCAAATATTTCAGAATTAATTCCTCTTTGCCTAAATGCTTATGGAATTGTTCTGGGTGATCCACTTAGTGAAATATTCTGAATTTTGGTCCAGAGGACTTTCTTGTGACAAGGAACTCCCAAGAAAATTATCAGATCCATTGGAGCCCTGGATCAGTAGTGTTCTGTTCAACCAATTAGGTGATCACCACCCAAGTGATGAACCTCACTTCTCACTTGATGAGAGTACTTAAACACACACCCAAACCACTAGCACCAGTGTCATTTTAAATTCTTAAACAGAGTTCCAGTTTTAAACTTGTCTTTAGCACTTGTTAGCAAAAGTTTTATAATTAAACATGTATGCATATTCATAACGTGTAGTTATTAAACGTGGATAAGTGAAGATTTGATCAAGGAGCAAGAAGGGCAGGAATTGAACTTCAAGTCATCAACAACTAACTTCAGACCTATCTAACTTTAGTTACCTGCAAAACCAAGGCAAGCCCTGGTTTGCATTAAGTTGTTTTCTAAAGTTTTTACTTTGTTCACTACTATGGGTCAAAGTTTGTATGTGCATTAGGTTAAGGATGTTTTATACCCCACTTGCATAACCACAATTGAACCCTGAGGTCAAGGGTAGAATTGCGTCATCGCTGTAGAATAAGGCCATGCTAAATAGACTAGGGCATCCGGTAGAAGACGAGTAGTTGGAATCTACTCGTGAGCTATAGTTCAGAATATTATAAGTGTGGTTGGGGAAGGAAGCAAACTAAAGTTTACATTTCTAAACATGAGACCGGGCAGAGGGGTTAGGCAGCGACAAGACGAGGTCTTGGTCGAGTAGCTCTGCCTGTGTCGGTTAAGAACCGATTCGTGTGCCGCGGCCAGGAGCAAGTATTGAGTTGTGTACCGGATGCTTACTAATATATGGGAACCAGGAAACCGATGTACCAGGTTCACTGGATTGTAGAGGCATACCACATCGTCTCGTTAGAACTATGAGCCCGAGATGGCGCGACCGGTTCTACAGTTTAGTGTCCTGAGAAAGGTTGCCACATACGACGTAATGAAGGACGCCAGAGTTGGGTCTTCAGAGGTGGGCGTATGTGTCGAGTTATCCGGGTAGTGTATGACTCGAATCACTGTCCCTCGTGGTTATTGAGTACCGCTTACTCCCATGTTGTGACGTAGTAATCAACTTGTGTAGAAACAGTGTGCAAAAGTATAATTGCTGCTATGATTATATTAAGTTGCATGAAAACCCTGTTTGAAGTAGAGATAGAGCAAACTAAATTTATCCACCTTGGGACAAGTAACATTGGAATGAAGTGTTTCTTGTTTGATTGTGGAGTTCCAATGTTGCTGGGCGCAAGGTCACTACTATTATGGCTAAAAATCCGAAAGTTAAGGATGAACTCGTAGGCGAGTCTTTTCGCAAAGGACAGGCTTAAGTCTTTGGTTACGTTCATGTAGAGTTTCATGCTTTAGGAGAGACAGTTAAGTCTTGCTGCGCCTTTGTGCTCACTCTTGCTATATAAGTGGTTTTGCAGGTAACCCTCGACGCTATAAAGAAGGTTGTCCGGTGAGACTCGGGAACTTCCGAGTCATGTCACACTCGAAGAACCTAGCTGCTGCCATGTCTTCGTGTTGCTAGCGAGAGGAGCCCGTGGGCTGGACCTCTTCTCGAGTGCTTCTTAGATATTCAATGTGAGATGTTATAGACTTCCGCTGTAGCTACTTTATGTAAACTATTTACAAAGAAACAGTTGTAAGCTTCCGCATCGATTTATGTAATACATTGTTCCTTATATGTGTGCTATTGGGTGCCGCATAACACGGAACCACCCAATGCGATTCCCGGGCAAGGTGCCCCGTCCCCGTGGTATGGGACTGGCGGGTCCCGTCAATAGCACACGGAGTAAGGATCGTATTACGACAAAAACTCAGGATACTGTTAAGAAAAGGTATTAGGCCCACATAAGGACTATAGTAGTATAGTTACTTAAGTGGCATGACTAACATACTTGTTATAATTCTTAATTTTGATTATGTAACGACACACCTACGCTCAGGTAAGCATGGTAAGGAACGCAACCGAAAGTGGTTCAATTTCGGGTAGCTCCCCTGACGAGGAAAGTGGTTCAGAGATAGGTCTCACAGATTGGTGTGAGACGTTAATATGAAACTCTTGGACTCTTCATGTTCCTGAGTTCATATGAAACGCTGATCCCTAGCTTGCATTAGGCAAGCAGGTGGAGACCCATCGTGTGGTCAGTAACGCGATAGTGTGTTCTTCTGGAAATAGCCTAGGAGGATATACGCAGCGCTTGCCATCGGCATGCCCTGCAGGGCAGTAGGTGGTATCCGTTGGGTTGATAACATTCCCAACCTTGACGACCCGTTCATGATATACGCGGGTTCCCCGTCGTGTGGTGTAAAAACACGATCACATATCTTGAGACGTGGCTTGACTCAAGGACGGGCCGTATGGAAATGATACGGGGCGTATGTTTTAGTATGATATGGAACTGCCTGAAATGAAAACAACCTTTGAGTGCACCACTATTGAGTGTTCTTCTGCAGGTACTAACAACGTACGTATCCCGTGTAGTACACCTGTGCAAGAGACCGTCTTAGTGCCACTGCTAATACGTATATGCCGGTATAATCCGGTTAGGATTTTTCTTTTGGTGAGGCAACGTAGTACCGACATGTTTCTTACAGTGCATCGACACCGTACTACACTTAATAACCTCTTCCCTATAAAGAAATGATTCATGAACTAACTTTCAACTAAAAATGGAAATTTGAAACAAATATTAGTTACTGAATTCTTATTTTGAGCTAAGATTCAAATGAGAGCATGACTAGGCGTCAAAGTTTTCATAAACAGAGTGCTCTGTTTCTAGCAGGAATTCTTGCTGGACTTTGACGGAGCATAACTCTGAGTTGATTTAACCAATTAAGGTGTATGATACAGTTCTGGAAATATTTCCAAGTGCTCTACATCTTCTTTGTCGACCTCCAGAGCAAAATCACAAGTTAAGTTGGTGAAAAGTCCAGTTGAAGGCAAACTGTTCAGAACCAGGACAGCAGCAAAAACCTCTCTGGAACTTTCTGTTTTTAAGCCATAACTTCCTGTACAAAAATCTTTAAGGAGCCTATGAGTACTCGTTGGAAATATACTGAAGTTTACTAAAACTTTGGTGTTGAACTCAATTCAAGAATCGGCTAGCAAGTGAGAGAGGGGAAGTTGCTTCGATACTCTGTGTGAAGGATCAGACCGAGTGAAGGATCAGAAGAAGGATCTGGCATCAGCAAATGTCGGGAACGAATTGCACCGAGCTGCTGTTGCGCGCTGAGCAACTGAGGGAATCGGTTGTTTGAGTGTGTGTTTCACATGTGGGTCCACGGCCCCTAAAACCCTCTCCCCTCTGTGCTTTAAGATTCCTGCACCGCCTTTGTCCAAATTCCACCAAAATTGGACGGTAGAACAAATAAAACATGAGGAATTTGAATCTGAAAAAGATTTCAAAATTGAGGATGTTTGGTTCAGAATTCAAATTCAAATTTGAACTTGAATGTGCTCTCAAATATTCCTTTAAATAAATGGTAGATGAGCCCCCAAAATATCCAAATTGGGACCAAAAGCTCTTTGATACATGGGAAATGCATTAGTGAATTTACTAGTATGCATTTGGACAATCTCAACATGAATCTTTTGAAAAGATTCAAATTTTTGTTTAAATTTCCCTCCACTCTATCATATAGGATGTGCACATGAGTGTAATTTACGGAGTGAAGTTCTTTCCCTATATTAACATGTGTTGACCATGAGCTAAAGAAAATTTTTAACTCCCTCACATGTCCATTGCATGTTTATCATTTCATGTGACACAAAATAAAGCTTTCCTTCCCTTAGCTTTGCTTCATAAGTTGAGATGGAACTTTACAAAGGTTAGGGCTGTTACAGTATCTCTACCAACCAGGTTGTGTCCCGAGCAGCTTTTTGTTTGGGAGGAAAGATATACCCAACATCGCTGATTATGTTGGATGGGCATAAGATAGATATAATATTGGGGATGCCATGGTTAAACCATCACGGTGCCGTTCTTAATATCGGTAACCAGACTGTTCAGATTGACTCGCCGATTCACGGACAACACACACTTTTTTAGACAGCGAAGATCAAGAAATGGCAGAGGCCTACCACATGGAAGTGATTAAACTTGAAGATATTCTGGTGGTACGTGAATACCCCGATGTGTTTCCCGATGATTTACCGGGTATGCCGCCCGAACAGGATGTCGAGTTCAAGATTGAACTGGCGCTGGGAACAGCACCTATTTCATGGAGGCCTTACAAGATGGCACCTAATGAACTAGCGGGGTTAAAGTAGCAGCTGAATGAACTCATGAGCAAGGGTTTCATATGACCAACCTCATCACCTTGGGGTTGCTCTGCGTTGTTCGTTAAGAAGAAGGACGAAACACTGAGTCTATGTGTTGATTATCATCCGCTAAATGCCGTCACCATAAAGAACAAGTATCCTTTGCCCCGTATCGACATTTTATTCGATCAACTAGTGGGTGCAAAGGTATTTTCGAAGATGGATCTTTGGTCTGGATATCATCAAATAAAATCTGACCGCAGGGCATACCAAAGATATCATTCTCAACGAGATACGGACTTTATGTGTACCTCATCATGTCATTTGGGTTAACCAACACTCCAGAACACTTTATGTATTTGAGGAATTCATTATTCATTCCGGAGTTAGACAAGTTCGGTGTGGTATTCATCGACGACATATTGGTTTACTCCATGTCAGAAGAATAGCACGCTGAACATTTGCGTATCGTGCTACAACGGTTGAGGGAGCACAAATTATATGCAAAGTTCAGCAAGTGCAAGTTTTGGATTGATCAAGTGCCTTTTCTAGGGCATACTATTTCATCAGAGGGCATTGACGTGGACCCAAGCCAAATTGAATAAGTGCTGAAATGGGAGTCTCCCAAATAGGTCCACGAGGTCCAAAGTTTCCTAGGTTTAGCGGGATATTATCGGAGGTTCATTCTGAGCTTCTATAAAATTGCTAAACCAATGACGGGACTGCTGATAAAGGATACTAAATACGTGTGGAATGCAGCATGTGAAGGCGCATTCAAAACGTTGGTGAATCATCACACAACAGCTCCAGTTCATACTCAGCCGGACACCACAAAGCCATTTGATGTATATTGTGATGCATCTAGCATCGGTCTCGTCAGCGTTCTTATGCAAGAAGGGCGTGTGGTCGCATATGAGTCTCGTCAACTTCGAAACCACGAGCAGCATTATCCAACTCATGACCTCAATCTTGCTGCTGTGGTGTTGGCGTTAAAAATGTATATTGTGATGCATCCAGGATCGGTCTCGGCTGCGTTCTTATGCAAGAAGGGCGTGTGGTCGCATATGGGTCTCGTCAACTCCGAAACCACGAGCAGCATTATCCAACTCACGACTTCAAGCTTGCTGCTGTGGTGTTGGCGTTAAAAATGTGGAGGCATTACTTACTTGACAACCTTGTTCACCTCTACGCCGACCATAAAAGCTTGAAGTTTATTTTTACGCAGAAGGATCTGAATATGAGACAAAGAAGATGGTTGGAGCTCACAGAAGATTATGAAATCAAGATCCACTACCAGCCTGAAAAAGCGAACGTGGTTGCCAACGCGGTTAGTCAGAAAGCCCACATTCACAACTTGGCGGTTGCTGAGTTAGAAGAAGAAGAACCGAGTCTCCGTGTCATTCTGTATGGAGCGCTTTATAATCATGCTCTTATTCCAACAATCCGAGAAGAGATTGTTGAGGCTCAAAGGAGAGACAGGGGTATGCCTCACATACGGAGAAGAATAGACAACAGAGAGATGAAGTGCTTCCGGAAGGATCATGACGGTACGCTATGGTTCAATGACCATATAATTGTACCACGTAATATGAAGCTCCGGAAGAAGATCTTAGATGAAGGACACGTGTCGAAGTTTTCCATTCATCCCGGCAGCAACAAAATGTACCAAGATTTGAAACAGAAATTTTGGTGGACGCAGATGAAGCGGGAAATTGCCAAGTACCTATCCGAGTGTGATACATGTAGACGGGTTAAGGCTGATCATATACAGAAAGCCGGACCCAACCACTGAAGATAGCGCCATGGAAATGGAAGGATGTGAGTATGGATTTCATTGTCAGATTACCGCTCACATCCCGGAAGCATGACTCAATTTTGGTGATCTTCGACAGGTTGATGAAATCAGCTCATTTCATTCCGATGAACACTCATTATCGAGCCAACCAATATGCGGAGTTATACATCTCAAGAATTGTATGCTTACATGGTGTCCCGAAGATCATTATTTCAGATTGGTGTGCGCTGTTCGTTGCTCGTTTTTGAGGGCAGCTGCACACCTCATTGGGCACTAAGCTGATTAGAAGCTCCGCATATCATTCTCAAACCGACAGACAAACAGAGAGGGTGAACTAAATACTTGAAGACATGTTGAGAGGTTGTGCCATCCACCACAGTAAGAATTGGGATGATCACTTACCGTTGGCAGAATTTTCATACAACAACGGTTATCAAGTGAGTATAAAAATGGCACCACACGAAGCTCTCTATGGACAGAAATGTCGCACACCGCTGAATTGGTGTGAGTCCGGCGAAAGAGTACTGTTCAGGGTTGATCTTGTCAACAAAGAAGAAGACTGAGTACGGTTGATACAAGAAAATTTGAAGGCAGCACATTCCCACCAGAAAAGCTACGCGGATCAGAGGTGTCGACCTCTGCATTTTGACGTCGGAGAGCACATTTATCTTTGTGTATATCCGATGAAGGGAATTCACCGGTTCGTTGTAAAGGGTAAGCTCGCTCCCCTATTTATAAGTCCATTTGCTATCACGGAGAAGTGCGGACCCGTAGCCTTTGGCTGGAGCTACCGGCAAGTCTTGCTGGTGTTCATGACGTATTTCATTT
This sequence comes from Neostapfia colusana, assembly GCA_030760725.1. Taxonomy (NCBI): domain Eukaryota; kingdom Viridiplantae; phylum Streptophyta; class Magnoliopsida; order Poales; family Poaceae; genus Neostapfia; species Neostapfia colusana. The sequence continues at coordinate 94,008,477 of JASWHV010000004.1, forward strand.
GTCACAGCTGCAGAAGTGTCTCAAATTTACTGCTGCTGTCCGCACCGAAGAACGACGAATTGAAGCCGGATCTTACCTACACCGAGCGACCGGTTCAGATTATTGATGAAAAGACCCGGATTACCCGGAACCGTACAATAGAATTTTACAAGGTTCTATGGAGTGATCATAACACGGAAGAGGCGACGTCGGAAAGTGAAGATTACCTCGGCACCAATTATCCAGAGCTTTTATCATCATACAGTTTGTAATTACCTCTTCCGTCTCTTTCTTCTTTTGTAATCTCGGGACGAGATTCTTTTAAGTGGGGAGAAATGTAAAATCCCACATCTGTGTTGCCATGTAAACTGAACTTGTTAGGTTCAGCTCATGAATATGAGCTATCAAGTGTTCTATACATCCAATAGAGTGTTCACTCAAATTTAAAATTGGACATCACAAAAACAGGACTTCAAAACTGTTGGTTCAAAAATGTTTGCAGCATCCAAATTTGAATTCTGATCCCCTCATTGAAATTGTCAGCTCCAAATTTGTTGGAATACAAATTTTTACAACATTTGGAGGTGTTTGACTAAGTATTTGCAATTGGACATTAAGTGCCATTTGAATTCAAATTCAAATTTGAATTTGGATGAAACTGGCCATCTGTCCAAATGATCCCCTAATCAAGCTCTACATATTTTAATTGATCACCTGCTGAATGTGGGAGATAATTGTGAAGATCTTTTGAGAAGGAAAAGGGGTGGACCCCACCTGTCATTGAGCCACTGTGACTTGCTCCCGAAGGCTTCGTTGCCCTGTTCCACTCGGATCAGACCGAACAAGTTTCCGGGCGCCACCGAAACTCACCATGGAAGACACCTCCTCGCAAGTTCATCACGCTGGAGACCTGCTCGGGCTTTCTTCAGCTCACGAGGTGATCTTTTGCTCACACACGGAAGCAACTCGGGCTTTGCCTCTCCCTCGAGCAGAAACAAAGCAGCTCACCGCTGCCGGCTCGGTATCGATCGGGAACTCAGCGAAAGCTTGCGCACACCACCCCTACAAGCTGCAAAACGGCACTGGGGGATCTTCTTCCACCTCCTCGGCTTCTACCCCACCGAGCGCACGTTCTCCGCGGCGACCGAAAGTTACCTCCACAAGGGGCGCACATGGACAGGCCAACCCGACAGCTTTCACGCCTAAGCAGGGACGCTCAGAGGGCCGCTGGACCACCCTGCTGCTCCTCCCCAACCCGCTGATTGAATCATGAACCGCCGAGCTCCAATTCGGAGTTTTTGCTCCGGCGAGTGCAAATAGAACGACCGGTATGAAAGCTTCAAATTCTCACTCTTTATTCGTTCATATTTCACCAAATCATGCACACATGAGCTAGATTAGCTGGCGATCGTCTTCTCTTCGCAACCCTAGCTTGGAAATGCACGTAGACAGCACAATTTCAGTTTTCCCCTGTGCAAAAAGCGGCGACATCATTTGGCCGCACGGTGAGGACTCCTTTGGAACGCTTCTGAGCTCAGTTGATTACTTGCTTATCTACCCTAGCACCCACTGGTGCTGTAGAGCCATTTTCCTGGGCTTTTGGCGGGCTAGGACAACCGGCCGACGGCACCGAACCTCTCTAGAGACCGCCGCACGTCGCCGGCCTACTTCCGGCCGCCGGCAGCTGTAGCTCACCCCACAAATGGATTCTCCACCCTTCTAAACTCACAGGCGTTGAGAACCGAGCCGAGAGGCGGACGGAAACTTCACTCCGGCGAGAGCTCCGCCTCTGTCCGGCGAGAGGTAGCGCGGGCACGGGAAACAGCCAGAGGTTGAAGAAGAGTTGGCCGGGCCAGCGGTCAGTGAGTGAAATTATCTGGAATTCTTGGATCAAATCAGTACCTAAAGCAGGGAGGTGCTGTCCAATTTTCTCCAGAAATTCTGTTGATTTTGACATCTCATAACTTTTGAACCAGGACAGGTCTTAGGCCAAGCAAACACTTTCTAGAAAGCTATTGAAGTTAGCCTTAACTTTGATGTTGATCTCCAGAATTGGTTTTGCCGTTATCATGGTCTAAATCAGGTTGAGATGGAAACTGATCAGGACTGTCATGTGGGACAGCAGATCAGCAGTCAAATTTGTTTAAATTTGAACTATATTTCCAAGTTTTATGGGCTCAATGACATGTTTTATGTTATAACTCAATGTTTTACTGTTCAAATAAATATTTGACATTTCACAAATATATTTTTACAGATGACAGCGGATAAACAGTTCGAGAACGGGTGGGTGGAATCTCACTGTTCTCACCACAGCGGCTATCCGGAAGCATTGAGGCAGATGCTTCGATATTTCGGGTACAACCAGATGCTGCAGTACTTCGCCAAGGAAGAAGGCGAGGAGGGGAACAAGACGTGGACAATCCATGTCGAGCTTCCTGCAGGTCCTACGCCACCCGGGTGGGCGCCGTTCACCGTCACGGTGAGAGGTAGACAACCCGAGGGAAGGTGGCAAGTGGCAGCCCGTGACACCATGTCACGTTTCTGCCAGCTACACGTGAGAGCGATGGAGGGCACTCCATATGCGCTCGTTCCGGTGGAGGGACGGGCTCATCATGTGTGGGAAGAAAGGTATCTGGAGGCAACAGACCCGGGTTGCCCAAGGTTCAACCCCGCGGAGGCGAACCTCAGCCTCCAAATGAGGGCGGGAAAGGCCGTGATGGACAGCCAAGCTGTTCATACGGAGCATCTCGCCGCAAGGCTCAAAGAGAGCACAAGCCGTGGAGACCGTTTTGATAGTGCTCACAGCGCACTCCGCAATGTGCTCCTTCCGACGATCAAGCGACTGAACGAACAGCATAATCAGTTGCATCGTCTGAAGAAGGCGAAGAAGAAGAGCCGTGTCGACATCGCGGCGTTGCAAGAACTGGTGCAGACTCTAACCCAGCAGAACTAGGACCTTACTCAAGAGCGAGACGACGCTATTGAGGACGGGCAAGGATGGGAAGATAACTACAACCAGGCCATGGACGAGGTTCACGCGTTGCAGGACCTCGTGCCTCCGGTATTGGGCACACCGGTGGTCTTGGGTCTTCCGGCAAGGGGAGAACCCGAGATGGGAGAAGAGGTGGTAGATCCGGAGCCACCAGCAGAGGTACCGGAGGAGGACGACCCACAGGACGTCGAGTTCTACTCCGAGTAGGGGGTTGCGGTTGCCAAGTAGGGCAGCTAGAGTAGTGAAACCCAACTTTTGTAATCGGTGACATGTCGTGTAGGCAGTAGCGTATGTATAGATAGTGACGACATGAGCACGACTTCTCAGCGACCCGAAAATAATGTATCTTGTATAAAGTTTATGCTTTATCAATATATGTGAATATTGTGCAAATTATTCATGCGTCACTTCAATACCTACTGTTGCATATGGAATTTTAGTATGACATGTACTGATCGCTGCTGTTTCAAATTTCAGAATGACTCATACTGGGGCCAACCCGGACGTTGGGGGTTCTAGTCAAGGGGGAGAAACATCCCAACAGCCTCCCGAGGACTCCTCGGGACAGCAACAGCAAATACCACCACCGCCAACGGTTACACTGGCCGACATCGTTGCGGCAATGGCGGGTTCTCATCAGCAGCACACGGAGTTGCTGCAGACCCTTATTACAAATACGTCTCGACCAGAGAGGCGTCGAGATCGTGAGGAGCGTCAACAGAGCTCCTACTCCGACTTCCTAGCGACTCATCCCCCGGTATTCTCAAGGGCGGATGAACCCCTCGATGCGGACAACTGGCTCCGCATAATAGAGATGAAGTTCGGGCTGCTCCAAATAAGTGAGCAGCGCAAGACTCAGTTCACGGTCCAGCAGCTCCAGGGATCCGTGAGCACGTGGTGGGCAAACTACAGTGCTTCACAGCCTACCAACCGAGTTATGACATGGGCGGAGTTCCAGACGGCCTTCAGGGCCTATCACATACCACCGGGTCTGATGAAGAGGAAGATGCAGGAGTTTCTACACCTGCAGCAAGGGAGCCGGAACACGCTGGAGTACTCCAGGGCGTTCAACGATCTCACGCTCTACGCGTCGTATCACGCCGATACTGACGAGAAGCGGTGGGACCACTTTTACCAGGGGCTTAACCCGCTCCTGAAGGATAAATTGGCGATGTTCAATCGCGGCAGCCTCAACGACATCATTGATGCTGTGATTGTCAGGAGGACTCCGGCAAGGAGTTAGCGGCGGCGGAGAGAAAGCGAAGCGCGCCGCAAAGCAGCGGAGAAGGAGGCGGTCCTTCTCAGAAGTTTCGGATGGTGAATCACCCACCATCAGGTCCACGCTGGCAGCTACCACAAAGGCCGATGCCATTCCGCAGTCAGCCGTATTCTTCACCGGCATTCAGGCCGGCACTGCCAGCACCACCTCCGCAACAACAACAGCAGCAGCAGGCGATGCCGCGTGCGTATGCACCTCAGCAGCGCATGCCGGGCTTTCGTCCCCTGAGCACCGCACAAGCAGCGGCCACATGCTACAAATGTGGTCGGCCAGGACACTTCGCCAGCAGTTTTCCAGAGAGACAAGGCAGCGGAGTTACACCGCAACTTCCGGGGAGGAATCAGCCCCGGAACCCTACTAATGCGCGACGGGCAAACCCGAGGCCCGGGACTGTCCACCACCTGGCCATAGAGGACGTGCCGGAGAGTGAGCCAATCCTTGCGGGTATGTTCCAACTCCACCAGCATCCCGCCATAGTATTGTTTGATTCAGGCGCCACGCATAGCTTCATTAGCCAGCTTTCATTGATAGATACAGCTTGCAAATACTACCCACCGATAGTCCTTATGTGATCTGTTAACCGGGTGGGAAAATTTCAGCAAGCATGATGGTTCCAAAAGCGCCATTATGCTTAGAGGGTAGAGTATACCCTACGTCTCTCATAATCTTAGAGGGACAAAAGGTCGATGTCATCTTAGGGATGTCGTGGTTAACCCGCCACGGCGCTGTTTTAGACACCGTCCTCCGAGTTGTGCACTTGAATTCAGAAGTGCACGAATCTCACTCCTTATTTCTGGACAGTCCAGAAATAAAACTTCCAAGTGTCTATCAATCCACAACCATCAGATTGGAAGATATTCCAGTGGTCCGAGAGTTCCCTGACGTGTTCCCGGATGATTTACCGGGGATGCCGCCCGATAGAGAGGTGAAGTTCAAGATTGAAATTGCACCGGGAACCATGCCAATATCCCGAAGGCCGTACAAGATGGCGCCCAAGGAGTTGGCGGAATTAAAGACCCAGCTAACGGACCTCCTGTAGAAGGGTTTTATTAGGCCGAGCTCCTCGCCATGGGGCTGCTCGGCATTATTCGTGAAGAAGAAAGACGAGACGTTGCGGCTTTGCGTGGACTATCGTCCATTAAATGCCGTAACCATCAAGAACAAGTACCCGTTGCCACGGATCGACATGTTGTTTGATCAGTTGGTCAAAGCAAAGATCTTTTCCAAGACGAACTTAAGATCCGGGTACCATCAGATTAAGATACGGGCTGAGGATATTCTGAAGACGGCTTTCTCGACGAGGTACGTACTTTATGAGTACCTGGTCATGTCCTTCGGCCTCACCAATGCTCCAGCTCACTTCATGTATTTGATGAACTCGGTATTCATGCCGGAGCTGGACAAGTTTGTCATGGTCTTCATCAATGACATCCTGGTATATTCCAAGTCGGAGGAAGATCACAAGAAGCATCTGCGTATAGTCTTGCAACGGCTGCGGGATCACAAGCTATACGCGAAATTCAGCAAGTGCGAATTCTGGATATCGCAAGTGCCTTTTCTCGGGCATATCATCTCAGCGGAGGGTATCGCTGTAGACCCGAGTAAGATCACACAAGTGCTGAATTGGAAGTCCCTGAGAACTGTTCACGAGGTACGGAGTTTCCACGGACTCGCGGGATATTATCGGAGGTTCATCCCGAACTTCTCAAAGATTGCCAAGCCTATGACAGAGCTGCTAAAGAAGGCTACCAAATATGTTTGGAGTCCAGCATGTGAAGCAGCGTTCAAGGCATTAGTGAAGCACCTGACATCAGCACCGGTTTTGGCGCAGCCAGACACAACAAAACCGTTCGATGTACTGCGATGCATCCGGCATTGGGCTCGGATGTGTGCTGATGCAAGACCGAAGAGTGGTCACGTATGGATCATGGCAGCTCAGAAACCATGAGCTGAATTATCCAACTCTCGACTTGGAGCTCGCTGCCGTGGTACTTGCACTGAAAATGTGGAGGCACTACCTACTCGGTAACTTCGTACATTTATATACCGACCACAAGAGCCTCAAGTACATATTCACTCACAAGGAGCCGAACATGAGGCAGCGAATATGGTTGGAACTGATAAAGGATTACGAAATAGAGATCCATTATCACCCCGGCAAAGCAAACGTAGTGGCAGGTAGTGGCAGATGCGCTGAGTCGCAAGTCACACATCAACAATCTGACCATCACACCGTTGGAAGAGAGCGAACCACCACTGCATGTGATTCCACATGGAGCTCTCTACAACCTAGCTTTGATCCCCACCATCCGTGAAGAGATAGCGGCAGCTCAGCAACATGACAAGGGCATGTCGCATTTGCGGAGACGTGTAGACAGTGGGGAGCTGAACTGTTTCCGGAAGGACGGAGACGGCATCCTATGGTTCAAGGACCGGATCGTCGTACCCCATAATCCGGAGTTACGGAAGAAAATTTTTGATGAGGCTCACTTATCAAAATTTTCTATTCACCCCGGCAGCAACAAAATATATCAAGAACTCAGAAGCAAGTTTTGGTGGACACGGATGAAGCGGGTGATCGCGAATTACATGTCTGAGTGTGATACATGTCGAAGTGTGAAGGCGGATTATATGCGGAAACCGGGACTGCTACAACCACTGGGCGTTCCTGCCTGAAAATGGGAAGGTGTGAGCATGGACTTCATCATCGGTTTGCCCACCACTTTTCAAAAGCATGATTCTCTGTGGGGGATCGTCGACCGGCTCACCAAAGTTGCCCATTTCATCCCGGTCAACACCAACTACAACGCCAAGAAGTATGCTTAACAGTACATCTCACGGATCCTATGATTGTACGGCGTACCCCGTATCATCATATCGGACCGGGGCACTTTATTTGTGTCCCGTTTTTGGGAGCAGCTGCATGCTGCATTGGGGACGAAGCTGATCCGTAGTTCAGCATACCACCCGCAGACGGATGGGCAAACCGAGCGGGTAAATCAGATCCTAGAAGACATGCTACGAGCTTGCGCTATTAACCATAGCAAGAATTGGGATGATCACTTGGCGTTAGCCGAGTTCTCGTACAACAATGGGTACCAAGCCAGCATCAAGATGGCGCATTATGAGTCGCTATACGGAAGAAAATGCCACACACCATTGGATTGGTGTGAGTCTGGCGAAATGGTTACCTTCGGGATTGACCTTGTCAACAACGCGGAGGAGAAGGTTTGACTGATTCAAGCGAACCTAAAAGCCGCCCAATCCCGAAAGAAACAGTATGCGGACCGGAGAAGACGCCCATTGCAGTTCGAAGTCAGGGATCACGTATACCTACGTGTGTCTCCAATGAAGGGCGTAGACAGATTTGGGGTGATAGGAAAGTTGGCACCCCAATTCATCGGTCCATTCCAGATTACCGAAAGATGTGGATCAGTAGCATACCGGCTGAAATTACCAGAAGCACTTTCCGGTGTGCACGACGTCTTTCATATTTCCCAGCTGAGGAAGTGTCTCAAGCTATCAACTACATTCAGCTGGAGGACATAGAAGAACTGAAACCAGATCTCACCTATCGAGAGGAACCGGTTCAGGTTATTGATGAGAAGGTCCGAACCACACGCAACCGTACGTTGTGGTTCTACAAAGTTCTGTGGAGTAATCACTCCAGGGACGAAGCAACATGGGAGAGCGAAGGATTTCTTCGCGCTAACTACCCCGACTTTTTCACGTCGCATATATGGTAATTTTCCACCATTGTCTCTCATGTTCACCTTATAATCTCGGGACAAGATTCTTTTAATGGGGAGGAATGTAAGGGCCTCAGTTTTTGACACATGTTTGAAGTATTCATCACCACACACACACCTCATTTGAAGAAAGTTGGAGAACACATTTGAAGAGCAAGTAACCACCATCAACATGCTCATTAGAGAACAACCTCACATATTGCAAAAGTGGTATTTCCCACATGTAATATTTAGGGGCTGGGCATATGAAAACTCCTACACAGTGCTAGGAATGTCCATGCCATGTTTCACCCAAATTTCAATCCTTTTCGATGTACTTTTGGGTATAGATAATAAGAGGGTAGTTTGAACCCACATTCAAATTCAAACTGTTTTTATCCCATTAATTCAAAAGTGGGAGGCATATTCTTACTCAGCACATTTTTGTGAGCTCCCACATAAATTTTCACTCCATTTGGAGTTGATCTTGACATGAGCTAAGTGTAGCAAATTCAATCTTTATTTGAATTTCAAACTGAACACATGCTGAAATTTAGTCACACCAAACCCAATTTGAATTCTAACCAATTCAAATGGCTCAGAGGTGAATAATTCAAATCACAATGGGCATTTTAGGGCTTACTGTTTACAACAGTGATTTGGAGTTAATTTCAGAGGTTAAAAGAAAACTGGGACCCACATGTCAGCCACTGAGGAAATTTAACCGAGTGGACTTTCAGTGCTCGGGTCCCCGAGCTTCTCCCGAGAGCGGCACCGAGGGGAGGCCGCCGCGCCACCACCTGCTTGCGGCCACGGCCACTGAACCGACTCCCAGGGCTCTTATCTAGGCGTCCGAGCGGTCGCCGGCGCTCCCCATCCCTACCCCGACGCGTTCTCGCCCAACAGACTGAAACTCCTCGCCGCCCGAGTGAACTTTCGGTTCCTCATCGCCCGGCCGATCCAGTGATCCTCCCGGCGATCTGAGACCAGCACCGGGTGCGCCATGTCTTCCTGGACACCCTCGCGCCAGTTCCAAGCCCGGAGCAGTCCTCCCCGAGCTCCACCGCGACGATCTTTTCCCTGCTGGTTCAGCTCGAGCCGCCACCGCAGGAACGATCCGTCCGGCCGCCACAGGCCACCGTTCACCGAGCTGTGAACAGCAAAGAGGTCCGCCTTCAGTCCCTCTTTCATTCCCGCAAGCTCCGGTGGCGTGACAAACACTGCTCAGGCCGGAATTTCATGTTTTGGCAACGGTGTGCAAAAGTGGAGTCTGCACCGATCAGAGAAATTCGTAAGACACACGACATCACTCATCCTCTCGTGGAGAGGATCACTTCTAGGTGCCCGTACGAGTCCATAGGAGCAGGAACCACGAAGAACCATGGAGGGAAACCGCTGTTCTTCGAGTTTTAGTAGAAATCCCGAATTCCGGCCTAGGTCACACGGTGACGGCCCAACACAGCCCTTCGCGACCTCCGTGGAGCTCATGTCAACCTTTCCTGAGGTCCACTGATGCTCCCCGACTGGTTGCTCGAGTGATTGAGGTGCTAGGGAGGTCGGCCGACACGACCGAAGTTCTCCTGAGGCCGCCGCTCGTCGCTGACCAGGTGCCGGCCATTTTCATGACAAACTGAGCCCAGAATCATGTTCCCCGAGTGAAATTAGGCAGGGGCGGCCAGAATCATGAAGTTTGGAGCTCAACAGAAGCTGCCGGCGAGCTCTCCGGCGAGGTACCGCGGCGGCAGAACGCAGGCGGCGAGAGGTAGACGAAGGGGTGGATCCCGTCTGTCAGCGGCTTGGATTATGAATCGGGATCAGTCTGTAGCTAGGATCTGGTGTGCTGGCACGCAAAAACCCCGTGGGCCCCAGTGTGCCGCCGCTCCAGCGTCCAACACGTGTCCCCGTGGACCCACCGGCAGATTTAAACTTTTCCCCGATTTTGAGATTTCATTCAAACTTCAAATCCTCATAACTTGGGCTAGGAAACTCCAAATTGAGTGAACCAAATTTTGTTGGATTCAACTCTCTGAGTACTTTCCAGCAAATCAAGTTTCACTTCATGAAAATCATTATTTCTCCAGAATTAATTCTTCAAAATGTAAAATGTTTGGAATTTTAACTGGAGAATCCTTTGGAGGAAAATTCTGAAATTTTGCTGGGAGGTTCACCAAAATATCCCGGAACTACCATAAAAATTTCAGATCCATTTGAGCTCATTTGATCCACCTAATGGTGTGATTAATAAAACTGTTCCAGAGAAAATAGAAAATGTTCAGAAACATTTTCAGAAATTTTCTGAAATTGTTTAGCTCATATCTTTAGCTAGGATCCTTAAAATTAAGTGAGACCAACTCGATTAGAACCCTCTAAAAATCTAGTTTTCAGAAATTCATGGCTTTCTCCATGAAAATCCCTAGAATACCCTAATGCCTCCAATTAAGGTCAAGTACATAATTAATTGTGGAGGGCTCAAATGAGCTTTGCTGCAACTAAAACTTGGCCAAGTCTATGTTTAGGTTGTATCCAAGCCACGGTAAAAGTTTCACAGTCTTTGGTCTGTCTAGTAAGACTTATAAACGTCACAAGTTTAAATTCAATTCAAATGCATTTAATTAATACATATACTTGTATCTCAGGTAGTCGCTAAGGTCGAGGAGGAACCTGAAGTCTTAGACTTCATTACTGCGGAAGAGCAGCTAGCCTACGACCAAGAGCAGCAAGGCAAGCTCTGGTTTGCATTAACCTTTTTACAAATTTTTATTGTTTTGAGCACATACTTGAATACAATTATTCCTTGCATTAGAGTCTTGTTTGGAAACCCAATTGCATAGCCAAGAAAACTATGGGTTGGGTTTAGGATTGCAAACCCCGTTAGCTACTGCAAAGCTAAGTTAGGGTAGGATTCGGTACAAGTCGAGTAGTTGGATCTACTCGCGAGCATAGGCTAGAGGCACTCGACTCGGGTAGAGATAGCACATGAAACACATGGCAAGAAAGATGAGACCGAGCGGAGAGTAAGGGCAGCAGGACTTTGGGGCCTGTGTGCTGTAGCTCCGCTTGTGTCGATTGAGGACCGAGCCGTGTGCGGGCCTGTTGAACAAGCTAGAACAGTACCAAAGACCTACCGCCTATATGGGAACCGGGAAACTTATGTAACTCGTGTAGCTGGGTGTTGAGGCATAGCTGGTCGTTCAGAGGGTAGGTTGAGAGCTCGAGGTGTAAATCGGCTGGCGGCACTGAGATGCGCGTGCAGAGACATCTTGCTCGGGACGATTGGACCGGTTCAACATTTCGCTAACGGGTGATAGGTAGTTGCGTACGATGTCAGTGATGGTTGTTGTAGGCAACATCGAGTACGGGCGTACGTGACGGGTTGTTCGGGTAACCCTGCAGGTGTAAATCGATTATAATCGCCGTCCCTCGCGATCAGTGAGTACCACTTGTTCACTGTACCGTGACGTAGAAAGAACAGGCTAGTTACATGATAAAATGTTGCTGATTGAAAGCTGGACTTTGATTGTTAATGATTTGTTGTAGTTTAGAGCTAACTAAAGTTCTTTTCAACTTTGGGCAAAGTACATGAGAGAAATGCATTTCTTGTTTGATTGCGGCTCTCTCATGTGCCTTAGCGTAAGGTTCTCCACAACCTTCTGCTAAAACTTGAAAGTAAGGTTCCACTAATTAGGCGAGTCCTTGCAACTTGTCTTATCTCCTGTACCTATCGCCCCTCATATAGAAGTTCCATGTTTAGGAGAGACGGGTCAGTCTTGCTGAGCCTTCATTCTCACTGCTTGTGTTTGAAGCTTTTGCAGGGTTCTATGAGGAAGGGACTCCCGAGGAGGAGACGGAACCCCAGGAGGGGAACCCTGTCGAGTGGGAGTCGTGCACGCCGCCGTGTTAGTGTGCGTGTGTGCTAATGGGGACACGTTCACGAGCTGAACGTGAACTCAATGCTTAGTCTACGCCCGTGAGGGTAGGCTGGACATATTATGATGTAAAAATGTTCATAAACCAGTTTATGTAATAAAATTTTGCTTCCGCTTTGTACCTTTGATGTGTGTTATTCGGTGCCGTCCAATGCAGCACCCCTCAGCGTGATCCTGGCTCGACAAGACCGTGGGGTCGTGTCAGCGTTGGTATCAGAGCTCGCTTGAGGTTTAACGCACTAAAAGGGTCATCTTTTCCAAAAATCCAGTGAGGAACGAGTTAGTAGCCCATATAAGGATGTTATTAGTGTATAGAAAGTGGCATACTAACCTATTTGATTATGTCAGAAAATCGTGCATCTCAGGACGTTTATGTCTTGGGGGGTGCACGTAAGCGCTGTCCACCAGTGCGCACAAGCTGAAGGGTGGAGCCCCACGGGTGGCAGGTAACCCGACTCGCTTTGGTATCCTCTACGAGTCTTCATGTCGTTTGGGGTATTCGAGCAACGTCTGTCCCTGGCGTGCGTGGTGCAAGTTTGTAGACCCCGTCACATGGTCAGTAACGTGAACACGTAGCTCAAGGCGTGTTTGGCTTGAGAACATCTGGGCGAGTGACGACGGCCGGGTGTACGAACTGTATGGATACCGGGCTCGGTGTACGGCCGAGTCTGACGATTGTGTGAGTTATCTGCAGGTAGTCTAACCACGAAACGGTAGATGTGTAGTATCCGTGTGCGAGTGACGCTTAGTGCCACTGAACTAATGAAACCGGCTAAGTCCGGTATAGGTTTTTCTTTGTGAGGACGTAGTACCGACATGCTTTGGTGACGCATCGACGTCGCACTCCACTAAATGAACAACTTCATTATAAAATTTGAAAGTTTTGATCCCAAGTAGTAAAACTTGATGTAACTCCTTCCCTTAATCAGGATATTCAAAGTTAATAAGTTTTCAACTTATAGGATACTAAGGACAGAGTCCCCTGTTTCAGCTGAAACAAGGCTGAAGTTAATCAGAGGTTAGAGGTTGAGTTATTTCGAGGTTGGGGTCATGTGATACATTTCTAGAAAGCTTTGGAAGAGTTTTACAACTTTTCTGTTGAGGTCCAGAGGTGTTTCATCCCTTAACCAGTGAAAATTGCAGTAGAGTTGAAACTGTCCAGAAAAAAGGGCAGAGCAAAAGCTCTCTGTAAATTGAGCATAACATCCTGCATAAAAATCCAAAAATAGAAAATGAGGTAGTTCTGGAAAGTTTATGAGATGGGTTACAACTTTGTAACATAAAGTTTTGTCAGATTGGGGGTAGAATTAACTGGAATTCTTGGATCAAATCAGTACCTAAAGCAGGGAGGTGCTGTCCAATTTTCTCCAGAAATTCTGTTTATTTTGACATCTCATAACTTTTGAACCAGGACAGGTCTTTGGCGAAGCAAACACTTTCTGGAAATCTATTGAAGTTAGCTTTAACTTTGATGTTGAGCTCCAGAATTGGTTTTGCCGTTAGCATGGTCTAAATCAGGTTGAGATGGAAACTGATCAGGACTGTCATGTGGGACAGCAGACCAGCAGTCAAATTTGTTTAAATTTGAACTGTATTTCCAAGTTTTATGGGTTCAATGACATGTTTTATGTCATAACTCAATGGTTTACTGTTCAAATAAATATTTGACATTTCTCAAATATATTTTTACAGATGACAGCGGATAAACAGTTCGAGAACGGGTGGGTGGAATCTCACTGTTCTCAACACAGCGGCTATCCGGAAGCATTGAGGCCGATGCTTCGATATTTCGGGTACAACCAGATGCCGCAGTACTTCGCCAAGGAAGAAGACGAGGAGGGGAACAAGATATGGACAATCCATGTCGAGGTTCCTGCAGGTCCTACACCACCCGGGTGGGCGCCGTTCACCGTCACGGTGAGAGGTAGACAACCCGAGGGAAGGTGGCAAATGGAAGCCTGTAACACCCCAAAACCTGCTAAAGAGGGGAATTTAAAATTTTTGGACGTAATGCATGTGGTGATGGAATTTAAATTCAAACTGGAATTCAAATTTAAATCAAAGCAGAAAAAGAAAAGGACAAAGAAAAAAAAAGAAACGGCCAGTGGGCCGAAACCCATCCCAGCCAGCCCAAAACCCACGCCCGCTTCCCTTCCTCCTCCCTCTCTCTCTGACACGTGGGACCCGCTTGTCATCTTCTTCCCCCCCTCCCCCGCGCGCCCCAACTACCCCGATCTTCCCGCGCCGATCGCGGCTGCAACAACCGGTTTCCACACCCGATCTTCGGCAGGACGCTACTGCATATCCAAAACAATCCTCCGCCGCCCTCTCTCGCCCATTTAAATGTTGAAATCCGCCCCTTTTTCCTCCCCGATCAACTCGTTTCAGTTCCTGGTGAGACCGAGACCCCCTCCGCCGTTTTCTCTCAACCCTCGCCCGTTTTCTCTGATCTAACGCGTGTATGGTGTTCCACCGCTGCCGGGGAGCTCGCAGGTGACGGAAGTTCTGGGAGTTTGTGCCCCGCCACTGCTTCGACGAGCACCGAAGGCCATCGCCGTTGAAGCTCGCCGCCGACCCCATCTAGCCACAAAGGGATCAAGAAAACCACTGAGGTGAGGCCCCCTACCTCCCCTCTGCCGTTTGCTACCAAAAAGGGCGGGTGTTAGCGTCTGTAGATGAAGATCCGCGACCTCGCCGGCGAGATCGCACCGCTGCCGCCGTGCGCCGCCGCGCGCGCGGGCGAACTCCGGCCAGGATGGCCTCTTTTGGGCCGTCTATTTTAAACTGTGTGGCGCATAATCGGAACCCGGCGTACCCCTTCGCAATCTAATCGTGACCCTCCATTTAAAATCAGACGGTCCACGTCAGCCCCACATTATAAAGGCTGGAAATCTTGCGCGCTACCCCCTGGACTTGTTAGAAAAGAATAGCTAGCCCCTGAAACCTTCTGATCTAGCCCCTGGACTTTCAGAAATTCATGTAAATTCATTTAAAAATCAGTTTTAGCACCTGGACTTAATAAAAATTAGGAAAACCTCTCTGTTTTGTGTATGTAGGCCCCTGAAAATTTAGGAAATAGTAAAATAGACCCTGCAGTAGGGTGGATTTGCCCTTTAGACCCTATAGGGTATTAAATTCAGAAATTTGAATATATGAGTAGAATTTAAATTCAAATGGTGATGTAAGCACATGTGCAAATACAAATGTAAATTTTCCTAGCACTTGGAAAACATTTAGAATAAGTTGAGAACTGATTTTAGGCTGAAATGAAATCTGACTAAGTGCTGTTTACTTTTATAATTTCTGGAAATTCATTTTTAGGCTAGAAGATAATTCTGAAAATGGGTAAAATAAATTTAATTTGATCCCCATCAGAGTGGAAGTTCAAAGATATTTTGTTCAACATTTTAGGTCAGAACCTATTCTGTTTAGCTGATACGTCTTACTATTTTAATATTAAAGTTCACTTTTAGGCATAGAAAATAAATCTAAAAATATAGGAAGATAGGTAGGCATAATTATAAAATGTTAAATAAAGTCTCCAATTCCAAAAACTTCAAATTAAGATTTTGTAGAAGATCTGAAAACCTATTTGGAGTAGGAAATGTTCTTTCATGCAAATTTTGTAGCTAAGAAGTGTATTAATTAAATATAGAGAATTTGTTTAAATTGGAAATTCATATATAGTGTGCAGTTAGGAATCTGAATACAAAAGTTAGAAGTAATATGTATGTTTAAAAGTGCATGTAGGCCTAAGATCAACACATCTAGGGTAACCACAACACTTAAAAATGTGAATGACTTTCATATGCATGTATGTGTGGTTTGCATGAGTGGAAGTGTGGACTATGGCTTATGGAATGTTGTTTTCTTTTTCCATGTGTGTATTGGCATGAGTAGAACAAGCCCCAGAGCAGGTTCTCACCTTTCAAGATGAAGACTTTCCATTCCCAGAGCAGCAGGAAGAAGGCAAGTGTCCTTGACCACTTTGATCCTATACTAGGATGTGTAGTTAGAATTTAATTGCATTGTCAATTTGGAATATGATACCCAGACTAGGAAGTTTCCCTGGATTTTCATTATCTTATTTCCTTGTAGCCTGGGTTGGGATTTATTTTATTATGTCATTCATTCATATTACTTATGCTTAGCCATGCTTAGAATGGGATAAGTGGGATATGAGATCATCAACTTGTTTACCTTACTCTTGAATGAGATATTATGAGTTATGTAGAGGTAGGGATCGAGGCAAGTTGGATGATTTGGTTGGTGCTGTGTGCACGAGACTCGGGTTTGTATTTAGTGCTTGCCTGGATCCTAAGGACCGGTTCATGGAGCATGTAACCTGGCTTTACCGTGCCAACCACATGCTAAGATGGGGCAGCTTGGCCAATTAATTAGGTGTATCTCCGGCATAGTATGGGTGTTTTGGATGGTGCGGGGAATAGGTGTCAGCTGGACTACCATATGAACCGCAAGGCTCAAGAGGGGGCCACTGCAGCGGGGTTGGTGCCTCTTGTATGCTGTTAGGGGTGAAACCTCAGTGGGCCCACGATTGTGAGAAATCCCTTTGTAAAGGCCTCGTTGTGATCTTCTGGCTACACACCTGGGAAGTGTTAATGTGGTTCGCGGCCACTGGCATAATGGAGATTCTTTTAGTCCACCCAGCAACGGGGGATGAAATCACTACATGTGGGTACAGTGGTGCAAACTCTGCAGAGTCGAAACTTTCATGACAGTCGTGCTCACGGTCAAGAGTGGCTTGGACTTATTCATGATTAGACGATGAGGAATTGGGAAGTTGTGGATGTTAAGAGGGGAGCTTAACATTGGAAATGATGTTATGGTCACTTGATTTTGATGATGAGTTGAGGGATTGGGACTATTTCACCTGTGTAGTAATGTATGTGCTTAATAAGCTAAGGTGATAGGTATTAATTGCGTAGTGCTTTAACCAGGAGTTCAACCTCCCCTTGCTCTAGCCATGCATGACATTACTTTCCCACACTTGCTGAGTACCAACGGTACTCAAGCTTGCTTTTTTGTTGGTTTAAATTGCTGCTCAGGTCAAGGGGATAATGTGGGATTCAATGACCAAGACTTCAGACCCGAAGAAGGATTCTTGGTTCATAGAGTCCCCCGGGCAACGCCTATGACGGAGCCCACAAGATTTATATTCCGCTGCTGTTTTATTTACATGTTATGAACATATTATTGTCCATCGAGACATATGCTATGTAAGATTTATTTATATTCGAACACTTGGCTTGTAATATAATGATGCTTCACTATTTGTCGTTACATGTATGATAAAATGATCCTGGCATACATGTGATACTCACTCGGTTGCTCTTTGGAGAAACCAGGTGTGACAGAAGTGGTATCAGAGCCAGGTTGCCCGTAGGAACGTGGACCTAGGTAGAAATGGACGTATTTAAGGACCCTATTTTTCTTAAAAACTATTTTACAAAGGTGTGAGTTGAAAGAGTTATTTAATGGGGTCACTTTATTCACCTTGTCCCAACTTTTATTCAAAATACAATCCTTATTTAATTCTTATCTAACTTGAATTTAAATGCTTTATGTTTTAGATAGTTCGCATGATCCGCACCGCTCGCAAGTCCACCGGAGGGAGAGTTCCTATAGCTGCCCTTGCCTTGAGAGAGGAGAACTGTCCGGTGACGTACCACAACTACGGGTTGGCAGTAGGAGGCTTGTTGCACCGTCTTCGGCGTATGCTCCATGTCGCAGGCAATGTTGGCAAGCTGATCATACACTACAGCTCCACCAGGACCCTCCGTGAGAAGCGTGAAGAATGGAGCTCGGGGATGAGGATTATCCATGAAAACCAGCTGCTCAAGATCCACTGCTCTCCAGCTTGTTGGGCGACTCAGGCCGATGCTGAGAAGGATGTCACCTGAGAGGCCATCACCTGCCAGAGTTACATCAACCGTCGCCACCTGGACAGGACTGAGTACATGTATGTCCTCCAGCGTGAGAGTGGCACCGTGGAGTACAAGTACCCGCAAGTGCAGCAGGGGACTTCCCACGAGCACATGAACCTGTGCCTGGAGGATGCAGCTATGCCCAGCACTCGAGTGCAGGAGTGCCAGCAGGAGCTTCAGGATGTTCATGAAACCCTGGAGGAGACCGAGGTGTTGCTTCGCGCCAGCTTGAGGGCGAGAGAAAGAGGAGATGGGAATGAACTGTGTCACCGTAAATGACACATGGACTCCTAACTCCCCAGACCGCCGGGCGAGCAAGCGTCGCCGCACTCCTACACTAGCAGCTTCCCCACCTAAAGCAGAATCGTAGGGCAGCCGCAATAATGAGGAAGACCCCAACGAGCCAGCTCAGTGATACGAGTTGTTTAGAGTCATTTCCCTTATTTCAGCAGGTTATCGAGTAGTCGAATCAATACCATCTTTATTTGTGTGTTAATGTTTGGTGTGTGACGTCAGTTGTGGAAGCCATGGACATTTGTCTACGACCTCGTCTTTAGGTTGCTTTGCTTTGGTGTGTGAACCCCTATGAATCAATAATACATTTATTTTCGCGTGAGACGTGACGCCCAAAGATCTATGTGAAATCTTCAGAAATTGTCTAAATATTAAGTCCTCAAAAGATTAAGTTTAAACAAACAATTTAGGAAGTTAACACGTAATGCTTTAAGTTGACATTTGGTTGATCATGATAGATGGCTGGAAGAGGAAAAGGTCGTGATGCCATCCCCAACAACAACAACAACGATGAGGCCGCCAATCCTCACCTTCCTGGAGGGCAAGACAGGGGTGATCGCCGTGAAGGAGCTGATCTTATCCACCAAATGCTCGAAAATCAGAATCAGCTCATCCAGAGTCTAGCTCAAGTGGTGGCCAACTTGCACTAAGCTCCACCCCCACAAGCTGCACCACGTCAACCAAGGTTGAGTGAGTTTTTCGAAACTCAACCCCCAAAGTTTGCAAGTGCCGCTGATCCTCTGGAGGTGGATGACTGGTTAAAGACCATAGAGAGCAAGATGAGGATCATACAATGCCAAGGGTATGAGAGGGTGCTGTTTGTCTCTCACCAATTGCATGGACCTGCTGCTGATTGGTGGACCGCTTACGTGGCAGCCCATCACGACCCCGAGAACATCACTTGGGAAGAGTTCAAGTGCCATTTCCGCAACCACTACATACCCAGTGGTGAACTCAAGAACAAGAGAAAGGAGTTCTTGGGACTGCAGCAAGGCAACATGACTGTGAGGGAATACCTCACCAAGTTCACCCAACCATTCCGTTATGCACCACGGGACATCGAAACCGATGAGCAGAAACAGGACTGTTTTGTGGAGGGACTTACCATGGAGATGCAATGTGCAATGTCCTCCAACGAGTATGAAAGCTTCCAAAAGATGGGAGACAGAGTGTTTGTCGTGGAGAGGAAGCTGAAGGCCTTGGAGAATGAAAACAAGAGGAACACGGGATGGTCACACCAAGCATCAAGCAGCAACACACGTCCACGTCGGATGCAGCAACCGGCAGGGAAGACGAGCCGTGCTATGGTACCCTACCCGACACCAAGAGGGTACAACCCGAACTTCAGACCTCCATCAGCACCAGTACAGCCGCAGCATCAGTTTGTGCAGCAGCCACGCCCCACTTATCGACCTCGACCAGCAGGACAAGGGCCACAGAACCAAGCCCAAGATAACAAAGGCCAGGCACCTAAAGTTGGGTGCAATGTTTCAATTGTGGTGAAGTGGGACACTACGCTCATAAGTGCCCAAAGAAGAAGCCCATGCAGCCACAGCAGCAGAATGTGATGCGAGGACGGGTGAACCACGTGACCATGGAGGAAGCACAAGAGGCACCTGACGTGGTAATTGGTAAGTTTCCTGTAAATTTACAAATTGCAACCCTATTGTTCGATTCTGGTGCTACCCACTCATTCATTGCTCAAGGGTTTGTTAAGAAGCATGACCTAGCAACAACACAAATGAACCATATGTTAGCAGTGAATCTCTAGGGGGAGAAATAAGAACAAGACAAGTGTGTCCCAAGGTGAATCTAGACATTAATGGGATAGTATTTACTGCAAACCTCATAGTGATAGACTCCCAAGTGATAGATATTATTTTGGGCATGGATTGGTTGACCAAACATAAAGGTATCATCCATTGTTCGACAAGAACGGTGAAACTCACACTAGTGGCACTAAAGTGAAGTTCGTAGCCGTGCAAGAACCTAGGAGGGACATTAAACTCAATCAAGTTGAGGTGGAAGTGGGAGAGATAAGGATTATCAGGGAATATTCAGACGTTTTTCTGGAGGAGTTTCCAGGTATGCTTCTAGATCGTCAAGTGGAATTCGCAATTGAACTAGTACCTGGAACCGCCCCAATATACAAGAGGCCTTATCGGATGGACTCCAAACAGCTGGAAGAACTCAAAGAACATATAGGAGAATTGACATAGAAGGGGTATATTCGTCCTAGTTCCTCACCATGGGGAGCTTCAGTGATATTTGTGCCCAAGAAGGACGGAACCCAAAGGTTATGCGTAGACTACCGTGCGTTGAATGAAGTAACCATCAAGAACAAGTACCCATTACCCCGCATTGAAGACTTATTTGATCAGTTGAGGGGAGCTTGTGTGTTCTCAAAAAAAATGATCTCAGGTCGGGATACCACCAACTGAAGATAAGGCAAACTGACATTCCAAAGACAGCTTTCGTATCTCGGTACGGGCTGTATGAATAAACTGTCATGCCGTTCGGGCTAACTAATGCCCCGGCGTATTTCATGTATCTCATGAACAAGATATTCATGGAATATCTGGATAAATTTGTGGTGGTTTTCATTGATGACATTCTCGTCTTTTCCAAAGATGAGGAAGAACATGAGAGACATTTAAGACTGGTGTTGCAAAAGCTGAGAGAAAACCAACTATATGCCAAGCTGAGCAAGTGTGAATTTTGGCTGAAGAGAGTTCCCTTCTTAGGACATATAATCTCGGAGGGATGAATCTCTGTAGATCCCGCCAAGATCGAGGATGTGCAGAAATGGAAGACCCCTGAAAATGTCGGGGAAATTTGAAGCTTCTTAGGATTGGCTGGGTATTATCGACGGTTCATTGAGGGTTTCTCTAAAATCTCGAGACCCCTCACCAAATTGTTAGAGAAGGAATCACATTCACATGGACACCGGAGTGTGAGACGAGTTTCCAAGAACTGAAGAAAAGATTGACAACAGCCCCGGTGCTAGTTATGCCAGATATGCAGAAGAATTTTTCGGTGTACTGCGATGCATCTGGACACAGGTTGGGATGTGTTCTCATGCAAGAGGGGCATGTCGTTGCCTATGCGTCCCGGCAGCTCCGAAAACACGAGAAGAACTATCCTACGCATGACATAGAACTAGCCGCAGTGGTACACGCATTGAAGATTTGGCGGCATTACTTGATGGGAATGAGGACAGAGATATATACGGATCATAAGAGCTTAAAGTACATTTTCACACAGCCAGATCTCAACCTCAGACAAAGGAGATGGTTAGAGCTAATCAATGACTTTGATGTGGGCATCAACTATCATCCTGGGAAAGCGAACGTCGTGGCTGATGCTTTAAGCCGGAAGGTGCAGGTCAACATGTTGAGTTCAAAGGACATGCCTACAGAATTGAAGGAAGAGATTGCAAAACTCAATCTATGTCTGGTGAATAGTGGTGAGGCCATCGCCATGGAAGTGAACTCCACATTGGAACAAGACATACGCAACGGTCAGAAGAATGACGAGAAGATACAAGAAATTAGAGAACTCATCAAAGAAAATAAAGCCCCTGGGTTCAGAGAGGATGAACAAGGTATGGTGTGGCATGGGAAAAGAATCTGTGTGCCTGAGGTGAAGAAGATCCGTGGATTGATTTTGAAGGAGGCTCATGATTCCGACTATTCCATTCATCCTGGGAGTACGAAGATGTATCATGACCTCAATAGCAGATATTGGTGGTATGGCATGAAGCAGGATGTCGCGGAACATGTTGCCCTATGTGACACATGTCAGTTGGTGAAAGCAGAACATCAACGACCCGTGGGACTGTTGCAACCACTCAAAGTGCCTGAATGGAAATGGGAAGAAATCGGTATGGATTTCATAGTGGGACTACCCAGGACCCAATCGGGATATGATTCGATATGGGCCATCATTGATAGACTGACTAAAGTAGCTCATTTCATCCCCGTGAAAGAAAGCTACAGCAGATCCAAGTTGGCAGAATTGTACATGTCAAGAATCGTGTGTTTTCATGGAGTGCCAAAGAAGATAGTGTCAGACCGAGGGACACCGTTCACCTCAAGGTTCTGGCAGAAGTTACATGAAACCATGGGAACTCATCTGAATTTTAGTTCTGCCTATCACCCCCAGACTGACGGGCAGACCGAAAGGACCAATCAGATCCTTGAGGATATGCTGAGAGCTTGTGCACTCAAGAACAATAGGAGTTGGGATAAGAACTTACCGTATGCGGAGTTCTCCTACAACAACAGCTATCAGGCTAGTATGAAGATGTCACCATTTGAGGCGTTGTATGGGAGGAAGTGTAGGACTCCACTATTTTGGAACCAAACAGGGGAAAGTAAAGTGTTTGGGCCCGAGGTACTACAAGAAATCGAGGCGAAAGTGAGGGAAATTCGCAACAACTTGAGGATAGCCCAGACCCGACAAAAGAGTTATGCCGATGTACGGAGAAGAGAGCTTATTTTCAACGTGGGGGACTATGTTTATCTCAAGGTGTCCCCTATCCGAGGACTTCGTCGGTTCAAGGTGAAAGGGAAATTATCACCGCGATACATCAGACCCTTCTAGATTCTGGAGAGGAAAGGCGAAGTGGCATATCAACTAGAACTACCGGCTCGCCTATCAGATGTGCACGATGTATTCCATGTGTCACAACTCAAGAAATGTTTAAGAACACCCGAAGAGATGTTACCCATGAATGAGGTGGACGTACGAGAGGATCTTCCTTATGTCGAGCAACCGGTCAAGATTTTGGAGACAATGGAACGCCTCACAAGAAATAAAAGAATCCGAATGTGCAAGGTGCAGTGGAAGCATCACTCGGAAGCAGAAGCCACATGGGAGCGAGAAGACGAGCTTAAGGCACAGTTTCCGGATTTGTTTTCCTAGAATCACCAATCTCGAGGATGAGATTTCTTTTAAGGGGGGTAGAGTTGTAACACCCCAGAACCTGCTAAAGAGGGGAATTTAAAATTTTTGGACGTAATCCATATGGTGAAGCAATTCAAATTCAAACTGGAATTCAAATTTAAATCAAAACAGAAAAGGAAAAGGAAAAAGAAAAAAAGAAACGGCCAGTGGGCCGAAACCCATCTCAGCCGGCCCAAAACCCGCGCACGCTTCCCTTCCCCCTCCCTCTCTCTCTGATGCGCGGGAGCCGCTTGACATCTTCTTCCCCCTCCCCCGCGCGCCCCAACTACCCCGATCTTCCCGCGCCGATCGTGGCTGCTCCAACCGGTTTCCACGCCCGATCTTTGGCAGGACGCTACTGCATATCCAAACCAACCCTCCGCCGCTCTCCCTCGCCCATTTAAATGCTGAAATCCGCCCGTTTTTCCTCCCCGATCAAGTCGTTTCAGTTCCCGGTGAGACCGAGACCCTCTCCGCCGTTTTCTCTCAACCCTCGCCCGTTTTCTCTTATCTAATGCGTGTATGGTGTTCCACCGCTGCCGGGGAGCTCGCAGGTGACGGAAGTTCCGGTAGTTTGCGCCCCGGCCACTGCTTCGACGAGCACCAAAGGTCATCGCCGTTGAAGCTCACCGCCGACCCCATCTAGCCACGAAGGGATCAAGAAAACCACTGAGGTGAGGCCCCCTACCTCCCCTCTGCCGTTTGCTACCAAAAAGGGCGGGTGTTAGCGTCTTTAGATGAAGATCCGTGACCTCGCCGGCGAGATCGCACTGCTGCCGCCATGCGCCGCCGTGCGCGCGGGCGAACTCCGGCCAGGAGCGACGTGGCCTCTTGTGGGCCGTCTATTTTAAATCGTGTGGCGCATAATCGGAACCCGGCATACCCCTTCGCAATCTAATCGTGACCCGCCATTTAAAATCGGACGGTCCATGTCAGCCCCGCATTATAAAGGCTGGAAATCTTGCACGCTACCCCCTGGACTTGTTAGAAAAGAATAGCTAGCCCCTGAAACCTTCTGATCTAGCCCCTGGACTTTCAGAAATTCATGTAAATTCATTTAAAAATCAGTTTTAGCCCCTGGACTTAATAAAAATTAGGAAAACCTCTCTGTTTTGTGTAAGTAGGTCCCTGAAAATTTAGGAAATAGTAAAATAG
This sequence comes from Neostapfia colusana, assembly GCA_030760725.1. NCBI lineage: Eukaryota > Viridiplantae > Streptophyta > Magnoliopsida > Poales > Poaceae > Neostapfia > Neostapfia colusana. Next base: position 94,032,725 of record JASWHV010000004.1, read on the forward strand.
ACCCTGCAGTAGGGTGGATTTGTCCTTTAGACCCTATAGGGTATTAAATTCAGAAATTTGAACATATGAGTAGAATTTAAATTCAAATGGTGATGTAAACACATGTGCAAATACAAAGATAAATTTTCCTAGCACTTGGAAAACATTTAGAATAAGTTGAGAACTGATTTTAGGCTGAAATGAAATCTGACTAATTGCTGTTTACTTTTATAATTTCTGGAAATTCATTTTTAGGCTAGAAGATAATTCTGAAAATGGGTAAATAAAATTTAATTTGATCCCCATCAGAGAGGAAGTTCAAAGATATTTTATTCAACATTTTAGGTCAGAACCTATTCTGTTTAGGTGATATGTCTTACTATTTTAATATTAAAGTTCACTTTTAGGCATAGAAAATAAGTCTAAAAATATAGGAAAATAGGTAGGCATAATTATAAAATGTTAAATAAAGTCTCCAATTCCAAAAACTTCAAATTAAGACTTTGTAGAAGATCTGAAAACCTATTTGGAGTAGGAAATGTTCTTTCAAGCAAATTTTGTGGCTAAGAAGTGTATTAATTAAATATAGAGAATTTGTTCAAATTGGAAATTCATATATAGTGTGCAATTAGAAATCTGAATACAAAAGTTAGAAGTAATATGTATGTCTAAAAGTGCATGTAGGCCTAAAATCAACACATCTAGGGTAACCACAACACTTCAAAATGTGAATGACTTTCATATGTATGTATGTGTGGTTTACATGAGTGGAAGTGTGGACTATGGCTTATGGAATGTTGTTTTCTTTTGCTATGTGTGTATTGGCATGAGTAGAACCAGCCCCAGAGCAGGTTCTCACCTTTTAAGATCAAGACTTTCCATTCCCAGAGCAGCAGGAAGAAGGCAAGTGTCTTTGACCACTTTGATCCTATACTAGGATGTGTAGTTAGAATTTAATTGCATTGTCAATTTGGAATATGATACCCAAACTAGGAAGTTTCCCTAGATTTTCATTATCTTATTTCCTTGTAGCATGGGTTGGGATTTATTTTATTATGTCATTCATTCATATTACTTATGCTTAGCCATGCTTAGAATAGGATAAGTGGGATATGATATCATCAACTTGTTTACCTTACTCTTGAATGAGATATTATGAGTTATGTAGAGGTAGGGATCGAGGCAAGTTGGATGATTTGGTTGGTGCTGTGTGCACGAGACTTGGGTTTGTGTTTAGTGCTTGCCTGGATCCTAAGGACCAGTTCATGGAGCATGTAACCTGGCTTTACCGTGCCAACCACATGCTGAGATGGGGCAGCTTGGCCAATTAATTAGGTGTATCTCCGGTGTAGTATGGGTGTTTTGGATGGTGCGGGGAATAGGTGTCAGCTGGACTACCACATGAACCGCAAGGCTCAAGAGGGGGCCACTGCAGCGGGGTTGGAGCCTCTTGTATGCTGTTAGGGGTGAAACCTCAGTGGGCCCACGCTCGTCGGAAATCCCTTTGTAAAGGCCTCGTAGTGTTGTCCTGGCTACACACCTGGGAAGTGTGAACGTGGTTCGCGGCCACTGGCATAATGGAGGTTCTTTTAGTCCACCCGGTAACGGGGGATGAAATCACTACATGTGGGTACAGTGGTGCAAACTCTGCAGAGTCAAAACTGTCATGACAGCCGTGCTCACGGTCAAGAGCGGCTTGGACTTATTCATGATTAGACGATGAGGAATTGGGAAGTTGTGGATGTTAAGTGGGGAGCTTAAATTTGGAAATGATGTTATGGTTACTTGATTTTGATGATGGGTTGAGGGATTGGGACCATTTCACCTGTGTAGTAATGTAGGTGCTTAATAAGCTAAGGTCATAGGTATTAATTGCGTAGTGCTTTAACCAGGAGTTCAACCTCCCCTTGCTTTAGCCATGCATGACATTACTTTCCCACACTTGCTGAGTGCCAACGGTACTCAAGCTTGCTTTTCGGTTGGTTTAAATTGCTGCTCAGGTCAATGGGATAATGTGGGATTCAATGACCAAGACTTCGGACCCGAAGAAGGATTTTTGGTTCACGGAGTCCCCCGGGCAACGCCTGTGACGGAGCCCACAAGATTTATATTCCGCTGCTGTTTTATTTACATGTTATGGACATATTATTGTCCATCGAGACGTATGCTATGTAAGATTTATTTATATTCGAACACTTGGCTTGTAATATAATGATGCTTAACTATTTGTCATCACATGTATGATAAAATGATTCCTGGCATACATGTGATACTCACTCGGTTGCTCTTTGGAGAAACCGGGTGTGACACAGCTCGTGACACCATGTCACGTTTCTGCCAGCTACACGTGAGAGCGATGGAGGGCACTCCATACATGCTCGTTCCGGTGGAGGGACGGGCTCATCATGTGTGGGAAGAAAGGTATCTGGAGGCAACAGACCTGGGTTGCCCAAGGTACAACCCCGTGGAGGCGAACCTCAGCCTCCAAATGAGGGCGGGAATGGCCGTGATGGACAGCCAAGCTGTTCATACGGAGCATCTCGCCGCAAGGCTCAAAGAGAGTACTAGCCGTGGAGACCGTTTTGAGAGTGCTCACAGCGCACTCCGCAATGTGCTCCTTCCGACGACCAAGCGACTGAACGAACAGCATAATCAGTTGCATCATCTGAAGAAGGCGAAGAAGAAGAGCCGTGTCGACATCGCGGCGTTGCAAGAACTGGTGCAGACTCTAACCTAGCAGAAAGAGGACCTTACTCAAGAGCGAGACGACGCTATTGAGGAAGGGCAAGGCTGGGAAGAAGACTACAACCAGGCCATGGATGAGGTTCACGCGTTGCAGGACCTCGTGCCTCCGGTATTGGGAATATCGGTGGTCTTGGGTCTTCCGGCAATGGGAGAACCCAGGATGGGAGAAGAGGTGGTAGATCCGGAGCCACCAGCAGAGGTACCGGAGGAGGATGACCCGCAGTAGGTCGAGTTCTACTACGAGTAGGGGGTTACGGTTATCAAGTAGGGCAGCTAGAGTAGTGTAACCCAACTTTTGTAATCGGTGACATGTCGTGTAGGCAGTAGCGTATGTATAGATAGTGACGACATGAGCACGACTTCTCGGTGACCCGAGAATAATGTATCTTGTATAAAATTTATGCTTTATCAATATATGTGAATATTGTGCAAATTATTCATGCGTCACTTCAATACCTACTGTTGCATATGGAATTTTAGTATGACATGTACTGATCGCTGCTGTTTCAAATTTCAGAATGACTCGTACTTGGGCCAACCCGGACGTTGGGGGTTCTAGTCAAGGGGGAGAAACCTCCCAACAGCCTCCCGAGGACTCCTCGGGACAGCAACAGCAAATACCGCCACCGCCAACGGTTACACTGGCCGACATCGTTGAGGCAATGGCGGGTTCTCATCAGCAGCACACGGAGTTGCTGCAGACCCTTATTACAAATACGTCTCGACCAGAGAGGCGTCAAGATCGTGAGGAGCGTCAACAGAGCTCCTACTCCGACTTCCTAGCGACTCATCCCCCGATATTCTCAAGGGCGAATGAACCTCTCGATGCGGACAACTGGCTCCGCACGATAGAGATGAAGTTCGGGCTGCTCCAAATAAGTGAGCAGCGCAAGACTCAGTTCACGGTCCAGCAGCTCCAGGGATCCGCGAGCGCGTGGTGGGCAAACTACAGTGCTTCACAGCCTACCAACCGAGTTATGACCTGGGCGGAGTTCCGGACGGCCTTCAGGGCCTATCACATACCGCCGGGTCTGATGAAGAGGAAGACGCAGGAGTTTCTGCACCTGCAGAAAACCCCGTGGACCCCGGTGTGCCACCGCTCCAGCGTCCAACACGTGTCCCCGTGGACCCACCGGCAGATTTAAACTTTTCCCCGATTTTCAGATTTCATTCAAACTTCAAATCCTCATAACTTGGGCTAGGAAACTCCGAATTGAGTGAACCAAATTTTGTTGGATTCAGCTCTCTGAGTACTTTCCAGCAAATCAAGTTTCACTTCATGAAAATCCTTATTTCTCCAGAATTAATTCTTCAAAATTTAAACTGTTTGGAATTTTAACTGGAGAATCCTTTGGAGGAAAATTCTGAAATTTTGCTGGGAGGTTCACCAAAATATCCCAGAACTACCATAACAATTTCAGATCCATTTGAGCTCATTTGATCCACCTAATGGTGTGATTAATAAAACTGTTCCAGAGAAAATAGAAAATGTTCAGAAACATTTTCAGAATTTCTCTGAAATTGTTTAGCTCATATCTTTAGCTAGGAACCTTCAAATTAAGAGAGACCAACTCCATTAGAACCCTCTGAAAATATAGTTTTCATAAAGTCATGGCTTGCTCCATGAAAATCCCTAGAACACCCTAAAGCCTCCAATTAAGGTCAAGTACATAATTAATTGTGGAGGGCTCAAATGAGCTTTGCTGCAACTAAAACCTGGCCAAGTCTCTGTTTAGGTTGTAACCAAGCCACAGTAAAAGTTTCAGTCTTTGGTCTGTCTAGTAAGACTTATAAACGCCACAAGTTTAAATTCAATTCAAATGCATTTAATTAATACATATACTTGTATCTCATGTAGTCGCTAAGGTCGAGGAGGAACCTGAAGTCTTAGACTTCATTACTCCGGAAGAGCAGCTAGCCTATGACCAAGAGCAGCAAGGCAAGCTCCGGTTTGCATTAACCTTTTTACAAATTTTTATTGTTATTAGCACATACTTGAATACCATTATTCCTTGCATTAGAGTCTTGTTTGGAAACCCAATTGCATAGCCAAGAAAACCATGGGTTGCCTTTAGGATTGCAAACCTCATTAGCTACTGCAAAGCTAAGTTAGGGTAGGATTCGGTACAAGTCGAGTAGTTGGATCTACTCGTGAGCACAGGCTAGAGGCACTCGACTCGGGTAGAGATAGCACATGAAACACATGGCAAGAGAGATGAGACCGAGCGCAGAGTAAGGGCAGCAGGACTTTGGGGCCATGTGCGGGCCTGTTGAACAAGCTAGAACAGTACCGAAGACCTACCGGCTATATGGGAACCGGGAAACTTATGTAACTCGGGTAGCTGGGTGTTGAGGCATAGCTGGTCGTTCAGACGGTAGGTTGAGGGCTGGCGGCACTGAGATGCGCGTGCAGAGACCTCTTGCTCGGGACGATTGGACCGGTTCAACATTTGGCTAACGGGTGAAAGGTAGTTGCGTACGACGTCCGTGATGGTTGTTGTAGGCAACATCGAGTACGGGCGTACGTGACGGGTTGTTCGGGTAACCCTGCAGGTGTAAATTGATTATAATCGCCGTCCCTAGTGGTCAGTGAGTACCACTTGTTCACTGTACCGTGACGTAGAAAGAACAGGCTAGTTACATGATAAAATGTTGTTGATTGAAAGCTGGACTTTGATTGTTAATGATTTGTTGTAGTTTAGAGCTAACTAAAGTTCTGTTCAACTTTGGGCAAAGTACATGAGAGAACTGTATTTCTTGTTTGATTGCGGCTCTCTCATGTGCCTTAGCATAAGGTTCTCCACAACCTGCTGCTAAAACTTGAAAGTAAGGTTCCACTAATTAGGCGAGTCCTTGCAACTTGTTTTATCTCCTGTACCTATCGCCCCTCATATAGAAGTTCCATGTTTAGAAGAGACGGGTCAGTCTTGCTGAGCCTTCGTGCTCACTGCTTGTGTTTGAAGCTTTTGCAGGGTTCTATGAGGAAGGGACTCCCAAGGAGGAGACGGAACCCCAGGAGGGGAACCCCGTCGAGTGGGAGTCGTGCACGCCGCCGTGTTAGTGCCTGTGTGCTAGTGGGGACACGTTCACGGGCTCAACGTGAACTCAATGCTTAGTCTACGCCCGTGAGGGTAGACTGGACATATTTTGATGTAAAAATGTTCATAAACCAGTTTATGTAATAAAATTTTGCTTCCGCTTTGTACCTTTGATGTGGTTATTCGGTGCTGTGCAACGCAGCACCCCTCAGCGTGATCCTGGCTCGACAAGACCGTGGGGTCGTGTCAGTGTATGGCCAAGAGATCACAAAATAACCTTTACAAAGGGGCTACTAGATGTATGGACTCACTGAGGTTTCACCGGCAGGCTCGAATCACCATTCTCCCGCCCACGTACCCCCTCTTGTGCCATGCAGTTCCCAGGGCAGTCCCTCTCGACCTCCATTCCCCGCGCCATCCACGGTCCATAACCAGCTAGCAACACACCTAATTAGTCAGCTAAGCCGCACCCATATTTGGCCTTGTGCTGGCACTGTTTTCCTGGCATGTGCTGGCATGAACCAGTCCTTAGATCTACGGCAAGTAAACCACCATCTCATTCAGCAACATCCACGAACCAAGCTTGCCTAGATCTCCCCCGATTCCATGCTCATTATCATCATCAAGTTCTCATTATCATTATTCATATGAGTGCAGTAGCTAACCATGTTTTAATTCAGCTTCCCGTATTTCGTAGATTAAGCGAAGCAAAAAGGAAAAAAATGACCATACCTGACTCATCAACATTCCCGGTGACAAGGATGGTTAACAAAACTAGTAAACTCCTATAAAAGGGTGTCCCATCAAGTTGACTCAAGCATACGAGTTTTCGCAAATAAAACAGTTTCAAAACATGGGATCAATATGGTCAAGGGGCACTTGCCTTGCTCCCCTGGCTCTTGTTGCTCAAGCATCTCGAAGTCTTGGTGCTGTAGTTCTTCATAGATGGATTCCTGAGATTGTCCTTCTACTCACGACCATGCACATACAAAATTTACAGCAATCAAACATCATGCACAACTCTACTTTAGATGCAATGGTGTAGATGAATGCAAATCCTATGGTGCTGTTTTATTAAACCAGTTTGTACGTGTTCTTGCATGCTTTAATGGGCTTTCATTGGGTTTTATGATGAACAAGGGTGTAGGGATCAAGTGTGGACGTGGTGATGATCTCGACTCAAGATCTAGATCAATTTCACCGTAAAAACCCAATCAAAACGTGATCTGTCCACATGAAAAAGTTTATGTTTGAAGGGAGCGAAGAAAATGAATACGTAGAAACAGCGACGACGTCGTAAGATGGGTAAAAGACCTACCTCACTTCCCTTATGATCATCGGCTCTTTTCCGGTGATGGCGAGGCGTGACGGGGCTTGTCGGCGGGCTCACCGGCGACTGAACTCCGGCGAGGGGGTGTGTCCAACTCGGCCAGTTGGGGGCTAGGGCCTCCAAGTCGTCGACTTGAGAGGGGAAAAAAAGAAAAGGGGTTACGGCCAAGGGGGTTTTGGGTTCTATTTATAAGGGTGGGAGTCCTACTCCAATTGGAGCTCAAATAAGAGTCCTATTCAATTTTTCTGGATCTTAGCGAACTTATATTTTCAGTTATGTGAGGCAGCCTTGGGGATTTTACCCCCCCCCCCCCAAATGTGGGGAAAATTTGGGGAAACTGTGTCGGTACCCTCAGTAGCGGGTACCCCCGTGCACAGGAGGAAAAACCCACCTAAGGACCTCGCCCCATCCACAGGGATGAGCTCCGAAGGCGCCATGTGTCCAGCAGGGCCGGGCCTCCCCTCTCCTCAGAGGCGAGCTCCGAGGGCGCCACATGTCCAGCGGGGCCAGGCCTCCCCTCTCCTCAGAGGCGAGCTCTGAGGGTGCCATGTGTCCAGCGGGACCGGGCCTCCCTTCTCCTCAGAGGCGAGCTCGGAGGGCGCCACGTGTCCAGCGGGGCCGGACCTCCCCTCTCCTCAGAGGCGAGCTCTGAGGGCGCCACGTGTCCAGCGGGGCTGGACCTCCCTTCTCCTCAGAGGCGAGCTCCGAGGATGCCACGTGTCCAGCGGGGCCGGACCTCCCTTCTCCTCAGAGGCGAGCTCTGAAGGTGCCACGTGTCCAGTGGGGGCCAGACCTCCCTTCTCCTCAGAGGCGAGCTCCGAGGGCGCCACGTGTCCAGCGGTGCCGGACCTCACCCCCTCCGCAGGGTGAGCTCCGAGAGTGCTACGTGTCCAGCGGTGCCGGACCTCACCCCCTCCGCAGGGGTGAGCTCCGATGGTGCTACGTGTTCAGCGGGGCCGGAGGAAGTGTCGACAGCGCGCTTTGATAATTTGTTATTGCCTCATTTCAGCTATCTTTTTCCCATTCCCCACCAATTTTGTGATTCTTTCTCTATTTCTACTTTCTTTTATAATGTTTCTCTATATGAAAAATGTATGCAATGCATGGAAATAAATTTGAGGGTGTTACAAACCTACCCCCCTTAAACTGAATCTCGCCCTCGAGATTCGATAGAGTAGAGAATAGATGAGGGAATTCTGCCTTGAGGTCTTCCTCACGCTCCCATGTAGTTTCGGCTTCCGTGTGACGGCTCCACTGTACCTTGCACCAACGGATCACTTTGTTCCTCGTGATACTTTCCTTCACGCCCAAAATTTGGACGGGGTGCTCCACATAGGTCAGATCCTCTTGAAGCTCGAGCTCATCCATCGGTACTTGTTCTTCCGGTACTCTTAAGCACTTCTTGAGTTGGGATACGTGAAACACGTCGTGTACGTCGGAGAGGTGCGTTGGCAGCTCTAGTTGATAGGCTACTTCTCCTCGCTTGCCCAAGATCTTAAATGGACCGATGTAGCGAGTGCTAATTTGCCCTTGACGTTGAACCGTCGCTGGCCTCGGATAGGCGATACCTTAAGGTACACGAAGTCTACTACTTCGAAGGTCAATCTTCTTCGCCTATTGTCCGCATAACCTTTTTGTCGTGACTGAGCATCCTTCAAATTTTCTCGTATCGTTTGGACTAGGTTTTTGGCGTCTTGCAGCACTTCGGGTCCAAACACTTGGCTCTCTTCGGTCTCATTCCAGAACAGCGGTGTTCTACACCGCCTACCATACAATGCTTCAAAAGGTGACATCTTCAAGCTGGCTTGATAGCTGTCGTTGTATGGGAATTTAGCATATGGCAAGCTCCTATCCCAACTGTGCCCATGTTTCAAGGCGCAAGCTCTCAACATGTCTTCCAAAATTTGATTTGTCCTCTCAGTTTGCCCGTCAGTTTGCGGGTGGTAAGCGGAGCTGAAATTCAGCCATGTACCCATGGCTTCATGCAGCTTCTTCCAGAACCTACAGGTAAATTGAGAACCTCGATCTGAAACTATCCTCTTCGGAACTCCATGGTGACACACGATTTGCTCCATATACAGCTCGGCTAGTTCTGCGACGCAGTACGTGGTTCTAACAGGAAGGAAATAGGCTGTTTTCGTCAATCGGTCCACAATAACCCAAATGGAGTCGTAACCAGACCGAGTACGTGGCAATCCGACAATGACCATGCTGATGTCTTCCCACTTCCACTCGGGTACTTTCAATGGCTGCAACAGTCCAGCGGGTCTTTGATGTTCGGCCTTCACCCGTTGGCACGTGTCGCATAAGGCAACATATTCAGCTATGTCCCTTTTCATACCATCCCACCAATAGCAAGTTTTTAGGTCCTTATACATCTTTGTACAGCCGGGGTGCAAGGAATAAGGTGAGTCATGTGCCTCCTTTAATTACGTGTCGCGGATGTGCTTCACGTTAGGCACACAAATCTTTTTCCCAAATCAAAGTGTGTCTTTCTCGTCTTCCTTGAAATGCTTTTCTATGCCTTGTATGATTCTTTCCTTGATTTCCTCATCCGTTGCTTGGCCATCTCGCATCTCTTGTTCCAGCGAGGAGTTCAGTTCTATCACCTCCATCTCGTTCAAAAACCTGAGATGTAACCGTTCGAACTCCTTGCGCAGCATGGGTGGCAGCTCCCGAACCATGAGTTGGTGACATGCTCCCTTTCGGCTCAACGCATCAGCTACTACATTAGCCTTTCCGGGGTGATAGTTGATTCCAACATCGTAGTCCTTGGTGACTTTCAATCATCGACGTTGCCTCAAATTCAGATCCGTCTGCGTGAATATATACTTGAGGCTTTTGTGATCCATATAGATCTCACGTCGGTGGCCAAGGATATAATGCCTCCAAATCTTCAAGGCGTGTACTACGGCTGCAAGTTGCAAGTCCTTTGTGGGGTAATTCAGCTCATGTTTCTTTAGTTGTCTCGATGCATAGGCTACCACTTGTCCTCTTTGCATGAGCACACATCCAAGCCCTTGTCTTGGTGCATCACAATATATGTCGAAACTCTTGCTCACGTCCGGCAATACCAAAACCGGTGCTATTGTTAATCTCATCTTTAGTTCTTCAAAGCTTTCTTGACACGCTGGTGTCCACTGAAATGCTTTCCCCTTCATAAGCAATTCAGTCATAGGCTTCACTATTTTGGAGAAATCCTTGATGAACCGGCGGTAGTATCCAGCCATCCCAAGGAAACTCCAAATATCTCTCACATTCTGCCGTTGGTTCCACTTCAAAACATCTCCCACTTTTCCGGGATCAACCGATACTCCTCCTTCGGATATAATGTGGCCTAGGAACGATATCTGCTTTAGCCAAAATTGACACTTTCTGAACTTGGCATACAATTGATTCTCCCGCAGTTTCTGAAAGGTTAACCTCAAGTGTTTTTTCATGTTCTTCCTCGATCTTTGAATACACCATGATATCGTCGATCAAAACCACGACGAACTTGTCCATGTACTCCATGAAGACCTTATTCATGAGGTACATGAAGTATGCGGGCGCAATCGTTAACCCAAAAGACATAACGGTATATTCATACGAACCATGCCCTGTTCGAAATGCAGTCTTGGGTATGTCGGAGGGCTTAATCTTCAGCTGGAAGTATCCCGACCGAAGATCAATTTTGGAGAAAATTCGGGCACCTTTCATTTGGTCGAACAGGTCCTCTATATGGGGCAGCGGGTATTTATTCTTGATCGTCACCTCATTGAGAGACCGATAATCCACACAAATTCTTTGGGTCCCATCATTCTTGTCTACGAAGAGTACGGGGGCTCCCCATGGTGACGAGCTTGGGCGTATAAAACCCTTTTCTAGCTGCTCCTGAATTTGCTACTTGAGCTCCACTAGTTCATTAGTGGGCATCCTATACGGCCTCTTCGCTATAGGTCCAGCTCCGGGTACTGAATCAATAGAAAACTAAATGTCCCGGTCAGGTGGCATACCTGAAAGTTCTTCCGGGAACACATCTGAATATTCTTGAATCACCGGAATGCTTTCCAATGTCGCTTCTTCGATGTGGTTCAGCGCTGCCTTCTCGGTTGCCGGTTGGGCTGACTCAAACTCAATACGAGTACCATGCTCATTTGTCAACTGCACGCTCCTCTCAGCACATTGAATCACTCTATTGTGCTTGCTTAACCAATCCGTTCCAAGTATTATGTCAATCCCTTGGGAATCTAAGACAATAAGGTTGGCAATAAAGTCTACCCCCTTATTTTAAGGCTTACTTTCGGACATACTATATTTGTAGGAGCTAGAAATTCAGATTTGAGAGAAAAGATTTCACATCTATATGCATCAAGGTATATGAACTATGCAACTCCTTTACTAATTTCAGCCTATATGAGGAGGTGAACATGTGCCGAAGTGTCTCACATCTCTCCACTATGTGTGGATGTGGACATTCGCCGAAGCGTCCCACAACTCACACCAGCACACAAACACAAGCAATACTCATAAAACTTTCTGCACACCACTCCTATTTGACTTATTACGATCTAAACGTTCCTATCACAGCTTATTCAATGGGAATCCCAAACTTAATCGTGAGAACCGGTGCTGTTCTCGCCATGTGATGGAGGTGGTCCATACATGGGTGCACGCCATGGTGAGTCGGCAGTCCAAGTAGGGCTAGATGACGCTGGTGCTCCATTTGCTCCCGCGTTGGCACGAGTCGTCCTGTTTTTCTAGCAAGTACAGCTTCTTGCGGAGGTAACAGATCTCTTCTTGTGCGCTTGCGTAGCAGTTTCCTAACTCCACGAGCAACCTCTGAGACTTGTCAGCAGCTTGTGGGCTGGAAAAAGCTGTTACATGGGGTCCAATGATCTCCCTTGTACCACTCTTCCGATAACGGTGCAGCTCAAAAGTTGCATCCTCAAGCTGCTCAAGGAACGCGTAGCACAATCTGGTGAGTGCTTCCCATGCAGCATCATTGATAGCTTCTGCCCTTGTAGCTCTCCATGTGGGTGTGAAGTGCTGAGTGAAAACCCTACGGTTAGATAGGATGATTACTTCAGCCTTCCACTCTTCATGTCTGAGACGAGGGACTTTCTTGAGAAGATATTCTGGATATAGGCTGCAGCAATCCAGAAAATCTTTGAGCTCCCTAGATATGTGTCCTCATTCCATTCCGTCGGACCGAAATTCTTGAACTGAATAGTTGGCCCATTCATCACCTTCATTATTGGTCTCAGCAAGGGGTGGCTCCTTCTCGGGTTCATCTCCTCCCGTCATAGCTTCATGAGGCTCCACGGGGTGTAAGCCCGCGTGAAACTCCTTATGAGGTGCGTACCAATGCCGTTCTTGTGGATCACCCTCCATATCGTCTTCGAATGGTTCCACCCCTTCTGGGTCCTCTTCCTCATGCATAGAGCTATTGACTTCCTCTTCATCATGAGTTTCCGTCTTCACCTCCTTCCAATATGGTCCATCGGATACCTCAATGAGGTTAAGTGCACTCCCACGTGGTGGTGGACGAGTACTTATGCGTGTTGTGGTCCTGATCACCGGCATCTATAAATAGTACATGAGAAACTTTAGAGAAGGAAGAAAATACTCCAAAACTTAAGAAGCTATGGAGCAAGAAAGCAAAAGTGTTGCTGTCCAAAAGAAGAGAAAAGAGGGGCTGAAAATAGCACTTTGCGGTGGCTGAATTGACAAGTAAAGTGTAGCAGCAAGCAATTTTCAAAAAATAGCAGTTTAGAAGGGTGTTCCTATGTGTTTTAGAGTGTCCATTCTACCTAGGCTTGCGTCCTACGGTCAACGTGGCTCTGATACCAATCTGTGACACACGGTTCCAAAAACAGAACCAAGTTAATGCATATGTGTGCCCAGGATGTTCATCACACATACACATGTAATCCACTAACTAAATTCAGAATATAACCACGAATAAATAGTGTTTAAGTACTTTATTACATTGACTAATTGTCTCACTCATGATTGTCTATCTTATTCTTACAGCAGAAATCTCTAAACGACAGCGGAAACAACTAAACAGCAGCAGGCTCCATCTTCAACTCCACAGGCATGTTGACGGTAGTTCACCAGCCTAGTACTCCACATGGTCCTCGAAGTACTCTTCTCCTGTTGCTGATGCTTATGTGATAATGCAAGGATGAGTACATGTCGTACTCAGCAAGTGCGGAAAAAGTATGACATGTAGCTTACAACAAGGTAGTAAATAAAAAGGCTCATTGCAGCAAACAAATTTTATTTCACAAACATAATAAAAACAGCAACTATTTCTATGTGAGTTTAATCCATCATAACCATGTTATAGCATCAACTTTCCTTCATCATAATTCACCATTTATCATGTCTCAACCAGCCAATAATCTTTCTCATACTCATAAATATTCATATCCATCTCATATTCATATAACCGAAACCAGACTCATTTTCATGACTCAAACAGTCCCAAAACTAATCCCATACCATAACCATACCGAACATCCATCCCAAGTTTTCCCTCTAATCATGTGAGTTGGCCAGGTGCTTGTGACCAGAAGCACGACTATCATGATAGTTTTACACTCTGCAGAGGTGGCACCACTTTACCCACAAGTTTTTGATTTCGTCACCCGTCGGCGACTGCAGAACCTCCATTATACCAGTACACAACCGTCGTTGTATGGCCAAGAGATCACAAAATAGCCTTTACAAAGGGGCTACTAGATGTATGGACTCACTGAGGTTTCACCGGCAGGCTCGAATCACCATTCTCCCACCCACAGTCCCCCTCTTAGGCCATGCAGTTCTCAGGGCAGTCCCTCTCGACTCCCATTCCCGCGCCATCCACGGTCCATAACAAGCTAGCAACACACCTATTTAGTCAGCTAAGCCGCACCCATATTTGGCCTTGTGGTGACACTGTTTTCCTAGCATGTGCTGGCATGAACCAGTCCTTAGATCTACGGCAAGTAAACCACCATCTCATTCAGCAACATCCATGAACCAAGCTTGCCTAGATCTCCCCTGATTCCATGTTCATTATCATCATCAAGTTTTCATTATCATTATTCATATGAGTGCAGTAGCTAACCATGTTTTAATTCAGCTTCCCGTATTCCATAGATTAAGGGAAGCAAAAAGAGAAAAAATGACCATACCCAATTCATCAACTTTCCCGGCGACAAGGATGGTTAGCAAAACTAGTAAACTCCTATAAAAGTGTGTCCCATCAAGTTGACTCAAGCATACGAGTTTTCGCAAACAAAACAGTTTCAACATGGGATCAATATGGTCAAGGGGCACTTGCCTTGCTCCCGTGGCTCTTGTTGCTCAAGCATCTCTAAGTCTTGGCGCTGTAGTTCTTCGTAGATGGCTTCCTGAGCTTGTCCTTCTACTCACGACCATGCACATACAAAATTTACAGCAATCAAATATCATGCACAACTCTACTCAAGATGCAATGGTGTAGATGAATGTAAATCTTATGGTGCTGTTTTATTAAACCAGTTTGTACGTGTTCTTGCATGTTTTAATGGGATTTCATGGGGTTTTATGATGAACAAGGGTGTAGGGATCAAGTGTGGACGTGGTGATGATCTTGACTCAAGATCTAGATTAATTCCTCCGTCACAACCCGATCAAAACATGATCTGTCCACACGAAAAAGTTTCTGTTTGAAGGAAGCAAAGAAAACGAATACTTAGAAACAGCAACAACGTTGTAAGATGGGTAACGAAGACCTACCACACTTCCCTTATGATCGTCGGCTCTTTTCCGGCGATGGCGAGGCGTGACAAGGCTCATCGGCGGGCTCACCGGCGACTGAACTACGGCGAGGGGGGTTGTCCAACTCGGCGAGTTGGGGGCTAGGGCCTCCAAGTCATCGACTTGGGAGGGGCAAAACGAAAAGGGGTTACGGCCACGGGGGTTTTGGGTTCTATTTATAAGGGGGGGAGAGTCCTACTCCAATTGGAGCTCAAATAAGAGTCCTATTCAATTTGTTTTGGATCTTAACAAACTTATCTTTTCAGTTATGTGCGGCAGCCTTGGGGATTTTATCCCCCCCCCCAAATCTGGGGAAAATTTGGGGAAACTGTGTCGATACTCTCAGTACCGGGTACCCCCGTGCACAGGATGAAAAACCCGCCTAAGGACCTCGCCCCCTCCGCAGGGATGAGCTCCGAAAGCGCCACGTGTTCAGCAGGGCCGGGCCTCCCCTCTCCTTAGAGGCGAGCTCCGAGGGTGCCACGTGTCCAGCGGGGCCGGTCCTCCCCTCTCCTCAGAGGCAAGCTCCGAGGGCGGCACGTGTCCAGCGGGGCCGGGCCTCCCCTCTCCTCAGAGGCAAGCTCCGAGGGCGCCACGTGTCCAGCGGGGCCGGACCTCCCTTCTCCTCAGAGGCGAGCTCCGAGGGTGCCATGTGTCCAGCGGGGCCGGACCTCTCCTCTCCTCAGAGGCGAGCTCCGAGGGCGCCACGTGTCCAGCGGGGCCGGACCTCCCTTCTCCTCAGAGGTGAGCTCCGAGGGAGCCACGTGTCCAGCAGGGCCGGACCTCCCTTCTCCTCAGAAGGGATCTCCGAGGGCGCCATGTGTCCAACAGGGGCCGGACCTCCCTTCTCCTCAGAGGCGAGCTCCATGGGCGCCACGTGTCTAGCGCTGCCGGACCTCACCCCCTCCGCAGGGGTGAGCTCCGAGAGTGCCATGTGTGCAGCGGTGCGGGACCTCACCCCCTCCGCAGGGGTGAGCTCCGAGGGCGCCACGCGTCCAGCGGGGCCGGAGGAAGTGTTGACAGCGCACTTCGATAATTTGGAATTGGCTCATTTCAGCTATCCTTTTCCCATTCCCCACCATTTTTATGATTCTTTCTCTATTTCTACTTTTTTTATAATGTTTTTCTATATGAAAAATGTATGCAATGCATGGAAATGAATTTGAGGGTGTTACATGAGTAACACGACATCCAGCAGGAATAACACGCGAATGCGGCGATAAAACAGCAGGTTCATGAGTCAAAGTTTGAGAATTCTTTCACCCGACTACTGACCTACGAGGTGTGTCTTGTATAGCACAAAAAATAGTGGGGTTGGGAGCAAATTTTCTATGTTTTTGACTTATTACAGCAGGTTGCATGTATCTAACATTCGGTTCAGCACGTGCAGCAAGTTTTGCTTGGTTGTTACGTGATCTAGCTATCATTCTTTGCTTCTTTTCCTTTTTAGCTTGTCTATAACAAAAATCTACGACATGACCATCTCTACCACGGTAAGTACAATGAAATTTAATCTTATGTTCATGTCTAGATGAGCAAGCAACGCGTGTTTTAGCAACCGAATGAGGTAACACCCCTGCTGACCTAAAAACCACCTCTTTTTGTTTAGAAACTGTTTTAATCAAACCATTTCCTAATGACTTTACAACCTTAGGTGGATGTGCCTTAGCATGAGCATGAGAATCAAAATCTAAACCAGTTTTATCATTGCAAGTCTTAGAAGAATTCAATAGCTAGATTTTTATTCCCACTAAAAACCGATCTAGTGTCTTATGCTTGTCCTCAAGTTTAATAGACAAGTCTAGGCAGTTGTCACATGAAGTTTTTTCCTTATAGTTTGCAATTAGAATAATATTTAACTTCTTGAGAACATAAAGCATTGTTCAAAACAGAAATCTCATTCATAGCACCATGTAGTTTCTTATCAAGATCATCACAACTAGAACAATGCAAATCAATTGTAGAACAGGTAGCATCTTTCATATTTTTATCGTTAAGTGCAGCAAGCTTTTTGTTCATTTCAAGTTCAAGTTTATCAAGTATGGAGGTGTGCGTACTTCTTAAGGATGACAATGGTTCATAGATTAATTCACATGAGGAACAAGAATCATCATTAGGATTCAAAGATTTTACCTGATTCATTTATATTCTGAGGATTCAATTTTAACAGCATTGTCCCAAAGTTTTTTGTCCTTTATCTTAAGTATAACAGTGGCACGAGAAATAGCATCACACATTTCTTCACAAGTGGTACATAACTCTTCATCGTCGCTGTTGAGTTCTGCTTCCTCCAGACTTGATCTTGAGTTGCCCTCCATGAAACACATTGTTGCCATGTTGTCTTCACCTTCATCACTCCTGGAGTCCACATCACTCGAGTTGTTATCTAGGAGTGTGGTGATAATGTGTTCCATCATTTGCCATTTTTTTAAAGTCTTCTTTTTCTTGTTGTTATTGCCAGTAGAGGACTTGAATATGGTTTGCTTTTCATCACAGGAAGTAGTACCTGAAAGATTAGGGCAATCTGTACAAAAATGTCCTATCTTACCACATTCAAAGCATCATTGCGAACCAGTACTTCCTCTCCTTCTAGGTCTCACATTTTGCAATGCTTTTGAGAACCGAGTAGAGAGAAGTTCTAGCTCCTCCTTTGGGAACTCTTAAATCTGTTCAAGGGTAAGAGAGGACAGCAAAGCAAGTGTTTCACATGATTAAGATGGACTAGAACTAGGCATGTCACGTTGTGAGACAAATGGAAGAGACTTGTTGGGGTTTTTACGTGAAGTTATGTCAAGTTCATGAGTTTTCAACTTAGAATATAGCATATCTAAAGTAAGTGTACTCATGGCAGTGGATTCCTGAATAGATGTAACTTTTATCTCCCAATTTGCATGTCTAATGCACCTAACAATTTCCTAGCTTTTTCAGCATCTGAAAACTTTACATTAACGTACGCAACTTGCTGAGAATTTTATTAAAGTGAGCAAAGAAGTCATCGATCGACTCACCGAATTGCATCTCAAAACACATGTATTCTTTCTTGAACATATCTTGTCTTACCTCCTTGATCGTGTTGGAGCCTTCGTGGTAGTCGCGTAGTGCTATCCACACGTCATATGCAGATCGGAAGTGTGCAACACGGTTGAAGTCGCTTTGAGTCAATCCTTGAATAATCAAGTTGTGCGCCTTGTTATTGTTATCAACGTCTCTCATGTTGGCATTCACAACTTCATCGTTTGAAGGCATGACAAAGTGCTTGAAGACCTTTTCCCATATTGCGAAACCTTGCGCCTGTATGTAAGCCTCCATGCGAGCCTTCTAAACCTGAAAATCAGCACCATCGAAAACACAGGGCTTTGCAGAGTATTTCTCCAGGTTGATTAGTAAAAACACGTGCAAATCACAAAGATTAGAGCAACATGGCTCTGATACAATTGTAGGATCGAAGAGCACGTGAAAAGCTACAAGAGGTGGGTGAATGATAGATTAAATCTTTTCAGCGGAAGCTACAAATCCCCTCGGTAGAAACCAATCTGTTAAAAAATAAGTGTGTACGATCGATCTAAACGTGTTCAACCATGACAAAAGTAGTATAGATTATAAAGAATCAAGTCACGGAGACACCACATCAAGAATCATGAAAATTTGTCAAGTAAAACTCAAGTCATGATCAAAAGATCAAACAAGGGTCAATCTTTCTACGCGAGTAAAAAACAGATCTGCAATGCTGCAAAGAAACTATCGTAAATCAAAAACCACAAATCCAATGACCGTGAAATTTTCAAAAGATGATCGAGTATCAAGTTGTGAATACAACGCAAAAAGAATCACAGCAATTGGATCAGTAAAACGCGAGTTATGATTGAAACACCGAAGAAACGTCTGGCTGTCCAGAAACTCGACGAGAAAAACTTGCCAAAAACAAGTCGGGCGAACAAGGCACAAAAGCTCCTCTAAACTACTAATTTTATTGATCAAAAACATAAGAAGAACAGACCAAAGTTGTACTCACGAGCCCGGGCCTCCCTTGCTCATATAACTGTAAAGGACCAAGTTTTGGCTTGCTAAAATGCTCATCAACTCACACAAACCTCAGCTCAAATTGTAGAAATCATTTAGACATGGTTGTAACAACCATCAATGGAATAATTAGAGGAAGAAGGCACATAGTCCAAAAGTGGTAGTTCCAACATGTTATCTTTTGAGGCTGAGCATTCTATTGAGTCCTAAACATCCTTAGGAAAGCTCATGTCAAGTTTCATGCAAATCCAAACATGTTTGGGGTACTTTTGGATATAATTATTAAAATAGACAGTTTGTATTCAGATTCAAATTCAAACTACTTTCATCATATGGATTCAAAATAATTCTTCATATTCACACTCAGCATATTTCTCTGAGTTACTCCAGATTTCATCTCATTTGGAGTTGATCTTGACGGTAGTTAAATTTCCTCAATTCAAAACTGATTTGAAATTCAGATTCATGTTTGATGCAAATTCATCCAAACAAATTACACATTTTGATTCATTCGAAACCCAAATCCCAATTCATTGGTTTGAGAAAACCAAAAGGGGTATTTTGATCTCAATTATTTGCAACAGTGGGAAATTAAATTTTGGAGGACAAAATTGAGCAGAGGGACCCACCTGTCATTGGAACAGAGCCAGACATCGAAGTTTCTCTTCTGTGCGCGGGCGACACCGAGCAGGGCTTGCAGCCACTGCTGCAGCCAGCGAGCTGCCGGTGTGCTTGCCTCCTAGGAGGAGGTTCATGTGGGTAACCCCTCTGGGTCCACACTCTAGGAATCGCATTGGGTGTTGTCATGCGATGCGGCACCCAATAGCATACATGAAAAGACAGTATAAACATATGAAATTCTTTATTTATCAACATAAAGTCTTTTACAACATAATGTACAAGAATGTACATACGCAGCGGAAATAAAACTCTATATATACTCACTCTCGATCCTAACTATGCGAAAGAGAAGCCATCCAGCCCTTGGACTCTTCCTACTAGCTTTACAAGAGTATAAGGCAGCGGATAGGTTTCCTATTTGTTATACGAACCGTGAGGTCCGATGTCTCACCGAACAACCATCTTCATAGCATGCATCATGCTACCTGGAAAAACAACTACGAAAACAACCTTGAGCACTAAGTCTCAGTAAGACTTAACTGACAGTCCTAAACCTGTAACTCTACATGCAGGAGTTTTAAGAAGATAGGAATTCGAGATTGCATAATAAAGTTTGGCTAATTATTGATCCTTAGTTTCAGGTTATTATAGCAGCCATTTTAATGGTACTCATGCATCACAACACCGGAAGTCCACAATCAAACAAGAAACGCTTATCCCGATGTTACTAGCCTAAGGTGGAATAGAAATTTAGTTTGCACTATCTCTACTTCAGTCAAGGTTTCAATGCAATTAGTAAGCCAAGAACAACATCTTAAGGGACTTAATTCCTATTACTACGTCACAGCGCAGTAGGCAAGTATGCTCAATCCTTAACCGCGAGGGACGGTGATTCGAATCAATAACAACCCAGAATACACGACACATACACCCGCCTCAAAAGACTCACTCGAGAGCTCTTTCTTACGTTGTACGCAGCAACCTTTCACACGACACGCCTACATAGAAAAACGCTTCGTCCCGAGCAGGATGGTCCTCTACGCGGACACGTCGAAGTTGCCCACTAAAGGATTTACACCTCCAGCCTTCTCAACGCCATCGGGTCGTGATAACCTTGAGCATTTCATCCTATAGAAACTCCACGTCCACGTCTCACTTTTCATGAGGGTGCTCTTATCAACTATTTTCTTGTGAGTAGACTCTGCTACTCGACCTTTCTCGCGAGTAGATTCCATCTACCCGTCTTCTACCGGACTAGCTATAACATTAGCCTAGCAAACTATGCCGAGGGAAAATACTATGCTAATCCTTCTAATCATAGATTTCATAGTCATGCAAGTGGGTTTCAACCGTCCTAAACATAATGCACAATATCAAGTCTAACAAACATTAGGTGAAGGTAAAGCAAAATTTAAAAAGGCAATTATATGCAAACCGGGGCTTGCCTTGCACAAAGGTTTTGTTAGTGAATCTATGAGGTTAATCTTCCTCTGGAGAATCCCCCAAACCAGTCACGAGATGGAGATCCTCGCCTCTGAGTTGAACTTCTCATCGAGTGGCGACGTCACGTGAGCTATGGATGCAAATGCACATATATTCAAGAGCCATTGAGAAAGTGCTTTAAATTGGTTGTACAAGTTAACTAGAACTAAGAGGGAAAAACAATAGCAAGGTTTCTGTTGTTGGATCTACAGCAGTAGAAAAGAAAAAGTCTAAATGTGTTAATATCATGGTTTGTGGGTCTAATGACTACATATGGCATTTGAGGAACATATGTAAGCCTCTGGAATGATATGGATGAAACAGTGGAGATGAATTCTAATTCCTCTGAAATTTTTCTAGTAGTTCAAATATTCCTCAGAGATACTGCCTGCCAAATTTCAGAGGAGATAATAAAGAATGTGGTCTTAAGAAATTCTTAAGTGATTATGCTTCTCTGACCTAACAGAATCATTCTATATGGTTAGCATGCTTAGAAATGGACTTTTTCTAAATTACACATTCCTATGATTATATAGGACTTGGTTTCATAATTTTTGGAGTTTCCTAAATGGAGATATGAAATTTACGAGATTGGGAAAATCTCTGAAAAAGTTTCTGTTATTTTACCTATTTTTCAGAGACATAAAGTATTGAAACATCATTTGGCCTAGCAAATGAGGTCAAATTCCTCTGAAATTTTTACTGGAGTTCAAGTATATTTAGTGGAAGGATCTGCTGAAAATTGGGAATTTTTCAAATAACAGAACTCCTGGAATTAATTACCTAAGATTTTCTTAAAGGAATTAATGAGTCAAATCCAGGGACTTTCATAAATATTATGATGCACCCTTCAATATTGCTCACTGAGATGAGTCCAACAAAATTTGTTTGGGAATTTTTGAACTTCTCTACACAAAGTTATGGCCATTTGAAGTTGAACTAGAAACTGAAAAAGAGGGGAATTGTTTTAAACACTGACAGCGGGCCCCATGCTACAGTTTTCTTCCACCTCGCCAGAGGCTCGGGTGTCAGAGCACGCCGGCGAGGGTCACCGGAACTGAGTTTCCGGCTGCCTCCGGGCCAAAACTCGCTGCCTTACCCTATTTCCGGCTGCTTAACACAACTAGAGCGTTGCCGGTCAACGGCGATGCTCGGAACACTATGCGCAACTGGCATTTTGGGTTCTGGTGACCTCGGGAAACCTCATTTCTACACTAAACCGTTAGATTTTTGGCTCTAGAGCACCAGGGGAGCGTGGAGAAGCTAGAACTGGATGCCAACATGGCCGGGAGCCCTCGAACCACGTTGTCACCGTGCAGCCGATGGGGTCCGACAGTTGGCCATTGGGCAAAACTCAGAATTCTCCATCTACACTCCATTTTGCGTCTTAGTTTCGAAAGAAGATGATCACTAGCTAGTTAGGAGCTCATGTGCGGAGTTTTAAGAACTAAAAAAAGGATTGAGCGAGAATTTGCCGAGTTCTTACCACAAGGTCGTGTCGCACTGCCCATGAGAAAAATCCAAATTCTCGCACAACAAGCCACGGCTAGGGCTGAGCTTTTGGGAGAAGCAGCTCGAGTCGCCGGTCCACCTAGGGGTTTGCTTGCTCGAGCGTGATCCCTCTCGGTGCGGGCTGTCCACGGAAGCTGACCTTGTTCACCATTGTTCAACTCGGGCGCATGGCTACAAACTTCGAATTTCCGAGCGCAAATGAGCACGGAAGCACGGAGTGGAGATGGAAGATTGATAGAGCACGACGTTGTGCTAGTTTTTAGTGTTTGGAGCTCGATCATCCGGAATTTGGCCGGGTTGTGCAAGCTCGGCAGAGGGGTGGCGCGGTGTTGAACTGTTTCCGCGGGAGAACAACCGAGAGGGCGAGAGAAGAGAAGAAAGACTTCGGTTCCGTCTATGTGGGCATGATAAGGGCGAGAAGATGATCGGGAAGCAGGAGCTGGCGCTGAGTTCGTCGGGACTGGGTTCTGCCAGCGTGCTGTCGAGTGCTCGAGCGAGGGAGGAAAAACAGACTCGGTTTGCCATATGGTGTAGCTGACAGATGGGGTCCACAACCCCACAATTCTCTCCTCCCTGTGCTTTGAGATTCCCACTCATTCCTTTGTCTAAAATTCAACAAAATTGGAGAATAGGCCAAAAGGAATATGAGAAACTCAAATCTTAAATCAGATTTTGAAATTGACCATGTTTGGTTCAGATTTCAAATTCAAATTTGAATTTAATGTGCTCTCAATTATTCCTTTGAATAAATGGTATATGAGCTCCAAAAATTACCGAATTTGGAATAGAAGCTCTTTGCTACATGTGAAATTTATTGGTTGAATCACTTGTATGCATTTGTATTGTTTGAACATCAATCATTTTAAAAGAACTCAAATTATGTTTAAATTTCCCCACTTTCTTCATAGTTATTGTTGACATGAGTTTAAATTAGGGAGTAAAGTTCACTCCTCATGTTAACATGTGTTAAGCATGAGTTAAAGAAAAAAATTTAACTCCCTCACATGTCCATTGTGTGTTCATTATTTCATGTGACACAAAATCAGTCTTTCTTCCACTCAACTTTTCTTCATAAGTTGAAGTGCAAGTTTACAAAGTTAGGACTGTCACAGTTCAATCCCTTCCAGCTGCTGCCGATAAAGATCGTGGCTGCAAAACCGAGTTTTCACTTCCCTGCTCGCGCGCGCATCCGAAAGAACACCCGTGCACCCCCGTTTCTCTGCTGCCATCGGCAATCCACACCCCCGGTGGTTTTGGCGCCTGGCAGAGCAGCTCAGAAGCTGCGCCCACATCCCCTCGATATCCTAAACGCGTCAGCAGATGTTGGCGTTTCTCTTCCTCGGTTCTGAGCAAAGGCGCCAACACGATTTTTCATCGTTCGGCCAAACCGTAGCATCTCCAGCCCGATTAAAAGCACACAAAGGTTAGCAAACAAGCCTAGTTCATAATCCTAGACCCCCATGTCCCCTCTCAATGCCGGTTAGTCAGAATTTGATTTCTTGCATCGGCTATGGTGTAGAGCGGCTAGAACACAATCGGGAAGTTCATCACAACCGATGGATCATCCACAATTCTGGTCTAGACATAGCAACTAGGTTCCTAACGATCAGCTAGGACCAAACCCACAATAAAACCACCCATCCGGCGAGCGGTATGCCGTGATTTCGTCACCACCTGTAAAAATGGGTCGGGTCACCGGTGAACTCCACTTTGCCGTTGTTCCCTGCCCGAGCTGGGTGTAGAATCGTGTTCCACGCACCCTAGTGGTGTTCTACGATCTTTTCCCTCATCAGTTTAGGATCTGAGTCGCGTGTTCTCTGTCGGCGCCAAGCTCAAAGCCTCCGTCGCCGTCGCTGATCACTTTTCCTGCGATGTCGAGCTCCAAGGGGTTGCCCGGCGGTTGTGCCGTGATCCGTGGAGCATGTCGGTGAAAACCGCATTAAAAATGAGCAAGAATTGGAGGAGGACAGGTCGTGCTACCGCCGCTGTCCGGCGCGCGCCCTGACCTCGGCAGGAGGAAGAAGAAGCTTCTGTTCAGTGGCCCCCGCTGGCAGAAGTTTAAGCTTTTCTCTTTTTCTTTTTCTTTTTCCAGTATTCCCTCCAAACTTCGAAACCCATAACTTTTGATTGGATCATACAAATTCAGTCAAACAAATTTTGTTGGATTGATCTCTATGAGTACTATCGAGCAGAACAAATTTCATTCCTTGAAACTGATGTGGCCCCACGGCCTTGTCGAGCTAGGATCATGCTGAGGGGTGCTGCGTTGCACAGCACCAGATAACGCACGTCAAAGATACAAAGGAGAAGCAAAGTTTTATTACATAAACGAGTTTATGAACATTTTTAGAAAAAAATATGTCCAGTCTACAATCACGGCGTAGACTACGCATCGAGTTCACGTTCAGCCCGTGAACGTGTCCCCGCTAGCACATACGCAGACTAAGACGGCGGCGTGCACGACTCCCACTCGACGGGGTTTCCCTCTTTGGGTTCCATCTCCTCCTCGGGAGTCCCTTCTTCATAACACCCTGCAAAAGCTTCAAACACAAGCAGTGAGCACGATGGCTCACCAAGTCTAACCCGTCTCTCCTATACATGGAACTTCTACATGATGGATTTAGTGTACATGAGGTAAATAAGTTGCAAAGGACTCGCCTAATTATTTGAACTTTACTTTCAAGTTTTAGTAGCAATTGTGGAGAATCCTCACGCTGAGGCACATGAGAGAGCCGCAACCAAACAAGAAACGTATTTCTCTCATGTACTTTGCCCAAGGTCGAAAAGAACTTTAATTAGCTCTAAACTACAGCAAGTCATTAACAAGTAAGGTATAGCTTTCAATCAGCAACTTTTACATGACTCTAACCTGTTCTTTATACATCATGGTACAGTGAACAAGTGGTACTCACTGACCGTGAGGGACGGCGATTATAATCGATTTACACCTGCAGACTTACCCGAATAACCCATCACGTATGCCCGTACTCGATGTTGCCTACAGTAACCATCGCGGACGTCGTACGCAACCATCTTTCATCCGTCAACCCAATGTTGAACCGGTCCTATCGTCCCGAGCAAGAGGTCTCTGCAGGTGCATCCGCAGTGCCGCCAGCAGATTTACACCTCAAGCTCTCAACCTACCCCCTGGATGACAAGCAATGCCTCAACACCCAGCTACCCGAATTACATCGGTTTCCTGGTTCCCATATATCCGGTAGGTCTTCGGTACTGTTCTAGCTTGTTCGACAGGCCCACACACGACGTGGTACTCAATCGACACAAGCGGAGCTATGGCACCCAGGCCCCAACGTCCTGCTGCCCTTACTCTCCGCTTGGTCTCATTTTTCTTGCCATGTGTTTCATTTGCTATCTTTACCCGAGTAGTGTGCCTCTAGCCTATTCTCGCAAGCAGTTCCAACTACTCGACTTGTACCGAATCCTACACTATCTTAGCATTGCAGTAGCTAATCGAGGTTTGCAAACCTAAGCCCAACCCAGGGTTTTCTTGGCTATGCATTTGGGTTTTCAAACAAGACTCTAATGCAAAATTGAAGTGGGTGGTCAAAGTAAGTTCTCGAAACAGTAAAATTTGTAAAAAATGGTTAATGCAAACTGGAGCATGCCTTGCTGCTGTTGGTCATAGGCTAGCTGCTCCTCGGGAGTGATGAATTCTAAGACTTCGGGCTCCTCCTCAACCTTAGCGACTACATGAGATAAACACATATATGTATCAATTTGAATGCATTTGAATTGGAGTTGCATTTGTGAAGACTATAAGTCTTGCTATACAGGCCCAATGACTCTGAAATTTTTACTGTGGTTTGGATACAACCAAAACAGAGACTTGACCAAGTTTTATCTGCAGCAAAGCTCATTTTCGATTTCCACAAATAATTATGTACTTGGCCTTAATTGGAGCTCTTAGGGTGTTCTAGGGATTTTCATGGAGCAATCCATGACTTTCTGAAAACTAGATTTTCATAGGGTTCTAATGGAGTTGGTTTCACTTAATTTGAAGGTTCCTATCTAAAGATATGAGCTAAACAATTTCAGGGAAAATCTAAAAATGTTTCTGGACATTTTCCATTTTCTCTGGAACAGTTTTATTAATCACACCATTAGATGGATCAAATCAGCTCAAATGGATCTGAAATTTTTATGGTAGCTCAGGGATATTTTGTTGAAGATCCTGGCCAAATTTCAGAATTTTCCTCCAAATGGTTCTCCAGTTAAAATTCTAAACATTTTAAATTTTTGAAGAATTAATTCTGGAGTAAGGATTTTCATAAAGTGAAACTTGATTTGTTGGAATGTACTCAGAGAGCTGAATCGAAAAAAATTTTGTTCACTCGATTTGGAGTTTCGTAGCCAAAGTTATGTGGGTTTGAAGTTTGAACTAAATCTGAAAATCAGGGAAAAGTTTAAACTTCTGCCAGTGGGTCCACGGGAACACGTGTCGTGTGCTGAACCGACGACATACGGGGCCACAGCTTTAATTCCCACGCTGTCACAACTGATCCGCGCCCACAGAAGATCCAATCACCCGGTTTCCTCCCACTGACAGCGGGCCCGGCCCCGGTCATCGTGTACCTCGCGCAGCCGAGGTCGCCGGAACACCGCCGAACTCGATCGTCCGGTCAGATCCCTTGCTCTAACTCACCGCCAGCCCCTAATTTTGTGCGCTGAACACATTGGAAGGGTTTCCCCACATCGATGTCGGCTCTAACCGAGCTCGTGACGGTGCGGCGGCTCGGGAAGAGTTTGGTGACGTCGCTCCGACGTGCTAGCAGCTAAAAGCTTGGTGGAGTGGCTCTACAGCACCAGTGGTGGCTCGGGAAGCTCGGCATGGTGGTGGACAGGCCCAGGAATAGCTCCAAGGTGGGTCTCACCGTGCGCCCGATGCTTCCCGCTACAGCCGCCGTTGGAAAACTTGGAAATACGCCGTGCACAGGGGTTTTCATGCTAGATTTTGTGAAACTACCTTATGCGCCACCGAGTCTAGTCCCTGTGTGTGAAGTTTCATGGAATCTAAATGAGAACCAAACGGGAATATTAAAGTTCCTTACCGGAAGGTGACTTTGCACCGGCCGGAAGCAAACTGCAAAATTTGCCGTCGACGTTCAACCTTTCAGCTCAAGCTTCGGAGGTGAGCTGTAGGAAGTCCTTGCGCGTTCAGAGGTGGCCTGGCTCGACCGTGACAAGCCTTGGGTGGGGCTGTCCATGAGAACCGTCCGTGGCGGTTCCTTTCGGCCGTCGTGGAAACTTGGCTTTTTCGGGTTATGGAGGCTGATCTCACGAGGAAATGGTGCGAGGAGGTCATGGGGAGTCCCTTGGTGCCGTTTTGCTGCTCTGCTGGGGTTTGCACTCGAGCTTCCGGTGTGGCCGAGCGATCGCAAGCACAGCGGCAACTGTAAAAGCCCAAGAAAAGGGACTTGCAAAAACTTTTCATCACCTCACAACACCACAGTTTTGTGGTGAATATCCTGTGAAGAATTGTGAAGAGCAAGTAACCTCCATCAAAAGGGTATTGGTTCAAACTTTCTACACATGTGATAACACATGAGAGATTGTTCTAAAACCAACTTAGAGTCATTTACATGTTGGACCCTAGTTGGATTAAGACCACTGAGTGGAAGTACTCAAGTGCAATGGGAGGGTTTGATAATCAGAATTTGAACTAATGTCCAACTCAAAATTCAAATGAGGGGAGGACACAATGGTGATTCAAAACTGTTGTATTCAAACTCTTGGTTGCAGCAGCTAACAAATAAATCAAAGTGCATATTTGGATTCCTTAGGTCCAAATTAGTGGGTAGGAAAAGTTTCAGTAATTTTTGAAATTTGCTACCCATTTTTCCAAAAAGGATCCAAATGTGCAAAGAATTCAAATATACATTTGAATTTGGGGGAGATTTGTCCAACCATACCAATGTAGCTCAGTTTTAGCTCCAAACATTTGAATTGGTCACTTGCCAAGTTTTTGGAGATCTTTTGAGGGATGGGGGAGCACTGACTAGTGGGACCCACTTGTCATTGGGGGAAACTAAACAATTGCAAAAAGTCTTCAGTAAAGCACACGGTCTCTGTTTGACTACCTCCTACGCGAAGTAACTCGGACAGCCGACTCCTCTGTGAGTGACACCGAGGGGCAGCCGGCAGCCACCTCCTGTGGATTTCCAGTGCGCTGGATAGCTGCCTGTACGTCAGGAGTGGCCAGACGATCGAATCCGAGGCTGCTCCGGCGAACTCCGGCCGCGGGGTGCGCGGGAGCGAGAGGATGAAGACGACCTCCTCGGGCCCGCCTGTCAGCGACTCGGGAGAAAGGGGCCGGATACACTGTGGCATGGGATCGAATGTGACAGCGTGGGAAATAACCCTGTGACCCGTGTGGCGCGCCCCCAGCAACAGGCACGTGTCCTCTGGTCCCACCGTCAGTTTAACCTTTTCCCCGGATTTATTCAAATCACAGATTTTTTACCCAAACTTTAGAACCTCATAACTTTCGCTAGGAAGCTCCAAATTTAGTGATTCAAATTGGGTTGGATTCATCTTGCTTAGATCTATCTAAATATGCAACCTAATTTGTATGAAACCCAATATTAAATTCTGGAAAATTCTTTAAAGCTTTTCAGCAAAAGAATTTTTGAGGGGGTTTGGTTCATTCAAAAATCCTCAAATTTTGCAAGAATATTCTTTAGGATGTTATTGAACCCCTGTAAACGTTTCAGACCATTTGGAGTTGATTTGATCAGAGCAATTCAGATTTGAAGGTGCTGTGTTCAATTGAATACAGAAACATTTTCAGAGAATTTCCAAAACTTGGAAATTCAGTTCTGGACAAACCTTAGCTCCAAAAATACTAGGAAAATTCATGCAAACTCTATGTGCTATAATTGAAATTGTAGTTCACTAAGTTTGGAATGAACAGGGGTGTTATCTCAGAATTAATTCTTCTTTTCTTATTTTCTTAGAAAATTATTCTGAACAAACCACTCAATGAAAAGTGCTAATTTTTGGTCCAGAGGGTTTTATTGTGACAAGGAACTCACACAAAAATTCTCAGCTCCATTGGAGCTCTGGATCACCCTGTTCTGTTTAACCACTTGAGGTGGTCAATATAGAAGAGGGGGAAGACCATTTAGCACCTAATCATGTGCTTAGTTCCAAACCCAAACCACTAGCACCAGTTTCATTTTAAATTCTTAAACAGAGTTCCAGTTGTTAAAAACTTGTTATTAGAACTTGTAGCAGAATCATTACAATTAACGTATGTGCATATTCATTAACGTGTAGTCGCTGAAGGCGAGGAGACTCCGGAGGTGCTCGACTTCCTCCTTCCGGACGAAGACCTAACTACTGACCAGCAGCAACAAGGCAAGCCCCGATTTGCATTAAGATTTTTATAAAGTTTTACTTTGTTTACATACGTAGTGTGAAGTGTGTATGTGCATTAGGTGTAGGATGAATGAATACCCAACTGCATAACCAGAATTTTTGACCAGAGTGAGGGTAGTGTCTAGGGCCTCGAATAGACAGGCTATGCTTAATGATTCATAGGACTTCGGTACAAGTCGAGTAGTTGGAATCTACTCGTGAGTTAGGCTTGGGACACACGGGATTAGTTCGAGTGAGGTGAGCTCACCTTAGTAATAAAAATGAGACTTGGCAGGGGCTAGGGCGCAGCAAGAGGAAGTCTTGTGTGCGCAGCCCTGTCCGTGTCGATTGAGGACCGATCCGTGTGCCGCCCATGCTGATCAAGTTTGAACGTACCGAAGGCATATCGGATATATGGGCCCCGATAAACCGATGTAACCTAAACCTCCGGGCGTCGAGGTATAGCACACCGATTTATAGATGTAGGTTGAGGGCAGCAAGGTAGAAATCTGCTAACAGGCATAGAGAGATGCTCCGTGTAGAGAACCTCCTGTCCGTTTCGGTGCGACTGGTTTGACATTTGGGCTGTTGGGCGAAAGGTTGTCCCGTACGACATCAAGTGAGTGTGCTGTGCAGATCCACGGGTGGGCGTACGTGACGTGCTCTTTGGGTGTCCCTGCAGGTGTATATCGAGTCGATTCGCTGTCCCTCGCGGTGAAGAGTACCACTTGGTCACTGAGTCGTGACGTAGGCTAATGTATGAAATGTGATGATTCAATATTGCTGTTATGATATAATTGTATTGCTACATGTGTGCCACCAAATATTGCTTACTAAATTTCAGATTCCTGAACTGTTAACTTGTGGCTAAAAGATGAACTAAGGATGAACTCGTAGGCGTGTCCATTTGCTGCAATGTTACTATCCTATGTTCATTCTACACCTCATGTAGAGTTTCATGCCTAGGTGAGTCGGTTAAGTCTTGTTGAGCCCTCGTGCTCACGGTTGCTGCTTAAGTGTTTTTCAGGTGAGGAGCCACCCACGGACTTGGGTTACGAGTCCACCGGCGAGGGTTACCCTCCGTCGGGGACCACGGCTGAGTGGGAGCCGTACACGCCGCGCTGAGCTGAGGAGTGCAGCTAGTGTGGGTTGCCCTAGGGCTGGGCAACCGACTTTTGCTAGATAGGCGGGCATGAGTTGTGTAAAAGAAACTTCCGCTGTGTAATAAAGACAATAGTTTATAACTGAAGGTTGTACCTGTTTGTAAAGTTCAGTTGTTTTTTCCCAAGTAATATATTGTGTCCTTATGACGTGTGCTGTCGGGTGTCGCATCGCGCGGCACCACCCTCTGCGATCCTGGATGAGCGGATTCCGGTCCGCCACAGCAACCCTGGTCGGTTTCTTGCGCGAGGGAGCAGAGAGCGAGGGAACGTGGGATATCAGTGAAGAAGATATCCTTTGGCAGCTCGTGGACTGATAGGGGCCCATCGCGCACCGCACATCAGGAGGTGGCGCCGATCTCCCGTCGGGAACCAGTCGGCCGGCGTGCTGGCGCTCTCCCGTGCGAAGGCAGTCTCGAGCAGAGGCGGTTCTTCGGTTTAGAGTGGCTGACAGGGGGGTCCCACTTCACATTTTAACCTCCAAACTTTAATTTTCCTACTGCTCTAAACAGTACAGACCCAAATAACCTTGGTGATTTGATCAAATTTCCAAGTGGCTACTGGACTTTAAATAATTCAAAATGGGATTTGATTTGATCAAATTTTCAGCAAAGTTTAGTTATATTTCAAATTTGAATTTAACCAAATAGCCCATGTCAAGATTAACTCCACATGGAGTGAAAATTGGTGGGCGAGCTCACAAAAATGTGCTGAGTATGAATATGCCTCCCACTTTTGAATTCATGGGATAAAAGTAGTTTGAATTTGAATTTGAGTTCAAACTAGCCTCTTTCTAGTTATATCCAAAAATACCTCAAAAAGGTTTTGGATTTGGGTGAATTTTGGCATGAGCATTCCTAGCAAGGAGTAGGAGTTTTCCATATGCTCAGCCCTTATATGATGCATGTGGAAAATGCACTTTTGCATTTTGTGAGTTTATTCTCTAATGACCATGTTTGTGGTGTTTACTTGCTCTTCAAAGGTGTTCATTAGTTTTCCTCAAATGAGGTGTTGTGGTGTGATGAGCACTTTGGATGTGTGCAAAAACTCAGGCCCTTACAGAAAGTCCATATTTTTCCCGACTTAAATCCCTAAAATTTAAACTGTTAGAAATTTTAACTGGAGATCCAATTTGTGGAAAATTCTCAAATTTGGTTAGGAGATTCTTTTAATATCCTTGAGTCACATGCCAAATTTCATATCCATCCAAGTTCATTAAGCCCACCTAATTGTGTGATTAAGTGAACTGCCACTGAGAAAATAGAAAATGTCCAGAAACATTTTCTGAATTTTCTCAATATAGACCATAACATTCTCTAGTATTCTTCAATTGACATGAAACCAATTCCATTAGAACCATTATAAATTCTAGTTTCCATAAAGTATAGATTTGCTTCATGAAAATCCCGAAAATCCTTAGAAGCGCCAATAATGGCCTTTTATACATTTATTTGTACAGGGCTCAATTGAGCTTTGATTCAAATGAAACTTGTCCATTCTTCTGTTTAGGTCTTCACAAAGCCACTTTAACAATTTCAGAAAAAATACTAATGTCTAGCTCTAGTTAGAGTCTTTACATTCTCAATGAATACAACTGCATTTAAACTTGACATGCATTCTGTATTTTATTTCAGATAGTCGCTGAGATGGAAGAAGCCCCAGAGATTCTTGATTGTATTCCTCCGGAGGAGAACTTAGTCGATGACTCACAGCAAGGCAAGATTCGGTTTGCATTAACCCCATTTTATAAAGTTCTACATTTTGCACTTACTCTAGAAGTATACTTATGAGTGCATTAAGTTTTTGAATGAAAACCCAAGTGCATAGCCATGAAACCCAGGGAGTTGGAGTCTAGGGTATGAACTAAATGGTATATGATTCGGTACAAGTCGAGTAGTCGGAACTACTCGCGAGGATAGGCATAGGGGTACACAACTCGTGTATTGAGAAGAGTCATGAGACACATGACTTGAATTTGAGACCAAGCATAGGTTAGGAGCAGCAGGACTTTGGGGCCTGTAAGCCACAGCTCTGCTTGTGTCGGTTGAGGAGCGAGCCGTGTGTGGCCCTGTTGAACAAGCTAGAGTTGTACCGTAGACATACCGACATTATGGGAACCGGGAAACTGATGTAATTCAGGTAGCTGGATGTTGAGGCATTGCTTGTCGTCCAAAGGGGTTGGTTGAGAGCAGCAAGGTGGAGATCCGCTAGCGGGCACGTGGTTGTTTCGTGTAGGGACCTCCTGCTCAGGACGATAGAACCGGTTCAACACTTGGCTAAAGGGTGAAAGGTTGTCCCATACGACGTCCGGGATGGTTGCTGTAGACAACATCGAGTATGGTCGTACGTGACGTGTTTTTTGGGTGAACATGCAGGTGTAAATCGATTATAATTGCCTTCCCTGGTGGTCAGTGAGTACCACTTGTTCACTATACCGTGACCTAGATAAAGAGGATAGTTTTCATGAAAATGAAGATGCAGTTTGAGTAAGACTTGTAATGCGATGTGATTTAGAATAGAGCAAATCAAAGTTATTTTCAACGTTAGGGGGGGAACATAGGGGGGGAGAATTTCTTGTTTGATTGTGGACTTCCTATGCTGCTTAGCACAAGGTTACCACTTTACATGAGGCTAAAACTTGAGAATATGATTCAAGTAATTAGGCGAGTATTTATGCAAAGCTTCTTTTCATTGTACACCTAAATTCCATTATGTAGAGTTTCATGTCCTAGCATCATCGGGTTAGTCTTCCTGAGCCTTCGTGCTCACTGCTTGTTGTTGAAGTGTTGTGCAGGTGGGTACTTAGAGGAGGAGGGTCCCGATGAAGAAATGGGTCACCCAGAGGGTACCACCATCGAGTATGAGCCGTGCACGCCGCCATGCTGAGGGTTGGGTGTGTGTGCTAGTAAGAACACGTTCACGGGGTGAACATGAACTCTTTTGCTTAGTTTACGAGTGTGTAGACTATAAACTATATGTTGTTGTAAAGTATGTTTAGAAACACGTTTATGTAATCAAGTTTAGCTTCCGCTGTTTTAATTATGAATGCTTCATACGTGTGTTATCCGGTGTTGCATATTACAACACCCCTCAGCGAGATCCTACGATGTCGGGACCCCGGGTCCTCAAAATAACCAGCCCTTAGGCTAACCCAATCCAAACTAGGACTCCTACTCCTACTCAGTTTCAACCAAAACTTTTCATAACTGATCAAGATTCTTCCATACGCACAAAGAAGCAACATTAAGACTTCCAAACACCTTAGGAACGTTTCAAACATTCCTAAGTCAACCCAACTTTGTGCCTACCATGAAATCTAACCAAACCAAACTCAAAACCTTCCATAAACACACGATAACAACCTCAGCTGCAGCATGAGGCATAATCCAGCAGGTTGGACCTCTCCGGCCATATCTTCACGTCCATATCTCTTCAGCACGCCATGAGACAATGTTTCCACGTCCATGCACCCCTTTCACACGCGCAAACATTTTCCAAAAACGTCCAAGATACCTTCATATGCATTGTTCTTGACTCAAACATGCTGCATGACCTCCCGATCAACTCAACCACAATTCCTCCCGAACTTGGTTGTTGAACCTCATGTCCTCCCTAAGACTAGTTCAATGGATCAACGTCACCAGCCATGTCTTGATCTCAAGCAACACCTGCACATGAATAGCAAGCAAATCTTCTGAGCACAAGTTCTCGACTTCACTCACATTAGTCCGAAAACACAACACCTTATGTGAGCACCTCACATAAGCATGTTGAAAACATAGCAAGATAATATGTACCACGATCAGCCAAAACGCATCAAAAACATAGTAAATGAATACTAAGCAAACTTCCCATAAGCCAGAAAGCAAGTTTGAGATATTGCAAGTTAAAAACATAACAGCTGCACAATTTTTTCAGCACGTAAAAAGTTGGGACAGTCCAAAACAGCCACTATGCATTACACAAAGAAAAGTTCGGACAGTCCAAAGTGAAAACACGTGCAGCTCATGTGTGCGACAAGTTCGGACATTTCGAAACGATTTCCCATAAATTCGGACAATCCGAAGTGAGCTTCTCAGATATATTCAAAACATTGCATGTAAACACTTACTTTTAACATAATTGCCTTTGTATTCATCACATAGGGCTCACAGGGGCTCCTCTTCCGCTCAGAAGTTTGGGCTGTCTTCTTTAGCTCGAGTTGATGGCTTGCGGATATCTTTGGTAAAGGCACCGGGGGAAGGGGATTCCCTGTCTTTGGTCTTCAAAGTGATACGTGGTCGTGCGGCAACTCGTCTTGCTCATCACTTGGTTGATCACGAGCTCCGACCCCTTTGCATGTGGAGCTGCCGGGTGCCGAGCTCGTTGGCTACCCTAGGGCCTCTGAGGGGTGCCTCGTGGTTTGTGATGTCAATGGATCAAAACTGCTACGTGTTCCACAGCTTGTCTCCTTTGTGGGACTCGAGCTCGGTGTTGGTCTCGGCCTCATTGAGGGTGAATTTCCCATCCAAATAAATCATCTAGTATTTGATATGGCCCACTTGGTGATATTGACCTCTTGAGCTGTTGACTTCTATCATCGGCGGCTTTCCCGGGCCCGAGTACCACTGAAAGTCATGAGGCGGCCGGTCATCTCAAGAGAGGCAAGCTCTGTTTTTTGCTTAGCAGCTGTTAGTGTGGGATGCTTGCTACTGTTGCTTGGGGGATCCGATTCTTTTCCAAAAATCACTTGAGGAGGGCGCAATCCTTGAGGGTGTGTTTGACCGAGAAGGCGTGATTGGTACATGGCTTCTCGAGCAGCTTCTCAAAGTGGTCGGTCCGCATCCGAGCTGGCCTCTTGTCTTCGCGGTTTGATGTGGTCGTTTTCCGAGATCGGCCTCTTCTCAAAGCAGTGACCAAGTCCAAGTCCGCCTCGTTTGATGTGGTCGTTTTCCTATACCGGTCCTCCTCTCTCCCCTGCCCTTTTGACAGGGCACTGCATCCATCCTCGTGTTGGGGGTTCTCGGTGTCGCTTGGACGGAGATCGTCCCGAGCACCTCTTTCCCTGAGGTGTGGTTGGTGACAATGTCAAGTGGGTCCTCGGTACTCCTTGGCTTGACGTGGCCATGCTTGTGCACTAGGGGATGACATGTTGTTCCGGACGTGAACGCTTGGCGATGTTGCTTGGCGTGCGGACTCGTGGGGTCTTAGCGGCGCTCTCGGCGCGCCTACGGGGGTGACCGCGGGCGGACGCCTTTTTCCAGCGAGCAAGCGAACTCTCGGCGTGTTGAGCCGTGGCTCTCACCAACAGCGAATGGAGGTCTTTGGCATGTATGTCGTGCCTCTGGCTCTTTAGGATCCGGAGGATTGCGCATCATAGCCGCCGCGGCCGCCATGTTCTGGCTTGGCCGCTCAAAGTGTAGCGGTCCGTGTGCGTTCACGGCGAGTCTTGCCCATACATGGCGACCGTGCGCCCGCGCTCCACCATAACCAAGATGGCGGCCACGTGATGCCTCGAACGCGGCCTTTTTCGTGTCTAACTGTGCCTTTTATGCTTCGAGCATGATGCGGCGCGCCTCGAGCCGTTCGGCCAGCTTTTGTGCGCTCATTGTCTCCTCGCTGTAGCTTCGACGCAGTGCTTCCCGCTGCATGAGCGCTGGCGGAAGTGGGTCATCAACGAGAGGAGAGGCTGGAGAGGCGTTGCTGGTTCTCTCGATGCCGCGCTTGTGGGGAGGACAACAGTCCTCGTCGGATCCAATGTCTGTGCTATAGTCGTAGCCGCTTGTGTTTTCCAAGAGTGGAAGAAGAGATGGCAACGTCGGTTTGGTCGTACCCACAAAGTGCTCCTCAAGGGTGATATTGGCGGCATTGATGGTCAGACCATCCGTCAGACAGGGGATGCCGCTGTCGTCAGCGCCGAACTCCAGGCTTCCAGAACGGGAAGCACGGTGTGGCCCGAAGAAGGCTCTGACTTTGAGCTCGTTGTTGTGGGCGATGACGAACTCAAGGCTGTCAGAGCAGGACTTTCCACCACTGACGAATCTCAATCTCATGAATGCAATCACAGAAAGAATGAAAACGTGAAGCGCCCCCTACCTGGCCTCCAACTTTCGTCATTTTGTTCGCCGACTAGTAATCGAATGCCTCACACTTTATGTCTGGATGGCTAGCTAACAAAGACAAGGGTTTATACTGGTTCAGACAACGTGTCCAACATCCACTCTGGGGGTTTGTCGATCTTGTATTAGCTTGGGAGGTTCAAGGAACCGAGGTCACAAGCATAGCTCCCTCGTGCGTTAGGATGAGGAAGAGCCTAAATGTCGAATGCGTGTGTGTCCTCTCTCGTGGAGGTCCCAGGACTCCTCTTTTATAGTTCGGACGCTCGTTCCTACCCGCTGACTCCTCATAATAAGGCGGGGTTTACATGGTGTGTCAGCGCCTGCAGCGGTCTAATGTATTACAGGAGCGATGAATACACCTGCTCTCGTCCTGTCCGGTGTCTACATTTACTTTCCTCCTTATCCCCCTACACCTCCGCGCCATGTGGGATGTGACCGAAGGTGATGATGGTTTGTGCTTTACTTATCTTGTCACATGTGGCTTCCCACTCCTACTTGGTGTCCTTTGGTCGCTCTTCCACATCAGTATTGAAGTCCTCTGCTTGCTTCCGACCCGGGCTGTATCCCGGGTCGCTTCTTCGCCTGACCTCGATGATTGAGGCTGGAGGCCGGTTATTGCCTTCTGACTTAGAAGGCCAGACATGGCTCCCCGTCCTTGGGGGATCGGCCGCCTCGCCTCGACCCCGGTAGGCGAGGATCGGCCATCTAGGTTCCGACCTCGAGGTCGTGACTCATCTTTACGCTGCTCCGAGCTCGGGTACTGATTTGGGACCCGGTGTTGGCATTCTTCGTACAGCTTGACTGATGCCCATGGAACCATATACCTTCGTTCGACTAGCTGTCTGGTTGTTTCTTTGGTTCCTGGGGTACGTTACCCTATCACCTCCTATAATAGCCAGCCATACCAAGAAAACTATGAATCTATGAGACTGATGTTGGTTGCTTCCAAGATGACATTGCTTTGACCTTCTCTGAATCAACTGCATCTCCCTCAGCTGTCAGCACATGTCAAAGGAAGCTGACTTTCTGCAACCAAAACTCACATTTAATAAACTTTGCATAAAGATGATGGCTCCTAAGTCGGTCTAAAACAACATGAAGGTGTTTCCTGTGCTCCTATTCACTTCATGAAATGACCAGAATGTCATCTATGAAGATAACGACAAACTTATCTAGCTCTTGCATGATCACCCAGTTCATCAGGTTCATGAAGTAGGCAGGAGCATTGGTTAATCCAAAAGACATCACTATGAACTCAAACTGACCATAGAGAGTCACAAATGTTGTCTTAGTATACTTCGGGCTTAATCCTCACTTGATGATATCCAGAACTTAAGTCGACCTTTGAGAAAAAGTTGACCCCCTTTAGCTGGTCAAACAGATCATCCAATCCATACCGAGGATCACATTTATCCCGTGGAGTCAAGCACTACTAGGTTAACCAAGAACTCTACCCCACTTAGGTTTAATGGGATGTTATTAACTCCTAAGAAGCAGGGCATATAACCCCCCGGTGATCAGGTTATTAAGGGCCTCTTAAGGGCTACCGTAGCTATATCATGTGCATCTACATAGTGTGTGATATAAAAGAATGTGATACATCAGAGTCAAATAGTATTGAAGCCAAAACTGATTGAACCAAGAACTCACCAAGTGGAACTCCTGGTGCTGCATCTGCTGAAATATGGCGAAGCTTGCGTTGGGACTTTTCTGGTTGCCTCAGGTGGATGGCCGGTGAGCAGTATGTCGGTAACTCTCTCATTACATCTCATGTCTGTAGGTGCACCATGAGGTGAGGCTACTGTACAGGACGATTGGATCGATTCGACGTAGGTGAAACTTGAGAAAGGCTGCCACGTACGACGTCCGGAATGGTTGCTGTAGGCAACATCGAATAAGGGCCTACGTGTCGTGTAGCCAAGGCGTTTTTTGGTTTGAATCACCGTCGCTCACGGATATTTGAGCATACTTGTTCTCACAGTCGTGACGTAGTAAGAACTTGCATGAGATAAGAACTAATCACTATTGTTTGAAGTTGATACTAGCATTGTGATGTTACCTTGTATGAATAGATTAGTGCAAACTCGATTCATTTCCCCCGTGAGCAAGTTGCATCAGGGGAAAGCATTTCTTGTTTTATTGTGGACTCCCGATGTGAGGTGCCCAAGGTTACTCTTAATTTGCTGCTAATCAGACCTGAGAATAAGGATCCACTTTTAGGCGAGTTTATTATGCAATTCTCTATCCTACTTTATGTCTTAACCTTCACGTAGAGTTTCATGATTAGGTTCGACGGTTAAGTCTTGATGAGCTTTATGCTCATGGATACTATACTAGTTGTTTTGCAGGTATTGACTACTATGCTTATGAACACGGTTGTCCGATGAGACTCGGAACCCTCCGAAGTGGATACTCATGAGCAACCTTGCCGCTGCACTTTGTTATTCATGTTGCTAGTAAGAAACGTCCGCGGGCTGAACGGTTTCTTTGATGCTAAGTTAGATATGAGTCGTGAGAGTTGTCGTAGTCTTCAGATGTACTTTATTTTTTGATAAAGATTTGTAAAGTTAACTCTTTGTATGCTTACGCAAATGATTTATGTAATATGATGTTCTTTACACGTGTGCTGTTGGGTGCCGCATTGCACGGCACCACCCAATGCGATTCCTGGGCGAGCGTGCGGTCCCAAGACAGGAGGTGCCGTGGCATGTACAAGTTGTGCCGATGCTGTTGTCATGATCATTGTGAGTGGAACATGTGAACCTACAACCATTTTAGCATATTTACAAGAAGAACAAACAATTTCTTTGTCCCCTTTAAGCTTAGGTAACCTACGTATGCGATCAAAACCACTAACACATGTGAGATGATCAAAGCCTACGTGACCAAGTGATGATGCCAAAAATATAAGTCTTTTGAATCATTAGAAACTAGACACCTATGCTTAGAGGATGATATGTCAAAATAAGCTTTGAAAACTATTCCAAACCAAGACATGTTAAACATAAGCTCACCATTTGAATCTACAACCTTGCAATAATTTTTAGTGAAAACAATTTCAAGATTTTCATTTAGCAATTGTGAGACAGAAAGCAAGTTGTATTTCAGATTTTTAACAAGTGCCACATCTTTCAAAGTGTAGTGATTATTAACTCTAACCGAACCCTTATCAATTATAGGAGTTGAAGAATTATCGACAAAAGTAATATTCTCTACACGTGACACGAAAGAGAGGGAGGAGAATCATTCTTTGTTACCAGTCATGTGGCATTAGCAACCTGAATCCATAAGCAAAATGTTCTCCTTCCTCAAGCATGTGACCTATAGAAGCACAATACGTTGATGACTCAATACTGGGGTTAGTCAAAAGGTATTTAGGAATCCAGTACTGAGTAACACGCCATCCAGCAGGAATAACACGCGAAAGCTGAGATAAAACAGCAGGTTCATGAGCCAAAGTTTGAGAATTCTTGCACCCGACTACTGACCTACGAGGTGTGTCTTGTATAGCACAAAAAATAGTAGGTTTGTGAGCAACTTTTCTATGTTTTCGACTTATTACAGCAGGTTGCAAGTATATAACATTCGGTTCAGCACGTGCAGCAAGTTTTGCTTGGTTGTTACGTGATCTAGCTATCATTCTTTGCTTCTTTTTTTTAGCTAGTCTATAACAAAAATCTATGACATGGCCATCTCTACCACGGTAAGTACAATGAAATTTAACCTTATGCTCATGTCTGGATGAGCAAGCAACGCGTGTTTTAGCAACCGAATGAGGTGACACCCCTGCTGACCTAAAAACCACCTCTTTTTGTTTAGAAACTGTTTTAATCAAACCACTTCATAATGACTTTACAACCGTAGGTGGATGTGCCTTAGCATGAGAATGAGAATCAAAATCAAAACCAGTTTTATCATTGCAAGTCTTAGAAGAATTCAATAGCTAGATTTTTATTCCCACTAAAAAACTGCTCTAGTGTCTTATGCATGTCATCAAGTTTAATAGACAAGTCTAGGAAGTTGGCACATGATGTTTTTTCCTTATAGTTTGCAATTAGAACAATATTTAACTTCATGAGAACATAAAGCATTGTTTAAAATAGAAATCTTATTCATAGCATGTGAGACCTATGTGTGCTGACTACATTGGCTATGACGATAAAAGTTCTGAATTCTGCCAAAACACTCTTTTGTCAAGGTCTGAGATTCGACAAGATCCGATGTAAGGTCCGACATGCTATGGCTAGATCCGACATGTGTTTGGTTAGCTCCGGCGGTAGGTCCGACTAGCTTTCGTAAGTTCCGTTGCTAGGTTCTGCTAGCTTTGGTAAGCACCGGCTCAAGGTCCGGTTAGCTTTGGCAAGGTTCGGAGCTAAATCGCAATGGTTCTGTTTTTACCATGGAAGTTTCGAACTTGGTTTACATCTATGGAAAGTTTGCTTAGTATTCTTTTACTAAGTTTTTGAAGTGTTATGGCTGTTTACGATGGTTAACATTTTGCTATGGTTTGCAACATGTTTATATGAGGTGTTCACGTAAGGTGTTGTGGTTGTTTATTCATGTGCAGGTGTTGCTTGAGTTCAAGATATGGCTGGTGACGGGATCCATTGAACTAGTCTTAGGGAGAAGATGAGGTTCAACAACCAAGTTCAGGAGGAATTGTGGTTGAGTTGATTGGGAGGTCGCGCAGCATGTTTGGATCAAGAACAATGCATATGAAGGTATCGTGGACGTCGTTGGAAGGTATTTGCACGTGTGCAAGGAGTGCATGGACGTGGCAACATGGTTCCAGGGTGTGATGAAGAGATGTGGACGTAAAGAATTGGTAGGAAAGGTCCATCCGGCTGGATTATGGACTCAGGCTGCGGCTGAGTCAGTTATGGCCCAAATATGGAAAGATTTGAGTTGGTTATGATAGGATTTCGTGTGGGACACGAAGTTGAGTTGTTTTAGAAATGTGGGATACGTTCCTAAGGTTTTTGGAAGTCTTAAGATTGATTTTATCTGCGAATAGAAGAGTCTTGAGCAGTTTTGGAAAGTTAGAGTTTGAATCCAAGTAGGAGTAGGAGTCCTAGTTTGAATTGGGTTGGCCTTAGGCCTGGTTATATAAGCAAGAGAGGCCAAGGCTCGCGGGAGCATGACTTTGGGATGTTCCTCTTATTTTTTGATCAATAAAATTCATAATTTAGAGGAGCTTTTGTGCCTTGTTCGTCCGACTTGTTTTCGTCAAGTCTTTCTCCTCGAGTTTCTGGACAGCACGACAGTGCTTTGGTGTTTTTATCATAACTCGAGTTTTATAGATCCAATTGACGTGATTCTTTTTGGGTTGTCTTCACAACTTGATTATATATCATATGTGAAAATTTCACGGTCATTGGATTTGTAGTTTCTGATATACACAAGTTTCTTTCCAGTGTTGCAGATCTGGTTTTTACTCGAGTAGAACAGATTCACCTTAGTTTGATCTTTCGATCATAACTTGAGTTATTTTTGATGGATTTCTGTGATTCTTGTTGTCGTGTCTTTGTGACTTAATTCTATATAATATATACCACTTTTTTCACGGTTGAACACATTTAGATCAGTCACATACACGGTTTATTTAACAGATCGATTTTCGGCCAAGGGGTTTTTTTGTTGCATCCGCTAAAAAGTTTAAATCTACCATTCACCCCCCTCTGGGAGCTTTTCACATGCTCTTAAATCCTACAATTGGAATCAGATCCATGATGCTCTAATCTTTGTGATTTTCATGCGTTTTGACTAATCGTCATGGAGAAATACTCCGCAAAACCTTGTGTGTTCAGTGGCATCGATTTTCAGGTTTGGAAGGCATGTTTGGAGGCTTTCATCCAGGCGCAAGGCTTTGCAATATGGGAAAAGGTGTACAAGTCTTATGACGTACCATCAAACGATCAACTCACAGCTACGAACATGAGATATGTCGACAACAACAACAAAGCACAGAACTTGATCATACAAGGATTAACTCAAAGTGACTTCGACCGTGTTGCACACCTCCGATCAGCATACGATGTGTGGAAAGCACTTTGTTACTACCACGAAGGATCCAACATGATCAAGGAGGTAAGACAATATATGTTCAAGAAAGAATACATGCGCTTTGAGATGCAACCCTATAAGTCAATCGATGACCTCTCTGCTCGCTTCAATAAAATTCTCAGCAACTTGCGTAGTGTCAACATTAATTTTTCGGATGCTAAAAATGCTAGGAAATTACTAAGTGCATTAGACATGTCAATTTGGGAGATGAAAGTTATATCAATTCGTGAATCTACTGTCACGAGTACACTTACATTAGATGTGCTATATTCTAAGTTACAAACTCATGAAATTGACATAATATCACATAAGAACCCCAACAAGTATCTTACATTTGTTTCACAACGTGACACGCCAAGCTCTAGTAAATCTTTATCTTGTGGTACACTTTCTTTGTTGTCCTCTCTAACCCTTGAAAAGATTGAAGAGTTTCTAGAGGAACAAGTTGCACTCATCTCTACTCGATTCTCAAAAGCATTGCAAAATGTGAGAACTAGAAGGAGAGGAAGTGACGGACCTCAACAATGCTTTGAATGTGGTAAGACAGGACATTTTCGTATGGATTGACCTTACCTATCAGGTCCTACTTCCCGTAATGAAAAGTAAACTAGAACGAAGCACTCCTCTGCAAACGATAAGAAAAAGAATAAGGGTTTTATAGGACGCCAATTGGTAAATAGTTTTATCTCCACACTTCAAGAACTTGGCTCGAGCGATGGGACATCGGAAGTGATGAAGATGAAGATGATTTGGCAAACTTATGCTTCATGGCGGGCAAGTTAAGTTAAAGTATGGAGGAGGCAGAACACAACAACGACAATGAAGAGGTATGTCCTAGTTGCAAAGAAATGTGTGATGCTATTTCTCGTGCCACTGTTATAAGAAAAAGGACAAAAAGCTTAAGGACAATGCTGTTAAAATTTAGTCACTAGAATCTGAAATTAATCATTTGAATTTTTTGACTCCTAGTGATAATTATTGTTCCTCATGTGATTTAATATGTGAACAATTGTCCTCTCTAAGAAGTGCACATACCTCCACACTTGATAAACTTTAGTTAGAGATTGAAAAGAACAGAGAGCTTGCTGCACTTAATGATAAAAACTTTAAAGATGCTTGTTGTTCTACAATTGATTTGCATTGTTCTACTTCTAATGGTCTTAATAAGAAACTACAAGATGCTATGAATGAAATTTCTATATTGAACAATGCTTTACGTTCTCATGAAGTATTGTTCCAATTGAAAACTAAAAGGAAAAACATCATGTCAAAACTGCCTAGACTTGTCTAAGAAACTTGATGACATGAATAGGACACTAGAGAGATTTTATAATGGGAATAAGAATCTGAACTTGCTGTTGAATTCTTCTAAATCTGGAATGATAAAACTGCTTTAGGTTTTGATTCCCATGCTCATGCTAAAGCACATCCACCTAAAATTTTAAATTCATTAGGAAGTGGTTTGATTAAAACAGTTCCTAAACAAAAAGAAGTGG
Organism: Neostapfia colusana; assembly: GCA_030760725.1. NCBI lineage: Eukaryota > Viridiplantae > Streptophyta > Magnoliopsida > Poales > Poaceae > Neostapfia > Neostapfia colusana. The sequence goes on from JASWHV010000004.1 coordinate 94,077,416, forward strand.
TTTTTAAATCTGCAGGAGTGTTGTCTCATTCGGTTTCAAATAAACATGTTGTCTGCTCATCTAGGCATGCAAAAAGTCAAATTACATTGTACCTGCTGTGGTAGAGATGGTCATGTCATAGATTTTTGTTATAGACTAGCTAAGCAACAGAAAAAGGAAAGAATGATAGCTAGATCACATAACAATTGTGCAAAACCTATTGCGTATGCTGAACCGAATGTTAGGAATATGCAGCCTGCTGTAATGAGTCAAAAACATGCAAAGTTTGCTTCCGGACCTACTGTTTTTAGTGCTACTCATGTAACACCTTGTAGGTCAGTAGTTGGGTACAAAAATCCTCAAACTTTGGCTCATAATGCTGTTGTTTTATCTCAGCCTTTGCGTGTTACTTCTGCTGGACGTCGTGTGACTCAGTACTGGATTACTAAATGCCTTTTGACTAACTCAAGTATTGAGTCATCGACGTATTGTACTTCTATGTAGGTTACACGCTTGAGGAAGGAGAACATTTGGATTGTGGATTCAGGATGCTCACGCCACATGACCGGTAACAAAGAATGGTTCTCCTCCCTCTCTTTTGTGTCACATGTAGAAATATTATTTTTGCCGATAATTCTTCAACTCCTATAGTTGCTAAGGGATCGGTTAGAGTAAATAATCACTACACTTTAAAAGATGTGGCACTTGTTAAAATTTTGAAACACAACTTGCTTTCTATTTCACAATTGCTAGTTGAAAATCTAGAAATTATTTTCACTAAAAATTATTGCAAGGTTGTAGATTCAAATAGTGAGCTCATTTTTAATATGTCTCGGTTTTGAAGAGTTTTTAAAGCTGATATTGATATGTCATCCTCTAAGCATAGATGTCTAGTTGCTAATGATTCAAAAGACTTATATTTTTGGCATCGTAGACTTGGTCACATAGGCTTGATCATCTCACACGTGTTAGTGCTCTTGATCGCATATATGAGCTGCCTAAGCTTAAAGGGGACAAAGAAATTGTGTTCACTTCTTGTAGACATGCTAAGATGGTTGCATGTTCACATGCTCCTCTCACAATGACCATGACAACGAACCGGGTCAACTTTTGCACCTTGACACCGTAGGATCTTCACGTGTTCAATCCTTCGGAGCTAAATAGTATGTTTTTGGATTGTTGATGACTATTCTAGATACTCTTGGGTTTATTTTATGGTATCTAAGAATGAAACTTTTAGTCACTTTAGAACCTTATTTCTTAGATTATCAATTGATCACCCAGGATCTTTAAAAGCAATTAGAAGTGATAACGGAACTGAATTTAAAAAACAATCGTTTGATCACTTTTGTGCTGAAAATGGAATAGATCATTAATTTTCTTCACCATATGTACCTTAACAAAATGGTGTTGTAGAGAGAAAGAACAGAACCTCAGTTGAGATGGCTAGGACTATGCTTGATGAATATCAAAGTCCTAGAAAATTTTGGGCTGATGCAATTGCAACTGCTTGTTATGTCTCAAATCGTGTTTTCTTGCATGGTAAGCTAGGTAAAACACCATATGAACTTTGGTTTGGACATAGGCCTAGTGTCACACACTTTCGGGTCTTTGGTTGCAAATGCTTTGTTAATAAACATGGTAATCTTGATAAATTTGAAGCTAGATCTGTTGATGGCATGTTTTTTGGTTACCCATCTCATACTAGAGGCTACCGTGTGCTTTTACATGATACTAACAAAATTGTGGAGACTTGTGAGGTTTCTTTTGATGAAGCTAGCCCAGGTACTAGCTCTAATATTGCAGGCCAGACCCATATCCGCGGGGGGGAGTATTTTCATCGAAGAAGATGAAGAAGTGATGCTGCTGACCGAAAATTCAGGAGCTAATGACATTGTTCCAGCTCTTGATTTTGATTCACAACCAGCACCGACGACCACCATTGCTGGTCCAGATCGTCCTCAAGTCACAAGGTCTTCAATTTGTGATGAACATGAAGAAGAAGGAGCTTGTGAATTGTCTACTCCCCTCCGGGTTCTCAAAAGTCATCCTCCACAACAAATGATTGGAAGCTTGCACAAATGAGTCACACAGTCCAGGTTTTGTGATCCAAACTCTCACACTCATTCTGCATTTATTGCTTCTTTTGAACCCAAAGAAATATCACACGCACTCACTAATGAATCTTGGATTATTACCATGCAAGAAGAGTTAGATAATTTTGAAAGAAATAATGTTTGGAAACTTGTACCTCCACCTCAAGGTCAGGTCACACTCTAATCGGAACTAAATGGGTGTTTAAAAATAAACAAAGTGAGGATGGGGTTGTGGTTAGGAATAAGGCTAGGTTGGTTGCTCAAGGTTTCACACAAGTTGAAGGACTAGATTTTGATGAAACTTTTGCTCCTATTACTAGATTAGAAGCCATAAGAATTTTGTTAGCATTTACTACATCTAAAGGTTTCAAGTTATATCAAATGGATGTTAAAAGTGCTTTTCTTAATGGCTACATAGATGAGGAGGTTTATGTCAAGCAACCACCGGGTTTTGAAAATCCAAATTTTTCTAATCATGTTTACAAACTGTCCAAATTATTGTATGGTCTTAAACAAGCCCCTAGAGCATGGTATGATAGGTTAAAAACATTCTTACTTGAAAAGGGGCTTACCATGGGCAAGGTTGATAAAACTCTTTTTGTGCTTAAGCATGGCAATGACTCATTATTCGTTCAAGTGTATGTGGATGATATTATCTTTGGTTGTGCTTCTCATGATCTTGTGTCCAAGGTTTCAGCTATGATGAGTTCAAAATTTGAGATGAGTATGATGGGAGAACTCACATACTTTTTGGGGCTGCAAATCAAGCAAACCAAGGAGGGTACTTTTGTGCATCAAACAAAGTATATGAGAGACCTTCTTAAGCGGTTCAACATGGACAAGAGCAGGTCTCTTCAGACACCAATGGGTACAGCAACGACACTTGAACTTGATGAAGATGGTGAACCTGTGGATCAAAAAGAATATAGAAGTATGATTGGATCACTTTTGTACCTCACGGCATCAAGGCCGAACATACAATTCAGCGTATGTCTTTGTGCACGATTTCAAGCTTCCCCACGTGATCCACATCGTCAATCCGTCAAAAGAATTCTCAGGTGACGCGGCCCCATGGCCTCGTCGAGCCAAGATCACGCTGAGAGGTGCTACGTTGCACAACACCGGATAATGCACATCAAAGATACAAAGCGGAAGCAAAGTTTTATTACATAAACCAGTTTATGAACATTTTTACAACAAAATAAGTTCAGTCTACACTCATGGCGTAGACCACGCATCGAGTTCTCGTTCAGCCCGTGAACGTGTCCCCGCTACCACGCACACAAACTAACACGGCGGCGTACACGACTCCCACTCGACCGGGTTTCCCTCTTGGGGTTCGGTCTCTTCCTCGGGAGTCCCTTCCTCATAAACCTCTATAAAAGCTTCAAACACAAGTAGTGAGCATGATGGCTCAGCAAGTCTGACCCGTCTCTCCTATACATGAAACTTCTACATGAATGGTTTAGGGTACATGAGGTAAAATAATTTGCAAAGAACTCGCCTAATTATTGGAACCTTACTTTAAAGTTTTAGCAGCAGGTTGTGGAGAACCTTATGCTAAGGCACATGAGAGAGCCGCAATCAAACAAGAAACGCGTTTCTCTTATGTACTTTGCCCAAAGTTGAAAAGAACTTTAATTAGCTTTAAACTACAACAAGACATTAACAAGCAAAGTATATCTTTTAAATCAGCAAATTTTTAACATGTATCTAGCCTGTTCTTTCTACGTCACGGTACAGTGAACAAGTGGTACTTACTGACCGCGAGGGACGGCAATTATAATCGATTTACACCTGCAGGGTTACCCGAATAACCCGTCATGTACACCCATACTCGATGTTGCCTATAGCAACCATCACGAACGTCGTACGCAACCATCTTTCACCCGTCAGCCAAATGTTGAACCGGTCTAATCGTCCCGAGCAAGAGGTCTCTGCGTGCGCATCCGCAGTGCCGCCAGCCGATTTACACCTCGAGCTCTCAACCTACCCTCTGAACGACCAGCTATGCCTCAACACCCAGCTACCCGAGTTACATCGGTTTCCCGCTTCCCATATAGCCTGTAAGTCTTCGGTACTGTTCTAGCTTGTTCAACAGGCCCGCACACGGCTCGGTCCTCAATCGACACAAGCGGAGCTATGGCACCCAGGCCCCAAACTCCCGCTTCCCTTACTCTCCGCTCGGTCTCATTTTTATTGCCATGTGTTTTATTTGCTATCTTTACCCGAGCAATGTGCCTCTAGCCTATTCTCGCGAGTAGTTCCAACTACTCGACTTGTACCAAATCCTACACTATCTTAGCATTGCAGTAGCTAACGAGGTTTTCAAACCTAATCCCAACCCAGGGTTTTCTTGGCTATGCATTTGGGTTTCAAACAAGACTCTAATGCAAGAATTAAGTGGGTGCTCAAAGTAAGTTCTCAAAACAGTAAAAAAAATGTAAAATGGTTAATGCAAACCGGAGCTTGCCTTGCTGCTCTTGGTCGTAGGCTTGCTGTTCCTTTGGAGTGACAAAGTCTAAGACTTCAGGTTCCTCCTCAATCTTATCGACTACATATGATAAATACAAATATGTGTCAATTTAAATGCATTTGAATTGAAGTTCAACTTGTGAGAGTTATAAGTCTTGCTAGACAGACCCAATGACTCTGAAATTTTTACTGTGGTTTGGATACAACCTAAACAGTGACTTGGCCAAGTTTCCTTTGCAGCAAAGCTCATTTTAGCTCTCCACAAATAATTATGTACTTGGCCTTACTTGGAGCTCTTAGGGTGTTCTAGATATTTTCATGGAGCAAGCCATGACTTTCCGGAAACTATATTTTCAGAGGGTTCTAATGGAATTGGTTTCACTTAATTTGAAGATTCCTAGCTAAAGAAAATTTCTGAAAATGTTTCTGGACATTTTCTATTTTCTCTGGAACAGTTTTATTAATCACACCATTAGGTGGATCAAATAAGCTCAAATGGATCTGGAACTTTTATAGCTCAGGGATATTTTTGTGAACATCGTAGCAAAATTTTAGAATTTTCCTCCAAAGGGTTCTCCAAATAAAATTCCAAACAGTTTAAACTTTGAAGAATTGATTCTGGATAACTAAGGATTTTCAAGAAGTGAAACTTAATTTGTTGGAAAGTACTCAGAGAGCTGAATCCAACAAAATTTGTCGATTTGGAGTTTCGTAGCCAAAGTTATGTGGGTTTGAAGTTTGAAATAAATCTGAAAATCGGGGAAACATTTAAATCGCTGCGCGTGGGACCGTGGCTACGTGTCAACTCCTCAGCAGCCGACACACAGGGCTACGGAGTATTTTGCGCGCAGCCACACCCGATCCGGTGCCACAGCTAATCCCTGGTTTAAAATATCGGCTGCTGACACGTGGGACCGGGAGCTTCGTCTACCTCTGGCCTCCCGTGCTCGGCCGCCGCCCCCCTCGCCGGAGGGCTTCTGCCGTGTGCCAAACTCCACGATCTTTGCCGCCTCTGCCTAATCTCACACAGGGAACACGATGCTGCGCTCAGCTCAACGTGACAATCACCGGAACATGGCTGGCGACGAGTGGAGGCTTCGGAAGAACTTCGGCCGTGTAGGTCGGACTTCCTAGCACCCCAAACAATCGAGCCATCGGTCGTAGAGCATCAGTGTGCCCTAGGGAAGCTTGGCATTGGCTCAAGGCAGCTCGGGAGAGGTCCTAGGTAAGCTCTCACCGTGTGCCCGACGGCTCCCGCCATTAGCGCCGGTAGAAAAGCTAGGAATGGCCGGTCTACCAAGGCTTTCTTGCTAGGACTGTGAAGGAAAGTTGATTGCCATCAAGCCTAGCTCGTGTAGGTGCAGTTTGAGGATCTCTAAACAACTACAGAACGAGGATTTGGTGGATCCACACCCGAAGGTCGGTCTGCGCCGAATGAAAGGGAAAACTGAAATTCGTCGCCGGTGATCAAACACTCGGGCTGTGGTTCGGGGGTGAGTAACACCAGACCCTAACACGTCCGGGGACGCCTTAGCTTGGGCGTGACACCTTCCCGTTTGGGCTGTCCACGGGAGCCCGAGGTGCTGAAAGCTTTAGGTCACCGGAAAAATTTTCGGTGTGGAGCAAGATCAACTGAACCTGGCTAGTTCCTACGACGGGGAAGGAAGAGGAGAGTCTCTAGTACCGTTTTGCAGCTTGGAGGGAGTGGGGAGGCTGTGATCTTTGGCTCTCTGATCAAATCCGAGAGAGTGGTGGCGAGGCAGCATTTTTCTTGCGCGAGAGGCGACGACTGATCGGTGCTGCCTCTGGTCGGCTCGGCTGCGGGGATAAGATGGGCAGCGAGGCGGTTCGGTGGCCAGGGGCGGCAACCAGCTGCTGTCCCTGCTGCAACTCGCCGTGGCGGCAGCTCGATCAGGCGCAAGAAACCGGGCTGAGCTTCATCAGTCGGTTAAAATTTGTAGTGAGGCTGACATGTGGGTCCCACTCCAGTTTTAACCTCTGAAATTAACTTCCTCTACTGCTCCAAACCGTAATCCCAATAATACCCTCTAGAATTTCAATTATCTGCCAGATTCCCATTTGAGGTTGATAGAATTCAAATTGTGAGGTGTTTGAATAAATTTTCAGCACATATGCAGTTTGAAATTCAATTCGAGTTTGAATTTTCTAAACTTAGCTCATGTCAAGATTAACTCCAAATGGAGTGAAAATTGGGGTGTGAGCTCCAAAAATGTGCTGAGTAAGAATATGTCTCCCACTTTTGAATTTATGGGATGGAAGTAGATTGAATTTGAATTTGGGTTCAAACTAACCCGTTTCTAGTTATACCCAAAAATACCTCAAAAGGTCTTGGATTTGGGTGAAATTTGGCATGGGCATTCCTAGCAAGGTGTAGGAGTTTTTCATATGCCCAGCCCCTATATGATGCATGTGGGAAATGCCACTTTTGTATTTTGTGAGTTTATTCTCTAATGACCATGTTGATGGTGTTTACTTGCTCTTCAAATGTATTCATAAAGTTTCCTCAAATGAGGGGTGTGTGGTGTGATCAACACTTTGAATGTGTCCAAAAACTTAGGCCCTTACATCAGGTACTTACATGGAACTCAAGAATTTGGTATTTTCTTCCTTCTTCCTCAAACCGTTACTTTGAAAGCTTTTTCGGATGCTGATTTTGGGGGTTGTAGAATTGATAGGAAAAGTACTTCGGGTGCTTTTCATTTAATTGGTAATTCACTTGCTTCTTGGTCCTCTAGAAAACAAAATTTAGTTGCACAATCCACAGCCGAATCTGAATATGTAGCTGCTGCTAGCGCTTGCTCACAAATTCTTTGGATTGTTCAAACACTTAAGGACTGTGGGGTTGATCTAGATAGTGTTCCACTATTTTGTGATAACATAGTGCCATTTGCATTGCTAAAAACCCCGTGCAACATTCGAGAACAAAGCACATTGACATTAGATATCACTTTCTCCATGATAATGTTGAAAAAGGAAACATTGTGCTTCACCATGTAGATACCGAACAACAATTGGCTGACATTTTTACAAAACCTTTGGATTTCACTTGTTTTTGTCTCATTCGTAGTGAAATAGGGGTTATGCATCCTCATGGATTAAAATGAGGGGGAGTTTTGAAACTTGGGAAGTCTATGTGTGAATCTGAAATTTAAAATAATATAAGCATAGTATTTCATACATATATGACTTTGTGATTCCTTTTATATGCTGAAAGTTCTTACTACATTTCTCATGTTATACATTTTGTAGTTTTTGCCATGACTAGTAATTGGAGTAATTATTTACACTAAATCTGGTCATGATCGAACTTTCTTGCTGTTTTAAACTTGTTGCATGCTCACAAGTGTTTTTAATGATGAAAAATAATCAATCAACTATTCACATGTTGAGATTTTATGTTCAAATGAAAAATTGAGAAAAAGATCAAGAGAATATGCATGCATCACACTTCTTCTTTTGAGATGGCTTATCATTGCACTTAGATATGAACTCGGAAGAAGTTGTGTATGATTAAAACCATGTCCTTAAGCTTCTGATTGTCAAATGACATAGGCTTGGCTTGGTTGGTTAGAATAAGGCTGATGCGGCATATAATATCTTGCAAATGTCATATGATCTGAATTTGTGCTTTGAAAAATAGTTAAAATGCAGAAACAAGTGTCATGCTTTCAGCTCTTGACATAATTAAGTTTGTGAGATCATGACTTGCTTAAATTGAAAATTACACTTGATCTCTAGCATGGCTTACACTACTTTATGTATCTCATTGATGTGATAGTGTAAGTTACTTGATAGTATGGCTTCGATGAGGTTTGTTTTATATGTATATGTTATAAATATGCTCATAACAATTAAAATTTCTCTTTTGAACCTTGCTGAATACATTGCCAAAGGGGGAGAAATTGATGACACATTGCACGATTCACAAGTGTTTTGGCACGATTCTTCTCAGGTGGAGAATTTTTATTTTTCTTCTCATTTTATTTCTGATTTACAAAGGGGGAGAAATATGTATAGGGGGGATTTTTGTTTCGAAATTTCTTTCTCATTTGATTGTTTTCAAAACTATTCATCTGAATAAGCCAATGTTCGGATTTTAAGTGGTGTTGCCAATGCATTCATCAAGGGGGAGATTGTGAGACCTATGTGTGCTGAATACATTGGCTATGATGATAAAAGTTTTGGATTCCACAAAAACACTCTTTGTCAAGGTCCGAGCTCCGACAAGATCCGACGTAAGGTCCGACTTGCTATGGCTATGTCCGACATGTGTTTGGTTAGCTCCGGCGGTAGGTCCGACTAGCTTTCGTAAGTTCCGTTGCTAGGTTCTGCTAGCTTTGGTAAGCACCGGCTCAAGGTCCGGTTAGCTTTGGCAAGGTTCGGAGCTAAATCGCAATGGTTCTGTTTTTACCATGAAAGTTTCGAACATGGTTTACATCTATGGAAAGTTTGCTTAGTATTCTTTTACTAAGTTTTTGAAGTGTTATGGCTGTTTACGGTGGTTAACATTTTGCTATGGTTTGCAACATGTTTATGTGAGGTGTTCACATAAGGTGTTGTGGTTGTTTATTCATGTGCAGGTGTTGCTTGAGTTCAAGATATGGCTGGTGACGGGATCCATTGAACTAGTCTTAGGGAGAAGATGAGGTTCAACAACCAAGTTCAGGAGGAATTGTGGTTGAGTTGATTGGGAGGTCGCGCAGCATGTTTGGATCAAGAACAATGCATATGAAGGTATCGTGGACGTCGTTGGAAGGTATTTGCACGTGTGCAAGGAGTGCATGGACGTGGCAACATGGTTCCAGGGTGTGATGAAGAGATGTGGACGTAAAGAATTGGTAGGAAAGGTCCATCCGGCTGGATTATGGACTCAGTCTGCGGCTGAGTCAGTTATGGCCCAAATATGGAAAGATTTGAGTTGGTTATGATAGGATTTCATGTGGGACACGAAGTTGAGTTGTTTTAGAAATGTGGGATACGTTCCTAAGATTTTTGGAAGTCTTAAGATTGATTTTATCTGCGAATAGAAGAGTCTTGAACAGTTTTGGAAAGTTAGAGTTTGAATCCAAGTAGGAGTAGGAGTCCTAGTTTGAATTGGGTTGGCCTTAGGCCTGGTTATATAAGCAAGAGAGGCCAAGGCTCGCGGGAGCATGACTTTGGGATGTTCCTCTTATTTTTTGATCAATAAAATTCATAATTTAGAGGAGCTTTTGTGCCTTGTTCGTCCGACTTGTTTTCGTCAAGTTTTTCTCCTCGAGTTTCTGGACAGCACGACAGTGCTTCGGTGTTTTTATCATAACTCGAGTTTTATAGATCCAATTGACGTGATTCTTTTTGGGTTGTCTTCACAACTTGATTATATATCATATGTGAAAATTTCACAGTCATTGGATTTGTAGTTTCTGATATACACGAGTTTATTTCCAGTGTTGCAGATCTGGTTTTTTCTCGAGTAAAACAGATTGACCTTAGTTTGATCTTTCGATCATAACTTGAGTTATTTTTGACGGATTTCTGTGATTCTTGTTGTCGTGTCTTTGTGACTTAATTCTATATAATATATACCACTTTTTTCACGGTTGAACACATTTAGATCAGTCACATACACGGTTTATTTAACAGATCGATTTTCGGTCAAGTTGTTTTTTTGTTGCTTCCGCTAAAAAGTTTAAATCTACCATTCACCCCCCTCTGGTAGCTTTTCACGTGCTCTTGGATCCTACATAGCATTATGTAGTTTCTTATCAAGATCATCACAACTAGAACAATGCAAATCAATTGTAGAACAGCTCGCATCTTTCATGTTTTTATCGTTAAGTGCAGCAAGCTTTTTATTCATTTCAATTTTAAGTTCAAGTTTATCAAGTGTGGAGGTGTGCGTACTTCTTAAGGATGACAATGGTTCATAGATTAATCCACATGAGGAACATGAATCATCACTAGGAATCAAAGAATTTAACTGATTAATTTATATTCTGGTGATTCAATTTTAACAGCATTGTCCCAAAGTTTTTTGTCCTTTTTCTTAAGTATAACAGTGGCACGAGAAATAGCATCACACGTTTCTTCGCAAGTGGTACATAACTCTTCATCGTTGCTGTTGAGTTCTGCTTCCTCCAGACTTGATCTTGAGTTGCCCGCCATGAAACACATTGTTGCCACGTTGTCTTCACCTTCATCAGTCCTAGAATGCACATCACTCAAGTTTGTTATCTAGGAGTGCGGAGATAATGTGTTCCATCATTTGCCGTTTTTTTAAGTCTTTGTTTTCTTGTTGTTGTTGCCAGTAGAGGACTTGAATCTGGTTTGCTTTTTTGTCACGGGAAGTAGTACCTGAAAGATTAGGACAATCTGTATGAAAATGTCCTATCTTACCACATTCGAAGCATTGTTGTGAACCAGCACTTCCTCTCCTTCTAGTTCTTACATTTGGCAATGCTTTTCAGAACCGAGTAGAGAGAAGTTCTAGATCCTCCTTTGGAAACTCTTCAATCTGTTCAAGGGTTAGAGAGGAAGCAAAGCAAGTGTTTCACATGATGAAGATGGACTAGAACTAGGCATGTCACGTTGTGAGACAAATGCAAGAGACTTGTTGGGGTTTTTACGTGAAATTATGTCCAGTTCATGAGTTTTCAACTTAGAATATAGCACATCTAAAGCAAGTGTACTCATGACAATGGATTCACGAATACATGTAACTTTTATCTCCCAAATTTAAATGTCTAATGCACTTAACCAACAGTCCTAAACATGTAACTCTACATGCAGGAATTGTAAGAAGATAGGAATTCGACATTGCACAATAAAGTTTGGCTAATCATTGATCCTTAGTTTCAGGTTATTATATCAGCCATTTTAATGGTACTCATGCATCACAACACCGAAAGTCCACAATCAAACAAGAAACGCTTATCCCGATGTTACTAGCCTATGGTGGAACAGGAATTTAGTTTGCACTATCTCTACTTCAGTCAAGGTTTCAATACAATTAGTAAGCCAAGAACAACATATTAAAGGACTTAATTCCTCTTACATACTACGTCACAGCGCAGTGGACAAGTATGCTCAATCCTTAACTGCGAGGGATGGTGATTCGAATCAATAACAACCCGGAATACATGACACATACACCTGCCTCGAAAGACTCACTCGAGAGCTCTTTCTTACTTTGTACGCAGCAACCTTTCACACGACACCCCTACATAGAAAAACGCTTCGCCCCGAGCAGGATGTTCCTCTACGCGGACACGTCGAAGTTGCCCGCTAAAGGATTTACACCTCCCGCCTTCTCAACGCCATTCCCAGACGAAGGATGAGTTTCTACACCACGGTTCATCGAGTTACATCGGTTTCATGGGTCCCATAACCCATTATATATCTGGTACAGCTCAAACTTGTCCAGCAGGGCCGCATACGTCACGGTCCTTAACCGACTCATACGGGGCTACTTCCCAACATCCACATTGACCTTACCATAACTTGCCCAGGCGCAATGTGGTCCCAAGCATTGTCACACCCATTGGGTCGAGACAACCTTGAGTGTTTCATCCTATAGAAACTCCACGACCACATCTCACTTTTCATGAGGGTGCTCTTATCAACTATTTTCTCGTGCGTATACTCTGCTACTCGATCTTTCTCGCGAGTAGATTCCATCTACCCGTCTTCTTCCGGACTAGCTATAACATTAGCCTAGCCAACAATGCCGAGGGGAAATACTATGCTAATCCTTCTAATCAGGGATTTCATAGTCATGCAAGTGGGTTTCAACCATCCTAAACATAATGCACAATATCAAGTCTAATAAACATTAGGTGAAGGTAAAGCAAAATTTAAAAAAGGCAATTATATGCAAACCGGGGCTTGCCTTGCTCAACGGTTTTGTTAGTGAATCTATGAGGTTAATCATCCTCCGAAGAATCCCCAAAATCAGTCACGAGATGGAGATCCTTGCCTCTGAGTTGAACTTCTCGTCGAGTGGCGACGTCACGTGAGATATGGATGCAAATGCACATATATTCAAAAGCCATTTAGAAAGTGTTTTCAATTGGTTGTACAAGTTAACTAGAACTAAGAGGGAAAAACAATAGCAAGGTTTCTGTTGTTGGATCTGTAAGGGCCTATGTTTTTGGCACATATTCAAAGTGTTCATCACCACACCCACACTTCATTTGAAGAAACTTGATGAATACATTTGAAGAGCAAGTAAACACCATCAACATGACCATTAGGGAATAAACTCACAAAATGCAAAAGTGGTATTTCCCACATGCATCATATAGGGGCTGGACATATGAAAAATTTCTACACTTTGCTAGGGATGTCCATGCCAAGTGTCACCCAAATTCAAAACCTTTTTGAAGTCCTTTTGGGTATAGCTAGATAGAAGGTGGTTTGAACTCAAATTTAAATTCAAACTATTTTCCATCCCATGAATTCAAAAGTGGGAGGCATATTATTATTCAGCACATTTTTGTGAGCTCACCCACCAATTTTCACTCCATTTGGAGTTGATCTTGACATGAGCTAAGTTTAGCAAATTCAAACTTTATTTGAATTTAAAACTGCATAGGTGCTGAAATTTAGTCAAACACTTCACAATTTGAATTCTACCAATTCCAAATGGGCATGTGGTAGATAATTCAAATGACCAAGGGTATTAGGGGGGTTACTGTTTGTAGCAGTGAGAGGAAGTTAATTTCAGAGGTTAAAACTCGGGTGGGACCCACATGTCAGCTGCACAGTTCAAAGAACCGACTGAAGACTTGATCTCGGTTTCTTGCGCCCGACCGAGCTGCCGCCACGGCGAGAAAACAGCGAGGACAGCAGCTGCTTGCCGCCCCTGGCCGCTGAACCACCTCCCTGGGCCCTTATCTAGGCGCCCAAGCCGTCCCCGGTGCTTCTCACCACTGTCCCGACGCGTTCTCACCCAGCAAACTGAAATCCCTCACCGCTCGGTTGAGCTCTCGGTCCCTCATCGCCCGGCCGATCCTGTGGTTTTCACGGTGATCTGAGGCCAGCACCGGGTGCGCCGAGTCTTCCTTGACGCCCTCGTGCCGGTTCTAGACCCTGAGCAACCATACCCGAGCTCCACCGCGACGTTCTTTTGTTCCCCTGTTCAGCTCAAGCCGCCGTCACGGGGATGACCTGTCCAGCCACCACAGCCCGCCGTTCTCCGAGCTGTGAATAGCAAAAAGGTTCGCCTTCAGTCCCTCTTTCATTACCGTAAGCCCCGGTGTCGTGACATAAACTACTCACGCCAGAATTTCTCGATTTTACGACGGTATACAAAAGGGGTGCCCACACTGATCCGCAAAATTCGTAGTCCACACCGCACCACTCATCCTCTCACGAAGGGAAGCACCTCTAGGTGCCCGTACGAGTCCATAGGAGCAGAAACCACGAAGAACCGTTGAGGAAAGCCACTGTTCTTCGAGTTTTAGGAGAATCCCCGATTTCCAGCCTAGGTCGCACGGTGACAGCCCAGTACAGCCGTTTCCGAGCTCCGTGAAGCTCTTGTCGATATTTCCTAGGGTCCACTGGTGCTCGACGACCTTTTGTTCGATCGGTTGGAGTGCTTGGAAATCCGGCCGACATGGCCGAAGTTCCTCCAAAGCTGCCGCTCGTCGCCGACCATGTGCCGGTGATTTTCATGACGAGCTGAGCCCAACATCATGTTCCCCTGGTGGATTTAGGCAGAGGCAGCCAGAATCATGGAGTTCGGCGCACCACAGAGGCCACCGGCGAGCTCTCCGGCGAGGTGTCACGGCGGCCGAGCGCGGGAGGCGGGAGGTAGATGAAGCCCCCGGACCCACGCGTCAGCGGCCGATATTTTAAACCCTGGGATTCGCTGTGGCACGGATCGGGTGCCGCTGCGCACGAAGAAATCCGCGGCCCCGTGTGTCGACCGATGAGGAGTTGACACGTAGCCCCGGTCCCACGCACAGCGGTTTAAACTTTTTCCCGATTTTCAGATTTAGTTCAAACTTCAAACCCACATAACTTTGGCTAGGAAACTCCAAATCGAGTGAACCAAATTTTGTTGGATTCAGCTCTCTGAGTACTTTCCAGCAAATCAAGTTTCACTTCATGAAAATCCCTATTTCTTCAGAATTAATTCTTCAAAGTTCAAACTGGTTAGAATTTTACTTGGAGAACCCTTTGGAGGAAAATTCTGATATTTTGCTGGATGTTCACCAAAATATCCCTGAGCTACCATAAAAATTTCAGATCCATTTGAGCTCATTTGATCCACCTAATGGTGTGATTCATAGAAAATGTCCAGAAACATTTTCAGAATTTCTCTGAAATTGTTTAGCTCATATCTTTAGCTAGGAACCTTCAAATTAAGTGAGACCAACTCCATTAGAACCCTCTGAAAATTTAGTTTTCAGAAAGTCATGGCTTGCTCCATGAAAATCCCTAGAACACTCTAAGAGCTTCAATTAAGGTCAAGTACATGATTATTTGTGGAGAGCTCAAATGAGCTTTGCTGCAAATAAAACTTGGCCAAGTCTCTGTGTAAGTTGTATCCAAACCACAGTAAAAATTTCAGAGTCATCGGGTCTGTCTAGTGAGATTTATAATCTTCACAAGTGTAAATTCAATTCAAATGCATTTAAATTAATACATATACATGTTATCTCATGTAGTCGCTAAGGTTGAGGAGGAACCCGAAGTCTCAGACTTCGTCACTCCGGAAGACCAGCTAGCCTACGACCAAGAGCAGCAAGGCAAGCTACGGTTTGCATTAACCTTTTTCCAAATTTTTATTATTTTGAGAACTTACTTTGAGTACCATTACTTCTTGCATTAGAGTCTTGTTTGAAACCCAATTGCATAGCCAAGGAAACCATGGGTTGAGATTAGGATTGAAAACCCTGTTTAGCTACTGCAATGCTAAGATAGAGTAGGATTCGGTACAAGTGGAGTAGTTGGAACTACTCGCGAGGATACGTTAGAGGCACTCGACTCGGGTAACGATAGCAAATGAAACACATGGCAAGAAAAATGAGACAGAGCGGAGAGTAAGGGCATCAGGACTTTGGGGTCCTGGGTGCTATAGCTCCGCTTGTGTCGATTTAGGACCGAGCCGTGTGCGGGCCTGTTGAACAAGGTAAAACAGTACCGAAGACCTACCGGCTATATGGGAACCGGGAAACTGATGTAACTCGGGTAGCTGGGTGTTGAGGCATAGCTGGTCGTTCAGAGGGTAGGTTGAGAGCTCAAGGTGTAAATCAGCTGGCGGCACTTTGGATGCGCGCGCAGAGACCTCTTGCTCGGGACGATTGGACCGGTTCAACGTTTGGCTAAAGGGTGAAAGGTGGTTGCGTACGACGTCTGTGATGGTTGCTGTAGGAAACATCGAGTACGGGCGTACGCGACGGGTTATTCGGGTAACCCTGCAGGTGTAAATCGATTATAATCACCGTCCCTCACGGTCAGTGAGTACCACTTGTTCACTGTACCGTGACGTAGAAAGAACAGGCTAGATACATGATAAAAGTTTGCTGAATTGAAAGACATACTTTGCTTGTTAATGTCTTGTTGTAGTTTAGAGCTAATTAAAGTTCTTTTCAACTTTGGGCAACGTACATGAGAGAAATGCGTTTCTTGTTTGATTGCGGCTCTCTCATGTGCATTAGCGTAAGTTTCTCCACAACCTGCTGCTAAAACTTGAAAGTAAGGTTCCACTAATTAGGCGAGTCCTTTGCAACTTATTTTACTCATGTAACCTAAAACCATCCATGTAGAAGTTTCATGCATAGGAGAGACGGGTCAGTCTTGCTGAGCCTTCGTGCTCACTGCTTGTGTTTGAAGCTTTTGCAGGGTTTTATGAGGAAGGGACTCCCGAGGAGGAGACGGAACCCCAGGAGGGGAACCCCGTTGAGTGGGAGTCGTGCACGCCGCCGTGTTAGTGTGTGTGCGTGCTAGCTGGGACACGTTCACGGGCTGAACGTGAACTCGATGCGTAGTCTACGGCCGCGTGTGTAGACTGAACATATGTTGTTGTAAAAATGCTCATACACTGGTTTATGTAATAAAACTTTGCTTCCGCTTTGTACCTGTGATGTGTGTTATCCGGTGCTGTGCAACGCAGCACCCCTCAGCGTGATCCTGGCTTGACAAGGCCGATGGGGTCGTGTCAGGATCTACAGCAGTAGAAAAGGAAAACTCTAGATGTGTTAATATCATGGTTTGTGGGTCTATTGACTACATATAGCATTTGAGGAACATATGTAAGCCTCTGGAATGATATGGATGAAACAGTGTAAGATGAATTCTAATGCCTCTGAAATTTTTATAGTAGTTCAAAGATTCCTCAGAGATACTGCCTGCCAAATTTCAGAGGCACCGTGCAGCTGCTGCGCCGCAAAGAGAGTCTTCTGCCACTCCGTACATTGGAGCAGCCCAAACTTGGACTCAATCGTCCGCAGCCAGTTGTCGGCCTCCAGGGGTTCTGCCGCTTCAATGAACACCGGAGGATGCATACTCTTGAAATCTAAGTACGTTGTAGTGTGGGGCTCACGAGGCCCCCTCTCTTGATGCCCCCCACCTGGGACGTATTCTGCACGATCGTGCGGAGCAGATCGGTCTACTCCTCACGATTGCCCACCAGCGCCGCGATCACATCCGCTAGTGTAAGCGGAGGCGGTGGTGGTGGTTGTTGCTGTAGGGTGTTGTCGTAGGCAGGTGGTTGGGAGTCATCATCCCCCTGCTGACTAGAGCCACCAACCTCATGCGTGGCCCGAGTACGAACCATCTGCATCCATACAACAATAAAAAAATCAGTCCCACAACATACTTCATGCAGTCCAATAAAATAGGCGTAAAAACATAATGACAATAAACACGCGATACATCTCGTAAATAGATAATGTAATAACTTTGCACAAGCTACAACATTACCAGACCAAATACATACTAGTTAAATCCAACTTGATGGACTTCCACTTTTGAAGTTCACCTCAACAAGATTTGGTCACTACGAGACGTTAATATCGCTTTGTCATCACGTATACTACCCTTTATCTTCAATACGACACAAACATGGTCTCTAGCAAAAGAAACTTGAGTAGAAAATATACTCAAATGTTTCACTAGTTGAAGATAACAACTCATGATTATGTTTTACCCCATTGGAAGTAATCAAACCCCCTTAGGGTACAACAATCTCTCAAATGAGTTCAACTGTCCATCCCTCTGCCCAGAATGACCATTTCTACATATCCCAGATTTTGACCTGGTACATGGCATTTTCATAACTCAAGTTGAATACCAAAGTTAATGTTAACTTCAGTATTTCCAACGAGTATTTATTTGCCCCCATATAAGCTCTGGTTAAAAAGTTCTGATAATTCAAATTCAATGGATTATCTGGAAGAATTTCAACAGCACCTCCTTTGGAAGTTGCTGTTTTCAACTCTAAATTACACTGAATTCCGTGCTGCAATTGCAGAAACTCTGAATTACAAAGATGTAACACATCTCCTACCCTTTCCAAAAATGTATCATATTATAATTTCAGATTTTTTTACAGGATGTTATGCTTGAAAAACAGAACAGTCCAGAGAGTTTTTGAATCTGTCCTGGTTCTGGACAGTTTCCAATCATCTGGAATTTCAACCAGTTTAAGTTGTGATCCTGTTCTGTAAGTCTACAACAAAGTTGTAGACCACTTAAACTCCTTTCCAGAACTATATCCCCCACCCCCATTGGCTAAGTAATCTGTGATTTATGCTCTGTTAAAGTACAGCAACCTTGTTGCCAAAACAGAGCACTCTGTTTTTCAATCCCTTTGAGCTAAACTAATCACTTGTTGCATTTTCCTACTCAACCAGCGTCCTAAATATTGAAACTTGGTTATTTTAGTTCCTTGTTACCATTATATTTAATGCAAATGCCTATTACATGTCGGTACTATGTTCCTCACAAAAAGGAAAATCCTAACTGTATTATACCGGCATATATGTCACAATTGTGGCACTAAATGGTCTCTCGCACACGAATACTATACGGGATACATACTTGGTTAGTACATGCAGAAGAACACTCAATAGTGATGCACTCAAGGTTTGTTGTCATTTCAGGCAGGTCCATATTTGAAAGTAAATACATACGCCCGTATCATTACCATACGGCCGTCCTTGAGTTAAGCCACGTCTCAAGGTACGTGATCGTGTTTTCACACCACACGACAGGGAACACGAGTACAGCGTGAACGGGTCGTCACGGTTAGGAATTTTATCACCCCAACAGATACCACCTACTACCCTGCAGGGCACGCCGATGGCAAGCGCTGTGTATGTCCTCCTAGGCTATTTCCTGAAGAACTCACTATCGTGTTACTGACCACACGATGGGGTTTCCACTTTCTTGCCTAATGCACGCCAGGGACCAGCGTTTCATATGAACTCATGAACATGAAGAGTCCAAGAGTTTCATATTGACAACTCACGCCAAGCTGTGAGACCTATCCCTGAACCACATCCCTCGTTAGGGGACCTAACCGAAAATTAACCGCTTTCGGTGGCGTTCCTTACCATTTTTACCTGAGCGTAGGTGCGTCGTTATATAATCAAAATTCATAATTATAACACATATGTTAGTCATACCACTTTAAAGAACTATAATATTATAGTCCTTATTTGGGCATACTAGCGATTCCACACCGTAATCCTAAGTTTTCCCGTAATACAGTCCTTAATTAGTGTGCTATCCCCTAAGCAGCTCTGACGCCAGCCTGTAATGGACCGAACCCATACGCCCAGGATCTCAGAGGGTGGTGCCGCTCGATGCGACACCCTGACATCACACATCATAAGACAAAACATTGCAATACATTGAAAAAAACAAACTGAATATGTACAAAGTAGTAGAAGCCTTTAGTTTACATCTCACGCCTACCTAACTAGCAAAAGTCGATTGTCCAACCATATGGACAACCCACACTAGCTCCACTCAGCTCAGCGCGGCGTGTACGGCTCCCACTCAGCCGTGGTCCCTGATGGAGGGTAGCCCTCGCCGGTGGACTCGTACCCCGAGTCCGTGGGGTAGTCATCACCTGAAAACACTCATAGCAGCAACCGTGAGCACGATGGCTCAGCAAGTCTTAACCGACTCACCTATACATGAAACTCTACATGCAGTTCATAACCAACATGGGATGGCACATTGCAACAAAGGACACGCCTATAAGTTCATCCTTAATTCACCTTTTAGCCACAAGTTAACAGTTGCTGAATCTGAAATTTAGTAAGCGATATTTGGTGGCACACATGTAGCAATACAATTTATACATATCAGCAGAATTGAATCACAATATTCTATAATTTATCTACATCATGATGCAGTGAACAAGCGGTACTCATCACCGCGAGCCATGGCGAATCGACTCGATATACACCTGCAGGGATACCCGAATAGCACGTCACGTACGCCCACCCGTGGAGCTGCACAGCATGCTCACTCGATGTCGTACGGGACAACCTTTCACCCAACAGCCCAAATGTCGAACCAGTCGCACCGAAACGAGCAGGAGGTTCGCTACACGGAGCATCTCTCTATGCCTGTTAGCAGATTTCCACCTGGCTACCCTCAACCTACACCTATAAATCGGTGTGATATGCCTCGATGCCCGTAGGTTTAGGTTACATCGGTTGACCGGGGCCCATATATCCGATATGCCTTCGGTACGTTCAAAACTTGTTCAGCGGGGCCGCACACGGATCGGTCCTCAATCGACCCGGACAAGGCTGCACCGACAAGACTTTCTCTTGCTGCGCCCTAGCCCCTGCCTAGTCTCATTTTCTTACTACAGTGATCTCACATCACTCGAACCAATCCCGTGTGTCCCGACACCTATACTCGCGAGTAGATTCCAACTACTCGACTTGTACCAATGTTCTATGAACATTAAGCACAGCTTGACTACTCGAGGACTTAGACACTACCCTCACTCTTGTAGGAATAATCTGGTTATGCACTTGGGGTTTCATCCATCCTACACCTAATGCACAAACATACCTCATGCTAAGTATACATAAAGCAAAACTTTTGTAAAACTTGTTAATGCAAACCATGGCTTGCCTTGTTGCTGCTGGTCAGAAGTTAGTGTCTCGTCTGGAAGGAGAAAATCCAGCACTTCCGGGGTTTCCTTGCCTTCAGCGACTACACGTAAGCAATGCACTATATGTTAATTTAAATGCAATGTGCTAAATTGAGTATGTAAAGACTATAACTCTATCTAGACATCTCCTTTGGCTCTGAAAATTTTACAGTGGCTTGGTAAGGTCCTACCCAGAGATTCGACCAAGTTACATTTGAAACAAAGTTCATTTGAGCTCTGTACAAATAAAAGACTCTTTGGTCATTACTAGAGCTTCTAAGAATTTCCAGGAATTTTCATGGCTCAAACCATTACTTTCTGGAAACTAGTTTTTTATATGGTTCTAATGGAAGTGGTTTCATGGCATTTGAAGAATTCTAGAGGAAGTTATGCCCTAAACAAGATTTGAGAAAAATCTGAAAAATGTTTTTGTACATTTTTCCATTTTCTCAGGGCAGTTCATTTAATCACACCATTAGGGGGACTAATTGAACTTGTATGGATCTGAAATTTTTCCTGTGACTCAAGGATTTTCAAATGAACATCCCAGGCAAATTTCAGAATTTTCCATAATAGATTTCTCCAGATAAAATTTCCAACATTTTAAAGTTTAGGGAATTAATTGTGGAAAAAGAACAATTTTCATACGCTAAAACTTATTTTGATGGATAGTACTCGAAGAGATAAATCCAACAAAATTTGTTTCACTGAATTTGGACACTTCTACCCAAAGTTATGAATTTCTAAAGTTTGGGCTGATTCCTGAATTATTTTACTAAAGAAAATCATCTCTCACGCCTAACCAGTGACTGACAGCGGGCCCTGCAAGTTAATTAAACTAACCGCGCACGCTTAGCACAGTGACTGACACGTGAGACCCGTGCCCTTCGTCTACCTCACGACGCCGCCGTTCCAAGCCGCCGGAGCTCCGGCGAGGTCGGCGTTCCCGGCGACCTAGCTCGCCAGCAACAGTGAAACTCGCTGCCCCCACGTAACTTTGGACGCTGAACACGTTGGACACCATGCCACCACCGGCTAACGGCCGTAGCTCGCCGGCAACGAGCGCTATGCCCCTGTGCAACTTCGCCAACGCGTTCCCATCCTTCCGACCACCCACTTCACACGCTAATCGTGTCACCAGGTCCAGTGAAGCCTCGGGAAGCTCGGTATGATCTTGGTTGGGACCTAAACAGCCGGCAAACCGGACCTCATCGGTGACCCCCTCTTCTGCCGAGCTGTTCCTCGGTAAACCTAGGGTTCCGGCGGTGGTTTCTTTCTGGCTTTTGATCGAGGAGGGGCGCAAGAACCTCTAGATGGAATTTCTAAACTCTGTTTGCCCTCCCACGTGATGACCCCCCCCCCCCCCCCCGAATTTCTCCTAAACCTAATCGGGTCCCGAAATGAGCTCCCGATCGTAAACTAGAAAATTCTTACCGTATGAAGGACGAACCTAGGAACGGTTTGCGCGGTGAGC
The DNA here is from genome assembly GCA_030760725.1 of Neostapfia colusana. Taxonomy (NCBI): domain Eukaryota; kingdom Viridiplantae; phylum Streptophyta; class Magnoliopsida; order Poales; family Poaceae; genus Neostapfia; species Neostapfia colusana. The sequence goes on from JASWHV010000004.1 coordinate 94,099,569, forward strand.
TCGAGGACAAGCTAGTGTACGTCATTGCTATTGATGTCGAGATCGGAGAACGATTGTAGCTCGGTTTGCACGGAAGTGCTCAAAAAAGAAGCTCGCCGGCCGATCTCGTGCCTTTTATAGCCAACCGAGGGCAGTGGAGGGTGCAACACCTGTTGAGCCACCTTACGCACCGAAGCAGGACCTGGCCGGCGCCGCTCGGTGGCCTTCGACGTGAAGTCTCGGCGCCTCCTCTCACTGAGCGCGTGAAACACTGAGTACACTGAGTTCAGTCGGTTTGGACTCCGGTGTGGCTGACAGGAGGGCCCCACAGCTCCAAAATTGTGCTCAAAAATTGAATTCCTACTGCTCTTAAATAATGTGACACCCTTGTCCCAGGTAATTTGATCAAATAACATTTTGGGTCTTTGAATTTGAATGATTTAATTGATATGGGTTTGAAGGAATTTGAGCATATGTGAGGTTGGAATTCAAATTGGGTTTGAATTTTCTCAAATTAACTTCCGACAAGATGAACTCCAATGAGGATTAAAATTGGTGGACTAACTCAGAAACATGTGCTGAGTTTGAATGTGAAGTCAACTTTTCAATTCATGTGATGAAAACTAGCTGAAATCTGAATTTGCATTCACATAGCCCTTTTTACAAATGTCTCCAAAAGTGACTCAAAAAGGCTTGGATTTGCATGAAACTTGGCCTGAGCCTTCACAAGAATATTGAAGGTCTAGGGTGAGCTCAGCGTCTCATGTTTATGTGTATGAACTCCTACTTTTTGAAGTTATGGGTTTTTTCTCTAATCACCCTCTTGATGGTGTTTACTTGCTCTTCACAAATGTTCATGAGCTATCCACCAACTGAGCTGTGGCGTGGTGATGTATGAACATTTTAGCAAGTCAATTCTTGGGCTTTTACACATAACCTCACCATTACACTGATGGAAGAGGAAGAACCAAGTTTATACTTGGTTCCATATGGATCACTCTACAGCCTTGCCCTTATCCCTACTATTAGGGAGGATATTATTGCAGCTCAGAAGATTGACAAGGGCATGATACATCTCCGGAAATGGATAGACAGCGGTGATATCAAATGTTTCCGGAAGGATGATGAGGGGGCGCTATGGTTTAATGACCGCATAGTCATACCCCGTAATATGGAGCTGAGAAAGAATATCCTTGATGAAGCTCACTTGTCTAAGTTCTCCATTCATTCGGGCAGCAACAAAATGTACCAAGATTTGAAGAGTAAAATTTGGTGGACATGGATGAAGCGGGAAATTGCCAAGTACGTATCCGAGTGTGATACGTGTAGACGAGTGAAGGCGGATCACATGAGAAAATCAGGCCTGTTGCAACCTCTGAAAATTCCAGCATGGAAATGAGAAGATGTGAGCACGGATTTCATTGTGGGATTACCCATGACTCTCAACAAGCATGATTCAATTTGGGTAATCGTTGACCGGTTAACCAACTACCATGCTAGCAAGTATGCGGAGTTGTACATTGCAAAAATCTTGTGCTTGCACGGAGTACCCAAGAACATAATCTCAGATCGAGGGGCACTGTTCGTGGCTCATTTCTGGGAGCAGTTGCACGCTGCTTTGGGTATGAAACTGATTAGAAGCTCCGCCTATCACCCTTAGACAGATGGGCAAACTGAAAGGGTGAATCAAGTGTTAGAAGACATGCTGAGAACTTGTGCCATCCACCAGGTAGAAATTGGGATGATCATCTACCGTTGGCGGAATTCTCGTATAACAATGACTTTCAAGCGGGTATCAAGATGACACCATATGAGGCTCTCTATGGTCGCAAATGCCGAACCCCATTGAACTAGTGCAAGTCCGGTGAAAGGGTCACGTTTGGGATTGATTTGGTGAACGACGCCGAAGAGTGCGTTCGGATGATTCAAGCAAACTTGAAGGCCGCCGAATCCTGACAGAAAAGTTACGCTGATAAGAGGCGTAGGCCGCTGCACTTCGATATCGAGGAACACGTGTACCTCCGTGTATCTCCGATGAAAGGCGTGCACCAATTCAGCGTGAAGGGAAACCTCGCTTCCCGATTTATTGGACCCTATGCCACCACCGAGAAGTGCGGACCAGTGGCGCATCGACTGGAACTACCGGCATCTCTCGCTGGTGTTCACGACGTTTTCCATGTTTCCCAACTTTGGAAATGTCTAAAGTATACAGCTGCTGTTCCCACCGAAGGCATTGGTGAGTTACAACCAGATTAACTTATGCTGAGTATCCGGTGGATATTATTGATTTGAAGGCTCGGACCACGCGTAATCGAACGCTGTGGTTCTACAAGATATTGTGGAGCAACCACACCACTGAGGAAGCGACGTTAGATAGCGAGGATTTCCTTCACTCAAACTACCCGGAATTCATGGCATCTCATCACGGGTAATTCCTCTTACATCTTCGTCTCTTCTTTTGTAATCTCGGGACGAGATTCTTTTAAGATGGGAGGGATGTAAAATCCCAAGAATTTACTTGCTAAAGTGTTCATCACATCACCACATCACAGCTCATTTTGTGGGAGTCTCATGAACATTTGTGAAGAGCAAGTAGACATCATCAAGAGGTTGATTAGAGGAAGAACACATAACTCCAAAAAGTAGGAGATCACACATAGAAACATAAGAGGCTGAGATCACCATTAGGTCCTAAATATTCTTGGGAATGCTCAGTCCAAGTTTCATGCAATTCCAAACCCTTTTGAGCCACTTCTGGAAACATTTGTAAAAAGGGATAATTTGAATGCAAATTCAAATTTCAGCCACTTTCATCACTTGGATTCAAAAGTTGATTTCATATAAACTCAGCACATTTTTCTGAGTTACTCCCCCAATTTTCATTCTCATTGGAGTTCATCTTGTCGGGAGCTATATTTGGATTAATTCAAACTGAATCTGAATTTTCAAATTCAAGTGTAAATCAAATTTAGCCAAACCAACTTCAATTTGCGGAAATCAAATTCAACTCATGACTTGGTGATGAAGTCTAGACTTCAAATTTGAGTAGCTGGGATATTTGCAGCAAAGAAATGGAAAAGGATTAGGGGGAAGGATGGGCCCACCTGTCAGTCAAATTCACTGAGCAAAGCAACTCACACAGGCTCTGTTCCTTCGGGTTTCATCACCGGACGCCACCGAGCAGCTTCCGGACAGCCACCGTGGCGAGCTTCTGTCGTGCTGGAGATGAGCTCAGGGTCCTTTCTTGCCCACGAAGCCATCTCTCGCGGCACACACCGAGACTCTGCCCGGCTATCGCATGCGCTCCACCGAAAAAACACAACCACCTCCGGCCACCCTCTCGGTTCCCCGGTGCACCACCGTTCTATGCATTATCGTGGCCGACGCCCTACAGAAAAGACAACCGCCTTAAGGTGCTTGACACGGCTATGCAAACCTCTCCTCCTCTCATGCATCACCGAGCAAGAATTTTCCCGTTTTCCTTTTCGTTGTTTAAAGAACCGAGTCGCTCAAAACTACAAAATTTGTGGTGATTAGTCCATCACAGCGTATGCCGAGCTACACACACGTTCTATACCTTCACACGGCCATCTAGGACAAAAAATCATCAAAAACCATCGAGTATAGGCTCTGCTCTTCGTGTTTTTCGAGTTGCCGCCGATATCTTACCTTGGTCGACGGTGAGCTCCCATCTCTGGCCGTTTCCACGGTGGACCAGCGCTATATCCGTGCTTAGCATGTCACCACGGAGCTGTAGGGACAAGGGTTGCTAGGAATGAGCCTCTGTAGGAGCCGGGCGAAGTCACCGGAGTTGATCCATAGCAGCGGCATGTTGCGGGTAGGGTTTCGGGCACTGGGAGCCTCAACCAACCCCAGGGATTTATTCTCCGTCTTCTGAAAGGCAGGGGCGGCGAGTTTGAACCCTAGGGGAGGCCGTAAACAGGGTTCCGGCGGATCTCGCCGGAGAGCGCCACCACCTGAGTGTTGCCGCACGCGAGGAAGAAGAAACTGTAGGGTGGGTCCTGCACGCAGGAGTTTAAACTTTTCCCCCAATTTCAGATTTCAGTTCAAATTTCAAATGCCCATAACTTTTGCTAGGAAGCTCCAAATTTAGTGAGCCAAATTTTGTTGGATTCAGCTTATCAAGTACTTTCCAGCGAAACAAGTTTCAGCTCATGAAACTTATTAATTTTAGAGAATTAATTCCCTAAATTTAAACTGTTGGGAATTTTATCTGGAGAATTCCTTTATGGAAAATTCTGAAATTTGGCTAGGATATTCAATTGAAAATCCTTGAGTCACAGGAAAAATTTCAGGTCCATCTAAGTTCAGTTAGTTCTCCTAATGGTGTGATTAAGTGAACTGCCCTGAGAAAATAGAAAAATGTACAGAAACATTTTTCAGAATTTTCTCAAATCTTTATTAGGGCATAACATTCTCTAGGATTTTTAAAATGACATGAAACCAAGTCCATTAGAACCATCTCAAACTCTAGTTTCCAGAAAGTAATGGTTTGATCCATGAAAATCCCAGAAAATCCTTAGAAGCTCTAGAAATGAACATTTAGACTTTTATTTGGGCAGAGCTCAAATAGGCTTTGATTCAAGTGAAATTTGGTCAAGTCTCTGGTTTGGTTCTTACCAAGCCACCATAAAAATTTCAGAGCCAAATGCGATGTCTAGCTAGAGTCATAGTCTTTATATACCAGAGTTAACACTTCTGCATTTAATTTGACATGTCGATTAAATTGCTTACGTATAGTCGCTGAGGGCGAGGAGACCCCGGAAGTTCTGGACTTTGTACTTCCGGAGGAGACACTAACACCTGACCAGCAGCAACAAGGCAAGCCCCTTACTGCATTTAACAAGTTTTATAAAGTTTTACTTTATATACATTTAGCTTGAGGTACGTATGTGCATTAGGTGTAGAATCGATGAAACCCTAAATGCATAACCAGATTATTCCCAAGAGTGAGGGTAGTGTCTAACTCCTCGAGTTGTTCATGCTCTGCTTAATGTTTAAACTCTCCACTTCATGAACCACATGCTGGGTATGCCACCCGAAAGGGATGTCGAGTTCAAGATCGAACTTGTACCCGGGACGACACTGATATCGCGGAGACCGTACAAGATGGCTCCGAATGAGCTAGCTGAATTGAAGGAGCAGCTCAGTGATTTAATGAAGAAGGGTTTCATTCGACCAAGTTCCTCGCCATGGGGATGCTCGGCGCTGTTTGTGAAAAAGAAGGATGAAACCTTGAGGTTGTGTGTGGACTACCATCCTCTCAATGCCGTCACCATCAAGAATAAATATCCACTGCCCCGCATCGATATCTTATTCGATCAACTTGTTGGTGTGAGTGTATTTTCAAAGATGGATCTTCGCTCAGGATATCATCAAATAAATATCCGAGCGGAGGATGTTCCGAAGACGGCCTTCTCGATGAGATACGAATCGTATGAATATCTCGTCATGTCTTTTGGTCTCACCAACGCCTCGGCACATTTCATGTATCTCATGACCTCAGTGTTCATGCCGGAGTTGGACAAGTTCGTGGTGGTGTTTATCGACGACATCTTGGTTTACTCCAAGTCTGAAGAAGAACACGCCGAACACTTGCATATCCTGCTCCAACGATTGCGAGACCATAGGCTTTATGCCAAGTTCAGCAAGTGCGAGTTTTGGATCAACCAAGTGCCATTTCTTGGACATATTATTTCTACAGAAGGCATTGCAGTTGATCCAACCAAAATCGAACAAGTGCTGAAATGGAAGTCCCCCACATATGTCCATGAAATCAGGAGTTTTCTTGGTTTAGAGGGATATTATCGGAGATTCATACCGAACTTCTCCAAGCTTGCTAAGCCGATGACGGAATTGTTGAAGAAGGGGATCAATTATGTTTTGAGTTCAGCTTGTGAAGGAGCTTTCCAAGCATTGGTGAAGCATCTTACAACAGCCCCGGTGTTAGCTCAACCGGATACGACCAAGCCCTTTGACGTATATTGTGATGCGTCCAGCATCGGGCTTGGCTGTGTATTGATGCAAGGAGGAAGAGTGGTCGCCTATGGCTCATGTCAACTTCGTAACCATGAGCAGCACTATCCGACTCATGATCTTGAGCTCGCTGCTGTGGCGTTGGCACTGAAAATGTGGAAACACTATTTACTTGGGAACTTAGTGCATCTCTACACTGACCACGAGAGTTTGAAATATATATTACTCAAAAGGAGTTGAATATGCGGCAACGGATATGGCTAGAGCTGAGCAAAGACTATGAGATTGAGATTCACTACCATCCCGGAAAGGAAAACGTGGTTGCCGATGCCTTAAGCCGCAAATCTCACGTCAACCATCTGTCCATCACCCCACTTGAAGAGGAGGAGCCGAGTTTGTACTTGGTTCCATATGGGGCATTATATAATCTTGCTCTCGTCCCTACCATATGAGAGGATATTATGGAAGCTCAGAAGAAAGACGTGGGAATGTCACACATTCGGAGAAGGATGAAGAATGGCGAAATGAAATGCTTCCGAAGGGATGAACACGACACTCTATGGTTTAAAGACCGTATAGTGGTACTCTGTGACATGAAGCTTCGGAAGAAAATTTTGGACGAAGCTCATTTGTCCAAGTATTCTATTCATCCGGGCAGCAACAAGATGTACCAAGATCTGAAAACCAGGTTTTGGTGGACGAGGATGAAAAGAGAAATCGCGAAGTACGTATCCGAATGTGATACGTGTCGGCGTGTGAAAGCCGACCATATGCGTAAAGCCGGACAGCTGCAACCATTGAACATTCCAGCGTTGAAGTGGGAGGATATCAGCATGGACTTCATAGTCGGTTACCTCTCACCTCCCACAAGCATGACTCGATTTGGGTAATAGTCGATCGACTAACCAAGTCGGCTCATTTTATCTCCGTACATACAAAGTACGTGGCCAAGCAATATGTGGAGTTGTATATCGCAAGGGTCTTGTGCTTGCACTGTGTTCCCCGCTCCATTATTTCAGATCGCGGTGTACTGTTCGTCGCTTGGTTTTGGGAACAGCTGCACGCGTCATTGGGGACCAAACTGATCCGAAGCTCCGCATATCACCCACAGACGGATGGTCAAACTGAACGGGTGAATCAAGTGCTTGAAGACATGCTACGCGCTTGTGCCATCCACCACGGCATTAATTGGGACGATCATTTGCCGTTGGCAGAGTTTTCTTACAACAATGGCTATCAAGCTAGCATCAAGATGGTGCCGTATGAAGCTCTCTACGGCCGGAAATGTCACACACCACTCAACTGGTGTGAATTCGACGAGCAAGTGATATACGGCATTGAACTTGTGAATGAGGCCGAAGAACGAGTGCAAGTAATACAAACCAATCTTAAGGCTGCTCAATCTCGTTAGAAGAGCTATGAGGATAAAAGACGCCGTCCTCTCCACTTCGACATCGGGGACCATGTTTATGTCCGTGTGTCTCCGATGAAGGGATTTCATCGTTTCGGAGTGAAGGGCAAACTTGCGCCACGATTCATTGGTCCGTTCGCCGTCATTGAAAAATGCGGACCCGTGGCCTATCACTTGGAGTTACCGGCGTCGCTCGCAGGAATTCACAACGTCTTCCACATCTCTCAGCTGAGGAAGTGCCTCAAACCCTCGGCTGAAATCCACACTGAAGACATAGAAGTTCTTCAACCGGACCTCACGTACACGGAGTATCCGATCCAGATTATCAATGAAAGGACTCGCGCCACAAGAAACCGAACCTTATGGTTCTACAAGGTCTTGTGGAGCAACCATACCGCTGATGAGGCGACATGGGAAAGAGAGGACTATCTACGAACAAATTATCCAGACTTGCTATCATCGTATACCCGGTAATGTTTCCCCACTTTGCTTTTCTTTTGGAATCTTGGGATGAGATTCTTTTTAAGGGGGGAGGAATGTAAAATACCCAAAAAGTGGTAGCAAGAAATTCAGCACATTTACACTTAGGAAAAATGAGGGGAATTAAAACTTTGAATTATAACGGTGTGAGTTCGAAGTGAGGATTCAAACTTCCCAAAACTTCCAAACATGGAGATCTGAATTAATAACTTGGATCTTCATATGTAAAATAATCAACCTCCCAAATTTCAGATCATTTGGAGGGGTTTTAATAATTGTGTAAAACAGGAAGCCCTCGAATCTGAATTTAAATTTCAGTTTCAAATCCCAACTTCCTCGATTGGCAAATTTGGTTCCACAAATGTGTTCTCCACATTTGAATTAGCAGCGATTCCAAAATTCAGAAATATTGGAGTTGGTTTGCTATGTTTTTGGAACAATGCGAAAGGAGAATTCAAATTCCAAATCAAATTCAAATAACCAAAACCAGTTCAAATTCCACCCTAGAATTCAAATCATTTGAATTCAAAGATTTCAAACCATGACTTTGGGAGGAAGCAAAGGAGTTAATTTGGAGACCAAAGGGAAAATATCAGTGGAAAAATTAGGTGGGAGGGGCCCCACATGTCAGCCACACAATTCCCTTTTTACCTCTCTGTTTTCTCCTCGGGTGATCACCGCGCGCCACCGAGCTGCACTGCTCCACTGAGCTGCTTCCCTCGCGTGCTCTCGAAGGCAACTCGTACGTGGGTGATCAAAGCAGCAGCACAATTTCCTTTCTCTTCTCTACCTCCAACCGAAGGGTTCCTCAGCCCCGCTCGAGCGTGCGACTGAAAACAACCGAGCCACGCCATTGCCCTAGGTCCCTCATCGTCGGTCAACTTCTCGCGGGGTTAGCGCCTAGCTGAGCCACCCACAAGCTCCACCGGCGACTCCTTGATGATTCCCACCACTCCTCAGCTCGTCCCTGGCATCCCCTCGCTGTGCCCGAGCCGTTCTTCGCCGGAAGAAAACAGAGCACCGCCGCACCTCACTGCTCCTCGTCTTCCAGCCGGTCCAGCGCCCCTCCCGCACGACCAACACCTCCCTAAGGTGCGCCAAGGTGTGTAGATCATGCTCCCATAGTCCCCTTGCTCGTTCCCACAGTCAGCTCGCCGAATTTTGAAGTTTTGCACCGGTGTACATGATGAACCGGTGCCCCTCTAATCGGGAAATTTGTCCAACTGGCTTGATCATCCTTCCTTCGGTTCAAGCCATAGCAACTACAGTTCCTAGCGCCCTCCCATGCTGAATACCAAAGCCAACCGTCCATCCAATGCCCCGGGCGACGAGAATTCGCCGCCGATGGCAAAAACAGGTCGGTCCTCCAGTGAACCCCCTTTCCCCGCCATTTGCTGCATGGTTTGGCATGCCTTCCATGTTCCCCGAACACTAGGGATTCTTTAGGGTAACTTATCTCATCGGTAGAAGCTTGGGACACGCCGGAATGTGTCGATGCCGCGCCGCCGAGCGCCGCCGCCGATGCCGACCCACTTCCGGCCATTTTCAAGCGGTGAGACCTTGCCCGACAGCTGCACCACGTTCCAACGGTCGTGTAGGGCGAAACCGGAGCCGATTTGGTTGAGAAACGAGGGAGAACGGCGCGTGCCAAGATCCGGTTTTCTGTACGCATGAGTTCACTGTCGAGAGGTTGAAGGAAGAACTGACGAGCAGGCCCCACATTTGAGTTCTCTGTGTAAACTTCAAACAGAAAGTTATGCAAATTTGAAAAAATCCATAACTTTGTGTAGAAAACTCCAAAAAGGGTGAGACCAATTTTGTTGGAATCCTCATAAGGAGTACTTCACAGAGGAACAAAATTCCAGCTACGAAAATGCCCAGGAATTTCTGTAGAATTGTTTTTAGTAAATCATTTAGAGATTTATTCCAGGAGCAATTCTTTATGAAACATTCCTAAATTTGGGCAGAAAATCCTTTTCATAGTTAATGATCTCAAATAAAATTTGAGCTTCATTAGAATACATTTGCTAGGCTAAATTGTCTTCCAAAGTTCAGCCTTTATTTGGAAATTCAAATTTTAAACAGGAACTTTTCAGCACTCCTATCAAACTTCAAAAATCATATCTTCCTGTAGGTAGCTCCAAAAATGGTGAAACAAATTTTGTTAGAACCATGGCTACCTAACCTAATTAGATCTTCAACTGTTAGCCATGTCAAAACTCCAGATTGGGCTCAAAATTCAGAGAAACCTTGGACTTGTGGGAATTTCGCAGACCACAAGGTTCAATGAAGTTTCTCCAAATTTTGCTCAGACCATCCTTAGAAAGTCTAGTATCCACTAGAAAAATCCCAAAGCCAATTAAGCAATGTAAATAGCAGTAGCTATAAATAGAAGTTTACTTCTTATAATTCCTTAGCACTTATGCATATATTTTGTTACATTTCATATAGTGACCAAAGTTAAGGATACGCAGGAGCCGTTGGACGTCCTCCCACCAGACGCCGACTTTCCGTTTAACTCGCAACCAGGCAAGCCCCGGTTTGCATTTAAGTACTCTTGCAAAGTTTTCATTTGTATCACTTATTTTTAGGGTGTAATGCTTGCATTAGAGTTAGGATGATTGAAACCCCACTTGCATAACCTTTAAATTCTATGGAGGGTTTGATAGTTTACAAACTCGACGAGTAGAGAATGCCATGCTAATGTTCTTAGGATCTCGGTAGAAGTCGAGTGGTTGGAATCTACTCGCGAGATAGGTATGTTATTCATATTCTTTTCCTGTTTGCTGTTAGGTGCCGCATCGCACGACACCACCCTCTGCAATCCCGCAGTGGGTGAACCACGGGGTGGTACCCACACGCTGTCAGGCCGAGCATTCAAGGCTCGCGCCTTCCCTAGAAGCATGGCGCACGGCGCACGCCTCCGTTCCACGTCTGCGCACAATTACAGTGAAAGACAGGGCGGCAAGGCATGACGGCACAACAGTGTCGCCCAACGGCAAAGAGCAGCCTAGCAAAGCGAGGAGACGTGGCAACAAGACGGGAACTTCATCATCATCGGCCGCCCAGACAGAGGCGCCCGGCGTAATAGGCGGCATGCCTTAACTCCACCGACAATGACAAAGCATATAGCTGTAGATGCCTATAGCTCATGTATAGGATGCAGATAGCCGTGGGGCCACCTCTCGGGCCCCGGACAACCTTGTAACTGCCCCGGCCTTGGGCTATAAAACGACAGGGGCAGCATCCGGGCAAGGGGTTCACGACCCAGCCAACTCAAACACTCTCACGCGCAAGCAATAGAGCAAACACACCCGTGGACGTAGGGTATTACGCTCTAGTGGCCCGAACCACGTAAATCCTCGTATCCCTCTCGCCATTGTGCTTCGACTTTCGAGATCCACTAGCCCCTCCAAAAAAGAACCTCCACAGGCTGCTCAGGCAGACCGGGGGAAGTGTCGCAGGAAAACATTTTGACATTTGGCGCGCCAGATAAGGGGGCTTTAGGTTCTTGAAGCTGTTTGTGAAGCCCACAATGGTGAACATCAAATCTTTCGGAGGTTCTTCCAGCCCCTTGCGCCGCTAGCGGTAGAGTGAGCAGGAAGCGTCTTCTGGTCCCAGAGCAGGACCGCCTGCGCCAGTCTGTACGGCGATGGTGCCCGTTGCATCCTGGCGGCCTTCAGTGGCGACGGCGATGGCATCACAAGCGCCGACGAAAGCCAGCACGGAGAGTGCATTGTTGGCAGCCCGCACACTCCTTCACAACCCCCCGAGCGCGGGGCTTCCCCGTCTTCTACTGAGCAGTGGCGCAACGAAGTTGAACACCTGGTCGTCGTCGCGCTTAACTCGCCGTGCCACCGGAGAAGGTGGCCGGAAACACTGCAGCTGCCGCCCCGTGCCCTAACAAGGGATTACAGGGCAGCAACAACCCACTCGACGGTGACGTCCAGGATCCCCACCACAGACCTCAGGGGCGAGCTGGACCACCACCGCCGTGAGAAAGAAGATGGCCACGTCACCATCGAGCAACAACGCGAGTGGCGTCGTAGCCTCGGGGAGGAGTATGGTACCCCGGGTACCATGTGCCCCATCTACGCGGGCCAGAACCCCATCTCCCCAGGCTCAGTGGGAGGCTGCATGGTTCTGGCCCCACACCTTCATATGGCGGTGTGGTCGCGCAAGTTCCGGCCACACTTAACGGAGAAGTTCGACGGGACGGTCAACCCCGTCGAGTTCCTGCAGATCTACTACACCACCATCCCATCTGCAGGAGGGGATGAGGCCATCATGGACAACTACTTCCCCGTAGCCTTGACCGGGTCAGCCCGGTCATGGCTCATGAACTTGTCCCAGAAGTCTGTAACCTCCTGGGAAGAGTTGTGCCGTCAGTTCATGGCCAACTTCGGGAGTTCCTACATCTGACTAGGCTCGGAGGCCGACCTCCACGCCCTGCAACAGCAGCCGGGAGAGTCGTTGCGCTCCTTCATCCAGTGTTTCTCCTAGGTTAGGAACACCATCCTCCGCATCTCTAATGCCTCCATCGTCCTCGACTTTCAACAGGGTGTCCGCAACAAGAAGATGCTCAAAAAGTTGGCCACGCACGATGTGCAGGACGTCTCCGAGCTCTTCAGCTTAACGGACAAGTGTTCCAGGGCCGCGGAGGGCCGTAACTGGCACACACCACCCAGCAAAGGGGGTGAGCCTACCAGGGAGAGCCCTGGTGGCAAGAAGAAGAGGGCCGGCGGCAAGGACAAGCCACTGGCCGGAGCCCACACTGCAGTAGCAGTAGCGGCCACAGGGGGTCGGGGGGCCGTGCACAGACAAGCGCCCACGACAGCCATCCGACAGCGATGACGGTGACCAGAGGTGCCCGGTCCATGGCACCAACCGGCACAGCGCCAAAGTGCCGGGAAATCCAGAGGCTGGCGGAGTGCTTCCGTGAGCTCCGACAACAGCGCCAGGATGGTGCACCCTTCCGCCAGCGGGAAGGCAAGCAGAAGGCTGACCCAGAGGTCAGAACAAACCAGGAGATGGAGTTCCAAGATGCCAAGCGGGCGCTAAAGGTCATCTATGACCAAGGTGAGAGCTCCGACTCCGACCACAGTGAGCGATGCAAGACGCTCCACGCCTGACCAGGCGTTCCCCACTTCGTCGTGCGACAAGGGCTCACCTGACGCCCAGACATACGGATAAGAGCAGGCAGCTCAGGGGAGGGCTGTATAGTGCCTCAGACAATGCTTTCTCGAGGAGGAGTGACAAGCCTTTCCCCTAGCATGGAGGGTCCCTCCCGACCAGCACGAGCATGCCGCTCTAGGTGCTCCTGCCTTGCTGCAGGGGATGGGTATCTCTGCCCAGACCACAGGTCATAGGACACCTCTGTAAGTTCTACCCTTAAGGTAGTGATAGAATATTTTCTCTTTTTCTCTTTCTTGTGAGGGTAACATAGAGACTAGGAAAAGAGCGTAGAACAGCTAAAGTCTCCGGAGGGTCCAGTCTCTCTCTGTACCAGGGCGACTCGCTGTCTTCTTACACGGCCTATTGCCCGAAGGAAGCCAGAAATAGGAAAACATGTTTTCTGTCCTATGCACTCCATTACAGTTTATGCTGGCTCATGCATAGCAACTATAAATGGCATGTCCGGAACCCGTCCTACACACTAGTCCTACACATTTGTGGTGGAATGGAATCCGTCTCCATGCCACCCAAGGGGCCAAGACGACGGTGAGCCGGAGCCCAGAGCCCTGGTTTTCACTGGACCCCACTAGACATTCTACTTTGATGGCTCCTCGCACAAAAAAGGTGCCAGAGCGGGGGTACTGCTCATCTCGCAGGTAGGAGAGCAGTTCAAGTACGTGGTGCACCTTGACTTCAAGGCTAGTAACAGCGTGGCAGAGCACGAAGCCCTCATATTTGGCTTGAGTACTGCCCCTTCTCTAGGCATACGGCAGATGCTAGTTAAAAGGATACTCCCAACTCTCCACCAAACAAGACGAGCGTGAGTATTCCTACAATGACCCACAGATAGTTGCCTACCTTATCTATGTGCAAGAGGTGGAGAAGGAACTTTCATGCTTTGGAGTAGCGCCATATCCCCCGCGCCAACAACACGGTGGCATACAACCTTTCAATGAAAGCCTCTGCATGGGCTCCGGTCCCCGAAGGCACCTTTGAAAGGAACCCACTGCATCATACAGCCTGGCCTAGCAAACCAGGCGAAGGGGGCGAGCCCAACACCTCAAAGCTCGATGTCCCGGCGGCCTTGCAACCATGGCACTCGCCAAGTATCGTATGCGTCATCGGGGACTCCGTGCAACCCGGCGCCCAAGATCTAGAAGCTCAAGTAGGTCCTGATGCATGGATCACGATGGTCCGAACATACTTGAAGGACAACATCCTTCCCGATGAACATGTAACCGCTGAACCGATCGTTCGTATGGCTAAGAGATACACACTGGTAGACGGAGATCTCTACCGGTGTGGCGCCGACATCGTTCTATTGTGGTGCATAAACCCAGGAGGAGGGCTGTGAGCTACTCGTAGAGATCCATGAGGACGAGTGCGGCAACTACGCTTCGTTCTGCATGCTGGCCGGTAAAGCCTTACGGCATGGCTTCTACTGGCCGATAGCCCTCATGGACACTGTAGAGCTAGTCAAGAGATGCAAGGCGCATCAGTTCCATGCCAAGCAGACCCACACACCGGTGTAGACGCTGCAAATGATCCTGCCCTCATGACCATTCACAGCATGATGGCTGGGCATCCTGGCGCTACGACTCAGTGCTGGAGAACCAGGTGGCTCATGCATCCTGGACGACCATGTCACCTAAGCCCGGACCGTTTTCAGTAGGTCCGTGGTGTCCCGGACCCCCCGGGAGGTCCGATGCTGACACCCTACCTCATCCAATCTACTTGGCAGGTGTGCCCCCACTAAGTGGCCACACCTACGAGGGGGCCATCACGGTAAACCACGCAGACAGGGCATCGGACCACTCCAGCAACAAGTAGAAGACTCGGAGCACTGGTTACGACAAGCTGAAGACCAAGGCCGAACTCCCCTCTTGTCTTCATGTTATTAGGGGTCCAGAAGGAGTGGTAGCCACACCGCCAGGGCGCCCTGAGTCCTTACGCTGCTAAGGGCCCAGAGGAACAAGCTTGGGACATTGGCAAAGTGCTGCCCACGTCAGCTAAGTCGTTCTAGACCTTTGTGCTCCCTTACCCATACAGTTTTCCTTTCAAGCTTGCGTATATTTTTGCGTATCCCTCGATGTATACGTAGTTGAGTTTCTCTGTCTCGCCCTTGGCCAAGGTTATACGGTACAAGCTACAAGGAGGAAATACCTGAGGCACCTGTGTTGTCTCCGGACCTTCTGGTTATCTTGTTGCTTGGGTTTGGGGGCGCCAGAAGGACGCCTCCCTCCTTCGGAGTGTCTGGCCACCGGGAGGCCCAGGATGTGTAGCCTGCTTGGCTGGCCCTACGCCCTAAAAGCGTGCACATCCTGCCTTTTCTAGCGCAGCACCCAAGTGTGGGGGTCCGGTGGCATACCACCTTGAGATGCATGGTAACAAGGGTCCGGATACTACTGCACTGGATTGCCCAGGTACTGCAGCTTAGCAGAGAACCGCAAGCCGCAATGGGGCCATTGAGCAGAGAAAATGCAACTACGCGGCACGGTTATCCTTTTCTTTTAGTGTCTGTGCAAGCCACAGGGCTCTGGTCTGTGGGGCTGGAACTCCAACTCTACAAAGGGGCCACTCTCGGACCCCCAAAAAGCTGGCGCTTCCCGAAGGCTCCTGAGCTTGTGTCTTGCACTGGCACCCGTTTGCCGGGGGGTCGTCGCGACTGGTCAAACTGAGCAAGTCGCCCGGACCTCAGGAGCACGTAATAGGAAACGGATACATATCTACAGCAACCAACCGAGAAACACCAACTACATCGGCAACCCAGAGAATCCCCGGTCCTTGCGGCATCAAGGACCAGAAGGCCTCACGGAAACTGAAAAATGGTCCTTCCTACCGGACCCTGTGCTAAGTGATTGATGGAAGGAAGATCAACAGAGCGACTTTTTCATTCATCAACACAAAAATACAAGACAAGACAATAGAGGGCTTAAAACAGAGTTACTTTCATTAATAATAGAGTCTGGCATACAAAAGGGGATACAAAACAACTAGAGAACTCAGCAGCTACAAGTCGAGTGGTCTTCCGCTCCGTGGCTTGCTTGGTTGTCCCCCGAGCAGATCTCTGTGCAGTAAGACAGTCACCTGCTGTTAGATCGAGGACGGCAGCAATGCATGCTGGATCGAGGCGACAGCGATGCATACTGGACCAAGGAAACAGTAATGCACGCTGGACCGCGGCAACGGTGACAACCAGTGTCGCGTGGGCCAAACGTCACCAGGTCGGCAGCAATGCATGCTGGACCGACTCAACAGTAAAATCCATTGTCAAGTGACTGTGGCAGATTTTGCTGTCTACCACAGTACCTGGAGGAAGGCTTGATCCCTCTGGACCTAACCTCCCTCCAGTACCGGAAGACAACCCCTCTCCACGCTGGTGTAGGGGTTCACGGTGAGTCGAGGACCCTGTCGCCGACGGCCCCCCTACAGCCGGCATGCCACCAGGATGGCTTGTGCCTCTATCCAAGGCCGTCAAGGAGAGGGGTACATCAAAGACCCTCACTAGAGGCCGCACATACACGAACATCTCGCAGAAGTGGACGAACACGGCTACAAGTGAGGGAGTATCTAGTGGGCGAGAGTGTCTGGAAGCAGCGACTTACAGCTTCCAAGAGGAGAACAAAGGCCACATGGTGAGGAAGGGTGCCGACCTACACCGCAAGGCCTCCTTTTATACCCATCTACGGCCTCAGGCAGAGCAACATGCGCGGCGGTTGAGTCGCCACCGCTGCATGGCGTGGGCCATTCGCCTCCCCCAGTGATGGGCTGGACCCAGGTCCACCCGCCAGCCACTGAGGGCCGGGAGGATAACCCCCTTAGGAACATCCGGTGGTTCCCGAGGAGAGTGGTGCGACCGACCCATCGGTTGCCGCAGTGAATGACCTGGGGCGACCCCTCGATCGCGTCGCTCTAGCACTCGCCAATGACAGGTAGGGCCCAGGCCACCGGGCAGGCACTAGCGGGACAGGTGAGTAAAACTTGGGAACGTCTGGCGGTTCCCAAGGGAAGCAGCATAGTACCCCATCGGTTCATGTGCAGTCGCAGTAATTGCCCCGAGGCAACCCCTCGGCTGCCAAGCCATGACTGATCAAGTCAGAGTGGACGCGACGATCCACTGCCGCTTTTACTGGGTGCACCCACTACACCAAGGGTAAGCAACCTCTTCGTCTCCTAGGTACGGCCGCTCGCCCACTACGCAAAAATGTCGCCACCACTTTGATTCCCAAAATCGCAAGTTCAAAACCACCACGCGAAGAGATAGAGGCCCCACCTACGGGCTCAATTCCTCCCCCGAGATGGGCCCGGGGGCCACTGTGGGTACCCTGGAGACCGGGTACCCCCGCGTAGTGGATAAAAAACAACCTGGGCCCCATCTTTCCAACTTAGGCGGGCCCCAGCATAAGTCACTTTCCCTGGGCCCCATTGGCAGTCCCGGGGTTGCCACGTGTCTTCAGGCCCTGAGCCTGACTACCAGCCGAGGGTGGCTCGGGAGCCGCCACGTGTCCAGTGGTGCCGGACCCCATCTTCCGCCAAGGAGGGCTCCGGTGCTGCCACGTGCCTGGAACCTCCGAGCCACACCCTCCGCCAGAAAGAGCTCCAGAGGTACCACGTGTCCTGTGGCTCCGGGTCTGACCTCCATCATGGGAGGGCTCCAGAGCTGCCGCGTAGGCAACAACTACGGGAATACCTTCCACCCGAGGAAGGCCCCGGATATGCCACGTGTCCTGCGGTCCCGTACCTGACCTTCAGCATGGGAGGGATCCGGTGCTGGCATGTTCCCAACAACTCAGGACCACCCGCTGCTCCGTAAGACAGCTCCGGTGGAGACGCGTGTCCCGGGGGCCAGCCACCCAGGCGTTACACTGACGAGCAACGGGAAGATGGACGAGGAGTAAAGAGGAAGGTACGCTGTCAGGCCGAGCATTCAAGGCTCGCGCCTTCCCTAGAAGCATGGCGCACAGCGCACGCCTCCGTTCCCCGTGCACACCATTACGGTGAAGGCCAGGGCAGCAAGGCGTGACAGCACAACAGTGTCGCCCAACGGCACAGAGCCGCCTAGCAGAGCGAGGAGACGCGGCGACAAGACGGGAACTTCATCATCACCGGCCGCCCGGATAGAGGCCCCCGACGTAACAGGCGGCACGCCTTAACTCCACCGACAGTGACAAAGCATATAGCTGTAGATGCCTATAGCTCATGTATAGGATGCAGATAGCTGCAGGGCCACCTGTCCGGCCCTGCGCAACCTTGTAACTGCCCCGGCCTTGGGCTATAAAAGGACTGGGACAGCCTCCGGGCAAGGGGTTTGTAACCCAGCCAACTCAAACACTCTCACGCGCAAGCAATAGAGCAAACACACCCGTGGACGTAGGGTATTACGCTCCGGCGGCCTGAACCACGTAAATCCTCGTGTCCCTCTTGCCATTGTGCTCTGACTTTCGAGATCCACTAGCGCCTCCGAAAAAAGAACCTCCACGGGATGCTCAGGCAGACCGGGGGAAGTGTCGCAGGAAAACACTTCGACAATTATGATGATGAACTTGCGGTTTTGATTTAATTGTATTGCAACATGATTGCCACCAAATATTGCTCACTAAATTTCAGATTCTTGAACACTTAATCTTTTGCTAAAACCTGAACTAAGGACGAAACATTAGGCGTGTCCTTGGCTAAATTTTACTCTCCTAATATCGGTACACTTGCATGTAGAGTTTCATGCCTAGGAATTTGGTTAATACTTGCTGAGCCATCTGCTCACGGTTGTTGTTTATAAGTGTTGCAGGTGACGGATATCCTACTGCTATGTATTACGGGTTCAGCGGAGAGGTGGACCCCCTTCGGGAACTACGATCGAGTGGGAGCCTGTGCACGCTGCCATGATCAAACTTAGATGTCGCTAGCGTGAACTGTCCCTAGAGCTGGATGAGTTCACTTTTGCTTAGCTAGGAGATAGGCGTGAGTTGTATAGTCATCTTTCGCTGCAATAGTACTTATGTAAATTTGTTGTACTCTGAACAATTTTGTACCATTTTTATACAAATTCAACAAGTTTTTATGTAACATGTATGTTTCTTATTGTGTGTGCTATCAGGTGTCGCATCGTCACAGGCTGGTATCAGAGCTGCTTTGGAAGATAGCACAGTAAATTAGGATAATATTAATAGAAAACTTAGGATTACAGTGAGAAGTCGATAGTATGCCCACATAATATTATTAATAGTATAGTTACTTAAAATGACAGTGCTAACTTAATTTTTATAATTCTGTATTTTGATTATGTAACGATGCACCTACATTCAGGTAAAAGGTAAGTGTCGGGGCCCGGGGACTGCATTGGGTGGTGCCGTGCGATACGGCACCCAACAGCACACGGATGAAGGACAAACATATTACATAAATCGTTTGCGGAAGCGTACAAAGATTACTTTACAAATACTTTACCTCAAATACTACTACAGTGGAAGACTATAACTCTCACGACTCATTTCTAACTTAGCAACATTTCTTACTAGCAATACAAATATCAAACAGCAGCAGCGAGGATGCTTATGAGTAACCACTCAGAGGTTTCCGAGTCTCATCAGTAACCATCCTCATAAGCATAGTCAATACCTGTAATACAACTAGTATAGTGTGGCGGACCGGAATCCGCCCATCCAGGATCGCAGAGGGTGGTGCCGCGCGATGCGACACCCGACAGCACACGTCATAAGAACACAATATATTACATGGGGAAAACAAATGAACTGTACAAACAGGTACAATACTCAGTTACAAACTATTGTCTTTATTACACAGCAGAAGTCTACTTTTCTACACTCACGCCCGCCTATCTAGCAAAAGTCGGTTGCCCAGCCCTAGGGCAACCCACACTAGCTGCACGTCTCAGCTCAGCATGGCATGTACGGCTCCCACTCAGCCGTGGTCCCCGACGGAGGGTAACCCTCGCCGGTGAACTCGTACTCCGGGTCCGTGGGTGGCTCCTCATTTGAAAAACACTTAAGCAGCAACCGTGAGCACGAAGGCTCAACAAGACTTAACCGACTCACCTAAGCATGAAACTCTACATGAGGTGTACAATGACATAGGATAGCAATGTTGCAGCAAATGGACACGCCTACAAGTTCATCATTAGTTCATCTTTTAGCAACAAGTTAACAGTTCATGAAGCTGAAATTTAGTAAGCAATATTTGGTGGCACACATGTAGCAATACAATTATCTAATGACAGCAATATTGAATCACAGCATTCCATAAATTATCTATGTTGCGACGCAGTGAACAAGCAGTACTCATCACCGCGAGGGACGGCGAATCGACTCGATATACACATGCAGGGAAACCCAAAGAGCACGTCACGTACACCCACCCGTGGAGCTGCACAGCACGCTCACTCGATGTCGTACGGGACAACCTTTCACTCAACAGCCCAAACGTCGAACCGGTCGCACCGAAACGAGCAGGAGGTTCCCCACACGGAGCATCTCTCTATGCCCGTTGGCAGATTTCCACCTTGCTGCCCTCAGCATACACCTATAAATCGGTGCGTTATGCCTCGACGCCCGGAGGTTTAGGCTTCATCGGTTTATCGGGGCCCATATATCCGATATGCCTTCGGTACGTTCAATACTTGTTCAGCAGGGCCGCAGATGGCTCGGTCCTCAATCGACACGGGAAGGGCTGTGCACACAAGACTTCCTCTTGCTGCGCCCTAGCCCCTGCCTAGTCTCATTTTCATTACTAAAGTGATCTCACATCACTCAACCGAACCCGTGTGTCCCAAGCCTATCTCGCGAGTAGATTCCAACTACTCGACTTGTACCTAAGTTCTATGAAACATTAAGCATAGCCTGTCTACTCTAGGTCTTAGACACTACCCTCACTTATATGGACAATTTCTGGTCATGCAAGTGGGGTTCCATCCATCCTATACCTAATGCGCATTCACACTTCATATGATACATGTAAACAAAGTAAAACTTATAAAAAGGTTAATGCAAATCAGGGATTGCCTTGTTGCTTCTGGTCAGGAGTTAGTTCTTCGGCCGGAAGAAGGAAGTCCAGCACTTCCGGAGTCTCTTCTTCAGCGACTACACGTTTAATGAAATACGACATGTAAATTAAAATGCAATGTGTAAACTTGAATACTTAACTACTAATAAATATAGCTAGCCCTTCCCTTTGGTTCTGAAATTTTTATGGTGGCTTGGTAGGGTCCTAACCAGAGTCGTGACCAAGTTTTATTTGAAACAAAGTTCAATTGGACCTTGTACAAATAAAAGCCTATTTGGTCAATATTTGAGCCTCTAAGTAATTCCAGGGGTTTTCATGGATCCAACCATTACTTTCTGGAAACTAGAATTTAGGATGGTTCTAATGGAGTTGGTTTCATGTCATTTGAAGAATTCTACAGAAAGTTATGCCCTAATTAATATTTGAGAAAATCTGAAAAATGTTTCTGTACATTTTTCTATTTTCTCAGGGCAGTTCTATTAATCACCCCATTAGGGTAGCTAAATTAACTTGGATGAGTCTGAAAATTTTACTGGGATTCAAGCATTTTCCAATGAACCTCTCAGACAAATTTCAGAATTTTTCATAAAGTAGTTCTCCAGATAAAATTCCCAACAGTTTAAATTTTAGGGATTTAATTCTGGAAAACTATTAACTTTCATGAGCTGAATTTGGTATTGATGGAAAGTACTCAGAATTCTGAGTTCAGCAAAATTTGGTTCATCGAATTTGGAGTTTCCTAGCCAAAGTTCTATGCATTTGAAGTTTGAACTAAAACTGGAAATTCCAAAAATGTTTAAATCCTGCGGGTGGGTCCCCCGGCTACATGTCAGCCTCCCAGTTAACCCACACCGGAGCCCGCAGAATCACCCGCGCAGCTGCACGGGATCCCGTGGCCGCAGCGGATCCGGCGATTTAAAATATCGCCACTGACATGCGGGGCCCCCAATCATCTTCCTCCTCCCGACGCCCGCGCGCTCCCGCCGCCGGGCTCGCTGGAGCTCTCACCGGAGGGGGGTTCCGGCCCTCAGAACTCGACGATTCTCGCTGCCTGTGCCTATCTCGGCCTGGGAACACGGTGGTGCCCTCACCAGAGTGTGACAACGGCCGGAACAGTGCTCCCGCCGGTAACAGCGGCCGGGAGCTCACCGGCGACGTCAAACTCGGCATCCCCTGCACCTTTTTCGATGCGGTTTGCTCGGGGAGCTCCACTGACACCTGCTGGTCACGGACATGGACACCGATCCCTGTGAAAACGGCTGTAACTATGACCTCATCGGCGACCTAGGCCGGATATCGGCTGTGCTCAGAAAACTTCGAAGAACCGTAACCCTAGCCCATGGTTCTTACTGGTTTTCGATCCTAGGTGGTCGTGGCAGGGTATAGAGCGTGTGTGTGGCTCGGTATGCCCGGTGATGAGCTAAACCCCGCGAATTTTGGGATTTGGTGGGGGCTCGGTCTTAGGACCACCGAAACTTTCCCGGCGAAATACTCCCCCGACAGCCCATGAAATGAAGAACGGTTGGGACCAGAAGAATCAGCACCTCAAGGCGGTTATTTCTTGTGTTGCTCGTAGGGCACGAGAGCGCCTGTGCTGGCCGGGCGCCGGTGATTAGTGAGGTCGGCGTTTCTGTTCTCGCGCGGAACCGTGGAAGAAGCTCGGATGGGGGTGGTTCTCGTTCGGGAAACAGGAGGAAGGGCGGGTGGGGCGTGCGCTGGCTTTTGAGCCACGATTTTGGCACCATGAGGTGGCCGTTTGCTGCCTCGGTGGCTCGCCGCCTCTCCCGTGCCTTGCGCGCGAAGCAGCGACCCGGCTGCAGCAACCGACTGAACTCTTGTATGTGCAACTGACCTGTGGGCCTCCCCTTTTTCTTATCTTTCCAAATTTTCTCAATTCTGTGGTGCCAAAATATCCTCAGCTACTCACACTTTAATGTGGAACTTAGTCACCAAGTCTTAGTTGAAATTTGAATTTTCAAATTTGAAATGTGTTTGGCTAAATTTGCTGCCTGTTTAAACTGAAATTCAAATTCAGTGTTGAATTCTTGCAAATTTAGCTCTTGACAAGATGAACTCCAATGAGGATGAAAATTGGTGGGCTAACTCAGAAAAATGTGCTGAGTTTGAATATGAAGCTAACTTTTGGATTTGAGATATGAAAGTTTCTGCAATTTGAATTTACATTCAAATTGGCCTCTTTTTCCAATACCTCCAAAAGTGCCTCAAAAAGTGTTGGATTTGCATGAAACTTTGCTTGAACCCTCCCAAGACTTTTTAAGTTCTAGGGGTGAGCTCAACCTCTCATGTTCATGTGTACAAATCCCACTTTGTGAAAATGAAGGCTTTCCCCTCTAATCACTCTTTTGATGGAGGTTACTTGCTCTTCACAATATTTCCTAAGATATCCACAATAAAAACTGTGGGGTCGTGAGGTGAAGAAAAGTTTTTGCAAGTCCCTTTTCTTGGGCTTTTACATCCCTCCCCCCTTAAAAGAATCTCGTCCCGAGATTACAAAAGAAGAGATAGCGATATAATAGGGACTTACCCGTGTTGAGATGCCATGAACTCTGGATAATTTTAGCGAAGGAATTCCTCGCTCTCCCACGTCGCTTCTTCGGCAGTGTGGTTGCTCCAGAGGATCTTGTAGAACCACAACATTCTGCTACGCGTGGTTCGGGCTTTCTCATCAAGAATTTCCACCGGATACTCATCATAGGTTAAATCCGGTTTCAGCTCGCCGATGTCTTCGGTAGGAACAGCAGCTGTACGCTTTAAACATTTTCGCAGTTGCGAAACATGGAAAACTTCATGGACACCAGCAAGGGATGCCGGTAGCTCCAGTCTATACGCTGCTGGTTCACACTTCTCAGTGATAGCATAGGGTCCAATGAAACGGGGAGCGAGCTTCCCCTTCACACCGAACCGGTGCACGCCCTTCATCGGAGACACGCAGAGGTACACGTGTTCACCGACGTGAAAGTGCAACGGCCTACGCCTCTTATCAGCGTAGCTCTTCTGTCGGGATTGAGCGGCCTTCAAGTTGGCTTAAATCGTCCGAACGCGCTCTTCAGCGTCGTTCACCACATCAACCCCGAATGTGACCCTTTCACCGGACTCGCACCAGTTTAATGGGGTGCGGCATTTGCGACCGTAGAGAGCTTCATAGGGTGCCATCTTGATACTCGCCTGATAGCCGTTGTTGTACGAAAATTCCACCAACGGTAGGTCATCATCCCAGTTCCTACCGTGGTGGATGGCACATGGTCTCAACATGTCCTCCAGAACTTGATCCACCCTCTCTGTCTGGCCATCTGTTTAGTACCCAATGCAGCGTGTAGCTGCTCCCAAAAGCGAGATACAAATAATGCCCCTCGATCCGAGACGATGGTTTTGGGTACCCCGTATAAGCACAGAATCTTTGCTATGTACAGCTCCGCGTACTTGCCGGCATGGTAACGTGTATTAACCGGGATGAAGTGAGCCATCTTGGTTAACCGATCAACGATCACCCAGATGGAATCATGTTTGTTGGAAGTTAGGGGCAATCCCACAATGAAATCCATGCTCACATATTCCCATTTCCATGCCGGGATCTTCAGGGGTTGCAACAGCCCTGATTTCTTCATGTGATCAGCTTTAACTCGTCGGCACGTATCGCACTCGGATACGTACTTCGCTACCTCTCGCTTCATCCGTATCCACCAAAATTTCTTTTCAAATCTTGGTACATCTTGTTGCTGCCCTGATGAATGGAGTACTTAGACAAGTGAGCTTCATCGAAGATTTTCTTCCTCAGCTCCATATCCCGGGGTACGACTATGTGGTCATTGAACCACAGCGTCCCCTCATCATCTTTCCGGAAACATTTGATCTCTCCATTGTCTATCCGTCTCCGGAGATGTGCCATGCCTTTATCATCTTTCTGAGCTGCAATGATGTCCTCCCTAATAGTAGGGATGAGGGCAAGGTTGTAAAGCGACCCATATGGAACCAAGTATAAACTCGGCTCTTCCCCCTCCACCAGTGTAATGGTGAGGTGATGGACATGTGATTTCCGACTCAGCGCGTCGGCAACCACATTCGCCTTGCCGGGGTGGTAATGAATCTCGATTTCATAATCTTTGATCAGTTCTAACCACCTCCTTTGCCTCATGTTCAGCTCCTTCTGGGTGAAAATGTATTTCAAGCTCTTGTGGTCGGTGTAGAGATGCACCAGATTCCCTAGGAGATAGTGCCTCCACATTTTTAGCGCCAAAACCACTGCAGCAAGCTCAAGATCATGAGTAGGATAATGCTGCTCATGGTTCCGAAGTTGGCGTGAGCCATATGCGACCACACGTCCTTCCTGCATCAACACGCAGCCGAGCCCAATACCGGACGCGTCACAATACACGTCGAAGGACTTTGTTGTATACGGCTGAGCTAAGACCGGGGCTGTTGTGAGATGCTTCACCAATGCTTGGAACGCTCCTTCACACGCCGTGTTCCAAACATACTTCGTCCCTTTCTTCAGCAATTCTGTCATCGGCTTAGCGAGCTTGGAGAAGCTTGGAATGAATCTCCGATAGTATCCCGCTAACCCGAGGAAGCTTCTGACTTCATGAACTGAAGTGGGAGCTTTCCATTTCAGCACTTGCTCTATTGTGCTTGGGTCAACCGCAATGCCTTCTGCGGAGATGATATGTCCCAAGAATGGCACTTGGCTGATCCAAAACTCGCATTTACTGAACTTGGCGTAGAGCTTGTGGTCTCGCAATCATTGAAGAACGATCCGCAAGTGTTCAGCATGTTAGGCTTCTGTCTTGGAATAAACCAAGATATCGTCGATGAACACTACCACGAACTTGTCCAGCTCCGGCATGAACACCGAGTTCATGAGATACATGAAATGGGCTGGAGCGTTTGTGAGACCAAAAGACATGACGAGATATTCATATAATCCATATCTCATCGAGAAGGCCATCTTCGGGATATCCTCCACCCGGATCTTTATCTGATGATATCCAGAGCGAAGGTCCATATTGGAAAACACACTTGCACCCACAAGTTGATCAAACAATATGTCGATGCGGGGCAGTGGGTACTTATTCTTGATGGTGACGGTGTTGAGCGGCCGGTAGTCCACACACAGCCTCAGGGTTTCATCCTTCTTTTTAACAAACAACGCCGAGCATCCCCAAGGTGAGGAACTCGGCCTAATGAAACCCTTGCTCAACAGATCATTGAGATGTTCCTTAAATTCAGCCAGCTCATTTGGAGCCATTTTGTATGGTCTCCGTGATATGGGCGTAGTCCCGGGTGCCAGCTCAATCTTGAACTCAACATCCCGCTCCGGTGGCATGCCCGGAAGATCATCCGGGAACACGTCAGGGTACTCCCGGACTACGGGGATGTCCTCTAACTTGAGAGCTTCAGTATTGTTGATCACTGAAACTTCCCGGACTGGATTATCTAATAAGAGGGACTGCGGACAGTGTAATGGGGAGTTGAGGTGAACCGTCCGTGATATGGTTTCCAGGACAGCGCCATGGTAGCTTAGCCATGACATTCCCAAGATTGCATGAATCTTCTGCCCCTCAAGAATAATCATAGTGGTGGGATATATCTTCCCACCTAAGCACAGTGGTGCTTTCGGAACCATCATCGTTGCTGAAATATTTCCTCCCGGTGAGCAGATCATATAAGAACACTCGGTTGGAAAGGCTTCCAGCTGATGCTTAACCACATATGATGCACTTATAAAGTTGTGGGTTGCACCAGAATCGAACAATATTATGATGGCTTGATGGTTGAGAGTGAACGTACCCGCCAGCACGTTCTCTCCCTCTAGGGCGTCCTCATTGTCGAGGTTGCGGACGCCCCCACTCCGCTGACCAACCTTCTTCACCGGAGGTCGGCCTCGAGCACCGCCCTGGAACTGGGCTTGCCCGCTGCTCTTCTGCCCATGGGGACAGTCCTTTGCGAAGTGGCCCGCTTGGCCACATGTGAAGCAGGTGAAACGGGGCGGTCCCCCGCTGATCGGTGGACGGAAACCCGGGGCGCGTTGTGGCGGTGGAAACGCCCGGGGTACCATCTGCTGCTGCTGCTGCTGCTGTCTTGGTGGTGGCATCGGCGGACGGAACGGAGGTGACTGAAAGGAACGTCCCCCGAACCGCTGAGGTCATGCCGGTGGGTGCCACTGCTGTCCGGATGGTGTCCGATACACCATGCGGTACTTCGGGGGAGCGCCACCACCACTGGGGGGTGGAGCGCTGCGCTTCCTCTGCTCAGCTGCCAACTCCCGCTGTGCGTCCTCTTGCATAATCGCGGCATTGATTAAGTCGTTGAAGGTGCCGCGATTCCACTGAACGAGGTGTGTCTTCATTTCGGGGTGTAACCCCCGGTAGAAGTGTTCCCGCTTCTTCTCCTCAGTGGAGATGTAGTCTGACGCATATTGCGCTAGATGGTTGAAGGTACAGGAGTAGTCATGGGCACTCCTCCCGCCCTGCTTCAGCTCCAAGAATTCTTGGAACTTCCTCTTCATTATTCCGGGAGGAATGTGATAGGCGCGGAATGCCTCCCGGAACTCTTCCCACTCCACGGCATGGCCAGCCGGACGTGAGGCGACATAGTTCGCCCACCACGCACCAGCGGCACCGTGAAGTTGCTGCGCTGCAAACAGAGTCTTCTGCCGCTCCGTGCATTGGAGCAGCCCGAACTTGGACTCGATGGTCCGCAGCCAGTTGTCAGCCTCCAGTGGTTCTTCGGCTTCGGTGAACACTGGAGGGTGCGTACTCATGAAATCCGAGTACGACACTTCACAGGGCTCACGAGGCCCTCTGTCTTGACGTACCCCCGCCTGGGACGTATTCTGCACGATCGTGCGGAGCAGATCGGTCTGCTCCTCACGACCTCCCACCAGTGCCGCAATCACATCCGCTAGAGTAAGCGGAGGCGGCGGTGGTGGCTGCTGCTGCGGGGTGCTGTTGTAGGCCGCTGGCTGGGAGTCATCACCTCCCAGTTGGCTAGAGCCACCAACCTCGTGCGTGGTCCTAGTGCGAACCATCTGCAACCATACGACAAAAACTTCAGTCCCGCAACATATTGCATGCAGTCCAATAAAAATAGGCATAAAAACATAATGACAATAAAACATGCGATACATGTGTGTAGATAATGTAATAACTTTGCACAAGCTACACCATTACCAGACCAAACACAAGCTAGTTTAATCCAACTTGATGAACCTCCTCTTTGGAAGCTCACCATAACTAGGTTTGGTCACTACGAGACATTACTATCGCGTTGTCATCACGTATACCACCCTTAGGGTACAACATCCTCTCCAATGAGTTCAACTGTCACTCCTCTGTCAGAATGACCAGTTTCTACCTATTCCAAGTTTTGATCCGGTTCTGGGCATTTTCATGACTCAAGATGAACACCAAAGTTAAAGTTAACTTCAGTATCTTTCCAACGAGTACTTATTTGCCCTCAGATCAGCTCTGGTTACAAAGTTATGGTCACTCAAAGTCAACAGAATTTCTGGAAGAATTTTAACAGCACCTCCCTTGAGAAGTTGTTGTTTTCAACTCTGGTTTCCACTGAAATCTATGCTGAAATTTCAGAAACGTTGAATAGCAAAGATGTAACACATCTTCTACCCTTTCTAAAGATGTATCATATGAACATTTTTGTTTTTTCTACTAGGAGTTATGTTTGAAAAACAGAACAGTCCAGAGAGTGTTTAACTCTGTCCTGAATCTGGATAGTCTACATCTCTCTGGGTTTTAAGCCATCTTAAGGTGGGTTTCAGCTCTGAAAATCTACATCAAAGTTGTAGAGTACTTAGATATCTTTCCAGAACTATATACCACACCTCCCTGGGCTAAAAGACCTGTGAGTTATGCCCTATTGAAGATCAGCAACTTGCTGCCCCAAAACAGAGCAATCTGTTTTTCAGTCTTTTGGAACTACACTCATCACTATCCACTTTTTCTACCCAACCAGGGTCCTAGATGTTGAACCTAGTGATTTTAATTCCTTGTTACCATTATTTTTCATGCATATGGCTATGATATCTCTGTACTACGTTCCTCACAAAAGAAAATCCGAACCGGATTATACCGGCATATACGTCTCAAGTGTGGCACTAAACGGTCTCTCGCACACGTTTTCTACACGGATACATACGTGGTTAGTACCTGCAGAAGACCAAACAATAGTGGTGCACTCAAGGGTTTTCCTTCAGGCAGGACCATATTTAAAAGTAAATACAAACACCCGTATCATTGTCATACGGCCGTCCTTGAGTTAGGTCACGTCTCAAGGTACGTGATCGCGTTTCAAAACCACACAACGGGGAACCCGAGTAGGTCACGAATGGGTCATCACGGTTGGGAATATTATCAACCCAACAGATACCACCTACTGCCCTGCAGGGCACGCCGATGGCAACCGCTGCATATGTCCTCCTGGGCTATTTCCAGACGAACACACTCTCGCGTTACTGACCACGCGATGGGGTCTCCACTTACTTGCCTAATGCACGCTAGGGATCAGCGTTTCATATGAACTCAGGAACATGAAGAGTCCAAGAGTTTCATATTAACGTCTCACACCAAGCTGTGAGACCTATCCCTGAACCACGTTCCTCGTCAGGGGAGCTAACCGAAATTGAACCGCTTTTGGTGGTGTTCCTTACCATTTTTACCAGAGCATAGGTGCGTCGTGACATAATTAAAATTCAGAATTATAACACATAGGTTAGTCTTTGCCAATTTAAGTAACTATGCTAATATAGTCCTTACTTGGGCAACTACCGAATCCTCACCGTAAACCTAAGTTTTCCCATAATACAGTCCTTAAGTACTGTGCTATCCCCAATGCAGCTCTGATACCAGGCTGTGGCGGACCGGAATCCGCTCATCCAGGATCGCAGAGGGTGGTGCCGCGCGATGCGACACCCAACAGCACACGTCATAAGAACACAATATATTACATGGGGGAAACAACTGAACTGTACAAACAGGTACAATACTCAGTTACTAACTATTGTCTTTATTACACAGCAGAAGTCTACTTTTCTACACTCACGCCCGCCTATCAAAGTCGGTTGCCCAGCCCAAGGGCAACCCACACTAGCTGCACGTCTCAGCTCAGCGCGGCGTGTATGGCTCCCACTCAGCCGTGGTCCCCGACGGAGGGTAACCCTCGCCGGTGGACTCGTACTCCGAGTCCGTGGGTGGCTCCTCACCTGAAAAACACTTAAGCAGCAACCGTGAGCACGAAGGCTCAACAAGACTTAACCGACTCACCTAAGCATGAAACTCTACATGAGGTGTACAATGACATAGGATAGCAATGTTGCAGCAAATGGACACGCCTACAAGTTCATCCTTAGTTCATCTTTTAGCAACAAGTTAACAGTTCATGAAGCTGAAATTTAGTAAGCAATATTTGGTGGCACACATGTAGCAATACAATTATCTCATGACAGCAATATTGAATCACAGCATTCCATAAATAATCTACGTTGCGACACAGTGAACAAGCAGTACTCATCACCGCGAGGGACGGTGAATTGACTCGATATACATCTGCAGGGAAACCCAAAGAGCACGTCACGTACGCCCACCCGTGGAGCTGCACACCACGCTCACTCGATGTCGTACGGGACAACCTTTCACCCAACAGCCCAAACGTCGAACTGGTCGCACCAAAACGAGCAGGAGGTTCCCCACATGGAGCATCTCTCTATGTCCATTGGCAGATTTCCACCTTGCTGCCCTCAGCCTACACCTATAAATCAGTGCGTTATGCCTCGACGCCCGGAGGTTTAGGCTAATCGGTTTATCGGGGCCCATATATCCGATATGCCTTCGGTACGTTCAATACTTGTTCAGCAGGGCCACACACGGCTCGGTCCTCAATCGACACGGGCAGGGCTGCGCACACAAGACTTCCTCTTGCTGCGCCCTAGCCCCTGCCTAGTCTCGTTTTCATTACTAAAGTGATCTCACATCACTCAACCGAACCCGTGTGTCCCAAGCCTATCTCGCGAGTAGATTCCAACTACTCGACTTGTACCGAAGTTCTATGAAACATTAAGCATAGCCTGTCTACTCGAGGTCTTAGACACTACCCTCACTCTTATGGAGAATTTCTGGTCATGAAAGTGGGGTTCCATCCATCCTATACCTAATGGACATTCACACTTCATATGACACATGTAAACAAAGTAAAACTTACAAAAAGGTTAATGCAAACCGGGGCTTGCCTTGTTGCTGCTGGTGAGGAGTTAGTTCTTTGTCCGGAAGAAGGAAGTCCAGCACTTCCGGAGTCTCTTCTTCAGCGACTACACGTTTAATGAAATACGACATGTAAATTTAAATGCAATGTGTAAACTTGAATACTTAACTACTAATAACTCTAGCTAGCCCTTCCCTTTGGTTCTGAAATTTTTATGGTGGCTTGGTAGGGTCCTAACCAGAGTCTTGACCAAGTTTTATTTGAAACAAAGTTCAATTGGACCTTGTACAAATAAAAGCCTATTTGGTCAATATTTGAGCCTCTAAGTAATTCCAGGGGTTTTCATGGCTCCAACCATTACTTTCTGGAAACTAGAATTTAGGATGGTTCTAATGGAGTTGGTTTCATGTCATTTGAAGAATTCTACAGAAAGTTATGACCTAATTAATATTTGAGAAAATCTGAAAAATGTTTCTGTACATTTTTCTATTTTCTCAGGGAAGTTCTCTTAATCACCCCATTAGGGTAGCTAAATGAACTTGGATGAGTCTGAAAATTTTACTGGGATTCTGGGATTTTCCAATGAACCTCTCAGCCAAATTTCAGAATTTTTCATAAAGTAGTTCTCCAGATAAAATTCCCAACAGTTTAAATTTAGGGATTCAATTCTGGAAAACTATTCACTTTCATGAGCTGAATTTGGTATTGCTGGGAAGTACTCAGAATTCTGAGTTCAGCAAAATTTGGTTCATCAAATTTGGAGTTTCCTAGCCAAAGTTCTATGCATTTGAAGTTTGAACTAAAACTGGAAATTCCAAAAATGTTTAAATCCTGCGGGTGGGTCCCCCGGCTACGTGTCAGCCTCCCAGCTAACCCACACCGGAGCCCGCAGAATCACCCGCGCAGCCGCACGGGATCCCGGGCCGCAGCGGATCCGACGATTTAAAATATCGGCACTGACATGCGGGGCCCCCAGTCATCTTCCTCCTCCTGACGCCCGCGCGCTCCCGCCGCCGGGCTCGCCGGAGGGGGGTTCCGGCCCTCGGAACTCGCCGATTCTCGCTGCCTGTGCCTATTTCGGCCTGTGGAACACGGTGGTGCCATCACCAGAGCGTGACAACGGCCGGAACAGTGCTCCCGCCGGTAACAGCGGCCGGGAGCTCACCGGCGACGTCAAACTCGGCATCCCCTGCACCTTTTTCGATGCGGTTTGCTCGGGGAGCTCCGCTGACACCTGCTGGTCACGGACATGGACACCGATCCCCTTGAAAACGGCTGTAACTATGACCTCATCGGCGACCTAGGCCGGATATCGGCTGTGCTCAGAAAACTTCGAAGAACCGTAACCCTAGCCCATGGTTCTTACTGGTTTTCGATCCTAGGTGGTCGTGGCAGGGTATAGAGCATGTGCGTGGCTCGCTATGCGCGGTGATGAGCTAACCCCCGCGAATATTGGGATTTGGTGGGGGCTCGGTCTTAGGACCACCGAAACTTTCCAGGCGAAATACTCCCCCGACAGCCCATGAAATGAAGAACGGTTGGGACCAGAAGAATCAGCACCTCAAGGCGGTTCTTTCTTGTGTTGCTCGTCGGGCACGAGAGCTCCTGTGCTGGCCGGGCGCCGGTGATCAGTGAGGTTAGCGTTTCTGTTCTCGCGTGGAACCGAGGAAGAAGCTCGGGTGGGGGTGGTTCTCGTTCGGGAAACAGGAGGAAGGGCGGCGTGGGGCGTGCACTGGCCTTTGAGCCGCAATTTTGGCACCATGAGGTGGCCGTTTGCTGCCTCGGTGGCTCGTCGCCTCTCCCGTGCCTTTCACGCGAAGCAGCGACCCGGCTGCAGCAACCGACTGAACTCTTGTATGTGCAACTGACCTGTGGGCCTCCCCTTTTTCTTATTTTTCCAAATTTTCTCAATTCTGTGGTTCCAAAATATCCTCAGCTACTCACACTTTAATGTGGAACTTAGTCACCAAGTCTTAGTTGAAATTTGAATTTTCAAATTTGAACTGTGTTTGGATAAATTTGCTGCCTGTTTAAACTGAAATTCAAATTCAGTTTTGAATTCTTGCAAATTTAGCTCTTGACAAGATGAACTCCAATGAGGATGAAAATTGGTGGGCTAACTCAGAAAAATGTGCTGAGTTTGAATATGAAGCTAACTTTTGAATTTGAGTGATGAAAGTTGCTGCAATTTGAATTTACATTCAAATTGGCCTCTTTTTCCAATACCTCCAAAAGTGCCTCAAAAAGTGTTGGATTTGCATGAAACTTGGCTTGAACCCTCCCAAGACTTTTTAAGTTCTAGGGGTGAGCTCAACATCTCATGTTAATGTGTACAAATCCCACTTTGTGAAAATGAAGGCTTTCCCCTCTAATCACTCTTTTGATGGAGGTTACTTGCTCTTCACAATATTTCCTAAGATATCCACAATAAAAACTGTGGGGTTGTGAGGTGAAGAAAAGTTTTTGCAAGTCCCTTTTCTTGGGCTTTTACATATAGTATCTGTGAGCATAAATCTCAGCAAGACTTAACCGTCAAACCTAGTCATGAAACTCTACATGAGGGTATAAACATAAAGTAGGATGGCATAATGCATAATAAACTCGCCTAAATGTGAATCCTTACTTTCAAGTCTTATTACCAGAAAATTAAGAATAACCTTGGGCACGCCACATCGGGAGTCCACAATCAAACAAGAAACGCTTTCCCCCAATGTAGATTGCTCGTGGTTGAAATGAATCGAGTTTACACTAGTCTATTCATAAAATATAACAGCACAAAGCTAGTATGAACTTCAATCCATAGTGATTAGTTCCTATCTCAATTGCAAGTTCTTACTACGTCAAGATTGTGAGAACAAGTATGCTCACTACCGCGAGCGACGGTGATTCGAATCAAAAACACCTAGACTACATGACACGTACGCCCGTACTCGACATTGCCTACAACAACCATCACTGACGTCGTACGTGGCAGCCTTTCCCCCATTTCACCCACGTTGAATCGATCCAATCGCCCCGTACAGTAGCCACCCTCATGGTGCACCTACCGACATGAGATGTCATGAGAGTGTTACCCACATACTGCACACCGGCCCTCTCGCCTAAGCGACCGGAAAAGGCTCAACGCAAGCTTCCCGAGGTACATCTGTTTACTGGGTCCCATATAGCCAGCATGAGTCTGGTACACAACTCAAACTTGCTCAACAGGGCCACATACGGATCGGTCGTTGACCGACATGGACAGGTGTAACGCACCCAGGCCCCTATGTCCTGCTGCTCCTACAATCTGCCGGTCTCAACTTCAACTTGCTAACAATTTTCTGAACCAGTCCCGTATGCCCCTGTTTCTCCTGATCATGCAAGTACCATCTCATCACTCAACTTCTACCGAACCTTACGTAAGTATGCCAGTTCTACACGATGAAAAGACATCTACCCAATACTCCATGGGTTTATTTGGTCATGCAAGAGGAGTATCAAAGAAACTAGACCTAATGCACATTTCATATCCTAACCAACAAGTGAATACAAAGTAAAAACTTAAAAGCTGTTAAATGTAAACTGGAGCTTGCCTGTTTTGCAGGGGCGTAATATATATAAGCAGTTAGTGTTGCTGTTTCTTGCTGATCAATCCCTTGACTCTCCGGACTCTGATCCACTTCAATGAATCACTCCTTCAAATCCCCTTCGTTGTGAATCCTATCAACATGTATATGCACAAATTTTTTATAATGCAATGGAAAGAATTAAAACTTGGTTTCTTAAGAACAGAGGCTGTGTGGAAATGCCAAGAATGGCTTTGTTGCCTCTGTTGTGCAAAGAAACATCAATGAACTAAGTCTGTCCTATGGGTTTAGTTTATAAACTAAGTTTCCTAATGAACATAAGAGATGAGCTGAAAAGATTTAAATGAAACTGAAGATCAAGAACTCCAATGGCTTTAAAACTTTTACAGCATGTTCTATACTGCCCAAGGATTTAGCTTTCCAAATTGCAGCTAATGTGGAATAAAATGGTTTTCTCCATAATTCCTACAAGACTCTTATGTATTTCCCCACATACATAAGCCTGGAGAACAAGAACAGAGAGATCTAAGGTTCAACTTGAGCTGATAATTTGCATGTGAGTTCTTGGTCACATGAAAGTAATTTGGTACAAAATTCAGGACTTTTACCTGAGTAGTTCGTCCAGAATAATTAATTAAGCATTTCTACTAAAAGAATTAATTCTGAAGTACTGTGCATTTTCATGCCCAATAAAGTGAACTAAACTTTCAATTATGACTCATAGAGCATGTCTGAATTTTCACATGATTCTTGGAGCTATGAATTGCCTAGAATTAATTTTACAAGTTAGAAACCTTTTCTTAAAAAGTTTCTGGACCCCTTTGAACACAGCAGTTTGTATTTAGCAAATTCTTACACAAATCATCGCCAAATGAGCTGAAAATTTGCCAGAAGGTTTACAATATCCTAAATAATATTCTGGCAAAATTTTAGGATTTTTGAATGAACCAAACTCACTCAATAAATCTTTTTCGTAAAATCATCAAATAATTTTCCAGGATTTATTATTGAGTTTCATCCAAATTAGGTTGCACATTTGGATATATCGTTCCAAGCTGAATATAAACCAATTTGAATCACCAAATTTGGAGTTTCCTACACAAAGATATGATTTTTCAAAGTTGTGGCAAAATCTGGAATTGTTTTACTACTGGAAATCGGTTGGGCCCACGTGTTTAAACCACATCCAATAGAATTCGGGCCACACCGAAGCTACACCGTTTTGGCGCGCAGCCACATGGGATCCCAGAGCCACAGCAGATCCTAATTTTAAACACTCGGTCGCTGACACATGGGGCCGTCCCTTTCTCCTTCCTCCCGCCCGCTCTCTCTCGCGCGCGCGCTACCTCCCCTCGCTGGACCGAAACTGCTCCTCGCCGGCAACCCGTTTCCGGCCATCTCTTGACCGGAGGATCGACGCTAGGGGGTTTGGGAAGTCGAAGAATACGTCGGTGGGGTGTGCTCGGGCTGCCGTTGGCCGGAATACCATCGGCGACGTGCGGCGGCTACGGAAAGAGTTCGGCACTGTCGGCCAAGGGTTCTAGCCCGCCAAACCATCAACTAATCAGTTTTACAGCATCCTTGGAGCTTAGGGAAGACCGACATGGCCTCAAAATTGCTCGGGAACGGCTGCAAGTTGGTTGTCACCGTGCGCCCGCGGGGTGCCGCCATGAATACGCTCGGAAATCATCAAAATACGTCGCTCCGAGTCGGTTTCAAGCTAGGGTCGCTAAAGAGAAGATGATCACCGGCTAGTACGGCCTGTGTGTGCAAAAATTGGTGATCTAACAGCAATTAGAGAGGGAGAATTTAGAGTTCCCGTACCGGTTACTCGGTTTGCAACTGCCAGAGCAGAAATCCCGAATTAGCGCTCGGTAGTCCATGGTTTGATCCAAGTATTGGAGGAGAGTAGCACCGAGGTAGGACGCTCCCGTGGCCGTGCTTGCTCGTGCGTGAAAACCTCTGTGGAGAGCTGTCCGCGTGCGCCCGATCGTCGGTTGTTTTAGGTCGCCGCAGAGAAGAGCACGCCCGGGTGAGGGAAACCAAAACCGGCTCTGTTTTGGCACCGAGGAGGTAGAAGAAAGTCCCCCAGCACTGTTTGGTAGCTCGGAGTGGAGGCGAGCACGAGTTTTTGCCGGGTTCCGATCAAAGCTGAGGCAGCGGCGCTCGTGCTCGGTGTGTCGTGTGCGAGGAGGAAGCCGAAGGCTATTTGCTTCGGTCTGAGAAGGAGTACATAACGATGACAGGGAATGAAGAAGCCACACTGGTCGCCAGCGCAGGAAAAAACCACGGGGAGGTGGTGCGGCGGCAGCTCGGTGGCGTTCTGTGCGCTCTCGGCTGTTCGAGTGGAAAACAGAGACATTGCTTTGGTTGCAAGTCCAAAATTAGCTCAATGACATGTGGGTCCCCCACTTTCCTCCTCTCAAAAGATCACCTCATGTTAATCCTTTCCATTCCAAAGTTTTGAAGTTTAAAAGTGGACTAGGATTTGAAGTACCCAAATTCAGTTTGAATTTGGCATTGCAAACATGAATTCAGTTTGAATTTGGAAATGTTTCTATTTAATTCCTTTTTAGCCCACCCTAAAAATGAAAAGTTGGCCACCCTAAATTTCCTCAAATTCCAAAGTATAGGGCTGCATGAGTATTCAAAAGTTTGGCCACAATTTGTGGTGAACTTTGAATTTGAAAAGCTGATCTTTAATTTTAATGCAAATGGTATTTCATCCATGGTGTTTTAGTCCATCTTGGTTCAACCCATTTCAAATGAACATGTGAGCCTCTTTTTGGATGAACATCCATGAACAACTTTGCGTGAAGAAAAGTTTTAGCAAGTCCCATTTTCATGAATCTGCAACACATAGCCACTCAAGCCTCGGTTTATTTCATATACATTTTTGGGACTTTTACATTCCCCCCTTCAAAGAATCTTGTCCCAAAGATTACAAAAGAAGAACGACATGGGAGAGGTAATTACAAATTGTACAAAGATAAAAGTTCCAGATAGTTGGTGCGGAGGTAATCTTCACTTTCCCACGTCGCCTCTTCAGCGGTATGATTACTCCACAGCACCTTGTAAAACTTTATCGTCCGGTTCTGTGTTACCCGGGTTTTTTCATCTACAATCTGAACCGGTCGCTCGGTGTAGGTAAGGTCCGGTTTCAATTCGTCGATTTCTTCGGTGCGGACAGCAGCGGTAAATTTGAGGCATTTCCGGAGCTGTGACACATGAAACACGTCATGAACACCCGCAAGACTTGACGGTAGTTCCAGCCGGTAGGCTACGGGTCCGCACTTCTCCATGATAGCAAATGAACCTATAAAGTGGGGAGCGAGTTTCCCCTTTACACCGAAACGGTGAATTCCCTTCATCGGAGACACACGAAGATAAACGTGCTCTCCGACGTCAAAATGCAACGGTCTACGCCTTTGATCAGCGTATCTCTTCTGTGGGGATTGTGCAGCCTTTAAATTCTCTTGTATCAACCGAACTCAGTCTTCGGCTTCGTTCACAAGATCAACCTCGAACAGTACCCGTTCGCCGGACTCACACCAATTCAGCGGTGTGCAACACTTCCGGCCGTAGAGAGCTTCATACGGTGCCATTTTTATACTCACTTGATACCCGTTGTTGTAAGAAAACTCCGCCAACGTAAGTGATCGTCCCAATTCTTACCGTGGTGGATGGCACACGCCCTCAACATGTCCTCAAGCACTTGGTTCACCCTCTCAGTTTGTCCATCGGTTTGAGGCTGATATGCGGAGCTTCTAATCAGCTTGGTGCCCAATGAGGCGTGCAGCTGCTCCAAAACCGAGCAACAAACAGTGCACCTTGATCTGAAATGATGGTCTTCAGGATACCATGTGAGCATATAATTCTTGAGATATATAACTCCGCATATTGCTTAGCTCGATAATGAGTGTTCACCGGTATGAAATGAGCTGATTTTGTCAACCGGTCGATGATCACCCATATCGAGTCATGCTTCCAGGATGTGAGCGGTAATCCAATGATAAAATCCATACTCACATCCTCCCATTTCCATGCCGGTATCTTCAGTGGTTGCAGCGGTCTGGCTTTCCGCATATGATCAGCCTTGACCCATCTACAAGTATCACACTCGGATACGTACTTGGCGATTTTCCGCTTCATCCGCGTCCACCAAAATTTTTGTTTTAAATCCTGGTACATCTTGTTACTGCCGGGATGAATGGAAAACTTTGACAGGTGGGCTTCATCCAATATCTTCTTCCGGAGCTTCATATTGCGCGGTACCACTATACGGTCATTAAACCATAGCGTACCGTTCTCATCCTTCCGGAAACATTTCACCTCTCCGTTGTCTAGTCTTCTCTGTATGTGAGACATACCCCTGTCTCTTCTTTGAGCCTCAACAATCTCTTCACGGGTTGATGGAATGAGAGCAATATTATAAAGCGCTCCATACGGAATGACACGGAGACTGGGTTCTTCATCTTCCAACTCAGCAACTGCCAAGTTGTGAACGTGGGCTTTCCGACTAAGTGCGTCGGCAACCACGTTCGCCTTCCCCGGATGGTAGTGGATCTCGATTTCATAATCTTTTATAAGCTCCAACCACCTCCGTTGCCTCATATTCAGCTCCTTCTGCGTGAAGATATACTTCAAGCTTTTATGGTCGGTGTAGAGGTGGACAAGATTGCCAAGTAAATAATGCATCCACATCTTTAACGCCAACACCACAACAGTAAGCTCAAGATCATGAGTTGGATAATGCTGCTTGTGGTTTTGTAGTCGACGAGACCCATACGCGACCACACACCCTTCTTGCATAAGAATGCAGCCGAGACCGATGCTGGATGCATTAAAATATACATCAAATGGCTTCGTCGTGTCCGGCTAAGCAAGAACTGGAGCTGTCGTGAGATGTTTCACCAGAGTTTTGAATGCGGCTTTACATGCTGCATTCCACACATATTTCGTACCCTTCTTCAGCAGCTCCGTCATTTGTTTAGCAATTTTTGAGAAGCTCAGAATGAACCTCTGATAATAGCCCGCTAAACCTAGGAAACTTTGGACCTCGTGGACAGATTTAGGAGATTCCCA
The DNA here is from genome assembly GCA_030760725.1 of Neostapfia colusana. Taxonomy (NCBI): domain Eukaryota; kingdom Viridiplantae; phylum Streptophyta; class Magnoliopsida; order Poales; family Poaceae; genus Neostapfia; species Neostapfia colusana. The sequence goes on from JASWHV010000004.1 coordinate 94,139,508, forward strand.
TTTCAGCACTTGTTCAATTTTGCCTGGGTCCACGGCAATGCCCTCTGCTGAAATAATATGGCCCAGGAAAGGCACTTGACCAATCCAGAACTCACACTTGCTGAACTTCACATATAATTTGTGCTCCCTCAACCGTTGTAGCACGATATGCAAATGTTCAGTGTGCTCTTCTTCGGATTTGGAGTAAACCAAGATGTCATCGATGAATACCACGACGAACTTGTCTAACTCCGGCATGAACACCTAATTCATCAAGTACATGAAGTGTGTCGGAGTGTTGGTTAACCCAAATGATGACACGACCCCAAGGTCCTGTCGAGTCAGGATCACGCTGAGGGGTGCTGCGTTGCACAGCACCGGATAACACACGTCAAAGGTACAAAGCGGAAGCGAAATTTTATTACATAAACAAGTTATGAACATGTTTACATCAAAATAAGTTCAGTCTACACTCGCGGGCGTAGACTAAGTATCAAGTGCACGTTCAGCCCTTGAACGTGTCCTTGCTAGCACACACGCACACTAACTCTGCGGCTTGCACGACTCCCACTCGAGGGGGTTCCCCTCCTGGGGTTCCGTCTCCTCTTCGGGAGTCCCTTCCTCATAGAACACTGCAAAAGCTTCAAACACAAGCAGTGAGCACGAAGGCTCAGCAAGTCTGACCCGTCTCACCTAAACATGGAACTTCTACATGAGGGGTGATGGGTTACATGAGGTAAAAATCATTTGCAAAGGACTCGCCTAATTAGTGGAACCATACTTTCAAGTTTTAGCAGCAGGTTGTGGAGAACCTTACGCTAAGGCACATGAGAGAGCCACAATCAAACAAGAAACACATTTCTCTCATGTACTTTGCCCAAAGTTGAAAAGAACTTTAGTTAGCTCTAGACTACAGCAAATCATTAGCAATCAAGTCCATCTTTCAATCAGCAACATTTTAACATGCAACTAGCCTATTCTTTCTACGTCACGGTACAGTGAAGAAGTGGTACTCACTGACCGTGAGGGACGGCGATTATAATCGATTTACACCAGCAGGGTTACCTGAACAACCCGTCACGTACGCCCGTACTCGATGTTGCCTACAACAACCATCACGGACGCCGTACGCAACTACTTTTCACCCGTCAGCCAAATATTGAACCGGTCCCATCGTCCAGAGCAAGAGGTCTCTGCACGCGCATCTCCGTGCCTCCAGCCGATTTACACCTCAAGCTCTCAACCTACCCTCTGAACGACGGGCAATGCCTCAATACCCAGCTACCCGAGTTACATCAGTTTCCCGGTTCCCATATAGCCGGTAGGTCTTCGGTACTGTTCTAGCTTGTTCAACAGGCCCGCACACGGCTCGGTCCTCAATCGACACAAGCGGAGCGACAACACACAGGCCCCAAAGTCCTGCTACCCTTACCCTTCGCTCGGTCTCATTTTCTTGCCATGTGTTTCATGTGCTATCACTACCCGAGTCGAGTGCCTCTAGCCTATGCTCGCGAGTAGTTCCAACTACTCGACTTGTACCGAATCCTACTCTATCATAGCAATGCAGTAGCTAACGGAGTTTGTAATCCTAACCCCAACCCATGGTTTTCTTGACTATGCAGTTGGGTGTCCACACAAGACTCTAATGCAAAGAATAATAATACTCAAGGAAGTGCTCAAAACAATAAAAATTTGTAAAAACGGTTAATGCAAACCGGGGCTTGCCTTGCTGCTCTTGGTCGTAGGCTAGCTGCTCCTCCGGAGTTACGAAGTCTAGGACTTCGGGTTCCTCCTCGACCTTAGCGACTACATGATAGAAGCAGTATATGTATTAATTTAAATGCATTTGTATTAACCTTTAAACTTGTGAAGTCTACAACTCTTGCTAGACAGACCCAATGACTGTGAAACTTTTACTGTGGCTTGGTTACAACCTAAACAGAGACTTGGTCAAGTTTTAGTTGCAGCAAAGCTCATTTGAGCCCTCCACAATTAATTATGTACTTGATCTTAATTGGCACTCTTAGGGTGTTCTAGGGATTTTCATGAAACAAACTATGACTTTCTGAAAACTAGATTTTCAGAGGGTTCTTCTGGAGTTGGTCTCGCTTAATTTGAAGGTTCCTAGCGAAAGTTATGAGCTAAACAATTTCAGAGAAATTTCTGAAAATGTTTCTGAACATTTTCTATTTTCTCTGGAACAGTTTCACTAATCACACCATTAGGTGGATCAAATGAGCTCCAATGGGTCTGAAATTTTTATGGTAGTTCAGGGATGTTTTGGTGGACATCCCAGCAAAATTTCAGGATCTTACTCCAAAGGATTCTCCAGTTAAAATTCCAACCAGTTTAAATTTGAGGAATTAATTCTGGAGAAATAAGGAATTTCATGAAGTGAAACTTGATTTGCTGGAAAGTACTCAGAGAGCTGAATCCAGCAAAATTTGGTTCACTCGATTTGGAGCTTTCTAACCAAAGTTATGAGGATTTGAAGTTTGGAAGAATTCTGAAAATCGGGGGAAAAGTTTAAATTCTCGGGGCCCGCGGGGACACGTGTCGGGCGCGGAGGTGTCCGGCACACCGGAGATACCACACGTGTCGAGCGCGGAGGTGTCCGGGACACCGGAGCTCACAGGGTATTTGCGCGCCAGCACAGCCGATCCCCGGCCACACCCGATCCCGATTTAAATTCTTCAGCCGCTGACACATGGGCCAGCCGGCTTCATCTCTCGCGCCCGCGCCGCCAACCTCGCCGGAGCAGACTCGGGCTCGCCGGCTCGCCGCTGTCGGACCTCCCATGGTCTGAAACTCGCCGCCAGGAGGTTGTCGGCGTCGAGGAACACGTCGGTGGTGTCAGGTCGGGCTGGGGGTGACCGGAAATAGCTCGGCGACGTGCCGCGGCCTCGGTTGAGGTTCGGCACCGTCGACCGTGGGTTCCAACCTGCCAACACCTCGAACAAACGGTCCTACAGCATCAGTGTACCTCTAGGAAGCTCGACAAGGTGTCAAAAGGGTTCAGGGATGGCGGCAAGTCGGTCGGCACCGTGTGACCGATCGTGCCCGCCATGACCGCCCTCGATCGAGCTCGAAATTCGCCACTCCTAGACAGTTTCACGCCACGGATGCAGAAAAGAACTTGATCGCCGGCTAGTCCAGCGTCTATGTGCAGGATTTGATGACCTCCGAAAGATCATAGAGCGAGAATTTAAAGAAACCGTACGGGAAGCTCGGTTTACGGTCGCCGGAGCAAAAACTGGAAATTCTCTGTGGATTCTTCACGGTTTGCTTCCAAACTTGGAGGAGAGCAGCACGGTGGTCGCGCGCTCCTGTTGCCTCTCTCGCTGGACCGTGAAAACGCCTGTGGAACGCTGCCCACAGGCGCCTGACTCTCGGCTGAGGCTAGGTCGCCGCGGTGGCGATCGTTTTTGGGCATAGGAGGTCGGAACTCGGGGTTTCTGGTGTTGGGGAGGTGAAGTGCGACCTCAGGTGGCTGTCTAGCAGCTCAGGGACGAAGGAGGAGATGGTTTTCCTGGTTTTCCCGATTGAGCAGAGAGCTGCGGCGAGAAACAATGCCGCTGCTCGGTTTTGCCCGCGAGAAGATAAAGCCGGCCGACTCCTGCTTAGTGGAGGCGGTGCCGGTCGCGTGGGGGCGCGATCAAGCTGCCCTGGGCGCCAGCGCGCGGAGAGGGAAGCAGCTGGTGGCGCTGGTAGCTGCTTGGTGGCACAGCCGTCAGCTGCTCGGTGGAATTTCCCACCGAGACTCTGACTTTGGGTGCAAGTTTCTCCTTCTTCCCTCTATGACATGTGGGTCCCACCCGGGGTTTTAACCTCTGAAATTTACTCCTAATCACTGTTGTAAACAGTGAGTCCCAAAATACCCCTGGTGATTCAAATTATTCACCCATGAGCCATTTGAATTGATTAGAATTCAAATTGGGTTTGGTTTGAATGAATCTCAGCACAAGTTCAGTTTTGAATTCAAATAAAGATTGAATTCGTCCCACTTAGCTCATGTCAGGATCAACTCCAAATGGAGTGAAAATTGGTGTGTGAGCTCACAAAAATGTGCTGAATAAGAATATGCCTCCCACTTTTAAATTCATGGGATAAAAACAGTTTGAATTTGAATGTGGTTTCAAACTGCCCTCTTTCTATCTATACCCAAAATGATCTAAAAAAGGTTTGGAATTTGGGTGAAACTTGGCATGGACATCCTTAACAATGTATAGGAGTTTTCATATGTCCAGCCCCCTTATATCACATGTGTGAAATACCACTTTGGCAATGTGTGCGTTTGTTCTCTAATGAGCATGTTGATAATTGTTACTTGCTCTTCATTCGTGTTCATCATCCTTCCTCAAATGAGGTGTGTGGTGTGGTGATGAACACTGCAAATGTGTGTCAAAAACTGAGGCCCTTACATTCCTCCCCCCTTAAAAGAATCTCGTCCTGAGATTATAAGGTGAAAATGAGAGAGAGGACGGTGGAAAATTACCGGATATGCGACGCGAAAAATTCGGGGTAGTTAGTGTGAAGGAATTCTTCGCTCTCCCATGTCGCTTCGTCCATGGAGTGATTACTCCATAGAACCTTGTAGAACCACAACGTACGGTTGCGTGTGGTTCGGGCCTTTTCATCATTAATCTGCACCGGTTCCATCCGATAGGTGAGATCCGGTTGCAGTTCTTCAATGTCTTCCAGCTGAACGGTAGTTGATAGCTTGAGACACTTCCTCAGCTGGGAAATGTGAAAGACGTCGTGCACACCGGAAAGTGCTTCTGGTAATTTCAGCCGGTATGCCACTGATCCACATCCTTCGGTAATCTGAAATGGACCGATGAATCGGGGTGCCAACTTTCCTCTCACCCCAAATCTGTTTACGCCCTTCATTGGAGACACCCGCAGATATACGTGATCTCCAACTTCAAATTGTAATGGGCGCCTTCTCCGATCCGCATACTGTTTCTGACGGGATTGAGCGGCTTTTAGGTTCGCTTGAATCAGTCGAACCTTTTCTTCCGCGTTGTTGACAAGGTCAATCCCGAAGGTAACCCTTTCGCCAGACTCACACCAGTTCAATGGTGTGCGGCACTTTCTTCCGTATAGCGCCTCATAGGGCGCCATATTGATGCTGGCCTGGTACCCATTGTTGTACGAGAATTCGGCTAACGGCAAGTGATCATCCCAATTCTTGCCGTGGTTGATAGCGCAAGCTCGTAGCATGTCTTCTAAAATCTGATTTACCCGCTCCGTTTGCCCATCCGTCTGTGGGTGGTATGCTGAACTACGGATCAGCTTCGTCCCCAAGGCAGCGTGCAGCTGCTCCCAAAAACGGGACACAAATAAAGTGCCCCGATCCGATATGATAGTATGGGGTATGCCGTACAAGCATAGGATCCGTGAGATGTACAGTTCAGCGTACTTCTTGGCGTTGTAGTTGGTGTTGACCGGGATGAAATGGGCAACTTTGGTGAGCCGATCGACGATCACCCACACAGAATCATGTTTCTGCAAGGTGGTGGGTAAACCGACGACGAAGTCCATGCTCACATCCTCCCACTTCCAGGCAGGAATGCCCAGTGGTTGCAGCAGTCCCGGTTTCCGCATGTGGTCTGCTTTCACCCTTCGACATGTATCACACTCGGACACGTATTTTGCAGTCTCTCGCTTCATCCGTGTCCACCAAAACTTGCTTCTGAGTTCTTGATACATCTTGTTGCTGCCGGGGTGAATAGAAAACTTTGATAAGTGAGCCTCATCAAAGATTTTCTTCCGTAATTCCCGGTTACGGGGTACGACGATCAGGACGCCGTCTCCGTCCTTCCGGAAACATTTCAGCTCCCCACTGTCTACACGCCTCCGCAAATGTGAGATGCCCTTGTCATTCTTCTGGGCTGCCGCTATCTCTTCACGGATGGTGGGGATCAAAGCTAGGTTGTAGAGAGCTCCGTGTGGAATCACATGTAGTGGTGGTTCGCTCTCGTCCAACGGTGTGATGGTCAGATTGTTGACGTGTGACTTGTGGCTCAGCGCATCCGCCACTACGTTTACTTTGCCCGGATGATAATGGATCTCTATTTCATAATCCTTTATCAGTTCTAACCATCTTCGTTGCCTCATGTTCAGCTCCTTCTGAGTGAATATGTACTTGAGGCTTTTGTGGTCGGTATATAAATGTACGAGGTTACCGAGTAGGTAGTGCCTCCATATTTTCAGTGCGAGTACTACGGCAGCGAGCTCCAAGTCGTGAGTTGGATAGTTTTACTCATGGTTTCTAAGCTGCCGTGACCCATACGCGACCACTCTTCGGTCTTGCATCAGCACACATCCGAGCCCAATGCCGGATGCATCGCAGTATACATCGAACGGTTTTGTTGTGTCTGGCTGCGCCAAAACCGGTGCTGATGTCAGGTGTTTGACTAAAGACTTGAATGCTGCTTCACATGTTGGACTCCAAACATATTTGATAGCCTTCTTCAGCAGCTCTTTCATTGGCTTGGCAATCTTCGAGAAGTTCGGAATGAACCTCCGATAGTATCCCGCGAGTCCGAGGAAACTCCGTACCTCGTGAACAGTTCTCGGGGATTTCCAATTCAGCACTTGAGTGATCTTGTTCAGGTCCACAGCGATACCCTCCGCTGAGATGATATGCCCGAGGAAAGGCACTTGCGATATCCAAAACTCGCATTTGCTGAATTTTGCGTATAACTTGTGATCCCGCAGCCGTTGTAAGACTATACGCAGATATTTCTTGTGATCTTCCTCCGACTTGGAATATACCAGGATGTCGTCGATGAAGACCACGACAAACTTGTCCAGCTCCGGCATGAATACCGAGTTCATCAAGTACATGAAGTGAGCTGGAGCATTGGTGAGGCCGAAGGACATGACCAGGTACTCATAAAGTCCGTACCTTGTCGAGAAAGCTGTCTTTGGAATGTCCTCCGCCCTTATCTTAATCTGATGGTACCCGGATCTTAAGTCCATCTTGGAAAAGATCTTTGCTTCGACCAACTGATCAAACAACATGTCGATCCGTGGCAACGGGTACTTGTTCTTGGTGGTTACGGCATTTAATGGACTTAGTCCACGCAAAGCCGCAACGTCTCATCCTTCTTCTTGACAAATAACGCCGAACAGCCCCATGGCGAGGAGCTCGGCCTAATAAAACCCTTCTCCAGGAGGTCCATGAGCTGAGTCTTCAGTTCAGCCAACTCCTTAGGTGCCATCTTGTACGGCCTTCGGGATATTGGCATGGTTCCCGGTGCAAGTTCAATCTTGAACTCCACCTATCTATCGGGTGGCATCCCCGGCAAATCATCCGGGAATACATCAGGGAATTCTCAGACCACTGGAATATCTTCCAATCTGATGGTTGTGGCTTGATAGACACTTGGAAGTTTTATTTCTGGACTGTCCAGAAATAATGAGTGAGAACCGTGCACCTCTGAGTTTAAGTGCACGACTCGAAGGACGGTGTCTAAAACAGCGCCGTGGCGGGTTAACCACGACATCCCTAGGATGACATCGACCTTCTGTCCCTCTAAGATAATGAGAGACGTGGGGTACACTCAACCAGCTAAGCATAATGGTGCTTTGGAGACCATTACGCTTTCTGAAATCTTCCTACCCGGTGAACAAATTAAATATGGACTATCGGTGGGTAGTATTGGCAAGCTGTGTTTAGCAATGAAAGCTTGGCTAATAAAATTATGCGTGGCGCCTGAATCAAACAGTACTATAGCGGGATGCTTGTGCAGTTGGAACATACCCGCAAGGATTGGCTCGCCCTCCGGCACGTCCTCAATGGCAAGTTGGTGGATGGTGCCGGGCCTAGGGTTTGCCCGCCGCGCATTAGTAGGGTTCCGGGGTTGATTCCTCCCCGGAAACTGTGGTGCCACTCCGCCGCCTTGCCTCTCCGGGCAACTGCTTGCGAAGTGTCCTGGACGATCACACTTGTAACATGTGGCCGTTGCTGGTGTAGTGCTCGGGGGACGAAAGCCCGGCATGCGTTGCTGAGGTGCAAACGCACGTGGCATCGCCCGCTGCTGCTGTTGTTGTTGCGATGGTACTGGCAGTGCCGGCCTGAATGCCGGTGAAGAGTACGGCCGACTGCGGAACGGCATCGACCGCTGTGGTGGCTGCCAGCGTGAACCTGATGGTGGGCGATTTACCATCCGAAACTTCTGAGAAGGACCGCTTCCTTCTCCGCTGCTTTGCGGCGCGCTTCGCTTTCGCTCCGCCGCCGCTAACTCCTTGCCGGAGTCCTCTTGGACAATCGCAGCATCAATGATGTCGTTGAGGCTGCCGCGATTGAACATCGCCAACATGTCCTTCAGGAGCGGGTTAAGCCCCTGATAGAAGTGGTCCCACCGCTTCTCGTCAGTATCAGCGTGATATGACGCGTAAAGCGCGAGATCGTTGAACGCCCTGGAGTATTCCAGCGCGTTCTGGCTCCCTTGCTGCAGGTGCAGGAACTCCTGCGTCTTCCTCTTCATTAAACCTGGCGGTATATGATAGGCCCTGAAGGCCGTCCGGAACTCCGTCCAGGTCATCACTCGATCGGTGGGCTGTGAAGCACAGAAGTTGGCCCACCACGCGCTCACGGATCCTTGGAGCTGCTGGACCGCGAACTGAGTCTTGCGCTGCTCGCTTATCTGGAGCAGCCCGAACTTCATCTCTATGGCGCGGAGCCAGTTGTCCGCGTCAAGTGGTTCATCCGCCCTTGAGAATACAGGGGGATGAGTCGCCAGGAAGTCGGAGTAGGAGCTCTGTTGACGCTCCTCCCGGTCTTGATGTCTCTCTGGGCGAGACGTATTGGCGATGAGAGTCTGCAGCAACTCTGTGTGCTGCTGATGCGAGCCCGCCATTGCTGCGACGATGTCAGCCAATGTAACCGTTGGCAGTGGCGGTGGCGGTGTTTGCTGTTGCTGTTGCTGTCCCGATGAGTCCTCGGGAGGTGGTTGGGAGGTCTCTCCCCCTTGACTGGTACCCCCAACGTCAGGGTTGGCACGAGTACGCGTCATTCTGAAATTCAACACAGCAGCAATTAGCACATGTCTTACTTAAAATTCCATAAGCAACAGTAGCTATTGAAGTGATACATGATTGATTTGCACAACATTCACATATATTGGTAAAGCATAAACTTTATACAAGATACATTATTCTCGGGTCTCCGAGAAGTCGTGCTCATGTCGTCACCACCTATACATACACCACTGTCTACTCGACATGTCACCGATTACAAAAGTTGGGTTACGCTACCCTAGCTGCCCTACTTGGCAACCGTAACCCCCTACTCGAAGTAGAACTCGACCTCCTGTGGGTCATCCTCCTCCGGTACCTCTGCTGGTGGCTCTGGATCTACCACCTCTTCTCTCATCCCGGGTTCTCCCATTGCTGGAAGACCCAAGACCACCGGTATGCCCAATACCGGAGGTACGAGGTCCTGCAAAGCATGCACCTCGTCCATAGCCTGGTTGTATTCCTCTTCCCAGCCTTGTCCTTCCTCAATAGCGTCGTCCCGCTCTTGAGCAAGTTCCTCATTCTGCTGGGTTAGGGTCTGCACCAGCTCTTGCAACGCCGCGATGTCAACACGGCTTTTCTTCTTCGCCTTCTTCAGACGATGCAACTGATTGTGTTGTTCATTCAGTCGCTTGATCGTCGGAAGGAGCACATTGCGGAGTGCGCTGTGAGCACTCTCGAAACGGTCTCCACGGCTTGTGCTCTCCTTGAGCTTTGTGGAGAGATGCTCCGTATGAACAGCTTGGCTGTCCATCACGGCGTTTCCCACCCTCATCTGGAGGCTGAGATTTGCCTCCGCGAGGTTGTACCTTGGGCAACTCGGATCTGTTGCCTCCAGGTACCTCTCTTCCCACACATGCTGAGCCCGTCCCTCCACCGAAACGAGCGCGTATGGAGTGCCCTCCATAGCCTGCACGTGTAGTTGGCAGAAGCGTGACATAGTGTCACGGGCTGCCACTTGCCACACCCCTCCCGGTTGTCTTCCTCTCACCGTGACGGTGAACGGCACCCAACCGGGTGGCGTAGGTCCTGCAGGGACTTCGACACGGATCGTCCACGTCTTGTTCCCCTCTTCACGCTCTTCCTTGGTGAAGTATTGCGGCATCTGGTTGTACCCGAAATACTGGAGCATTTGCCACAATGCTCCCGGGTAGCCGCTGTGGTGAGAACAGTGGGACAACACCCAACCGTTCTCCAATTGCTTTTTTGCTGTCATCTGTAAAATATATTTGAGAAATGTCAAATATCTATTTAAACAGTAAACCACTGATTTATAACATAAGACATGTCATTGAACCCATAAAACTTTGAAACACAGTTCAAATTTTAAACAAATTTGACTGCTGATCTGCTGTTCCCATGACAGCCCTGACCAATTTCTATTTCAACCTGATTTTGGTCATGTTGAAAGCAAAACTAATTCTGGAGCTCAACATCAAAGTTAAAGCTAACTTCAATAGCTTTCCAGCAAAGCTAATTCTGGAGCTCAACATCAAAGCCTAATATCTGTCCTGGCCCAAAAGTTATGAGATGTCAAAGTTAACAGAATTTCTGGAGGAAAATTGGACAGCACCTCCCTGCTTTAGGTATTGATTTGATCCAAGAATCTCAGTTAATTATGTTCCTAATCTGACAAAAATTTTTGTTACAAAGTTGTAACCCATCTCATAAGCTTTCCAGAAATACCTCTTTTCCTATTTTTGGATTTTTAAGCAGGAAGTTATGCTTAATTACAGAGAGTCTACAGAGAGTCTTTACTCTGTCCTGTTTTCTGGACAGTTTCAACTCTACTGCATTTTTCGAGTGGTTAAGGGATGAAACATCTCTGGTCCTCAACAGAAGAGTTGTAAAGCTCTTCCAAAGCTTTCCAGAAATGTATCATATGAACCCAACCTCGAAATAACTCAACCTCTAACCTCTGATTAACTTCAGCCTTGATTCAGCTGGAAACAGAGTGCTCTGTCCTTAACAACCTATAAGTTGAAAACTTGTTAACTTTGAATATCCTGTTCAAGGGAAGGAGTTACATCAAGTTTTACTACTTTGGATCAAAACCTTCAAGTTTTAACAATGAAATTAAACATTTAGTTGAGTGTGACGTCGATGCGTCACCAGATTATGTCGGTACTACGTCCTCACAAAGAAAAACCTATACCGGACTTAGCCGGCTTCGTTATTTCAGTGGCACTAAACGTCACTCGCACACGGATGCTACACGTCTACCGTTTCGTGGTCAGGCTACCTGCAGAAACTCAAACAATCATCAGACTCGGCTGCACACCGAGCCCGGAATCCATACAGTTCGTACACCCGGCCGTCATCACCCGCCCGGATGTTCTCAAGCCAAACACGCCTTGAGTTACGTGTTCACGTTTCAGACCATGTGACGGGGTCTCCAAAGTTGCACCACGCACGCCAGGGATAGACGTTGCTCGAATACCCCAAATGACATGAAGAGTCGTAGAGGATATCAAAGCGGGTCGGGTTACCTGCCACCCGTGGGGCTCCACCCTTCAGCTTGTGCGCACTGGTGGACAGCGCTTACGTGCACCCCCCAAGACATGAACGTCCCGGGATGCACGATTTTCCGACATAACAAATAGGTTAATATGCCACTTTCTATATGCTAATAACATCCTTATACGGGCTACTAACTCGTTCCTCACTGGATTTTTGAAAAAGAAGACCTTTGTACTGTGTTAAACCTCAAGCGAGCTCTGATACCAACACTGACACGACCCCAAGGTCCTGTCGAGCCAGGATCACACTAAGGGGTGCTGCGTTGCACAGCACCGGATAACACACGTCAAAGGTACAAAGCGGAAGCGAAATTTTATTACATAAACAAGTTATGAACATGATCACATCAAAATAAGTTCAGTCTACACTCGCGGGCGTAGACTAAGCATCAAGTGCACGTTCAGCCCTTGAACGTGTCCTTGCTAGCACACACGCACACTAACTCTGCGGCGTGCACGACTCCCACTCAACGGGGTTCCCCTCCTGGGGTTCCGTCTCCTCTTCGGGAGTCCCTTCCTCATAGAACCCTGCAAAAGCTTCAAACACAAGCAGTGAGCACGAAGGCTCAGCATGTCTGACCCGTCTCACCTAAACATGGAACTTCTACATGAGGGGTGATGGGTTACATGAGGTAAAAATCATTTGCAAAGGACTTCTACATGAGAGAGCCGCAATCAAACAAGAAACGCATTTCTCTCATGTACTTTGCCCAAAGTTGAAAAGAACTTTAGTTAGCTCTAGACTACAGCAAATCATTAGCAATCAAGTCCATCTTTCAATCAGCAACATTTTAACATGTAACTAGCCTATTCTTTCTACGTCATGGTATAGTGAACAAGTGGTACTCAATGACCGCGAGGGACGGCGATTATAATCGATTTACACCTGCAGGGTTACCCGAACAACCCTTCACGTACGCCCGTACTCGATGTTGCGTACAACAACCATCACGGACGCCGTACGCAACTACTTTTCACCCGTCAGCCAAATATTGAAACGGTCCCATCGTCCCGAGCAAGAGGTCTCTGCACGCGCATCTCCGTGCCGCCAGCTGATTTACACCTCAAGCTCTCAACCTACCCTCTGAACGACGGGCAATGCCTCAATACCCAGCTACCCGAGTTACATCAGTTTTCCGGTTCCCATATAGCGGGTAGGTCTTTGGTACTGTTCTAGCTTGTTCAACAGGCCCGCACACGGCTTGGTCCTTAATCGACACAAGCAGAGCTACAGCACACAGGCCCCAAAGTCCTGCTGCCCTTACCCTCCGCTCGGTCTCATTTTCTTGCCATGTGTTTCATGTGCTATCACTACCCGAGTCGAGTGCCTCTAGCCTATGCTCGTGAGTAGTTCCAACTACTCGACTTGTACCGAATCCTACTCTCTCATAGCAATACAGTAGCTAACGGAGATTGCAATCCTAACCCCAACCCATGGTTTTCTTGGCTATGCAGTTGGGTGTCCACACAAGACTCTAATGCAAAGAATAATAATACTCAAGGAAGTGCTCAAAACAATAAAAATTTGTAAAAACGGTTAATGCAAACCGAGGCTTGCCTTGCTGCTCTTGGTCGTAGGCTAGCTGCTCCTCCGGAGTTACGAAGTCTAGGACTTCGGGTTCCTCCTCGACCTTAGCGACTACATGATAGAAGCAGTATATGTATTAATTTAAATGCATTTGTATTAACCTTTAAACTTGTGAAGTCTACAACTCTTGCTAGACAGACCCAATGACTGTGAACTTTTACTGTGGCTTGGTTACAACCTAAACAGAGACTTGGTCAAGTTTTAGTTGCAGCAAAGCTCATTTGAGCCCTCCACAATTAATTATGTACTTGATCTTAATTGGCACTCTTAGGGTGTTCTAGCGATTTTCATGAAACAAACTATGACTTTCTGAAAACAAGATTTTCAGAGGGTTCTAATGGAGTTGGTCTCACTTAATTTGACGGTTCCTAGCTAAAGTTATGAGCTAAACAATTTCAGAGAAAATTCTGAAAATGTTTCTGAACATTTTCTATTTTCTCTGGAACAGTTTCACTAATCACACCATTAGGTGGACCAAATGAGCTCCAATGGGTCTGAAATTTTTATGGTAGCTCAGGGATGCTCTGGTGAACATCCCAGCGAAATTTCAGGATTTTACTCCAAAGGATTCTCCAGTTAAAATTCCAACCAGTTTAAATTTGAGGAATTAATTCTGGAGAAATAAGGAATTTCATGAAGTGAAACTTGATTTGCTGGAAAGTACTCAGAGAGCTGAATCCAGCAAAATTTGGTTCACTCGATTTGGAGCTTTCTAGCCAAAGTTATGAGCATTTGAAGTTTGGAAGAATTCTGAAAATCGGGGGAAAAGTTTAAATTCTCGGGGCCCGCAGGGACACGTGTCGGGCGCGGAGGTGTCCGGCACACCGGAGATACCATACGTGTCGAGCGCGGAGGTGTCCGGCACACCGGAGCTCACAGGGTATTTGCGCGCCAGCACAGCCGATCCCCGGCCACACCCGATGCCGATTTAAATTCTTCAGCCGCTGACACGTGGGCCAGCCGGCTTCTTCTTCCTCCCGCCGTTCTCTCGCGCCCGCGCCGCTGACCTCGCCGGAGCAGACTCGGGCTCGCCGGCTCGCTGCTGCCGGACCTCCCATGGTCTGAAACTCGCCGCCAGGGGGTTGTCGGCGTCGAGGAACACGTCGGTGGTGTCAGGTCGGGCTGGGGGTGACCGGAAATAGCTCGGCGACGTGCCTCAGCCTCGGTTGAGGTTCGGCACCGTCGACCGTGGGTTCTAACCTGCCAACACCTCAAACAAACGGTCCTACAGCATCAGTGTACCTCTAGGAAGCTCGACAAGGTGTCAAAAGGGTTCAGGGATGGCGGCAAGTCGGTCGGCACCGTGTGACCGATCGTGCCCGCCATGACCGCCCTCGATCGAGCTCGAAATTCGCCACTCCTAGACAGTTTCACGCCACGGATGCAGAAAAGAACTTGATCGCCGGCTAGTCCAGCGTCTATGTGCAGGATTTGATGACCTTCGAAAGATCATAGAGCGAGAATTTAAAGAAACTGTACCGGAAGCTCGGTTTACGGTCGCCAGAGCAAAAACTGGAAATTCTCTGTGGATTCTTCACGGTTTGCTTCCAAACATGGAGGAGAGCAGCACGGTGGTCGCGCGCTACTGTTGCCTCTCTCGCTGGACCGTGAAAATGCCTGTGGAACGCTGCCCACGGGCGCCTGACTCTCGGCTGAGGCTAGGTCGCCGCGGTGGCGATCGTTTTTGGGCAAAGGAGGTCGGAACTCGGGGTTTCTGGTGTTGGGGAGGTGAAGTGCGACCTCAGGTGGCTGTCTAGCAGCTCAGGGATGAAGGAGGAGATGGTTTTCCTGGTTTTCCCGATTGAGCAGAGAGCTGCGGCGAGAAACAATGCCGCTGCTCGGTTTTGCCCGCGAGAAGATAAAGCCGGCCGACTCCTGCTTAGTGGAGGCGGTGCCGGTCGCGTGGGGGCGCGAGCAAGCCGCCCTGGGCGCCAGCGCGCGGAGAGGGAAGCAGCTGGTGGCGCCGGTAGCTGCTCGGTGGCACAGCCGTCAGCTGCTCGGTGGAATTTCCCACCGAGACTCTGACTTTGGGTGCAAGTTTCTCCTTCTTCCCTCTATGACATGTGGGTCAAACCCAGGGTTTTAACCTCTGAAATTTACTCCTAATCACTGTTGTAAACAGTGAGTCCCAAAATAACCCCTGGTGATTCAAATTATTCACCCATGAGACATTTGAATTGATTAGAATTCAAATTGGGTTCGGTTTGAATGAATCGCAGCACAAGTTCAGTTTTGAATTCAAATAAAGTTTGAATTCGTCCCACTTAGCTCATGTCAGGATCAACTCCAAATGGAGTGAAAATTGGTGTGTGAGCTCACAAAAATGTGCTGAATAAGAATATGCCTCCCACTTTTAAATTCATGGGATAAAAACAGTTTGAATTTGAATGTGGTTTCAAACTGCCCTCTTTCTATCTATACCCAAAATGACCTCAAAAAGGTTCGGAATTTGGGTGAAACTTGGCATGGACATCCTTAACAATGTATAGGAGTTTTCATATGTCCAGCCCCCTTATATCACATGTGTGAAATACCACTTTGGCAATGTGTGAGTTTGTTCTCTAATGAGCATGTTGATAATTGTTACTTGCTCTTCATTCGTGTTCATCATCCTTCCTCAAATGAGGTGTGTGGTGTGGTGATGAACACTGCAAATGTGTGTCAAAAACTGAGGCCCTTACAAATGACATGACGAGGTACTCATAGAGTGTATCTTGTCGAGAAAGCTTTCTTTGGTATGTCCTCCGGTCGGATTTTAATTTGATGATATCCGGACCGAAGATCCATCTTCGAGAATACCTTTGCACCCACTAGTTGGTCGAATAAAATGTCGATGTGGGGCAAAGGATACTTGTTCTTTATAGTGACAACATTTAGAGGACGATAGTCAACACATAGCCTCAGTGTTTCGTCCTTCTTTTTAGCGAACAGCGCAGAGCAACCCCAAGGTGAAGAACTTGGTCGTATGAAACCCTTGCTCATGAGTTCATTTAGCTGCTCCATAAACTCCGCTAGCTCGTTAGGTGGCATCTTGTAAGGCCTTCGTGAGATAGGTGTTGTTCCCGGCGCCAGTTCAATCTTGAACTAGACATCCCGTTCGGGCGGCATGCCCGGTAAATCATCGGAAAACACATCAGGGTAATCACTTACCACCGGAATATCTTCAAGTTTAATCGCTTCCGTGTGGTAGGCCTCTGCCATTTCTTAATCTTCGCTGTCTAAAAACAGCGTGTGCTATCCGTGAATCGGCGAGTCAATCTTAACAGTCCGGTTACCGATACCGAGAACGACATCGTGATGATTTAACCAAGACATCCCAAATATTACATCTATGTTCTGCCCATCCAACATAATCAGCAATGTTGGGTATATTTTTTTCTCCCAAACATAAAGCTGCTCGAGACACAATCTGATTAGCAGAGATATTTCCTCCCGGTTAACGTATAAGATAACTCGTTGTGGGAGTATTGGTGTATAATTGGTGCTGATCCACGCATGATTTGCTGATAAAATTGTGGGTAGCACCAGAATAAAAAAGTATGAGCACGGGTACGTCTTTTAGAGTGAACATGCCCGCTAACACCGGTGCTCCATCAGGGACATCCTCAATAGCAAGATGTTGCACACAGCTAGATTGCAATGCTGTTATGTCTAGTTGAGGTCGTGGTGGCAAACCACCTGATGATGATGATTGTCCGCTGTTCAACAACTTATCTCGGAATTCTTGCATAAAATTCCCAAAATGGTGGCAATAAGAACAAGGATATTTCCCCGGTTCTTCGCTGACTTGCAGTTGAGAAGTTGATGTACTTGGCTGCAGCAATGACGCTCCAGAAATCATTCGTTGCTGCGCCTATGGTGGTGCTTCAAGACATGATTCTTGATCAGAAAA
Organism: Neostapfia colusana; assembly: GCA_030760725.1. Classification (NCBI taxonomy): domain Eukaryota; kingdom Viridiplantae; phylum Streptophyta; class Magnoliopsida; order Poales; family Poaceae; genus Neostapfia; species Neostapfia colusana. The sequence continues at coordinate 94,156,513 of JASWHV010000004.1, forward strand.
TCTGTACTGAGTTGATCTTACTGGTGGTTGCCGTATTTCACCAGATGGTGTGCGATACACCAAACGGTATTTACGAGGAACAACTGGTGTGTCTTCTTGCATATCATCCCGGTCCCTCTTCTCTGTTTGACACTCAAGTGTCGCCTGTTCTTGCAGTATGGCAGCACTGATCAACTCGATGTAATTGCCTTGATTGAACAAAGCCAACCTATCCTTTAATATGGCACTCAGTCCATGGAAAAAGTAATCACACCTTGCAGCTTCGCTCGTCGCATAGTCGGGAGCATATTGTGCCAAATGGTTATACCGTTTGACATAATCGAGGACACTCATGTCCCCCTGCTTCAACTTCCTGAATTTCTGCTGCTGGGCCTTGATAAACCTGTAGGAATGTGACGAGCATGGAATGCTTCACAAAATTCCGCCCATTCCACATGATGACCTTCCGGAATAGTGGAGAGATATTCGAACCACCAATTTCCGATGGCTCCTTGGAGCTGTTGAGCTGCAAATAATGTCTTCTGATGATCATCGCACTCGAGCACTCCAAACTTGGACTCCATAACCTGAAGCCACTGATCAGCTTCCACTGGTTTGGTAACTTACGTGAAAATTGGCGGTTGAGTCACCAAGAAGTCCAAATAGGCGTTCCGGGGTGGAACGACCTGTTGTGCTCGATGAAGCATGCCTTGTTGTACCAAGGCTTGGAGCAGTTTTGTATTCTCCTGATTCGACTCGACCATATGAGCCATGACATCCGCCCAAACCGTTGATGGCGATGTCCGTGGTGGAGTCGAGTCATCGCCGTCTCGGCGAGAACCTTCAACCATACTCGGGGAACGAGTATGCACCATACTGCAAAAGGATAATTTTGAGGGGAGTCAAAACTTGCTCTCAACAGTATGTGAAAGTATGTAAAACATGAACATGCTAAAACTTTATGAAAGTATAACAACAATTCATGTTTATAACACCCTCAATTTCACTACCATGCATTGCATACATTTTTCATGTAGAGAAGCATTTGAAAAGAAGTAGAAATGGAGAAAGAACCCTAGAAATGGAGAAATAACCATAGAAATGGAGTAAGAACCATATAATTGGAGAAAGAACCATAGAAATGGAGAAAGGAACATATAAATGGAGAGAAATGGGATAAAACTCTGGTGGCATCTTAGAGATAAATCTTCTAGAAGAATTTTAGAGATAAAGCTTCTAGAAGAATTTTAGAGATAAATCTTCTTGAAGAATCTTGGGGATAAAGCTTTTAGAAGAATCTTGGAGATAAAGCTTCTAGAAGAATCTTGTAGATAAAGCTCCTAGAAGAATCTTGGAGATAAACCTTAGAGATAAAACTTCTAGAAGAATAATGGAGATAAACCTTAGAGATAAAGCTTCTAGATGAACTTAGAGATAAAGCTTCTAGATAAGCTTAAAGATAGAGCTTAGAGATAAAGTTTTGGAGATAAAACACACTGATGGCCGCACCTCTTATGGATAGAGTCCTTCTCCTCCCCCAAACTTTGTAGGAGATTGCATTTCTTGGAGATAGAGTCCCTCTCCTCCTCAAAACTGAGTATGAGATCTTCCCCCTTATAAATACAGCCTTCCCTGGCCGCCACCCCTGCCAAAATAAGCCTGTTCCCCCCTGCTGCCAAGCCCTGGTCGCCACCGCTTTGCTGCTGCCTTGGCCACCGTCGAAACACTGCCCCACCTCGCCGTCGACGGAGAAGAAGACCCCTCCTGCCAAGCCCTGGCCGCAGCCCTATTCTTCTCCAAAGAAAAACCCCAGCTGCTGCCATTGCAAGGGAAGAAGTACAGCTGCAAGGAGGAAAGGAGGAAGAAGAGAGGTAGGTCCCCATCACCCCTCTTACCACATCACTGCTGTTGCTACGCATCCGTTTTCATCGCCCCTTCGAGCAGAAGCTTTTGTGTGTGGACAGATCATGTTTTGATCAATTTTTGATGGTGGAATTGATCTATATCTTGTGTCAAGATCATCATCATTTCCACACTTGATCCCTACATCCTTTTTCATCATAATCCCCATGGAAGCCCATTAAAACATGCAAGAATACGTACAAACTGGTTCTATAAAACTGCACTATAGGATTTGCATTCATCTACCCCAATTGCATCTTGAGTAAAGTTTGTTCATGATGATTGATTGCTGTAAATTTTGTATGTGCGTGGTTGTGAGTAGAAGGACAAACTCAAGAGGCCATCTACGAGGAACTACAGCACCAAGACTTCGAGAGGCTTGAGCAACACGAACCACGGGAGCAAGGCAAGTGCCACTTGACCATATTGATCCCATGTTTTGAAACTGTTTTGTTTGCGAAAACGTGTATGCTTGACTCAACTTGATGGGATACCCTTTTATAGGAGTTTACTAGTTTTGTTAACCATCCTTGTCGCCGGGAAAGTTGATGAGTCAGGTATGGTCGTTTTTCCTTTTTGCTTCGCTTAATTTACGGGATACGGGAAGCTGAACTAAAACATGGTTAGCTACTGCACTCATATGAATAATGATGATGAAAACTTGATGATGTTAATGAGCATGGAATTGGGGAGATCTAGGCAAGCTTGGTTCGTGGATGTTGCTGAACGAGATGGTGGTTTACTTGCCGTAGATCTAAGGACCGGTTCATGCGAGCACATGCCAGGAAAACAGTGCCACCACAAGGCCAAATATGGGTGTGGCTTAGCTGACTAATTAGGTGTGTTTCTAGCTTGTTATGGACCTTTGGATGGTGCGGGGAATGGGAGTCGAGAGGGACTGCCCTGGGAACTGTATGGCACAAGAGGGGGCCCGTGGGTGGGAGAATGGAGACTCGAGCCTGCCGGTGAAACCTCAGTGGGTCCATACATCCTAGTAGCCCCTTTGTAAAGGCTATTTTGTGATCTCCTGGCCATACACCGGCGGTTGTGTACTGGTATAATGGAGGTTCTTTCTAGTCACTGACGGGTGACTAAATCACGAACTTGTGGGTAAAGTAGTGCCACCTCTGCAGAGTGTAAAACTATCATGATAGCCGTGCTTCCGGTCACAAGCACCTGACCAACTTTCATGATTAGAGGCAAAACATGGGATGGACATTTGGGTATGGTTTTTGGGATTGATTTTAGGACTGTTTTGAGTCATGACAATAAATTTGGTTTCAGTTATATGAAAATGAGATGGATATGAATATTTATGAGCATGAAATGAAATTGAAAAAGATTAATGGCTGGATGAAGCATGATAAGTGGTGAATTATGATGAAAGAATGTTGCTGTTTTACTTGGTTATATTGGGATTAAACTCATCTAGACTTAGTTGCTTTTTTACCATGTTTATGAAATAAAATTTGCTTGCTGCAATGATCCTTTTTATTGCCTACCTTGTTGAAAGCTACATGTCATACTTTTTCCCGCACTTGCTGAGTATGACATGTACTCACCCTTGCATTACCACATATACATCAGCTACAGGAGAAGAGTACTTCGAGGAACATGTGGAGTACTAGGCGTGCGAACTTCGAGGAACATGCCTGTGGAGTTCAAGTTGGAGCCTGCTGTCTTAGCCATTTTCTGCTGTCGTTTAGAGTCTTCCGCTGCAAGAATAAGATAGACATTCATGAGTGAGACATTTAGTCATTGTAATAAAGTACTTAAACACTATTTATTCGTGGTTATATTCTAAATTCAGTTTGTGGATTACATGTGTATGTGTGATGAACATCCTGGGCACCCATATGCATTCACTTGGTTCTATTCTCGGAACCGGATGTCACAACATATCCTCCTAAAGCCAACATAATCAGTCCCCTATTCTGTACAGAACAGACCTTTCTGTACTTAACCCAGATTTTGATCCGGTTAGAAGCATTTTCATAACTCCAGTTGAATACCAAAGTTAAAGATAACTTCAGTATATTTCCAACGAGTATTGATATGCCCCTAGATCATTTCTGGATAGAAGTTATGATCGCTCAAATTTTGACAGAATTTCTGGATAAAATTTGCCAGCATCTCCTCTGAATGTGGCTCTTTTATCACAGTTGTACATAAAAATATAGTACAATTCTGAACAAACTATGAACTACAAAATGGTTACAAACTTTATAACCTTTCCAACAGTGTATCATATGAACCCTAAGGATTTTTCTACAAAAAGTTATTGATGAAATACAGAAACATCCAGAGAGGTTTGCCTCTGTTCTACTCCTGGACAGTTTGCAATCAACTGGACATTTAACCAATTTGGCATATGATTTGGCTCTGGAGGTCTACAGAGAAGTTGTTGAGCACTTATAAAACTTTCTAGAACTGTACCATAAACCTCCATTGGATCAAGATACTCTGAGTTATGCTCTGTCAAAGTCCAGCAAAAACTCCTGCCAGAACAGACCACTCTGTTTTTGAGAAACTTAGAGTCATACCAATTCTCTCCTTTGAAACATAGTTCAGATGAAGAGCTCAGTAACTAATATGTGTTCTCCAACTTCTATTTTTAGTTGAAAGTTAGTCATGAATGATTTCTTCATAGAAAACAAAACTATCAAGTGTAGTACGGTGGCGATGCACCGTAAGACATATGATGGTACTACGTTGCCTTACAAAAGAAAATCCTAACCGGCTTACACCGGCATATACGTATCCGTAGGTGGCACTAAGAAGGTCACTCGCAAACGTGTTCTACTCGGACTACAGTTTTTGTGGTTAGTACCTGCATAAATCACACTCAATCATCAGGTTCGGCTGCACACCGAACCTGGTCCCAATAAAGTTTCATACACCCGTCCGTCATCACTCGCACGGGTGTTCCCAAGCAAAACACGCCTTGAGCTACGTGTTCACGTTACTAACCACGTGACGGGGTCTCCCATACTTGCCCGTAGCACGCCAGGGAAGAGCGTTGCTCAAATACCCCAAACGACATGAAGAGTCGTAGAGGATACCCAAGCTGGCCAGGTTACCTGCCACCCGTTGGGCTCCACCCTTCAGCTTGTGCACACTGGTGGACAGCGCTTACATGCACCCCCAAGACATGAACAGTCCCTAGGTGCATGATTTCTGACATAATCAAGTAAGTTAGGTTGCCACCATCATAATATGCTAATATAGTAGTCCTTATGTGGGCCTAGTACCGTTACCTCACTGTATCCTAAGTTTTTATCGTAATATGATCCTCAATACGTGCGCTATTCCCACGCAGCTCTGATACCATGCTGTCGGGGCCCGGGGACCGCATTGGGTGATGCCGCGCGATGCGGCACCCAACAGCACACGGGTGAAGGACAAACATATTACATAAATCATTTGCGGAAGCGTACAAAGATTATTTTACAAATACTTTACCTCAAATATTACTACAGCGGAAGACTATAACTCTCACGACTCATTTCTAACTTAGCAACAAAGAAACTGTCCAGCCCACGGACGTTCCTTACTAGCAACACGAACATCAAACCGCAGCGGTGAGGATGCTTATGAGTAACCACTCGGAGGTTTCCGAGTCTCATCGGTAACCATCCTCATAAGCATAGTTAATACCTGCAAAACAACTAGTATAGTATCTGTGAGCATAAAGCTCAGCAAGACTTAACCTTCAAACTTAGTCATGAAACTCCACATGAGGGTATAAACATAAAGTAGGATGGCATAATGCATAATAAACTCGCCTAAATGTGAATCCTTACTTTCAAGTCTTATTAGCAGCAGATTAAGAATAACCTCAGGCACGCCACATCGGGAGTCCACAATCAAACAGGAAACGTTTCCCCCCGATGTAAATTGCTCATGGTGGAAATGAATCGAGTTTGCACTAGTCTATTCATAAAATATAACAGCACAAAGCTAGTATGAAATTCAATCCATAGTGATTAGTTCCTATCTCAATTGCAAGTTCTTGCTACGTCACGACTGTGAGAATAAGTATGCTCACTACCGCGAGCGACGGTGATCCGAATCAGAAACACCCGGACTACACGACACGTACGCCCGTACTTGACGTTGCCTACAGCAACCATCACTGAAGTCGTACGTGGCAGTGTGCAAAGAAACATCAATGAACTAAGTATCTCCTAGGGGTTTAGTTTATAAACTAAGTTTCCTAATGAACATAAGAGATGAGCTGAAAAGATTTGAATGAAACTGAAGATCAAGAACTCCAATGGCTTCAAAACTTTTACAGCATGTTCTATACTACCCAGGGATTTAGCTTGCCAAATTGCAGCTAATGTGAAATAAAATTGTGTTCTCCATAATTCCTACAAGACTCTTATGTATTTCCCCACATACATAAGCATGGAGAACAAGAACAGAGAGATCTAAGGCTCAACTTGAGCTGATAATTTGCATGTGAGTTCTGGTCACATGAAAGTAATTTGGTACAAAAATTAGACCTTTTACTTGAGTAGTTCCTTCAGAATAATTCCTTAAGCATTTCTACTAAAAGAATTAATTCTGAAGTACTGTGCATTTTCATGCCCAGTCAAGTGAACTACAATTTCAAGTATGTCTCATAGAGCATGTCTGAATTTTCACATGATTTTTGAAGCTATGAATTGCCTAGGAATGGATTTTACAAATTAGAAACCTTTCCTGAAAACGTTTCTGGACCCCTTTGAACACAGCAGTTTGTATTTAACAAATTCCTACACAAATCATCTTCAAATGAGCTGGTAATTTGCTAGAAGGTCAACAATATCCTAAATAATATTCTGGCAAAATTTGAGGATTTTTGGATGAACCAAACTCACTCAATAATTCTTTCTCAGAAAATTTTCAAAGAATTTTCCAGAATTTATTATTGACTTTCATCCAAATTGGGGGTCATATTTTGATAGACCTTTGCAAAATGAATCCAACCCAATTTGAATCACTCAATTTAGAGGTTCCTACACAAAGATATGATTTTCCAAAGTTGTGGCAAAATCTGGAATTGTTTTACTACTGGAAATCGGTTGGGCCCACGTGTTTAAACCACAGCCAATAGAATTCGGGCCACACCGAGGCTACACCCTTTTTGCGCGCAGCCACAGGGGATCCCAGAGCCACAGCAGATCCTATTTTTTAAACACTCGGTCGCTGACACGGCCGCCCTTTTCTCCTTCCTCCCGCCCGCTCTCTCGCTCGCACGCGCCGCCACCCCCTCGCCGGACCAAAACTGCTCCTCGCCGGCGACCCTTTTCTGGCCATCTCCCGACCGGAGGCTCGCCGCTAGGGGGTTTGGGAAGTCAAGGAAATGTTGGTGGGGTGTGCTCGGGCTGCCGGTGGCCGGAATACCATCGGCGACGTGCGGCGGCTACGGAAAGAGTTCGGCGCCGTCGGCCAAGGGTTCTAGCCCGCCAAACCATCAACTAATCGGCTCTACAGCACCCTGTGAGCTTAGGGAAGACCGACATGGCCTCAAAATTGCTCGGGAACGGCTGCAAGTTGGTTGTCACCATGCGCCCGTGGGGTGCCGCCATGGATACGCTCGGAAATCATCAAAATACGTCGCTCCGAGTCGGTCTCAAGCTAGGGTCGCTAAAGCGAAGATGATCGCCGACTGGTTCAGCCCGTCTGTGCAAAACTTGGTGATCTAACAACAATTAGAGAGGGAGAATTCGGAGTTCCCCTACAGGTTACTCGGTTTGCACCCGCCGGAGCAAAAATCTCAAATTATCGCTCGGTAGTTCACGGTTTGATCCAAGTTTTGGAGGAGAGCAGCACCGAGGTAGGGCGCTTCCGTGGCCGTGCTTGCTCGGGCGTGAAAACCTCTGTGGAGAGCTGTCTACGTGCGCCCGATCGTCGGTTGTTTCAGGTCGCCACGGAGAAGAGCGGGCCCGGGTAAGGGAAACCAAAACCGGCTCTGTTTCGGCACCGAGGAGGTAGAAGAAAGTCCCCCAGCACCGTTTAGTAGCTCGGAGTGGAGGCGATCGCGAGTTTTTGCCGGGTTCCAATCGAAGCTGAGGCAGTGGCGCTCATGCTCGGTGTATCGTGTGCGAGGAGGAAGCCAAAGGCTATTTGCTTCGTTCTGAGAAGGAGTAGATCACGTCGAGAGGGAATGAAGCAGCCACACTGGTCGCCAGAGCGGGGAAAAACCACGGGGAGGTGGTGCGGCGGCAGCTCGGTGGCGTTCTGCGTGCTCTCGGCTGTTCGAGTGGAAAACAGAGACATTGCTTCGGTTGCAAGTCCAAAATTAGCTCAATGACATGTGGGTCCCCCACTTTCCTCCTCTCAAAAGATCTCCTCATGTTAATCCTTTCCATTCCAAAGTTTTGAAGTTTAAAAGTAGACTAGGATTTGAAGTACCCGAATTCAGTTTGAATTTGGCATTGCAAACATGAATTCAGTTTGAATTTAGAAATGTTCTATTTAATTCCTTTTTAGCCCACCCTAAAAATGAAAAGTTGGCCACCCTAAATTTCCTCAAATTCCAAAGTATAGGGCTGCATGAGTTCAAAAGTTTGACCATAATTTGCGGTGAACTTTGAATTTGAAAAGCTGATTTTTGATTTTCATGCAAATGGTATTTCATCCATGGTGTTTTAGTCCATCTTGGTTCAACCCATTTCAAATGAACATGTGAGCCTCTTTTTGTCTGAACATCCATGAACAACTTTGCGTGAAGAAAAGTTTTAGCAAGTCCCATTTTCATGAATTTGCAACACATAACCACTCAAGCCTCAGTTTATTTCATATACATTTTTGGGACTTTTACAATACCGTACTGTTTTCATGAAATTTTTTTCTTTTAAGTATGACATGTGCTGACTTTTAAACACCCTGGTTTGCATAATGACTTGTACTCACGCCATCTCAGAAGTTGGGGGGTTCAAGTCAGGGGGAGATGCCTCTCAACAGCCGCCCGAGACATCCTCAGGACAGGAGCAACCACCACCGCCGCCAACAATCACGCTGGCGGATATTGTTGTGACCATGGCGTGCTTGCATCAGCAGCACATCGAGCTGCTGAGAACTTTGATCGAGAATATGTCTTGCCCTAAGGGACGTCAAGACCGGGGCAAACGTCAGCAAAGTTCTTACTTGGACTTTCTGGCGACGCACCCACCAGTATTCTCGCGTGCGGATGAACCCATGGATGCGGACAACTGGCTCCGCAAAATGGAGATGAAATTTGGGCTGCTCCGAGTTAGTAAGCAGAAAAAGACTCAATTTGCGGCCCAGCAACTTATGGCGTCCGCAAGCGCTTGGTGGGCCAGCTTCCGTGCCTCCCAACCTACCGAGCGAGTATTGACCTAGACGGAATTCAGGACGGCTTTTCGGGCCTATCACATTCCACCCGGTCTAATGAAGCAGAAGATGCAGGAATTCTTACACCTGCAACATGGGAGCAGGAACGCACTGGAATATTCCCGTGTGTTCAATGACCTTGCCTTATACTCATTGTATCATGCTGCTACGGACGAGAAGAGGTGGAACCATTTCTATCAGGGGCTGAATCTGCTCCTGAAAGACAAGCTGGCCATGTTCAATCGCTGCAGCCTTAACGATATGATTGATGCTGCGATGATCCAGGAGGACTCCGTTAAGGAGTTAGCCACGGCAGAGAATAAGAGAAGCATGCCGTAGAGGAGCAGAGAGGGAGGTGGTCCTCTCCAAAAATATCAGATGGCGTATCGCACACCATCTGGGCAATGCTGGCAACCACCGTCTCGACCGATGCAATTCTGCAATGTGCCGTATCCACAGCCGGCGTTTCGACCAGCATTACCAGCACCTCCGCAGCAGAAACAGCAACAGCAGGCGATGCCGCATGCATTCTCACCCCAGCAACGCATGCCCAGATTTCATCCACAAGGCAGCGGCCAGCCACCGTACGCATGCTTTATGTGCGGTCGCCAGGGGCATTTCTCAAAAGATTGCACCGAGAAGCCACAAGGCAGCAGAGCGGCACCACCGTTTCCGGGGAGAAACCAGACCCGAAACAACAATGCACAGCATGCAGATCCCAAGCCCGGCAATGTCCACCACCTCGCCATTGAGGATGTGCCGGAGGGAGAACCCGTCCTTGTGGGTATGTTCAAACTCTACCAACACCCCGTCATAGTATTATTTGATTCGGGTGCCACTCATAACTTCATTAGCAATGCTTATGTTGCTAATCATAGTTTGTACAAATAATACCCACCGAAAGTTCTTTCATAATTTGTTCACCGGATGGGAAACTTTCAGCAAGTGTAATGGTTCCAAAAGCACCATTTTGCTTAGGGGGGAAATTATACCCCGCGTCTCTCATTGTCTTAGAGGGACAAAAGGTCGACACCATCTTAGGGATCACGTGGTTAACTCGCCATGACGCGGTTTTGGACGTCGTATCTCGTTTCGTGCATTTAAATTTATCGGTGCACGAACCTCATTCTCTATTTCTGGACAGTCCAGAAATAAAACTTCCAGCGGTTTATCACTCCACACCCAGCAGCCTGGAAGACATTCCAGTACTCCGTGAGTTCCCCGACATATTCTCGGATGATCTACCGGGTATGCCACCCGACTGGGAGGTGGAGTTCAAGATAGAACTTGCACCGGGAACCATGCCAATATCCCGAAGGTCATACAAGATGGCCCCAAAGGAATTGGCCGAATTGAAAGAGCAGTTGATAGACCTGCTGGACAAGGGCTTTATTAGGCCCAGCTTCTCACCATGGGGTTGTTCGACGTTATTTGTTAAGAAGAAAGATGAGATGTTACGGCTTTGTGTGGACTATCGTCCACTAAACGCCATCATGATCAAGAACAAGTACCCACTGCCCCGTATCGGCATGTTGCTTGATCAGCTGGTAGGGGCAAAGTTCTTCTCCAAGATGGACTTGAGATTAGGGTACCATCAGATAAAAATCAGAAATGAGGACATACCGAAGACGGCTTTCTCGACGAGGTACGGACTCTATGAGTACCTTGTCATGTCTTTCAGCCTCACCAACGCTCCGGCTCATTTCATGTACTTGATGAACTCGGTGTTCATGCTGGAGCTGGACAAATCTGTCGTGGTCTTCATCGACGAGATTCTGGTTTATTCCAAGTCGGAAGAAGAGCACACAAACCACATGCATATAGTATTGCAACGGCTGCGAGATCACAAGCTGTACGCTAAATTCAGCAAGTGTGAGTTCTGGATATCTCAAGTACCTTTGTCGGGCATATCATCTCAGCGGAGGGAATCACTGTAGACCAGAGCAAGATTGTACGAGTGCTGAATTGGAAATCCACGAGGTCTGTTCACGAGGTTCGGAGTTTCCTCAGACTCGCGGGATATTATTGGAGGTTCATTCCGAACTTCTCGAGAATTGCAAAGCCGATGACCGAACAGCTTAAAAAGGCTTCCAAATATATCTGGAGTCCAGCATGTGAAGAGGCATTCAAGGCTTTGGTGAAGCACCTCACATCAGCACTGGTTTGGTGCAGCCGGATACTATAAAACCGTTCGATGTTTATTGCGATGCACCCGGCATCGGACTCGGATGTGTGCTGATGCAAGAAAGAAGAGTGGTCCCGTATGGATCACTGCAGCTCCGGAATCATGAGCAAAATTATCCAACTCATGACATGGAACTCGCTGCTGAGGTACTCGCACTCAAGATGTGGAGGCATTACTTGCTTGGAAACCTCGTACATCTATATACCAACCACAAAAGCCTCAAATACATATTCACTCAGAAGGAGTTGAACATGAGGCAGTGGAGATGGTTAGAGGTGATAAAGGATTACGAAATAGAGATCCATTATCATCCCGGGAAGGCAAACATGGTGGCCAATGCGCTGAGTCGCAAGTTACACATTCATAATCTGACCATAACACCGGTTGAAGAGAGTGAACCAAATCTCTATTTGGTTCCACATGGAGCTCTCTACAAACTAGCTCTCATTCCCACCATTCGTGAAGAAATAGCGGCAGCCCAGAAACATGACAAGGGTATGTCACATTTGTGGAGACGAGTGGCTAGCGGAGAGCTGAAATGTTTCCAGAAAGATGGAGACGGTGTTCTGTGGTTCAAGGACAGAATAATCATACCCCATAACCCGGAACTATGAAAGGAATCTTTGATGAGGGGCACTTGTCAAAGTTTTCTGTTCACCCTGGCAGCAGCAAGATGTATCAAGAGCTGAAAACAAATTTTTGGTGGACACGGATGAATCGGAGATCGCTAGATACGTGTCCGAGTGTGACACATGCCAGAGGGTGAAGGCAGACCACATGAAGAAACCGGGACTGTTGCAACCATTAGGCATCCCTGCTTGGAAGTGGTAGGACATGAGCATGGATTTCATTGTCGGGTTACCCACGATGTTTCAAAAGCACGATTCAGTTTGGGTGATCGTCGACTGGCTCATGAAGTCTGCCCATTTCATCCCGGTTAACATCAACGCCAAGAAGTATGCTGAACACTACAGGAAATGTAGCACCTTACGATAGCCAAGTTATTTACGATGGCTAGCTGCTGTAAGTAAATTAACTTACTACGGTCGCTGCGGGCCGTCATAAGTAAACTAACTTATGGCAGCTACGGGCCCATGGCTGTTGTAAGCTACTAGCCCGTCGTAAGTTACCCGTAACTTATGACCGCCGTAACCCTAAGCCGTCGTAAGTTACAAAACCATCGTAAACTAAGTGTAACTTACGATGGCCATAACATAAGACGTCGTAAGTTATACGGCCGTCGTAAGTGAATGGTTTTAACCGCCACCTTGGCCCGGGCTTGGGCTCATTCAGCCCGAGCCCGCACCGCCGCCACCGTCATCGAGGCCGCCATCGCCCGAGCTGCCCGGTGCTGCCCCGAGCCGCCTCGGCGCTACCCCGGCACCGCCCCGAGCCGCCCCAGCGCCGCCGCCACTTTGAGGTACGTTTTATTTAGTAATTAATTTAGTTCATTTAGTTGATTTAATAATTAATTATTTTATTTAGTTCATTTAGTAATTAATTTAGTTTGTTTAGTTCATTTAGTAATTAATTTGATTTATTTAGGTCATCTAAACGTTATAAACGGGCTGAACGAAACGGTTTTGGGTCAGGTTAGAACACTGTTTTGCCCTGTTTACGTGAAGTATGTAAAACCAATACAAATCGGACCCTATCTGCACCTGTTAAGTGTCACCCAAATCGAGCACGCGCCACAGCCTGCAGCCGAGATGCCTTCCATGCACCGCCGCTGCCGAGCCCGTGCTGCTGCCGCCGCCGGCGCTGCCAATCCCGGGCTGCTGCCACCGCCGTCGAGCCCGTGCTGCTGCCGCCGCCGAGCTGCGTCGCGCCCACGCGAATGCCTGCTGTGCTCCATCAAGCAGGCACCATCACGGACCAAGCTGTCCCCCGCCCCCTCAGCTGCTGGATCTGCAAACAGAGGCCATGTTCCATCCCTCTTCTTCTGATCCTGCATTTGCGCACAGGTTGATTCAGCGCCCCTGCTTGATTTGGTTCTGGCATCTAATTAGCCTGTTGTCAGTTTATTTGTGTTGTGTCTTACTTTAACGAGTAACTTTAGCCTATTCTCTACCTCAGCCTCCTCAGCCTGGTTGAGTTAGTTTAGTATTTCTTTTGAAATTTTGAGTTAGTTGATTATTAAGTTGGAAATTTTAGTTTAATTTGATTGCTTGAGTGTATAATATCGATATATAAATAATAAATGGGCTTTGGGCCATCTCAGCCTGGTACAACCCAAATATGACCCGACACGGCCCATTTAAAGGTCAATGGCCATGGCCACGGCCGCCGCCGAGACAACCGTTGAGAACCGTGTGGTTTTAGATCAAGAAGCGCCGTTGGTGCCATAGCCATGGCCGTTGCCGCCGTAGCCAACTAGTTTAGCGCTTCTTAGGTTTCTGTGAAGTCAAACGATCATGTCCCAAGATTTTTTGTCCATCTGTGTCAGAGAACAAGATCGTCGGAGTTCTTCCGCCGCCCGCCGCCGTCGTAGAGTACTCTCCGACCATTTTTAGCCCTAATCACCCTCGTTCTTTCCACATCTCTCTCGTTCTTACCTCTCTCTCGTAAACCGCTCCAATGTAAGATTAACATAACCTATACAATATGCATCACCCGTTTCAGACCGGCCCGTCTCACATGTGTTATGCATGTGAGGCGTGTGGGTTCGGAATTGTCCTTTTTGGACAGTCTAGGAGTGACCGAGGGGGCGTGCTTATGATGAGACGTGGGGTCTGGATTCAGACGAAATTTCAATGCCGTAACCCTAATGTTCTCCGCTGCACCATTATCGGGCGTGCAGTTGGAGAACAGCGGGGTTATGCCACCGAAATTACATCTGGATCCGGACCCCGCGTCTCGTTATAAGCACACTCCTCTCAGTCACTCTTGGGTGGGTTTAGGACCTATCCCTTCCAATAGATGTAAAGTAAACGTAATTTCTCTAGCTTTATACTGCATAGTAAAACATGGGTGAAGACCACAGTTGGATGTATACTGGTTGGAAGGGCAGATCTGGTGGTCACATAGATGAGTGGTTCGCCAAGACAGATGCTTTTGTAGATCGAGCATATTCGTTGTCAAATACCGATAATGTGTAGTGCCCATGTACGAACTGCCGGAATACCAAGTTTTTGGACAAAGTGGAACTTTTGATACATTTGTGTCGAAACGGTTACACGTCATGTTATGAGGTCTGGACCTTTCATGGCGAGATAGCTTCTAAAGCTATACAAGAAGTGGAAGAGGACATTAATGGTATTACGGGGGATGATAGGATGGATGAGATGCTAGAAACTATACAACCAGACCTTATGGAGGATCCACCTAAAACGGAGGTTGAAGCGTTCTTCGAGCTTCTCAAAGCTTCAGAACAGCCGCTGCATGAACACACGGAAGTGACCCTCCTCACTTTCATGACTAGACTTATGGCAAGTAAGTCTAAGTATTTTTTTCTAATAACTGTTACAACAACCTCATCAAATTGATCAGCGATATCCTTCCACGGCCCCATAAAGTGCCTAAAGATATGTATCACACGAAGAAATTTCTTTCGGGTCTCGGTATGAAATATGAGAAGATTGATGTGTGTCCAGACAACTGCATGCTTTTCTGGACAGAACATGCGAAAGAGAAGAAATGTCTACAATGTGGTGAATCGAGGTATGTCAAAGTCGTTAATGAAGATGGTGAAAATGTGACGACGGAAGTGGCACGTAAGCAGCTTCGATACTTACCCATGACACCTCGGTTGAAGCGTTTGTTTCTTTCGAAAAAAACTGTCAGACACATGAGATTTTCTTGACTTTATGAATGAACCGTCGATTGTGTATTGTATTGTTTGTCTGTGCGAATGACTGTTTCATTTGTCTCAGCTGGCAACAGTGCCAGGGCAGCTAGTTTCTATTTTTTTTAAAAAAAACTAAAACCATAACTTACGACGGCCTGTATACAGGCCGTCGTAAGTTAGCCCATGTTACTTACGACGGCTGCTGTGGCCGTTGTAAGTAAGCCCAACTAACTTACAACGGCCTGGGCCCTGGCCACCGTAAGTAACATGGTTACTTACTACGGCCGGTTTCAGGCCGTCGTAAGTAGTATGGCCCAGCCCACCACGTGGCCTAGACACTTAAATACGACAGCTACGAGTCGCCGTCGTAAGTTGCGTAACTTACGACGGTGGCCGTCGTAAGTTACTTAACTTACGAACAAATTCCGATGACGGCTAGAAACTGTCGTAATTAGGCTTACACCATCGTAATTAAGCTAATTACGATGGTTTTGGCCGTCATAAGTGAGTCGGATCGAGGCACCCTTTCTGTGTCTTGTTTTTGGGAGCAGTTACATGCAGCATTGGGTACAAAACAGATCCGGAGTTCAGCATACCACCCGCAGACGGATGGGCAAATGGAGCGGGTAAACCAAATCCTGGAAGACATGCTACGAGATTCCGCTATTAATCATTGTAAGAACTGGGATGAGCACTGTAAAATCCCCAATTTCAGCATGAATAGCTTCTTTGTAGAATTTAAATCTGCAGGGTCAGATTGAATTTGAATTAGGTTTTCAAATTTGAAATTCAGCTAATGAAATAGTGGAAATACGACAAAAGAAATCTAACCAAAAAGGAAATAAATCCGGCGTTTCAAATGTGAGCACAAGGGAGGGTTAATGCCACGGTAATCAAATTCAAAATTTTGGAATTTGCTACAACTTTTGAATTTGAATTTTTGGAGCCACTGATGTGTGGGAGGGGAGACTGCTGGTGGGCCATACATGTCATAGGAACAAAGCCAGCTAATTGGTTTTCTCCTCTGTTGGTGCTTGACACCGAGGGGGGGGATGCTCCAGCGAGCTGCCTGTGCGTTTGCTCCCGGAAGGTGGTTCCTTCAAGTCTCATCTGTCTTCTAATTCTCACGGGTGCACAAACGAATTGCCTCTTCCCCTGCTCACACGATCAAATCCACAGAACCTCACTCACTCGCGCTCTCCCTCAACAGAAATGCGCCACTCTCTGCTGCCTCATTGCCGATCACCTCCCGGCGGTTTTGTAGCCCGGTGGAGCCACCAAACAGCTGCGCTGGAGTCTCCTCTACATCCACAACACGTTTGCAGCTCGTCTCCGGCTCCTTCCGATCGTTGCCAAGCTGTTCTTCTTCCGCCTCAACTCGGACCGACGTGCCTTCACTGCTACTCGACGCCCGGCCGTCTCCGAGCCTCTCCGGCATGCTCAAACCCCCACAGAGGTGCGCCATGACATCGAGTTCGTTCTCCCTAACCCATTTTGCTTGTTCCCACCACTGGCTCACCGGAATTTGAAGAATTGCACCGGCGTACGTGAGGAACCACCGAGATTAGAATCGGGAAATTCTCCCAACACACTTGATCATCGCTTCTATGGTTCAAACAAAAGCTACTAGCCGTCCTAGCGACCCCATGCCAAAAGATGAAGCAAACAGTCCACCCCAAGCCCCGGGCGACAGAAATTCGCCGCCGCCGGCTAAAACCCGTCGGTCCACCGGTGACAACTATACTCGCGCCATTTTCTGATCGGTTATGGCTTTGTGTCATGTTCTACACGTCATAGGGATGCTTTAGGGCCACTTGTCTCATTGAATTAGGCATGGGACACGCTGTCCCTCGTCGGCGCCATGCTGCCGAGCGCCGCTGCCGGTGGCGATTGCTTTCCGACCGTTGTCATGCAGGGAAACCTTGCCCGGCTGCTAGGGCACAGTGCGAGGAACGTGTAGAGCGAAACCTCGTCGAAAATGGTTGATAATTGCTGGGGAACGAGGCGCCATGGGCCGGCTCTGTGCGCGCGCGGGGCTCTGTCTCAAGGTTGAAGAAGACTGTTGAGGGGGCCCCACTGTCAGCCTGTGAAAGGATTTTTCTGTGGAAAATTAAATCCAGAAAATTGTGCAACTTTGCAAGCCCATAACTTGGTGTAGAAAGCTCCAAAATTAGTGAGGCAAATTTTGTTAGATTCCTTAGAAGGAGAACTTTGCAAAGAAACAAATTTCTCGCAATGAAAATGCCTAAGAATTTCTGTAGAATTCTTTTTATTTAATTCTTTGGGGATTAATTCCAGGAATATGACTTTATGAAATATTCCCATTTTCGGTCAGAAAATTCTTCTCCTAGTTATTTGTCTCCAGTAAAATGTTTAGGATTTTTGGAGCTGATTAAGGTGGCTTAATCAGTAGGTTTCCTCAGGGTTAAATCAATTAGATGAAAATCACAGAATTTAATTTCCAGAAACGTAGATTGAATTTCCACAAGCTATTCTGACCAGCAGAAAGCTTAGAAAAATTTTAAACCAATTTTTCTGGAAATCTTAGGTCCAGACCTATTAGGATATCAAATTCTTCAATATGACCAAGGCTAATTAAATTCCGATAAATCATTGAAGGTTAAATCGGCCAAGAATTACTGTGGCCATCTCCTTTCTCAGAAACATCTGAAAATTTTACAATAAACCTATCATGAGCTTAAAAAGCACCTGTAAAAATTTCAACCATAGATTCCTCTATCTTCATCTATTTTGGTTATGTAGGTTATATATCATATTAATTCATAATGTGATGCATCGTTATTTGATCATTTCAGTAGAAGGAATTCTCGCGAAGACTTCAGAGGCCGCTGACTTGCTTCTATTGACAGAAACTTTAGTCAGGATCAACAATAAGGCAAGCCCCAGTTTGCATAAAAAAATTACATGCTTATACTTTGTATACACTTTATAATGTCTAGAATTGTGATTTTTGTATTAAGTCCAGGTTATATGACACTCCACATGCATGACCCAAGAAATCCCTGGAGTATTGGTTAGATAGGTTTCACTTACTTATAGATGCTAATGATCAAGTTAAGAAAAGTGGATTAAAAGAGGCATAACTCGAGTAGGCTGTTTCCTACTCGTGAACAGGGATTAAGGGGGATCAATCGGAAGAGTTGAGAATTGACCCACTAAATTGGGGAATGGAAACCGGGCAGCATGGATAGAATGATCAAGGACGTGGTCCTGTGAGCATAGTCCCTATCTGATTCGATTAAGGATCATTCTCGTGTGCGGCCCTGCTGGACAAGTTTGATCTTGTACCAGATGCATATTGGCTATATGGGACCCATGAAACCGATGTAACATGTTAACCTGGGTGTCGAGGCAATTCCCACCATCTTATGCAGATGCTGAAAGGAAAGAGAAGTCGGCTCTACGAGGGTTTGCCGTACTGAGACTTACTCCGAGTTGGTGGGACCGGTTCGAGATGTGGGTGTCTTGTGAAAGGTTGCCACATACGACGTTGAGAGGATTGGCTAATCACCTTTCTCGGACGGGCGTATGTGTTGTGTCTTCCGGGTGTTTTGATTCGAATCACTGTCGCTCACGGTAGTGAGTGCACTTGTACTCTGCGTCGTGACGTAGTAAGAAACTAGGGGAAAGAAATATGCTTCGTGATTAATCCTCATATTGGAGATGAGGGGTGATACTTACCATTCACTAAATTTACTTCTATTTTGGGCTAGTGGCGTCGAGACAAAGCGTTTCTTGTTTGATTGTGGAGTCTCGACGTTGATGGCGCAAGGTATGTATTGGTCAAGAGTAGCTCACTAAATTACCCTTCGCCTCGGGCAAGTGGCATCGAGATGAAGTGTTTCTTGTTTGATTGTGGAGTCTCGATGTAAATTGTGTGAGGATTACAAAAGTTGCTTAAAATGGAAGTAAGGACTCCCTGTTAGCTCAAGTTCATCTTTTATGCAAACTTCTTTATTCAGCGCTCTGTTTCCAGCATTTAGAGTTCCATATGTAGGGTTTTCGGTTAAGTCTTTGTGAGCATAAGATCACGGTTTGTTGATCAATTGTTTTTCAGGTAACGTTGCATAAGGCAACCATAGGGATGAAGGGAGATCTGAGCGGGGCAGGACCCAATGAGGGGTGTGAGTCTCACTTGGAACCCTTCATGCCGCCATGTTTGGGTGTAATGCTAGTGTGGAGCATCCGTGGGCAGGATGGCTTCGTTTTGCTTGGCGTAGGCTATAGTTCATGAGTTGTATTCTTATCTTCTGCTGCAAATGTACATCTGTACATTATTTGTAAAACGTGACAACGATATGTATTAAAGACATATATTGTTGTGTATGTGTATTTTTCGGTGATGTGCTGTTAGGTGTCGCTTCGCACGGGCACCGCCCAATGAGATTCCTGGACTGTCGGGGCAGAGTCCCCACAGGCGTGGTATCAGAGCTGCATGGGGAATAGCACACCTGAAAAGATACGTATTTTCAAAAACTTAGAGTCTACGATTGAGGTACTAGGCCCACATAAGGTCTACTAGTAGCATAAGTGAGGTATGGTGGCAAACTAACGTACTTGTTACTCTATTCTGTAACGACGCACCGCCGACCAGATAAGAGGTAAGGTACGCCACCGAAAATGGATCAATTTCGATTAGCTCCTCTGACGAGAAAAGTGGTTCAGGGTATAGGTCTCATAGCTCATTGTGAGTCATCAATATGAAACTCTTGAACTCTTCATGTTCCTGAGCTCATATGAAACGCTGATCCCTGGCGTGCTTTAGGCAACAAAGTGGAAACCCCATCGTGTGATTGGTAACGCGATAGTGTGTTCTTCTGGAAATAGCCTAGGAGTACATACGCAGCGCTCGCCATCGGTGTGCCCTGGTGGGCAGTAGGTGGTATTCGTTGGGTTGATAAAATTTCCAACCGTGATGACCCGTTCGTGCTCTACTCGGGTTCACCATCGTATGGTTAAAAACACGACCATGTACCTTGAGACATGGCATGACTCAAGGGCGGACCGTATGGAAATGATATGGGGCGTATGTTTTTATTATGATATGGACCTGCTTTAAATGAGAAACCTTTGTGTGCCTCATTATTGAGTGATTTTATGCAGGTACACTAACCACATATTCGTATTACGAGTCGAAGATGTTTGCAAATGAGTGATTCTAGTGCCACTAATAGAACGTATATGCCGGATGTAATCTGGTTAGGATTTTCTATTTGTGAGGAACGTAGTACCGGCATTATCATGAAGATTGCATCAATACCTTGCTCATCTCATGAACTTGAAGATTCTGTAAACATTTGAATGAATACAGTTCAAAAGAATTGGTTAAAATGTGTTTAGAGACCAACTTAAAGATATATGAGTATAGAGAGACCCAAAATAGAGTCCCCTGTTTTGGCAGGGTTTCTGCTGAAACTTGTACAGGATGTTACTCATTGTATAAAAGACCAATGGTAGTGTGTGATACAGTTATGTAAAGGTGAAAAGTCCTCTAAAACTTTTCTATAAACCTCCAGGACAGAAACGCGCTTAATGTTGGTGAAAACATTAGAATCCAAAACAGCTACAAATGGGTAGAACCAGAAGCAGAGTCTCTGTAATTTCACCATAACTCTCGGTTGAAAAATCTCTAAAGGTATTGTGATACATTTATCGAAATGGCATGAGATATGCTACAAATTTTTAATTCAATGTTTTGCCAAAACTGGAGAAGAAATAATTGGAGTTGTGGATTGAAACTAGTTACCTCTGAGGAGGTGCTGTCAAAATCCTGCCAGAAGTTCTGTTAACCTTGAACCATCATATCTTTTTGATCAAGGAATGCAAAGGGGTCATATTAGATACATTTTTGGAAAGCTTGGGAAGTGATTTACAACGTTTCTGTTCAAACCAAGGACATAATTCTCCTGTAAAGAGGTGAAATTCGCAGCCCAATCCGGCCATCTTCTCCGTCCACGTGCTACACAAGAAAGGTGCATGGGGATCCCTAGCTGGTGTAGCCGCAAACCACTCGGCAAACGATCCCTCGGTTAGCAAGAATTTTAGAAAGTCCCGAACCCTAGTGCAACGGACTGAATTCGGCAAGACCAAAAATTCGGCTTACACGTTGAATAAATGGTCAAGCTAGCTCACAAGTAGCTTCTACACCTCCTAGCATCCCTCCTTGAGGAAGAACTGAGCACAACCGTCCAGAAATGGCCGAGTTGTAGCCGTTTCCATAGCCGCCGGTGCAAACACGGCTCGGGTCGCCGTCGAGAGTGGGTTTGTAAGCACTTCTAGCTTCCAAGGCTGCTCACGTCAGGTTCCTCGTGATCCATTGGTGCTCCACGAGCAAACTAGGACCTTTTTATGCCTCAGAGAGCGAGAATGACCTCGCCGGAGCCCTAGCCTCCGCGGTTGACGTCGCACGGCCATTTCCGGTCACTGCCGGCGAGCTCCGACCCCCGAGGCAAGTTCCACGTGGCGAGATAGGGCTAGGCGGCCAGTTCTAGCGCTGGGGGCGGTCGGGAAGTCACTTCTGGCGAACCTCGTGTGACGCCCTCAATTCTGTGGAAAAAAAACGGAACCGAGAACTGATGCATATGTGTGCCTAGGATGTTCATCACACATACACATATGTTCCACAAACTGAATGCAGAATATATATAACCACGAACAACAGAGTTTATTACAATGTCTCATGAGTCCTGGACTCATGCTCACAGCGGAAGTCTTAATCTAACAGCGAAAGTCTTATTTCTATGCAGCGGAAGTCTTCTAACTAGTGCGGAAGCAATCTAAGCAGTAGCGGCTCCATCTCTGCTCCATCCCCACAGGCAAGGTTGAGAACAGATTACACACCTAATGCTCCACTTGGTCTTCATAGTAATCTTCTCCTGTTGCTGATGATGAAATAATAATGCAAGTTTGAGTACAATGATGTACTCAGCAAGTGCGGGAAAATATGATATGTAGCTCATAAAAAGGTAGGTATAAAAGGCTCAATGCAGAAAGCAAAGTCATTTATCAAAAACCACGATGAAACAGGAACTTATCTTTAAGTGAATGTAATCCCAACATGTATTAAAATACCAATCATACCTCCGTTATGTTTATTACCTTCCATGTCCCATCTAGACATCAATCAACCTTATTTTTGCTCACGAATACCTCCTCGTATTCGCTACCATCTCACGAATACCATCTCGTATTCGCTACCATTTCACCTCATAAACAACTTCGTCTCACACCGTCCAACCTCGTTGCCATGACTCAACAGTCATGCAACCCATCTCATCACCCGGACTCAACAGTCCCGTAAACCAAAAACCAAACCTTCCAAAACCATAACCAATAACCATATCCAATAACCATCCCAACTAATCATGGAAGTTGGCCTGGCGCTCGTGACCGTAAGCTCGGCTATCATGATAGTTTTAAGACTCTGCAGAGTTTGCACCTCTTTACCCAAAAGTTTGTGATTTCGTCATCCGTCGGCGACTGCAGAACCTCCATTATACCAGTACACAACTGTCGGTGTATGGCCAAGAGATCACAAAATAGCCTTTACAAAGGGGTTACTAGATGTATGGACTCACTAAGGTTTCACCAGCAGGCTAGAATCTCCAATTCTCCCACCCACGGGCCCCCTCTTGTGCCATGCAGTTCCCAGGACAGTCCTCACTCGACTCCCATTCCCCGCGCCTTCCACAGTCCATAACAATCTAGCAACATACCTAATTAGTCAGCTAAGCCGCACCCATACTTGGCCTTGTGGTGGCACTGTTATCCTTGCATGTGCTCGCATGAACCGGTCGTTAGATCTACGGCAAGTAAACCACCATCCCATGCTACCTCATTCACAAACCCAGTCTTGCCTAGATCTCCCTCCGATCCATGTTCATTAACAACATCAGTTTCTCATTATCGTTACGAGTGCAGTTAGCTAGACACATCTATCTCGCTTCCCAATCCCATGGACTCAGTGAAGCATAAAAGCAAACCCCATACCCGACTCATAAACTTCCTTGGCGACAAGGGTAGTTTAACCAAAGCTAGTAAACTCCTATAAAAGGGTTTCCCATCATGTTTGACTCAGCACACACACACACACCTTTTCGCAAAACAAAACAGTTTCCAAAAACATAGGATCAATATGGTCAAGGGGCACTTGCCTTGTTCTGGTTGTTCCGGTTGCTCAAAATCTTGTTGTTGCAGTCCGTCGTAAACGTCTCCCTGAGCTTGTCCTTATATACATGATCACGCGCATACAAGATTTACAACAATCAATATTATGCACAAACTTTAACTAGATGCGATGATGCTTATGCATGTTAATTCTATGATGCAGTTTAGTTTGTATGTGTTCTTGCATGGCTTGCATGGATTTTATGATGAGCAGAGGTGTTCGGATCAAATGTGGACGTGGCGATAATCTTGTCTTTAGATCAACCCGATCAACAAGTGATCTGTCCATGAGAAAGCTTCTGTTCGAAAGGAATCGAAGAACAGATGCAAAGAAAACATGATGATGTTGTAAGGTGATACTGGAGACCTACCTTACGTTCTTCTGGGTCTCGGGGTCCTTCTCTTAGCAAGACAGATCGTTGGGACTCTATTCCGGTGATCTTCCTCGACTGAACTCCGGCGATGGGTTTACTTCGGCGAGTTGGGGGCTAGGGCTCTAAGTCGTCGGCTCAGGAGGTGGAAAAGAAGTTCGTGGTTTCGGCCAAAGGTTCTGGGTTCTATTTATAATCAGGAGAAGAAGAGTCCTAATCTGATTGTATTTCGAATAAGAGTCCTATTCAAATTGTCGTTGAATCTTAACAACTTATCTTTTGTTGATTTGGTGCGGTAACTTTGTGGAATTCATGTCGGTTTCCTCTCCGTACCGGTATTTCCACGCGTACAGAATCCAATACCGCTCCAGAACTCGTTACCTCCGCGGTGATGAGCTCCAGAAGCTCCACGTGTCCACCGGGGCTGTGGCGGACCGGGATCCGCTCATCCTGGATCGCAGAGGGTGGTGCCGCACGATGCGACACCTGACAGCACACGTCATAAGGACACATTATATTACATGAAAAAACAATCTGAATGTACAAACCGGTACAAACTTCAGTTACAAACTATTGTTTATATAACACAGCGGAAGTCTACATTATACAACTCACACCCGCCTGTCTAGCAACAGTCGGTTGCCCCGCCCTAGGGCAACCCACACTAGCTGCACTCCTAAGCTCAGCGCGGCATGTACGGCTCCCACTCAGCCGTAGTCCCTGACGGAGGGTAACCCTCGCCAGTGGACTCGTAACCCGAGTCTGTGGGTGGCTCCTCACCTGAAAAACACTTAAGCAGCAACCGTGAGCACGATGGCTCAACAAGACTTAACCGACTCACCTAGGCATGAAACTCTACATGAGGTGTACAATGAACATAGGATAGTAACAGTGCATCAAATGGACACGCCTACAAGTTCATCCTTAGTTCATCTTTTAGACACAAGTTAACAGTTCAGGAATCTGAAATTTAGTAAGCAGTATTTGGTGGCACACATGTAGCAATACAATTATATTATAACAGCAATATTGAAGCATAACATTCCATAAATTATCTACGTTACGACGCAGTGAACAAGCGGTACTCGTCACCGCGAGGGACGGTGAATTGACTCGATAAACACCTGCAGGGAAACCCAAAGAGCACATCACATACGCCCACCCGTGGAGCTGCACAGCACGCTCACTCGATGTCGTACGGGACAACCTTTCACCCGACAGCCCAAACGTAGAACCGGTCGCACCGAAACGGACAGGAGGTTCCCTACATGGAGCATCTCTCTATGCCCGTTAGAAGATTTCCACCTTGCTGCCCTCAACCTACACCTATAAATCGGTGTGCTATGCCTTGACGCCCGGAGGTTTAGGCTACATCGGTTTATCAGGGCCTATATATCCGATATGCCTTCGGTACGTTCAATACTT
Organism: Neostapfia colusana; assembly: GCA_030760725.1. Taxonomy (NCBI): domain Eukaryota; kingdom Viridiplantae; phylum Streptophyta; class Magnoliopsida; order Poales; family Poaceae; genus Neostapfia; species Neostapfia colusana. The sequence goes on from JASWHV010000004.1 coordinate 94,181,693, forward strand.
GTTCAGCAGGGCCGCACACGGATCGGTCCTCAATCGACACGGACAGGGCTGCGCACACAAGACTTCCTCTTGCTGAGCCCTAGCCCCTGCCTAGTCTCATTTTCATTACTAAAGTGATATCACTTCACTCGAACCAAACCCGTGTGTCCCAAGCCTAACTCGCGAGTAGATTCCAACTACTCGACTTGTACCGAAGTCCTATGAATCATTAAGCATAGCCTGTCCACTCGAGATCTTAGACACTACCCTCACTCTTAGGGAAAAATTCTGGTTATGCAAGTGGGGTTTCATTCATCCTAAACCTAATGCACATTTATACTTCACACTAGACATGTGAACAAAGCAAAAACTTTATAAAGAAGGTTAATGCAAACCGGGGCTTGCCTTTTTGCTGTTGGTCAGTAGTTAGGTCTTCTTCTGGAAGGAGGAAGTCGAGCACTTCCGGAGTCTCTTCGCCTTTAGCGACTAAACGTTTAATGAAATACTACATGTCAATTTAAATGCAATGTGTAAACTTGAATACATAATTACTAATAACTCTAGCTAGCCCTCCCCTTTGATTTTGAAATTTTTATGGTGGCTTGGTAGGGTCCTAGCCAGAGTCTTGACCAAGTTTTATTTGAAACAAAGTTCATTTAAACCTTGTACAAATAAAAGCCTATTTGGTCAATATTTGAGTCTCTAAGGAATTCCAGAGGTTTTCATGGCTCCAACCATTACTTTCTGGAAACTAGAATTTAAGATGGTTCTAATGGAATTGGTTTCATGTAATTTGAAGAATCCTTGTCAAAGTTATGCCCTAAACAAGATTTGAGAAAATCTGAAAAATGTTTCTGTACATTTTTCTATTTTCCCAGGGCAGCTCACTTAATCACCCCATTAGGGGGACTAAATGAACTTGGATGAATCTGAAAATTTTACTGTGACTCAAGGATTTTCCGATGAACCTCTCAGCCAAAGTTCAGAATTTTTCATGAAGTAATTCTCCAGATAAAATTCCCAACAGTTTAAACTTTAGGGAATTAATTCTGGAAAACTATTACGTTTCATGAGTTGAAATTGGTATAAGCTGGAAAGTACTCAGAATTCTGAGTTCAGCAAATTTTAGTTCACTGGATTTGGAACTTCCTATCAAAAGTTCTATGCATTTGAAGTTGAACTAAACTGGAAAATCCCCCAAAATGTTTAAACTCCTGCGGGTGGGTCCCACCACCCGCCTTCTTCCTCCTTGAGCGTCCTCGCGAGTCCAGCGGCGGTGCACTCCAGTGAGGTTCGCCGGAACCGCCTTCCCGACAACCCCCAGTGTCATAACTGGCCGCCTAGCCTTGTCTCGTCCTGTGGAACTTGTCCCGGGGGTCGGAGCTCACCGGCGGTGACCGGAAATGGGCGGGTGACGTCCACCGCGGAGGCTAGAGCTCCAGCGAGGTCGTTCTCGCTTTCTGGAGCATGAAAAGGGCTACAGTTTGCTCGAGAAGCATCAGTGGGTCACGAGGAACCCGACGTGAGCAGTCTCGGAGGCTAAAAACGCCAGCAAACTCACTCTCGACGGTGACCCGAGCCGTGTTTGCACTGGCGACTAAGGAAATGGCTAATACTCGGCCATTTCTGGACGGTTTTGCTTGGTTCTTCCTCGAGGAGGGGCGCTAGGAGGTGTAGGAGCTACTTGTGAGCTAGCTTTATCATTGACTCAGCGTGTAATCCGAATTTGGATTCTTGCCGAGCTAGGTCAGTTGCACTAGGGTTAGGGACTCTCCAAAATTCTTGCTACCCGATGGACCATTTGCCGAAGGGTTTGCGGCTACACCATCTAGGGGTCCCCACGCACCTTTCTTGTGTAGAACATGGTCGGCGACGATGGCTGGATGGGGCTGTCACCAGTGAGCCGAAGCTTGACGCCGCGGTTACCTCCCGGTTCTTCAACTTCGATGGCTCACACCGCTCAGAGTCGGGTGCAGCTTTCTGGAGCAGCACGGGGAACCGCTAGAGTGCGCCCTAGCGCTCCCTTTTGCTCCAGGGATCGCGAGCGTTCAACGATCAGCGCGGGTGCACGCCGGGGCTCGGAGGTGCAAGCGCTGCGGCGAGTTCTTCGCGTGCGCGGGCGCTGATCAGAGCGGCAGGCGAGGGAGGCAGCGTACTCAGCTTTGTGCTGCGTACGTGGTGATCGGGAGGGGGGCGCGAGTTAATCCCAGCACGCGCTGGTGCGGCCGTGAGGCGGCAACCGGTCGCGGTGGCTGACCGACGACCACCGAGTGGGTTCTCTGTTGCTTACAGCCTCTGACCAGTGGGCCCTCCTCCCCCAATTATCTTTCCAATTTTTCACCACTGTTTTGCTGAAAAATATCCCCAGCTACTCCCCATTAACTGTGAGACTTAAGCACCAAGTCTTGGTTTGAATTTGAGTTTTCAAATTTGAACTTTGTTTGGCTGAATTTGCTTCACATATGAACTGAAATTCAAATTCAGTTTTGAATTCTTACAAATTTAGCTCCCGACAAGATGAACTCCAATGGGGATGAAAATTGGTGGGCTTACTCAGAGAAATATGCTGAGTTTGAATATGAAGCTAACTTTTGAATTTAAGTGATGAAAGCTGCTGCAATTTGAATTTACATTCAAATTGGCCTCTTTTTCAAATGCCTCCAAACTTGCCTCAAAATGTGTTGGGTTTGCATGAAACTTGGCTTGAACCTTCCCAAGACTTTTTAAGTCCTAGGGGTGAGCTCATCCTCTCATGTTCATGTGTAGAAATCCTACTTTGTGAAAGTGGAGGCTATCCCCTCTAATCACTATTTTGATGGAGGTTACTTGCTCTTCACCATTTTTCACAAGATCTCCACAACAAAAACTGTGGTGTTGTGGGTGATGAATGTTTTTGCAAGTCCCTTTTCTTGGGATTTTACATCCCTCCCCCCTTAAAAGAATCTCGTCCCGAGATTACAAAAGAAGCGACAGCGATGTAATAGGGACTTACCCGTGTTGAGACGCCATGAACTCCGGGTAATTGGAGCGAAGGAATTCCTCGCTCTCCCATATCGCTTCTTCGGCGGTGTGGTTGCTCCAGAGTATTTTGTAGAACCACAACGTTCGGCTACGCGTGGTCTTGGATTTCTCATCAAGAATTGCCACCGGATATTCATCATATGTTAAATCCGGTTGCAGCTCGCCGATGTCTTCGGTAGGAACAGCAGCGGTATGCTTCAGGCATTTTCTCAGTTGTGAGACATGGAAAAAGTCATGGACACCAGAAAGAGATGCCGGTAGCTCCAGTCTATACGCCTCTGTTCCACACTTCTCGGTGATAGCATAGGGTCCAATGAAACGGGGAGCAAGCTTTCCCTTGACACCGAACCGGTGCACACCCTTCATCGGAGACACACGGAGGTACACGTGTTCCCCGACGTCAAAGTGCAGCGGTCTACGCCTCTTATCGGCGTAGCTCTTTTGCCAGGATTGAGCGGCCTTCAAATTAGCTTGAATCATCCAAACACGCTCTTCGGCGTCGTTCACCACATCAACCCCGAATGTGACCCTTTCACCGGACTCGCACCAGTTTAATGGGGTGTGGCATTTGCGACCGTAGAGAGCTTCGTAGGGTGCCATCTTGATACTCGCCTGATAGCCGTTGTTGTATGAGAATTCCGCCAACGGTAGGTGATCATCCCAGTTCCTACCGTGGTGGATGGCACATGCTCTCAACATGTCTTCCAGAACCTGATTCACCCTCTCTGTTTGGCCATCTGTCTGAGGGTGGTAGGCGGAGCTCCTAATCAGCTTAGTACCCAAAGCAGCGTGTAGCTGCTACCAAAAGCGAGATACAAATAATGCACCTCGATCTGAGACGATGGTCTTGGGTACGCCATATAAGCATAGAATCTTTGCTATGTACAGCTTCGCATATTTGCCGGCATTATAACATGTATTCACCGGGATGAAGTGAGCCGTCTTGGTTAACCGATCAACGATTACCCAAATGGAATCATGCTTGTTATATGTTAGGGGTAATCCCACAATGAAATCCATGCTCACATCTTCCCATTTCCATGCCGGGATCTTCAGGGGTTGCAGCAGCCCTGATTTCTTCATATGATCAGCTTTCACTCGTCTACACGTATCGCACTCAGATACGTACTTCGCTACCTCCCGTTTCATCCGTGTCCACCAAAATTTCTTTTTAAAATCTTGGTACATTTTGTTGCTGCCTGGATGAATGGAGTATTTAGACAAGTGAGCTTCATCGAGGATCTTCTTCCTCAGTTCCATATCCCGGGGTACGACTATGCGGTCGTCAAACCATAGCGTCCCCTCATCATCTTTCCGGAAACACTTGATCTCTCCATTGTATATCCGTCTCCGGAGATGTGCCATACCCTTATCAATCTTCTGAGCTGCAATGATGTCCTCCCTAATAGTAGTGATGAGGGCAAGGTTGTAAAGCGACCCATAAGGAACCAAGTATAAACTCGGCTCTTCCTCCTCCACCGGTGTAATGGAGAGGTTATGGACATGTGATTTCCGACTCAGCGCGTCGGCAACCACATTCGCCTTGCCGGGGTGGTAATGGATCTCAATCTCATAATCTTTGATTAGTTCTAACAACCTCATTTGCCTCATATTCAGCTCCTTCTGGGTGAAAATGTACTTCAAGCTCTTTTGGTCGGTGTAGAGATGCACCAAATTCCCCAGGAGATAGTGCCTCCACATTTTCAACGCCAAAACCACAGCAGCAAGCTCAAGATCATGAGTCGGATAGTGCTGCTCATGGTTCCGAAGTTGGCGTGAGCCATATGCGACCACACGTTCTTCCTGCATCAACACGCAGCCGAGCCCAATACCGGACGCGTCACAATACACGTCGAAGGGCTTGGTTGTATCTGGTTGAGCTAAGACCGGGGCTGTTGTGAGATGCTTCACTAATGCCTGGAACGATCCTTCACACTCTGTGTTCCAAACATATTTTGTTCCCTTCTTAAGCAATTCTGTCATTGGCTTAGCGAGCTTGGAGAAACTTGGAATGAATCTCCGACAGTATCCCGCTAACCCGAGGAAGCTTCTGACTTCATGAACTGAAGTGGGAGCTTTCCATTTCAGCACTTGTTCTATTTTGCTTGGCTCAACCGCAATGCCTTCCGCGGAGATGATATGTCCCAAGAATGGCACTTGGCTGATCCAAAACTCACATTTGCTGAACTTGGCGTAGAGCTTGTGGTCTCACAATCGTTTAAGAACGATCTTCAAGTGTTCGGCATGTTCGGCTTCTGTCTTGGAGTAAACCAAGATATCATCGATGAACACTACCACGAACTTGTCCAGCTCCAGCATGAACACTGAGTTCATGAGATACATGAAATGGGCTGGAGCGTTTGTAAGACCAAAGGATATGACGAGAAATTCATATAATCCATATCTCGTGGAGAAAGTCGTCTTCGGGATATCCTCCGCCCGGATCTTTATCTGATGATATCCAGAGAGAAGGTCCATCTTGGAGAACACACTCGCACCCACAAGTTGATCAAATAATATGTCGATGCGGGGCAGCGGGTACTTATTCTTGATGGTGACGGCGTTGAGCGGCCAGTAGTCCACACACAGCCTCAAGGTTTCATCCCTCTTCTTCACAAATAGTGCCGAGCATCCCCAAGGCGAGGAACTCGGCCTAATGAAACCTTTGCTCAACAGATCATTGAGCTGTTCTTTTAATTCAGCCAGCTCGTTCGGAGCCATCTTGTATGGTCTCCGTGATATGGGCGTAGTCCCGGGTGCAAGTTCAATCTTGAACTCGACATCTCGCTCAGGTGGCATGCCCGGAAGATCATCCAGGAACACGGTCGGGGTACTCCCGGACTACGGGGATGTCCTCTAACTGGAGAGCTTCAGCATTATTAATTTTCTGAAACTTCCCAGACTCGAGTGTCTAACACCATGGAATGCGGACGGTGGAATGGAGAGTTTAAATGAACCGTCCGTGTCCGAGTCTCCAGGACAGTGCCATGGTATTGTATCCATGACATCCCTAAGATTGCATCAATCTTTTGCCCCGTAAGGATTATCAAGGTAGTAGGATATAGTTTCTCACCTAAGCACAGAGGTGCCTTTGGGATCATCATATTTGCTGAAATCTTCCCTCCCGGTGAGCAGATCATATAAGTGCAGTCGATTCGGAAGACTTGCATTTGATGCTTAGCCACATAGGATGCACTTATAAAACTGTGGGTTGCACCAGAATCAAATAATATGATGATGGCTTGATTGTTAAGAGTGAACGTACCCGCCAGCACGTTGTCTCCCTCCGGGGCGTCCTCATTGTCGAGGTTGCGAACGCCCCCAGTCCGCTGACCAACCTTCTTGACCGGAGGTCGGCCTCGAGCACCGCCCTGGAACTGGGCTTGCCCGCTGCTCTGCTGCCCCTGGGGACAGTTCTTCGTGAAGTGGCCGTCCTGGCCACACGTGAAGCAAGTGAAACGGGTAGGTCCTCCGCTGATCGGTGGACGGAAACCCGGGGCGCGTTGTGGCGGTGGAAACGCCCGGGGTGCCGTCTGCTGCTGCTGCTGCTGCTGTCTCGGTGGTGGCATCGGCGGTCGGAACGGGGGTGCTTGGAAAGAACGTCCCCCGAACTGCTGAGGTCGCGCCGGTGGACGCCAATGCTGTCCGGATGGTGTCCGATACACCATGCGGTACTTTTGAGGAGCGCCACCCCCACTGCTGGGTGGAGCGCTGCGCTTCCGCTGCTCAGCTGCCAACTCCCACTGAGAATCCTCTTGCATGATCGCGGCATTGACGAGGTCGTTGAAGGTGCCACGATTCCATTGCACAAGATGCGTCTTCATTTCGGGGTGTAACCCCCTATAGAAGTGCTCCCGCTTCTTCCCCTCGGTGGAGATGTAGTCTGACGCATATTGCGCCAGGTGGTTGAAGGCACGGGAGTAGTTATGGGCACTCCTCCCGCCCTGCTTCAGTTCCAAGAATTCTTGGAACTTCCTCTTCATTATCCCGGGAGGGATATGATAGGCACGGAACGCCTCCCGGAACTCTTCCCACTCCACGGCATGGCCAGCCGGACGTGAGGCAACATAGTTCGCCCACCATGCACCCGCGGCACCGTGAAGTTGCTGCGCTGTGAATAAAGTCTTTTGCCGCTCCATGCATTGGAGCAGCCCGAACTTGGACTCGATTGTCCGTAGACAGTTGTCGGCCTCCAGTGGTTCTTCAGCTTCTGTGAACACTGGAGGGTGCGTACTCATGAAGTCCGAGTACGACACCTCACGGGGCTCACGGGGCCCCCTATCTTGACGTCCCCCCGCCTGGGACGTATTCTGCACGATCGTGCGGAGCAGGTCGGTCTGCTCCTCACGCCCTACCACCAGTGCCGCTATCACATCGGCTAGAGTAAGCGGAGGCGGCGGTGGTGGTTGCTGCTGCAGGGTGCTGTCGTAGGCAGGTGGCTGGGAGTCATCGCCTCCCTGTTGGCTAGAGCCACCAACCTCGTGTGTGGTCCTAGTGCGAACCATCTGCATCCATACGACAATAAATATCAGTCCTGCAACATATTTCATGCAGTCAAATAAAATAGGCATAAAAACATAATGACAATAAATTCATGCGATACATCTCGTATGTAGATAATGTAATAACTTTGCACAAGCTACACCATTACCAGACCAAATACAGGCTAGTTTAATCCAACTTGATGAACCTCCTCTTTGGAAGCTCACCACAACTAGGTTTGGTCACTACGAGACGTTACTATCGCTTTGTCATCACGTATACCACCATTTTACCTTCAATACGACACAAACATGGTCTCTAGTAAAAGAAACTTGAGTGAGAACTATACTCAAATCTTTCACTAGTTGAAGATAACCCCTGATGAGTATGCTCTACCAAATTGGAAGTATTCAAACCCCCTCTAGGGTACCACAATCTCTCACATGAGTTCAACTGTCATTCCTCTGTCAGAATGACCAGTTTCTACATATCCAAGATTTTGATCTGGTTCTAGGCATTTTCATGACTCCAGTTGAATACCAAAGTTAAAGTTAACTTCAGTGCATCAACAAAACTTAACCGACTCACCTAGGCATGAAACTCTACATGAGGTGTACAATGAACATAGGATAGTAACAGTGCATCAAATGGACACGCCTACAAGTTCATCCTTAGTTCATCTTTTAGCCACAAGTTAACAGTTCGGGAATCTGAAATATAGTAAGCAGTATTTGGTGGCACACATGTACCAATACAATTATATCATAACAGCAATATTGAAGCATAACATTCCATAAATTATCTACGTTACGACGCAATGAACAAGCGGTACTCGTCACCGTGAGGGACGGTGAATTGACTCGATATACACCTGCAGGGAAACCCAAAGAGCACGTCACGTAGGCCCACCCGTGGAGCTGTACAGCACACTCGCTCGATGTCGTACGGGACAACCTTTCACCCAACAGCCCAAACGTCGAACCGGTCGCACCGAAACAGACAGGAGGTTCCCTACACGGAGCATCTCTCTATGCCCATTAGCATATATCCACCTTGCTGCCCTCAACCTACACCTATAAATCGGTGTGCTATGCCTCGACGCCCGGAGGTTTAGGCTACATCGGTTTATCAGGGCCCATATATCCGATATGCCTTCGGTACGTTCAATACTTGTTCAGCAGGGCCGCACACGGATCGGTCCTCAATCGACACGGACAGGGCTGCACACACAAGACTTCCTCTTGCTGCGCCCTAGCCCCTGCCTAGTCTCATTTTCCTTACTGAAGTGATCTCACTTCACTCGAACCAAACCCGTGTGTCCCAAGCCTAACTCGCGAGCAGATTCCAACTACTCGACTTGTACCGAAGTCCTATGAATCATTAATCATAGCCTGTCTACTCGAGATCTTAGACACTACACTCACTCTTAGGGAAAAATTCTGGTTATGCAAGTGGGGTTCCATTCATCCTACACCTAATGCACATTTATACTTCACACTAGACATGTGAACAAAGCAAAAACTTTATAAAGAAGGTTAATGCAAACTGGGGCTTGCCTTGTTGCTGCTGGTCAGTAGTTAGGTCTTCTTCCGGAAGGAGGAAGTCGAGCACTTCCAGAGTCTCTTCGCCTTCAGGGACTACACGTTTAATGAAATACTACATGTCAATTTAAATGCAATGTGTAAACTTGAGTCCATAATTACTAATAACTCTAGCTAGCCCTCCCCTTTGGTTCTGAAATTTTTATGGTGGCTTGGTAGGGTCCTAGCCAGAGTCTTGACCAAGTTTTATTTGAAACAATGTTCATTTGAACCTTGTACAAATAAAAGCGTATTTGGTCAATATTTGAGCCTCTAAGGAATTTCAGAGGTTTTCATGGCTCCAACCATTACTTTCTGGAAACTAGAATTTAAGATGGTTTAATGGAATTGGTTTCATGTAATTTGAAGAATCCTAGTGAAAGTTATGCCCTAAACAAGATTTGAGAAAATCTGAAAAATGTTTCTGTACATTTTTCTATTTTTCCAGGGCAGTTCACTTAATCACCCCATTAGGGGGACTAAATGAACTTGGATGAATGTGAAAATATTAGTGTGACTCAAGGATTTTCCGATGAACCTCTCAGCCAAATTTCAGAATTTTTTATGAAGTAATTCTCCAGATAAAATTCCCAACAGTTTAAACTTTAAGGAATTATTTATGGAAAACTATTACGTTTCATGAGTTGAAATTGGTATTGCTGGAAAGTACTCAGAATTCTGAGTTCAGCAAAATTTAGTTCACTGGATTTGGAACTTCCTAGCAAAAGTTTTATGCATTTGAAGTTGAACTAAACTGGAAAATCCCCCAAAATGTTTAAACTCCTGCGGGTGGGTCCCACCACCCGCCTTCTTCCTCCTTGCGCGCGCCCGCGAGTCCAGCGGTGGTGCACTCCGGTGAGGTTCACCAGAACCGCCTTCCCGACCACCCCCAGTGCCATAACTGGCCGCCTAGCCTTGTCTCGTCCTGTGGAACTTGTCCCGGGGGTCGGAGCTCGCCGGCGGTGACCGGAAATGGGGGGGGGGGGCGACATCCACCGTGGAGGATAGAGCTCCGGCGAGGTCGTTCTCGCTTTCTGGAGCATGAAAAGGGCTACGGTTTGCTCGAGAAGCATCAGTGGGTCACGAGGAACCCGACGTGAGCAGTCTCGGAGGCTAAAAACGCCGGCAAACTCACTCTCGACGGTGACCCGAGCCGTGTTTGCACCGGCAACTAAGCAAATGGCTAATACTAGGCCATTTCTGGATGGTTTTGCTTGGTTCTTCCTCGAGGAGGGGCGCTAGGAGGTGTAGGAGCTACTTGTAAGCTAGCTTGAACATTGACTCAGCGTGTAATCCAAATTTTGGATTCTTGCCGAGCTAGGTCAGTTGCACTAGGGTTTGGGACTCTCCAAAATTTTTGCTACCGGATGGACCATTTGCCGAAGGGTTTTTGGCTACACCATCTAGGGGTCCCCACGCACCTTTCTTGTGTAGAACATGGTCGGCGACGATGGCTGGCTGGGGCTGTCACCGGTGAGCCGAAGCTCGACGCCGCGGTTACCTCCCGGTTCTTCAACTTCGATGGCTCACACCGCTCAAAGTCGGGTGCAGCTTGCTGGAGCAGCACGGGGAACCGCTAGAGTGCACATTGGCGCTCCCTTTTACTGCAGGGATCGCGAGCGTTCAATGATCAGCGCGGGTGCACGCCGGGGCTCGCAGGTGCAAGCGCTGCGGCGAGTTCTTCGCGTGCGCGGGCGCTGATCAGAGCGGCAGGCGAGGGAGGCAGCGAACTAAGCTTTGTGCTGCGTACGTGGTGATCGGGAGGGGGCACGAGTTAATCCCAGCACGCGCTGGCACGGCCGTGAGGCGGTAACCGGTCGCGGCGGCAGACCGACAACCACCAAGTGGGTTCTATGTTGCTCACAGCCTCTGACCAGTGGGCCCTCCTCCCCCAATTATCTTTCCAATTTTTCACCACTGTTTTGCTGAAAAATATCCCTAGCTACTCCCGATTAACTGTTATACTTAAGCACCAAGTCTTGGTTTGAATTTGAGTTCTCAAATTTGAACTTTGTTTGGCTGAATTTGCTTCACATATGAACTTAAATTCAAATTCAGTTTTGAATTCTTGCAAATTTAGCCCCCGACAAGATGAACTCCAATGGGGATGAAAATTGGTGGGCTTACTCAGAGAAAAATGCTGAGTTTGAATATGAAGCTAACTTTTGAACTTAAGTGATGAAAGCTGCTGCAATTTGAATTTACATTCAAATTGGCCTCTTTTTCAAATGCCTCCAAACTTGCCTCAAAAAGTGTTGGGTTTGCATGAAACTTGGTTTGAACCTTCCCAAGACTTTTTAAGTCCTAGGGTGAGCTCATCCTCTCATGTTCATGTGTAGAAATCCTACTCTATGAAAGTGAAGGCTATCCCCTCTAATCACTCTTTTGATGGAGGTTACTTGCTCTTCACCATTTTTCACAAGATCTCCACAACAAAAACTGTGGTGTTGTGGGTGATGAAAGTTTTTGCAAGTCCCTTTTCTTGGGCTTTTACAGGGGCCTGGTCTCCCCCTTTCTGTAGAGACGAGCTCCGGTTGTGCCGCGTGTCAAGGGAGCGAGACCTCCCTCTCCTTCGGAGGTGAGCTCCGCGTGCGCCACGTATCCTGGCAGTCGGGACCTCCTCTCTATTCGGAGGTGGCTCCGCGGACGCCACGTGTCAGTGCCGGACCTTCCCTCTCTCCGGAGGTGGCTCCGAGATCGACACGTATCCCGCGCGACTGGTCCTCTGATTTCCGCGGTGACTAGCTCCGAAGGTAACACGTGTCCTGCGGGACTGCCTTCACTTCTCCGCGGAGGCTAGCTCCGGGGGCAACACGTGTCCCACGGGGTCGGACCTCTCCTCCTCTGCATGGATGAGCTCCGAACATGCCACTTAGCCAGCAGGCTGCGGGAGTTGTCTTCGGCGCTCTCTGTGAACTGGATTCGGCTCTTTTTGGCTATCCTTTTGATATTTTCTCTGTTCCCACTTCTTTTAAAATGTTTTCTCTACATGAACATGAATACATGCAGAAACCAAAAAATGAGGGTGTCACAAATCTACCCCCCTTAAATTGAATCTTGCCCTCACGATTCGTTAGTAGAGAATAGATGAGGGAATTCTGCCTTGATGTCTTCTTCACGCTCCCATGTGGCTTCAGCTTCGGTGTGATGGCTCCATTGTACCTTGCACCATCGGATCACTTTGTTCCTTGTGACCCTTTCCCTTATGTCCAAAATTCGTACAGGGTGCTCCGCATAAGTCAGGCCCTCTTGAAGTTCAAGCACTTCCATTGGTACTTGCTCCTCTGGTACTCTCAAGCACTTTTTGAGCTGCGATACATGAAACATGTCATGTACGTCGGAGAGATATGTTGGGAGCTCTAGTTGATAGGTTACTTCTCCTCGCTTGTCCAAAATCTTAAATGGTCCGATGTAGCGAGGTGCTAGCTTGCCTTTGACGTTGAAACGTCGTTGGCCACGGATAGGTGATACCTTAAGGTATACGAAGTCTCCTACTTCGAAGGTCAACTTCCTTCGCCTATTGTCCGCATAGCCTTTCTGTCGTGACTGAGCAGCCTTTAAGTTCTCCCGTATCGTTTGGACTTGCTTTTCAGCTTCTTGTAGCACTTCGGGTCCAAACACCTGGTTCTCTCTGGTCTCGTTCCAGAACAGCGGCGTTCTACACTGCCTACCATACAATGCTTCGAAAGGCGACATCTTTAAGCTAGCTTGATAGCTGTTGTTATAGGAGAATTCGGCGTACGGTAAACTCCTATCCCAACTACGCCCACGTTTCAAGGCGCAAGCTCTCAACATGTCTTCCAAAATTTGGTTTGTCCTTTCGGTTTGTCCATCGGTTTGTGGATGATAGGTGGAGCTAAAATCCAGTCGTGTACCCACAGCTTTCTGCAGCTTCCTCCAGAATGTAGAGGTAAACTGATAACCTCGATCTGAGACTATCCTCCTCGGGACTCCATGACGGCACACGATCTGCTCCATGTACAACTCGGCTAATTGTGCAACGTTGTACTTGGCCCTTACAGGGAGAAAATGGGCGGTTTTCGTCAATCAGTCCACGATAAAACAGATGGAGTCATACCCCGACTGAGTACGTGGCAATCCGACAATGAAATCCATACTGATGTCCTCCCACTTCCACTCGGGTACCTTCAAGGGTTGCAACAATCCAGCAGGTCTTTGATGTTCGGCCTTCACCCGTTGGCATGTGTCGCATAGGGCAACGTATTCGGCTATATCCCTTTTCATACCATCCCACCAATAACAAGTCTTCAAGTCCTTGTACATTTCGGTGCTTCCGGGATGTATGGAATAGGGTGAATCATGTGCCTCTTTTAATATCATGTCGCGGATGTGCTTCACGTTAGGCACGCAAATCCTTTTTCCTAGCCAAAGTGTACCCTTCTCATCTTCTTTGAAATCCATCTCTATTCCTTGTCGGATCCTTTCCTTGATCTCCTCATTCGTTGCTTGGCCATCCCTTATCTCTTGCTCCAATGAAGAGTGGATCTCCATCCTTCCATGTTGTTTAAGAATCCGAGGCGTAACCGTTCGAAGTCCTTACGTAGTTCGGGTGGTATCTCCCGAACCGTGAGTTGGTGACACGCTCCCTTCTGGCTCAATGCATCAGCTACTACATTGGCCCTCCCAGGGTGGTAGTTGATTCCAACATCATAATCTTTGATGAGTTCCAGCCATCGACGTTGCCTCAAATTCAAGTCCGTTTGTGTAAATATGTACTTGAGGCTTTTATGATCCGTATAGATCTCACATAGATGACCAAGGATATAATGTCTCCAAATCTTCAATGCATGCACTACTGCTGCTAGCTCCAAGTCATGTGTAGGATAATTAAGCTCGTGCTTCTTTAATTGTCGTGAGGCATAGGCTACCACTTGTCCTTCTTGCATGAGCACACATCCAAGCCCCTGTCTGGATGCATCACAATATATGTCAAAGCTCTTGCTCACGTCCGGCAATACCAAAACCGGCGCTGTGGTTAGCCTTTTCTTGAGTTCCTCAAAACTTTCTTGGCATGCTGATGTCCATTGGAAGGCTTTTGTAAAGGTCCCAAAAATTATGAATACAAAGAAACACTTATTTGCAAAAGTTGGTTTCATATGTATGAAATTTGGGACTTGTTAAAACTTTTCCACATGTGATAACACACATGAGGGTATTTCTTCACACAAGTCAAATGTTTATTTGAGAACTTGGAACCTTAGAGGGGTCTAAAACAAGGATGGGAAGTTCCCATATGTGTGAGAAAACAAAAATCAGATTTGGAACAATATGTGCAAAATAAAAATTAAAATGAGAGCAACACTAGGAATTTCCAAACTGTTGTGCTACAAATCTCATTTGCAACAGCCAAATTAAAAATCAGGCTTCATATTTGAATTCCTTGATTCCAAATTAGGGGGTGTGCAAAGTTTCATGATTTATGGAAATGATTTGCAACCCATTTTCCAAAATGGACTTTAAATGACAAAGATTCAAACACTCATTTGAATTTGGATGAAACTTGCCCAATTATCCAAATGCATACCAGATTTGAATTCCCACAATTGAATTCACCCAATATTCAAACTTGAGAGATATTTGGAGGGGTATAAGGAGGGACTGATCAGGGGGTCCCACATGTCATTGAGTGAACTGAAAATTGCAAAATATCTCACAGTGTTGGGTCTCTGTTTGCTTTCTTCAGTCGGCACCCGACACCGACGGGCGCAGCACCGGGCGACACCGCGTTCAGCCGACGCCTCCACCTCCTGCTGGATTTCGTCGCGCTGGAGAGCCGCCCGACCGTCATATACCTTCTCCCGTGCCTCCTTTTGCCTCAACACCGAAGCCTCCACGCTGTTCTTCCCTTCCTCACGCGAGAGACCAACCGAGAACAGCTGCTGAACTCTCGGTCGATCGCCCACCGCCTAGCTCGCGTGCGAGCCCCGGCTGATCAGCAAAATCACACCGCAGAACCTCCCACGACCTCCCCGTGCCCTCACCGAGGGAGTTCTTGTTCTCCACACCGAGGTACCCCAGTTTCGGCGGCAGCCACTACACAACCGAGAGAAGGCGCTCCCGTGGACAGCCTTCTCCAGAGCTTTTCACGACCAAACGAGGCCACCGGGGGACGCGCAAGGTCTCCATGCAGCTTCCACCCGAAGCACAGAGCCTGCCTCGGCCTCTCGACGGTGAATTTTGAAGATCCTCTCCGGCCGGTGAAAACCAACCTTCCGGTATGATTCTGTAAAATTTCCGATCAATTGTTGTTTAGACACCATGAGACTTCGCACACACCGGCTAGACATGTAGGCGCACCCGTTCTCTTTTGAAACCTCGCATGAAACACCCTGTGCACGGTGCAATTTCAAGCTTTCCGAAGACGGCTATGGCGGGAAGGTGAGGGTGCACGGTGAACCCTAGGGTAGAGCCGTTCCCGAGCCCATATGCGGCCATGCCAAGCTTGGACAACCTCCACCGGTGCTGTAGAACCTTTCTAGGAAGCTTTTGGCGGGCTAGCTCGACGGGGCGACGTCGCCGGACTTCGTCCGAACCGTTGCACCGTCGCGGGCTAGTTTGGGGGCCCTGCCAGCTCGAGCAAACCCCACCAGCATGTTCCTCGCGGGGAATTAGGGGCTGGCGGCGAGTTTCAGCGGCAGGGGTGGCCGGACGACCGATCCCGGAGCTACTCCGGCGAGCCCGGCAGCGGGATCGCGCGGGAGCCGGAGGTGGAAGAAGACCTCGCCGGGCCCGCCTGTCAGTCGCACTGCAACAGTGGGATGGATACGCTGTGGCGTGGGATAAACTGTGACAGCGCGGGAAACAAGCCTGTGACCCCGTGCGGCACGCTCCCGGCAGCAGACACGTGTCCCTGGTCCCACGGTCAGGTTTAAACATTTCTCGGATTTATTCAAATTCCAGATTTTTCCCCAAACTTTAGAAGAGCATAACATTTGCTAGGAACCTCCAAATTTAGTGATTCAAATTGGGTTAGATTCATATTGACAAACTCTATCCTAATATGCAACCCAATTTGTATGAAAGTCTTTATTTAATTCCGGAAAATTCTTTAACGCTTTTCAGCAAAATAATTTTAGAGGGAGTTTGGTTTATCCAAAAATCCTCAAATTTTTCCAGAATATTCCTTAGGTTGTTATAAGACTCCTGTAAATGTTTCAGCTCATTTGGAGTTGAATTGATCAGGGTAATTCAGATTGTAAGTTCCTGTATTCAAATGAATACAGAAACATTTTCAGAGAATTTCCAAAACTTGTAAATTCAGTTCTGGGAAATTCTTAGCTCCAAAAATCCTAGGACAATTCATGTAGACTCTATGAACTATAATTGAAATTGTGGTTCACTGAGTTTGACATGAACATGGGTGTTACCTCAGAATTAATTCATCTTTGACTAAACACTTAGAGAATTATTCTGAATAAACGACTCCATGAAAAGTGCTAAATTTTGGTCCAGAGGACTTTATTGTGACAAAGAACTCACATGAAAATTCTCAGCTCCATTAGAGCTCTGGATCACCACTGTCATGTGTGATCTCTTAAGGTGATCAACACTTAAGTGGGAAGAGCACTCAACACTTGATCATGGTGTTTAAACCCAACCCAAACCACTAGCACCAGTGTCATTTTAAATCCTTAAACAGAGTTCCAGTTTTAAAACTGTCATTAGATCTTATTAGCAAAAGCTTTTGAATTAAATACATATGCATGATCATATCG
The DNA here is from genome assembly GCA_030760725.1 of Neostapfia colusana. Lineage (NCBI taxonomy): Eukaryota > Viridiplantae > Streptophyta > Magnoliopsida > Poales > Poaceae > Neostapfia > Neostapfia colusana. The sequence goes on from JASWHV010000004.1 coordinate 94,198,491, forward strand.
TGTAGCATATACGTGAAGAAGGTGAGAAGAACTTGAGGTGAAGATCAAGGAGGGAGGAAAACAAGTGATCAAGCTCCAAGTGATCGTCACTAACTGATTGTAACCTTAGTCACCTGCAAAACAGGCAAGCCCCGGTTTGCATTTGAACAATTTTATAAAGCATTTTCATTTGTAGAGATCATAGCTTTGCATCATTGATTGCAGTAAGTCTAGCTGATATTGAAAACCCCACTTGCATGACCAGAAACACCTAAGAGAGAAAGGGTAGAATAGCAACTCCTCTAGGGAATTTGGCTACGCTAATGTTAGTAGGAAAGGTTCGGTAGAAGTCGAGTAGTTGGGATCTACTCGCGAGTTTAGGGCTGGTTTACTCGGAACGGGTCCGAATTAGAAAAGATGAGGAAAGTTGACACATAAGAAATGGGGACCGAGCAGGGAGGTTTAGATGAAGCAGGCTGGAGGCCGTGCGTGCATAGCCCTGCCTGTGTCGGTTAAGGCCCGTCCGTGCTTGGCCCTGTTGGACAAGTTTGAGTTGTGTACCGGGCGCATACTGGCTATATGGGACCCAGGAAACCGATGTACCTTGGGAGATCCATAGTGGAACTTTTCCAACTGCCTTAGGCTTTCGGTTTCAGGGTAGCAGGAGGTACCTCGCTTAAGAACATACCACAGCGGGTATGTACCTTGAGGGAGCTTGCGTACTCGGGGCAGTTGGACTGCGTCCAATGTGGAAGATCTTGGGAAAGGTGGCCGCGTACAACGTCAGTCGATGTTGCTGTCGGCAACTCGGAGTACGGGTGTACGTGTCGTGTAGTGCGGGCGTGTACTGATTCCAATCACCGTCGCTCACGGTTATATGAGCATACTTGCCCACTGCGTCTTGACATAGTAACAACTGGAATTGTTTATCTTTGAACTTGATAAGGCTGTGCTATAACTTGTATTGCAACCATGATTGAATTAGAGATAGGCTCATTAAAGTTTACTTTCACTTTGTGCATGGAGCATCGCAACAAAGCGTTTCTTGTTTGATTGTGGAGTTGCGATGCTTTTCGGCTCAAGGTCTGCACAATGAGGCTTAAAATCTGAAAGTTAAGGATCAACTTTAGGAGAGTCCTTTATGCAAATCTAGCCAACCCAATTGCAATCGTCGTGCATGTAGAGTTTCTTGTTTAGGAGAGACGGGTCAGACTTGCTGAGCCTATGTGCTCACGCTTGCTATTTAAGTGGTTTTGCAGGTTGACATCGATGCTGAAAAGAAGGTTGTCCGGTGAGACTTGGAGACTTCTGAGTCGTTTGACAAAGGGAGAACCCAGCCGCTGCTGTTTTCTTCGTGTTGCTAGCGAGAGGAGTCCGCGGGCTGGACTTCATCTCGAGTGCTCTTAGTTATTCGACACGAGTTGATATAGACTTCTGCTGTAGTTACTTGATGTAAAGTATTTACAAAGAAAAACTTGTAAGCTTCCGCTATTGTTTTATGTAATACATTGTTTCTCATATGTGTGCTGTTGGGTGCCGCACAACACGGCACCACCCAATGTGATTCCCGGGCGAGTGGCCTGTCTCGGTTGACGGGTCCGCCTCAGCTGGTATCAGAGCCGCATTGGTAGTAGCACACGGAATAAGGAAGGTATTACGACAAAAATTTAGGTTACATTGAGGATACGGTACTAGGCCCACATAAGGATTACTATTAGCTTAATATAAAGGTGGCAACCTAACTTATTTGTTATGTCGGAAAATCGTGCATCTCGGGACGATTTATGTCTTGGGGGGTGCACGTAAGCGCTGTCCACCAGTGCGCACAAGCTGAAGGGTGGAGCCCCACGGGTGGCAGGTAACCCTATCCGCTTTAGTATCCTCTACGACTCTTCATGTCGTTTGGGGTACTCGAGCAACGTCTGTCCTAGGCGTGCGTGGTGCAATTTGGGAAACCCCGTCACGTGGTTAGTAATGTGAACACGTAGCTCAAGGCATGTTTGGCTTGAGAACACCTGTGCGAGTGATGACGGACAGGTGTAAGAACTGTATGGATACCGGGTTCGGTGTGTAGCCGGACCTGACGATTGAGTGTGACTTGTGCAGGGTTAACCACGAAATCGTAGTACGAATAGTACACGTTTGCTAGTGACTGTTTTAGTGCCACCTAAGATACGTTTATGCCGGTATAATCCGGTTAGGATTTTCTTTTGGTGAGGTTACGTAGTACCGACATGCTTCTTATGGTGCATCGACGCCGTACTAAACTTAATAACCCCTTTCATTTGAAGAAATGAGTCATGAACTAACTTTCAACTAAAAACGGAAGTTTGTAACAAATATTAGTTACTGAACTCTTATTTTGAGCTAAGATTCAAAGGAGAGGAACATTAGGCTTCAAAGATTTCAAAAATGGAGTGCTCTGGTTTCGGCAGAAATTTTTGCTGGATTCAACAGAGCATAACTCTGAGTAGCTTGACCCAATTAAGGTGTATGATACAGTTCTGGAAAGCTTCTCAATTAATCTACAAATTCTTTGTAGACCTCCAGAGCCAAATCATATGCTAAATGGGTAGAAAGTTCAGAGGATGGTAAACTGTCCAGAACCAGGACAGCAACAAAACCTCTCTGGACCTTTCTGTTTTTAAACCAAAACTTTCTGCAGAAAAACCCTTAAGAAGCCTATGATACACCATTGGATAGGTTATGAAATGTGCAACATTGTTGTAGTTCAAAGTTTGTTCAGGTTCTTATTGTATTTACATATACAACTGTGATAAAATGAGTACTCGTTGGAAAGATACTGAAGTTAACTTTAACTTTGGTATTCAACTCGAGATATGAAGATGCTTTTAACTAGATCAAAATCTGGAGATAGTGCATAAAGGTCTGTCCTGTACAGATAGGCTGAATATCTATGCCTACTAAGGAGTTTTGTAAACATGAATTTTGTTACTGCTTTCATAAAGTTTTGACATAATTATGTTTCCATTAGTCTCACATACTGCTGAGTTCTTGTTTAACTCATCTCAACTACATTTTGCAGTATGGTTCGTACTCGCTCTAGGAGTAGGGCCGGAAGTTCTCGTCGAGGTGGTGATGCTTCTATTCCACCGTCGGAACCACCATCCACGGGATGGATGGATCTTATGACTCGAGTCGTCGAGTCTAACCAAGAGAACGCTAGGCTACTCCAAGAAGCAACACAAGAACACACACGCTTACTCCAAGCTTTGGTACAGCAAGGCATACTCCAAAACACGCAACAAGTCGTTCCACCTCGGAACAATTATCTGGATTTCTTGGCGACTCAACCACCAATTTTTACTGAAGCCACCGAACCTGTGGAAGCAGATCAATGGCTTCGTGTCATGGAGTCCAAATTTGGAGTATTCAAGTGTGATGACTACTAGAAAACTAAGTTTGCCGCTCAACAACTCCATGGAGCCGTCGGAAACTGGTGGGTGGATCATATTGCCACCATTCCGGAGGGCCATCAAGTGACATGGAGAGAGTTTTGTGAAGCCTTTCGTACACATTACATACCACTAGGTATTGTCAAGGCAAAGCGGGAGGAATTTTTGGGCTTGAAGCAAGGGGACATGAGTGTCCTCGAGTATGTCAGAAGATTTAATCTTTTGGCCCAATATGCTCCCGAATATGTGGCGAAAGAAGAAGCACGGTGTGACCTATTCTTCCATGGCCTGAGTGCCATATTACGGGAAAAGCTGGCCGTATACAATAACGACAGTTACACTGACATGGTCGATGCGGCTTTCATTCAAGAGAAGCCGACACTTGAGTGGCAAGCGGAGAAGAGAAAGATGAGTGAGATCAAGCAGGCCAGCACAAGTTATGTGCCTCAGAAGTACCGTTTGGTGTATCAAACGCCATCCGGTGAAAGATGGAGGCCACCTGTACGATCAACTCCTCAGATATTGATTACTGGTCAAGTTCTACAACTTGCACCACCTCCACTGCCGCAGCATCAGACGGTGGTTTGTGCTCCATCGCTGCAGCCATATGTACTTAGCAGTCCACTGCAAGTCAACGAAGAACCGGAGAGGCATCCGTGTCTTACTTGTGGGCGTACGGGCCATTATGCTAGGCAATGTTCGGAGGGAATTCGAGGCTACGGGTCATCAAATTTACAACAATACAATCCGTACCTTAATCTGCAGATAGGAGGGCAGATAAGGGGCAATATTCACTATACTGTGATTGATGATGTTCCGGAAGGAGAAGCCGCTTAAGCAGGGATGTTTTCTCTGAATCAGCTACCGGTTTTAGTTCTCTTTGATTATGGTGCCACACACAACTTCATTAGTCAATCTTTTGTGGCTCAACATCATCTCCAAACAGTTTATACAAAGAGGCAATACCTCATATCTTCGCCCGGGGGCAGCAGTACAGCAAGCGAGGTTGTCTCCCGAGCACCTCTTTGTTTGGGGGGTAAAGTATACCCTACGACTCTCATTATCCTTGAGGGTCTGAAGATCAACATCATTTTGGGGATGTCGTGGTTGAATTACCACAGAGCGGTTCTTAACATCAGCTCCAGGACCGTTAAACTCAACTCCCCACAACACGGTCTTCATATATTAATTCTGGGCGCCAAACGGCAACAGATTGCAACAGTGAACCACAGGGAAGCTGTTAAGATAGAGGACATTCCGGTGGTACGTGAGTATCCGGATGTGTTTCCTGAAGATTTACCGGGCATGCCGCCTGAACGAGACGTTGAGTTCAAGATTGAACTTATATCAGGAACAACACCGATATCACGAAGGCCGTACAAGATGGCACCCAATGAACTAGCAGAATTGAAGACACAGCTGAATGACCTAATGAGCAAGGGCTTTATACGACCGAGTTCGTCACCTTGGGGTTGTTCAGCGTTGTTTGTCAAAAAGAAGGACGAAACACTACGGCTTTGTGTTGATTATCGTCCTTTGAACGCCGTTACCATCAAGAACAAGTATCCACTACCTCGCATTGATATGCTCTTCGATCAATTAGTGGGTGCGAAAGTATTTTCGAAGATGGATTTTCGGTCCGGATATCACCAGATTAAAATCCGGGCAGAAGATATTCCGAAGACGGCATTCTCAACGAGATACGGGTTGTATGAGTATCTCGTTATGTCTTTTGGTTTGACCAACGCCCCGGCACACTTTATGTACCTGATGAATTCAGTGTTCATGCCGGAGTTGGATAAATTCGTCGTTGTCTTCATCGACGATATCTTGGTGTACTCCAAGTCAGAGGAGGAACATGCTGAACATCTGCATATTGTGCTACAAAGATTGCGAGATCATCAGCTCTATGCAAAATTCAGCAAGTGTGAATTCTGGATTAATCAAGTACCTTTTCTCGGACACATCATTTCAGCGGAGGGCATCGCTGTAGATCCGAGTAAGATTATCCAAGTACAGAAATGGGAGTCACCAAAGTCAGTACATGAAATCCGAAGCTTCCTCGGTTTAGCGGGTTACTACCGGAGGTTTATTCCGAGTTTTTCCAAGATTGCTAAACCGATGACGAATTATTAAAGAAGAATACCAGATTTGTGTGAGGTGCTGCGTGTGAACAAGCTTTCAAGACCTTAGTGAAGCATCTCACAACAGCCCCAGTTCTTGCTCAGCCGGATACAACGAAGCCATTCGACGTTTATTGCGATGCATCTGGCATCGGTCTTGGCTGCGTGCTGATGCAAGAAAGACGAGTGGTCGCTTATGGATCTCATCAACTCAGAACTCACGAGCAGCATTATCCAACTCATGATCTTGGGTTAGCTGCCATGGTACTTGCTTTGAAGATGTGGAGGCATTACTTGCTCGGAAATCTTGTACACCTCTACACCGACCACAAGAGCTTGAAGTACATCTTCACTCAGAAAGAATTGAACATGAGGCAACGAAGATGGCTAGAGCTCATTAAAGATTATGAACTTGAGATTCATTATCATCCAGGAAAGGCGAATGTGGTCGCCGATGCGCTCAGTCGTAAGGCGCATATCCATCACCTAAGTATCGCTGAAATGGATGATGACGAACCAAGCCTCCGTGTCATCCCGTATGGAGATCTCTATAATCTCGCTCTCATTCCTACCATCCGAGAGGAGATAATTGAGGCTCAACGAAAAGACAAGGGTATGTCTCACATACGGCGAAGATTAGGTAACGGAGAAATGAAGTGCTTCCGGAAGGACGATGAAGGTACCTTGTGGTTCAACGACCGGATTGTAGTACCCCGGGATATGGGACTACGGAAGAAAATTTTGGACGAAGCTCATTTGTCCAAGTTTTCCATTCATCCGGGGAGTAATAAAATGTACCAAGACCTCTGGAAGAAGTTTTGGTGGACGTGTATGAAACGTGAAGTTGCAAAGTACGTTTCAGAGGTGATACGTGTCGAAGAGTCAAGGCCGACCATATGAAGAAGTCAGGCCTGTTGCTGCCACTGCAAATACTGGCATGGAAGTGGGAAGACTTGAGTATGGATTTCATCGTCGGGCTGCCGATGACCTCCCACAACCATGATTCGATTTGGGTAATTGTGGACCGGTTAACCAAATCAGCACATTTCGTCCCTGTGCATACTAGGTACAACGCAAAGCAGTATGCCGAGCTGTACATAGCACGGATCTTGTGCTTACATGGAGTTCCCCGCACCATTGTGTCAGATAGAGGATCGCTGTTTGTAGCCCGTTTCTGGGAACAGCTACACGCATCCTTGGGGATGAAGTTGATTAGAAGCTCTGCGTATCACCCTCAAACCGATGGGCAAACAGAGAGGGTGAATCAAATACTGGAAGATATGCTAAGAGTGTGTGCCATCCACCACGGTAAGAGCTGGGATGATCACTTACCGCTGGCGGAGTTCTTGTACAACAACAGATATCAGACGAGCATTAAGATGGCACCGTATGAAGCTCTATACGGCCGGAAGTGCCGTACACCATTGAATTGGTGCGAATCCGGCGAACGAGTAACGTTCGGGGTTGATCTTGTCAATGAAGCCAAAGAGAAAGTTCGGATAATACAAGAGAACCTCAAAGCTGCCCAATCTCGTCAAAAGAGCTACGCGGGCCAGAGACGTCGACCGCTGCATTTCGAAGTCGGAGAGCACGTGTATCTTCGTGTGACTCCGATGAAGGGAATTCATCGGTTCGGTGTCAAGGGGAAACTTGCTCCCCGATTCATCGGTCCATTTACTATCACGGAGAAGTGCGGAACTGTAGCCTACCGGCTAGAACTACCGGCAAGACTTGCCGGTATTCACGACATATTTCACGTGTCCCAGCTGCGGAAATGTCTTAAGTTTACCGCTGCCATCCGCACTGAAGACATTGACGAATTGAAGCCGGATATCACCTATGTCGAGCAACCTGTACAGATTATCGATGAAAAGACCCGGACCACCAGGAACCGGACTTTGAGATTTTACAAAGTCCTGTGGAGTAATCATACCCCGGAAGAGGCGACGTGGGAAACCGAAGATTTCATCCACAAGAACTATCTGGAACTTTTGTCATAAACCTTGTAATTATCTCCCACCTCGTTCTTCTTTTGAATCTCGGGACGAGATTCCTTTTAAGGGGGGAAGGAATGTAAAGGTCCCAAAAATTATGAATACAAAGAAACACTTATTTGCAAAATTTGGTTTCATATGTATGAAATTTGGGACTTGTTAAAACTTTTCCACATGTTATAACACACATGAGGGTTTTTCTTCACACAAGTCAAATGTTTATTTGAGAACTTGGAACCTTAGAGGGGTCTAAAACAAGGATGGGAAGTTCCCATATGTGTGAGAAAACAAAAATCAGATTTGGAATAATATGTTCAAAATAAAAATTCAAATGAGAGCAACACTAGGAATTTCCAAACTGTTGTGCTACAAATCTCATTTGCAACAGCCAAATTAAAAATCAGGCTTCATATTTGAATTCCTTGATTCCAAATTAGGGGGTGTGCAAAGTTTCATGATTTATGGAAATGATTTGAAACCCATTTGCCAAAATGGACTTTAAATGACAAAGAATTCAAACACTCATTTGAATTTGGATGAAACTTGCCCAATTATCCAAATGCATACCAGATTTGAATTCCCACAATTGAATTCACCCAATATTCAAACTTGAGAGATATTTGGAGGGGGATAAGGAGGGACTGATCAGGGGGTCCCACATGTCATTGAGTGAACTGAAAATTGCAAAAGATCTCACAGTGTTGGGTCTCTGTTTGCTTTCTTGAGTCGGCACCCGACACCGACGGGCGCAGCACCGGGCGACACCGCGTTCAGCCGACGCCTGCACCTCCTGCTGGATTTCGTCGCGCTGGAGAGCCGCCCGACCATCTTATACCTTCTCCCGTGCCTCCTTTTGCCTCAACACCGAAGCCTCCACGCTGTTCTTCCCTTCCTCACGCGAGAGACCAACCGAGAACAGCCGCTGAACTCTCGGTCGATCGCCCACCGCCTAGCTCGCGTGCGAGCCCTGGATGATCAGCAAAATCACACTGCAGAACCTCCCACGACCTCCTCGTTCCCTCACCGAGGGAGTTCTTGCTCTCCAACCGAGGTACCCCAGTTTCGGCGGCAGCCGTTACACAACCGAGAGAAGGCGCTCCCGTGGACAGCCTTCTCCAGAACTTTTCACGACCAAACAAGGCCACCGGGGGACGCGCAAGGTCTCCGTGCAGCATCCACCCGAAGCACAGAGCCTGCCTCGGCCACTCGACGGCGAATTTTGAAGATCCTCTCCGGCCGGTGAAAACCAACCTTCCGGTATGATTCTGTAAAATTCCCGATGAATTGTTGTTTAGACACCAAGAGACTTCGCACACACCGGCTAGACATGTAGGCGCACCAGTTCTCTTTTGAAACCTCGCATGAAACACCCTGTGCACGGTGCAATTTCAAGCTTTCCGAAGGCGGCTATGGCGGGAAGGTGCGGGTGCACGGTGAACCCTAGGGTAGAGCAGTTCCCGAGCCCATATTCGGCCATGCCAAGCTTGGCCAACCTCCACCGGTGCTGTAGAACCTTTCTAGGAAGCTTTTGGTGGGCTAGCTCAATGTGGCAACGTCGCCGGACTTCGTCCGAACCGTTGCACTGTCGCGGGCTAGTTTGGGGGCCCTGCCAGCTCGAGCAAACCCCACCAGCATGTTCCTCGCGGGGAATTAGGGGCTGGCGGCGAGTTTCAGCGGCAGGGGTGGCCGGACGACCGATCCCGGAGCTACTCCGGCGAGCCCGGCGGCGGGATCGCGCGGGAGCGGGAGGTGGAAGAAGACCTTGCCGGGCCCGCCTGTCAGTCGCACGGCAACAGTGGGCTGGATACGCTGTGGCGTGAGATAAACTGTGACAGCACGGGAAACGACCCTGTGACCCTGTGCGGCACGCTCCCGGCAGCAGACACGTGTCCCTGGTCCCACGGTCAGGTTTAAACATTTCTCGGATTTATTCAGATTCCAGATTTTTTCCCAAACTTTAGAAGAGCATAACTTTTGCTAGGAACCTCCAAATTTAGTGATTCAAATTGGGTTAGATTCAGATTGACAAACTCTATCCAAATATGAAACCCAATTTGTATGAAAGTCTTTATTTAGTTATGGAAAATTCTTTAACAATTTTCAGCAAAAGAATTTTAGAGGGAGTTTGGTTTATCCAAAAATCCTCAAATTTTGCCAGAATATTCTTTTGGGTGTTATTAGACTCCTGTAAAAGTTTCAACTCATTTGGAGTTGAATTGATCAGGGTAATTCAGATTGTAAGTTCCTGTATTCAAATGAATACAGAAACATTTTCAGAGAATTTCCAAAACTTGTAAATTCAGTTCTGGGAAATTCTTAGCTCCAAAAATCCTAGGACAATTCATGTAGACTCTATGAACTATAATTGAAATTGTGGTTGACTGAGTTTGACATGAACATGGGTGTTACCTCAGAATTAATTCATCTTTGACTAAACCCTTAGAGAATTATTCTGAATAAACCACTCCATGAAAAGTGCTAAATTTTGGTCCAGAGGACTTTATTGTGACAAAGAACTCACATGAAAATTCTCAGCTCCATTAGAGCTCTGGATCACCACTGTCATGTGTGATCTCTTAAGGTGATCAACACTTTAGTGGGAAAAGCACTCAACACTTGATCATGGTGTTTAAACCCAACCCAAACCACTAGCACCAGTGTCATTTTAAATACTTAAACAGAGTTCCAGTTTTAAAACTGTCATTAGATCTTATTAGCAAAAGCTTTTCAATTAAATACATATGCATGATCATATCGTGTAGCATATACGTGAAGAAGGTGAGAAGAACTCGAGGTGAAGATCAAGGAGGGAGGAAAACAAGTGATCAAGCTCCAAGTGATCGTCACTAACTGATTGTAACCTTAGTCACCTGCAAAACAGGCAAGCCCCGGTTTGCATTTGAACAATTTTATAAAGCATTTTCATTTGTAGAGATCATAGCTTTGCATCATTGATTGCAGTAAGTCTAGCTGATATTGAAAACCTCACTTGCATGACCAGAAACACCTAAGAGAGAAAGGGTAGAATAGCAACTCCTCCAGGGAATTAGGCTACGCTAATTTTAATAGGAAAGGTTCGGTAGAAGTCGAGTAGTTGGAATCTACTCGCGAGTTTAGGGCTGGTTTACTCGGAATGGGTCCGAATTAGAAAAGATGAGGAAAGTTCACACATAAGAAATGGGGACCGGGCAGGGAGGTTTAGATGCAGCAGGTTGCAGGCCGTGCGTGCATAGCCCTGCCTGTGTCGGTTAAGGCCCGTCCGTGCTTGGCCCTGTTGGACAAGTTTGAGTTGTGTACCGGGCGCATACTGGCTATATGGGACCTAGGAAACCGATGTACCTTGGGAGATCCATAGTGGAACTTTTCCAACTGCCTTAGGCTTTCGGCGTCAGGGTAGCAGGAGGTACCTCGCTCAAGAACATACCACAGCGGGTATGTACCTTGAGGGAGCTTGCGTACTCGGGGCAGTTGGACTACATCCAATGTGGAAGATCTTGGGAAAGGTGGCCGCGTACAACGTCAGTCGAGGTTGCTGCCGGCAACTCGGAGTACGGGTGCGTGTCGGGTAGTCCGGGCGTGTACTGATTCGAATCACCGTCGCTCGCGGTTATATGAGCATACTTGCCCACTGCGTCTTGACGTAGTAACAACTGGAATTGTTTATCTTTGAACTTTATAAGGCTGTGCTATAACTTGTATTGCAACCATGATTGAATTAGAGATAGGCTCATTAAAGTTTACTTTCACTTTGTGCATGGAGCATCGCAACAAAGCGTTTCTTTTTTTATTGTGGAGTTGCGATGCTTTTCGGCTCAAGGTCTGCACAATGAGGCTTAAAATCTGAAAGTTAAGGATCAACTTTAGGCGAGTCCTTTATGCAAATCTAGCCAACCTAATTACAATCGTCGTGCATGTAGAGTTTCTTGTTTAGGAGAGACGGGTCAGACTTGCTGAGCCTATGTGCTCACGCTTGCTATTTAAGTGGTTTTGCAGGTTGACATCGATGCTGAAAAGAAGGTTGTCCGGTGAGACTCGGAGACTTCCGAGTTGTTTGACACAGGGAGAACCCAGCCGCTGCTGTTTTCTTCGTGTTGCTAGCGAGAGGAGTCCACGGGCTGGACTTCATCTCGAGTGCTCTTAGTTATTCGACGCGAGTTGATATAGACTTCTGCTGTAGTTACTTGATGTGAAGTATTTACAAAGAAAAACTTGTAAGCTTCCGCTATTGTTTTATGTAATACATTGTTCCTCATATGTGTGCTGTTGGGTGCCGCACAACACGGCACCACCCAATGTGATTCCCGGGCGAGTGGCCTGTCTCGGTTGACGGGTCCGCCTCAGCTTTTCCCTTCGTTAGCAACTCCGTCATAGGCTTTGCTATCTTAGAGAAGTCCTTGATGAAGCGTTGGTAGTATCCAGCCATCCCAAGAAAACTCCGAATATCCCTAACGTTTTGCGGTTGGTTCCACTTCAGAACGTCTCCCACTTTTCCAGGATCAACCGATACTCCTTCCTCGGAGATAATGTAGCCTAGCAACGATATCTCCTTTAGCCAAAATTGACACTTGTTAAGCTTGGCATACAATTGATGCTCACGCATTTTCTGCAAGGTCAATTTCAAATGTTCCTCATGCTCCTCCTCACTTTTTGAATATACCATAATGTCGTCGATGAAAACCATGACGAACTTATCCAAGTACTCCATGAAAACCTTGTTCATGAGGTACATGAAGTATGCGGGTGCATTTTTTAACCCAAAAGACATGATGGTATAATAATATGAACCATACCGTGTTCGAAAGGCAGTCTTGGGTATATCGGAGGGCTTAATCTTCAGCTGGAAATATCCCGACCAAAGATCAATCTTGGAGAACACTCGGGCTCGTTTCATTTGTTCGAATAGGTCTTCTATACGGGGCAGAGGGTATTTGTTCTTGATTGTCACCTCATTAAGAGACCTATAGTCCACGCACATCCTTTGGGTCCATCCTTCTTGTCTACGAAGAGCACAGGGGCTCCCCATGGTGACGAGCTTGGACGTATAAAACCCTTCTCCAACTGCTCCTGAATTTGCTTCTTGAGTTCCACTAGTTCATTGACGGGCATCCATAGGGCCTCTTTGCTATGGGTGCAGTTTCGGGTACCAAATCAATAGCAAACTCAATGTCCCGGTCAGGTGGCATACCTGGAAGTTCCTCTGGAAACACGTTCGAGAATTCCTGAACCACTGGAATGCTGTCCAATGTTGCTCCTTTGACGTGGTTCAAAATTGCCCTTTCGGTTGTTTGTGGGGCTGACTCAAACTCGACACGGATACCGTGCTCGTTTGTCAACTGCACGCTCCTTTCAGCACATTGGATTACTCCGTTGTGCTTGCTTAACCAATCCATCCCGAGTATTATGTCAAGCCCTTGGGAATCCAAGACAATGAGGTCGGCAAGGAAGTCTACCCCCCCTTATTTTAAGGCTTACTTTCGGACATACTATATTAGTCCTCATCTCTCCACCGGGAGAATTAACTAACATAGCACATTTTAAGTGTGATATGGGTAGATTATGCTTGGCAACATACTTGGATGATATGAAAGAATGTGATGCTCCAGAATCAAATAAGATGGTGGCTGGGTTGGAATTGGCAAAGAACATACCAAGTACGACGTCCTCAGCCTATTGTGCTTCCTCAACAGAGACATAGTTCACATTGCCGCGAGCATAGTTCTGCTGTCCATGGTTTCCTTGATTGTCCCCTCCGTTTGGTCGCGGGTTCTGCTTGGGCACATTGCCTTGCTGTCCAGGGCCTCTCCTCGGGCACTGGCTCGCGAAATGTCATGTTTCTCCGCATGCAAAGCATGCCCTGTTGCCTATGGCAGCAGGTACGTTGGGGCGGGGTTTTGAACAGGAGCGCCCATGTTGGGTCGGGGCACAGGAGGCAAGGGCACACGAGGTGCTGGTGCAACGGGTCGTTGCTGTGGTGGCGGACTAGGGTGGTATGCAGGAGCGGTCGATCCATACTGCGGTGCGGCCGGGGGCATGTACCAAGGTCGTACGTTGCTCCCTTGGGGCTGGTAGGGCATCTTCCTCTTGCACTCTCGCTCGATCTCCCGGATCTTGCTTTCAACCACTATAGCCTTGTCAACCAGCTTTTGGAAGCTCGCGTAGTCATTGTTGAGGAGCTGAACCTGAATCTCATTGTTCAATCCTCTCATGAACAGGTATTGCTTCCTCTGATCTGAGTTGACATCTTCGGGGGCATACCGGGACAGTTGTGTGAACTTGTTGAGATACTCATTCACGCTTCTCTGTCCTTGGCGGAGACCTTCAAACTCCTGTCTCTTGAGCATCATTACACCAACATGGATGTAATGAGAGCGGAAACTCTCCTTGAACTCAGTCCAAGTGATCGTCTCCGGGTCGACATGAGCGTTGCATAGGGCATCCCACCAGTCAGCGGCAGCTCCCATGAGTTGGTGCGACGCAAAGAGAACCTTCTCTCGGTCATTTCACTGCACTATGGCAAGCTTCTTCTCCATGGATTTCAACCAGTCGTCGGCCTCCATGGGATCGTTATCTAGAGCAAAGGTGGGTGGTCGAGTCCTCATGAACTCACCCAGTCTGTTATGATCCGGCGGTGGTGGTGGCGGTGGTGCCGGAACGGGGTTGTTGTTGTTGGCCTGTAACTGACCCAAAGTTTGGATCATGGTTTGCATATGTTGATTCTGCATGGCCATCAACCGTTCTAGGTTGTTCTCACCAGCTCCGGGGTTAACAGGAACTTCATCGTGGCCATCCTCTTGGTTGTCGCAGACGTTCCTTTGGCCGTCGTTTCCTCTCACCATCTGTGAGAGAGAACGAAATAGAATAGAGGTTTAGAAGGTTAGGTAGATCCCCTCAACTATATGCATCAAGATGGGTTGGACTATATATATTAGCCCATATGAGGATGTGAACAAGTGCCGAGGCATCTCACACCTTTTCCTACTTATGTGTGGATATGGACAATGCTTTGAGACGTCCCATAACTCACACATAATCACAAATAATCATCACAAGGGCTCACACAACTCCTAGTCAAGGCTTGTTCAATGGGGGTCCTATATGGCTTAGGGTGTTGCCAATCTGTGATCCAACTATGGCCTAGGCTTGCGTCCTATGGTCAGCGTGGCTAAGCTACCAATCTGTGTCGGATACTAATCTGTGATCTATCTAAGCGCGTAACCTACTGTCAACCTGTGCCTCTGATACCAATCTGTGACGCCCTCAATTTTGTGGAAAAACCACGGAACCGAGAACTGATGCATATGTGTGCCTAGGATGTTCATCACACATACACATATGTTCCACAAACTGAATGCAGAATATATATAACCACGAACAACAGAGTTTATTACAATGTCTCATGAGTCCTGGACTCATGCTCACAGCGGAAGTCTTAATCTAACAGCGAAAGTCTTATTTCTATGCAGCGGAAGTCTTCTAACTAGTGCGGAAGCAATCTAAGCAGTAGCGGCTCCATCTCTACTCCATCCCCACATGCAAGGTTGGGAACAGATTACACGCCTAATGCTCCACTTGGTCTTCATAGTAATCTTCTCCTGTTGCTGATGATGAAATAATAATGCAAGTATGAGTACAATGGTCTACTCAGAAAGTGCGGGAAAATATGATATGTAGCTCATAACAAGGTAGGTATAAAAAGGCTCATTGCAGAAAGAAAAGTTATTTATCAAAAACCACGATAAAACAGCAACTTATCTTTAAGTGGATGTAATCCCAACATGTATTAAAATACCAATCATACCTCCGTTATGTTTATTACCTTCCATGTCCCATCCAGACATCAATCAACCTTATGTTTGCTCACGAATACCTCCTCGTATTCGCTACCATCTCACGAATACCATCTCGTATTCGCTACCATTTCACCTCATAAACAACTTCGTCTCACACCGTCCAACCTCGTTGCCATGACTCAACAGTCATGCAACCCATCTCATCACCCGGACTCAACAGTCCCATAAACCAAAAACCAAACCTTCCAAAACCATAACCAATAACCATATCCAATGACCATCCCAACTAATCATGGAAGTTGGCCAGGCGCTCGTGACCGTAAGCTCGGCTATCATGATAGTTTTAAGACTCTGCAGAGTTTGCACCTCTTTACCCACAAGTTTGTGATTTCGTCACCCGTTGGCGACTGCAGAACCTCCATTATACCAGTACACAACCATCGGTGTATGGCCTAGAGATCACAAAATAGCCTTTACAAAGGGGTTACTAGACGTATGGACTCACTAAGGTTTCACCGGCAGGCTAGAATATCCAATTCTCCCACCCATGGGCCCCCTCTTGTGCCATGCAGTTCCCAGGGCAGTCCTCGTTCGACTCCCATTCCCCGCGCCTTCCACAGTCCATAACAATCTAGCAACTTACCTAATTAGTCAGCTAAGCCGCACCCATACTTGGCCTTGCGGTGGCACTGTTATCCTGGCATGTGCTCGCATGAACCGGTCCTTAGATCTACGGCAAGTAAACCACCATCCCATGCTACCTCATTCACAAACCCAGTCTTGCCTAGATCTCCCTCCGATCCATGTTCATTAACAACATCAGTTTCTCATTATCGTTACGAGTGCAGTTAGCTAGACACATCTATCTCGCTTCCCAATCCCATGGACTCAGCGAAGCATAAAAGCAAAACCCATACCCGACTCATAAACTTCCCTGGCGACAAGGGTGGTTTAACCAAAGCTAGTAAACTCCTATAAAATGGTTTCCCATCATGTTTGACTCAGCACACACACACACCTTTTCGTGAAACAAAACAGTTTCCAAAAACATAGGATCAATATGGTCAAGGGGCACTTGCCTTGTTCTGGTTGTTCCGGTTGCTCAAAATCTTGTTGTTGCAGTCCGTCCTAAACGGCTCCCTGAGCTTGTCCTTCTATATATGATCACGCACATACAAGATTTACAACAATCAATATTATGCACAAACTTTAACTAGATGCGATGATGCTTATGCATGTTAATCCTATGATGCGGTTTAGTTTGTACGTGTTCTTGCATGGCTTGCATGGATTTTATGATGAGCAGAGGTGTTCGGATCAAATGTGGACGTGGCGATGATCTTGTCTTTAGATCAACCCGATCAACAAGTGATCTGTCCATGAGAAAGCTTCTGTTCGAAAGGAATCGAAGAACAGATGCAAAGAAAACATGATGATGTCGTAAGGTGATATTGGAGACCTACCTTACGTTCTTATGGGTCTCGGGGTCCTTCTCTTAGCAAGACAGAACGTTGGGACTCTATTCCGGCGATCTTCATCGACTGAACTCCGGCGATGGGTTTACTTCGGCGAGTTGGGGGCTAGGGCTCTAAGTCATCGGCTCAGGAGGTGGAAAAGAAGTTTGTGGTTTCGGCCAAGGGTTCTGGGTTCTATTTATAATCGGGAGAAGAAGAGTCCTAATCTGATTGGATTTCGAATAAGAGTCCTATTCAAATTGTCGTTGAATCTTAACAACTTATCTTTTGTTGATTTGGTGCAGTAACTTTGTGGAATTCATGTCGGTTTCCTCTCCGTACCGGTATTTCCACGCGTACAGAATCCAAAACCGCTCTAGAACTCGTTACCTCCGCGGTGATGAGCTCTGGAAGCTCCACGTGTCCACCGGGGCCTGGTCTCCCCCTTTCTGCAGAGACGAGCTCTGGTTGTGCCGCGTGTCAAGCGAGCGAGACCTCCTTCTCCTTCGGAGGTGAGCTCCGCGTGCACCATGTATCCTGGCGGTCAGAACCTCCTCTCGATTCGGAGGTGGCTCCGAGCACACCACGTGTCAGTGCCGGACCTTCCCTCTCTCCGGAGGTGGCTCCAAGATCGACACGTATCCCGCGCGACTGATCCTCTGATTTCCGCAAGGACTACCTCCGAAGGTGACACGTGTCCTGCGGGACTGCCTTCGCTTCTCCGCGGAGGCTAGCTCCGGGGGCAACACGTGTCCCACGGGGTCGGACCTCTCCTCCTCTGCGGGGATGAGCTCCGAACATGCCACGTAGCCAGCGGGCCGCGGGAGTTGTCTTCGGCGCTCTCTGTGAACTGAATTCGGCTCTTTTTGGCTATCCTTTTGATATTTTCTCTGTTCCCACTTCTTTTAAAATGTTTTCTCTACATGAACATGAATACATGCAGAAACCAAAAAATGAGGCTGTCACACCTCGACGGAGTGCGCCGCAGCCGAACACGCAGCGCGCGAGAGGAGGAAGAAGGCGGGTGGTGGGGCCCGCCCGCAGTGTTTAAACATTTTTGGGATTTTCCAGTTTAGTTCAAACTTCAAATGTATATAACTTTTGCTAGAAGCACCAAATTTATTGAACTAAATTTTGCTGAATTCAGCTTTTTGAGTACTTTACAGCAACACAGTTTTAACTCATGAAACTTAATAGTTTTCCAGAATTAATTCCCTAAAGTTTAAAATGTTGGGAATTTTATCTGGAGAATTACTTGGTGAAAAATTCTGAAATTTTGCTGGGAGGTTTATATGAAAATCCTGGAGTCACACTAAAAATTTCATATCCATCCAAATTCATTTAGTCCCCCTAATGGGGTGATTAAGTGAACTGCCCTGAGAAAATAGAAAAATATATAGAAACATTTTTCAGATGTTCTCAAATCTTGTGTAGGGCGTAACTTTATTTAGAATTCTTCAAATGACATGAAACCAATTCCATTAGAATCATCTTAAACTCTAGTCTCCAGAAAGTAATGGTTAGAGCCCTGAAAATCCCTGGAAATCCTTAGAAGCCCTACTAATGACTTAATAGGCTTTTATTTGTACAGAGCTCAAATGAACTTTGTTTCAAATGAAACTTGGTCAAGATGCTGGTTAGGACCCTACCAAGCCACCATAAAAAATTCAGAGCCAAAGGGGAGGGCTAGCTAGAGTTATGGTCTTTACATATTCAGTTTAAAACATTGTATTTAAATTGACATATAGTATGTCGCTTACGTGTAGTCGCTGAAGGCGAGGAAACTCCGGAAGTGCTGGACTTTCTTATTCCGTACGAAGCCCTAGCCACTGACCAGCAGCAACAAGGCAAGCCCCGGTTTGGATTAACAATTTTACAAAGTTTTGCTTTATGAATACCTAGCATGAAGTATGTGTGTGTGCATTAGGTGTAGGATGGATGAAACCCTAAGTGTATAACCATATTTTCCTATAAGAGTGAGGGTAATGTCTAAGTCCTCGAATATACAGGCTATGCTTAATGTTCTTAGAACTTCAGTACAAGTCGAGTAGTTGGAATCTACTCGCGAGTTTAGGCTTTGGGACACACGGGATTGATTCGAGTGATGTGAGATCACTTTAGAAAGAAAATGAGACTAGGCAGGGGCTAGGGCGCAACAAGAGGAAGTCTTATGGGCGCAGCCCTATCCGTGTCGATCGAGGACCGATCCGTGTGCGGCCCACGCTGATCAAGTTTGAACGTACCGAAGGCATATCGGATATATGGGCCCTGGTAAACCGATGTAACCTAAACCTCCGGGCGTCGAGGCATAACGCAGCGATTTATAGGTGTAGGTTGAGGGCAGCAAAGTGGAAATCTGCCAACGGGCATAGAGAGATGCTCCGTGTAGAGAACCTCCTGTCCGTTTGGGTGCGACCCATTCAATGTTTGGGCTGTTGGGTGAAAGGTTGTCCCGTACGACATCGAGTGAGTGTGCTGTGCAGCTCCATGGGTGGGCGTACGTGACGTGCTCTTCGGGTATCCCTGCAGGTGTATATCGAGTCGATTCACCATCCCTCGCGTTGATGAGTACCACTTGGTCACTGAGTCGTGATGTAGGTTGATATATGAAATGGTATGATTCAATATTGCTGATATGATTAAATTGTATTGCTACATGCGTGCCAGCAAATATTGCTCACTAAATTTCAGGTTTCATGAACTGTTAACTTGTGGCTAAAATATGAATTAAGGATGAACTTGTAGGCGGGTCTTTCACTGCAACATGCCATCCTATATTGGTTATAACCTGCTTGTAGGGTTTCATGTGTAGGTGACTCGGTTAAGTCTTGTTGAGCCATCGTGCTCACGGTTGCTGCTATAAGTGTTTTTCAGGTGAGGAGTATCCCACGGACTCGGGGTACGAGTCCACCTGCGAGGGCTACCCTCCGTCGGGGACCACGGCTGAGTGGGAGCCGTACACGCCACACTGAGCTGAGGAGTGCAGCTAGTGTGGGTTGCCCTAGGGCTGGGCATCCAACTTTTGCTAGATAGATGGGCAGGAGTGGTATAAACTTAGCTTCCGCTGTTGTAATTTCCATACTTAGTTTGTAACTGAAGTCTTGTACTACTTTGTACAAATTAGGTGGTTTTCTATGTAATACAATGTTGTTCTTATGATGTGTGCTGTTGGGTGTCGCATCGTGCAGCACCACCCTCTGCAATCCTAGACGAGCGGATTCCAGTCCGCCACATGCACCTAAAAACGGCAAAGTGCCGCTGCTCCGGTGTTGAACACCGGAGAACACGAGCTCGGTCACCGTGGAACAGCCCGAACCGAAGAAGATCAAGCTCAAGCGCGCCACTCCATCGGTGCAACCACGACCGGAGCTGCTCACGTCCGAATCTCAGCCCTGGCCATGGATCACAGAGAGAGATTTTGAAGATTTTCTCCCGGGCGGCACAAACCGACCCCGAGGTGAAGAATTGCAAAATTCATCGTCAATTCGTGTTGTGAGTGATTCAAACATTGAATAGAGGCTCCTGACTACCTAGCGCACATACTGCCTCGATTTTAGTCCGGGAATGAAGTGTAGAGTAATAAATCTGAGTTCTTTTTGAGGGAGTACCGCCGGACCACGTCGGGCGCATGGTGCCGATGGGTTTGGAGCGCTCCCCAGTCCGTTTAACCTCCATGTCTAGCTTCTACACGTTTCCCTGGTGCTCTAGAGCCCGAGAGCCGATCATTGGTGAAGAAATGAGCCGCCGCAACCTCGCCGGAACCCTAGCAAGAGCTGTGACCGGTGCGCGCTACTTTCTGGCGAGTTTCGGCCGTTGACGACCCCTCCAAAGTGTTCAGCGTGCTTGAAAATGGGGGGGGGGGCGGTGAGATTTGGCTCGGGAGGCGGCCAGAAAGTGGATTCAGGTGACCCTCGCCGGAGGGCACCAACATCTCTCTGTTTGGCGCGAGGTCGAAGATGAAGGATGACAGGTGGGGCCCATGGGCAGGTTTTAATCATTTCCAGGATTTTCCAAATCCAGTTCAAACTTTAAAGAGCCATAACTTTGTGTAGGAGTGTCCAAAAATTGTCAAACAAATTCTGTTGGATTTCCCTCAGAGTGTACTATCCATGGGAGCATCCCAATATTTTATTAAAATCCCTGTATCTGGCTTATTAATTCATATAAGGAAAATATTTTAGGATTTATTCCAGGAGTTCTGTATATTGGAACATTCCCAAATTTGGGCAGGACATCCTTCCAAATATACTTGAACTCCAGTAGCAATTTCAGAGGCATTGGACCTTATTTGCTTGGCCAAATGTGGTGTTAATTCTTTATGTCTCTGAAAAATGGAAAATAGAATAGAGCTCATTTTCAGTTTTTTCCCAATTCTTGTAAAAATCGTATCTTTGTGTAGGAACCTACAAATTGAGTGATTCAAATTGGGTTAGATTCATATTGCAAGACTGTATCCAAATATGCAACTAATTTGTATGAAAGTCAATAATTAAGTCAGGAAAATTCTTTGAAACTTATCAGTAAAATAATTTTAGAGGGGGTTTAGTTTATCCAAATATCCTCAACTTTTTCCAGAATAATCCATAGGATGTTATTGAACTCCTGTAAAAATTTCAGCTCATTTGGAGTTGAATTGTGTGGGAGAATTCAGATTTCAATGTACTGTGTTCAAATGAATACAGGGACTTTTCAGAAAATGTCCCAGAGTTGGAAAGATAATTTCTGGGCAATTCTTAGCTCGAAAAATCCTTGGAAAATTCATGAAGACTTATGAACTATAAATGAAATTTTTGTTCACTAAGTTGGGCATGAACATGTGAGTTACTTCAGAATTAATTTCTTTTGGCTTAATTTCTTAGGGAATTGTGCTGAATAAAACACTGAATGAAAAGTGTTCATTTTTGGTCCAGAACACTTTCATGTGACCAGGAATTCACATGCAAATTTTCAGCTCAAATTGAGCCTTGGATCTTCCTGCCCTTGTTCTCCATTCTATTGTATGTGAGAACAACATGGAGGTTAGTGTCGGAATTATAGAGGAACCAATTTCCTCCCACTTTAGCTGCAATTTGGCAAGCTAAGTCCCTGTGTAGTGTATGACTTCATGTAAAAATTTCAAAGTCATTGGAGGTCAGGATCTTTAGTTATGTCAAATCATTAGAGCTCATCTTATATGTCATTAGAAACTTAGCTAGGGATGTAATTAAACGTCTAAGGCATGTTTAGTTTCCTTGAGTTCTTTGCACAACACAGGAAACAACATCATCCTAGAATCTCCACACAGCCTTTGTCTTAAGAATTTTTAATCTCTTAAGTCGTTAAATTGCGTTATTAAAGATTATGCATATTCATGTCGATAGTGTTCACGGCGAAGGACTTCGACGGAGCCATCCCTTGACGTGTGGATCAATTGAGCTCAGAAGGATCAAGGGATCGAAGATCACTAACTGCTATTTTATACAACTACCCTGCAAAACAGACAAGCTCTGGTTTGCATTAGCCTTTTTATAAATTTTACTGTTTTGAGAACTTACTTTGAGTACCCACTTCATTTATGCATTAGAGTCTTGTTTGAAAACTCAAATGCATAGCCAAGAAAACCCTGGTTTGGGCTTAGGTTTTTAAACCTCGATTAGCTACTGCAATGCTAAGATAGTGTAGGATTTGGTACAAGTCGAGTAGTTGGAACTGCTCGCGAGAATAGGCTAGAAGCACACTACTTGGATAAAGATAGCAAATGGGACACATGGCAAGAAAAATGAGACCGAGCGGAGAGTAAGGGCAGCAGGACTTTTGGGGCCTGGGTGACGTAGCTCTGCTTGTGTCGGTTGAGGACCGAGCTATGTGCGGGCCTGTTGAACAAGGTAGAACAGTACCCAAGACCTACCGGATATATGGGAACCGGGAAACCGATGTAATTCGGGTAGCTGTGTTTTGAGGCATAGCTGGTCGTTTAGAGGTAGGTTGAGAGCTTGAGGTGTAAATCGGCTGGCGGCACTGCGGATGCGCATGCAGAGACCTCTTGCTCGGGATGATTGGACCGACTCAACATTTGGCTGACCGATGAAAGGTGGTTGCGTACGACGTCCGTGATGGTTGCTGTAGGCAACATCGAGTACGGGCGTACGTGACGGGTTATTCGGGTAACCCTGCAGGTGTAAATCGATTATAATCGCTGTCCCTCACGGTCAGTGAGTAGCACTTGTTCATTGTATCGTGACGTAGAAAGAATAGGCTAGATTCATGTTAAAAGTTTGCTGATTTGAAGGATGTACCTTGATTGCTAATGAAGTGCTGTAGTTTAGGGCAAATTAAAGTTTCTTTCAACCTCAGGCAAAGCACATGAGAGAAATGCGTTTCTTGTTTGATTGTGGCTCTCTTATGTGCCTTAGCGCGAGGTTTTCCCCACACTTGCTTCTAAAACTTGACAATAAGAGCCAACTAAATAGACGTGTCTTTTGCAACTTACCTTCCTACTACACATTGCAATTCTAGCACTCCTCCCATGGCACAGTGGAGAAGATCCTATCAATTCTGGTCATGACCGGGTTCTCCTGTTCATTGCTCCAAGTGAATTTTCGGCCATGGAGCTTCGGCTTGCGCCACTGCAGGTGGTTGATAACTCCTCTGAATTTATTCATCAGTCCTCTGTTTAATCTTCCATTATTCTTATCTGCAGTCTTGTAAATGAGATTGAAGTCACCTGCTATTAGTCGGGCTCCCTGTGATAGGCCCTGATTATTCTTTAGTTCATCTACGAATTGCAGCTTCTGCTGTTTAGTTTGAGGTCCATAAACCGTCGTCAACTCTCACTCACGGCCGTCGTCCAGGTTTTGTATCATGACAGTAAGGGTGCTCGTGGTGCTGGTGGAAGACAATAGCTGATAAAAGGGGTCAGATACGGCCACAAGCATGCCGCCTCTTGTTCCCGCAGCCGGCACAAAGGAGTAGTTTTCCACGAAATTGTTACCAAGGAGACTCCTCACGGTGGAGTCGTCAATCAGTCCCAGTTTTGTTTCCTGCAAACACACCACCGTTGCTCTGACTGTCTGTACAAAGTTTCTAACTGCAAGGTGCTTGATTGGGTTATTAAGGCCTCTTACGTAGCCTTAAATTGCTTTTACTCATTGATCAACCCGGGCAACAACTACGAGCTTGATGTAATGAGGATAATAACAGTGCAAAGCTTCTCGAAATATGCCGACGGTTACAGCACAGCGCCACAGCTTTGCAGCAAGCAAAATACATGCCCACACACAGACCGCAACACACGTAGGCGGGTTGAATCTCCCGATCCCACCAACATGTAGGGTGTCTTGATTCTTACAAACGAGACACAAGAACTGGAAAGCAGGAAGATAATACACATCCATTGGAGGCTCCATCACCTACTAGTTTGGCCTCTGCAAGACCGCCGTGCAGTCTACTTGACCTTTCTCGGCCTGCCTCTGGGCTTGGTTCCCTCATCAGCGTCGATGCTCATCGCCTGCAGTAATGCTTCCATCGCCTTCATGGCCTCCATGGATAGAGGCTCTTGGAAAAGTTGCTTCAGCGCCATTGTCTTCGTTGAGTTGCAGTTGGCCTTCCCAAGTTGGCCCAGCTTCTTGTTCAGCACGGCTTGTGCCTTCTTTTCCATACTTCTGGCTTCAGCTCTCCATTTCTTGGCAAGTCTGCCACTCCTCCTTGCTGTACCGTCCTGCAACACAGCGGTCTTCGGTTTGCAAGGGCACGGCGTGGCCAGAATTGGTGGTGAGATCTTTGCAGTAATTAGGTCAAGGAAGGGGACCTGCTGTGTTGTCTCAGTACTCTCCTCTTGGCACTGATTCTTGACCGGCCCTTGGTGTAGTGGGGGCTCAGTTGGAGCCTCAGTTAGAGGCGTCGCCTTCTGCGCCTGTGGCACCTCCAACGTCTCATGTTGGGACTCGTCAAGCATCAGATCCACCATTGCCACCATGTGCGCCTTTCCGGGGTCAGCCATCATGAGGGCAAGGCTGTCATCCCCCAGTTTCACCTCCCCATAGTTTGGTGGTGCGTGCGGTGCTGAATCAGCTACCAGGGGATCTTGAGGCTGCTGTCAGCACCCTCTGAGGCACGAACATACTCCTGGGCGTCGACCTTGAGCTGCTTACCATACCGATGCAAGAGGCGGTCCAGGGAACATCCCCTTGCCTGGCGCACTCCCGGACTCAAGGAGCGGTGTCGTCCCCTGCCCGGGTTAGTGGTTCTGGTCTGCCCCCGCTGTGGCGCCTCTGCAGGGGGCCAGTCCCTTCCCCGGCTCCCCTCCCTGAGGCCGCGCAGCCTCTGGAATAAGCTTCGGCGTTTTGGGGCTTCATGATAATTGCGGCCATCAGAGTCGTGATCGTCGTCGTCCCTCCGGCCAAGCCGTTCCGTCCAAATGGAGACACTGCAGGACCTCCTAGGTGTCGCCATCCTGTGGCGAGGGGAGTCCTGAAGATGCTGTTCCTCCGTCTGCTGGTCTGTAAATTCATCTTCGTCTGCCCGTCCCATTGCCCATGGGGTGGGGATGGTTCTAGGACAACCATCAGGTTCCAGCTGTTGAAGATCAATGACAAGTTAGGGATGGACCAGGACTTCATATGTGTTACCCATCCTCGGTGCTGCTTGCCCCTCGTATGGTTGCTGACAATATGGATTGCCCAGGTTGGCGTCCGTGACAGTGAGACGTAATCTCCTAGGGTTGCGACGGGGCTCCGCCGTGAACGCCCAACAGACAAAACCCCTGGTGTCGCGCCTCCTCTGGCTTGTCTCCTTCGCACGTTTAAAGGAACAAGATCTGCTCAGTGCTTGGGCAACAAAGTGGTCAGACCACAAATGGAGGGGTAAGTTCTCAAGGCACAGCTGAACCTGGTACCGAAGGCTCTCCCTGGTCGCCCTTGTTTCCAGCATCCAAGTCATAAGCCGGAATTGTCGCCCGCCACTGGTGAAGTGGTGTATTCCTTGGAGGGCGTGGAAATCTTCTCTGGAGGTGAGCGACACTAGAAAGTCTTCCGGGTTGTGTCGGGACACCTGCATCATCTCTGGGTCAAAATCAAAGTATCTGGAAAATGCTGCGATCACCTGACTCGGATCTGTCTCCGGCCTGTTACCCCCAGCCAGACCAGCAGGGAGCGAGATTGCAGGAAATCGATTCTTCCTTGGATCTCCTCCGACATGGAGAAAAATCTACGCTCCAGGTCAGGACGGGCATGCAGGCCAAGCTCAGCCATGCTTTCTTCCTTCAGCACAGTATCTGCTCTGCGAGCAGGGACCCTCTTGAGGCTGGGGCACCTAGGGGAGATGTGTCCCAGGCTGAGGCAGCGCCAGCTCTTGGTGTCTCGCCGACAGTGAAAAATTTGGTGGTCACTGGAAAGACAGTTGAAGCATTTCCCCTTCATCTTGGTTAAGTAGTAAGCCCTGCGCCTTGAGCTCGAGCTCACTGAAGGTCCTCCCCGTGATCTCAGCGCTGCTGCCCATCCCAGGCATCTTCTCCGAGATCTTCTCACAACGCGCTGCCAGCCTTCCTCAGGCGGTGGTAGCATGGAGCCCCACGCGTCTAGCACAGGCTTAGAGCCCCGTGCATCTGCCGCAACTGACTCGTACGGAGTTCGTGGGATGGCATCGTGCTGTGGTGCCCTTGGTCCAGCCTCTTCTTACCTGAGGGCTGATCCTCACGCTCAAGTCCCTGATGTATCTGTATAACACTTATAACTTTCTGTAGAAAAATTCCTAAGGGTCATATGATACACCGTTGGGAAGTTTATGAGATAAGCAACATTGTTGTAGTTCAAAGTTTGATCAGATTCGTATTGTATTTGCTTATACAACTGTGATAAACAAGCCACATACAAAGGAGATGCTGGCAAATTTTATCCATGAATTCTGTCAACTTTGGAAAATCATAACTTTTGATGCAGAAGTGATATAGAGGCATTTGAATACTCGTTGGAAAGGTATTGAAGTTAAATTTAACTTTGGTATTCAACTTGAGTTATGAAAATGCTTTTAACTGGATCAAAATCTAGATTTAGTGCATCAAGGTCTGTTCTGGACAGAGAAGAAAAAATGAGTGATATCATGCAGGCCAGCACAAGTTATGCGCCCCAAAAGTATCGGTTGGTGTACCGAACGCCATCCGGTGAAATATAGAGGCCCTGTAAGATTAACTCCTCAGAGGTTGATTGCTGGTCAAGTACCACAACTTGCACCACCTCCACAGCAGCAGCATCAGAAGGTGGTTTGTGCTCCATCGCTGCAGCTATATGTACCTAGCTCCCAACAACAGGTCAGCGAGGCACCGGAGAGACATCCGTGCTTCACTTGTGGTCGGATGGGTCATTATGCTAGGTATTGTCTTGAAGTAATTCAAGGATGTGGGTCATCGTGTTTTCAATATTCAGACCCGTACCTATATCTGCAGAAAAGAGGGCAGACAAGGAGCAACATGCACTACATAGTGATTGTGGATGTTACGGAAGGAGAAGCCACGTTAGCAGAGATGTTTTCTCTGAATTAGCTACCAGTATTAATTCTCTTCGACGCCGGTGCCACACCTAGCTTTATTATTCAATCTTTTGTCGCTCAGCATCGGCTCCAAACCACTTTTACAAATAGGCAATACCTCATATCTTCGCCGGGGCAGCATTACTGTAAGTGATGTTGTCTTCCGAGCACCTCTTTGTTTGCGGGTTAGACTATAACCCATGACCCTCATTATTCTCGGGGGTCTGAAGATCGATATTATTTTGGAGATGTCGTGGTTGAATTACCACAATGTGGTTCTCAATATCATTTCTTGAACCGTTAAGCTCAACGCCCCACAACACGGTCTTCATACATTAGTTCTGGGCGCCAGTTAGCAACAGATTGCAATATTGAACCACTCGGAAACTGTTAAGATAGAGGACAGTCCGGTGGTACGTGGATTTCATGATGTGTTTCCCAATTATTTACAAGGCATGCAGCCCGAACGGGACATAGAGTTCAAGATTGAACTTGCGCTGGGAACGCCACCGAGTTCACGAAAGCCGTACCAAATGGCACCCAAAGAATGGGCAGAGTAGAAGACACCGCTGAATAACCTTATGAGCAAAGGGTTCATACGACTGAGTTCGTCACCTTGTGGGTTGATCAACATTGTTTGTAAAGAAAAGGGACAAAACACTACGGCTTAGTGTTGATTTTCGTCCGCTTAACATTGTGACAATCAAGAACAAGTGCCCGTTACCACAGGTTGACATATTGTTTGATCAGTTGGTCAAAGCAAAGATCTTTTCCAAGATGGACTTAAGATCGGGGTACCATCAGATTGAGATACGGGGTGAGGATATTTTGAAGACAGATTTTCGACGAGGTACGGGCTTTATGAGTACCTTGTCATGTTCCTTGGCCTCACCAACGCTCCAGCTCAGTTCATGTACTTAATGAACTCGGTATTCATGCGGGAGCTGGACAAGTTTGTCGTGGTCTTCATCGATGACCTACTGGTTTATTCCAAGTCAGAGGAAGAACACGAGAAGCACCTGCGTATAGTCTTGCAACGGCTGCGGGATCACAAGCTATACGCGAAATTCAGCAAGTGCGAATTCTAGATATCGCAAGTACTTTTTCTCGGGCATATTATCTCAGCGGAGGGCATTGCTGTAGACCCGAGTAAGATTGAACAAGTGCTTCATTGGAAGTCCCCGGGGTCTATTCACGAGGTACGGAGCTTCCTCGAACTCGCGGGATATTATTGGAGGTTCATTCCGAACTTCTGGAAGATTGCCAAGCCTATGACAGAGCTGCTGAAGAAGGCTACCAAATATGTTTGGAGCCCAGCATGTGAAGCAGCGTTCAAGGCATTAGTAAAGCACCTAACATCAGCACCGGTTTTGGTGCAGCCAGACACAATAAAAACGTTCGATGTGTACTGCGATGCATTTGGCATTGGGCTCGGATGTGTGCTGATGCAAGACCGAAGGGTGGTCATGTATGGATCACGGCAGCTCAGGAACCATGAGCAAAATTATCCAACTCATGACTTAGAGTTTGCTGCCGTGGTACTCGCACTCAAGATGTGGAGGCACTACCTACTCGGTAACCTCGTACATTTATATACCGACCACAAGAGTCTCAAGTACATATTCACTCAGAAGGAGCTGAACATGAGGCAGCGAAGATGGTTGGAGTTGATAAAGGATTACGAAATAGAGATCCATTATCACCCCGGCGAGGCTAACGTGGTGGCGAATGCGTGAGTCGCAAGTCGCACGTTCATAATCTGACCATTACCCCGTTGTAAGAGAGCGAGCCACCATTACATGTGGTTCCCCATAGAACTCTCTACAATTTAGCTTTTTATCCCCACCATCCGTGAAGAGAGAGTGGCAGCCTAGAACCATGACAAGAGCATGTCACCTTTGCGGAGATGTATAGACAGTGGGGAACTGAAATGTTTCCGTAAGACGGAGTCATCGTACCCCGTAAACCGGAATTGAGGAAGAAAATTTTTGACGAGGTTAACTTGTCAAAGTTTCTAATGACCCCGATTCATCGGTCCATTCTAGATTATGAAAAGATGTGCATCAGTTGCATACCGGTGGGAATTACCAGCGACATTCACCGGTGTGTACGACATCTTCCACATCTCAGCTGAGAAAGTGCATCAAGTGTTCAACAACCATTCAGTTTGGAAATATCGAGGAACTGAAATCGGATCTCACGTATCAGGAGGGACCGATTAGGGTCATCGACATAAAGGATGGAACCACACGCGACCGTACGTTGTGGCTGTAAAGTTTTATGGAGTGGTCACTCCAAGGTTGAAGCAACATGGGAGAGCAAAGGATTTCTTCACGCCAATTATCCCGACTTTAGACGTCGCACATCCGGTAATTTTCTACCATCCTCTCTCTCATTTTTACCTTATAATCTCGGGACGAGATTCTTTTAAGGGTGGAGGAATGTAACAGCCCAAACTTTTGTAAGGTTTGGTTTCAACTTATGAAGCAAGGTTAAGGAGAAGAAAAGGGGCATTTTGTGTCACATGAAAAATGAAACTAAAAATGTTCATGTCAGGGAGTTAAAAATTTTCTTTAGCCCATGCTTAACACATGTTAACATGAGGAAAGGATTTCACTCCACAAATCTCACTCATGTGCACATCCTTTATGAGTAGAAGATGAGGGAAATTTAAACACAAATTTGAATCTTTTGAAGGGATTCATATCCAGATTGATTAAATGCATTCGAGTGAATTCACCAATGCATTCCTCATGTATTCGAGAGCCTAAGGTTCAAATTCGGAGAATTTTAGGGTTCGTATACTATTTATTCCGATGAATAAATGAGGAAGAGTTCAAATTACAATTTGAATTTGGAAACGGAACCAAACTTGCTCAATTTAAAAATCTGAGTTCAGATTTGAGTCTACCATATTTGTTTGGCCTAATCTCCATGTTTGGTCCAATTTGGAAAATGTTTGTGTGGGAATCTCAAAGCAAAGTGAGGGGAAGAATTTGAGAGGGGTGGACCCCATCTGTCAGCTACTCGACACAGAGAACCGCGTCTGTTTCCTCTCGGTTGAGCGCGCGCCCGACAGCGCGCCGGCGCCAGCCATTGCCGACGTCCACCCGATGCCAGCTCCTACTCTACCGAGGCTCGCCACGCTCTTATCTCCCACGCGGGTAGCACAACCCAATTTCTTCTCTTCACTCGTAGCTCAGCTCTCCCTGTTCTTTCCCTCCCCGCAAGCAACCGGTGCCGCTCTCGGTCTCCCGGTCACACACCACTAGCCGATCGTTGAATGATAACGATCTCCACAGCAAAAAGCTTCGTCAAAGCATGCTCTAGCCGGATAGCAGCTTCTCCCCACGGTTCCATGTTCGTTTGCACCTAAAAACAGCAAAGTACCCCTGCTCCCATGTTGAATACCGAAGAACACGCGCTTGGTCACCGTGGACAGCCCGAACCGAGGAAGATCAAGCTCAAGCGAGCCACTCCATCGGTGCACCCACGACCGGAGCTGCTCATGCTCGAATCTCAGCCCTAGCCATGGATCACAGAGAGAGAATTTGATGATTTTCTCCCGGGCGGCACAAACCGACCCCGAGGTGAGGAATTGCAAAATTCATCGTCAATTCGGGTTGTGAGTGATCCAAACTTCGCATAGAGGCTCCTGACTACCTAGTGCAAATCCTCCCTCGATTTTAGGCCGGGAAATGATGTAGAGCAGGAAATCTGAGTTCTTTTTGAGGGAGTACCGCCGGACCACGTCGGGCGCATGGTGCCGATGGGTTTGGAGTGCTCCCCGGTCCGTTTAACCTCCATGTCTACCTTCCACATGTTTCCCTGGTGCTCTAGAGCCCGAGAGCCGATCATTTCGTGAAGAAATGAGCCACCGCAACCTCACCGGAACCCTAGCAAGAGCTGTGACCGGTGCGCGCTACTTTCCGGCAAGTTTCGGCCGCCGGCGACCCCTCCAAAGTGTTCAGCGTGCTTGAAAATGGGGGGGGGGCGGCAAGACTGGGCTCGGGAGGTGGCCGGAAAGTTGATTCCGGCAACCCTCGCCGGAGGGCGCCGCCACTGCTGTGTTTGGCGTGAGGTTGAAGATGAGGGATGACAGGTGGGGCCCACGGGCAGGTTTTAAACATTTCCAGGATTTTCCCAATTCAGTTCAAACTTTGAAGAGCCATAACTTTGTGTAGGAGTGTCCAAAAATTGTTAAAAAAATTTTGTTGGATTCCCCTCAGAGAGTACTATCCAGGGGTTCAGCACAATATTTATGAAAATCCCTGGATTTGGCTCATTAATTCATATAAGGAAAATTTGTAGGATTTATTCCAGGAGTTCTGTTTATTGGAACATTCCCAAATTTGGGCAGCACATCCTTCCAAATATACTTGAACTCTAGTAAAAATTTCAGAGGAATTGGACCTCATTTGCTAGGCCAAATGTGGTGTTAATTCTTTATGTCTCTGAAAATTGGAAAATAGAATAGAGCTCATTTTCAGTTTTTCCCCAATTCTTGTAAAAATCATATATTTGTGTAGGAACCTCCAAATTAAGTGATTCAAATTGGGTTAGATTCATATTGAAATACTCTATCCAAATATGCAACCCAATTTGTATGAAAGTCAATAATTAATTCAGGAAAAGTCTTTGAAGCTTATCAGTAAAAGAATTTTAGAGGGGGTTTGGTTTATCCAAAAGTCCTCAAGTTTTCCATAATAATACTTAGGATGTTATTGAACTCCTGTAAAAATTTCAGCTCATTTGGAGGTGAATTGTGCGGGAGAATTCAGATTCTAAAGTACTGTGTTCAAATGAATACAGAGACTTTTCATAAAATGTCCCAGAGTTGGAAAAATCATTTCTAGGCAATTCTAAGCTCCAAAAATCCTAGGAAAATTCATGCATACTATATGAACTATAATTAAAATTGTAGTTCACTAAGTTGGGCATGAACATGTGGGTTACTTCAGAATTAATTTTTTTTTCTTAATTGCTTAGGGAATTGTTCTGAATAAAACACTCAATGCAAAGTATTCATTTTTGGTCCAGAACACTTTCATGTGACCAGGAATTCACATGCAAATTTTCAGCTTTAATTGAGCCTTGGATCTTCCTGTCCTTGTTCTCCATTCGATTGTATGTGAGAACAACATGGGGGTTAGTGTGGGAATTATAGAGGACCCAATTTCCTCCCAATTTATCTGTAATTTGGCAAGCTAAGTCCCTTTGTAGTGTATGACTTCATGTAAAAATTTCGAAGTCATTTGAGATCATGAACTTTAGTTATGTCCAAATTATTAGAGCTCATCTTATATGTCATTAGAAACTTAGCTAGGGATGTAATTAAACCTCTAAGACCGGTTTAGTTTCCTTGAGTTCTTTGCATAACAGAGGCAACAACATCATCCTAGAATTTCCACACAGCCTCTGTCTTAAGAAGTTTTAATCTCTTAAGTCATTAAATTGCATTATAAAAGATTATGCATATTCATGTCGATAGTGTTCACGACGAAGGACTTCGACGGAGCCATTCCTTGACGTGTGGATCAATTGAGCTTAGAAGGATCAAGGGATCGAAGATCACTAACTGTACCGTGATGTAGAAAGAACAGTCTAGATTCATGTTAAAAGTTTGCTGATTTGAAGGATATGTACCTCGATTGCTAATGAAGTGCTGTAGTTTAGGGCAAATTAAAGTTTCTTTCAACCTCAGGCAAAGCACATGAGAGAAATACGTTTCTTATTTGTTTGCAGCTCTCTTATGTGCCTTAGCATGAGGTTTTCCCCACACTTGCTTCTAAAACTTGACAATAAGAGCCACTAAATAGGCGTGTCTTTTGCAACTTACCTTCCTACTACACATTGCAATTCTGGCATGTAGAGTTACATGTTTAGGTGAGACGGGTCAGACTTGCTGAGCCTATGTGCTCATGCTTGCTATATGAGTGGTTTTGCAGGTTAACATCGGTGCTTATAAGGAGGTTGTCCGGTGAGACTCGGAGACTTCTGAGTCGTTTACACATGGAGAACCCGGCCGCTGCCGTTGTACTTCATGTTGCTAGCGAGAAGAGTCCGCGGGTTCGGATCTCTTCTCGAGTGCTTAGTAGATATGAAACGTGAGATAAACTAGTCTTCCGCTGTAGTTATTTGATGTAAATTATTTACAAAGAACATTTGTAAGCTTCCGCTTTTGATTTATGTAATACATATTTGCTTATAGGTGTGCTGTTGGGTGCCGCATATCACGGCACCACCCAATGCGATTCCGTGGCGAGCGGCACGACCCCGTGATCGGGTCCGGGCCCTGTCAATTTACACGTTAGATTAGGATTTTAAACCATAGAACAGAATCTGGTCCAATTGATATACCTTTCTGTTTTGGACCATCACTTCCTGTATACATTTTTTCCAATGGTTGTGCGATAAATTTCTGGAAATCTGGTGAGTTCTGCTACAGCTTTATAGTTGTCAGTTTTGACAAACTTGGTCCAGAACTGTATGAAAAAGTTGAATCAAGCGGGTACCTCTCGGTGGGGTACTGCTGAAATTCTCCCTGAATTTCTGTCAACTTTCAAACTTCATATCTGTTGAACATGAATTGATATGGAGTCATATAAGTAACCGTTGGAAGGATACTGAAGCGATTCAGAACTTAGGTATTCCGCTCCAGTTTTTAGTGCAGACCGGTTAGTTGTGAACCTAAGTTGTCGGGAAACTGATTGGTCAAGCACCTGACAACTTGTTGTGGTTAGGAGTGTCTTTCTTGTTCTCAGAAATCCGTAACAAGTTCTGAGGGTTCTTTATATCATCAGCTTCGACTTCAACCACAGAAGACTTTTAGTTACAAGACCATACCTAGTGATGAAGACGGACTACAATACCACCACTCATCGATCAACCCTGTGTAGTTTCCGCTCTAGAAGGTTATCGGGTGCATCACCTTCCCATAAGAATATTATGGATTAAGTTTTCAATCTCCTACATTGGAAACTTAAGGGGTGAGGAGTGCATCCAAGTAGACCAAAGCTTGGGTTATCAAATTGTTATACACCAAAGTATGAAATCACCAAGAGACAAGAGGGAATTACACCTTCAGATAATCAAAGTGTAAGTACAAGATCCGTTATCATCAACAAAGATGTAGTTTCAACATTTTCAGCACGCACAATCAACTACTCACGACAATCGCAAGACTTAAGAGAAGGGGAAGATTTAGCAAGTCAGAATTTGTGACAACTCTAGTAACCTCAACCTCATTAGGGTGATGTCTTAACTGAGAGCGAGTACTAGTAGTTCATTCTTCACACTGACAGGTTATATGAAGACTTAGGAAAAAGGGAGAAAGTGATGTTAACGTATAGTAGATAAGTTTTCATTGGATATTCCCCAACAATCTTGTCTAACATTTGACGTGATTTCATGGAACTTGGTCACAACATTTAAGTGGCAGTCCTTGTGTAGCACCTTTCATGACCAAGTTAGTTGTACATTGCAAGGTTTGAGATGATTCTTAATAGTGTTTGAATTGTTATACTAACCCTTGCTCAAATTATAAAAAGATGATGCACCATTTTGCACCATACATATGCACCATTTTGCACCATACATATGCATCATTTGCACCATACCATGTGCATATGCATTACACCTATAACATGTGAAATACCAAAGTACTGAGCAAGATTGAGTACCTCCTTTCAAAACATTAAGTAGTGTCTAATAACCTTGGTCTTATCACATCCCTATACTATTGATCAAGTTGCTTGATTCTACCTCCTTGAGTAATACAAGGGAAACTAATTACTCAACATCCCTTGTATCTTTCTGAACTTTCATCCATGGCTTGTTTAGCTCCAAGTATCGTAATTGTCAGAACTAGACAAATTTCTAATCGCAGGGCTTACTGATTGGTTGCTCAACCTCGTGACAATCCTTGAGCACAATCTTAAGAGATTATATGGTGACTTTGACACCCTTGGGTTACCATATGTAGTGGGTCTTTTTTCTGTTGATAACATAAGTGGAATTGACTTGTGGCTGCTCTTATGTTGAAGCAAAGTATTCGATGTTTCACTAAATGGTTGAGATGCCAATTCGAGGTGAGATTACCGATCATTATGAAATCTCACCAAACATCTTGATTCATGTTGGGGAAGTTGTCACACCCGGTTTTTCCGAAGAACAACCAAGTGAATATCACATGTATGCCAGGATCATTTTTTCATACATGTGATGACAAATAGTGAGGCATCATTTATTACAAGCCAGGTGTCGAATGTAAAAGTCTTACAAAGCATATGTCTCGATGGACAATAATAAGTTTATCACAAATAAATAAACTAGCAGAGGAAAATTATTCTTGTGGGCTCCGTTACAGGCGTTGCCCGGGGGTCTCCATGAACCTAGAAACCTTCTTCGGGTCCAAAGTCTTGGTCATTATACACCACCTCATTATCTTGACCTGAGCAGCAATATAAACCAACAAATATGCAAGGTTGAGTACCGATGGTACTAAGCAAGTGTGGGAAAGTTATGTCATGCATGGCTAGAACAAGGGGAGGTTGAACTCATGGTTAAAGCACTACGTAATTAATACCTATCACCTTAGCTTATTAAGCACCTACATTACTACACAGGTGAAATGGTCCCAATCTCCCATCCCATTATCAAATAACCATAACATCATTTCCAATGTTAAGCTCCCCGCTTAACATCCACAACTTCCAAAACCATCAATCCTCTAATCATGAATAAGTCCAAGCCGCTCTTGACCGTGAGCACGATTGTCATGACAGTTTTGACTCTGCAGAGTTTGCATCACTGTACCCACATGTAGTGATTTCATCCCCCGTTGCCGGGAGGACTAAAAGAACCTCCATTATGCCAGTGGCTACGAACCACATTCATACTTCTCAGGTGTGTAGCCAGGAGACTACGAAGCCTTTACAAAGGGATTCCCGACAAGCGTGGGCCCACTGAGGTTTCACCCCTAACAGCATACAAGAGGCTCCAACCCCGCTGCAGTGGCCCCCTCTTGAGCCTTGCGGTTCATGTTGTAGTCCAGCTGACACCTACTCCCCGCACCATCCAACACACCCATACTACGCCGGGGATACACCTAATTAATTGGCCAAGCTGCCCCATCTCAGCATGTGGTTGGCACGGTAAAGCCAGGTTACATGCTCCATGAACCGGTCCTTAGGATCTAGGCAAGTACCAAACACAAACCCGAGTCTCGTGCACCCAGCATCAACCAAAACATCCAACTTGCCTTGATCTCTACCTCTACATAACTCACAATATCTCATTCAAGAGTACGGTAAAATAAACTGATGATCTCATATCCCAAATATCCCATTCTAAGCATGGCTAAGCATAAGCATGTAAATAAATGACATGATAAAATAAATCCCAACCCAAGCTACAAGGAAACAAGATAATGCAATTCTAGGGAAACATCCTAGCATGAGTTTCATATTTCATTTGACAATGCAAATAATTCTATCTACACATCCTAGCATAGGATCAAAGTGGTCAAGGACACTTGCCTCCTTCCTGCTGCTCTTGGAATGGGTAGTCCTGCTCTTGGAAAGGAAAAACTTGCTCTGGAGCAGGTTCTACATCATACCATCACACATAGCAAAAGAAAAACAACAATCCATAAGACATTTTCACACTTCCACTTCATACAAACCACACATTCACATTTATGAAAGCCATTCATAAATTCTATGTGTTGTGGTTACTCTATGTGTGTTGATCTTTGGCTTACCTGTATTTTTTATCATGTGTATATGATTTCTACTTTTGTATTCACATTAATGTTTGCATACTATATATATGAGTTTCCCATTTAAATAAATTCCTTATATTCAATTACTACACCTTTTAGCTACCAAGTATGCATGAAAGGTATTTTCCTACTCCATATGTGTCTTCATCCTTCTACCAACCCTAAACTGAATTCTTTGGATTTTAGAAACTCCATTTATCATTTACTAGTTGCTATATTTTCATATTTATTTCCTATGCCTAAATGTGAACTTTATTATGAAAATAATAAGACACATCATCTAAACAGAATAGGTTCTGATCTAAAATATTTAATAATATATTTTTGACCTTTTCCTCTGATGTAAACTATTTTACATTTATTTTCCAAATTTTCAGAATTATTCTTTACTTAAAAATGTGTCCCTTCAACTAATAAATGTGAATAACAGATTCATTTCAGCCAAAAATCTATTTTTATCTCACTCCAAGGTTTTCTATGTACTGGGAAAGTTTTTAATTTGAATTTGACAATATGTTTGTCCCACCTTTTAAATTTTAAATTCTAACCACATATTCAATTTCCTAGATTTAATATCAAGTAGGGTTAAAAAGGTAAACTCACCCCACTACAGGGTCTATAATATTATTTTAAGAATTTTCAGGGTCTAGCTACACATAACAGAGGGGTTTTTCCTAGTTTCTATTAAGTCCAGGGGCTAAAACTGATTTTTAAATGAATTTACATGATTTTCTGAAGTTCCAGGGGCTAGATCAGAAGTTTCCGGGGCTAGCTCTTATTTTCCGAGAACCCCAGGGGGTAGCACGTAAGAATCCCGGCCTTTATAACGCGGGGCTGACGTGGACCGTCCGATTTAAAACAGACGGCTGAGATTATAACGTCGAACCGGTACGCGGGGATTTAAATTCTACCGTGCGATTTAAAATAGACGGCGCACAAGCTGCCACGTCGCTCTGATCGAGCGCGGGCGGCGCTGCCCGGCGGCGCACGGCGGCGATGTCGCCGGAGAGTTTCGGATCTTCGTCAATTCTTCCTAAAACTGTGATTTTATGGCATAGATCGGTGGAGGGGAGGTCGGGGATCTCACCTCGGGGGTTTTCTTGAGGTCAGAGGTCCTGGAAGGCGGTCGGCGACGAGGTCCGAGGTAAATTCACGGCGAGGCTCGTCGGCGCTGTGTTTGAACCGCAAATCACCGAGTTTTCTGCACCTGCAAGGCTCCCCGGAGGCGGTGGATCAAGATCAACGAGTTAGATCGGAATTTCCGAGCGTAGATCGGCCAGAATTCGCCGGAGGGGCTCGGGTTCTCACCGGAGTAAAAACGGCGGATCGCGTGGGAAAAACGGGACGAGGCCGGGGTCTTTATAGACGGGGGAGGGCGGCGGGTTTGTTTAGATCGAGTTGGAGTCCCCCGGAACCAGAATTCGGCCGGAAATCCGGTCGGTTGTGATCGCGCGCGCGCGGAGGAACAGTCCGGGTTTCGGACGATCGGGGGTTAGGGATGACAGGTGGGTCCCACCTGTCTGCGAGAGGGAGCGTGGGCGCGCGGCTGCGGGCTGGCGCGGGGGCGGGGTGGGCCGGCTGGTGGGTTTCGGCCCACTGGCCGTTTTTTTTTCTGTTTTCCTTTTTCTTTTTCTATTTCTTTTCTGTTTTGAGTTTAAATTGGATTCCAGTTTGAATTTAAATTTTTGCAATACATGCAACACATCCAAAAAATTTTTAAATTCCCCTCTTGACAGGATTTTGGGGTGTTACAGAAGTACTACCCTAAGTTTCTAGAGACTCAGTTAATCTAGATAAGTATTAGTTATCCATGTCAAGATTAGGACAGTAAAGATTCAAGCCAATCAACCCGATCGTGTGGATCTACAAGGTTGTACGGACTAACCATACCGTC
Source organism: Neostapfia colusana (assembly GCA_030760725.1). Classification (NCBI taxonomy): domain Eukaryota; kingdom Viridiplantae; phylum Streptophyta; class Magnoliopsida; order Poales; family Poaceae; genus Neostapfia; species Neostapfia colusana. The sequence continues at coordinate 94,237,425 of JASWHV010000004.1, forward strand.
AAGAGGGATGTCAAGACGAAGGCTCTTGCCAACCTCAAACAAGCTCATACTTTGAGTTCTTGGCAACTCAACCACTGGTATTCATAGAGAACGAGGATCCTCTGGTAGCAGATAGCTGGATCCGTACCATTGAGTTTAAGTTCAAATTGCTTTTATGAATCGAACATCAGAAAATATTGTATGCAGAGCAACAGCTTCACGGTTCTGCCAGTGCTCGGTGGCGAATCAGCTCACATCCCAACCAGCTGGACATCAGCTCAAGTGGACGTAATTCCGGAATACATTCCTTGCTCATCATGTTCTTTCCGGAATCATTCAAAGGAAGCTCGAGGAGTTTTCTAGTCTGGAAACAAGGAGGGAGGGATGCCACGAGCATTCGAAAGTGTTCAATCAATTGGCACAGTATGCGCTTGACTACGTGAACACGGAGGCATGATAATGCGAATGGTCCTTTCGCAGCCTCAATGCCAATTTAAAGGATAATCTGATCTTGGCAAATTGAAGTAACTTCAGCGAGTTATTGAGTTAACTCTGACCCTTAAATTTTTAAATCAGAGATCACGTATGTCTCAGAGTATCCCCGATGAAAGGAATTCATCGAATCGAGGTAAAGGGAAATCTAGCTCTTCATTTTGTTGGTCCGTATCTTATTACGGAAAGGTTTGAATTGGTAGCATACCGTTTGGAGCTACCCACATTATTGTCGGGCATACACAATATTGTCCATGTCTCACAAATAAGAAAATGTTTGAAGGAGCCGACGGAGGTTCTTTCAGAAGGCATGGAAACCTTAAACCGGATCTTCCGTACAGCGAAAAACCAGTACAAATCCTCGACGCAAAGACGCGTGAAACAAGGCATCGATCGTAGCGGTTTTACACGGTTTTGTGGAAAACCACACAGACGACGAGGCTACATGGGAAAGCGAGGATCTTCTCCAGATCAATTGCCCGGAACTATTATGGAGCTATAACCGATAACATTCTTTTTCCTCTCGTTCTTTTACTAATCTCGGGACGAGATTCTTTTAAGGAGGGAGGATTGTAAAATCCCCAATTTCAGCATGCATGGCTTCTTTGTAGAATTTAAATCTGCAGGGTCAGATTGAATTTGAATTAGGTTTTGAAATTCGAAATTTGGCTACATGAAATAAAGGAAATACTACAAAAGAAATCTAGCAAAAAAGGAAATAAATCTGGCGTTTCAAATGTGAGCACAAGCGAGGGTTAACGCCATGGTAATCAAATTCAAATTTTTGGAATTTGCTGCATCTTTTGAATTTGAATTTTTGGAGCCACTGATGTTTGGGAGGGGAGACTGCTGGTGGGCCATACATGTCATAGGAACAAATCCATCTAATTGGTTTTGTCCTCTGTGGGAGCCTGACACCGAGGGGGGGGGGGAATGCTCCAGCGAGCTGCCTGTGCATTTTCTCCCGAAAGGTGGTTCCTTCAAGTCTCAGCTGAGTGCTAGTTCTCACACGTGCACAAACGAATTGCATCTTCCCCTGCTCACACGATTATATCCACCGAACCTCGCTCACCCGCGCGCTCCCTCGACAGTAGCGGCGCCGCTCTCTGCTGCCTAATTTCCGATCACCTCCCGGCGGTTTTGACGCCCGGTGGAGCCACCAAATAGCTGCGCCGGTGTCTCCTCCACATTCTCAACACGTTTTCAGATCGTCTCTGGCTCCTTCCGATCGTTGCCATGCTGTTTTTGTTCCGCCTCAACTCGGACTGACGCGCCTTCATTGGTACTCGACGCCCGGCTGTTTCCGAGGCTCTCTGGCACGCTCAAACCCCCACAGAGGTGCGCCATGACGTTGAGTTCGTTCTCCCGAACCCTTTTTGCTTGTTCCCACCACCGGCTCGCTGGATTTTGAAGAATTGCACCTGCGTACGTGAGGAACCACCGAGATTAGAATCGGGAAATTCTCCCAACACACTTGATCATCCCTTCTACGGTTCAAACCAAAGCTACTAGCCGTACTAGTGACCCCCCATGCCTAAAGCCAAAGCAAACAGTCCACCCCAAGCCCCGGACGACGGGAATTCACCGCCGCCGGCTAAATCCCGTCGGTCCACCGGTGACGACTATACTCCCGCCGTTTTCCGCTCGGTTACAGCTTTGTGTCACGTTCTACACGCCCTAGGGATGCTTTAGGACCACTTGTCTCATTGAATTAGGTACGGGACGCACTGTCCCTCGTTGGTGCCGTGCCGCCGAGCGCCACCACCGGTGTCGATTGCTTTCCGGCCGTTGTCATGCGTGGAAACCTTTGCCCGGCTGCTAGGGCATGGTGTGAGGAACGTGTAGAGCGAAACCTCGTCGAAAATTGTTGAGAATTGGTGGGGAACAAGGCGTGCCATGGGCCGGCTCTGTGCGTGCGGGGAGCTCTGTCCCGAGGTTGAAGAAGACTGTTGAGGGGGCCCCACTGTCAGCCTGTGAAAGGTTTTTTTGTGTGGAGAATTAAATCCAGAAAATGGTGCAACTTTGCAAGCCCATAACTTGGTGTAGAAAGTTCCAAAATTAGTGAGACAAATTTTATTGGATTCCTTAGAAGGAGGACTTTGCAGAGAAACAAATTTCTAGCTATGAAAATGCCTAGGAATTTCTGTAAAATTCTTTTAATTATTCCTTTGGTGATTATTTCCAGGAATATGGCTTTATGAAATATTCCTACTTTTGGTCAGAAAACTCTACTCCTAGTTCTTTGTCTCCAGTAAAAATTGTAGGATTTTTGGAGCTGATTAAGGTGTCTTAATCAGTAGGTTTCCTCAGGGTTAAACAAATTAGATGAAAATCACAGAATTTAATTTCCAGAAACATAGATTGAAATTCCACAAGCAATTCTGACCAACAGAAAGCTTAGAAAAATTTGAGACAATTTTTTGTGGAAACCTTAGGTACAGACCTACTTGGATATTAAATTCTTCAATATGACCAAGGCTAATTAAATTCCTATAAATCATTGAAGGTTAAATCGGCCAAGAAGTATTGTGGCCATCTCCTTCCTCATAAACTTCTGAAAATTTTACCATAAACCTATCATGTGTTTAGAAAGTCCCTGTAAAAATTTCAACCATAGATTCCTCTGTTTTTATCTATTTTGGTTCTGTAGTTTATATATAACATTAATTCATACTGTGATGCATCATTATTTGATCATTTCGGTAGAGGGAATTCTCGCAAAGACTTCGGAGGCCGCTGACTTGCTTCTATTGACATAAACTTTAGTCGGGATCAACAATACGGCAAGCCCCCGTTTGCATAAAAAATTTACATGCTTATACTTTGTATACACTTTATAATGTCTACAATTGTGATTTTTGCATTAAGTCTAGGTTTTATGACACTCCACATGCATGACCCAAGAAATCCCTGGAGTATTGGTTAGATTAGGTTTCAATTAATTATAGTTGCTAATGATCAAGTTAAGAAAAGTGGATTAAAAGAGGCATAACTCGAGTAGGCTGTTTCCTACTCGTGAACAAGGATTAAGGGGGATCAATTGGAAGAGTTGGAAATTGATCCACTTAGTTGGGGAATGGAGACCGGGCAGCATGGATGGAATGATCAAGGATGTGGTCCTATGAGCATAGTCCCCATCTGAGTCGATTAAGGCCTGTTCTCGTGTGCGGCCCTGCTGGACAAGTTTGATCTTGTACCGGATGCATACTGGCTATATGGGACCTAGGAAACCGATGTAACTTGCTAACCTGGGTGTTAAGGCAATACCCACCATCTTATGCAGATGCTGAAAGGAGAGAGAAGTCGGCTCTACGAGGGTTTGCCGTAGTGAGACTTACACCGAGTCGGTGGGACCGGTTCGACATGTGGGTGTCTTGTGAAAGGTTGCCACATATGACGTTGAGGGGATTGGTCGATCATCTTTCTTGAACAGGCGTTTGTGTCGTGTCATCCGGGTATTTTTGATTCAAATCACCGTCGCTCGCGGTAGTGAGCATACTTGTACTCTGCGACGTGACATAGTAAGAAACTGGGAGAAAGAAAAATGCTTTGTGGTTAATCCTCATATTGGATATGAGGGATGGTACTTACCATTCACTAAATTTACTTTCTACTTTGGGCTAGTGGCGTCGAGACAAAATATTTCTTGTTTGATTGTGGAGTCTCGACGTTGATGGCGCAAGGTATATATTGGTCTAGGGTAGCTCACTGAATTTACCTTCACCTCGAGCAAGTGGCATCAAGATGAAGCGTTTCTTGTTTGATTGTGGAGTCTCGATGTAAATTGTGCGAAAATTATAAAAGTTGCTTAAAACTGGAAGTAAGGACTCTTTGTTAGCTCAAGTTCATCTTTTATGCAAACATCTTTATTCAGCCCTCTATTTCCAGCATTTAGAGTTCCACGTGTAGGGTTTCGGTTAAGTCTTGCTGAGCATGAGCTCACGGTTTGTTGATCCATTGTTTTGCAGGTAACATTGCATAAGACAACGTTAGGGATGAAGGGAGATCCGAGCGGGGCAGCACCCAATGAGGGGTGTGAGTCTCACTTGGATCCCTGCACACCGCCGTGTTTGGGTGTAATGCTAGTGTGGAGCATCCGCGGGCAGGATGGCTTCCTTTTGCTTAGCGTAGGTGTAGGATCGAAGAGCACGTGAAAATCTACCAGAGGGGGGTGAATGGTAGATTTAAACTTTTTAGCGGAAGCAACAAAAACCCCCTCGGTAGAAAATTGATCTGTTAAAGAAACCATGTATGCGACTGATTTAAACGTGTTCAACCGTGACAAAACTGGTATATATTATAGAGAATCAATTCACGAAGACACGACAACAAGAATCATGGAAATCCATAAAAAATAACTCAACTTATGATCGAAAGATCAAACGAGGATCAATCTGTTCTATTCGAGTAAAACCAGATCTGCAGCACTGCATAGAAACTCGTGTAGATCAGAAACTATAAATTTTTCAATGACCGTGAAATCTTCATAGATTATATATAATCAAGTTGTGAAGACAACCCGAAATTAATAATCATGTCAATTGGATCTGTAAAACTCGATTTATGATCAAAACACCGAAGCACTGTCGTGCTGCCCAGAAAATCGACGAGAAGGACTTGACAAAAACAAGTTGAATGAACAAGGCACAAAAGCTACTCTAAATTACGAATTTTATTGATCAAAACATAAGAGGAACTGCCCAAAGTCATCTTATGCCACGAGCTCTCATCTCCCTTGCTTATATAACTAGCCCTGAGGCCAACCCAATTCAAACTAGGACACTAATCCTACTCAGTTTCTGAATCGAAACTTTCCATAACTGCTCAAGACTCTTCTATACGCAGATAAAGCAATCTTAAGACTTCCAAACACCTTAGGAACGTATCCCACATTCCTAAAACAACTCAACTTCGTGTTCCACATGAAATCCTATCATAACCAACTCAAATCTTTCCATATTTGAACCATAACCGACTCAGCCGCAACCTGAGTCCATAATCCAGCCGGTTGGACCTTTCAGACCAATTCTTTATGTCCACATCTCTTCATCACGCCTTGGAACCATGTTGCCACGTCCATGAACTCCTTGCACACATGCAAACACCTTCCAACAATGTCCACGATACCTTCATATGTATTGTTCTTGATCCAAACATGCTGTGTGACCTCCGGATCAACTCAACCACAGATTCACATATAGACATCCCAAGTTTCAAAACTTCCCCTCAGTTTAAGCCACGAGGATGCATAACCCCTATTTCACTACGAATGAAACAAAAACGAGTGAAATCCAAAGGTTTTGTAAAAATGTCAGCCAATTGTTGTTCGGTATCGACATGGTGAAGCACAATGTTTCCTTTTTCAACATTATCACGGAGAAAGTGGTACCTAATGTCAATGTGCTTTGTTCTCGAATGTTGCACGGGGTTTTTAGCAATGCAAATGGCACTAGTGTTATCACAAAATAGTGGAACACTATCTAGCTCTACCCCATAGTCCTTAAGTGTTTGAACAATCCAAAGAATTTGTGAGCAAGCGCTAGCAGCAGCTACATATTCAGATTCGGCTGTGGATTGTGCAACTGAATTTTGTTTTCTAGAGGACCAAGAAACAAGTGAATTACCAAGAAAATGACAAGCACCCGAAGTACTTTTCCTATCAATTCTACAACCCCCAAAATTAGCATCCGAAAAAGCTTCCAAAGTAACGGTTGAGGAAGAAGGAAGAAAAATCCCAAATTCTTGAGTTCCATGTAAGTACCTAAGAATTCTTTTGACGGCTTGACGATGTGAAGCACGTGGGGAAGCTTGAAATCGTGCACAAAGACATATGGTGAATTGTATGTCCGGTCTTGATGCCGTGAGGTACAAAAGTGATCCAATCATACTTCTATATTCTTTTTGATCCACGGGTTCACCATCTTCATTAAGTTCAAGTGTCGTTGCTGTACCCATTGGTGTCCGAAGAGACTTGCTTTTGTCCATGTTGAAGCGCTTAAGAAGGTCTCTTGTATACTTTGTTTGATTCACAAAAGTACCCTCCTTGGTTTGCTTGATTTGCAGCCCCAAAAAGTATGTGAGTTCTCCCATCATACTCATCTCAAATTCTGAACTCATCATAGCTGAAAACTTGGACACAAGATCATGAGAAGCACAACCAAAGATAATATCATTCACATACACTTGAACGAATAATGAGTCATTGCCATGCTTAAGCACAAAAAGAGTTTTATCAACCTTGCCCACGGTAAACCCCTTTTCAAGTAAGAATGTTTTTAACCTATCATACCATGCTCTAGGGGCTTGTTTAAGACCATACAAACATGATTAGGAAAATGAGCTCACTATTTGAATCTACAACCTTGCAACAATTTTTAGTGAAAATAATTTCCAGATTTTCATCTAGCAATTGTGAAACAGAAAGCAAGTTGTATTTCAAATTTTTAACAAGTGCCACATCATTTAAAGTGTAGTGATTATTTACTCTAACCAAACCTATAGCAATTATAGGAGTTGACGAATTATCGGCAAAAGTAACATTTTCTACATGTGACATAAAAGAGGGGGAGGAGAACCATTCTTTGCTACCGGTCATGTGGAGTGAGCATCCTGAATCTACAATTCAAATATTCTCCTTTCTCAAGCATGCAACCTACATAGAAGTATAATACGTCGATGACTCAATACTGGGGTTAGTCAAAAGGCATTTAGGAATCCAGTACTGAGTCACAGGACGTCCAGCAGAAGTAGCACGTGAAGGCTGAGATAAAACAGTAGGTTTATGAGCCAAAATTTAAGGATTTTTGTACCCAACTACTAACCTACGAGGTGTTACATGAGTAGCACTAAAAACAGTAGGTCCAGAAGCAAACTTTGCATGTTTTTGACTGATTACAGCAGGTTGCATATTCCTAACATCCGGTTCAGCGCATGCAACAGGTTTTGCACAGTTGTTATGTGATCTATCAATCATTGTTTCCTTTTTTCTGTTGCTTAGCTAGTCTATAACAATAATCTATAACATGACCATCTCTACCACAGTAGGTACAATGAAATTTAACTTTATGTTCATGTCTAGATGAGCAGACAACATGTTTATTTGAAACCGAATAAGACAACACTCCTACAGATTTAAAACCACTTCTTTTTGTTTAAGAACTGTTTTAATCAAACCACTTTCTAATGACTTTACAAATTTAGGTGGATGTGCTTTAGCATGAGCATGGGAATCAAAACCTAAACCAGTTTTATCATTGCAAGATTTAGAAGAATTCAAGAACAAGTTCAGATTCTTATTCCCATTATAAAACCGCTCTAGTGTCTTATTCATGTCATCAAGTTTCTTAGACAAGTCTAGGCAGTTTTGACATGAAGTTTTTCCTTTTAGTTTGCAATTGGAACAATACTTAACATCATGAGAACATAAAGCAATGTTCAATATAGAAATTTAATTCATAGCATGTTGTAGTTTCTTATTAAGATCATCACAAGTAGAACAATGCAAATCAATTGTAGAACAACAAACATCTTTCAAGTTTTTATCATTAAGTGCAGCAAGCTCTCTATTCTTTTCAATCTCTAACTCAAGTTTATCAAGTGTGGAGGTATGTGCACTTCTTAGAGAAGACAATTGTTCATATATTAAATCACATGAGGAACAGGAATCATCACTAGGAATCAAAGATTTCAAACGATTAATTTCAGATTCTAGTGACTCAATTTTAAGAGCATTGTCCCTAAGTTTTTTGTCCTTTTTCTTAACTATAACAGTGGCACGAGAAATGGCATCACACATTTCTTCGCAAGTAGGACATACCTCTTCATTGTCGCTGTTGTGTTCTGCCTCCTCCATACTTGAACTTGACTAGCCCGCCATGAAGCATAAGTTTGTCAAATCATCTTCATCTTCGTCACTTCTGATTTCCACATCGCTCGAGCGAAGTTTTTGAAGTGCGGAGATAAAACTATTTACCAATTGGCGTCCTATAAAATCCTTCTTCTTTTTCTTATCGTTTGCAGAGGAGAGCTTCGTCCTAGTTTGCTTTTCATCACGAGAAGTAGGACCTGAAAGGTTAGGGAAATCCGTACGAAAATGTCCTGTCTTACCACATTTGAAGCATCCTTGAGGTCCAGCACTTTCACTCCTTCTAGTTCTCACATTTTGCAATGCTGTTGAAAACCGAGTAGAGATGAGTGCAAGTTCTTCCTCTGGAAACTCTTCAATCTGTTTAAGGGTTAGAGAGGACAACAAAGAAAGTGTACCACAAGATGAAGACTGACTAGGGCTAGGCATGTCGCTTTGTGAAACAAATGCAAGAGACTTGTTGGGGTTCTTACGTGATATTATGTCAATTTCATGAGTTTTTAACTTAGAATATAGCACATCTAATGTAAGTGTACTCATGACAGTAGATTCACGAATAGATGTAACTTTGATCTCCCAAATTGACATGTTTTTAACTTAGTAATGGCCTAGCATTTTCAGCATTTGAAAAATTAACGTTGACACTACGCAAGTTGCTGAGACTTTTATTGAAGCGAGCAAAGAGGTCATCGATTGACTCACCGGGTTGCATATCGAAGAGAATGTATTCTTTCTTGAACATATCTTGTCTTACCTCCTTGATCGTGTTGGATCCTTCATGGTAGTCACAAAGTGCTTTCCACACATCGTATACAGATCGGAGGTGTGCAACACGGTCGAAGTCACTTTGAGTTAATCCTTGTATGATCAAGTTCCGTGCTTTGTTGTTGTTGTTGACATCTCTCATGTTCATAGCAGTGACTTGATCGTTTGGCGGCACGTCATAAGGCTTGTACACCTTTTCCCATATTGCGAAGCCTTGCGCCTGGCTGAAAGCCTCCATACGTGCCTTCCAAACCTGAAAATCATTGCCACTGAACACACAAGGTTTTGTGGAGTATTTATCCATGATGATTAGTCAAAACACGTGCAAATCACAAATATTAGAGCACCGTGGCTCGATACCAATTGTAGGATCGAAGAGCACGTGAAAAGCTACCAGAGGGGGGTGAATGGTAGATTTAAACTTTTCAGCGGAAGCAACAAAAACCCCCTTGGCAGAAAATTGATCTGTTAAAGAAACCATGTATGCAACTGATCTAAACATGTTCAACCATTAAAAAAGTGGTACATATTATAGAGAATCAGGTCAAGAAGACACGACAACAACAATCACGGAAATCCGTCAAAATAACTCAAGTTATGATCGAAAGATCAAACGAGGGTCAATCTGTTCTAGTCGAGTAAAAACCAGATCTGCAACACTGCAAAGAAACTTGTGTAGATCAGAAACTATAAATCCAATGACATTGAAATTTTCACATATGATAGATAATCAAGTTGTTAAGACAACCCAAAAATAATCACATCAATTAGATCTGTAAAACTCGAGTTATGATCAAAACACCGAAGCACTGTTGTGCTGTCCTGAAACTCGACGAGAAAGACTTGACAAAAACAAGTCGGACGAACAAGGCACAAAAGCTCCTCTAAATTACGAATTTTATTGATCAAAATATAATAGGAACAGCCCAAAGTCATCTTATTCCACGAGCTCTGGCCTCCCTTGCTTATATAACCAGCCCGGAGGCCAACCCAATTCAAACTAGGACTCTAATCCTACTCAGTTTCTGAATCGAAACTTTCCATAACTGCTCAAGACACTTCTATACGAACATAAAGCAATCTTAAGACTTCCAAACACCTTAGTAACGTATCCCACATTCCTAAAACAACTCAACTTCGTGTCCCACACGAAATCCTATCATAACCAACTGAACTCTTTCCATATTTGAGCCATAACCGACTCAGCCGCAGCCTCAGTCCATAATCCTGCCGGTTGGACCCTTCGACCAATTCTTTACGTCCACATCTCTTCATCACGCCTTGGAACCATGTTGCCACATCAATACACACCTTGCACACGTGCAAACACCTTCCAACGATGTCCACCATACCTTCATATGCATTGTTCTTGATCCAAACATGCTGCGCGACCTCCCGATCGACTCAACCAAAATTCCTCCCAATCTTGGTTGATGAACTCATCTTCTCCCTAAGACTAGTTCAATGGATCCCGTCACCAGCCATATCTTGAACTCAAGCAACACCTGCACATGAATAAACAACCAATACTTTCGAGCACAAGTCCACGACTTGACTCACGTTAGTTCCGAAAACCACAACACCTTATGTGAACACCTCACGTAAGAATGTTGCAAATCATAGCAAAATGTTAACCACCGTAAACAGCCATAACACTTCAAAAACTTAGTAAAAGAATACTAAGCAAACTTTCCATAGATGTAAAGCAAGTTCAAAACATTTGCATGGTAAAAACAGAACCATTGCGATTTAGCTCCGTACCTTGCCAATGCTAACCGGACCTTGAGCCGGAGCTTACCAAAGCTAGCAGAACCTAGCACCAGAACTTACCAGCTTCACTATCCGGTGTGCATGATATATTCCACATATCTCAGCTGAGCATGTGTCTCAAGTTTTCAGCCACAGTCCAGCTGGGAAACATCGAGGAACTGAAACTGGATCTCACGTATTGGGAGGAACCGGTTCAGATCATCGACGAGAAAGCTCGAACCACACGCAACTGAATGCTGTGGTTCTACAAACTATTGTGGAGTAATCACTCCAAGGAGGAAGCCACATGGGAGAGCGTGGAATTTCTTTGCACCAACAACCTGGAATTTTTAACGTTGCATATACGGTAAATCTCCACCATCCTCTCTCTAATTTTCACCTTAGAATCTTGGTATGAGATTATTTTAAGGGGGGAGGAATGTAAAGGACCAAGTTTTTGGCTTGCTACATGTTCACCACTTCACACACCACAGCTCACTTTGTAGCAATCAAATGAACATGGTTGAAGAGCAAGTAACCACCATCAATGGAGTAATTAGAGGATGAAGAACCACAATCCAAAAGTGGGAATTCCAACATGTCATCTTTAGAGGCTGAGCTCCATATTAAGTCCTAAACATTATTAGGAATGCTCATGCCAAGTTTCATACAAATCCAAACGTGTTTGGGGTACTTTTGGATACAATTATTAAAAGGGATAGTTTGAATTCAGATTCAAATTCAAACTACTTTCATCACATGGATTCAAAAGGTTGTTCCATATTCAAACTCAGCACATTTTTATGAGCCATTCTACCAACTTTCATCTCATTTGGGGTTAATCTTGACAGTTTGCATTTGAGATTGCATGTTTGATGCAAATTCAACCAAACCAGTGTATACTTTGATTCATTCAAAACCTAAACCCCAATGTGGTGGTTTGAGCAAATTACAAAGGGCTGTAGGGTCCCAAATGATTTGAGCAGTAGAAATTCAATTTCAGAGGACAAAAATTTGAGTGTGCGACCCATCTGTCAGCCAGACAATCTAGTGAACCGCCTCACAGCCGAGCAGCTCGGTTGTTCGGGCTGAATGCACGGGTGCCACGGCGATTAGCCGCTGCCACCACCTGTTCTCGGTTCCTGGCCACCGATCGACGCTGGCTTCTCTTATCCCCGATGCCCAAGCATCCCAAAAGACCATTTCACTCGTTCTTCGTCATCCTCACACAGAACTTCGCCGCCACACTCACCACTCGGTTGCGCCACCACCCCCACCATCGACAAGCCGCTCTCGGTGTAAAAGTCCAAAAATGTATATGAATAAACATTGCCTTGATAGTCTATGTGTGCAAATTCATGAAAAATGGGAGTTTCTAAAACTTTCCTTCACGCAAAGTGCTTCATGGATGTTCATTCAAAAAGAGGCTCACATGTTCATTTGAATGTGTTGAACCAATATGGACTTAAACATTTATTTGCATGAAGTTTAAAAATCAGATTTGAAATTCAAAGTTCACACAAATTGTGGCCAAACCTTTGAATACTCTTGCAGCCTTATAATTCTGAATTTGAGGAAAAAGTTGGATGATAACTTCTGAATTTAGAGTGGGCTAAAAAGGAATTTAAGAGAAGCAAATCCAAATCCAAACTGAATTCAGTTTGGAAGTCAAATTTAAACTGAATTCAGAGAATTCAAATTCTAGCCCACTTCTCAAACTCAGAACTTTGGAATGGGAAGGATTAACTTGAGAAGATATTTTGGGAGAAAAATTGGGTGGAGCCCACATGTCATTGAGCCGAATGTGTGACTTGCACCCGAAGCAAATTTCTGTTTCTCTGTTCTCTCACTCGAACAACCCGAGAGCCACGGTGTGCCACCGAGAGCAGCTGCACCACCTCCTGCTGCCCTCCCAACCGCTGGCACCAGTGTGTGTGTGTGTGTTTTCTTGTGCCTCGGCGTGATCTACTCCCCCACAGACCGAACCACCCGAGTTTGCTTCCTCTTTCTCATGAGCAAACCCTGGACCGAGCCCCCACACCGCCGTCTCTTCGGTGATTGATCGAAACCGGTAGAAAACTCGTGCTCACTCTCCTCCGAGCTGCTAAAAAGCACCCCGCGCTCGTTGCTCACTTCCCCGACACAAAAGCTAGCAAATTCCGGCCTTTCCCGAGCTCTAAAACAACTCATCCGCGGCGACCCAATACATACCGGCAATCGGCTTCACGTGGACAGCCCACCATGGTGGGTTTTCATGGCCGAACAAGGGAAGCAACGGAAGCGCACGGCCACCACACTGCTTCCACCCGAAGCTCAAGCCAAGCCGTGAAGTATCGCCAGCGAATTCTGGAATTTTGTCCCGGCGGCTTCGAACCGAGCGTCTGGTACGGGATCCTCGAATTCTCCCTCTCTATTTGGTGTTAGCTTGTCAAGTCTTGCACACATGGGACGGACTAGCCGGCGATCATCTTCACTTTAGCAACCGTCGCTTGAAACCACCTCGAAGCGGTGGATTTTGAGCTTTTCCGAGGGTATCCACGGCGAAACCAATCGGGCGCACGGTGAAACCTCCTTTGCCGCCATTCCTGAGCCATGTTGAGGCCTTGTCGATCTCCCCTAAGACCCACAGGTCCTGTAGAGCTAGTTGGACGAGCGGTTGGCAAGCTAGAGGGGTCGGTCGACGGCGCCGAAGTCCTCCCCTAGCCGCCGCACGTCGCCGACCGGTTTCCGAGCCTTGACAGCTTGAGCTAGTGCCACCGTGTGTTCCTCGACGTCCAAAACCCCCGAGCGGCGAACCTCAGGCCGGGCAGCGGCCGGAAATGCCGGTCCGGCGAGCAGCAGTTTCCTCCGGCGAGGGGGGGTGGCGGCGCGCGCGAAGCAGGCGGCAGGAGGAAGGAGAAGGGGCGGGCCCCAGCCGTCAGCGGCTCAAATTTAAATCCTTGATCTGCTGTGACTCTGGAATCCTTTGTGGCTGCGCGCCAAAACGCTGTAGCCCCGTGTGTTCCCGGATTCTATTGGCTGAGGTTTAAACACGTGGGCCCAATCGAATTTCAATAGGAAAAACAATTCCAGAGTGGGTTCCAACTTTGGAAAATCATATCTTTGTGTAGGAATCTCCAAATTAAGTGATTCAAATTGGGTTGGATTCATTTTGCAAAGATCTATCCAAATATGAACCCCAATTTGTATGAAAGTCAATATTAAAATCTGGAAAATTCTTTGAAGATTTTCTGAAAAAGAATTATTGAGGGAGTTTGATGCATCCAGAAATCCTCAAATTTTGCCAGAATATTCTTTAGCATATTTTTGACCTTCTAGCAAACTTTGAGCTCATTTGAAGATGATTTGATATGAATTTGCTAAATACAAACTGCTGCGTTCATAAGCTTCCAGAAACAATTTCAGAAAATTTAAACATGTTCACGAAACCCATCCTAGGGTGCATAAGTGTGTCAATTTTTTTATTGTAGGCCTACGCTACGCCCTGGCTCTGAGTACCAAATGTAACGCCTCAGATATCACTACTCGGGACGCTACTACAACAACTACGATTTCCTACTAAGTAATAAAAATTGTTAGAAGTCTTGACAGAGTTTCCATGGTAATTTTTATCAGCTGTAGACAACGGACATAAAAATATATGCATTAATATAGAAAAGCACAATAGCATCATTCGGCCATCACAACTGAAATAAACTGAGTCAAAACTCAATCGTCCTCATGATAGTTCTTATTGACACACAATCTATGCGAATAATTAAGATGTTCCATATTCTAAGATTAATATTTGATATGTGTGCTCAAAGTGTAGATTCTACCCTCCTCCCAAGCATGCTTGGATCAATGAGTACCTAAAAACCCAATAAACACAAGAGTGAGTAAAAACACTCAGCAAGTACACATAGAGCTAGAAGAACGTTAAAAGCAACCCGAAGGAAACCAATGACGAGTAGAACTTGAAGTGAGAACGATGAAATAGTAGTTTCCGTCTGAAACAGACAACACTTGAATTCTCCCTAGCATTTACCGGTAAAACCGAGGATGTGACACTAGCACTTACTCACAGGAACTTGAAGACAAGAACCAAACTGCACTCCGGACCAAACCGGTACTTGAATGATAATTACATGAATAATTTGAATCTTAACCTTCAAAGAACAGAACCATATGAGCAATTGCATCTCAAAAACTAAGATAATGAATCAATAATAGAACAAAGGAAATCACAAGCACATCACACATGTCAGAAAAAGAACTCGTCATGCACTTGCCTTAACCTCGTCGAGAATTAGATGTCTCTCTCTCGACACCGGAACCCTCAAAGCCTGTGGAATATAAACTATATTTAGAACGTCCTAGCACATAACTAAACTTGTACTCCAACTTGATCTTAAATACATAAACAACTTACTGTACAGACTAAAAAACACTAAGATAATTGCAGTTTTGATGATCCGCTCTAACAGTTGATCGGAATTTGAAAGATAACAAGTATACCTACATATTATTATTACAAGAAAATTGATTGGAAATCCTGACTACACGGCGTCAACTCAGCCAACAGAACCTAATCATCTCAGTTAAGATCTACAATGTGACGGACCGAAATCCGCTCACCCAGGATCTCAGAGGGTGGTGCCGCACGATGCGACACCCGACAGCACACATCATAAGGCAACCCAAAGTATTACATTGAAAACAAACTGAATATGTATAAAGTAGTACAAACCTTCAGTTTACAACTAATTACAGAGTCTACAACAGCAGAAACTAATTTTTACAACTCACGCCCATCTAACTAGCAAAAGTCGGTTGTGCAGCCCTACGGACAACCTACACTAGCTGCACTCATCTTCAGCACAGCGTGTATGGCTCCCACTCAGCCGTGGTCCCCGATGGAGGGTAGTCCTCGCCGGTGGACTCATACCCCCAGTCCGTGTGGTAGTCCTCACCTGTAAACACTCATAGAAGCAACCAGGAGCACAATGGCTCAGCAAGGCTTAACCGACTCACCTATAGATGAAACTCTACATGCAGTTCATACTCGAACATAGGATGATAATTTGCAGCAAACGGACATGCCTACAAGTTCATCCTTAGTTCATATTTTAGCCACAAGTTAATGGTTCATGAATCTGAAATTTAGTAAGCAATATTTGGTGGCACACATGTAGCAATACAACTTATTCATATCAGCAATATTGAATCATAACATTCCATATATTAGCCTACGTCACGATGCAGTGAACAAGCGGTACTCATAACCGTGAGGGATGGCGAATCGACTCGATATACACCTGCAGGGATACCCGAATAGAACGTCACATGCACCCACACGTGGAGCTGCACACAGCACGCTGACCCCATGTCGTACGGGACAACCTTTCACCAAACAGCCAAAACGTCAAACCGGTCGCACCCAAACGGAAAGGAGGTTCCCTACACAGAGCATCTCTCTATGCCCGTTAGCGGATTTCCACCTTGCTGTCCTCAACCTACACCTATAAATCGGTGCATTATGCCTCGACGCCCAGAGGTATAGGTTACATCAGTTTATCGGAGCCCACATATCCGATATTCCTTCGGTACATTCAAACTTGTTCAGCGGGGCTTGCCTTGTTGCTGCTGGTCACATGTTAGTGTCTCGTCTGGAAGTAGGAAGTCCAAACTTCCGGGGTCTCTTTGCCTTCAGCGACTACTCGTAAGTACATTAACGATATGTCAATTTAAATGCAACGTTTAAATTTAGTATGTAAAGACTGTAACTCTAGATAGACATCCCCTTTGGCTCTGAAATTTTTATGGCGGCTTGGTAAGGACCTAACCAGATACTTGGACAAATTTCATTTGAAACAAAGCTCATTTGAGCTCTGCACAAATAAAAGTATAAATTGTCAATTCTAGAGCTTCTAAGGATTTCCATGGATTTTCATGGATCAAACCATTACTTTCTGGAAACTAGAGTTTGATTCATGTCATTTGAAGAATCCTAGAGGAGGTTCTGCCCTAATCAAGATTTGAGAAAATCTGAAAAATGTTTCTGTACATTTTTATATTTTGTCAGCGCAGTTCACTTAATCACACCATTAAGGGGACTAAATGGACTTGGATGGACCTCAAATTTTTCCTGTGTCTCAAAAATTTTTCCAATGAACATCCTAGCTAAATTTCAGAATTTTCCATGAAGTAATTCTGCAGATAAAATTCCCAACAGTTTAAAATTTAGGGAATTAATTCTCAAAAATTATAATAAGTTTCATGAGCTGAAACTTGTTTTGCTGGATAGTACTGAAAATCTGAATCCAACAAAATTTTGTTCACTTAATTTGGAGCTCCATAGCAAAGTTATGGCTAGTTGAAGTTTGAACCAAAACTGAAAATCTTAGAAATGTTTAAACCCTGCACGTGGGCCCCACCTGTGCCTTTCTTCTTCCTCGCGCGCGCCCGAGCTTGGTTGGCGGCGATCTCCGGCGAGGTCCGCCGGAAGGGATTTCCCGGCCTCCTCTAGGTCTACAGCTCGCCACCTCAGCCTTTTTGGACACGAGAAACTCATCCCCGGGGTCAGCCGAAGCTCTAGGTGGCTGGAAACTGGTCGGCGACGGGCCGGCTAAGGAGTAACTCCGGCGACGTCGCTCGGCCCAAACAGAGGCTCATTCCGAGCAACTCTTGGCCCTACAGCTCAGTGCTGACCTGCCAAGCACGGACATGGCACTGGTTCTCCGTGAAAATGGCCGGAAATGGGAGTTGACCGTCGACCTAGGTCACATATCGGCGGCGACTTGAAAAACTCGACAAACAGAGCCTATACTAGACGGTTTTGGTATTTTTTGATCCTAGATGGCCGTGGGAAGGTCTAGAACACGCGTGTAGCTCGGCACACGCTGTGGTGGATTGTTCACTAAGAATTTTGGAAACTTATGGGGCTCGGTTCATTAGACGCTCATGCGGTAAAAAGCAAAATTCTTTCCCCACAGTGGACAAAACGAGGAGAGGTCTTCACCGTGAGTTTGATCAGAGTAAGCGGTCCTTTTTCGTGTAGCTCGTCGGGAACGAGAGCGCTTGTGTCGCCCGGACGCCGGGGAGCCGAGGGTGTCAGGAGGCGGTGAAACGGGAGAGCTGAGCGATGAAGTGATCTGAAGCAAACGAGGGCCGGCTCACGTAGGCAAGAGGTGTGCTCCTCGCTTCACACGGCACCTCCCCAGTTCTAGCATGAGGTGGCGCCTCCACCTCTGCTCAGTGGCTGAGCTGCAGCTCGCGCTGGCGTGGTCTCGGCAGCAACCCGAAGAAACAGAGGCGGTTCACTCTGTTGATCAGGCTGACCTGTGGGCCCTCTCTCCCCTCTAATTCATTTTCCCAATTCTTGCTGCAAATATCCCAACTACTCACACTTAAATGGGAGACTCAGCCACCAAGTCAGGGAATGAATTTGAATTCTTCAAATTGGAGTTTGTTTGGCTAAATTTGCTCCATATTTGAATTTGAAATTTAAATTCAGTTTTGAATTAATGCAAATTTAGCTCCCGACAAGATGAACTCCAATGAGGACGAAAATTGGTGGACTAACTCAGAAAAATGTGCTGAGTTTGAAATTGAAGTTAACTTTTGAATTCAAGTGATGAAAGTAACTGAAATTTGAATTTGTATTCAAATTAGCCCTTTTTACAAATGTCTCCAAAAGTGGCTCACAATGGTTTGGATTTGCATGAAACATGGCATGAGCACTCCTATAAATATTTAGGACCAAACGGTGAGCTCAGCCTCTCATGTTTATGTGTATGAGTTCCTACTTTTTGGAGTTATGGATTTCTCCTCTAACCCCCCTCTTGATGGTGTTTACTTGTTCTAAGTTATCCACAAAATCAGCTGTGGTGTGGGGATATGATGAACACTATTAGAAGTAAATTCTTGGGCTTATACATCCCTCCCCCCTTAAAAGAATCTCGTCCCGAGATTATAAAAGAAGACACGAAGATGTAAGAGGAATTACCCATGATGAGACGCCATGAAATCTGGGTAGCTGGAGCGAAGGAATTCTTCGCTCTCCCACGTCGCTTCCTCAGCGTTGTGGTTGCTCCACAATATTTTGTAGAACCACAGCATTCGGTTACGCGTGGCCCGAGCTCTGTCATCAATAATCGCCACCTGATATTCAGCATAAGTCAAATCTGGTTGTAGCTCACCAATGTCTTCGGTGGGAACAATAGCCGTATACTTCAGACATTTTTGGAGTTGTGAAACACGGAAAATGTTGTGAACACCAGTGAGAGATGACGGTAGCTCCAGTCTATACGCCACTGGTCCACACTTCTCGGTGATGGCATAGGGTCCAATAAATCAGGGAGCGAGTTTCCCCTTCACAGCGAATCGATGCACGCGTTTCATCGGAGATACACGGAGGTACACGTGTTCCCCTACGCCTCTTATCAGCGTAACTTTTCTTTCAGGATTGGGCGGCCTTCAAGTTTTCTTGAATCATTTGAATGAGCTTTTCGGCGTCGTTCACCAAATCAATCCCGAACGTGACCCTTTCAACGGACTCGCACCAGTTCAATGGGGTGTGGCATTTGCGACCCTAGAGAGCCTCATATGGCACCATCTTGATACTCGCTTGATAGCCATTGTTGTACGAGAATTCCGCCTACGGTGGATGATCATCCCACTTTCTAGCGTGGTGAATGGAACATGCTCTCAACATGTCTTCTAACACTTGATTCACCCTCTCAATTTGCCCATCTGTCTGAGAGTGATAGGCGGAGCTTCTAATCAGCTTAGTACCCAAAGCAGCATGCATCTGCTCCCAGAACCGAGTCATGAACAGTGCCCCTCAATCTGATATTATTGTCTTGGGTACCCCATGCAAGCGTAAGATTCTTGCAATGTACAACTCCGCATACTTGCTGGCATGGTAACGTGTATGCCCTAGAATGAAGTGAGCCGACTTGGTTAATCAGTCAACGGTTACCCAAATGGAATCATGCTTGTTGGACGTCAAAGGTAATCCCACAATGAAATCCATGCTCATATCTTCCCATTTCCATGTTGGGATTTTCAGGGGTTGCAACAGCCTGATTTCCTCATGTGATCCCATTTCCATGTTGGGATTTTCAGGGGTTGCAACAGCCTGATTTCCTCATGTGATCCGCCTTCACTCATCTACACATATCACACTCGGATACGTACTTTGCAACTTTCCGCTTCATCCGTGTCCACCAAAATTTCCTCTTCAAATCTTGGTACATTTTGTTACTGCCCGGGTGAATGGAGAACTTAGACAAGTGAGCTTCATCAAAGATCTTCTTTTCAGCTCCATATTCCGGGGTACAACTATGCGGTTATTAAACCATAGTGTCCCCTCATCATCCTTCCGGAAACATTTGATATCCCCGCTGTCTATCCATCTCCGGAGATGTGCCATGCCCTTGTCAACTTTCTGAGCTGCAATAATATCCTCCCTAATGGTAGGGATGAGAGCAAGGTTGTAGAGTGATCCATATGGAACCAAGTATAAGCTCGGCTCCTCCTCTTCTATCTGTGTAATGGTGAGGTTATGGACATGTGATTTCTGACTCAGCGCGTCGGCAACCACATTCGCCTTGCCGGGGTGGTAATTAATCTCAATCTCATAGTCTTTGATTAATTCTAACCACCTTATTTGCCTCATATTCAGCTCCTTCTGGGCGAAGATATATTTTAAGCTCTTGTGGTCAGTGTCGAGATGCACCAAATTCTCCAGGAGATAGTGCCTCCAAATTTTCAGTGCCAAAACCACAGCAGCGAGCTCAAGATCATGAGTCGGATAGTTCTGCTCGTGGTTTTGAAGTTAGCGTGAGCCATATGCAACCACACGTCCTTCTTGCATCAACACGCAGCCGAGCCCCGATACGGGACGCATCACAATACATGTCGAAGGGCTTGGTCGTATCCAGTTGAGCTAACACCGGGGCTGTTGTGAGATGCTTCACCAATGCTTGGAATGCTCCTTCACATGCTGAGTTCCAAACATATTTCATTCCCTTCTTCAATAATTCTGTCATCAGCTTAGCAAGCTTGGAGAAGCTCGGAATGAATCTCCGGTAATATCCCGCTAAACTGAGGAAGCTTCTGACTTCATGGACAGAAGTGGGGGCTTTCCATTTCAGCACTTGTTCAATTTTGCTTGGGTCAACCGCAATGCCTTCCGCTGAGATAATATGTCCCAAAAATGGCACTTGGCTGATCCAAAACTCACATTTCTGAACTTTGCATAGAGTTTATGGTCCCACAATCGTTGAAGGACGATTCTCAAGTGTTTGATGTGTTCTTATTGTGACTTGGAGTAAACCAATATATCATCAATGAACACTACCACGAACTTGTCCAACTCCGGCATGAACACCGAGTTCATGAGGTACATGAAATGTGCCAGAGCGTTAGTGAGACCAAAAGACATGACGATATATTCATATAGGCCATATCTCATCGAGAATGCCGTCTTCGGGATATCCTCTGCATGGATCTTTATTTGATGATACCCGGAGCGAAGGTCCATCTTGGAGAACACACCTGCACCCACAAGCTGATCAAACTGGATGTCAATGCGGGGCAGTGGATATTTGTTCTTGATGGTGACGGCATTGAGCAGCCGGTAATCCACACACAGCCTCAAGGTTTCATCCTCCTTCCTGATGAACAGCGCCAAGCATCCCCAAGGCGAGGAACTCGGCCTAATGAAACCCTTGCTCAACAAGTCATTGAGCTGTTCTTTCAACTCAGCCAGCTCGTTATGAGCCATCTTGTACGGTCTCCGTGATATGGGGATGGTCCCGGGTGCAAGCTCAATCATGAACTCCACATCCCGTTCAGGTGGCATGCCGGGAAGATCATCCGGGAACACGTTGGGGTACCCCCGGACTACGGGGATGTCCTATAACTTGGGAGCTCCAGTATGATAGGCGGCTGAAACTTCCGGGACTGGATTTTCTAGTATAAGGGAATGTGGACGGTGGAGTGGAGAATTGAGGTGAACCCTTCGTGCTAAAGTTTCTAGGACAGCGCCATGGTAACTTAGCCATGACATTCCAAAGATTGCATCAATCTTCTGCCCCTCAAGAATAATCATAGTAGTGGGATATATCTTCCCACCTAAGCACAGTGGTGATTTTGGAATCATCACATTTGCTGAAATCTTCCCTCCCGGTGAGCAGATCATATATGAGCACTCGGTTGGAAAGACTTCCAGTTGATGCTTAACCACATATGATACACTTATGAAGTTGTGGGTTGCACCAGAATCAAATAAAATAATGATTGCTTGATTGTTGAGAGTGAACATACACGCCAGCACGTTCTCTCCTTCCGGGGCGTCCTTATTGTCGAGGTAACGAACGCCCCCCGGTTCTTTGACCTCCCTTCTTGAATGGTGGTCGGCCTCGATCACCGCCCTGATATTAGGCTTGCCCGCTGCTTTGCTGCCCCTGTGGACAGTCCTTCGAGAAATGACCCGCCTGGCCACACGTGTAGCAGGTGTAGCGAGGCGGTCCTCCGCTGATCGGCGGACAGAATCCCGGCGCGCGTTGTGGCAGTGAAAACGCCTGGGGTACCATCTTCTGCTGCTTCTGCTGTTGCGGTCGCGGTGGCGGCATCGGCGGTCGGAATGGGGAACGACCCCCAAACTGTTGAGGTAGCGCCGGTGATGCCACTGCTGACCGGATGGTGTCCGATACACCATGCGGTATTTTTGCGGAGCTCCACCCCCGCTGCTCGGTGGAGCGCTTCGCTTCCGCTGCCCAGCGTCCAATTCCCACTGAGAATCCTCTTGCATAATCGCGGCATTGACGAGGTCGCTGAAGGTGCCGCGATTGCATTGCAAGTGATGTGTCTTCTTCTCGGGATTTAACCCCCGATAAAATTGCTCTCGCTTCCTCTCCTCGGTGGAAACATAATCCGACGCATACTGCGCCAGATGGTTGAACACAAGGGAGTAGTCGTGGGCACTCCTCGCGCCTTGCTTCAGCTCCAAGAATTCTTGGAACTTCCTATTCATTATCCCGGGAGGTATACGATAGGCGCGGAACGCCTCCCGGAATTCTTGCCATTCCACGGCGTGGCCAACAGGTAGTGAGGCGACATAGTTCGCCCACCATGCACCGGCGGCACCATGAAGCTGCTGCACTGTGAAGAGAGTCTTCTGCCGCACCATGCATTGGAGTAGCCCGAACTTGGACTCGATCATTCGCAGCCAGTTGTCTGCCTCCAGTGGTTCTGCCACTTCGGTGAACACCGGAGAATGCGTACTCATGAAATCCGAGTACGTCGTGATGTGGGGCTTACGAGGCCCCCTCTCTTGACCCCCCTGCCTGGGACGTATTCTGCACGATTGTGCGGATCAGGTCGGTCTGCTCCTCACGAGAGCCCACTAGCGCCGAGATCACATCCGCTAGTGTAAGCGGAGGCGGCGGTGGTGGTTGTTGCTGCGGGGTGTTGTCGTAGGCAGGTGGCTGGGAGTCATGGCCCCCTTGCTGACTAGAGCCCCCAACCTCGTGCATGCCCAAGTACGAACCATCTGCAACCATACGACAATAAAATCAGTCCCACAGCATACTCCATGCAGTAAAATAAAATAGGAGTAAAAACATAATGACAGTAACACATGCGATACATCTCGTACATTGATAATGTAATAACTTTGCACAAGCTACACCATTACCAGACCAAATACAATTAGTGAAATCCAAAATTGATGGACTTCCTCTTTGGAAGTTCATCTCACTAAATTTGGTCACTACGAGACGTTAATATCGCGTTGTCATCACGTATACTATCCTTTATCTTCAATACGACTCAAACATGGTCTCTAGCAAAAGAACTTGAGTAGGTCATATAATCAAATATTTCACTAGTTTAAGATAACCACTCATGAGTATGTTCTACCCCATTGGAAGTAATAAAACCCCAATAGGTACAACAATCTCCTTAATGAGTTCAACTGTTCATTCCTCTGCCCAGAATGACCAGTTTCTACTTATACCAGATTTTGACCTGATACTCTGCATTTTATTGACTCAATTTGAATACCACAGTTAAAGTTAACTTAATTATCTTTCCAACTAGTATTTATTTGCCCTCATATCACCTCTGGTTAAAAAGTTATGATAATTCAAAGTCAACAGAATTTCTGGAAAAAAATCAATAGCACCTCCTTTGGAAGTTGCTTTTTTCAACTCCAAATTCCACTGAATACCGTGCTGCAACTGCAGAAACTTTGAATTACCAAGATGTTGTTGGAATAATTTGGGCTGGGCCCATTGATTACCCAAATTAATCCTATTAATTTTAAGGCCCACATTAATGCTATGTGACTAAATTATTTAGTCCCACATGGGTAGTTGAAGAGGATTCTGACCAACTTAAATAGGTGGACTATTCCTCTCTATTTGAGAAGTTGGGAAGAAGATAAGGGAGTGCCACACGCGCGCCGAGCCGTGCCGTGCGCGACGCGCACGCGTCACGCGCATTTTCGCGTGAGAAAATCGCGTGACTTGCGACGAGCGACGTGTGCGTGTGTGGAGAAATTGCTGCATCATTTTTATTGCGCTGAGTTAAATATTTTTACCGTTTCTGAGAATTGAATTAACTCAATTATGACGGTGAATTAAATACAGACATTATTAGTAACCGACGTATTAAAACAGACGTTACTAATAACTGACGTATTAAAACAGAGAATTAATCTCGCGTAATAAAGCTGATTCAGTATGCCTCAGCCTATATAAGGCGCTCCTCATTCACCCTGGAATACACACTTGACTACTATGGCTGCGCACTCTGCATTCCCATCGCAAGTCTCTGCGCACACAGAACTTGCGAGAGCAGGCCTCCGAAACCTCGTCTAGCTGCGATATTTGCACGGGTAGGCGGACGATCAAGTTTTTGGGAAGCGCAACTTTGCGCGACTGCTCGCTTGCACGAACGACTACTACCTGGTGAAGGACGTTCGTGAGACTTCACTGCTTCCAGTCTTCCTGCCTCAACTAACGATCGACTACTTCAAGCAGCTCAACATGTCAACTGTTGGGAACGGCACCGCCGGTGCCTCCGGCACTGGTCCTGCCTCAGGGTACAACCTGATGGTTTCACATTCATTTGTTGTGTTCTTTCTGTTCTTATACAGATTAAGCGTGAACACAACCAATCCTTATGGAGCCATAATATTACTTATTTTCAATTATATCATGATTACTTTTGGAATTAAAATGTATCGTAAAATGCCTAAATATCTAACAATCCAAAAACTTGATGGTTGTAATAGGCTTTCGGTCACTAGTTTTGCTGCTGCGCTCAAGCCAAATGCTTTTGACGGATCAAATTACAAACGGTGGCGTGATAGGATGATTCTCTGGTTAACTGCTATGAACATCATTCATGTTGCAAACGGAAAGCCTGAACAGTTTACTCCTGAGGAGGAGCAAGCTTTCATGGCAGCCGATAACCTCTTTAGAGGCGCGGTGATTAGTGTTCTTGCAGAAAACTTAGTTGATTTCTATCTCACTGCGACTTCTGCCAAGGAATTGTGGGATGCGCTTGAGACTAAATATGGTGTTTCTGATGCTGGGAGTGAATTGTATGTCATGGAACAGTTCTATGACTATAAGATGGTCGATGACCGTTCTATAGTGGAACAGGCTCATGAAATTCAGTCACTGGCAAAAGAACTCGAAGGTTTCAAGTGTGTGTTACCTGACAAGTTTGTGGCCAGGGGCATTATTGCTAAGTTGCCACCTACCTGGACGGATTTTGCCACTTCTCTAAAACATAAGAGAAAAGAGTTCAATATCGCTGATCTTATTGGCTCTTTGGATGTTGAAGAGAAGGCGAGGGCAAAAGACACTCGTGGAAAAGGGGTTGTTGGGACTTCTAGTGCCAATGTAGTACAGAAGAATAACTCTAATAAATCCCACAACAAGAAGAAGAAGAACAAACACGAGAACCCTACAAAGACTAAACAGACAACCACTTTTAAGAAGAAGATGAAGGGAAATTGCTTTGTTTGTGGCGATTCTGGTCATTTCGCCAGTGAATGTGAGAACCGCAAGTGGAAAGGCAATAAAAAATCAGCAAATTTGGTTATTGGCGAAACTGCAGGAACGTCGAGGTATGGTAACATATTACCTACAGTTCTTTCAGTTTGTCATTCACCTGAGTGGTGGATTGATACCGGTTCCAATATCCATGTGTGTGCTGATATATCCTTATTTTCATCTTATCAGGTCGGAGGGACTGTCTCCTTGTTGATGGGAAACGGGTCACATGCGCGTGTTCTTGGAGTTGGTACGGTCAACCTGAAGCTTACTTCGGGAAAGACCGTGCGATTGAAGAACGTGCAACATGTTCCAACCATTAAAAAGAATTTAGTCAGCGGCTCTCTACTTTGTAGAGATGGTTTTAAATTAGTCTTTGAATCCAATAAATGTGTACTTTCTAAGTATGGGAATTTTGTTGGTAAAGGTTATGAAAGCGGAGGTTTGTTCCGCTTATCCTTGTCAGAAAATTGTAATAACGTTGTGAACAATGTCATGAATATTGATGAGTCTAATGTTTGGCATTCACGACTTTGTCATATTAATTTTGGTTGTATGGCACGGCTAGCAAACTTGAGTTTAATTCCAAAATTTGCCTTAGTCAAAGGTTCTAAGTGTCATGTTTGTGTGAAATCAAAACAACCTCGGAAACCTCACAAGGTTGCAGAGGCGAGAGAATTGGCACCATTAGAACTAATTCATTCCGATCTGTGCGAAATGAATGGTGAATTGACAAAAGGTGGTAAAAGATATTTCATGACCTTAATTGATGATTGTACTAGGTTCTGCTACATATACTTATTAAAATCAAAGGATGAAGCGTTACATTATTTTAAAATCTATAAAGCTGAGGTAGAAAACCAACTTGAGAGAAAGATCAAACATATAAGGACTGATCGTGGTGGAGAATACTTTTCAAATTTATTCACTTTGTTCTGTGAGGAACACGGAATATTCATGAGAGGACGCCTCCCTACTCACCTCAATCAAATGGGGTAGCCGAAAGAAAGAACCGTACTCTAACTGATCTGGTTAACGCCATGTTAGATACATCGGGACTTTCCAAGGAGTGGTGGGGTGAGGCTATATTGACAGCATGTCATGTCCTGAATCGTGTTCCTATAAAGAATAAATAGATCACTCCATTCAAGAAATGGGAAAAGAAAAGAGTAAATCTCTCATATTTGCGTACTTGGGGTTGTTTGGCAAAAGTAAGTGTGCCAATCAATAAAAAGCGTAAACTCGGACCTAAAACTGTTGATTGTATTTTTATTGGTTATGCCTTCCACAGCATTGGTTATAGATTTTTAATAATAAAATCTGGAGTACCCGACATGCATGTTGGTACAATTATGCAGTCCAGAGATGCTACATTTTTTGAGGATATCTTTCCTATGCGAGAGGATCATTGTAGTACTAGTCAAAAATCTCGTATAAATGACGAGCCTACTGATATGATAGAACACAATGAACAAACTCTTGTGGGAAATCTACGCGGTGACAATGAAATTCCAAAAAAGAGCAAGAGACAAAGGACTGCAAAGTCCTTTGGTGATGATTTCATTGTGTACCTTGTGGATGATACTCCTAGAACCATTGAAGAGGCATATTCATCTCTTGATGCGGACTACTGGAAGGAAGGAATCAAGAGTGAGATGGATTCAATTATGCGCAATGGAACGTGGGAGGTTGTTAGTAGACCTTATGGGTGCAAACCCATTGGGTGCAAGTGGGTGTTCAAGAAAAAGCTTAGGCCTGATGGTACAATCGAAAAGTACAAGGCGAG
This sequence comes from Neostapfia colusana, assembly GCA_030760725.1. Lineage (NCBI taxonomy): Eukaryota > Viridiplantae > Streptophyta > Magnoliopsida > Poales > Poaceae > Neostapfia > Neostapfia colusana. Next base: position 94,265,116 of record JASWHV010000004.1, read on the forward strand.
GCTTGTAGCTAAGGGCTATAATCAGAAAGAAGGAGAAGATTTCTTTGACACTTACTCACCCGTTGCCCGACTGACCACTATTCGAGTGCTGCTTTCTTTGGCAACCTCATATGGTCTTCTCGTTCATCAGATGGACGTTAAGACAGCTTTCCTAAATGGAGAGTTGGAGGAGGAGATCTATATGGATCAGCCAGATGGTTTTGCAGTAAAAGGTCAAGAAGGAATGGTGTGTAAATTATTGAAATCTTTATATGGCCTGAAGCAAGCACCTAAGCAATGGCATGAGAAGTTTGACAAAACTCTCACGTCTGTTGGTTTTGTTGTGAACGAAGCTGACAAATGTGTGTACTATCGCTTTGGTGGGGGTGAAGGAGTAATATTATGCTTGTATGTTGATGACATACTTATATTTGGGACAAGCCTTAATGTGATTAAGGAAGTCAAAAAGTTTTTGTCTCAAAACTTTGAGATGAAGGATTTGGGAGAGGCTGATGTTATCCTTAACATAAAACTAGTGAGAGAAGGTGATGGTGGGGTTAAACTTCTACAATCCCATTATGTGGAAAAGGTTTTACGTCGCTTTGGTTATAGCGATTGTAAACCTGCTCCAACACCTTATGATGCTAGTATGATTTTGAAGAAAAATAAAAGGATAATGAGAGATCATTTGAGATACTCTCAAATCATTGGTTCCCTTATGTATTTAGCTAGCGCTACAAGGCCTGACATCTCATTTGCCGTGAGCAAACTTAGCAGGTTTGTTTCAAACCCAGGAGATGATCATTGGCGGGCTCTTGAGAGAGTAACGCGCTATCTAAAAGGCACAGCGAACTACGGGATATACTATTCCGGGAACCCGAAGGTTCTAGAGGGTTATATTGATTCTAATTGGATCTCTGATGCTGATGAGATAAAAGCCACGAGCGGATATGTGTTCACGCTCGGAGGTGGCGCTGTTTCCTGGAAGTCTTGCAAGCAGACCATCTTAACGAGGTCAACTATGGAAGCAGAACTAACAGCATTAGATACCGCCACAGTTGAGGCTGAGTGGCTTCGTGAACTCCTGATGGATCTGCCGATGGTTGAAAAACCGATACCGGCTATCTTAATGAACTGTGACAATGAGACTGTGATTACTAAAGTGAACAGTTCAAAGGACAACATGAAGTCATCTAGGCATGTAAAGAGGCGGTTAAAATCTGTCAGAAAATTGAGAAGCTCCGGAGTGATAGCCTTGGATTATATCCCAACGGCTGAAAATCTGGCAGATCAATTTACAAAGGGTCTTTCACGATCTGTGATCGACAATGCATCCAAGGAATTGGGCTTGAGACCCATTTAGTGAGTCAAGCCATGGCGGCAACATGTCTTATGTGATCGGAGATCCCGTGAATTAGTACAATGAAACAAGTCATGGCTGGCTGAGAGAAGAGAACCTTTGAATAAGGCTCATTCCTGTGAAAATGCATTTCTCTTCAAACTGTACGGCAGGTTGGCTTTTGACTTAATGTGATTCGTGTGGCTTAATTAAGCAAAGATGTTGTCCTACAGAACATCTTATAAGAATTACACCTATATGAGTTTGACTACTAGTCGTAGTCTATGAGATTTGGGTAGTCTCTAGATGCTCATGAAAGGCCTGGAGTATGACTTATATGCTCCAAACCGCGGGGATGCCTTAGCAGCCTAGTACCAGAAAAGACCTTCGGTAAAACTTGTTTGCACAAGACTGTCAATTCAAGGCATAGTCCATTGATCAGTTGTAGACAAAGTGTAGCCTTTGTTCTAGATGGATGTTCAACTTAACAGTCTCCATTGAAACTCTGGTATATCAAAATAGTAGTGGAATTGAGAGCATTTTGTGTGTCTCAAAATTGGTGGGGATTGTTGGAATAATTTGGGCTGGGCCCATTGATTACCCAAATTAATCCTATTAATTTTAAGGCCCACATTAATGCTATGTGACTAAATTATTTAGTCCCACATGGGTAGTTGAAGAGGATTCTGACCAACTTAAATAGGTGGACTATTCCTCTCTATTTGAGAAGTTGGGAAGAAGATAAGGGAGTGCCACACGCGCGCCGAGCCGTGCCGTGCGCGACGCGCACGCGTCACGCGCATTTTCGCGTGAGAAAATCGCGTGACTTGCGACGAGCGACGTGTGCGTGTGTGGAGAAATTGCTGCATCATTTTTATTGCGCTGAGTTAAATATTTTTACCGTTTCTGAGAATTAAATTAACTCAATTATGACGGTGAATTAAATACAGACATTATTAGTAACCGACGTATTAAAACAGACGTTACTAATAACTGACGTATTAAAACAGAGAATTAATCTCGCGCAATAAAGCTGATTCAGTATGCCTCAGCCTATATAAGGCGCTCCTCATTCACCCTGGAATACACACTTGACTACTATCGCTGCGCACTCTGCATTCCCATCGTAAGTCTCTGCGCGCACAGAACTTGCGAGAGCAGGCCTCCGAAACCTCGTCTAGCTGCGATATTTGCACGGGTAGGCGGACGATCAAGTTTTTGGGAAGCGCAACTTTGCGCGACTGCTCGCTTGCACGAACGACTACTACCTGGTGAAGGACGTTCGTGAGACTTCACTGCTTCCAGTCTTCCTGCCTCAACTAACGATCGACTACTTCAAGCAGCTCAACATGTCAACTGTTGGGAACGGCATCGCCGGTGCCTCCGGCACTGGTCCTGCCTCAGGGTACAACCTGATGGTTTCGCATTCATTTGTTGTGTTCTTTCTGTTCTTATACAGATTAAGCGTGAACACAACCAATCCTTATGGAGCCATAATATTACTTATTTTCAATTATATCATGATTACTTTTAGAATTAAAATGTACCGTAAAATGCCTAAATATCTAACAGATGTAACACATCTCCTAACATTTCCAACAATGTATCATATGATAGTTTTAGATTTTTCTACAGGAAGTTATGTTGGAAAAACAGCACAGTCCAGAGAGAGTTTTTAATCTGTCCTGGTTCTGGACAGTTTACCCCCATCTGGAATTTCAACCAGTTTGATGTGTGATTCTGTTCTGGAAGCCTACAACAAAGTTGTAGAGCACTTAAACCTCTTTCCAGAAATATATCTCACACCTCCATTGGCTAAGTATCCTGTGAGTTATGCTCTGTTAAAGTTCAGCAAACTTGCTGCCAAAACAGAGCACTCTGTTTTTTAATTCCTTTGGGCTGAACTACTCAACTTTTTAATTCTTCTACAACCCCAGAGTCCTAAAGATTAACAATTTGTTATCTTAGTTTCTTTTTTCAACATTTTTTAATGCAATCATGATTATTACATGTCGGTACTACGTTCCTCACCAAATGGAAAATCCTAACTGGCTTACACCGGCATATACATATTCAAAGGTGGCACTAAGACGATCACTCGCAAACGTGTTCTACTCGGACTACCATTTCGTGGTTAGTACCTGCATAAATTCTACACAATCGTCAGGTCCGGCTACACACCGAACCCGGTCCCAATACAGTTCATACACCCGTCCGTCATCACTCGCCTGGGTGTTCTCAAGCAAAACACGCCTTGAGCTACGTGTTCACGTTACTAACCACGTGACGGGGTCTCCCATACTTGCCCGTAGAACGCCAGGGAAGGGCATTGCTTGAATATCCCAAACGACATGAAGAGTCGTAGAGGATACTAAAGCTGGCTGGGTTACCTGCCACCCGTGAGGCTCCACCCTTCAGCTTGTGCGCACTGGTGGACAGCGCTTACGTGCACCCCCAAGACATATGAAGTTCCGAGATGCACGATTTTCCGACATAACACATAAGTTAGATTGCCACCTTCATATTTGGCTAATATAGTAGTCCTTATTTGGGCATACTAGCAAATCCTCACCGTAATCCTAAGTTTTCCCGTAATACTGTCCCTATTTAGTGTGCTATCCCCTAAGCAGCTCTGATGTCAGCCTGTGACGGACCTAAATCTGCTCGCCTAGGATCTCAGAGGGTGGTGCCGCACGATGCGACATCCAACAGCACACATCATAAGGCAACCCAAAGTATTACATTGAAAACAAACTGAATATGTACAAAGTAGTACAAACCTTCAGTTTACAACTAATTACAGAGTCCACAACAGCAGAAACTAATTTTTACAACTCACGCCCATCTAACTAGCAAAAGTCGGTTGTCCAGCCCTGCGGACTACCTACACTAGCTGCACTCATCTTCAGCACGGCGTGTACGGCTCCCACTCAGCCGTGGTCCCCGATGGAGGGTAGCCCTCGACGGTGGACTCGTACCCCGAGTCCGTGGGGTAGTCCTCACCTGCAAACACTCATAGCAGCAACCGTGAGCACAATGGCTCAGCAAGGCTTAACCGACTCACTCATACATGAAACTCTACATGCAGTTCATACTCGAACACAGGATGATAATTTGTAGCAAACAGATACGCCTACAAGTTCATCCTTAGTTCATCTTTTAGCCACAAGTTAATGGTTCATGAATCTGAAATTTAGTAAGCAATATTGGGTGGCACACACGTAGCAATACAACTTATTCATATCAGCAATATTGAATCATAACATTCCATACTAACCTACATCATGATGCAGTGAACATGAGGTACTCATAACCACGAGGGGCAGCGAATCGACTCGATAGACACCTGCAGGGATACCCGAATAGCATGTCACGTACACCCACATGTGGAGCTGCACACAGCACGCTCACCCTGTGTCGTACGGGACAACCTTTTACCAAACAGCCCAAACGTCGAACCGGTCGCACCCAAACGGACAGAAGGTTCCCTACACGGAGCATCTCTCTATGCCCGTTAGCGGATTTCCACCTTGCTGTCCTCAACATACACCTATAAATCGGTGTGTTATGCCTTGACCCCCGGAGGTATAGGTTACATCAGTTTATCGGAGCCCATATATCCGATATGGCTTCGGTACATTCAAACTTGTTCAGCGGGGCCGCACATGGATCAATCCTCAATCGACATGGACAGGGATACGAACACAAGACTTCCTCTTGCTCCGTCCTAGCCCCTGCCTAGTCTCATTTTGTTCTTACTAAAATTGTCTCACAACTCGAACCAATCCCGCGTGTCCCCAAACCTATACTCGCGAGTAGATTCCAACTACTCGACTTGTACCGAAGTCTATACACATTAAGCAGAGCATACACTACTCGATGACTTAGACACTACCCCCACTTTTGTTGGGATAATCTGGTTATGCATTTGGGTTTTCATCCATCCTACACCTAATGCGCATACATACTTCAAACTATGTGTATCTAATGCAAAACTTTATAAACTTGTTAAATGAAAACCGGGGCTTGCCTTGTTGCTGCTGGTCATATGTTAGTGTCTCGTCTGGAAGTAGGAAGTCCAAAACTTCCAGGGGTCTCTTCGCCTTCAGCGACTACACGTAAGTACATTAACGATATGTCAATTTAAATGCAACGATTAAATTTAGTATGTAAAGACTGTAAATCTAGCTAGACATCCCCTTTGGCTCTGAAATTTTTGTGGTAGCTTGGTAAGGACCTAACTAGAGACTTGACCAAATTTCATTTGAAACAAAGCTCGTTTGAGCTCTGCACAAATAAAAGTATAAATGGTCAATTCTAGAGCTTCTAAGGATTTCCAAGGATTTTCATAGATCAAACCATTATTTTATGGAAACTAGAGATTGATATGGTTCTAATGGAGTTGGTTTCATGTCATTTGAAGAATCCTAGAGGAGGTTCTGCCGTAATCAAGATTTGAGAAAATCTGAAAAATGTTTCTGTATATTTTTCTATTTTCTCAGGGAAGTTCACTTAATCACACCATTAGAGGGACTAAATAAACTCGGATGGACCTGAAATTTTTCCTGAGACACAAGGATCTTCCAGTGAACATCCTAGCCAAATTTCATAATTTTCCATAAAGGAAATCTCTAGATAAAATTCCCAACCGTTTAAATTTTAGGGAATTAATTCTGGGAAAATAATAAGTTTCATGAGTTGAAACTTGTTTGCTGGATAGTACTCGAAAAGCGAATCCAACAAAATTTTGTTCACTTAATTTGGAGCTCCCTAGAAAAAGTTATGGCTAGTTGAAGTTTGAACCAAAACTGAAAATCTTAGAAATGTTTAAACCCCGCATGTGGGCCCCACCCGTGCCTTTCTTCTTCCTCGAGCGCGCCCGAGCTCAGGTGGCAGCGATTTCCCGTGAGGTCCGCCAGAAGGGATTTCCCGGCCTCCTCTAGGGCTACAGCTCACCGCCTCTGCCTTTTTGGACATGAGGAACTCATCCCCGGGGTCGGGCGAAGCTCTAGGTGGCCGGAAACTGGTACCGGTCGGCGACGGGCCGCCGCTACGGAGCAACTCCTGCGACGTCGCCCGGCTACGACAGAGGCTCATTCCGAGCAACTCTTGGCCCTACAGCTCCGTGGTGACCTGCCAAGCACGGACATGGCACTGGCTCGCCGTGAAAATGGCCGGAAATGGGAGTTCACCGTCGACCTAGGTCACATATCAGCGGTGTAGGATGGCAGTACACGTGTAAAGCTACCAGAGGGGGGTGAATGGTAGATAAAAACTTTTCAGCGGAAGCAACAAAACACCCCTCAGCAGAAAACTGATCTGTTAAAGAAACCATGTGTGCGACTAATCTAAACGTGTTCAACTGTGACAAAAACTAGTATATATTGTAGAGAATCAAGTCACGAAGACGTCACAACAAGAATCATGAAAATCCGTTGAGAGAAACTCAAGTTACGATCGAAAGATCGAACAAAGGTCAATCTGTCCTACGCGAGAAAAACAGTTCTGGAATACTGCAAAGAAACTCGTGTAGATCAGAAACCACAAATTAAATGACCGTGAAATTTTCACAGATGATAGATAATCAAGTTGTGAAGACAGCCCAAAAAGAATCACATCAATTGGATCTGTAAAACTCGAGTTATTATAAAACCACCGAAACAAGGTAGTGCTGAACAGAAACTCGACGAGGAAAACTTGTCTGAAACAAGTCGGACGAACAAGGCACAAAAGTTCCTTTAGAATACGAATTTTATTTATCAAAACACAAGAGGAACAGTCCGAAGTTGTGCTCCACGAGCTATGGCCTCCCTTGCTTATATAACCAGCCCGAAGGCCAACTCAACTCAAACTAGGACTCCTACTCCTACTTGGATTCAAACTGTAACTTTCTAATACTACTTAGGACTCTTCTATACGCAGATAGAAGCAATCTTAAGACTTCCAAACACCTTAGGAACGTATCCCACATTCCTAAAATAACTCAAATTCGTGACCCACACGAAATCCTATCATAAACAACTCAAAACTTTCCATATTTGAGTCAAACACGACTCAGTCGCAGCCTGAGTCCATAACCTAGTCGGTTGGACCTTTCCGACCAATTCTGTACGTCCACATCTCTTCATCACGCCTTGGAACCATGCAGCCACGTCCATGCACTCCTTTCACATGTGCAAGCATCTTCCAACGACGTCCAAGATACCTTCATGTGCATTGTTCTTGATTCAAATATACTGCGCAACCTCCCGATCAACTCAACTACAATTCCTCCCAAACTTGGTTGTTGAACCTCATCTTCTCCCTAAAACTAGTTCTATGGATCCCATCACCAGCCATGTCTTGAACTCAAGCAACACCTGCACATGAATAAACAACCAATACTTCCGAGCACAAGTCCTCGACTTGACTCTCGTTAGTTCCGAAACTACAACATCTTATGTGAGCACCTCACATAAGCATGTTGTAAACCATAGCAAAATGATATCAGCCATAACCACCAAGACACACCAAAAAAATAGTAAAATAATACTAAGCAAACTTTCCATAAGAGTAAAGCAAGTTCGAAACATTGCAATGAAGCTCCGAACCTTACCAAAGCTAACCGGACCTTGAACCGGAGCTTACCAAAGCTAGTCGGACCCAGCGCCGGAGCTTACTAAAGCTTAGTCGTACCTAGCACGGAACTTACCAAAGCTAGTCGGACCTAGCAAAAACAAGTCGGACCTAGCCAAAATAAGTCAGACCTAGACAAAGCAAGTCGGACCTTACGTCGGACCTTGCCGGAGCTACCCAAAACAAGTCGGACCTATCGTCGGACCTTGCAGGAGCTCGGACCTAGAGTCGGACCTTGTTAAAAAGGTGTTTTGGTAGTATTCAAAACTTTTATCGTCAAGGCCAATGTATTCAGCACACATAGGTCTCACAACATCCCTCTTGATGAATGCATTGGCAACACCACTTAAAATCCAAACATTGGCTTATTCACATGAAAAGTTTTGAAAACAATTTCTCCCCCTTTGTAAATCAGAAATAAAATGAGAAGAAAAAACAAAAATACCAAAAATTCTCCCCCTGAGAAGAATCGTGCCAAAACACTTGTGAATGTGTGCAATGTGTGATCAATTTCTCCCCCTTTGACAATGTATTCAGCAAGATACAAAAGAGAAATTTTAATTTGTTATGAGCACATTATAACATATACATATAAAACAAAGCTCATACAAATCATACTATCAAGTAACTTACACTAACACATCAATGAGATACATAAAGTAGTGTAAGCCATGCTATAGATCAAGTGTAATTTTCAATTTAAGCAAGTCATGATCTCACAAACTTAACTATTTCAAGACCTGAAAGCATGACACTTGTTGCTGCATTTTATTTAACATTTAAAGCATAAATTTCGATCTTATGACATTTGCAAGAGATTATATGCAGCATCAGCCTTATTCTAACCAAGCAAGCCAAGCCTATGTCATTTGACAATCATAAGCTTAAGGACATGGTTTTAGTCCTACACAACTCCTTTCAAGTTCATATCTAAGTGCAATTATAAGCCATCTCAAAAGAAGAAGTGCGATGCATGCATATTCTCTTGATCTTTTCTCATTTTTTATTTGAACATAAAAACTCAACATGTGAGTTCATTACTTGATTAATTCTTTATGATTAAAAGCACTTGTGAGCATGCAACAAGTTCAAAACAGCAAGAAAGTTCAACCATGACCAGATTTAGTGTAAGTAATTATTCCAATTACTAGACATGGTAAAAACTACAAAATGTATAACACGAGTAATGTAGTAAGAACTTTCAGCATGAAAAAGGAATCACAAAGTCATATATGCATGAAATACTATGCTCACATTATTTTAATTTCAGATTCACACATAGACTTCCCAAGTTTCAAAATTCTCCCTCAATTTAAGCCATGAGGATGCATAACCCCTATTTCACTATGAATGTAACAAAAACGAGTGAAATCCAAAGGTTTTGTAAAAATGTCAGCCAATTGTTGTTCGGTATCTACATGGTGAAGCACAATGTTCCCTTTTTTGACATTATCACGGAGAAAGTAATACCTTATGTCAATGTGCTTAGTTCTCGAATGTTGCACGTGGTTTTTAGCAATGCAAATGACACTAGTGTTATCACAAAACAGTGGAACACTATCTAGATCAACCCCATAGTCCTTAAGAGTTTGAACAATCCAAAGAATTTGTGAGCAAACACTAGCAGCAGCTACATATTCAGATTCGGCTGTGGATTGTGCAACTGAACTTTGTTTTCTAGAGGACCAGACAACAAGTGAATTACCAAGAAAATGACAAGCACCAGAAGTACTTTTCCTATCAATCCTACAACCCCCAAAATCAGCATCGGAAAAAGCTTTCAAAGTAACGGTTGAGGAAGAAGGAAGAAAAATGCCAAATTCTTGAGTTCCATGTAAGTACCTGAGAATCCTTTTGACGGCTTGACGATGTGAAGCACGTGGGGAGGCTTGAAATCATGCACAAAGACATACGCTGAATTGTATGTCCGGTCTTGATGCCGTGAGATACAAAAGTGATCCGATCATGCTTCTATATTCTTTTTGATCAACGGTTTCACAATCTTTATCAAGTTCAAGTGTTGTTGCTGTTCCCATTGGTGTCCGAAGAGGCTTGCTTTTGTCCATGTTAAAGCGCCTTAGGAGATTTTTGTATACTTTGTTTGATGCAGAAAGGTACCCTCCTTGGTTTGCTTGATTTGCAGCCCCAAAAAGTACGTGAGTTCTCCCATCATACTCATCTCAAATTCTGAACTCATCATAGCTGAAAACTTGGACACAAGATCATGAGAAGCACAACCAAAGATAATATCATCCACATAATCTTGAACGAATAATGAGTCATTGCCATGCTTAAGCATAAAAAGAGTTTTATCAACCTTGCCCATGGTAAACCCCTTTTCAAGTAAAAATGTTTTTAACATATCATACCATGCTCTAGGGGCTTGTTTGAGACCGTACAAGGCTTTGGACAGTTTGTAAACACGATTAGGAAAATTTGGATTTTCAAAACCAGGTGGTTGTTTGACATAAACCTCCTCATCTATGTAGCCATTAAGAAAAACACTTTTAACATCCATTTAATATAGCTTAAAACCTTTAGATGCAGCAAAAGCTAACAAAATTCTTATGGCTTCTAATCTAGCAATAGGAGCAAAAGTTTCATCAAAATCTAGACCTTCAACTTGTGTGAAACCTTGAGCAACCAACCTAGCCTTATTCCTAACCACAACCCCATCCTCACTTTGTTTATTTTTAAACACCCATTTAGTTCCAATTAAAGTGTGACCTTGAGGTGAAGGTACAAGTTTCAAACATTATTTCTTTCAAAATTTTCTAACTCTTCTTGCATGGCAATAATCCAAGATTCATTAGTGAGTGCGTGTGATATATCTTTGGGTTCAAAAGAAAAACAAAAGCAGAATGAGCATGAGAATTGGGGTCGAAAAACCTGGATCTTGTAACTCGTTCATGCAATCTTCCAATAATTTGTTGTGGAGGATGACTTTTGAGAATCCGGAGGGGAGTGGACACTTCACAAGGTTCTTCTTCTTCATGTTCATCACAAATAGATGAGCTTGTGACGTGAGGAGGATCTGGACCAGCAATGGTGGTCGTCGGTGCTGGCTGTGAATCAAGATCAGGAGCTGGAACAATGTCATTAGCTGCTGAATTTTCGGGCAGCAGCACCATTTCTTCCTCTTCTTTAACGAAAATACTCTCCCCCTACGGATATGGATCCGGACCTGCAATATTTGAACTAGTACCTGGGTTAGCTTCATCAAAAGAAACCTCACAAGTCTCCACAATTTTGTTAGTATCAAGTAAAAGCACACGGTAGCCTCTAGTATGAGATGGATAACCAAGAAACATGCCATCAACAGATCTAGCTTCAAATTTATCAAGATTACCATGTTTCTTAACAAAGCATTTGCAACCAAAGACCCTAAAGTGTGTGACACTAGGCCTATGTCCAAACCTGAGCTCATATGGTGTTTTACCTAGCTTAGCACACAAGAAAACACTATTTGAGACATAACAAGCGGTTGCAATTGCATCAGCCCAAAATTTCCTAGGAGTTTGATATTCATCAAGCATAGTCCTAGCTATCTCAACTAAGGTTCTGTTCTTTCTCTCTACAACACCGTTTTGTTGAGGTACATATGGTGAAGAAAATTGATGATCTATTGCATTTTCAGCACAAATGTGATCAAACGATTGATTTTTAAATTCGGTTCCATAATCACTTCTAATTGCTCTTAAAGATCCTGGGTGATCAATTGATAATCTAAGAAATAAAGTTCTAAAGTGACTAAAAGCTTCATTCTTAGATACCATAAAGTAAATCCAAGAGTATCTAGAATAGTCATCAACAATCACAAGAACATACCATTTACCTCCGAAGGATTGAACACGTGAAGGTCCTATGGTGTCAAGGAGTAAAAGTTGACCCGGTTCAGTTGTCATGGTCATTGTGAGAGGAGCATGTGAACCTGCAACCATCTTAGCATGTCTACAAGAAGAGCACACAATTTCTTTGTCCCCTTTAAGCTTAGGCAGCCCACGTATGCGATCAAGAGCACTAACTCGCGTGAGATGATTAAAGCCTACGTGACCTAGTCTACGATGCCAAAAATATAAATCTTTGGAATCATTTGCAACTAGACATCTATGCTTAGAGGAAGACATATCAAAATCAGCTTTAAAAACTCTTCCAAACCGAGACATGTTAAAAATAAGCTCACTATTTGAACCTACAACTTTGCAGCAGTTTTTATTGAAAATAATTTCCAGATTTTCATCTAGCAATTGTGAAACAGAAAGCAAGTTGTATTTCAAATTTTTGACAAGTGCCACATCCTTCAAATTGTAGTGATCATTTACTCTAACCGAACCCTTAGCAATTATAGTAGTTGAAGAATTATCGGTAAAAGTAACATTCTCTACACGTGACACAAAAGAGAGAGAGAGGAGAACCATTCTTTGTTACCGGTCATATGTGGCGTGAGCAACCTGAATCCACAATCCAAATGTTCTCTTTCTCAAGCGTGTAACCTACATAGAAGCACAATACGTCGATGACTCAATACTGGGGTTAGTTAAAAGGCATTTAGGAATCTAGTATTGAGTCACACGATGTCCAGCAGGAATAACATGCGAAAGCTGAGATAAAACAGCAGGTTTATGAGTCAAAGTTTTATATTTTTGTTCTTAACTACTGACCTATGAGGTGTTACTTGTGTAGCATGGAAATCAGTAGCTTCGGAGGCAAAAACAGAAGGTCCGGAGGCAAAAACTGAAGCTCCGGAGGCAAAAACTGAAGCTCCGGAGGTAAACTTTGAATATTTGTGACTCATAACAGCAGGTTGCATGTTCCTGACATTCGGTTTAGTATGTGCAGAAAATTTTGCATAAGAGTTATAAGATCTAGCTTGCATTCTTTCCTTTTTATGTTGTTTAGCTAGTCTATAACAAAAATCTATGACATGACCATCTCTACCACAATAGGTACAATGAAATTTAACTTTGTGTTCATGTATAGACGAGCATGAAGTATACTTATTTGAACCCGAATGTGACAACACTCCTGCAGATTTAAAAACCACTTCTTTTTGTTTAGGAACTGTTTGAATCAAACCACTTACTAATGATTTTACAATTTTAGGTGGATGTTCCTTAGCATGAGCACGTGAATCAAAATCTAAACCAGTTTTATCATTGCAAGACTTGGAAGAATTCAGCAGCAAGTTTAGGTTCTTATTCCCATTACAAAACCGATCTAATGTCTTATGCATGTTATCAAGTTTATTTGATAGATCAAGGCAATTTTCACATGAAGTTTTTCCTTTTAATTTGCAATTGGAACAATATTTAACTTCATGAGAACGTAAAGCATTGTTCAATATAGAAATTTCTTTCATAGCATCTTGTAGTTTCTTATCAAGATCATCGCAAGTAGAACAATGCAAATCAATTGTAGAACAACAAGCATCTTTCAAGTTTTTATCATTAAGTGCAGCAAGCATTTTGTCCTTTTCGATTTCAAGTTCAAGTTTGTCAAGGTGGAGGTGTGCGCACTTCTTAGAGAGGACAATTGTTCATATATTAAATCACATGAGGAACAAGAATCATCACTAGGAATCAAGGATTTTAAACGATTAATTTCAGATTCTAGTGACTCAATTTTAACGGCATTGTCCCTAAGCTTTTTGTCCTTTTTCTTAACAATAATAGTGGCATGAGAAATAGCATCACACATTTCTTCGCAAGTAGGACATACCTCTTCGTTGTCACTGTTGTGTTCTGCATCCTCCATACTTGATTTTGATTTGCCCGCCATGAAGCACAAGTTTGCCAGATCATCTTCATCTTCATCACTTCCAATGTCTACATCACTCGAGCCAAGTTCTTGAAGTGCGGTGATGAAACTGTTTACCAGTTTGCGTCCTGTAAAACCCTTCTTTTTCTTGTTGGTGTTGCCAAAAGAGGACTTGACTTTATTCTGCTTTTCATCACGGGTAGAAGAACCTGAAAGGTTAGGGCAATCTGTACGAAAGTGTCCTGTCTTACCACATTCAAAGCATCGTTGAGGTCCGGAGCTTCCTCTCCTTCTAGTTCTCACATTTTGCAATGCTTTTGAGAACCTAGTAGAAAGAAGTACTAGCTCCTCCTCTGGAAACTCCTCGATCTGTTCCAGGGTTAGTGAAGACAGCAAAGCAAGTGTATTGCTAGATAATTGGACGGAGCTAGGCATATCACGTTGTGAGACAAATGCAATAGTCTTATTTTGGTTCTTACGTGATATAATGTCAATTTCATGAGTTTTTAGCTTAGAATAAAGCACATCTAATGTAAGAGTACTCATGACAGTGGATTCACGTATGGATGTTACTTTCATCTCCCAAATTTACATGTCTAATGCACTTAGTAATTGCCTAGCATTTTCAGCATCTGAAAAATTAACATTGACGCTACGCAAGTTGCTGAGAATTTTATTAAAGCGAGCAAAGAGGTCATCAATGGACTCACCGGGTTGCATCTCAAAGCGCATGTATTCTTTCTTGAACATATCCTGTCTTACCTTCTTGATCATGTTGGATCCTTCGTGGTAGTCACAAAGTGCTCTCCACACATCGTACGCCGATCGGAGGTGTGCAACACAGTCGAAGTCGCTCTGAGTTAGTCCTTGTATGTTTAAGTTGCGAGCCTTGTTGTTGTTGTCGACATCTCTCATGTTTGTAGCTGTGACTTGATCGTTTGAAGGCACATCGTAAGGCTTGTACACCTTTTCCCATATTGCAAAGCCTTGCGCCTGGATGAAAGCTTCCATGCGTGCCTTCCAAACCTGAAAATCAATACCACTAAACACACAAGGTTTGGCGGAGTATTTCTCCATGATGATTAGTCAAAACACGTACAAATCACAAAGATTAGAGCAACCTGGCTCTGATACCAATTGTAGGATTGCAGTACACGTGTAAAGCTACCAGAGGGGGGTGAATGGTAGATAAAACTTTTCAGCGGAAGCAACAAAACACCCCTCAGCAGAAAATCGATATGTTAAAGAAACCGTGTGTGCGACTAATCTAAACGTGTTCAACTGTGACAAAACTAGTATAGATTGTAGAGAATCAAGTGACGAAGACTTCACAACAAGAATCATGAAAATCCGTTGAGAGAAACTCAAGTTACGATCAAAAGATCGAACAAAGGTCAATCTGTCCTACGTGAGAAATACAGTTCTGGAATACTGCAAAGAAACTCGTGTAGATTAGAAACCATAAATTCAATGACCGTGAAATTTTCACAGAAGATAGATAATCAAATTGTGAATACAACCCTAAAAGAATCACATCAATTGGATCTGTAAAACTCGAGTTATGATAAAGCCACCGAAGCAAGGTAGTGCTGAGCAGAAACTCGACGAGAAAAACTTGTCTGAAACAAGTCGGACGAACAAGACACAAAAGTTTCTTTAGAATACGAATTTTATTTATCAGAACACAAGAGGAATAGCTCCAAAGTCCTGCTACATGAGCTCTGGGCTCCCTTGCTTATATAACCAGCCCGAAGGCCAACTCAACTCAAACTAGGACTCCTACTCCTACTTGGATTCAAACTGTAACTTTCTAATACTGCTTAGGACTCTTCTATACGCAGATAGAAGCAATCTTAAGACTTCCAAACACCTTAGGAACGTATCCCACATTCCTAAAATAACTCAAATTCGTGACCCACACGAAATTCTATCATAACCAACTCAAAACTTTCCATATTTGAGTCAAACACGACTCAGCCGCAGCCTGAGTCCATAACCTAGTCGGTTGGACCTTTCCGACCAATTCTTTACGTCCACATCTCTTCATCACGCCTTGGAACCATGCAGCCACGTCCATGCACTCCTTGCACACGTGCAAACATCTTCCAACGATGTCCAAGATACCGTCATATGCATTGTTCTTGATTCAACTATACCGCGCAACCTCCCGAGCAACTCAACCACAATTCCTCCTGAACTTGGTTGTTGAACCTCATCTTCTCCCTAAGACTAGTTCAATGGATACCATCACCAGCCATGTCTTGAACTCAAGCAACACCTGCACATGAATAAACAACCAATAATTCCGAGCACAAGTCCTCGACTTGACTCTCGTTAGTTCCGAAACTACAACATCTTACGTGAGCACCTCACATAAGCATGTTGTAAACCATAGCAAAATGATATCAGCCATAACCACCAAAACACACCAAAAACTTAGTAAAATAATACTAAGCAAACTTTTCATAAGAGTAAATCAAGTTCAAAACATTGCAAGTTAAAAGCAGAACCATTGCAATCAAGCTCCAAACCTTACCAAAGCTAACCGGACTTGAACCGAAGCTTACCAAAGCTAGTCAGACCCAGCGCCGGAGCTTACTAAATCTTAGCCGTACCTAGCACGGAACTTACCAAAGCTAGTCGGACCTAGCACCGGAGCTAGCAAAAACAAGTCGGACCTAGCCAAAATAAGTCAGACCTAGACAAAGCAAGTTGGACCTTACGTCGGACCTTGCCGGAGCTACCCAAAACAAGTCGGACCTATCGTCGGACCTAGAGTCGGACCTTGTTAAAAAGGTGTTTTGGTAGTATTCAAAACTTTTATCGTCAAAGCCAATGTATTCAGCCTCCAGTGGTTCTGCCGCTTCGGTGAACACCGGAGGATGCGTACTCATGAAATCCGAGTACGTCGTGATGTGGGGCTTACGAGGCCCCCTCTCTTGACCCCCCCCTCCCCCGCGCCTGGGACATATTCTGCATGATCGTGCGGATCAGGTCAGTCTGCTCCTCACGAGAGCCCACCAGCGCCGAGATAACATCCGCTAGTGTAAGCGGAGGCGGCGGTGGTGGTTGTTGCTGCGGGGTGTTATCGTAGGCAGGTGGCTGGGAGTCATCGCTCCCATGCTGACTAGAGCCCCCAATCTCGTGCATGCCCGAGTACGAACCATCTGCAACCATACGACAATAAAATCAGTCCCACAGCATACTCCATGCAGTCCAATAAAATAGGAGTAAAAACATAATGACAGTAACACATGCGATACATCTCGTACATGGATAATGTAATAACTATGCACAAGCTACACCATTATCAGACCAAATACAATTAGTGAAATCCAAAATTGATGGACTTCCAATTTGGAAGTTCATCTCACTAGATTTGGTCACTACGAGACGTTAATATCGTGTTGTCATCACGTATACTATCATTTATCTTCAATACGACTCAAACATGGTCTCTAGCAAAAGAACTTGAGTAGGTCATATAATCAAATATTTCACTAGTTTAAGATAACCACTCATGAGTATGTTCTACCCCATTGGAAGTAATAAAACCCCAATAGGTACAACAATCTCCTTAATGAGTTCAACTGTTCATTCCTCTGCCCAGAATGACCAGTTTCTACTTATACCAGATTTTGACCTGAGACTCTGCATTTTATTGACTCAATTTGAATACCAGAGTTAAAGTTAACTTCATTATATTTCCAACGAGTATTTATTTGCCCTCATATCAGCTCTGGTTAAAAATTTATGATAATTCAAAGTCAACAGAATTTCTGGAAAAAATTCAACAGCACCTCCTTTGGAAGTTGCTGTTTTCAACTCCAAATTCCACTGAATACCGTGCTGCAACTGCAGAAACTTTGAATTACCAAGATGTAACACATCTCCTAATATTTCCAACAATGTATCATATGATAATTTTAGATTTTTCTACAGGAAGTTATGTTGGAAAAACAGCACAGTCCAGAGAGAGTTTTTAATCTGTCCTGGTTCTGGACAGTTTACCCCCATCTGGAATTTCAACCAGTTTGATATGTGATTCTGTTCTGGAAGCCTACAACAAAGTTGTAGAGCACTTAAACCTCTTTCCGTAAATATATCTCACACCTCCATTGGCTAAGTATCCTGTGATTATGCTCTGTTAAAGTTCAGCAAACTTGCTGCCAAAATAGAGCACTCTGTTTTTTAATTCCTTTGGGCTGAACTACTCAACTTTTTAATTCTTCTACAACCCCAGAGTCCTAAAGATTAACAATTTGTTATCTTAGTTTCTTTTTTCAAATTTTTTAATGCAATCATGATTATTACTTGTCGGTACTATGTTCCTCACCAAATGGAAAATCCTAACTGGCTTACACCAGCATATACATATTCAAAGGTGGCACTAAGACGGTCACTCACAAACGTGTTCTACTCGGACTACCGTTTCGTGGTTAGTACCTGCATAAATTCTACACAATCGTCAGGTCGGGCTGCACACCGAACCCGGTCCCAATACAGTTCATACACCCGTCCGTCATCACTCGCCTGAGTGTTCTCAATCCAAACACGCCTTGAGCTACGTGTTCACGTTACTAACCACGTGACGGGGTCTCCCATACTTGCCCGTCGCACGCCAGGGAAGGGCGTTGCTTGAATACCCCAAACGACATGAAGAGTCGTAGAGGATACTAAAGCTGGTCGGGTTACCTGCCACCCGTGAGGCTCCACCCGTCAGCTTGTGCGCACTGGTGGACAGCGCTTACGTGCACCCCAAGACATATGAAGTTCCGAGATGCATGATTTTCTGACGTAACACATAAGTTAGATTGCCACCTTCATATTTGGCTAATATAGTAGCCTTATTTGGGCATACTAGCAAATCCTCACCGTAATCCTAAGTTTTCCCGTAATACTGTCCCTATTTAGTGTGCTATCCCCTAAGCAGCTCTGATGTCAGCCTGTGACGGACCGAAATCTGCTCGCCTAGGATCTCAGAGGGTTGTGCCGCACGATGCGACATCCAACAGCACACATCATAAGGCAACCCAAAGTATTACATTGAAAACAAACTGAATATGTACAAAGTAGTACAAACCTTCAGTTTACAACTAATTACAGAGTCCACAACAGCGGAAACTAATTTTTACAACTCACGCCCATCTAACTAGCAAAAGTCGGTTGTCCAGCCCTGCGGACTACCTACACTAGCTGCACTCATCTTCAGCGCGGTGTGTATGGCTCCCACTCAGTCGTGGTCCCCGATGGAGGGTAGCCCTCGACGGTGGACTCGTACCCCGAGTCCGTTGCGTAGTCCTCACCTGCAAACACTCATAGCAGCAACCGTGAACACGATGGCTCAGCAAGGCTTAACCGACTCACTCATACATGAAACTCTACATGCAGTTCATACTCGAACACAGGATTATAATTTGCAGCAAACGGACACGCCTACAAGTTCATCCTTAGTTCATCTTTTAGCCACAAGTTAATGGTTCATGAATCTGAAATTTAGTAAGCAATATTGGGCGGCACACATGTAGCAATACAACTTATTCATATCAGCAATATTGAATCATAACATTCCATATTAACCTACATCACGATGCAGTGAACATGCGGTACTCATAACCGTGAGGGGCGGCGAATCGACTCGATATACACCTGCAGGAATACCCGAATAGCATGTCACATACACCCACACGTGGAGCTGCACACAGCACGCTCACCCTGTGTCGTACGGGACAACCTTTTACCAAACAGCCCAAACGTCGAACCGGTCGCACCCAAACGGACAGAAGGTTCCCTACACGGAGCATCTCTCTATGCCCGTTAGCGGATTTCCACCTTGCTGTCCTCAACATACACCTATAAATCGGTGTGTTATGCCTTGACCCCCGGAGGTATAGATTACATCAGTTTATCGGAGCCCATATATCCGATATGGCTTCGGTACATTCAAACTTGTTCAGCCCGGGCCGCACATGGATCAGTCCTCAATCGACATGGACAGGGATACGAACACAAGACTTCCTCTTGCTCCGTCTTAGCCCCTGCCTAGTCTCATTTTGTTCTTACTAAAATTGTCTCACAACTCGAACCAATCCCGTGTGTCCCCAAACCTATACTCGCGAGTAGATTCCAACTACTCGACTTGTACCGAAGTCTATACACATTAAGCAGAGCATACACTACTCGATGACTTAGACACTACCCCCACTCTTGTTGGGATAATCTGGTTATGCATTTGGGTTTTCATCCATCCTACACCTAATGCACATACATACTTCAAACTATGTGTATATAAAGCAAAACTTTATAAACTTGTTAAATGCAAACCGGGGCTTGCCTTGTTGCTTCTGGTCATATGTTAGTGTCTCATCCAGAAGTAGGAAGTCCAAAACTTCCAGGGTCTCTTCGCCTTCAGCGACTACACGTAAGTACATTAACGATATGTCAATTTAAATGCAACGCTTAAATTTAGTATGTAAAGACAGTAAATCTAGATAGACATCCCCTTTGGCTCTGAAATTTTTGTGGTAGCTTGGCAAGGACCTAACTAGAGACTTGACCAAATTTCATTTGAAACAAAGCTCGTTTGAGCTCTGCACAAATAAAAGTATATATGGTTGATTCTAGAGCTTCTAAGGATTTCCAAGGATTTTCATGGATCAAACCATTATTTTATGGAAACTATTGATTGATATGGTTCTAATGGAGTTGGTTTCATGTCATTTGAAGAATCCTAGAGGAGGTTCTGCCGTAATCAAGATTTGAGAAAATCTGAAAAATGTTTCTGTATATTTTTCTATTTTCTCAGGGCAGTTCACTTAATCACACCATTAGAGGGACTAAATAAACTTGGATGGACCTGAAATTTTTCCTGAGACACAAGGATCTTCCAGTGAACATCCTAGCCAAATTTCATAATTTTCCATAAAGGAAATCTCTAGATAAAATTCCCAACAGTTTAAATTTTAGGGAATTAATTCTGGGAAAATAATAAGTTTCATGAGTTGAAACTTGTTTGCTGGATAGTACTCGAAATGCAGAATCCAACAAAATTTTGTTCACTTAATTTGGAGCTCCCTAGAAAAAGTTATGGCTAGTTGAAGTTTGAACCAAAACTGAAAATCTTAGAAATGTTTAAACCCCGCATGGGGCCCCACCCGTGCCTTTCTTCTTCCTCGAGCGTGCCCGAGCTCGGGTGGCGGCGATCTCCCGTGAGGTCCGCCAGAAGGCATTTCCCGGCCTCCTCTAGGGCTACAGCTCACCGCCTCTGCCTTTTTGACACGAGGAACTCATCCCCGGGGTCGGGCGAAGCTCTAGGTGGCCGGAAACTGGTTGGCGATGGGCCGCCGCTACGGAGCAACTCCTGCGACGTCGCCCGGCTACGACAGAGGCTCATTCCGAGCAACTCTTGGCCCTACAGCTCCGTGGTGACCTGCCAAGCACGGACATGGCACTGGCTCGCCGTGAAAATGGCCGGAAATGGGAGTTCACCATCGACCTAGGTCACATATCAGCAGTGTAGGATGGCAGTACACGTGTAAAGATACCAGAGGGGGGTGAATGGTAGATAAAACTTTTCAGCGGAAGCAACAAAACACCCCTCAGCAGAAAACCGATCTGTTAAAGAAACCATGTGTGCGACTAATCTAAACGTGTTCAACTGTGACAAAACTAGTATAAATTGTAGAGAATCAAGTCGCGAAGACGTCACAACAAGAATCATGAGAATCCGTTGAGAGAAACTCAAGTTACGATCGAAAGATCGAACAAAGGTCAATCTGTCCTACGCGAGAAAAACAGTTCTGGAATACTGCAAATAAACTCGTGTAGATCAGAAACCATAAATTCAATGATCGTGAAATTTTCACAGATGATAGATAATCAAGTTGTGAAGACAGCCCAAAAAGAATCACATCAATTGGATCTGTAAAACTCGAGTTATGATAAAACCACCGAAACAAGGTAGTGCTGAACAGAAACTCGACGAGGAAAACTTGTCTGAAACAAGTCGGACGAACAAGGCACAAAACTTTTATTGTCAAAGCCAATGTATTCAGCACACATAGGTCTCACAGGCGACGACTTGAAAAACTCGACAAACAGAGCCTATACTCGACGGTTTTTGGTACTTTTTGATCCTAGATGGCCGTGGAAAGGTCTAGAACACGTGTGTAGCTCAGCACACGCTGTGGTGGATTGATCAATAAGAATTTTGGAAACTTATGGGGCTCAGTTCATTAGACGCTCATGCGGTAAAAAGCAAAATTCTTTCCCCACAGTGGACACAACGAGGAGAGGTCTTCACCGTGAGTTTGAGCGGAGTAAGGCGGTCCTTTTTCGTGTAGCTCGTCAGGCACGAGAGCGCTTGTGTTGCCCGGACGCCGGTGAGCCGAGGGTGTCGGGAGGCGGTGAAACGGGAGAGATGAGCGATGAAGTGATCTGAAGCAAACGAGGGCCGGCTCACGTGGGCAAGAGGTGTGCTGCTCGCTTCACACGGCACCTCCCCAGTTCTAGCACGAGGTGGCGCCTCCACCGCTGCTCAGTGGCCGAGCTGCAGCTCGCGCTGGCACGGTCTCGGCAGCAACCCGAAGAAACAGAGGCGGTTCACTATATTGATCAGGCTGACCTGTGGGCCCTCTCTCCCCTCTAATTCATTTTCCCAATTCTTGCTGCAAATATCCTAACTACTCACACTTAAATTGGAGAGTTAGCCACCAAGTCAGGGAATGAATTTGAATTCTTCAAATTGGAGTTTGTTTGCTAAATTTGCTTCACATTTGAATTTGAAATTCAAATTCAGTTTTGAATTAATGCAAATTTAGCTCCCGACAAGATGAACTTCAATGAGGATGAAAATTGGTGGACTAACTCAGAAAAATGTGCTGAGTTTGAAAATGAAGTTAACTTCTGAATTCAAGTGATGAAAGTAACTGAAATTTGAATTTGTATTCAAATTAGCCCTTTTTACAAATGTCTCCAAAAGTGGCTCAAAATGGTTTGGATTTGCATGAAACTTGGCATGAGCACTCCTGAAAATATTTAGGACCAAACGGTGAGCTCAGCCTCTCATGTTTATGTGTATGATTTCCTACTTTTTGGAGTTTTGGATTTCTCCTCTAATCCCCCTCTTGATGGTGTTTACTTGTTCTTCACAAGTGTTCATAAGTTATCCACAAAATGAGCTGTGGTGTGGGGATATGATGAACACTCTTAGCAAGTAAATTCTTGGGCTTTTACATACAATTTATGGTTCTAAAATAAAGATATAAATCCACAATTTGTAGAGGTTTAGTGAATTTTTCCCATCCTCTAACCCCGGTAGGCAGCATCCCTCATTATTTATACCTTGTTCTCTTCCACCGTAGTGCAGCTGAAGATCGAGGAACTTCTAACTACCGGCGGCAGCAGCGGCAAGGAGCAGCAGGGAAGAGGCAACTTGATTATGGAAAATTTGGAGGCGGCGACACTGGATCGATCAGGGTCCTGAGAAGTGACGATGCTGGTTAAGGAAAGAAGAGAGGTGGTGACTCTGATTGGGGAGGAAGGGAGGTGGCGGCTCTGATAGGGGAAGAAGAGAGGTGGCTGGCAGCTCTGGTTGGGGAGAAAACAGCAGGTTGGATATATATTGCAAGGTGACCTAAACCCTCATATCCAACGGTGAAAATTAATCTGACTTTACTCATCCGATCTTTGAATCAAATATATGAATAGTGAAACAAAATTGTTTCAACAACCTCTATGCATCTATGATATTCGATCATCCATCAGGGGAGCAGATCAAAAAGTCCGCAAATGCTCGGGATATTACAGTGACAATCATGATGATGACGACGATGAAAAGAGTTTGATTGTGAGGAGATGTTGGGTCGCATGGAACCACATATGCTGATTTGGGAGAAATTAAAGGTTTAAGTAAAATGAAGACATTACGGAGTGCGTCAAAGAAGTTTTTATATGATGAATCAAAGAGTTGTGATAAAGAGTTTACTACGTTGTGTGCACTCCTATAACTACTAAAGTTGAAGGCCACCCTTGGATGGTCCAATTGTAGTTTCACTGATCTTTTAAATCGTTTGGTAGAAATTCTTCCAAATCCCAATAAACTGCACAGAAGCACTTATAAAGCGAAGAAAGTTCTATGTCCGACGTCGTTGGGTGTGACAAAAATACACGCTTGTCCGAACCATTGTATTATATTTCATAAAGAGCATGAGCTCACAACAAGATGCCTGATTTGCGATGTCAGTAGATACAATGACTACAATCATCATTATGTTACCAACATGAATAAGACCCAGACAAATAAGAAAAGTTCTTTGGCCCTGAGAGTTATGATGATACTTATGACGATGCAGACGGGAAGAATAAGAGAAAGATTCCTTCCTTGGTGATGTGGTACCTTCCAGTAATTGATCACTTGAAGCATATGATCTCAAACACAAGGGAGGCCGGACGTATGCGCTGGCATTCTGAGCAGCGCACGAAGAATGACAAACAGATCTGACAACCTAGTGACGCAACACAATGGAAAAATTTTGATATTCAGTATTCAGACTTTGCAAAAGAATATCAGAAATGTAAGGTTTGTTTTGGGTACAGATGGAATGAATTTGTTTGGTCAAAAACGGAGCATACACAGCTGTAACACCCTCATATTCGTTACCATGCATTGCATACATTTTGCATGTAGAGGAGCATTTTAAAAGAAGAAGAAAATAAAGGAAGGAATATATAAACAAACAAATAAATAAAAGGAAATAAAATAGGAAATAATAAAAATAACGTAGGTAGATCACATTCAGGTTTAGTTTTGATGGTGGAATTGATCTACTACTCGAGCTAGGGTCATAGCCACGTCCACACTAGATTTCTGCAGCACCGTTCCCCCATGAAAGCTTACTAAAACTTGCAAGAACACATGCAAACTGATCACTATAGGCCGCACCATAGGATTTGCATGCATCCACATCATTGCATCTTGAGTAAAGTTTGTGCATGACATTGCTTGCTGTGTTATTTGTATGTACATGGTCATGAGTAGAAGAACACGCTCAAGAGGCCGTCTACGAGGACCTCCAACATCAAGACTTCGAGACGCTTGAGCAACACGAACCGCGGGAGCAAAGCACGTGCCCCTTGACCATGTTGAACCTATGTTTTTGAACTGTTTTGCTTGTGAAAACTACATTCTCGTGTCATTGATGGGAAACCCTTTAGTAGAAGTTGACTAGCTTTGTTAGCCACCCTTGTCGCCGGGAAACTTCTTGAGTCGGGTATGGTCAATTTTCTCTTTTACTTCACATAACTTACGGGATTCAGGAAAACTGAAATAAACTTGGTTGGCTACTGCACTCATAAAGATTAAAGATGATGAGAACATGATGATGTTAATGAGAATGGAATTGGGGGGATCTAGGCAAGCTTGGTTCATGGTTTTGCTGAATGAGATGGTGGTTTGCTTGCCTTAGATCTAAAGACCGGTTCATGCGAAAACGTGCCAAGAAAACAGTGCCACCACAAGGCCAGATATGGGTGCGGCTTAGCTGACTAATTAGGTGTGTTACTAGCTTGTTACAAACCATTGGATGGCACGGGGAATGGGAGTCGAGGAGAACTGCCCTGGGAATTGCATGGCACACGAGGGGCCTATGGGTGGGAGAATGGAGATTCGAGCCTGTCGGCGAAACCTCAAGGGGCTGTACATTCTAGTAGCTCTTTTGTAAAGGCTATTTTATGATCTCTTGGCCATAAACCAACGGTTGTTAAGTGGCAGAATGGAGATTTTTTCCAGTCGCCGACGGGTGACGAAATCACGAACTTGTGGGTAAAGTGGTGCCACCTCTACAGAGTGTAAAACTATCATGATAGCCGTGCTTATGGTTACAAGAACTTGGCCAAATTCCATGATTAGAGGCAAAATTTGGTATGTTTATTCGGGTATGGTTGTGGTATGGTCATTGGAATTGGTTTTGGGACTGGTTTTGGTCACGAATATTAGATTGGATTCGGTTTATGAATATGTGTTGATCATGAGTACTTATGAATATGAGATGAATATGAGGAAGAGTATTGGATGGTTAAGATTTGATTAATGATGAATTATGATGATTTACTTGGTTCTGTTGGGATTTAACTCACCTAGAGATAGTTTTTTTATCATGATTGTGAAATAAAACTTGCTTGCTGCAATGAAACCATTTATTTCCTACCTTGTTTTAAGCTACATGTCATACTTTTCCCTCACTTGCTGAGTACGACATGTACTCATCCTTGCATTCCAACATATAAATCAGCTACACGAGAAGAATACTTTGAGGAACAGGTGGAGTACTAGGCGTGTGCACTACCGTCAACATGCCTGTGGAGTTGAAGTTGGAGTACATCGTCTTTAGTTATTTTCCACTGTCGTTAGAGTCTTCCGCTACAGAATAAGTTAGATATTATGATTGAGACATTGAGTTATTGTAATAAGGTACTTAAATGACACGACCCCACGGTCTTGTCGAGCCAGGATCACGCTGAGGGGTGCTGCATTGCACAACACTAGATAACACACATCAAAGGTACACAGCGGAAGCAAAGTTTATTACATAAAGAGGTTTATGAACATTTGTACTACAAAATATGTTCGGTCCACACTCGCGGGCGTAGACTATGCATCAAGTTCACGTTCAGCCCGTGAACGTGTCCTTGCTAGCACACACGAACACTAACACGACGGCATGCACAACTCCCACTCGACGGGTTTCCCCTCCTGGGGTTCCGTCTCCTCCTCGGGAGTCCCTTCCTCATAGGACCCTGCAAAAGCTTCAAACACAAGAAGTGAGCATGAAGGCTCAGAAGACTGACCCGTCTCTCCTAAACATAAAACTTCTACGTGCGGGATGATAGGTACATGAGGTAAAACAAGTTGCAAAGGACTCGCCTAATTAGTAGGACCATACTTTCAAGTTTTAGCAGCAGGATGTGGAGAACCTTACGCTAAGGCACATGAGAGAGCCGCAATCAAACAAGAAACACATTTCTCTCATGCACTTTTCCCAAAGTTGAAAGGAACTTTAATTAGCTCTAAACTACAACAAATCATTAACAAGCAAAGTCCATCTTTCAATCAGCAACATTTTAACATGTGACTAGCCTGTTCTTTCTACGTCATGGTACAGTGAACAAGTGGTACTCACTGACCGCGACGGACGGCGATTATAATCGATTTACACCTGCAGGGTTACCCGAATAACCCGTCACGTACGCCCGTACTAGATGTTGCCTACAGCAACCATCACGGATGCCGTACGCAACCACCTTTCGCCCGTCAGCAAAATATTGAACCGGTCCCATCGTCCCGAGCAAGAGGTCTCTGCATGCGCATCTCAGTGCCGCCAGCCGATTTACATCTCAAGCTCTCAACCTACCCTCTGAACGACAGGCAATGCCTCAATACCCAGCTACCCGAGTTACATCGGTTTCCAGGTTCCCATATAGCCGGTAGGTCTTCGGTACTGTTCTAGCTTGTTCAACAGGCCCGCACACGGCTCGGTCCTCAATCGACACAAGCAGAGCTATAGCACACAGGCCCTAAAGTCCTGCTGCCCTTACTCTCTGCTCGGTCTCATTTTTCTTGCCATGTGTTTCATTTGCTATCTCTACCCGAGCGATGTGCCTATAGCCTATTCTCGCGAGTAGTTCCAACTACTCGACTTGTACCGAATCGTACTCTATCTTTAGCATTGCAGTGGCTAAAGAGGTTTTCAATCTTAATCCCAACCCATTGTTTTCTTGGCTATGCAATTGGGTTTTCAAACAAGACTCCAATGCAAGGAAATAATGATACTCAAGTAAGTGCTCAAAACAATAAAAATTTGTAAAAAGGTTAATGCAAACTGGAGCTCGCTTTGCTGCTCTTGGTCGTAGGCTAGCTGCTCTTCTGGAGTAATGAATTCTAGGACTTCGGGTTCCTCCTCGACCTTAGCGACTACATGAGATACAAGTATATGTGTTAATTTAAATGCATTTGATTTGAATTAAACTTGTGAACCTTATAAGTCTCACTAGACAGACCCACTGACCCTGAAATTTCTACTGTGGCTTGGTTACAACCTAAACCGAGACTTGGTCATGTTTTAGTTGCAGCAAAGCTCATTTGAGCCCTCCACAATTAATCATGTCCTTGACCTTAATTGGAACTCTTAGGGTGTTCTAGGGGTTTTCATGGAACAAGCCATGACTTTCTGAAAACTAGATTTTCAGAGGGTTCTAATGGAGTTGGTCTCACTTAATTTGAAGGTTCCTAGCTAGAGATATGAGCTAAACAATTTTAGAGAAATTCTGAAAATGTTTCTGGACATTTTCTATCTTCTCTGGAACAGTTTCATTAATCACACCATTAGGTGGATCAAATGAGCTCAAACGGATCTGAAATTTTTATGGTAGCTCAGGAATATTTTGTGAACATCCCAGCAAAATTCAGAATTTTCCTCCAAAGGATTCTCCAGTTAAAATTCTAAACAGTTTAAACTTTGAAGAATTAATTCTGGAGAAATAAGGATTTTAATGAAGTTAAACTTAATTTGCTGGAAAGTACTCAGAGAGCTGAATCCAACAAAATTTGGTTCATTGATTTGGAGTTTCCTAGCCCAAGTTACGAGGATTTGAAGTTTGAATGAAATCTGAAAATCGGGGGAAAAGTTTAAATCTGCCGGTGGGTCCACGGTACACGTGTCGGGCGCTGGAGCGATGGCACACCGGGGTCCATGGAGACTTTGCGCGCCAGCACACCGGATCCAAGCTGCAGACTGATCCCGATTTAAAATCCGAGCCGCTGACAGCCGGGGTCCACCCTCTTTGTCTACCTCCCGGCTCCCGCGTTCGGCCGCCACGATGCCCCGCCGGAGAGTACCGGCAGCCTCGGTGGTGCTCCAAACTTCATGATTCTGTCCGCCCCTGACTAAGTCCACTCGGGGAACACGGTTCTGGGCTCAGTTCATCATGACAACGGCCGGCACATGGTCGGCGACGAGCGGCGGCTTCAGAAAGACTTCGGTCGTGTCGGCCGACCTTCCTAGCACTCCAACCGATCGAGCAAAAGGCCAGAAAGCACCAGTGGTCCCTCAGGAAGCTCGGCATGGGCTCGAAGCAGCTCGGGAGAGGTCCGAAGTAGTCTCTCACCGTGCGCCCGATGCTTCCCGCATGCTCCGTCGTTGGCAAGCTTCGAAATACGCCGTGTACAGGGGTTCTCCGGCTAAAGGTTGTGAAGGCAACTTGTGCGCTACCAGGTCTAGTCGGTGTAGGAGCGGATTGAGATTCTCTAACCCTTCCTAGAGTGTGAATTTGACAGAACCGCACCCGAAGGTCGGTCTGTACTGAGAAAGGGGAAAACTGGAAATTCACCGCCGGCGATCAAGCACTCGGGCTGTTGCTCAGGGGTGAGCAGCACCGATCACCAACGCGTCCAGGGACGCCTTAGCTCGGGCATGACAACCTCCCGGTTGGGCTGTACACGGGAGCCCGAAGTGCGGCGGCTTTAGGTCTCTGAATGGAACTCTCGGTATAGCTGAGATCAACCGGTTTCAGCCGATTTCTAGTGACAGGGAAAAAGAAGGAAGGTTCCTAATACCGTGTCGTAGCTCTGGAGGGAGCAGGGTGGCTGTGATCGGGGCTCTCCGATCAGTTCCGAGCGGCGGAGGGAAAAATCCCGGTTCTATGTTCTTGCGAGGGGAAGAACGGCGAGGGGGCTTCGGCCGAGGAGTGGGGCGCCTTAAGAAGGGCTCCAAACCGACTTGTGCCCGCGCGTGGCCAAGCAGCTGGTGGCGCGGCGGCCTCCCACGGTGGCGGTCGCTGCTGAAGCCCGAAGACCCGAGTGAGAAAGTCTTCAGTCGGTTGAATAACTTCAGTGGCTGACATGTGGGTCCCACTCCCCTTTTAACCTCTAAACTTATCTCCATATTACTGTTGTAAACAG
Source organism: Neostapfia colusana (assembly GCA_030760725.1). Taxonomy (NCBI): domain Eukaryota; kingdom Viridiplantae; phylum Streptophyta; class Magnoliopsida; order Poales; family Poaceae; genus Neostapfia; species Neostapfia colusana. The sequence goes on from JASWHV010000004.1 coordinate 94,294,761, forward strand.
TAATCCCCAAAAGGCCCATGGTGATTTGAACTATTCACCCCTGAGCCATTTGAATTGGTTAGAATTCAAATTGGGTTTGGTTTGACTAAATTTCAGCACATGTTCAGTTTGAATTCAAATAAAGTTTGAATTTGCTACACTTAGCTCATGTCAAGATCAACTCCAAATGGAGTGAAAATTGGTGTGTGAGCTCACAAAAATGTGCTGATTGAGAATATGCCTCCCACTTTTGAATTCATGGGATAAAAACTGTTTGAATTTGACTTTGAGTTCAAACTACCCTCTTTCTAGCTATACCCAAAAGTACCTCAAAAAGGTTTTGAATTTGGGTGAAATTGGCATGGACATTACTAGCAAAGTGTAGGAGTTTTCCAAATGTCCAGCCCCTATATGATGCATGTGGGAAATGCCACTTTTGCATTGTGTGAGTTTGTTCTCTAATGATCATGTTGATAATGGTTACTTGCTCTTCAAATGTGTTCATCAACTTTCTTCAAATGATGTGTGTGTGTGTGGTGATGAACACTTTGAATGTGTCAAAAGATGAGGCCTTGACATTCCTCCCCCCTTAAAAGAATCTCGTCCCGAGATTATAAGGTGAAAATGAGAGAGGGGACGGTGGAAAATTTACCGGATATGCGACGTGAAAAAGTCGGAGTAGTTAGCGCGAAGAAATCCTTCGCTCTCCCATGTCGCTTCGTTCATGGAGTGATTACTCCACAGAACTTTGTAGAACCACAACGTACGGTTGCGTGTGGTTCGGGCCTTCTTGTCAATGATCTGAACCGGTTCCTCCCGATAGGTGAGATCCGGTTTCAGTTCTTCAATGTCCTCCAGCTGAATGGTAGTTGATAGTTTGAGACACTTCCTCAGCTGGGAAATATGAAAGACGTCATGCACACCGGAAAGTGCTTCTGGTAATTTCAGCCGGTATGCTACTGATCCACATCTTTCGGTAATCTGGAATGGACCGATGAATCGGGGTGCCAACTTTCCTCTCACCCCGAATCTGTTTACGCCCTTCATTGGAGACACAAGTAAGTATACGTGATCCCCAATTTCGAACTGTAATGGGCGTCTTCTCCGGTCCGCGTATTGTTTTTGTCGGGATTGTGCGGCTTTTAGGTTCGCTTGAATCAGTCAAACCTTTTCCTCCGCGTTGTTGACAAGATCAATCCCGAAGGTAACCCTTTCTCCAGACTCACACCAAATTAGTGGTGTGCGGCATTTCCTCCCGTAAAGCGCCTCATAAGGCGCCATCTTGATGCTGGCTTGGTACCCATTGTTGTACGAGAACTCGGCTAACGGCAAGTGATCATCCCAATTCTTGCCATGGTTGATAGCACAAGCTCGTAGCATATCTTCTAGAATCTGATTTACCCGCTCGGTTTGCCCATCCGTCTGCGGGTGGTATGCTGAACTACGGATCAGCTTCGTCCCCAATGCAGCGTGTAGCTGCTCCAAAAAACGGAACACAAATAAAGTGCCCCGATCCGATATGATGGTACGGGGTACGCCGTACAAGCATAGGATCCGTGAGATGTACAGTTCAGCGTACTTCTTGGCGTTGTAGTTGGTGTTGACCGGGATGAAATGGGAAACTTTGGTGAGCCAGTCGACGATCACCCACATAGAATCTTGTTTCTGAAAGGTGGTGGGTAAACCGACGATGAAGTCCATGCTCACATCCTCCCACTTCCAGGCAGGAACGCCCAGTGGTTGTAGCAGTCCCGGTTTTCGCATATGGTCTGCCTTCACCCTTCGACATGTATCACACTCGGACACGTACTTTGCGATCTCCCGCTTCATCCGTATCCACCAAAACTTGCTTCTGAGTTCATTATACATTTTGTTGCTGCCGGGGTGAATAGAAAATTTTGACAAGTGAGCCTCATCAAAAAACTTCTTCCGTAACTCCGGGTTACGGGGTACGACGATCCGGTCCTTGAACCATAGGACGCCGTCTCCGTCCTTCCGGAAACATTTCAGCTCCCCAATGTCTACACGTCTCCGCAAATGCGACATGCCCTTGTCATGTTTCTGAGCTGCCGTTATCTCTTCACGGATGGTGGGGATCAAAGCTAAGTTGTAGAGAGCTCCATGTGGAATCACATGCAGTGGTGGTTTGCTCTCTTCCAACGGTGTGATGGTCAGGTTGTTGACGTGTGACTTGCGGCTCAGCGCATCCGCCACTATGTTGCCTTGCCGGGGTGATAATGGATCTCTATTTCGTAATCCTTTATCAACTCTAACCATATTCACTGCCTCATGTTCAGCTCCTTCTGAGTGAATATGTACTTAAGGCTCTTGTGGTTGGTATATAAATGTACGAGGTTACCGAGTAGGTAGTGCCTCCACATTTTCAGTGCAAGTACCGCGGCAGCAAGCTCCAAGTCCTGAGTTGGATAATTCTGCTCATGGTTTCTAAGCTGCCGTGATCCATTTGCGACCACCCTTCGGTCTTGCATCAACACACATCCGAGCCCAATGCCGGATGCATCGCAGTACACATCGAACGGTTTTGTTGTATCTGGCTGCGCCAAAACCGGTGCTGATGTCAGGTGCTTCACTAATGCCTTGAACGCTGCTTCACCTGCACTCCAAACATATTTGGTAGCCTTCTTTAGCAGCTCCGTCATAGGCTTGGCAATCTTTGAGAAGTTCGGAATGAACCTCCGATAATATCCCGCGAGTCCGAGGAAACTCCGTACCTCGTGAACAGTTCTCGGGGATTTCCAATTCAGCACTTGTGTGATCTTACTCGGGTCTACAGCGATACCCTCCGCTGAGATGATATGCCCGAGAAAAGGCACTTGCGATATCCAGAATTCGCACTTGCTGAATTTCGCGTATAGCTTGTGATCCCGCAGCCGTTGCAAGACTATACGCAGATGCTTCTTGTGATCTTCCTCCGACTTGGAATATACCAGAATGTCGTCGATGAAGACCACGACAAACTTGTCCAGCTCCGGCATGAATACCGAGTTCATTAGATACATGAAGTGAGCAGGATCATTGGTGAGGCCGAAGGACATGACCAGGTACTCATAAAGTCCGTACCTCATCAAGAAAGCTGTCTTCGGAATATTCTCAGCCCGTATCTTAATCTGATGGTACCCTGATCTTAAGTCCATCTTCAAAAAGATCTTTGCTTCGACCCACTGATCAAACAACATGTCAATCCGTGGCAACGGGTACTTTTTCTTGATGGTTACGGCGTTTGATGGACGATAGTCCACGCAAAGCCACAATGTCTCATCCTTCTTCTTCACAAATAATGCCGAACAACCCCATGGCGAGGAGCTCGGCCTAATAAAACCCTTTTCCAGCAGGTCCGTTAGCTGGGTCTTCAGTTCAGCCAACTCCTTGGGCGCAATCTTGTATGGCCTTCGGGCTATTGGCATGGTTCCCGGTGCAAGTTCAATCTTGAACTCCACTTCTCTATCGGGCGGCATCCCCGGTAAATCATCCGGGAACACGTCAGGGAACTCTCGGACCACTGGAATATCTTCCAATCTGATAGTTGTGGATTGATAGACACTTGGAAGTTTTATTTCTGGACTGTCTAGAAATAAGGAGTGAAACCCGTGCACTTTGGAGTTCAAGTGCACGATTCGAAGGACGGTGTCTAAAACAGTGCTGTGGCGGGTTAACCATGACATCCCTAGGATGACATCGACCTTCTGTCCCTCTAAGATTATGAGAGACGTAGGGTACACTCTACTCGCTAAGCATAACGGTGCTTTTGGAACCATCATGCTTGCTGAAATTTTCCCACCCGGTGAACAAATCAGATATGAACTAATGGTGGTTACGATTGGCAAGCTGTGTTTAGCAATGAAAGCTTGGCTAATAAAATTATGTGTGGCGCCTGAATCAAACAACACCATGGCAGGATGCTAGTGGAGTTGGAACATACCCGCAAGGATTGGCTCACCCTCCAGCACGTCCTCTATGGCAAGTTGGTGGACGGTGCCGGGCCTCGGGTTTGCCCGCCGTGCATTAGTAGGATTCCGTGGCTGATTCCTCCCCGGAAGTTGCGGTGCAACTCAGCCGCCTTGTCTCTCCGGACAACTGCTGGCGAAGTGTCCTGGGCGACCACATTTGTAGCTTTTGACCGCTGCTTGTCCGGTGCTTGAGAAACAAAAACCCGGCATGCGCTGCTGAGGTGCGTACGCACGCGTCATCGCCCGCTGCTTCTGTTGTTGTTGTGGAGGTGGTACTGGCAGTGCCGTCCTGAATGCTGGTGGAGAATAGGGCCGACTGCGGAATGGCATCGACCTCTGTGGTGGCTGCCAGTGTGGACCTGATGGTGGGCAATTGACCATCCGAAATTTCTGAGAAGGACCGCCTCCTTCTCTGCTGCTTTGCGGCGCGCTTCGCTTCCTTTCTGCCGCCGCTAACTCCTTGCCGGAGTCCTCCTGAACAATTGCAGCATCAATTATGTCATTGAGGCTGCCGCGATTGAACATCGCCAGTTTGTCCTTCAGGAACGGGTTGAGCCCCTAGTAGAAGTGATCCCGCCGCTTCTCGTCGGTATCGGCGTGATACGACGCGTAGAGCGCGAGATCGTTGAACGCCCTGGAGTATTCCAGCACGTTCTGGGTCCCTTGCTGCAGGTGTAGAAACTCCTGCGTCTTCCTCTTCATGATACCCGGCGGTATGTGATATGCCCTGAAGGCCGTCCGGAACTCCGCCAGGTCATAACTCGGTCGGTGGGCTGTGAAGCACAGAAGTTTGCCCACCACGCGCTTGCGGATCCCTATAGCTGTTGGACCGCGAACTGAGTCTTGCGCTGCTCACTCACTTGGAGCAGCCCGAACTTCATCTCCATCATGCGAAGCCAGTTGTCCGCATCGATGGGTTCATCCGCCCTTGAGAATACCGGGGGATGAGTCGCTAGAAAGTCGGAGTAGGAGCTCTGTTGGTGCTCCTCATGATCTTGGTGCCTCTCTGGTTGAGACGTATTGGCAATAAGAGTTTGCAGCAACTCCATGTGCTGCTGATGAGAACCCGCCATTGCCGCAACGATGTCGGCCAATGTAACTGTTGGCGGTGGCGGTGGCGGTGTTTGCTGTTGCTGTTGCTGTTGCTGCTGCTGTCCCGAGGAGTCCTCGGGAGGCTGTTGGGAGGTTTCTCCCCCTTGACTAGAACCCCCAACGTCCGGGTTGGCACAAGTACGAGTCATTCTGAAATTCAAAACAGCAGCGATCAGCACATGTCATACTTAAAAATTCCATATGAAGCAGTAGGTATTGAAGTGACGCATGAATAATTTGCACAACATTCACATATATTGATAAAGCATAAACTTTATACAAGATACATTATTCTCGGTTTCCGAGAAGTCGTGCTCATGTTGTCACTACCTATACATACGCTATTGCCTACACGACATGTCACCGGTTACAAAAGTTTGGGTTACACTACCCTGGTTGCCCTACTTGGCAACGGTAACCCCCTACTTGGAGTAGAACTCTACCTCCTGTGGGTCATCCTCCTCCTGTACCTCTGCTGGTGGCTCTGGATCTACAACCTCCTCTCCCATCTCGGATTCTCCCATTGCCGGAACACCCAAGACTACCGGTATGCCCAACACTAGGGGTACGAGGTCCTGCAACGCGTGCACCTCGTCCATGGCCTGGTTGTAGTCTTCTTCCCAGCCTTTCCTTTCCTCAATGGCGTCATCTCGCTCTTGAGTAAGGACCTCATTCTGCTGGGTCAGAGCCTGCACCTATTCTTGCAGCGCCGCGATGTCAACACAGCTTTTCTTTTTCACCTTCTTCAGACGATGCAACTGATTATGCTGTTCGTTCAGTCGCTTGATCGTCAGAAGGAGCACATTGCGGAGTGCGCTGTGAGCACTCTCGAAATGGTCTCCACGGCTTGTGCTCTCCTTGAGCTTTGCGGCGAGATGCTCCGTATGAACAGCTTGGCTGTCCATTACGGCCTTTCCCGCCCTCATCTGGAGGCTGAGGTTCGCCTCCGCGGGGTTGTACCTTGGGCACCCCGGATCGGTTGCCTCCCGGTACCTCCCTTCCCACACATGATGAGCCCGTCCCTCCACCGGAACGAGCGCGTATGGAGTGCCCCCATCACTCTCACGTGTAGCTGGCAGAAACGTGACATGGTGTCACGGTCTGCCACTTGCCACATTCCCTCGGTTGTCTACCTCTCACCGTGACGGTGAACGGCGCCCAACCGGGTGGCGTAGGTCCTGCAGGAACCTCGACATGGATTGTCCACGTCTTGTTCTTCTCCTCGCCTTCTTCCTTGGCGAAGTACTGCGGCATCTTGTCATACCCGAAATATTGAAGCATTTGCCTCAACATTTCCAGATAGCCGCTGCGGTGAGAACAGTGGGACACCACCCACCTGTTCTCCAACTGTCTATCCGCTGTCATCTGTAAAAACATATCTGAGAAATGTCAAATATTTATTTGAACATTAAACCATTGGGTTATAACATAAAACATGTCATTGAACCCATAAAACTTGGAAATATAGTTCAAATTTAAACAAATTTGACTGCTGATCTGCTGTCCAACATGACAGCCCTGACCAGTTTCCATTTCAACCTGATTTAGGCCATGCTAAAAGCAAAACCAATTCTGGAGCTCAACATAAAAGTTAAAGCTAACTTCAATAGATTTCCAGAAAGTATTTGCTGGGCCTAATATCTGCCCTGGTTCAAAAGTTATGAGATTTCAAAGTTAACAGAATTTCTGGAGAAAATTGGACAGCACCTCCCTGCTTTAGGTGCTGATTTGATCCAAGAATTCCAGTTAATTCTGCTCCCAATCTGACAAAACTTTATGGTACAAAGTTGAAACTCACCTCATAAGATTTCCAGAACTACCACATTTTCTATTTTTAGATTTTTATGCAAGAAATTATGCTCAATTTACAGAGAGTTACAGAGAGTTTTTGCTCTGCCCTGTTTTCTGGACAGTTTCAACTCTACTGCATTTTTCGATTGGTTAAGGGATAAAACACCTCTAGACCTCAACAGAAAAGTTGTAAAGCTCTTCCAAAGCTTTCCATACATGTATCATATGACCCCAACCTCGAAATAACTCAACCTCTATCCTCTGATTAACTTCAGCCATCTTTCAGCTGAAAACAGGGGACTCTGTCCTTAATTGCCTATGAGTTGAAAACTTTTTAACTTTGAATATCCTGATTAAGGAAAGGAGTTACATAAAAGTTTTAGTGCTCTGGATTAAAACTTTCAAGTTTTACAATGAAGTTGTTCATTTAGTGGGGTGTGACGTCGATGCGTCACCAGATCATGTCGGTACTACATCCTCACAAAGAAAAACCTATACCGGACTTAGCCGGCTTCGTTAGTTCAGTGGCATTAAGCGTCACTCGCACATGGATGCTACACGTCTACCGTTTCGTGGTTAAACTACCTGAAAATAACTCAAGCAATCGTCAGACCCAGCTGCACACCGAGCCCGGTATCCATACAGTTCGTACACCCGGCCGTCATCACTCGCCCGGATGTTCTGAAGCCAAACACGCCTTGAGCTACGTGTTCACGTTACTGACCACGTGACGGGGTCTCTCAAATTGCACCACCCACGCCAGGTACAGACGTTGCCCGAATACCCCAAACGACATGAAGAGTCGTAGAGGATACTAAAGCGGGTCGGGTTACCTGCCACCCGTGAGGCTCCACCCTTCAGCTTGTGCGCACTGGTGGACAGCGCTTATGTGCACCCCCCAAGACATAAACGTCCTGAGATGCACGATTTTCCGACATAGTCAAATAGGTTAGTATGCCACTGTCTATACACTAATAACATCCTTATATGGGCTACTAACTCGGTCCTCACTGGATTTTTGAAAAAGATGACTTTTTTAGTGCGTTAAACCTCAAGTGAGCTCTGATACCAACGCTGACACGACTCCATGGTATTGTCGAGCCAGGATCACGCTGCGGGGTGCTGCGTTGCGCAGCACTGGATAACACACATCAAAGGTACAAAGCGGAAGCAAAGTTTATTACATAAAGAGGTTTATGAACATTTGTACTACAAAATATGTTCGGTCCACACTCGCGGGCATAGACTACGCATCAAGTTCATGTTCAGCCCATGAACGTGTCCTTGCTAGCATACACGCACACTAACACGGTGGCGTGCACGACTCCCACTCGAAGGGGTTCCCCTCCTGGGGTTCCGTCTCCTCCTCGGGAGTCCCTTCCTCATAGAAACCTGCAAAAGCTTCAAACACAAGCAGTTAGCACGAAGGCTCAGCAAGACTGATCCGTCTCTCCTAAACATGAAACTTCTACATGCGGGATGATAGGTACATGAGGTAAACACAAGTTGCAAAGGACTCGCCTAAGTAGTAGGACCTTACTTTCAAGTTTTAGCAGCAGTTTGTGGAGAACCTTACGCTAAGGCACATGAGAGAGCCGCAATCAAACAAGAAACGCGTTTCTCTCATGTACTTTGCCCAAAGTTGAAAGGAACTTTAATTAGCTCTAAACTACAACAAATCATTAACAAGCAAAGTCCATCTTTCAATCAGCAACATTTTAACATGTGACTAGCCTGTTCTTTCTACGTCACGATACAGTGAACAAGTGGTACTCACTGACCCCGAGGGACGGTGATTATAATCGATTTACACATGCAGGGTTACCCGAATAACCCATCACGTACGCCCGTACTCGATGTTGCCTATAGCAACCATCACGGACGCCGTACGCAACCACCTTTCGCCCGTCAGCCAAATATTGAACCGGTCCCATCGTCCCGAGCAAGAGGTCTCTGCACGCGCATCTCAGTGCCGCCAGCCGATTTACACCTCAAGCTCTCAACCTACCCTCTGAACGACGGGCAATGCCTCAATACCCAGCTACCCGAGTTACATCGGTTTCCTGGTTCCCATATATCCGGTAGGTCTTCGGTACTGTTCTAGCTTGTTCAACAGGCCCGCACACGGCTCGGTCCTCAATCGACACAAGCAGAGCTGTAGCACACAGGCCCCAAAGTCCTGCTTCCCTTACTCTCCGCTCGGTCTCATTTTTCTTGCCATGTGTTTCATTTGCTATCTCTACCCGAGCCATGTGCCTCTAGCCTATTCTCGCGAGTAGTTCCATCTACTCGACTTGTACCGAATCCTACTCTATCTTTAGCATTGCAGTGGCTAACGAGGTTTTCGATCTTAATCCCAACCCATGGTTTTCTTGGCTATGCAATTGGGTTTTCAAACAAGACTCCAATGCAAGGAAATAATGATACTCAAGTAAGTGCTCAAAACAATAAAAATTTGTAAAAAGGTTAATGCAAACCGGAGCTTGCCTTGCTGCTCTTGGTCGTAGGCTAGCTGCTCTTCTGGAGTAACGAAGTCTAGGACTTCGGGTTCCTCCTCGACCTTAGCGACTACATGAGATGCAAGTATATGTGTTAATTTAAATGCATTTGATTTGAATTAAACTTGTGAACCTTATAAGTCTCACTAGACAGACCCACTGACCCTGAAATTTCTACTGTGGTTTGGTTACAACTGAAACCGAGACTTGGTCAAGGTTTAGTTGCAGCAAAGCTCATTTGAGCCCTCCACAATTAATTATGTCCTTGACCTTAATTGGAACTCTTAGTGTGTTCTAGAGATTTTCATGGAACAAGCCATGACTTTATGAAAACTAGATTTTCAGAGGGTTCTAATGGAGTTGGTATCACTTAATTTGAAGGTTCCTAGCTAGAGATATGAGCTAAATAATTTCAGAGAAATTCTGAAAATGTTTCTGGACATTTTCTATTTTCTCTGGAACAGTTTCATTAATCACACCATTAGGTGGATCAAATGAGCTCAAACGGATCTGACATTTTTATGGTAGCTCAGGGATAATTCGGTGAATATCCCAGCAAAATTTCAAAATTTTCCTCCAAAAGATTCTCCAGTTAAAATTCTAAACAGTTTAAATTTTGAAGAATTAATTCTGGAGAAATAAGGATTTTCATGAAGTGAAACTTGATTTGCTGGAAAGTACTCATAGAGCTGAATCCAACAAAATTTTGTTCACTTGATTTGGAGTTTCCTAGCCCAAGTTATGAGGATTTGAAGTTTGAATGAAATCTGAAAATCGGGGAAAAGTTTAAATCTGCCGGTGGGTCCACGGTACACGTGTCGGGCGCTGGAGCGACGACACACCGGGGTCCATGGAGTTTTTGCGCACCAGCACACCGTATCCGAGCCGCAGACTGATTCCGATTTAAAATTCGAGCCGCTGACAGCCGGGGTCCACCCTCTTCGTCTACCTCCCGACTCCCACGTTCGGCTGCCGCGACGCCTCGCCGGAGAGCTCGCCGGCAGCCTCGGTGGTGCTCCAAACTTCATGATTTTTGCCGCCCCTTCCTAAGTCCACTCGGGGAACACGGTTCTGGGCTCAGTTCGTCATGACAACGGCCGGCACATGGTCGGCGACGAGCGGCGGCTTCGGAAAGACTTCGGCCGTGTCGGCCGACCTTCCTAGTACTCCAACCGACCGAGCAAAAGGCCAGAAAGCACCAGTGGTCCCTCAGGAAGCTCGGCATGGGCTCGAAGCAGCTCGGGAGAGGTCCGAAGTAGTCTCTCACCGTGCGCCCGATGCTTCCCGCATGCTCCGCCGTTGGCAAGGTCCGAAATACGCCGTGTACAGGGGTTCTCCGGCTAAAGGTTGTGAAGGCAACTTGTGCGCTACCAGGTGTAGTCGGTGTAGGAGCAGATTGAGACTCTCTAACCCTTCCTAGAGTGTGAATTTGACAGAACCGCAACCGAAGGTCGGTCTGTACCGACAAAGGGGAAAACTGGAAATTCACCGCCGGCGATCAAGCACTCGGGCTGTGGCTCGGGGGTGAGCAGCACTGATCACCAACGCGTCCAGGGACGCCTTAGCTCGGGCGTGACAACCTCCCGGTTGGGCTGTCCACGGGAGCCCGAAGTGCGGCGGCTTTAGGTCTCTGAATGGAACTCTCGGTATAGACGAGATCAACCGGTTTCAGCCGATTTCTAGCGACGGGGAAAAAGAAGGAAGGTTCCTAATACCTTGTCGTAGCTCTGGAGGGAGCAGGGTGGCTGTGATCGGGGCTCTCAGATCAGTTCCGAGCGGTGGAGGGAAAGCTCCCGGTTCTGTGTTCTTGCGAGGGGAAGAACGGCGAGGGGGCTCTTCGGCGTCCTCCCGGCCCAACAGCTAGCAAGCGAGTCTGAGCTCACCCCGAGCTTCACCGAGGCTTCCTCGACGTGATAGACACGATACCCCGGCGCCCCATCCACGGTAAACTGCCCCCGAGCTCTTTATTTCCATTCCACACCGGGTAGAGCCGCCGCGACCAAAAACTCCCAGCCCGGCCGCCAGGCTTGATTCCCCGTCGAGTTGAGCCGGCCAGGAGGTTCGCCTGGAAGTGTGCTCCCTGTCCAACAATGCCGGCCGCATGCCATGAGGTGTGCTGGCCGGAATTCCAGTTCTTGCCGATAGCATGCGATATAGCCCGGTTCGGGTAAATCAGCAAATTCGCCTCACACACCCAACCACTCCTCACAAGACCTAGAAACCCAGTTGTAGTCATCCGTGCGGGCACGTGGGATCAAGAACTAGGGAGAACCATTGAGGAAACCCTCAGTTCATCGAGTTTTTCCAGTTTTCCCCGAAATCGCCCTAGGTCGCACGGTGAGCCCCTAGTTGCCAATGTTTCTCGCGAGATCAGAGCCCTGGACGTTGCTCCCTAGGTTGTGGCGATGCTGTAGGAGCAAACCGAAGCAAGGTTGGGGCAGTGCAGTGCCCTAGCGACGCCGCCGAAATTACCGCAGCTACTGTCGCCGTCGCGCCTAGGTTTCCAGCCATCCTCGATCCGAGGTAAGGCCGGCAACGTGTTCCTCACGCAAAAATGTGCGGTGGCGGCGAAAATCAGCAAGTTCCGGGGTCCGGAACCCCGTCCCGGCGAGAGCTCCGGCGAGCTCGGCGGCGGGATCGTGCGGGTGGCTGGAGGAAGACGAAGGCGAGAGGCCCCACTCGTCAGCGGCTGGGAGTAAACGTGCGGGATTTTCTGTGGTCCAGGATCCAGTGTGTCTGTGCGGGAAGGAGTCTGTGGCCCTGTGTGGCTCGGCTCCAGCGGTCGACACGTGTGCGATGGACCCACCCGCAGGATTTAAACATTTTGGAATTTCCAGTTTTAGTTCAAACTTCAAATGCATAGAACTTTTGCTAGGAAACTCCAAATTCGATGAACCAAATTTTGCTGAAATCAGGATTCTGAGTACTTTCCATCAATACCAATTTCAGCTCATGAAACTTAATAGTTTTCCAGAATTAAATCCCTAAACTTTAAACTGTCGGGAATTTTATCTGGAGAATTAATTTATGAAAAATGCTGAATTTTGGTTGAGAGGTTCATTGGAAAATACTTGAGTCACAGTAAAAGTTTCAGAAGCATCCAAGTTCATTTAGTCCCCCTAATTGGGTGATTAAGTGAACTGCCCTGAGAAAATAGAAAAATATACAGAAACATTTTTCAAATTTTCTCAAATCTTAATTACGGCATAACTTTCAGTAGAATGCTTCAAATGACATGAAACCAATTCCATTAGAACCCTCTCAAATTCTAGTTTGTAGAAAGTAATAGTGGGAGCCATGAAAACACCTGGAATTACTTAGAGGCTCAAATAATGACCATATAGGCCTTTATTTGTACAAGGCTCAAATGAACTTTGTGTCAAATGAAACTTGGTCAAGACTCTGGTTAGGATCCTACCAAGCCCCCATAAAAATTTCAGAACCAAAGGGGAGGGCTAGCTAGAGTTATTAGTAATTAAGTATTCAAGTTTACACATTGCATGTAAATTGACATGTAGTATTACATTAACGTGTAGTCGCTTAAGGCGAAGAGACTCCGGAAGTACTTGACTTCCTCCTTCCGGAAGAAGAACTAACGACTGACCAGCAGCAACAAGGCAAACCCCGGTTTGCATTAACCCTTTTATAAGTTTTGCTTTGTTTACATGTGTCGTATGAAGTATGAATGTGCATTAGGTATAGGATGAATGAAACCCCACTTGCATAACCAAAAGTTCCTAAAAGAGTGAGGGTAGTGTCTAAGACCTCGAGTAGACAGGCTATGCTTAATGAGTCATAGGACTTCGGTACAAGTCGAGTAGTTGGAATCTACTCGCGAGATAGGCTTGGGACACACGGGTTCGGTTGAGTGATGTGAGATCACTTTAGTAATGAAAATGAGACTAGGCAGGGGCTAGGGCGCAGCAAGAGGAAGTCTTGCATGCACAGCCCTGCCCATGTCGATTGAGGACCGATCCGTGTGCAGCCCTGCTGAACATGTATTGAACGTACCGAAGGCATATCGGATATATGGGCCCCGATAAACCAATGTAGCCTAAACCTCCAGGCGTCGAGGCATAGCACACCGATTTATAGGTGTAGGTTGAGGGCAGCAAGGTGCAAATCTGCTAACGGGCATAGAGAGATGCTCCGTGTAAGGAACCTCCTGTCCGTTTCGGTGCGATCGGTTCGACGTTTGGGCTGTTGGGTGAAAGGTTATCCCGTACGACATCGAGTGAGCGTGCTGTGCAGCTCCACGGGTGGGCGTACGTGACGTGCTCTTTGGGTCTCCCTGCAGGTGTATATCGAGTCGATTCGCCGTCCCTCGCGGTGACGAGTACCGCTTGTTCACTGCGTCATAACGTAGTTAATGTATGAAATGTTATGCTTCAATATTGCTGTCATGATATAATTGTATTGCTACATGTGTGCCACCAAATATTGCTTACTAAATTTCAGATTTCCGAACTGTTAACTTGTGGCTAAAAGATGAACTAAGGATGAACTTGTAGGCGTGTCCATTGATGCACTGTTACTATCCTATGTCCATTGTACCCCTCACGTATAGTTCCATGCTTAGGTGAGTCGATTAAGTCTTGTTGAGCCATCGTGCTCACGGTTGCTTCTTAAGTGTTTTCAGGTGAGGAGCCACCCACGGACTCGGAGTACGAGTCCACCGGCGAGGGTTACCCTCCGTCGGGGACCACGGCTGAGTGGGAGCCGTACACGCCGCCCTGAGCTGAAGAGTGCAGCTAGTGTGGGTTGCCCTAGGGCTGGGCAGCCAACTTTTGCTAGATAGGCGGGTGTGAGTTGTATAGTATAGACTTCCGCTGTGTAATATAAACAATAGTTTGTAACTAAATTTTGTACCTGTTTGTACAGTTCAGTTTGTTTTCCCATGTAATATATTGTGTCCCTATGACGTGTGCTGTCGGGTGTCGCATCGTGCGGCACCACCCTCTGTGATCCTGGATGAGCGGATCCCGGTCCGCCACAGCCTGGTATCACAGCTTCATTGGGGATAGCACAGTACCTAAGGACTGTATTATGGGAAAACTTAGGTTTACGGTGAGGAATCGGTAGTTTGCCCAAGTAAGGACTATACAAGGCCAGATTTAGCATATGTAGTTGGCTTTGTCAGCAGGTTTATGGAAAGACCCACAGTTGAGCATATGATGGCTGTTAAGAGGGTACTCAGGTACATAGCTGGGACGGTGGATTATAGCTGCCATTATGGAAGGAAGAAAGGAGCTGTGAACTTGATCGGCTACATCGATAGTGATCTTGCAAGTGACATAGATACACGCCAGAGTACCACGGGAGTTCTATTTTTCTTGCATGACAGTCTAATTACATAGCAGTCTCAGAAGCAGCGGGTAGTAGCCTTGTCAAGTAGGGAAGCAGAATATGTCGCAGCCGCTACTGCAGCGTGTCAAGGAACTTGGCTGAGCAGGCTTCTGGCAGAATTTCAAGGGGGAGAAGGGACTGAGCCATTCATGCTGAAAATAGAAAACCAGGCAGCCATCCAACTGAGTACAAATCCAGTGTTTCACGAACGCAGCAAACACATTGACATAAAGTATCATTTTCTCAGGCGTTGTGTGGAAAAAAACAAGGTGAAGGTGGAGTGTGTTGACACAAACAACTAGTTGGATGACATACTTACAAAGTCACTTGGGCGTGATCGGTTTGTTGAACTGCACACGAGACTCGGCCTCGTCCAGGTACAGGAGGAACGCCAAGCTTAAGGGGGAGATATGTTGACACATTCACAACTTTCTTTGTTAAGCTTGGCGTACTGGTACACGTTATTTTAGCTGTTTCACGTGTAGCTGCATTGCACATCATGTAGTTTGTTAGGAAGTTTGTTTATCTTCAGAAAAACGTGGGCATGAGGACCAAGTTTGTGGTTGCCATGCCGTGCATGTTGACTCTCGCTCGGGCCAGTAGATCGTGAGCACACTTTGCGCTGGAGCGGGTACGGCCCTGCTGGACACGTGGCGCCCTCAGAGCTCACCCCTACAGAGGGGGCGAGGTCCAGCTCTGCCGGCCACGTGGCAGGCCCGGGGCTCGCCTCTGAGGAGAGGGGAGGCCCGGCCCTGCTGGACACATGGCACCTTCGGAGCTCACCCCTGTGGAGGGGGTGAGGTCCGGCTCTGCTGGCCACGTGGCAGGCTCGGGGCTCGCCTCTGAGGAGAGGGGAGGCCCGGCCCTGCTGGACACGTGGCACCTTCGGAGCTCACCCCTGCAGAGGGGACGAGGTCTTTAGGCAGTTTTCTCCTGTGCGCGGGGGTACCCGGTATTGAGGGTACCGACAGTGGCCCCCGGGCCCACCTCGGGGGAGATAACGATCCCGGGGTGGGGTCTTCACCTTTTCTACCCCGCGCACTTTCTTGGATACTCCTTTAGGCCGTTGCACGCCGATGTTGGAGCCTTCGGAGCTCACCCCTACGGAGGGGGTGAGGTCTGGCATCGGAGCTCACCTCTGAGGAGAGGGTGATGATGTCCGGCATCGGAGCTCGCCTCTGAGGAGAGGGTGACGAGGTCCGGCATCAGAGCTCGCCTCTGAGGAGAGGCTGAGGTCGGGCCTCGGAGCTCGCCTCTGAGAAGAGGCTGAGGTCTAGCATCGGAGCTCGCCTCTGAGGAGAGGCTGATGAGGTCCGGCATCGGAGCTCGCCTCTGAGGAGAGGCTGATGAGGTCTGGCATCGGAGCTCGCCTCTGAGGAGAGGGTGATGAGCTCTGGCATCGGAGATCGCTTCTGAAGAGAGGCTGAGGTTGGGCCTCGGAGCTCGCCTCTGAGGAGAGGCTGATGAGGTCCGGCATCAGAGCTCGCCTCTGAGGAGAGGCTGATGAGGTCCGGCATTAGAGCTCGCCTCTGAGGAGAGGCTGAGGTCCGGCATGGGAGCTCGCCTCTGAGGAGAGGTTGAGGTCCGGCATCGGAGCTCACCTCTGAGGAGAGGGCGAGGTCCAGCTTCGGAGCTCACCTCTGAGGATTGGGTGAGGTCCGGCATCGGAGCTCGCCTCTGAGAAGAGGCTGACGTCCGGCATCGGAGCTCGCCTTTGAGGAGAGGGCGAGGTCCGGCTTCGGAGCTCACCTCTGAGGAGAGGGTGAGGTCCGGCTCTACACACAAGTAGGAAACGGTAACCCTGCTCAGAGGTCCTCCCTTCCCTATCTCTTAGTCTTATTTGGCTTACAGTCCTGGGCCGGTTTACGGGGCTTGGGCAATCCAGTGCACTCGGTACCGGAGGCCCGGCTCCCTCCTTGGTCAGGGTGTAACCGTTCGGCTCCTAGTACTTAAACCGTAGCGTTGGGGAGGTAGAGTGCGCACGCTTTGGGTGCAGGACCAGGCAAAGCAGGCTCCTGGACCTCCCGCTTTGGCGTAGGTCTTTTCCTGGAGGAGACCAACTAACGTCACAGTACCCTAACAGGGGGAGGTCCGAGATGCCACCGGGCCTTTGGTGGGTACCTCAAGCACAACCGCCCTTGGCAGAATGGCAAATGCTGACTAGGCATGAGAGTGGGAAAGGAGAACCGAGTATACGATGGGCGTACACTGTCTTAAGCACGGGAAGGTGATCATAAAAGTTAATGCGTAATTTAAATGAACACATAAGTAAGCGTGGTAGGACAGGGATCTTTTCATTCATGTAAGTCCATTGGAGGAAAACAGGCCGTACATTGAGGCAACGACCCGTCCCATTGTGAAGGGGGCAGGGCCTAAGCGCTTAGGGTTCAGGACCAGGCTAAGCCGAACGTAGTCCTAGACCACCCCCTGAGGCTTAGTTTCTCCGGGCACTGCTCCTGGGCTCTATGGGATCTGCTACAGAAAGAATAAACTTGTCCTATCACTGCTCTAAGGGTAGAACTTACGGAGGTAGCGCCAGAGCGCTTGCCTTGAGCTCCCATGCACGGACCTCTGGTGGTAGCGCCGGAGCGCCTGCCGGTACCGTGCGATTCGGAGGGTTGCTTGCCATCTTGCCGCGTCGACGAGGTCGATGTCCTCATGTAGGAGCTGGTCCTGCGTGGCTTTGTCGTACGCTCGGACACGGGGGGACCCCCATGGTAATATCCGAGGGAAGCACGGCTTCGGCCCCGCATACCATGAAGAAGGGTGATTCCCGTGACCCGACTTTGGGATGTCCGGCTGGCCCCCGACGTAGAGGAACCAGAATCCCCTGACGGCTCTAGGGAAGGACCCCAGGATGTGCATCGTCTGCACCGGTGTGTGGATCTGCTTGGCATGGAACTGGCACGCCTTGCATCTCTTAACCGGCTTGACGGCGTCCAAGAGGCTGTCGGCCAGTAGAAGCCATGCCGGAAGGCTTTACCGACCAACGTGCGGGAAGATGCGCGTTTCCTGCACTGGCCTCCGTGGATTACTGCAAGCAGGTCGCAACCTTCCTCCTGGGTTATGCACCACAATAGCATGCTGTTGGCGCCACGCTGGTAGAGATACCAGCGTGTCGCTCTTAGCCATCCGCACAATCCATTCAGCGGATGCACGTTCATCAGGAAGGATGTTGTCTTTCAAGTAGTCCTGGACCTCCATGGTCCATGCATCGGGGCTACTTGAGCTTCTAGATCTTGGGCACTGCCGTAGCACGGAGTCCCCATGGCGCATACGATCCTTGGCGGGCACCATGGCTGCAGGGCCGCTGGGACCGCCAGCTTCGAGGTGCTGGTCTCGCCCCCTTCGCCCGGTTCGGCAGGTTGGGCTGTGGGTCGCGGCATCGTCCTTTCGAAGGCTCCTTCGGGCACCGAGGCTCCGGTGCAGGACTTTGTTGACAGGTCATTGGCGACGGTGTTGTCGGCGCGTGGTACATGGCATAGGTCCAAGGCCATGTTGTTGGTTGCCTTGAAGTTGAGGCGCACCATGTACCTGAACTGCTCCACCTTTGGCATGGGGAGCAGTACGCCGGCTCCGGCCCCCTGCTTCCGCGAGGAGCCGTCGAAGTAGAACGTCCAATGAGGCTCGTGAAGATCAGTGCCCGGGGCTCCATTTCTCCACCTTCAGGGCCCCCTGGGTTTCTTGGAGATGGTGTCCACTCGACCACGATGTCAGTCGGTGCTTGGCTCTTGACTGCATGACGTGGTGGGGAGTCCAGCTCGATCACCACCGTCGGGTGACTGTCGTGGTCTCTTCTCGGGGCGAGGCCCCCGAGCTCTGCCAGCTCCGGGCTGCCCTCCTGCTTCGGAGGCTGGCTGTGAGTGCCAGTTACGCCCTTCTACTACTCTGGCGCACTTGTCCGCCAGGCTGAAGAGCTCCGAGATGTCTCGCACCTCCCTGGTGGCCAACTTCTCGAGCATCTTCTTCTCCCTAACACCCTGTCGGAATGCAACCACAACTGATGCATTCTAGATGTGGGGGATGGTGTTCCGTACCTGGGAGAATCGCTGGATGAAGGAGCACAGTGATTCCCCCGGTTGCTGTCACACGGCGTGGAGGTCCAGCTCCATGCCAGGACGCGTGTAGGAGTTGCGGAAGTTCGCGGTGAACTGTCGGCATAGCTCCCCCAAGAAGCTATGGAACCCTGGGGCAGGTTCATGAACCATGACCGTGATGGGCCGGCCAAGGCGACGGGGAAGTAGTTGGCCATGATGGCCTCATCCCCTCCTACCGCGAGGACGGAGGTAGAGTAGATCTGCAGGAACTCTGCAGGGTTGACGCTTCCGTCGTACTTCTCTCGCAGGTGTGACCGGAACTTGCGTGGCCACACTGCGAAGCGGAGCTGGTGCACCAGTGCCACACACCCCGTCCCTGCTGCTGCAGACCCTGGTGCCGCGAACCCTTGGTCCGCTACTGGCACGGAGTACCCCGGCATGGGCAATGGTGCACCATATACCGGGGGCACTGGCTGCAAGGCATATGGTTGCTGCATATGCTGCGTGGCGTAGGCATGGGGAAGAGGTCGCATGGCAAACGTCTGAGGCTCAGGTTGAGTCGAGGCAGTCGACATGCTGTAGTCGGCCTCGTGGTTGCAACGCCTTTCTCAATGCCGCTCGATGGTCACGCGAGCATCTTCCCCCAAGTGACGTCGCTCCAGCTCTGACCTCAGGTCCGCCGTTGAGAGCCTGGTAGAGCGGGACTCTACCGTCTGCATGTCAACCGTTGGTGTGCGCGACAGTGACACATCTGGTTGACCAGGGTTGACGGCAGTAGCGACGAGGTGGTTGACGTCGTGGATCCACTGCTAGGCGGCCCCCTGGGGAGCGTCCACAGCAGGCGGATTGTGCAGGAGCGCTCGTGCGGCAGCTAGTGCACTTGCTTGAGTAGCACTTTGCGCCGCAGCAGATCTTGAGGTTGTAGGAGTCCGCGTTGTTGGAGTCCGATGCGGGCTCCCAGCCTGTCCTGACACACTCCTCCCTAAGCGTGCCGAGACATGATCCTCACTGGTCATCGTTCACCGGGAATGAGGGCGCGAAGAGCTTGCCTTTTAAGGAAGCTTGGTCATCTTCGTTGGCGCAGACCTGTCTCGAGAGAGAAAAGCCCCCTACCTAGCACGCAAAATGTCAAAGTGTTCTATCGACACTTTTCCCGGGCCTGCTTTAGGAGCAGCCCGCGGAGGTTCTGTTTCGGAGGGGCTAGTCCTCTCGAGAGGTCACGTTGGTTGTGAGAGGATTGACACAAGGATTTTTACGTGGTTCAGGCCGCCGGAGCGTAATACCCTACGTCCACGGGAGTTGTATTGCTCGGAGCTTAGAACCGAAGTTCTAAGCTTGGTATTCTGTATGAGCTGATTTTCCCTAGGCGCTAGAGGAAGCCAACTGCCGAACTCCTTGCAACGTTGCCAACCCGAGTCTTTTATACTTCAAGGCTCGGGCAGCTTACAAGGTAGGACCCGGGGCCTGACACGTGGCCCCGGGGAGATTTCCTGCCATCTACATATCTTGCAGTGAATGCTGGTAGTTGTCTCTGGCCATGGCTTCTTGGTCGTCAATCTGCCGTCCTGCCCGTGCCGCAAGCTAGGCGTAGTGGTTGATGATGGCAGGGATGGCAGGGGATGTCTTGTCGCTATATATATTGGTCCACGGCCTCTGACATGGCGTGCCTGTCTTAACTGTGACGCGACTGGTCACAGTGCCACCTGACAGGGGCGTGCGCCGCGTTCCCGCGTCTTGGGAAGGCGTGAGTCTTGAATGTCTTGATTGGACGAGGCATGGTGTGCCTTTACTCCTGCTGCCTACTGCGCCGGGGTGGGCAGCACGGCACGTGGCCACGTGGCAGGCCTGGGGCTCGCCTCTGAGGAGAGGGGAGGCGCGGCCCCGCTGGACACGTGGCGCCTTTGGAGCTCACCCTTGCGGAGGGGGTGAGGTCCGGCACTGCTGGCCACGTGGCAGGCCAGGGGCTTGCCTCTAAGGAGAGGGGAGGCCCGACCCTGCTGGACACGTGGCGCCTTCGGAGCTCACCCCTGCGGAGGGGGTGAGGTCCGACACCTCTAGCCACGTGGCAGGCCCGGGGCTCGCCTCTGAGGAGAAGAGAGGCCTGGCCCTGCTGGACACGTGGCGCCTTCGGAGCTCACCCCTGCGGAGGGGGCGAGGTCCGGCTTAGCTGGCCATGTGGCAGGCCCGGGGCTCGCCTCTGAGGAGAGGGGAGGCCCGACCCTACTGGACACATGGCGCCTTCGGAGCTCCCCCTGCGGAGGGGGTGAGGCCCGGCTCTACCGGCCACGTGGCAGGCCCGGGGCTCGTCTCTGAGGAGAGGGGAGGCCTGGCCCTGCTGGACACATGGCGCCTTCGAAGCTCACCCCTGCGGAAGGGGTGAGGTCCGGCACTGCTGCCCACGTGGCAGGCCCGGGGCTCGCCTCTGAGGAGACGGGAGGCCCGTCCCTGCTGGACATGTGGCGCATTCGGAGCTCACCCCTATGGAGGGGGCGAGGTCCGGCTCCGCTGGCCACGTGGCAGGCCCGGGGCTCGCCTCTAAGGAGAGGGGAGGCTCGGCCCTGCTGGACATGTGGCGCCTTCGGAGCACACCCCTGCGGAGGGAGCGAGGTCCGGCTCTGTTGGCCACGTGGCAGGTCCAGGGCTCGCCTTTTTGGAGAGGGGAGGCCCGGCCCTGCTGGACACGTTGCGCCCTCGGAGCTCACCCCTGCGGAGGGGGCGAGGTCCGGCTCTGCCGGCCACGTGGCAGGCCCGGGGCTCGCCTCTGAGGAGAGGGGAGGCCCGGCCCTGCTGGACACGTGGTGCCTTCGGAGCTCACCCCTGCGGAGGGGGCGAGGTCCGGCTCTGCTGGCCATGTGGCAGGCCGGGGGCTCGCCTGTGAGGAGAGGGGAGGCTCGGCCCTGCTGGACACGTGGCGCCTTCAGAGCTCACCCCTGTGGAGGGGGCGAGGTCCTTAGCCAGTTTTCTCCTGTGCGTGGGGTACTCGGTATTGAGGATACCGACAGCGTCGCTGCTGGAAGAGATCAGCCGAGTGAGGCGCGCCGACAGTTCGCGCCGGGCCGGGAAGGTCGGTGTCGATCCCGAGCTTGACCAATTCATGGTCTGCCCTTGGATCACTTCTACTGTCTGGAAACAGGAATATTAGTTGAGTAATTCATGTGTCGAACGCCAGATTTGCCGCGCTATTATCTCCTAATCACCTGTTATTACATGTGATTCCAGGACACCTACTGCCGGGTGCTGGTCCGGTACAAAGAGGAGCTGTCGCGGCCGTTGGACGCGAGGCTGCTTCGTTCCTCAGCAGCATCCAGGCGCAGCTCAGCAATCTCTGCAGCGGCGGCAGCTCGCCGGCGACGACCGGCACACACTCCGGTAAGAAATGAACCACCGCACCCACACATCTAAAAAAATTGGCATGCACCACATGTTTTGTGGTAGACCTTGCTGCTGCACAGTTCAGATGCCATATCACGTTGCACATATACTGATTCCCGTGAATTTTGTTTTGGTTCGTGTTGTATCAAAAGCAGCAAGCCCATGAAAGTTTTCATGTGCATGCGTGTGCTTGTTTTCTTGATGGGTCAAATCTTGTCCATGCAAATTGGGTGCAGGGCTGTCAGAGGTGGAGTAAAGCATTGGGAGGGTGCATGTGTAGGGTTTTTTCCAAGGTTTGTAGCTAGGCCTCTTTCCTCTAGAGCTAGACCGTATCTGTACAATCTACACCTCTGCCTCTCTCTCACTCCTTGATAGGCTTTAGCAGTATAGAAGCTAGGCTGGGTGATGGAACTTGAGAGTGTTGTGGTGGAGAGTGAAGCTTGCTTGGATTGGTTGGTGTTACCAAGGACAGAATCTTGGTCTTGCTTGCTGCTTGGTAAATAACCAGAGTAGAGGAAAAACTTTGTGAAAGATTTATTTTAGAGCTATCTCGTGCTTGGGAGATCTCTTGCCGGATTCGCTCGTTGTCCTTTGACAAGACATATCATATCATCACGATAGTACGTGGTAATTTCTGGTGGTGCATGCAGACTCTTTCCTACATTTTGCAGTTTATATTATTGAGGATAATTAGTTCCATTTTGCTCTGGGAACAAAAAGCTGAGGCATCAAGACAGCCATTGCTCATGTGATTTGTATAGAGTAAGATGATAATTATGTTAACCTTCTTTCCTTATGGAGGTTCACTATTATTATGGAGATAACTAAATGGTTTTTTCTACCTTAAACTGGCGATTTTTTGTCTGAAACACTGAGCGTTCCAGTGGACTTCTTCAAATGATTACGACAGGGGTGTGGGGGTACAATGAAGTTGTTTTATTTGTAATCCTACCCCGGAAAGTAATACAGTGCGTTGTCGTAATACCATTTTTTTAGAATGATAGTAATACATTTTGGACTACCCATATGTCCAGTCAGATATGCCTAGAACGTCCAATAGCTACTGGCGACAGAATAAAAAAGAATAACGTTGTGTGCATGCCAAGAACGCCTTTTGGTTCGGGCTCTTCGTAGCAATATTTATATTTTATATCTTATTATAAGGAAGCAGAGGACTGCCATCTTTTGACTTGACAAGACCTTGTGGTGCCATTTTTCTGATTCTACATTGACGTTTCGATCGTAGAACTACAATCATATATGCATGGGTTTGATTGCGCCTAACTTGTTGCTAGTGCATATCTGTAACTTATCTACATGCATTTGTTTTCAACATGTTTGATGGTTTTGCTATCTAAACCCTCTAAACGCTTAAACCATATGCTCCGTATCATCTAGATGAAAATAGTTATGCCACAACATTGATCTTGTACTCAATTTTCTGATGCTGCATAAGTTCGTAGCATCCTAACTCCTAATCCCTAGCAGTGAGTCTTAGATCACAACGAATGATGTTGAAAATAGGCGTGGAAAGCAAGTTATTCTCCTCATGGAGTTATAAGTTTCATATTAATACAATAATACAGTACTTACAAAGAATGAAAGAAGGTTAGGAATGAATGGAGTGATATTCTGATCTGTAATGATACAGTACTTACAGACTCTAATCCTAACTGAGCTTATTCTCTAATGAGGAGAATAATGAATTAGTTTTTTTTTGAAAAATGAATTGTCACTGTTTTATGGTGTCACTATAAGAAACCGATCAATTTACAACGGCCAGAAACCGTCGTAAATAACAAACGTTTTTTTATTATTTACGATAGTTTCTGGCCGTTTGAATTAATTGGTCGTAAATAATGTTAATTACGACCGTTACCGTCATAAATAACTTACTTACGACGTCGTCGTTCAGGCGTTTCCAACCGTTAAATATAAGGGCCGTCGTCGGGCTCGTGCCACGTGGTGAGCTGGGCACCTAACTTACGACAGGTTGGACCTCAGGCCGTCGTAAGTTATGTAGGTTAACTTATGATGGCCTATATAGCTCACCGTCGTAAATAAATTTTTTAATTAAAAAAAACAGAAAATAGCTACCCTAGCACAATGGCCACCTCATAGAACAAATATTCATATACGAAAGAAGATATTCATATAGGCACATCAGATAACCATCGAAAATATAAAACAAGGAGGGGTAAACACTACCCATTCCACTTGCTCCAAAGCCTAAGAATCCGTCTTCGCACTCTCCTCTCGGTGCCGGTAGCTGTGGCGGTGGAGTTTGGGCCTCCGTCGTCGATCCCTGCAATGCAAATAAATAGTTAGAGTGAGTTTGAGCTTCCTACTCACTCTCACTTTATCCCTCTCTCTACCACTCTCTCTCTCTCTCTCACTCTCACTCTCTCTTCTCTCCCTCCCATGCACTCTCACTTTCTCCCTCGTCCTCTCCCTCCCCCTCTCTCTACCACTATCTCTCACTCCCTCCCTCTCCCCCTCACTCTCACTCTACCTCTACCACACTAAGTCTTTCTTAGATTAGAAAATAGCAAATAAAAAACATAGTACCTGGATAGGGCCAACTCTGACGGCTACCACGTAGGGATCAGGATCTGCTACCTAGTATGTCGAGCTAAGCCCTGTAATTGTATATTTAGACCATAGATAGTATAGAATGATATGAATTTAAATTAATTATATCGAATTACTTACCTCCATTGCCACCTGCATCTGAGCCATGTAGTTATCCATATAGGTGGTATATTGCTCCTATCCGGCCCGGGCTATCTCCCTCTCTCTAGAGCTCCTCTCTCTCCCTCCGGATCTCGCCTCTCTCCCTATGGAGCTCCTCTACCTCGTTCTAGAAGAGACGATGACTTATCCGACCGACAGAGGAACCCTTGGTCGATGGAGTGAGATCAAAGGTTCGTGCTACACTCGAGTCGACAACTTCATCGAATATGGCAAACCTACAAAATCATAAAAGAATAATAATCAAAAGAACCAAGATTGTAAAGAAACAAACGAAATGACCAAGGTCCATGAAGACCAGGAGAAGCGGGCGTTGCAGGCCGCTTTGGAGGCTGCCAAAAAGTGGGTGAAGGACAAAGCCAAAGCCCGTCGCCCTTTCAGGTGCTCGGGCACCGGACGCTCAGGTCATTGTGGGGTCCTTACCCTTCTGCGACAAGTCACGACAGATGGGCGGTCCAGCGTTTGAGGGAGGTCAGTCGGGCACCGAGCGCGGACGTCGAGCGTCTCTCCACGTCCTTGTGTGCTCGAAGCTTGGAGGTTCAGGGAATTCCGGCTCCCGCCGCCGTCGCGACATAGTGGGTGACGCGGCTACCTAGTCCAGAGCCATCGTAAATAACGTATTTTACACATGCTCTCACAACGGTGTATATATATAGCTAACTGTCATGAGAGCACTTAATTATCATCAATTTTATCACAATATTCAACTAAATAATCAAATGAAGCAAATAGTTAACAATTAAACTAACAAAATAAAAAATAATCTAATGTAACAACTACTTATAACCTAAAATAAAACTAAGTAATAAACTAAAGACAATTTTCACCTAAATAATTAACAACTAAATTTACAATTCAATTTACAATTAAACTAAATTGAATTTACAACTAATACAAACAATTTACAACAAATGACAACTCAACTAAACTAAATTCAATTTATAACAAATTACAATTAAACTAAACTAAATTCACAAACTACATAATTTACAACTAAACTAAATAATTTACAACTAATACAAAAAATAAACAACAAATTACAACTAAAGTAAACTAAATTCACAAACTAAAATAAACTAAATTCACAAACTAAATTAAACTAAATTTACAAATTACTTGTTTTTGGAGGTGGCGTAGCGCGGGGAGGCCAGGGGCGGCGTGGATGAGGATGGGGACGACGTGGGGAGGTCTGGGGTGGCACGAAGGCGGTCGGGGAGGGCCCGGGGCGGCGGGGGGCGGCAGTGGGGCGGCGCGGAGGCGGTCGGGGAGGGCCCGGGGCGGCCGGGGGCGGCAGTGGGGCGGCGCTGGGGGCGGGGGCGCCGGGCGGCGCTGGGCCGGGGGAGGCCGGGGCGGCGGTGGAGGTGCGTGGGGGTGGAGGCAGGCGGCGGCGCGGAGGCGGTCGGGGTCGGGTCGTCGTGGGCGTGAATGCCCACGCCGACCACGGCCTGGCGGGTATATACGACGGTCCCATTTAGTTACGACGACCTTAGAGTTAGCCATCGTAAGTTAACCTCGATTTATGACGGCCTGAAGTGACCGTCGTAAATAACTTTGTTTACGAAGGCTAATCTTAAGACCGTCGTAAATTAACTTGGCCGTTGTAAATCGTTCTTTTTCCTATAGTATGTCTTTCTAGCCTTGTTATTTATATTTTTCTATATCTCACGTTGCTCACTGGATGTTTTTTTTGTCGTAAGCCCAACAACAATTTCTATCTAATGGAGTTCATCTTCTTTAGAAAGTACTGGCGTCTAGGAGAGAGTACTGAGTAGCAGTGGTCGTGTAGGGGGTGAGTTCACATGCATGCTGGTGCATACACAAGTCTGTAGAAGGTTTTTGTCGGATGTGTAGTGCGATTATTGTCTTACTCTCTCCGGTTACAGATAGGTGTCTTGTGGGTTCCGTGCACTAATAAATCTGAACCTTTTACCATCAGAATTTTTTGATTACTTTGCTTGAAGTTTTAAAATGGTACAGGTAGATCTTCCTCAAATAGTTCTTTCATAATCTTCGAGTTTTATTATATTTTCATAAATTTCATGCTAGTAATTGGTGTTCAATGTTGTGTTTTGGTAACCACCGTATGAATGTCCCATAACAAAACTTATTTGTGAAACGGAGGGGTATCAACTATTGGCACGTCTATAAACAGAGTAGAGGGTTATGATTTTGCATCATGACAAAGGAAGAAATGGTGGGAAGCATAAGTTCTGACTCCTGGTACTTATGTATGCTGTAAACTTTCATTTACTGTTATGCAACTAAATAGTGGACGCCAGTGCGTCCTTCCCTGGTTACAATGCGTTTATGAGGTTTGATCTTAGTCGAAAAAGCTAGATTAATACTGTTGACAATGATATAAACTCATAGCATGTTTGTAGTGTATTAGATATAAGAATCAGTGAATTTATTTGTTACCATGGGTTATAGCAACCCGCCTGCATTCTTTTTTGATTGACGCATATGCATCATCCAACGGTTGTTGGAACTTGGAACAAATCGGACGATCATTGGACCACAGATACTATAGCTAGCATCCATGGCAGAAGAATATTTTTTCAATAAAGTTTTTTAAAATGGTTGACTGAAATATGACTCCTGTGTAGCTTGTAGAATTGAGATGAAAATATTTAACTAATGGTAAACTATCAGGTGCACGAGAAGTATTTTGTGCACATCTACACAAACTTATCAAGCGCAGTGGGATTGCATTTGCATGCCTAAAACCACGGGTGGGAGTGTTCATCGATGAAGAAAATGTTTTTGGAAACACCCTCTAGATTCCTGGCTCCTAAAATCAGGGGTGTGAGTGCTCAAAACTATTTTAGCCCATTTAAATAAGATCTTACGGCCGCCAGTGAGTTGTGCACATGTGTACTAAATACTACATGTGCCACTAATATTTCCCGTTAATTAATAGCTTCGTGACAGCCATCTCTCTCTTCATAGATGACCCACTTCAATATAGGGCCCAAAATAAGTAAATATAAGTGTTGGATGATGTATGGCTATGGCAGGAGTACACCACAATGTTATACATTTTTGTATTTGTGGTGACACCACGATTTATATGGAACAACAGCTTGTAAATATATGATTATACAATGGAAATGTGCACAAAGGCATGTTGTGGAAGTTTATCTTATTGGTTCATAGAAAATTGTGAAATATGAGCAGAGAGCCATCACATATGAACTCAGGTGATGACTGCAAGTGTTGGGTGGTAAACACTATATGTCGTAGTCTTATCTGATTCAAATATACATGTTTTTTAGTTTTACCAGTGCTGTCCATTTCTAGTAATGAAATACCTGGAAAAGCACGCTTGGAAATGCTAATTTTTGTATTATTGGTCATGCAATTATAATAATAAGAACCCATCTGCTAGTGATATGTGTAGGAGCTTTTTTCTCTCTTAAATTAAGTCAATAATGCCATTATATTGATTTTGGATTGTAGTTGACTGAGATGCAAGGAGACAAACAGCTGCATTATTCAGGATAAGCCTTTTTGAGTGGCACATGGTAAAACTTCTATTTGCTATTGTGTTTGTTTGTTAAAGACTCATGGAATTAAGTACTCGAGAAGCACATAGCTCCTGCATATTTTTGTAAGAGGTTATTATGACTTAAAATAACTTGTCATCATTACTGGTAGTATCAAGCCATGGGTGTGCAAAAAGGCGTACGAAATTAGGCTGACAAATTGTGTTTGTGGCCCCTTCCATAATTTGCGTATAACTATACTTCTGAACCTTCAAATTAGTTCCGTTAGATGGATCAGGTCTTGTTAAGGCATGATCCTCATTCATAAAACATTTTACTATGAAAACTAGAATTTGATGAATCTGCACGAAAGGTTGTTACGCACGAGTCATGACATTAACTTTACGCTATGAACTTCTGTAGCACTGCAATTTTGTACGAGTTTATTATTTTACAGGCTGTTCTGTTCGTCCCTATTCGGGCATGCCAACTGAAGCTAGACAGCTAATGTAACTATGCCCTTCTGTTGTGCTTCTGCTTCTATCGAACACTGTATAGGTTGTATTTTACCGTTTATGCAATAAATAAAACGACAATGCATGGGGGTGCATGTTGAGATGATTTTAGATGGTATTTGTGTTGGATAATTAGGAATTATTTGGTTTAGTTTAACCCACAATGAAGCATAAATCATGATTTGTACGCAAATTATAAAAATTATATTTATGATCGATCCTATGCTCTCAAATCCAGTAATATTAATGCACAAAATTACTAAAACTAAGATGTGAGACTTAGGGTTGCACCTAGAGATGGGACTGGTGTTGGGGGCACCAGGGGTGTCGTTCACAGTTGACATGTTGGGTTACTCGAAGTACTTGATCTTATTTGGTGTAGAGAGGATCATCAGTCCAATACAACCACGTTGTAGATCACGAGCACGAACACACGAAGTAGTCTTACACGAGAACGAACACACCAATAGGGAGATCAAGCAATTTGAATGCCAAATATCATTGTCACATACATGGTTCACCACATTATAAGATATATTTGATAACAATAGGCAGACAAACCTTCACATTCATAGCCTTTACTAATAAACGGTCTAAATATGGATACAACACATTTATTAGACTCAAACAATAGCCTATAACAATCTCTACATCGTAGAGATCCACTTACAATGTCCTTATTGACTGCGTGGACATGTTGCATGTTATTTAGTCGAACAATCTTTCCTTAAATAAGTTTTAGATCTACCGTGCTGACTTCACATACAAATGCTTATTAGCCATTCCCATGAACACGGAAGAAGCCCTCGTGGTCTGATAGGTTAGCACACATATGTATTAGTCCCAATGTTAACACGTCAATCTGGCAAGTGACATACCAAAAGAATATGTGGTATTGGAACATACTCAGATATTTCCCATTTGGTATTGTCAAAGACAATGTTTGTGGACCTTTTATGCTTGTCCTTATGCTCAGTGCAATCCTTAGCGCGGTGGCCATGCTTGCTGTGAAAAACAAAGCATTTGCTCATACCTTTATTCTTATTTTTTAAAGAAAAGCTAGAGGTTTGATTGGATTTATTCTTGTTGTCATACTATTTTCGTTTTTCTCGCTGGATAAAAAATTGCTACCCTGCATCAAATTTGCACTTGAGTTTTCCTCAAGCCATTTATCTCAAATACCTTTTGCTCTTGTTTTTTTAACATCTAGAGATCTAATTAAATTAGCAACATTGAATTCTTGTTTCTTATATTTTAAATAAGTAGTTAAATCTCTCTAAGAAAGTCATACCTTAGTGATAATGCACCTTGCTATGAACTTATTAGGCAATAGACATAGAAAGTGCTCCATCGTTTTAGTAAGCGACTGAACCATATGAGCCTATTCTATTGTAGAGCGATCATCAATTGTTTTTATACTTATGAAACTACAATGACGTACAATTTACTTCTTACATAATA
This sequence comes from Neostapfia colusana, assembly GCA_030760725.1. Taxonomy (NCBI): domain Eukaryota; kingdom Viridiplantae; phylum Streptophyta; class Magnoliopsida; order Poales; family Poaceae; genus Neostapfia; species Neostapfia colusana. The sequence continues at coordinate 94,325,056 of JASWHV010000004.1, forward strand.
AACTCCAAATTTGGCCTCAAGTGTATCTCATATTTTACTTTTACTAGACATAACCATGTAGACACTAGGTGATTGTTAGAATGCTAATCACATTACCTCTAAATAAATTGTCTGCAGTCTCAAAGTTCTCTCTTGACACATCCATTGCAGTCAACCAAATTATCATCTTTCCAACGCTTATAATTTGATCCATCAACATGTTGGACCTTAGTGCAGCAGCAAAAATAGATGCCGAAGACTTACTAGAATATGATTTTTTGATTGTTGGATATTATGGTTTTTTGTTTAGTTTTATCCACATTAAAATATAAATCATGACTTGCACGTAACAATAAATATAAGAATTATGATTGATTATACGCTCTCGATTCTAGAAATAGTAATTTGCAAATTACTAAAGTTAAATTATGAAACTTAATGTTGTACCTAAAGGCGGTACCTGTGTCGGAGGCACTGATGGCCTCAACAGCTGACTTGTGGGTCTGCTTGAAATAGTCTATCGCATTTGGTGCAGGGAGATTGAGTAGTCACGAGGATGCTTTTCTCACAAATTGTATACGCTCTCTATCCCACAATAGAATCTTGAGAGAATTTATTTTGGAGGCCTGCTCACTCTAATTCCTATGCGCCCAGGAAGTAAAGTCGGGAACCTCTAGAGCTAGTGTAGCAGAGGAAACAGCGCGGAGGACGAGAGAAGAGAGTTGTTGGTCCCCATGCTTCTTTCACAAGGAGCGGGGGGCCTCCTTATTTAGGCGATAAGAGAGAAAATGTCATCAAGTTGAGATGTTTGTCAATTCACTTATTACGAGTCATCTATTAACATGATTGTTACTAGTCATAAGTGTGTTGATTTGATCACTAGAAATAATGAAACATGACACCGCGCAAGCGCGATGAGGCACGGCTTGATGCGCACGCGTGGCACAGACTCCACCCTCTCACACCTTCACAGTACAAGAAATACAACCATTTACGATGGCCGAAACTGTCGTAATTAAGCCATAAGCCGTCGTAAATAACTTATTTACGACGATAATGGCTTATTTATGATGGTCGCCAATCGTCACAAGTCTGGAGTCATAAATAACTTATTTACGTCGGCTTGGTAAATATGAAGACGTGTCATGTGTTGGTGAACAGGTCAATGGAGTCGCCTGCTTTGTGATGGATCTCGGTGTTATTCACCGAAACTTAGATGAATATGAGGTTCCTGAGGCAGGAACGTGATAAGTCTCACTTACGTGGAGAGAACCGGATGCTTTACTTGGCAAAGCAACAAAGGCGACAAGCTAAGTCTATGAATTATGAAGAACAAGTAAAAAGAAAAGTAGTTGAATGAAGTTTTGCATGTATTGCTCTGTGTTTTCTCGGCAAAAGACTGCCCTTATATAGACTCGGTACAAACTCGATGACTCTAAGTTCAAACTAAGGCTCCATCTTATCTCTAAAACTCTATCTTATCTCTAAGGCACGGACAAAGTTGTGCCGACTCTTCTATACTCTTGACATGATGAGAACACATGTCTTCACACGGTTTGAATCCAATTGAAAACCTTCAAGTCTTGTTGCGGCCTTGATTGCTTGTGTCTTGGCTTGTTTGCCTCTTTGGTCGTGATGAAAACTTGTTTTCCGAGCTGAATTCTCCCTTGTGAGACACATGATAAGTTTTCACTCCCAACACATGCCCCCTGTTTTTAGGCAAACAGAGTATGCCCCAAAACACCTTCCTAGCCATAATTTGTTAGGCAAACCGGTTGTAAACTCAACACTTCTTACCATACACTTGGGTAGAACCTCTTCAAGTATCTTCTATTGATAGCTTTTCCCGAGTTCTCTCATTGCAAGATCTCCACAAAGGCTATCTTCAAAGTCGGCCATGTGCCCTTGGAATCAAGCTGACTTTACCATCATATCATCGATGTACACCTCAAGGATATCTTCCAATAGATCATGGAAGATCAAGTTCATAGCCCTTTGGTATATTGCATCGACGTTCTTCATCCGGAAGATCATAACAATCCACTCAAAGAGTCCCACAAACCCCGGGCAACAGAAGGCCGTCTTTGATGTGTCTTCCTTGGCCATGAAGATCAGGTTGTACCCCGCATTTCCGTCCAAGAAACTGATCATCTTGTGCCCCGAAGCATTGTTGATCAACACGTCGGCAATGGGCATGGGGTACTCATCCTTGTGTGTAGCCCGGTTGAGGTCTCAAAAGTATATGCAAATCCTCAGTTTAACTGTGTTTTTCTTCTCTATCAGGACTATGTTTGAGAACCACTCGACATATCTACAAGGCCGAATGAACTTAGCTTTGAGTAAAAGATTCACTTCCTCCTTGATCTTGTCGTGTATAGCTGGGTTGAATCGTCTAAAAGGGCTGCTTGTGAGGCCTAAATCTTGGCTTGATCGACAGCTTATGCTCCACAAGGTCTCGGCTGAGCCCTAGCATCTCGGTGTACTTCCATGCAAAGCAATCCATGTATTCCTTGAGGAGTTTACTAACCTCTTCCTTCTGGGAACACCCGAGGTTCTTGTTGATGAAAGTTGGATGATGTGCTAATCCCTCACCAAGGTTCACCTCTTCTAACTCATCTACAGAAGAAAACCCTTGCCCAAGCTTTCCCAACTCGTCAAAATCTTCAACTAGCTCTCCCATATCGTTCTTGCCTAAACAATATTGCTTGGTTTTCTCCTATAGGCAAGCCAAATAGCTTTGTTTATCCAACATTCTCAAGTTACATTGCTAAGACGAGTGATATACGTCAGCTTTACACACACGGGTACACAACTATCCCTTCCAACACTTACAAAGTCATAGTCGATGAGGTCCCGACCTGTGAGGCACCTAATCTCGTCGTGTTGGAGGTTAGATGACTCGGCCATCGCCACACAAGTCGAATCATCAGTTTCAATCACACGTGGAAAGTGAAGAAGAAGGAGTTAAGCTTGGATCAAAGAGGAAGAAGGGCAGAAATTGAACTTCAAGTCATCATCAACTGACTTCACATTATCTGACTTTAGTCACCTACAAAACCAAGGCAAGCCCCGGTTTGCACTTAAGTTGTTTTTAAAGTTTTCCTTTGTTCACTACTATTGGTCAAAGTTTGTATGTGCATTAGGTCAAGGATGTTTTATACTCCACTTGCATAACCCAGAATGAACCCTGAGGTCAAGGGTAGAAATGTATCACCGTTGTAGGATAATGCTGTGCTAAATAATTTAGGACATCCGGTAGAAGTCGAGTAGTGGGAATCTACTCGCGAGCTATAGTTCAGGTTACATCGGTGGGGTTGGAAAGGAGGCAAACTAAAGTTTACATTTCTAAAGATGAGACCGGGCAGGAGGGTTAGGCAGCAACAAGATGAGGTCTTGGTCGAATAGCTCTTCCTGTGTCGGTTAAGGACCGAAGCATGTGCAGCCCCACTGAGCAAGTATTGAGTTGTGTACCGGATGCTTACTGATATATGGGAACCAGGAAACCGATGTACCAGGTTCACTAGATTGTAGAGGCATACCACATCATCTCGTTAGACCTATGAGCCCGGGATGACGTGACCGTTTCTACAGTCTAGTGTCCTGAGAAAGGTTGCCACATACGACATAATGAAGGACGCCAGAGTTGGGTCTTCAGAGGCGGGCGTATGTGTCGAGTTATCCCGGTAGTGTTTGATGCGAATCACCGTCCCTAGCGGTTATGAGTACCGCTTCTCAGTGTGCTGTGACGTAGTAAGCAAGTTGTGTGGGAACAGTTTGCAAAAATATAATTGCTGCTATGATATGTTAAACTGCATGAGAACCTTGTTTGAAGTAGAGATAGAGCAAACTAAATTTATTTTTCACCTTGGGACAAGTAACATTGGAATGAAGCGTTTCTTGTTTGATTGTGGAGTTCCAATGTTGCTGGGCGCAAGGTCACTACTATTATGGCTAAAAATCTGAAAGATAAGGATGAACTCGTAGGAGAGTCTTTTTGCAAAACTACAGGATTAGGTCTTAAGTTTCTCTCATGTAGAGTTGCATGCTTTAGGAGAGATGGTTAAGTCTTGCTGAGCCTTTGTGCTCACTCTTGCTATATAAGTGGTTTTGCAGGTAAACCTCGACGCTATATAGAAGGTTGTCCGGTGAGACTCGGGAACTTCCGAGTCATGTCACACTTGGAGAACCTAGCCGCTGCCATGTCTGTGTGTTGCTAGTGAGAGGAGTCCGCGGTCTGGACCTCTTCTCGAGTGCTTCTTAGATATTCAACGTGAGCTGTTTATAGACTTCCGCTGTAGCTATTTTATGTAAATTATTTACAAAGAACAATTGTAAGCTTCCGCTTTTGATTTATATAATACAGGATTCCTTATATGTGTGATGTTCGGTGCCGCATAACACGGCACCACCCAATGCGATCCCCGGGCGAGGCGGCACGACCCCGTGATGGAGGTCGGACCCTCTCATCTCGCATCACGACTGAAGTCTGGATCGAACCGGTCAAGCGTCTTCCATGCCTCACCGTCGGCCGGGTGTATCATAACTGTATTGTTCTCACGTACACCTTCCTTGTGCCATCTCATGTGTCTGGCCATTCTTTTTTATAGAAATAACCGCTTCAACCGAGGTGTCACGGGTAAGTAACGAAGTTGCTTACATGCGACTTCTGTCATCATATTATCACCATCGTTATTAACAACTTCGACAAACCTTGATTCACCATATTTTAAGCATTTCTTCTCTTTTGCATGCTCTTTCCAGAAAAGCATGCAATTATCTGGACACACATCAATCTTCTCATATTTCATACCAAGACCGGAAAGCAATTTCTTCGCCTGATACATATCTTTAGGTACTTTATGAGGCTGTGGAAGGATGTCGCTGATCAATTTGATGAGGTCGTTGTAGAAGTTATTAGAAAAGAAGTACTTAGACTTAATTGCCATAAGTCTAGTCATGAAAGTGAGGAGGGTCACTTCAGTGTGTTCATGCAGCGGCTCTTCTGAAGCTTTGAGAAGCTTGAAGAATGCTTCAACCTCCGTTGTAGGAGGATCCTCCGTAAACTCCGGTTGTATAGCTTCAAGCATCTCATCCATCCTATCAACCCCCGTGTTATCATCATTTTCCTCTTCCACTTCTTGTACAGTTTCAGAAGTTGTCTCGCCGTGGAAGGTCCACACCTCATAATGTGGCATGTAACCGTTTCGACACAAGTGTATCGAGACTGTCATTTTGTCCAAAGACTTGGTATTCCGACATTTCGTACATGGGCACCGCACTTTATCAATCATTGACAATGAAAAAGCGCGATCTACAAAAGCATCTGTCTTGGAAAACCACTCATCCGAGTGACCACCAGAACTGTTCTTCCAACTGGTATACATCCAACTACGGTCCTCACCCATGTTTGAATCTGCGGTTTAATGTCACGGAAATTATAGTTTGTAATTTATTTATGTCACGACCCTACATCTATTGGAAAGGATAGGTCCTAAACCCACCCAAAAGTGACCGAGCGGCGTGCTCATGACGAGACACGTGGTCTGGATTCGAACAAAATTTCGGCATCATAACCCCGTCGTTCTCCACTGCACGCCCGAAAATGGTGCAGCAGAGAACAACAGGATTATGCCGTCTCATCACAAGCCACGCCCCCTCGGTCACTCCCAGGCTATCCAAAAGGGATAATTCTGAACCTACACGCCTCACATGCGTAACACATGTGAGACGGGCCGGTTCGAAACGGGTGACGCATGTTGTATAGGATTACGTCAATCTTTTATTTTTGAGTCATTTAAAAGAGAGAGAGGAAAGAACGAGAGAGAAGGAAAGAACGAGAGAGAGACAAAGAAGTGGGTCAGCCATCCTAAGTTATGCCCCGCTAGGGCCTGCCATTATCTTACGACGACTTTAGGGTTAGCCGTCGTACGTTATTCCCTGTCGTAAGTGGGTCAAAGATGAAACCGCCCCGTCGGGGCCCGCCGTCCACGCACGGGAGCTTGCCGTCCTCCGTTCCTGTCCCGACTAGTACATTACCACTAAATGGGCCGTGACAGACCCTAAATGGGTCATGTCAGGCCGGACGGGCCGAAACCCATTTATTTACATATAGTAACTAATCACGCAATCAATCAAAGTATTAATTAAACAATAATCAATTACAATACTAATTAAACAATTAATCAACTAGGATCAAATTAAATATGTAATCAACTAATTCAACCATTTAAACAACTAATTATTCTATTAAACAAACAACCAACAATTCAACAAATAATCAACAAATAATCAACACGCCGAGCAGGGGTCGGGCGGCGCGGCGAGCAGGGGCCAGGCGGCACGGCGAGCAGGGGCTCCGGGCGGCGAAACCAGGGGCCAGGCATGGCGGGGCTTGGGGTGGGGTCGGGCGGCGCGGCAGGGCGGGGCTTGGGGTGGGGCCGGGCGGCGCAGCAGGGCGGGGCTCGGGGCGGGGCGCGGCGAGCGGCGGCGGCCGAGGCGCGGCCGGGTCTTGGCGCGAGCAGGGGCGGCCGGGCGGGGCTTGGGCTGGGACGGCGGCGGCTGAGGCAGGGTGGGGCGGGGCGCGGGACGGCGGTGCGAGGTGGGGCGGGGCGCGGGACGGTGGTGCGCGGCAGCGGGGCGGGGCGTGGCGGCGGAGGCGGCGCGGCTCGGCGAGGGCGAGGCGGAGCGGTGCGGCGGCAGTCGGCGGGTCGCGCGCGTGAGTGGGCTGCGCGCGCGGCCCGTGAGATGTAGGGTTATGTTCTTTATTTACGGCGGCTTCTTTATGACGACGGTTTAGGTTTTAGCTGTCGTAAATGGTACTTAAATTCCGTCGGTCCTTTTATTTACGACGGCCGAGAGCCAGCGACCGTCGTAAGTTTGTAAACTTACGACAGCTACCACGCGCCGTCGTAAGTACGTTAATTTAAGATGGCTGACCCACGTAAATAAATTCAGCCGTCGTAAATTTTTGATTTTCTAACTTAATAATCAACTAAGTAAAAATTTCAAAAGAAATACTAAACTAACTTAATAGTCACTAGACCAAAATTAAGTAATCTAATTCCAAGTTTTTAAGGCGTCGCTTAAGCGAGACGTCGGTGGAGGATAAGGCGTTCGGTCGCCTTACCTCCCAGCATAAGGCGGGGGAAGGCGGCGGCGCCCACGCAAACGGAGGCGTCGGTGGCGAGGGGGTGGGGAGGAGGGGCAGGCAGAGGGTGAGCCGGCCTCTGGGAGGCGGGGGGGGGGGAGGGGAGGGCGGGCGGGCAGAGGGCGAGCCAGCCTGGGAGGGCCGGCGGCGGGAGGGGCGGGGGAGGAGAGCTCGACGGGGGGAGGGACGGGCGAGAAGAGAGTGGCGGGGGAAGGAGCGGGTGAGTTGAGGGCGGCGCAGTGTGGAGGAATGGAGGTAACCCTTATGCATGAGGCAGCAGAAAAAGGTAAAGTGGGATGGGCTGAGGAGGCTGAGGTAGAGAAGAGGATAAAGTTACTCGTTAAAGCAAGCCACAATACAAATAAACTGACAATAGACTAATTAGATGGCGCCTGCTTGAAGCTTAGTTGGGCGGCACGGCACACAGCAGGCATTCGCGTGGGCACGATGCAGCTCGGCGGCGGCGGCAGCAGCGCGGGCTCGGTGGCGGCGGCGCACGAAAGGCATCTCGGCTACGGGCTGCGGCGCGTGCTTGATTTGGGTGACGCTCAACGGTTGCAGATAGGGTACAATTTGTATTCGTTTTACATACTTCACGCAAACGAGGCAAAACAGGGTTTAAATCCGATCCAAAACTGTTTTGTTCAGCCCGTTTACAACGTTTAGATGACCTAAATAAACTAAATTAATTACTAAATGAACTAAACAAACTAAATTAATTACTAAATGAACTAAATATAATTACTAAATCGACTAAATGAACTAAATTAATTAATAAACAAAACGTACCTCAAAGTGGAGGCGGCACCGGGGCGGCGCTGGGACGGCTCGGGCGGCGTCGAGGCGGCGCCGGGGCGGATCGGGTAAGCGCCGAGGCAGCTCGAGCAGCGCCGGGCGGCGGAGCGGGGGCGGCTTGTGCGGCGGGGCAGGGGCGGCTCGGGGCTGCGCCGGGGCGCATCGGGGAAGCGCCGGCAGCTCAAGCGGCACCGGGCGGCGGGGCGGGGGCGGCTCAGGCGGCGGGGCAGGGGCGGCTCGGGCGGTGCAGGACGAAGGCGGCGGCAGTGCATGCTCGGGCTAAATGAGCCCGAGTTCGGGCCAAGGCGGCGGTTAAAACCATCCACTTACGACGGTCGCGTAACTTACGACGGCTTAGGTTATGGCCGTCGTAAGTTACACTTAGTTTACGATGGTGTTGTAACTTACGACGGCATAGGGTTACAGCCATCGTAAGTTACGGTTATCTTACGATGGTCCAGTAACTTACGACAGCCATGGGCCCATAGCCACCGTAAGTTAGTTTACTTACGACGGCCCGAAGCGACCGTCGTAAGTTAATTTACTTACGACGGCTAGCCTTCGTAAATAACGTGGCCGTCGTAAGGTGCGATGTTTCCTGTAGTGGTGGTTACTTGCTCTTAAAATGTGTTCATAAGATTTCCACAAATGAGGTGAAGTGTGGGTGTGATGAACAGTTCTTAGAAAATGAAAAATTTGGGCCCTTAGAATAGGCTTCAGTACAAGTTGAGTAGTTAGAATCTAGTCACGAGTATAGGAAAAGGTCTTTAAACATGATACTCAAATGAAAATTGAGACAGGGCAGAGGTGTAGGATGCAGCAAGACGGGGTCTTATGTGCATAGCTCTGCTTATGTCGACAAGGACCGCGTCGTGTGCAGCCCTGCTGAGCATGTTTGAATGTATGGAAGGCATACTAGATATATGGGCCCCAGTAAACCGATGTAACATGTAACTCTGGGCGTCGAGGCATAACCCACCGACATGAAGTGTAGGTTGAGGGAAGCTAGGTGTAAATCTGCTAACAGGCAACATCGAGGACGGGTGCTCTGTGTAAGGACCTCCTGCTTAGGACAGTGGGACCGGTTTAACATTTGGTATGTATTGTGAAAGGTTATCTCGTACAACATGGGTGGAGCGTGCTGTGCAGCTCCGAGTGTTGGTGTACGTGATGTGCTATTTGAGTACCCTGCAGGTGTATATCGATTCGAGTCGCCGTCCCTCACGGTTATTGAGTACCGCTTGTTCACTGCGCCATGACATAGTAAATCACTAGTGGTTAGCAAAGTTGATATGAATATGATCAAAAATTAATGTTGCTTTGTGTGAGACCTATGTGTGCTGAATACATTGGCTATGACGATAAAAGTTTTGAATTCTGCCAAAACAATCTTTTTGTCAAGGTCCGACTCTAGGTCCGAGCTCCGACAAGATCCGACGTAAGGTCCAACTTGCTATGGCTAGATCCGACATGTGTTTGGTTAGCTCCGACGGTAGTTCTGACTAGCTTTGATAAGTTCCGGCGCTAGGTTCTGCTAGCTTTGGTAAGCTCCGGCTCAAGGTCCGGTTAGCTTTGGCAAGGTCCGGAGCTAAATCGCAATGGTTCTGTTTTTATCATGCAAATGTTTCGAACTTGCTTTAGATCTATGGAAAGTTTGCTTAGTATTCTTTTACTAAGTTTTTGAAGTGTTATGGCTGTTTACGGTGGTTAACATCTTGCTATGGTTTGCAACATGCTTATGTGAGGTGTTCACGTAAGGTGTTGTGGTTTTCGGAACTAACGTGAGTCAAGTCGCAGACTTGTGCTCGAAAGTATTGGTTGTTTATTCATGTGCAGGTGTTGCTTGAGTTCAGGATATGGCTGGTGACGGGATCCATTGAACTAGTCTTAGGGAGAAGATGAGGTTCAACAACCAAGTTCGGGAGGAATTGTGGTTGAGTTGATCGGGAGGTCGCGCAACATGTTTGGATCAAGAACAATGCATATGAAGGTATCGTGGACATCGTTGGAAGGTGTTTGCACGTGTGCGGAGTGCATGGACGTGGAAACATGGTTCCAAGGCGTGTTGAAGAGATGTGGACGTAAAGAATTGGTAGGAAAGGTCCAACCGGCTGGATTATGGACTCAAGCTGCGGCTGAGTCGGTTATGGCTCAAATATGGAAAGATTTGAGTTGGTTATGATAGGATTTCGTGTGGGACATGAAGTTGAGTTGTTTTAGGAATATGGGATACATTCCTAAGGTGTTTGGAAGTCTTAAGATTGCTTCTATCTATGTATAGAAGAGTCTTGAGCAGTTATGGAAAGTTTCGATTCAAAAACTGAGTAGGATTAGAGTGCTAGCTTGAATTGGGTTGGCCTCCGGGCTGGTTATATAAGCAAGAGAGGTCAGAGCTTGTGGTAGAAGACGACCTTGGGCTGTTCCTATTATGTTTTTATCAATAAAATTTGTAATTTAGAGGATCTTTTGTGCCTTGTTCGTCCGACTTGTTTTTGTCAAGTCTTTCTCGTCGAGTTTCTGGACAGCACGACAGTGCTTCGGTATTTTGATCATAACTCGAGTTTTACAGATCCAATTGATGTGATTCTTTTTGGGTTATCTTCAAAACTTGATTATATATCATATGCGAAAATTTAACGGTCATTGGATTTGTAGTTTCGGATCTACACGAGTTTTTTTGCAGTGTTGCAGATCTTGTTTTTACTCGAGTAGAACAGATTGACCCTTGTTTGATCTTTCGATCATAACTTGAGTTTTTCTTGACGGATTTCCATGATTCTTGTTGTAGTGTCTTCGTGACTTGATTCTCTATAGTATATAGCACTTTTGTCACGGTTGAAAACATTTAGATCAGTCGCATAAACGGTTTCTTTAACAGATCAATTTTCTGCTGAGGGGGTTTTTGTTGCTTCCGCTAAAAAGTTTAAATCTACCATTCACCCCCTCTGGTAGCTTTTCACGTGCTCTTCGATCCTACAATTGGTATAAAAGCCACGGTGCTCTAATATTTGTGATTTGCACATGTTTTGACTAATCATCATGGAGAAATACTCCGCGAAACCTTGTGTGTTCAGTGGCATTGATTTTCAGGTTTGGAAGGCACGTATGGAGGCTTTCATCCAGGCGCAAGGCTTCGCAATATGGGAAAAGGTGTACAAGCCTTATGACGTGCCGCGAAATTATCAAGTCACGGCTATGAACATGAGAGATGTCGACAACAACAACAACAAAGTATGGAACTTGATCATACAAGGATTAACTCAAAGTGACTTCGACCGTGTTGCACACGTCCGATCTGCATACGATGTGTGGAAAGCACTTTGTGCACGAAGGATCCAACACGATCAAGGCGGTAAGACAAGATATGTTCAAGAAAGAATACATGCGCTTCGAAATGCAACCCGGTGAGTCAATCAATGACCTCTTTGCTCGCTTCAATAAAATTCTCAGCAACTTGCGTAGTGTGAACGTTAATTTCTTAGATGCTGAAAATGCTAGGCAATTACTATGTGCATTATACATGTCAACTTGGGAGATGATTGTTACATCTATTCGTGAATCTATTGTCATGAGTACACTTACATTGGATGTGCTATATTCTAAGTTAAAAACTCATGAAATTGACATAATATCACGTAAGAACCCCAACAAGTCTCTTGCATTTGTTTCACAACGTGACATGCCTAGCTCTAGTCAATATTCATCTTGTGGTACACTTTCTTTGTTGTCCTCTCTAACCTTTGAACAGATGGAAGAGTTTCCAGAGGAAGAACTTGCACTCATCTCTACTCGATTCTCAAAAGCATTGCAAAATGTGAGAACTAGAAGGAGAGGAAGTGCCGGACCTCAATGATGCTTGGAATGTGGTAAGACAGGACATTTTCGTACAGATTGCCCTAACCTTTCAGGTCCTACTTCCCGTGATGAAAAGCAAGCTAGGACGAAGCACTCCTCTGCAAACGATAAGAAAAAGAAGAAGGGTTTTATAGGACGCCAATTGGTAAATAGTTTTATCTCTGCACTTTAAGAACTTGGCTCGAGCGATGTGGATATCGGAAGTGATGAAAATGAAGATGATTTGGTAAACTTATGCTTCATGGCGGGCAAGTCAAGTTCAAGTATGGAGGAGGCAGAACACAACAGCGACAATGAAGAGGTATGTCCTACTTGCGAAGAAAAGTGTGATGCTATTTCTCGTTCCACTGTTATAGTTAAGAAAAAGGACAAAAAGCTTAGGGACAATGCTGTTAAAATTGAGTCACTAGAATCTGAAATTAATCGTTTGAAATCTTTGATTCCTAGTGATGATTCTTGTTCCTCATGTGATTTAATATATAAACAATTTTCCTCTCTAAGAAGTGCACATACCTCCACACTTGATAAACTTGAGTTAGAGATTGAAAATAACAGAGAGCTTGCTGTACTTAATGATAAAAACTTGAAAGATGCTTGTTATTCTACAATTGATTTGCATTGTTCTACTTGTGATGATCTTAATAAGAAACTACAAAATGCTATGAATGAAATTTCTATATTGAACAATGCTTTACGTTCTCATGACGTTAAGTATTGTTCCAATTGCAAACTAAAAGGAAAAACTTCATGTCAAAACTGTCTAGACTTTCTAAGAAACTTGATGACATGAGTAGGACACTAGAGCGGTTTTATAATGGGAATAAGAATCTGAACTTGCTGTTGAAGTCTTCTAAATCTTGCAATGATAAAACTGGTTTAGGTTTTTATTCCCATGCTCATGCTAAAATACATCCACCTAAAATTGTAAAGTCATTAGGAAGTGGTTTGATTAAAACAGTTCCTAAACAAAAAGAAGTGGTTTTTAAATCTGCAGGAGTGTTGTCTCATTCGGTTTCAGATAAACATGTTGTCTGCTCATCTAGACATGAACATAAAGTTAAATTTAATTATACCTACTGCGGTATAGATGGTCATGTCACAGATTTTTGTTATAGACTAGCTAAGCAACAGAAAAATAAAAGAATTATTGCTAGATCACATAACAACTGTGCAAAACCTCTTGCATGTGCTGAACCGAATGTTAGAAATATGCAACCTGCTGTAATGAGTCAAAAACATGCAAAGTTTGCTTCTAGACCTACTGTTTTTAGTGCTACTCATGTAACACCTCGTAGGTCAGTAGTTAGGTACAAAAATACTCAAACTTTGGCTCATAAACCTGCTATTTTATCTTAGCCTTTGCGTGTTACTTCTACTGGACGTTGTGTGACTCAGTACTGGATTCCTAAATGCATTTTGACTAACCCCAGTATTGAGTCATCGACGTATTGTACTTCTATATAGGTTACACGCTCGAGGAAGGAGAACATTTGGATTGTGGATTCAGGATGCTCACGCCACATGACCGGTAACAAAGAATGGTTCTCCTCCCTCTCTTTTATGTCACATGTAGAAAATGTTACTTTTGCAGATAATTCTTCAACTCCTATAATTGCTAAGGGTTCGGTTAGAGTAAATAATCACTACACTTTAAAAGGTGTGGCACTTGTTAAAAACTTGAAATATAACTTGCTTTCTGTTTCACAATTGCTAGATGGAAATCTAGAAATTATTTTCACTAAAAATTGTTGCAAGGTTGTAGATTCAAATAGTGAGCTCATTTTTAATATGTCTCGGTTTGGAAGAGTTTTAAAATCTGATTTCGATATGTCATCCTATAAGCATAGATGTCTAGTTTCTAATGATTCAAAAGACTTATATTTTTGGCATCGTACATGTGACTCCCAGTTCCGAGAATAGAACCAAGTGAATGCATATGTGTGCCCAGGATGTTCATCACACATACACATGTAATCCACAAACTAAATTCAGAATATAACTACGAATAAATAGTGTTTAAGTACTTTATTACAATGACTCAAAGTCTCACTCATGAATCTCTAACTTATTCCTGCAGCGGAAGTCTCTAAACGACAGCGGAAAAAGCTAAATTGCAGGCTCCAACTTCAACTCCACAGGCATGTTGACGGTAGTTCGCACACCTAGTACTCCACATGGTCCTCGAAGTACTCATCTCCTGTAGCTGATGTATATGTGGTAATGCAAGGGTGAGTACATATCGTACTCAGCAAGTGCGGGAAAAGTACGACATGTAGCTTACAACAAGGTAGAAAATAAAAAGGCTCATTACAGTAAGCAAATTTTATTTCACAAACATGATAAAAACAGCAACTATTTCTAAGTGAACTTTATCCCAACATGACCAAGTAATCCAGCAACATTTTCTCATCATAATTCACCACTTATCAAGTCTCATTCAGCCATTAATCTTTCTCATGTTCATCTCATACTCATAAACATTCATAGCCATCTCATATTCATATAACCGGAACCAAACTCATTATCATGAAACAAAACAGTCCCAAAACAAATCCCAAAGACCATACCATAACCATACCGAATAACCATCCCAAGTTTTCTCTCTAATCATGGAAGTTAGCCAGGTGCTTGTGAACGGAAGCACGGCTATCATGATAGTTTTACACTCTACAGAGGTGGCATGTAACACCCTCAATTTCATATTCATGCATTGCATACAGAAAAACATTATAAAAGAAATAGAAATGGGAAAGAATCGTAAAAATGGGAGAAAGATAGCTGAAAAGAGCCAATTCCAATTCGCCGAGGAGCACCGTCGACACTTCCTGTGGCCTGCTGGCCATGTGGCTGGCTCGGAGCTCGCCTCAGGAGTAGGGGCGAGGTCCGACCCCGCTGGACACGTGTTGCCTTCGGACCTAGTCTCTGCGGAAAAGCGATGGTCAGCCCCGCGGGACACGTGTTGACTACGGAGCTAGCCCCTGCGGAGGGAGCGAGGTCCGGCACTGCGGGACACGTTTCGACTTTGGAACTCACCCCTGCAAAAGGGATGAGGTCCGCCCCACGGGACACGTGTCGCTCTCGGAGCTCGCCTCCGAGAGGTCCGATCCCGAGGGACACGTGTCACCCTCGGAGCTCGCCTTCGGGAGGACAGACACTGCTGGACACGTGTCACCCTCGGAGCTCGCCTCCGGGAGGTCTGACACTGATGGACACGTGTCGTCCTCGGAGCTCACCTCCGAGGAGAAGGTAGGTCCGACGCTGTTGGACAAGTGTCGCTCTCAGAGCTCGCCTCCGAGAGGTCCGCCCCGCTAGACACGTGTCGACCTCGGAGCTCGTCTATGAGGAGAAAGGAGGTCCGACGCTGCTGGACACGTGGCATTCTCGGAGCCCACCTCCGAGGAGAGGGGAGGTCCGGCACTGACACATGGCGCACGTGGAGCTCGCCTCTGAGAAAAGGGGAGGTCCTGCCCGCCAGACACGTGGCGCACGCGGAGCTTGCCTCTGAGGGAGAGGGAGGCCCGACCCGCCAGACACGCGGCGCAACCGGAGCCCGCCCCTGAGGAAAAGGGAGGCCCGGCCCCCGCTGGACGCGTGGAGTCTCCGGAGCTCATCCCTGCGGTAGGAAGAGATACTTAAGTGGTTTTTTCCCTGTGTGTGAGTACTCGGTACTGAGGAAACCGACACGATTTCTTCCACGTTACTACCGCACCAAATCAATTGGAGATAAGTTGTTAAGATCCAAAACAAATTGAATAGGACTCTTAATTAAAATCCAAATGGAGTAGGACTCTTCTTTCACCCCTTACAAATAGAACCCAAAACCCCCTGGCATCAACCACGTACCTGTTTTTCACCTCCCGAGTCAACAACTTGGAGGCCGTAGCCCCCAACTCGCCGAGTTAACCCCCTTCTCCGGAGTTCAGTCACTGGTGAGCACCGCCGACGAGCCGTCACACCTCGCCATCGCCGGAAAAGAGCCGACGATCATAATAGAAGTGAGGTAGGTCCTCGTTACCCATGTTACGACATCGTCGCATCCGTTTTCTTTGTTTCCTTCGGACATAACCTTTTTCACGTGGACAGATCACATCTTGATCGGTTTATGACGGTGGAATTGATCTAGATCTTGAGTCAAGATCATCACCACGTCCACACTTGATCCTTACACCTTTGTTCACCATAAAGCCCCATGCAAGCCATTAAAACATACAAGAACACGTACAAACTGGTTTAATAAAACAGCACCATTGGATTTGCATCCATCTACATCATTGCATCTTGAGTAAAGTTTATGCATGATGTTTGATTGCTATAATTTTGTATGTGCGTGGTCGTGAGTAGAAGGACAAGCTCAGAAAGCTATCTACGAAGGACTACAGCACCAAGATTTCGAGACACGTGAGCAACAAAAGCCACAGGAACAAGGCAAGTGCCCCTTGACCATATTGATCCCATGTTTTAGAAACTGTTTTGTTTGCGAAAACATGTATGCTTGAGTCAACTTGATGGGAAACCCTTTTATAGGAGTTTACTAGTTTTGTTAACCACCCTTGTCGCCGGGAAAGTTGATGAGCGGGTATGATCGTTTTTGCTTTTCGCTTCGCTTAGCTTACGGGTTACGGGAAGCCGAGATAGAACATGTATAGCTACTGCACTCATATGAATAATGATAATGAGAACTTGATGATGATAATGAGCATAGAATCGGGGGAGATCTAGACAAGCTTGGTTCGTGGATGTGGTAGGATGAGATGGTGGTTTACTTGCCGTAGATCTAAGGACCAGTTCATGCCAGCACATGCCAGGAAAATAGTGCCACCACAAGGCCTAATATGGGTGCGGCTTAGCTGACTATTTAGGTAAGTTGCTAGATCGTTATGGACCGTGGAAGGCGCGGGGAATGGGAGTCGAGAGAGGACTGCCCTGGGAACTGCATGGCACAAGAGAGGGCTCGTAGGTGGGAGAATGGTGATTCGAGCCTCTTGGTGAAACCTTAGTGAGTCCATACATCTAGTAGCCCCTTTGTAAAGGCTATTTTGTGATCTCTTGGCCATACACCGACGGTTGTGTACTGGTATAATGGAGGTTCTGCAGTCGCCGACGGGTGACGAAATCACGAACTTGTGGGTAATGTGGTGCCACCTCTTAAGAGTGTAAAACTATCATGATAGCTGTGCTTACGGTCACAAGCGCCTGGCCAACTCACATGATTAGATGGAAATTTGGGATGGAATGTTCGGATGGTTATTTGGGATGGTCATTGGTTTGGTTTATGGTATGGTCATTGGAAATTGGTTTCGGGACTGTTGAGTCATGATAATGAGTTTTGGTTTCGGTTATGAGATGGATATGAATATGAGATGGTTATTATGAGCATGAGATGTTATTGAGAAAGATTAATGGCTGGATGAGATGGGATAAGTGGTAAATTATGATGGAGGTATGTTACTGTTTTACTTAAATATATGTTGGGATTAAATTCACTTAAAATAGCTGCTGCTTTTATCATGTTTGTAAAATAAACTTTGCTTTCTGCAATGAGCCTTTTTATTCCCTACCTCACTTAAAGATAGCTACATGTCATACTTTTACCGCACTAGCTGAGTACGACATGTACTCACCCTTGCATTATCATACAAACATCAGCAACAGGAGAAGAGTACTTCGAAGATCCTGTGGAGTACTAGGAGTGCGAACTACCGTCAACTTGCCTGTGGAGTTGGAGATGGAGCCGCTGCTGTTTAGTTGCTTCCTCTATCATTTAGAGACTTCCGCTGCTAGAATAAGTTAGAGACATCCGCTGCAAGAATAAGCTAGAGATTGATGTAATAAAGTACTTAAACCCTATTATTCGTGGTTATATTCTGAATTCAGTTTGATTACATGTGTATGTGTGATGAACATCCTGGGCACACATATGCATTAGCTGGGTTCTGTGTTTTACAGGATCGGGCGTCACAGATTGATATCAGAGCCACGTTGACTGTAGGACGCAAGCCTAGGTAGAGTGCACAGATTGACATCAGAACCACGTTGACCATAGTACGCAAGCCTAGGTAGAATGCACAGATTGGCATCAGAACCACATTGACCATAGGATGCAAGCCTAGGTAGAATGGACACCCTAAAACACATAGGAACACCCCTCTAAACTGCTATTTTTGAAAATTGCTTGCTGCTGCACTTCCTTGTCAATTCAGCCACCGCAAAGTGTTATTTTCAGCCCCTCTTTTCTCTTCTTTTGGACAGCCACATCTTTGCTTCCTTGCTCCATAACTTCTGAAGTCTTGGAGTTGTTTTCTCCTTCTCTAAAATTTCTCATTTATAGATGCCGGTGATCTGGAGCACGAGTACTCGTTCACCACCACGTGAGAGTGCACTTAACCCCATTAAGGTGTCCGATGGATCACCAACGTCACACGGAGGGAACAGCACCAGTTCACATGATTAAGTTTAGGACCCCCATTGAATAAGCTTGAATAGGAGTGGTGTGAACTTTTGTGATTATTGCTTGTGTTTGAGTGCTTAGTGTGAGTTGTGGGACGCTTCAGCGTTGTCCATATCCACACATAGTAGAGAGATGTGAGATGCTTCAGCAATTGTTCACATCCTCATATAGGCTGAAATTAATTAGTTCATCCACCTTGATGCATATAGTTGAGGGGATCAATCTAAACTTCTAACTTCTACTCTACTCAACTCTCTCTCACATATGGTGAGGGAAAACGTCAGCCGTCAAAGGAGGAACATTCGTGGCAACCATGAACCCCAAGAGGATGGCAACGTTGAGTTTCCTGAAAATCCTAAACCCGGGGCTGGTGAAAACAACCTTGAATGGTTGATGGCTATGCAGAACCAGCTCATGCAAACTATGATCCAAACTTTGGGTCAGCTGCAAGCCAACAACAACCACAATCCTAACCCTATTCTTGCACCACCACCACCACCACCGCCACCACCGCCGGCTCACAACAGACTGGGAGAGTTCATGAGGACTCGACTGCCTACTTTTGCACATGCTAATGATCCCATGGAGGCCAACGATTGGTTGAAGTCCATGGAGAAGAAGCTTGCTATAGTTCAGTGCAACGATCGGGAGAAAGTTCTCTTCGCATCCCACCAACTTATGGGATCAGCCGCTGACTAGTGAGATGCTCTTTGCAATGCTCATGTTGACCAGGAGACTATCACTTGGGCTGAGTTCAAGGAGAGTTTCCGCTCTCATTACGTCCCTGTTGGAGTGATGATGCTAAAAAGGCAAGATTTGAAGGTCTTCACTAAGGCAGGAAGAGCGTGAATGAGTACCTCAACAAGTTCACGCAGCTGTAAAGGTATGCCCCCGAGGATGTCAACTCGGATCAAAGGAAGCAATACTTGTTCATGAGAGGGTTGAACAATGAGATCCAAGTTCAACTGCTCAACAATGACTATGCAAACTTCCAGAAGCTAGTTGACAAAGCTATAGTGGTTGAGAGCAAGATCCGTGAGATCGAGCAAGAGGGCAAGAGGAAGATGCCATACCAGCCACAAGGGAGCAATGTATGTCCCCGTTTCATGCCCCTAGCTGCACCACAGTATGGATCATCCGCTTCTACTTTTCTCCCTAATCAACCACCACAGCAACGTCCTTTTGTGCAAGCACCTCCTGTGCCTTTGCCTTCCGCGCCCCGCCCCAACATGGGCGCCTATGCTCAAAACCACCCCCGCCCTAACGTCCCTGCTGTCTTGGGCAACAAGGCATGCTTTTCATTCGGTGAGACGGGACACTTTGCAAGTCAGTGCCCGAGGAAAGGCCTTGGACAGCCAAGCAATGCGCCCAAGTAGAACCCACGGCCAAACGGAGGAGGTAATCAAGGCAATCGTGGGCAGCAGAACTTCGCTCATGGTAACGTGAATCATGTCTCCGCTGAGGAAGCGCAATAGGCTGAGTATGTCGTGATTGGTATGTTCCTTGCCAACTCCAACCCAGCCACTGTTTTATTTGATTCCAGAGCATCGCATTCATTTATATCATCCAAGTATGTTGCCAAGTATAATCTGCCTATATCACACATGAAATATACTATGTTGGTTAATTCTTCCAGTGGAGAGATGAGGACTAATATAGTATGTCCAAAAGTAAACCTTAAAATAAAAGGGGGTAGACTTCCTTGCCAACCTTATTATCTTGGATTCTCAAGGGTTTGATATAATACTTGGAATGGATTGGTTAAGCAAGCACAACAGAGTGATCCAATGTGCTGAGAGGAGCGTGCAGTTGACAAATGAGCACGGTATTCGTATTGAGTTCGAGTCAGCCCAACCGGCAACCGAGAAGTCAACGTTGAACCACGTCGAAGAAGCAACATTAGAAAGCATTCCAATGGTTCAAGAATATTCAGACGTGTTCCCGAAAGAACTTCCGGGTATGCCACCGTACCGGGACATTGAGTTTGTCATTGATTTAGTACCTGGAACTGCACCCATAGCGAAGAGGCCATATAGGATGCCCGTTAATGAACTAGTGGAACTTAAGAAACAAATTCAGGAGCAGCTAGAAAAGGGTTTTATTCGCCCAAGCTCGTCACCATGAGGAGCCCCCGTGCTCTTCGTAGACAAGAAGGATGGGACCCAAAGGACGTGTGTCGACTATAGGTCTCTCAATGAGGTGACGATCAAGAATAAATACCCTCTACCCCGTATAGAGGACCTGTTTGACCAAATGAAAGGTGCCCGAGTTTTCTCCAAGATTGATTTTCGGTCGGGATACTTCCAGCTGAAGATTAAGCCCTCCGACATACCCAAGACTGCCTTTCAAACACGGTATGGTTCGTATGAATATACCATTATGTCTTTTGGGTTAACGAATGCACCCGTATATTTCATGTACCTCATGAATAAGGTCTTCATGGAGTACTTGAACAAGTTCGTTGTAGTTTTCATCGATGATATCATGGTGTATTCGAAAAGCGAGGAAGAACATGAAGAACACTTGAGATTGACATTGTAGAAACTGCGAGAGCATCAATTGTATGCCAAGTTCAGCAAGTGTCAATTTTGGCTAAAGGAGATATCGTTCCTAGTCCACATCATCTCCGAGGAAGGAGTATCGGTTGACCCGAAGAAGTGGGACATGTTCTGAAGTGGAACCAACCACAAAACGTGAGAGATATTTGGAGTTTCCTTGGGATGGCCGGATACTACCGATGGTTCATCAATGACTTCTCTAAAATAGCGAAGCCTATGACCGAATTGCTAATGAAGGGAAAAGCATTTCAGTGGACACCCATGTGTCAAGAAAGCTTTGAGGAGCTCAAGAAAAGGCTAACCACAGCACAGGTTTTGGTATTGCCGGACGTGAGCAAGAGTTTCGACATATATTGTGACGCTTCAAGACAAGGGCTTGGATGTGTGCTCATGCAAGAAGGACAAGTGGTAGCCTATGCATCGAGACAACTAAAGAAACACGAGCTGAATTACCCCACACATGACTTGGAACTCGCAGCCGTGGTACATGCCTTGAAGATTTGGAAACATTATATCCTTGGCCACCGATGTGAGATCTATACGGATCACAAAAGCTTCAAGTACATATTCACCCAAACAGATTTGAATTTGAGGCAACGTCGATGGTTGGAACTCATCAAGGATTATGATGTTGGAATCAACTATCACCCCGGAAAGGCCAATGTAGTAGCTGATGCATTGAGCCGAAAGGGAGCATGTCACCAACTCATGGTTCGGGGGCTACCGCCCGAGCTGCGCAAGGGGTTCGAACGGTTACATCTCGGTTTCTTGAACGAGATGGAAGTGATGGAACTCCATTCTTCGCTGGAACAAGAGATAAGAGATGGCCAAGCAACGGATGAGGAAATCAAGGAGATCAAGGAAAGAATCCGACAAGGCATAGAAAAGGACTTCAAGGAAGACGAGAAGGGTACGCTTTGGTTAGGAAAAAGGATTTGTGTGCCTAACGTGAAGCACATCCGCGACACGATATTAAAGGAGGCACATGACACCTTATTCCATACATCCCGGTGGTACAAAGATGTGCAAGGACCTGAAAACTTGTTATTGGTGGGATGGTATGAAAAGGGACATAGCTGAGTAGGTTGCCTTATGCGATATGTGCCGACGGGTGAAGGCCGAACATCAAAGACCCGATGGACTGTTGCAACCATTGAAAGTACCCGAGTGGAAGTGGGGAGACATCAGCAGGTATTTCATCATCGGATTACCACGTACTCAGTCGGGTTACGGCTCCACCTGGGTTATTGTGGACCGATTAACAAAAACAGCCCGTTTTCTTCCTGTTAGAACCACGTACCGCGTCGCAGAACTAGCCAAACTGTACATGGAGCAAATCGTGTGCCATCATGGAGTTCCGAAGAGGATAGTTTCAGATCGGGGTACCCAATTTACCTCTAGGTTTTGGAAAAAGCTGCATGAAGCTATGGGTACACGACTGGATTTCAGCTCCACTTATCATCCGCAAACCGATGGGAAAACTGAGAGGACAAATAAAATTTTAGAAGACATGTTGAGAGCCTGCGCCTTGAAACATGGGTGTAGCTGGGATAGGAGCTTGCCGTATGCTGAGTTCTCATACAATCACAGCTATCAAGCCAGCTTGAAGATGTCACCTTTCGAAACATTGTATGGTAGACGGTATAGAATGCCGCTGTTCTAGAATGAGACCAGAGAGAACCAAGTGTTTGGACCTGAAGTGCTGCCAGACACCGAGAAGCAAGTCCAAACAATACGGGAGAACTTGAAGGCTGCTCAGTCATGACAAAAAGGTTATGCGGACAATAGGCAAAGAAAGTTGACCTTTGAAGTAGGAGACTTCGTGTAACTTAAGGTATCGCCTATCCGTGGCCAACGACGTTTCAACGTCAAAGGCAAGTTAGCACCTCGCTACATCGGTCCATTTAAGATTTTGGGCAAGTGAGGAGAGGTAGCTTATCAAGTAGAGCTCCCAACGCACCTCTCCGAAGTACATGACGTGTTTCACGTATCCCAGCTCAAGAAGTGCTTGAGAGTACCAGAAGAACATGTACCAATGGATGAGCTTGAGCTTCAAGAGGATCTGACCTATGTAGAGCACCCTGTCCGAATTTTGGACGTGAAGGAAAGGGTCACGAGGAACAATGTGATCCGTTGGTGCAAGGTACAGTGGAGCCATCACACGGAAGCCGAAGCTACTTGGGAGTGTGAGGAAGACCTCAAGGCAGAATTTCCTCACCTATTCTCTACTCTATCGAATATCGAGGGCGAGATTCAGTTTAAGGGGGGTAGGTTTGTAACACCTTCAATTTAATATTCATGCATTGCATATAGAAAAACATTATAAAAGAAATATAAATGGGAAAGAATCATCAAAATGGAAGAAAGATAGCTGAAAAGAGCCAATTCCAATTCGCCAAGGAGCGCCGTCGACACTTCCCGCGGCCTGCTGGCCACGTGGCAGGCTCGGAGCTCGCCACAGGAGAAGGGGCGAGGTCTGACCCCGCTGGACACATGTTGCCTTCGGAGCTAGTCTCTGCAGAAAAGCGAGGCTCAGCCCCGCGGGACACGTGCTGACTACAGAGCTAGCCCCTGCGGAGGGAGCGAGGTCCGGCACTGCGAGACACGTTGCGACTTCGGAACTCACCCCTACGGAAGGGACGAGGTCCGCCCCACAGGAAACGTGTCACTCTCGGAGCTCGCCTCCGAGAGGTCCGATCCCGAGGGACACGTGTCACCCTCGGAGCTCGCCTCCGGGGGGACCGACACTGCTGGACACGTGTCACCCTCGGAGCTCGCCTCTGGGAGGTCCGACACTGCTGGACACGTTCGTACTCGGAGCTCACCTCCGAGGAGAAGGGAGGTCCAACACTGTTGGACAAGTGTCGCTCTCGGAGCTCACCTCCGAGAGGTCCGCCCTGCTAGACACGTGTCGACCTCGGAGCTCGTCTCTGAGGAGAAAGGAGGTCCGGCCCTGCTGGACATGTGGCATTCTCGGAGCCCACCTCCGAGGAGAGGGGAGGTCTGGCACTGACACGTGGCGCACATGGAGCTCACCTCTGAGGAGAGGGGAGGTCCCGCCCGCCAGACACGTGGCGCACGCGGAGCTTGCCTCTGAGGGAGAGGGAGGCCCGACCCGCCAGACACGTGGCGCAATCGGAGCCTGCCCCTGATGAAAAGGGAGGCCCGGCCCCCGCTGGACGCGTGGAGTCTCCGGAGCTCATCCCTGCGGAAGAACGAGATCCTTAAGCGGTTTTTCCCCTGTGCGCAAGTACTCGGTACTGGGGAACCGACACGATTTCTTGCACATTGCTACCGCACCAAATCAATTGGAGATAAGTTATTAAGATCCAAAACAAATTGAATAGGACTCTTAATTAAAATCTAAATGGAGTAGGACTCTTCTTTCACCCCTTATAAATAGAACCCAAAACCCCCAGGTCGCAACCACATACCTATTTTTCACCTCCCGAGTCGACGACTTGGAGGCCCTAGCCCCCAACTCGCCGAGTTAACCCCCTTCGCCGGAGTTCAGTCGCCGGTGAACACCGCCGACGAGCCGTCACACCTCGCCGTCGCCCGAAAAGAGCCAACGATCATAAGAGAAGTGAGGTAGGTCTTCGTTACCCATCTTACGACATCATCGCATCCGTTTTCTTCGTTTCCTTTGGACAGAACCTTCTTCGTGTGGACAGATCACGTCTTGATCGGTTTATGATGGTGGGATTGATCTAGATCTTGAGTCAAGATCATCACCACGTCCACACTTGATCCTTACACCTTTGTTCACCATAAAGCCCCATGCAAGCCATTAAAACAAGCAAGAACACGTACAAACTAGTTTAATAAAACAGCACCATAGGATTTGCATCCATCTACATCATTGCATCTTGAGTAAAGTTTGTGCATGATGTTTGATTGCTATAATTTTGTAAGTGCGTGGTCGTGAGTAGAAGGACAAGCTCAGGAAGCTATCTACGAAGGACTACAGCACCAAGATTTCGAGACACGTGAGCAACAAAAGCCATAGGAACAAGGCAAGTGCCCCTTGACCATATTGATCCCATGTTTTAGAAACTGTTTTGGTTGCGAAAACATGTATGCTTGAGTCAACTTTATGGGAAAACTTTTATAGGAGTTTACTAGTTTTGTTAACCACCCTTGTCGCCGGGAAAGTTGAGTCAGGTATGGTCGTTTTTTCTTTTCACTTCGCTTAGCTTACGGGTTACGGGAAGCCGAGATAGAACATGTATAGCTACTGCACTCATATGAATAATGATAATGAGAACTTGATGATGATGATGAGCATAGAATCGGGGGAGATCTAGGCAAGCTTGATTCGTGGATGTGGTAGAATGAGATGGTGGTTTACTTGCCGTAGATCTAAGGACCGGTTCATGCCAGCACATGCCAGGAAAACAGTGCCACCACAAGGCCAAATATGGGTGTGGCTTAGCTGACTAATTAGGTAAGTTGCTATATTGTTATGGACCGTGGAAGGCGGGGGGAATGGGAGTCGAGAGAGGACTGCCCTGGGAACTGCATGGCACAAGAGGGGGCCCGTAGGTGGGAGAATGGTGATTCGAGCCTGCTGGTGAAACCTTAGTGAGTCCATACATCTAGTACCCCCTTTGTAAAGGCTATTTTGTGATCTCTTGGCCATACACCGACGGTTGTGTACTGGTAAAATGGAGGTTCTGCAGTCGCCGACGGTGACGGAATCACAAACTTGTGGGTAAAGTGGTGTCACCTCTTAAGAGTGTAAAACTATCATGATAGTCGTGCTTACGGTCACAAGCGCCTGGCCAACTCACCTGATTAGAGGGAAATTTGGGATGGAAAGTTGGGATGGTTATTTGGGATGGTCATTGGTTTGGTTTATGGTATCGTCATTGGAAATTGGTTTCGGGACTGTTGAGTCATGATAATGAGTCTTGGTTTCGGTTATGAGATGGATATGAATATGAGATGGTTATTATGAGCATGAGATGTCGTTGAGAAAGATTAATGGCTGGATGAGACGGGATAAGTGGTAAATTATGACGGAGGTATGTTATGTTTTACTTAAATATATGTTGGGATTAAATTCACTTAAAGATAGTTGCTTCTTTTATCATGTTTGTGAAATAAACTTTGCTTTCTGCAATGAGCCTCTTTATTCCTTACCTAGCTGTAAGCTACATGTCATACTTTTCCCGCACTTGCTGAGTACGACATGTACTCACCCTTGCATTATCATACAAACATCAGCAACAGGAGAAGAGTACTTCGAAGATCATGTGGAGTACTAGGAGTCAGAACTACTGTCAACTTGCCTGTGGAGTTGGAGATGGAGCCGCTGCTGTTTAGTTGCTTCCTCTATCGTTTATAGACTTCCGCTGCTAGAATAAGTTAGAGACTTCCGCTGCACGAGTAAGCTAGAGATTGATGTAATAAAGTACTTAAACCCTATAATTCGTAGTTATATTCTGAATTCAGTTTGTGGATTACAGGTGTATGTGTGATGAACATCCTGGGCACACATATGCATTAGCTGGGTTCCGTGTTTTACGGGACCGGGCGTCACATGGCACCACTTTACCCACAAGTTCGTGATTTCGTCACCCGTCGGCGACTGCAGAACCTCCATTATACCAGTACACAACCGACAGCGTATGGCCAAGAGATCACAAAATATCCTTTTGAAAGGGGCTACTAGATGTATGGACTCACTGAGTTTTCACCGGCAGGCTTGAATTATCATTCTCCCACCCACGGGCCCCCTCTTGTGCCATGCAGTTCCCAGGGAAGTCCTCCTCGACTCCCATTCCCGATGCCATCCACGGTCCATAACAAGCTAGCAACACACCTAATTAATCAGCTAAGCCACACCCATACTTGGCCTTGTGGTGGCACTGTTTTCCTGGCATATTCTCGCATGAACCGGTCCTTAGATCTACGGCAAGTACCACCATCTCATCCAGAAACATTCACAAACCAAGCTTGCCTAAATCTCTCTAATTCCATGCCCATTAACATCATCAAGATCTCATCATCATGATTCATATGAGTGCAGTAGCTCGACATGTTTTATTTCAGCTTCCCGTATCCCATGAATTAAGCGAAGCAAAAAGGAAAAATGACCATACCCGACTCATCAACTTTCCAGGCGACAAGGATGGTTAACAAAACTAGTAAACTCCTATAAAAGGGTGTCCCATCAAGTTGACTCAAGCATACGAGTTTTCGCAAACAAAACAGTTTCAAAACATGGGATCAATATGGTCAAGGGGCACTTGCCTTGCTCCCGTGGTTCTTGTTATTCAAGCGTCTCGAAGTCTTGGTGCTGTAGTTCCTCGTAGATGGCCTTTTGAGCTTGTTCCTCTACTCATGATCATGCACATACAAAATTCACAGCAATCAATCATCATGCACAAACATTACTCAAGATGCAATGGGGTAGATGAATGCAAATCCTATGGTGCTGTTTTATTAAACCAGTTTGTATGTGTTCTTGCATGTTCTAACGGGATTTCATGGGGTTTTATGATTAACAAAGGTGCTGGGATCGAGTGTGGACATGGTAATGATCTTGACTCAAGATCAATTCCACCGTCAAAAATCGATCAAAACACGATCTGTCCACACGTAAAAGTTTCTGTTCGAAGGGGGGCGAAGAAAATGGATGCGTAGAAACAGCAGCAACGTCATAAGATGGTAATGGAGACCTACCTCACATCCTTTTGGTGGCAGGGTCTTCTTTCTAGCAATGGCAGCAGCGGGGAATTTTTCTATGGATGATTAGGGCAGGAAAGATCGTCGGTTCTTTTCCGGCAATGGCGAGGCGTGACGGAGCTCGTCGGCGGGTCTCGACGACGGGGCTCGATGGCCGGTTGTCGAGCGGGGCTCGACGGCGGGGCTCACCGGCGGGGCTCATCAGCGACCGAACTCCGGCGAGGGGGGTGCCAACTCAGCGAGTTGGGGGCTAGGGCCTCCAAGTCGCTGACTTGGGAGGGGGGAAGAGGAGGGGGGCTGCGGCCAAAAAGGGTGGGGGGGTTGGGTTCTATTTATAAGGGGGAGAGAGGGAAGAATCCTACTCCAATTGGAACTGAATCCTAACAAACTTTTCCCCTTTTGATTTGGTGCGGCAGCAATGGGGGGGGGGATTCCCCAAATGTGGGGAAAATTTCTCTTTTTTGGGGAATTGGGGAATTTGGACATTTTGGGGGAATATTTGGGGAAATTGGAAATAGCTCATTTCAGCTATCTTTTTCCCATTCCTCACCATTTCTATGTCACTTGCTCCATTTCTACATTCCCCTCTCCATTTCTATGTCCCACTATCCATTTCTACATTGCCCTTCTCCATTTCTATGCCCCATTCTCAATTTCTACATGCCCTTCTCCATTTCTATGGTTCCTTCCTCCATTTCTATGGTTCTTTCTCCATTTCTATGGTTCCTTCCTCTATTTCTATGGTCCTTCCTCCATTTCTATGTTTTTTTCTCCATTTCTATGGTTCTTTCTCCATTTCTATAGTTCTTTCTCCATTTGTACTTCTTTTATAATGTTTCTCTACATGAAAAATGTATGCAATGCATGAAAATGAATTTGAGGTTTGTGAGACCTATGTGTGCTGAATACATTGGCAATTAGGATAAAAGTTAGCATTAACATTCAAAGTTTTGAATATTGCCAAAACATTATTCTGTGGCAAGGTCCGACAAGTTCTTTGTTAGGTCCGCCAAGTGTTGGCAAGGTCCGACGCAAGGTCCGGAGAGCTCCTGCAAGGTCCGAAGAGTTTTTGTGAGGTCCGGAGCTTGTTTTTAGGGAGCTCCCGTGAAGTTCAACTCGTAGAACTGCAGCGTCTTGTTTTTGCTTTTAACTCGCAATGTTTCAAACTTGCTTTATGGGAAGGTTTGCTTAGTATTAATTTGCTAAGTTTTTGGTGTTTTTTGGTGGTTATGGCTGTTATCATTTGATATGGTTTGCAACATGCTTATGTGACGTGCTCATGTAAGGTGTTGTGGTTTTCGAACTAGCGTGAGTCACGTCGAGGACTTGTGCTCGGAAGAATTGGTTGTTTATTCATGTGCAGGTGTTGCTTGAGTTCAAGACATGGCTGGTGACGGAATCCTTGGACTAGTCTCAGGGAGGAGATGAGGTTCCAACAACCAAGTTCGGGAGGAGCTGTGGCTGAGTTGATCGGGAGGTCGCGCAGCATGTTTGGATCAAGGGCAGTGCATATGAAGGTCGCGTGTACGTCGTTGGAAGGTGTTTGCACGTGTGCAAGGAGTGCATGGGTGTGGCAACATTGTTCCAAGGCGTGATGAAGAGATGTGGACGTAAAGAATTGGTCGGAAAGGTTCAACCGACTAGGTTATGGACTCAGGCTGCGGCTGAGTCGTGTTTGACTCAAATATGGAAAGTTTTGAGTTGGTTATGATAGGATTTCGTTTGGGTCACGAATTTGAGTTATTTTAGGAATGTTTGGGACGTTCCTAAGGTGTTTGGAAGTCTTAAGATTGCTTCTATCTGCATATAGAAAAATCTTGAGCAGTATTGGAAAGTTACAGTTTGAATCCAAGTAGGAGTAGGAGTCCTAGTTTGAGTTGAGTTGGCCTTAGGGCTGGTTATATAAGCAAGGGGGGCCAAGTCTCGTGGGTGCACGACTTTGGGCTGTTCCTATTGTGTTTCTATTGAATAAAGTTCATAGTTTTGAGTAGCTTTTGTGCCTTGTTCGTCCGACTTGTTTTTCGTCAAGTCTTTCTCGCCGAGTTTCTGGAAAGACCGACGTTGCTTCGGAGTTTCGTTCATAACTCGAGTTTTACAGATCCGATTGACGTGATTCTTTTTGGGTTGTCTTCACAACTCAATTATCTATCATCTGTGAAATTTTAACGAGCTTTGGATCTGTAGTTTTTGAGATACACGAGTTTCTTTGCAGCGTTACAGATCTGTTTTATATCGGGTAGAACAGATTGATCTTCGTTTAATGTTTTAATTGTATCTCAAGTTTTACTTCGTGTTTTCAAGTGATTCTTGTTGAATTAGATCCGTGACTTGATTCTCTACCTCTATACTTGATTTGTCACGGTTAAACACGTTTGAAAACACTTGCACACACGGTTTCTTTAACCGATTGATTTTTTGCTGAGGGGTTTTTGTTGTTTCCGCTGCGAAAAGCTTTAATCTACCATTCACCCCCCCTCTGGTAGCTTTTCACGTGTTCTTCGATCCTACAATTGGTATCAGAGCCAAGGTGCTCTAATCTTTGTGATTTGCACGTGTTTTGACTAACCATCATGGAGAAGTACTCCGCAAAACCTTGTGTGTTCAATGTCATCGATTTTCAGGTTTGGAAGGCGCGGATGGAGGCCTACATACAGGCGCAAGGCCTTGCCATATGGGAAAAGGTCTACCGAAACTTCGATGTACCATCCAACGATCAAGTTACGGCTGCGAACATGAGAGATGTTGACAACAACAACAAGGCTCGCAACTTGATCATCCAAGGATTGACTCAAAGCGACTTCGACCGTGTTGCACACCTCCAATCTGCATATGATGTTTGGAAAGCTCTTTGTGACTACCATGAAGGATCCAATACGATCAAGGAGGTAAGGCAAGATATGTTCAAGAAAGAATACATGCGTTTTGAGATGCAACCCGGTGAGTCAATTGACGACCTTTTTGCTCGCTTTAATAAAATTCTCAGCAACTTGCGTAGTGTCAATGTTAACTTTTCAGATGCTGAAAATGCTAGACAATTGTTAGGATCATTAGATATGTCAATTTGGGAGATGAAAGTTACATCTATTCGTGAATCTACTATCATGAGTTCTCTTACTTTAGACGTGCTTTATTCTAAATTGAAAACTCATGAAATTGACATCATCTCACGTAAAAACCCCAACAAGTCTATTGCATTTGTTTTGCAATGTGACATGTCTAGTTCTAGTCAATCATCATCTAGTGGTGCACTCTCTTTGCTGTCCTCTCTAACCCTTGAACAGATTGAAGAGTTTCCAGAGGAGGAGCTTGCACTCATCTCTACTCGGTTCTCAAAAGCATTGCAAAATGTGAGAACTAGAAGGAGAGGAAGCTCCGGACCTCAACGATGTTTTGAATGTGG
The DNA here is from genome assembly GCA_030760725.1 of Neostapfia colusana. Taxonomy (NCBI): domain Eukaryota; kingdom Viridiplantae; phylum Streptophyta; class Magnoliopsida; order Poales; family Poaceae; genus Neostapfia; species Neostapfia colusana. Next base: position 94,355,931 of record JASWHV010000004.1, read on the forward strand.
TAAGACAGGACATTTTCGTACGGATTGCCCTAACCTTTCAGGTCCGACTTCACGTGAAGAAAAGCAAACAAGGCCGAAGAAATCGTTTGCAAAGAATAAGAAGAAGAAAGATTTATCAATGCGTAACATAGTGCATAGTATGATCTCTGCACTTCAAGATTTCGGCTCAAGTGATGTGGACACCGGTAGTGATGAAGATGAAGAAGCTATGGCAAATATGTGCTGCATAGCGAGCAAGTCAAGTTCAATCTCCGAGGAGGCAGAACACAACAGCGATGATGAAGACGTATGTCCCACTTGCAAAGAAATGTGTGATGATATTTCTCTTGCCACTGTTATATTAAAGAAAAAGGATAAAAAACTTAGGAACAATGCTGTTAAAATTGAATCACTAGAATCTGAAATTAATCGTTTAAAAACTTTGATTCCTAGTGATGATTCTTGTTCCTCATGTGATTTAATTTATGAATAATTATCCTCTTTAAGAAGTGCACACGCATCTACACTTGATAAACTTGAACTTGAAATTGAAAAGAACAAAGAGCTTGCTGCACTTAATGATAAAAATTTGAAAGATGCTTGTTGTTCCACAATTGATTTGCATTGTTCTTCATGTGATGATCTGAATAAGAAACTAAATGATGCTATGAATGAGATTTCTATTTTGAACAATGCTTTACGTGTGCATGAAGTTAAATATTGTTCAAATTGCAAACTAAAAGGAAAAACTTCATGTAAAAACTGCTTTGATCTGTCCAATAAACTTGATGACATGCATAGGACACTAGATCGGTTTTCTAATGCAAATAAGAACCTAAACTTGCTGCTGAATTCTTCCAAGTCTTGTAATGATAAAACTGGTTTAGGTTTTAATTCTCATGCTCATGCTAAGACACACCCACCTAAAGTTGTAAAGTCATTAGGAAGCGGTTTGATTCAAACAGCTCCTAGACAAAAAGAGGTGATTTTCAAATCTGCAGGAGTATTATTGTCCCATTCGGGTTCTAATAAATGTGTTGCTTGCTCATATAGACATGATAATAAGGTTATTTTTCATTGTACCTACTGTGGTAGAGATGGTCATGTCATGGATTTTTGTTATAGACTATCTAAACACGATAAGAAACAAAGAATACTTGCTAGATCACATAACAACCAAGCAAAATCTGCTAGACCGAATGTTCGGAGCTTGCAACCTGCTGTAATGAGTCAAAAACTTGCTCCCGGACCTACTGTTTTTTGTGCTACATATAACACATCTTCTAAGTCAGTAGTTGGGAACAAAAATTTTCGATGTTTGGCTCATAAACCTGCTGTACCTTCTCAGCTTTCGTGTGTTATTCCTGCTGGACGTCGTGTGACTCAGTACTGGATTCCTAAAAGTCTTTTAACTAACCCCAGTATTGAGTCATCGATGTATTGTGCTGCTGTGTAGGTTTCACGTTTGAGGAAGGAGAACATTTGGATAGTGGATTCAGGTTGCTCACGCCACATGACCGGTAACAAAGAATGGTTCTCCTCTCTCTCTTTTGTGTCACGTGTAGAAAATGTTACTTTCACCGATAACTCTTCTACTCCCATAATTGCTAAAGGTTTGGTTAGAGTAAACAATCTCTACACTTTGAAAGATGTGGCACTTGTTAAAAATTTGAAATACAACTTGCTTTCGGTTTCACAATTGCTAGATGAAAATCTAGAGGTTAGCTTTGCTAAAAAATGCTGCAAGGTTGTAGATTCAAAAGGTGAGCTTTTGTTTAACATGTCTAGGTTTGGAAGAGTTTTTAAAGCTGATTTTGATTTGTCAACTTCTAAGCATCGGTGTCTAGTTGCTAATGATACAAAGGATCTATATTTTTGGCATCGTAGACTTGGTCACATAGGCTTTGATCATCTCACTCGTGTTAGTGCTCTCGATCGCATACGTGGGCTGCCGAAGCTTAAAAGGGACAATGATATTGTGTGCTCTTCTTGTAGACATGCTAAGTTTGTTGCAGGTTCACATGCTCCTCTCACAATGACCATGACAGCTGAACCGGGACAACTTTTACATCTTGACACAGTAGGTCCGGCACGTGTTCAATCCTTCGGAGGTAAATGGTATGTGCTTGTGATTGTTGATGATTATTCTAGATATTCTTGGGTTTATTTTATGGCATCTAAGAATGAAGCTTTTAGTCATTTTAGAACTTTATTTCTTAGATTATCTATTGATCACCCAGGATCATTAAAAGCAATTAGAAGTGATAACGGAACTGAATTTAAAAACCAATCCTTTGATCACTTTTGTGCTGAAAATGGAATAGATCATCAATACTCTTCACCCTATGTACCACAACAAAATGGTGTCGTAGAAAGAAAGAACAGGACCTTAGTTGAGATGGCTAGGACTATGCTTGATGAATATCAAACTCCTAGGAAATTTTGGGCTGATGCAATTGCAACCGCTTGTTATGTCTCAAATCGTGTTTTCTTGCGTGCTAAGCTTGGAAAAACCCCATATGAGCTCCGGTTTGGACATAGTCCTAGTGTTACACACTTTAGGGTTTTTGGTTGCAAATTCTTTGTTAAGAAACATGGTAATCTTGATAAATTTGAAGCTAGATCTGTTGATGGCATGTTTCTTGGTTATCCATCTCATACTAGAGGCTACCGTGTGCTTTTACTTGACACTAACAAAATTGTGGAGACTTGCGAGGTTTCTTTTGATGAAGCTAGCCCAGGTACTAGCTCCGATATTGCAGGTCCGGATCCATATCCGCAGGGGGAGAGTATTTTTATTGAAGAAGATGAAGAAGTGGTGCTGCTGCCCGAAAACTCGGAAGTAAATAACGATCAAGCTGCTGATTTTGCACCACAACCAGCACCAACAGTGACTACTGCTGGTTCGGACCTTCCTCAATCAACAAGCTCTCCTAATCAAAGGTCCGAACATGAAGAAGAAGGTGCTTGTGAAGTCTCTACTCCCCTCCGAGTACTCAAAAGTCATCCTCCACAATAAATCATTGGAATCTTGCATGAACGAGTCACACGGTCCAGGTTTTGCGATCCAAACTCTCATGCTCATTCTGCTTTTGTTGCTTCTTTTGAACCCAAGGATATATCACACACACTCACTAATGAATCTTGGATTAATGCCATGCAAGAAGAGTTAGAAAATTTTGAAAGAAATAATATTTGGAAACTTGTACCTCCACCTCAAGGTCACACATCAATTGGAACTAAATGGGTATTTAAAAATAAGCAAAGTGAGGATGGGGTTGTGGTTAGGAATAAAGCTAGGTTGGTTGCTCAAGGTTTCACTCAAATGGAAGGTCTAGATTTTTATGAAACATTTGCTCCTGTTGCTAGATTAGAAGCTATAAGAATTTTATTAGCATTTGCTGCATCTAAAGGTTTCAAGTTATATCAAATGGACGTTAAAAGTGCTTTTTATAATGGCTACATAGAGGAGGAGGTTTACGTTAAGCAGCCACCGGGTTTTGAAAATCCAAATTTTCCTAATCATGTTTACAAACTGTCCAAAGCCTTGTACGGTCTAAAACAAGCCCCTAGAGCATGGTATGATAGGTTAAAAACAATCTTACTTGAAAAGGGGTTTACCATGGGCAAGGTTGATAAAACTCTTTTTGTACTTAAGCATGGCAATGACTCATTATTCATTCAAGTGTATGTGGATGATATTATCTTTGGTTGTGGTTCTCATGATCTCGTGTCCAAGTTTTCAGCTATGATGAGTTCAGAATTTGAGATGAGTATGATGGGAGAACTCACATACTTTTTGGGGCTGCAAATCAAGCAAACAAAAGAAGAAACTTTTATGCATCAAACTAAGTATACAAAGGACCTTCTTAAGCGCTTCAACATGGACAAATGCAAGCCTCTTCGGACACCAATGGGAACAGCAACAACACTTGAACTTGACGAAGATGGTGACCCGGTTGACAAAAAAGAATACAGAAGTATGATTGGATCACTTTTGTATCTCACGGCGTCAAGACCGGACATACAATTCAGCATATGTCTTTGTGCACGTTTTCAAGCTTCTCCACGTGCTTCACATCGCCAAGCCATCAAAAGATTCTCAGTACCTACATGGAACTCAAGAATTTGGCATTTTTCTTCCTTCTTCCTCAACCGTTTCTTTGAAAGCTTTTTCGGATGCTGATTTTGGGGGTTGTAGGATTGATAGGAAAAGTACTTCGGGTGCTTGTCATTTTCTTGGTATTTTACTTGTTGCTTGGTCCTCTAGAAAACAAAGTTCAGTTGCACAATCCACGGCCGAATCTGAATATGTAGCTGCGGCTAGCGCTTGCTCACAAATTCTTTGGATTGTTCAAACACTTAAGGACTATGGGGTTGATTTAGATAGTGTTCCACTGTTTTGTGATAACACTAGTGCAATTTGTATTGCTAAAAACCCCGTGAAACACTCTAGAACTAAGCACATTGACATTAGGTATCACTTTCTTCGTGATAATATTGAAAAAGGAAACATTGTGCTTCACCATGTCGATACCGAACAACAATTGGCTGATATTTTTACAAAACCTTTGGATTTCACTCGTTTTTGTTTCATTCGTAGTGAAATAGGGGTTATGCATCCTCATGGCTTAAATTGAGGGGGAGTTTTTGAAACTTTGAATGTCTATGTGTGAATCTGAAACTAAAATAATATGAGCATAGTATTTCATACATATATGACTTTGTGATTCCTTTTACAGGCTGAAAGTTCTTACTACATTACTCATGTTATACATTTTGTAGTTTTTGCCATGACTAGTAATTGGAATAATTACTTACACTAAATCTGGTCATGATCAAACTTTCTTGCTGTTTTGAACTTGTTGCGTGCTCACAAGTGCTTTTAATCGTAAAAAATTAATCAAGTGATCAGCTCACATGTTGAGTTTTCAAATAAAAATTGAGAAAAGATCAAGAGAATATGGACGCATCGCACTTCTTCTTTTGAGATTGCTTATCATTGCACTAAGATATGAACTTGGAAGGAATTGTGTATGACTAAAACCATGTCCTTAAGCTTCTGATTGTCAAATGACATAGGCTTGACTTGATTGGTTAGAATAAGGCTGATGCGGCATATAATCTCTTGCAAATATCATATGATCAACTTTGTGCCTTAAATGATTATGAATAATAAAAATGCAGCAACAAGTGTCATGTTTTCAGGTTTTGAAATAGTTGAGTAAGGGAGATCATGACTTGCTTAAACTGAAAAATACATTTGATCTCTAGCATGGCTTACACTACTTTATGTATCTCATTGATGTGATAGTGTAAGTACCTGATAGTATGACTTGGATGAGCTTTGTATTGTATGTATATGTTATAATATGCTCATAACATTTAAAAATTTCTCTTTTGAACCTTGCTGAATACATTGTCAAAGGGGGAGAAATATGTATAAGGAGAGATTTTTTTACACTTTGCATATGTTATACACTTTCTTCCTTCTCTGATTTTAAAAAATGGGGAGAAATTAATAAAGGGGGAGAAATGAGTTTTCAAAGCTTTTCAAAACTTTTCATAAGCCAATGTTCGGATTTTAATTGGTGTTGCCAATGCATTCATCAAGGGGGAGATTGTGAGACCTATGTGTGCTGAATACATTGGCAATTAGGATAAAAGTTAGCATTAACATTCAAAGTTTTGAATATTGCCAAAACATTCTTCTGTGGCAAGGTCCGACAAGTTCTTTGTTAGGTCCGCCAAGTGTTGGCAAGGTCCGACGCAAGGTCCGGAGAGCTCCTGCAAGGTCCGAAGAGCTTCTGTGAGGTCCGGAGCTTGTTTTTAGGGAGCCCCCGTGAAGTTCAACTCGTAGAACTGCAGCGTCTTGTTTTTGCTTTTAACTCGCAATGTTTCAAACTTGCTTTATGGGAAGATTTGCTTAGTATTAATTTGCTAAGTTTTTGGTGTTTTTTGGTGGTTATGGCTGTTATCATTTGATATGGTTTGCAACATGCTTATGTGACGTGCTCATGTAAGGTGTTGTGGTTTTCGAACTAGCATGAGTCAAGTCGAGGACTTGTCCTCGGAAGAATTGGTTGTTTATTCATGTGCAGGTGTTGCTTGAGTTCAAGACATGGCTGGTGACGGGATCCTTGGACTAGTCTCAGGGAGGAGATGAGGTTCCAACAACCAAGTTCGGGAGGAGCTGTGGCTGAGTTGATCGGGAGGTCGCGCAGCATGTTTGGATCAAGGTCAGTGCATATGAAGGTTGCGTGTACGTCGTTGGAAGGTGTTTGCACGTGTGCAAGGAGTGCATGGACGTGGCAACATTGTTCCAAGGCGTGATGAAGAGATGTGGACGTAAAGAATTGGTCGGAAAGGTTCAACCGACTAGGTTATGGACTCAGGCTGCGGCTGAGTCGTGTTTGACTCAAATATGGAAAGTTTTAAGTTGGTTATGATAGGATTTCGTTTGGGTCACGAATTTGGGTTATTTTAGGAATGCTTGGGACGTTCCTAAGGTGTTTGGAAGTCTTAAGATTGCTTCTATCTGCGTATAGAAGAGCCTTAAGCAGTATTGGAAAGTTACAGTTTGAATCCAAGTAGGAGTAGGAGTCCTAGTTTGAGTTGAGTTGGCCTTAGTGCTGGTTATATAAGCAAGGGGGGCCAAGTCTCGTGGGTGCACGACTTTGGGCTGTTCCTCTTGTGTTTCTATTGAATAAAGTTCATAGTTTTGAGTAGCTTTTGTGCCTTGTTCGTCCGACTTGTTTTTCGTCAAGTCTTTCTCGCCGAGTTTCTGGACAGACCGACGTTGCTTCGGAGTTTCATTCATAACTCGAGTTTTACAGATCCGATTGACGTGATTCTTTTTGGGTTGTCTTCAGAACTCAATTATATATCATATGTGAAATTTTTACGAGCTTCAGATCTGTATTTTTTGAGATACACGAGTTTCTTTGCAGCGTTACAGATCTGTTTTATATCGGGTAGAACAGATTGATCTTCGTTTAATGTTTTGATCGTATATCAAGTTTTACTTCGTGTTTTCAAGTGATTCTTGTTGCATTAGATCCGTGACTTGATTCTCTACCTGTCTACTTGATTTGTCACGGTTGAACACATTTGAAAACACTTGCACACATGGTTTCTTTAACCGATTGATTTTTTGCTGAGGGGTTTTTGTTGTTTCCGCTGCGAAAAGTTTTAATCTACCATTCATCCCCCCTCTGGTAGCTTTTCACGTGTTCTTCGATCCTACAAGATTGTTACAGTAGACTTGGTCATGTAGGCTTTGATCATCTCACACGTGTTAGTGCTCTTGATCGCATACGTGGGCTGCCTAAGCTTAAAGGGGACAAATAAATTGTGTGCTCTTCTTGTAGACATGCTAAGATGGTTGCAGATTCACATGCTCCTCTCACAATGACTATGATAACTGAACTGGGTCAACTTTTGCACCTTGACACCGTAGGACCTTCACGTGTTCAATCCTTCAGAGCTAAATGGTATGTTCTTGTGATTGTTGATGACTATTCTAGATACTCTTGGGTTTATTTTATGGCATCTAAGAATGAAACTTTTAGTCGCTTTAGAACCTTATTTCTTAGATTATCAATTGATCACCCAAGATCTTTAAAAGCACTTAGAAGTGATAACGGAACCGAATTTAAAAATCAATCATTTGATCACTTTTGTGCTGAAAATGGAATAGATCATCAATTTTCTTCACCATATGTACCTCCACAAAACGGTGTTGTAGAGAGAAAGAACAGAACCTTAGTTGGGATGGCTAGGACTATGCTTGATGAATATCAAACTCCTAGAAAATTTTGGTCTGATGCAATTGCAACTGCTTGTTATGTCTTAAATCGTTTTTTCTTGCGTGCTAAGCTAGGTAAAACACCATATGAACTTCGGTTTGGACATAGGCCTAGTGTCACACACTTTCGGGTCTTTGGTTGCAAATGCTTTGTTAAGAAACATGGTAATCTTGATAAATTTGATCCTAGATCCGTTGATGGCATGTTTCTTGGTTACCCATCTCATACTAGAGGCTACCGTGTGATTTTACATGACACTAACAAAATTGTAGAGACTTCTGAGGTTTCTCTTGATGAAGCTAGCCCAGGTACTAGCTCTAATATTGCAGGACCAGACCCATATCCGCAGGGGGGAGCATTTTCATCAAAGAAGATGAAGAAGTGATGCTGCTGCCCGAAAATTCAGGAGCTAATGACATTGTTCCAGCTCCTGATTTTGTTTCACAACCAGCACTGATGACCACCGTTGCTGGTCCAGATCGTACTCAAGTCACAAGCTCTTCAATTTGTGATGAACATGAAGAAGAAGGAGCTTGTGAATTGTCTACTCCCCTCCGGTTCCTCAAAAGTTATCCTCCACAACAAATGATTGGAAGCTTGCACGAACGAGTCACATGGTCCAGGTTTTGTGATCCAAACTCTCACGATCATTCGGCATTTGCTGCTTCTTTTGAACCCAAAGATATATCACACACACTCACTAATGAATCATGGATTATTGTCATGCAAGAAGAGTTAGAAATTTTTGAAAGAAATAATGTTTGGAAACTTGTACCTCCACCTCATGGTCACACTCTAATCAGAACTAAATGGGTGTTTAAAAATAAACAAAGTGAGGATGGGGTTGTGGTTAGGAATAAGGCTAGGTTGGTTGCTCAAGGTTTCACACTAGTTGAAGGACTAGATTTTGATAAAACTTTTGCTCCTGTTGCTACATAGATGAGTAGGTTTATGGCAAGCAACCACCGGGTTTTGAAAATCCAAATTTTCCTAATCATGTTTACAAACTGTCCAAAGCCTTCTATGGTCTTAAACAAGCCCCTAGAGCATGGTATGATAGGTTAAAAACATTCTTACTTGAAAAGGGGTTTACCATGGGCAAGGTTGATAAAACGTTTTTGTGCTTAAGCATGGCAATGACTCATTATTCGTTCAAGTGTATGTGGATGATATTATCTTTGGTTGTGCTTCTCATGATCTTGTGTCCAAGTTTTGAGCTATGATGAGTTCAGAATTTGAGATGAGTATGATGGGAGAACTCACATACTTTTTGGGGCTGCAAATCAAGCAAACCAAGAAGGGTACTTTTGTGCATCAAACAAAGTATACAAGACACCTTCTTAAACACTTCAACATGGACAAAAGCAAGTTTCTTCGGACACCAATGGGTACAGCAACAACACTTGAACTTGATGAAGATGGTGAACCCATGGATCAAAAAGAATATAGAAGTATGATTGGATCACTTTTGTACCTCATGGCATCAAGACCGGACATACAATTCAGCGTATGTCTTTGTGCACGATTTCAAGCTTCCCCACGTGCTTCACATCGTCAAGCTGTCAAAAGAATTCTCAGGTACTTACATGGAACTCAAGAATCTGGGATTTTTCTTCCTTCTTCCTCAACCGTTACTTTGAAAGCTTTTTCGGATGCTGATTTTGGGGGTTGTAGAATTGATAGGAAAAGTACTTCTGGTGCTTGTCATTTTCTTGGTAATTCACTTGTTGCTTGGTCATCTAGAAAACAAAATTCAGTTGCACAATCCATAGCCGAATCTGAATATGTAGCTGCTGCTAGCGCTTGCTCACAAATTCTTTAGATTGTTCAAACACTTAAGGACTATGGGGTTGATCTAGATAGTGTTGCACTATTTTGTGATAACACTAGTGCCATTTGCATTGCTAAAAACCCCGTGCAACATTCGAGAACAAAGCACACTGACGTTAGGTATCACTTTCTTCGTGATAATGTTGAAAAAGGAAACATTGTGCTCACCATGTAGATACGAACAATTGTGTTTCGAAATTTCTTTCGCATTTGATTGTTTTCAAAACTTTTCATGTGAATAAGCCAATGTTCGGATTTTAAGTGGTGTTGCCAATGCATTCATCAAGGGGGAGATTGTGAGACCTATGTGTGCTGAATACATTGGCTATGACGATAAAAGTTTTGAATTCTGCCAAAACACTCTTTTTGTCAAGGTCCGACTCTAGGTCCGAGCTCCGACAAGATACGACGTAAGGTCCGACTTGCTATGGCTAGGTCCGACAAGTGTTTGGTTAGCTCCGGCGGTAGGTCCGACTAGCTTTGGTATGTTCCGGTTCTAGGTTCTGCTAGCTTTGGTAAGCTTCGGTTCAAGGTCTGGTTAGCTTTGATAAGATCCGGAGCTAAATTCCAATGGTTCTGTTTTTACCATGCAAATGTTTTGAACCTGCTTTACATCTATGGAATGTTTTATTAGTATTCTTTTACCAAGTTTTTGAAGTTATGGCTGTTTATAGTGGTTAACATTTTGCTATGGTTTGCAACATGCTTATGTGAGGCGTTCACGTAAGGTGTTGTGGTTTTTGGAACTAACGTGAGTCAAGTCGCAATCTTGTGCTTGAAAGTATTGGTTGTTTATTCATGTGCAGATGTTGCTTGAGTTCATGATATGGCTGGTGGCGGGATCCATTGAACTAGTCTTAGAGAGAAGATGAGGTTCAACAACCAAGTTCGGGAGGAATTGCGGTTGAGTTGATCGGGAGGTCGCGCAGCATGTTTGGATCAAGAACAATGCATATGAAGGTATCGTGGACGTCGTTGGAAGGTTTTTGCACATTTGCAAGGAGTGCATGGGCGTCGCGACATGGTTCCAAGGCGTGATGAAGAGATGTGGACGTAAAGAATTGGCAGGAAATGTCCAACCGGCTGGATTATGGACTCAGGCTGCGGCTGAGTCGGTTATGGATCAGATATGGAAAGATTTGAGTTGGTTATGATAGGATTCATGTGGGACACGAAGTTGAGTTATTTTAGGAATGAGGATACGTTCCTAAGGTGTTTGGAAGTCTTAAGATTGCTTCTATCTGCGTATAGAAGAGTCTTGAACAGTTATGTAAAGTTTTGATTTAGAAACTGAGTAGGATTAGAGTCCTAGTTTGAATTGGGTTGGCCTCCGGGCTGGTTATATAAGCAAGGGAGGCCAGAGCTTGTGGTATAAGAAGACCATGGACTGTTCCTCTTATGTTTTGATCAATAAAATTCGTAATTTAGTGGAGCTTTTGTGTCTTGTTTGTCCGACTTGTTTTTGTCAAGTCTTTCTCGTCGAGTTTCTGGACAGCACGATAGTGCTTCGGTGTTTTGATCATAACTCAAGTTTCACAGATCCAATTGACGTTATTCTTTTTGGGTTGTCTTCACAACTTGATTATCTATCATCACTGAAAATTTCACGGTCATTGGATTTGTAGTTTCTGATCTACGCGAGTTTCTTTGCAGTGTTGCAGACATGGTTTTTACTCGAGTATAACAGATTGACCCTCGTTTGATCTTTCGATCATAACTTGAGTTTTTCTTGACGGATTTCCATGATTCTTGTTGTAGTGTCTTCATGAATTGATTCTATATAATATATAACACTTTTTTCATGGTTGAACACATTTAGATCAGTCGCATACACGGTTTCTTTAACAGATCGATTTTCTGCCGAGGGGGTTTTCGTTGCTTCCACTAAAAAGTTTAAATTTACCATTCACCCCTCCTCTGGTAGCTTTTCACGTGCTCTTCGATCCTACACTTTGTAACTTATCATAGAATTAATGCTCACTAAAGTTAAGATTCATGAAACCTTAACCTATGGCTAAAATCTGACAATTAAGGATGAACTCTTAAGAAAGTCTATTTATGCAACTTGTCATCCTACATTATATCCTTATTTCCTTAGTGTAGACGGTTAAGACATGCTAATCCATCATGCTCATGGTTGCTACTTACGTGTTGATTGCAGGACTCCATGACATGGAGTTTGGGGAGGAGGATTGGTTCCTTGACGAGGCGTTATCCCCGTTGGGGTATAGGGCCGAGTGGGAACCCTGCACGCCGCCGCGAAGGCTCTAGGGTTAGTATGGCTCGTCCTAGTGCTGGATGAGTTCATTCTTTTACTTAGCATAGACTTGAGAGTGTAAGCTAAGGAACAAGACTTCCGCTGTAGATATTCAAATGTAATATATTTTCCACTTGACTATGTAAATTCAAGGTTACTTTATGTAATATGATATTCCTTTGAGGTGTGTTGTTGGGTGTCGCATCCCACGACACTACCCAACGCGATTCCTGGAATGCCGGGACCCCGGTCCTCTCACATCGTGGTATGATAGCCGCATTGAGAATAATGCACTTAAAAAGTTTCATATTGCTGAAAAACTTAGGCTAACGGTGAGCTAACGGTAGTAAGCCCGCATAAGGAGCATTATTAGCATAGTTATTAAGGTAGCAATACTAACTATATGTTATACTTCAGAATTTAAATTGTGTAATGCCATACCTACATGGAGGTAAGAATGGTAAGGAATGCCACCTAAGGGCAAGAGGAGGAGACCCCGTTGTGTGGTTTGTTACACGATAGTATGTTCTCTAGGACTCTTCATGTCCTATGAAGCATATGAAAATGCTGGTCCACCGGTGTGCTTAATTGCAAAGGTGTGGAGCCCCACTTTGGGTGGTGAATAATACGATCATGTACCTTGAGACGTGGCTTGACTCAAGGACGACCGGTATGGCAATGATACTTGGCGTATGTCTTTACTTTCTATATGGACCTGCTCGAAATGACAAATACAGTGTGTGCATCACTATTGAGTGGTTTTATGCAGGTACCTAACCATGTTAGCCTATTGCGTATAGAAAACGTTTGTGAGTGACAGTATTAGTGACACCGTATGATACGTAGATGCCAGTGTAATGCAGTTAAGATTTTGATTTTTGAGGAAACATAGTACCGACATCATGTCTTGTTGCATAAACCAAAAAGGATCAATGAAAGTTAGAAAATGGGATTCAGGGTTGAATTTTAGCTATGCAACTTCTATTTTGAGCTAAATATCAAAAGGGAGCATAAGGACAATAAAACTCATGGAAACAACATCCACTGTTCTGGCAGAAATTCTTGCTAGATATTGAAAGGGCATAACTTTTTATAGGTTTAACCAATGGAAGTGTGTGATATATCTATGGAAATTTTTTTAAGTTCTCTACAATTTTTATGTAGAGATCCATAGTAGAATTGTGGCAGCTCTTTAGAATCATAAATTAGCCCCACAAACCAACACTAGTCTTTTTTTGTGCACTTTTGTCCTCACTCGTGCGCACCCGGGAAGACTTCCCGGTCAGTCATGCATCCCTAAATTTCTACGGGCCAAGCACACTTAACCCCAGAATTCTTTGCAAGTGGGCTTCCGGAAAAGATGGTATACCTTGATTGTATGAGTATTCTATCAATCCTATTAAGCCTTGAGCCAGGTTGTCACAATCCACCCCTCCTTAGAAGACTGGCGTCCTTGTCGGTCAACCCCAAGATAGGAACATCTCCTCTTAGCCACATCTGTATGTTCAGTACTGGTATATGGGCACCGTACGTCCTGGTAGCAGCATACGTATCATACCATGTCCCTTATAGAGGAACCACACGTCATGCGTACGTACTCACGTCCCTGGCCCGTACGCTACCGTATCCTTCTCAACTGACCAGTACGCGCCCGTGAAACTGCGATGGTCAACTTTGATACCATTTGTGGCAGCTCTCTATGATCATAGACTAGCCCCACAGACCAACACTAGTCTTTTCTGCGCACTTTCGTCCTCATGCATGCGCAACCGGGAAGATTTCCCGGTCGGTCACCCATCCCTAAATTTCTCCGGGCCAAGCACACTTAACCCCGGAGTCTTTTGAAGGTGGGATTCCGAAAAAGAAGGTATTTCTTGGTGGTATGAGTATTCTATCAATCCTAGTAAGCCTTGAGCCAGGATGTCACAAGAATCACAAGTCAAAATGATGAAAATACCAGATGAGTGCAAACTATCAGAAACAGGACAAAGCCAAAACCTCTCTGGAATTTTATGTTTTCTATCATAACTCTTAGGTTAAAATATTCTAAGGGTCATATGATACACTGATGGAAATCTTATGAGATAGGTTACAACTTTGTAAATCAAATTGTCTCCACATTCGGAGCAGAAGTGTATGGAAAATTGGGAGCAAATCAGCCTTTTGAAAAAGGAGTGCTGCTGAAATTTTCCACAATTATGTTAACTTTGAAATATCATAACTTTTTATACAGAACTGATCTAGGGGCAAATAAGTACTAGTTGAAAATATATCGAAGTTAACTTTAACTTTTGTGTTCAACTTGAGTTATGAAAATGCTTTTAACTATATCACAATCTGGAACAAGTATAGACTGGTCAATTCTTACAGGAAATTGATCGATTAAACTTAACATTTTCGACTGTATGAACTTGGACTTGATGTTGCTTCCTTGTTTTCCTTAACAAGTCCAGTGTTTATTTCTATCATCTTGCTGTTAGAATGGAGCATTTGATTTAATCAAATCTCTTCTTCCACAGATGGAAGATTTTGGAACCCGATTGGACAATGGTTGGGTTCATTTGTTCGGACAACAATTTCCGGGATTTCCTGCAATGTTGCAACAGCTTTTGCAACATTTCGGGTATGTCGAAGCCCCCGCTATTGGGGAAAGGGGAAGACGGAGAATGGGGAGACATCATGTGTTATGCACTTGGATGTCCCTGCGGGTCCTGACCGGGGTTGGGCTCCATTCACCGTCGCCGTGAAGGGGTATCAGATGGACGATTTGTGGGAGATGGAATTCTGCGAAGCCATTACACGTTTTTGTCAGCTTCACTCCAAGCAAGTGGAGACAACACTGTTTGCACTCCTTCCTGTCAATGGTTTATCCTACAATGAATGGGAACGACGATACGGCGAACTCACGGAGTGTTCAGCCCAAATTTTAACTTCAGGTTGTCAACTACCAGTTTCTACGCTGCAGCCAGCAAGTTAGTGATCGATAGTCAATCCCGGACCATTGAACAATTAATAGGAGAGTTGAATCAAGCTAATACGCACAGTGATCAGCTCAGACATGAGAAGAACTCGCTGCGTGCACATCTTGCTCTGGCCATCCATCAACTGATGGTGAGTGAGAATGAGCTGCAGAAAACTCGGAAGAGTGTCAGAAGGTTCAGGATGAGTTGCAGGCAAGCCAGCACATGGTGAATGCACAAATGCAACACATAAATGTGCTCACAGAGGAGAGGGATGAAACCATAGTAGCAGCTCAGAATTGGGAGCAAGACTGGATCCTTGCTCAAGACGAGTTGGATGTGATGCAACAGGATATGCATCTGGCAGTTGTCTAACCAGCTGAGATTGTAGCTCCGGGAGAACCTGAACCAGAACCCGAAGCTATGGTGATTGACACTGAGCCTGGTCTCATCGTTCCAGCTCCAGAACCCGAAGCGGAAGAGAGGTTGATGACTCCGAACCAGAGGAGGATCCAGAGGAGTTCGAACCGCTTCGGATGAGTAGTCACCGTTGGTTAGATAGTACAATGAGTAGTGTTGTACCTACTACGTTGTATTGTGTGACCATGTTTGTGTCATATTGTAAATAGTAGAGGGTGTAGAAAGAATGACGACGTAGCTGTGACATCTTGTTGTGACTATAGTAGTAGAGATGAACTTCAAGGCTAGGAATCTATCATTTTGGAGTTACTACTGTAAAAAATGGTCTCAAAGAATGGATTGTGTATAAAGTTTATGCTTTATGAATATATGAATCTGTTTTGCAAGAATTCAGTTGTCATTACAATTCCCTACTATTGGATTGAATGAGATTTTAGTATTGGGTCTAATGTGGTGTTTTTATTTGTGGCTGCAGAATGACTCGCACATGTTCCACCCATGATGTTGGTGGGACGAGTCAGGGACAAGAAAGCTCCCAGAAGCACAACCGAGAAAAACCGCAACAACAGCAACCACCGTCGGCACCTTCCATCACGTTAGCGGATGTAATTGCTTCCATGGCGAGTTTATGCGACGAGCAGACCAAGTGACGGGGCCCCAAACGCCGCCCGTTCAGTCACGGGGACGGGGCACCTCGCCCGGGAATCGCATTGGGTGGTGCCGTGTTATGCGGCACCCAACAGCACACATATAAGGAACACTGTATTACATAAATCAAAAGCGGAAGCTTACAAATGTTCTTTGCAAATAATTTACATAAAATAGCTACAGCGGAAGTCTATAAACAGCTCACGTCGAATAACTAGTGAGCACCCAAGAAGAGGTCCAGCCCGCGGACTCCCCTCGCTAGCAACACGAAGACATGGCAGCGGCTAGGTCCTTCATGTGTAACATGACTCGGAAGTCTCCGAGTCTCACCGGACAACCTTCTTTATATGCGTCGATATTAACCTGCAAAACCACTCATATAGCAAGAGTGAGCACAAAGGCTCAGCAAGACTTAACCGTCTATCCTAAGACATGCAACTCTACATGAAAGTAACTTAAGACCTAAACATATAAGTTGCAAAAGACTCGCCTACGAGTTCATCCTTAACTTTCAGATTTTTTCCATAATAGTAGTGGCCTTGCGCCCAGCAACATTGGAACTCCACAATCAAATAAGAAACTCTTCATTCCAATGTTACTTGTCCCAAGGTGGAAAATAACTTTAGTTTGCTCTATCTCCACTCCATAATCATAGCAGCAATTTAAACTTTGCAAACTGTTTCCACACAAGTTGATTACTACGTCACAACATGGGAGCAAACGGTACTCAATAACCGTGAGGCACGGTGATTCGAATCGAACACTGCCCGGATAGCTTGACACATACGCCCGCCTCTGAAGACCCAAATCTGGCGTCCTTCATTACGTCGTATGTGGCAACCTTTCGCAGGACACTCGACTGTAGAACCGGTCGCGCTGTCTCGGGCTCATAGGTCTAACGAGACGATGTGGTATGCCTCTACAATCCAGTTAACCTGGTACATCGGTTTCCTGGGTCCCATATAGCAGTAAGCATCCGGTAAACAACTGAATACTTGCTCCTAGATGCGGCACATGCATCGGTCCTTAACCGACACAGGCAGAGCTACTCGACCAAGACCTCGTCTTGTCGCTGCCTACCCTCCTGCCCAGTCTCTGTCACACCCGGTTTTTCCGAAGAACAACCAAGTGAATATCACATGTATGCCAGGATCATTTTCTCATACATGTGATGACAAATGGTGAAGCATCATTTATTACAAGCCAGGTGTCGAATATAAATAAGTCTTACATAGCAAATGTCTCGATGGACAATAAATAGTTCCTCACAAATAAATAAACTAGCAGCGGAATAATTATTCTTGAGGGCTCCGTCACAGGCGTTGCCCGTGGGTCTCCATGAACCTAGAAACCTTCTTCGGGTCCAAAGTCTTGGTCATTATACACCACCTCATTATCTTGACCTGAGCAGCAATATAAACCAACAAAATATGCAAGGTTGAGTACCAATGGTACTCAACAAGTGTGGGAAAATTATATCATGCATGGCTAGAACAAGGAGAGGTTGAACTCATGGCTAAAGCACTACGCAATTAATACCTATCACCTTAGCTTATTAAGCACCTACATTACTACACAGGTGAAATGGTCCCAATCTCCCATCCCATCATCATAATCCAATAACCATAACATCATTTCTAATGTTAAGCTCCCCGATTAACATTCACAACTTCCAAAACCATCAATCCTCTAATCATGAATAAGTCCAAGCCGCTCTTGACCGTGAGCACGGCTGTCATGACAGTTTTGACTCTGCAGAGTTTGTACCACTGTACCCACATGTAGTGATTTCATCCCCCGTTGCCAGGTGGACTAAAAGAACCTCCATTATGCCAGTGGCTACGAACAACATTCACACTTCCCAGGTGTGTAGCCAGGAGATCACTACGAAGCCTTTACAAAGGGATTCCCGACGAGCGTGGGCCCACTGAGGTTTCACCCCTAACAGCATACAAGAGGCTCCAACCCCGCTGCAGTGGCCCCCTCTTGAGCCTTGCGGTTCATATGGTAGTCCAGCTGACACCTATTCCCTGCACCATCCAACACACCCATACTACGCCGGGGATACACCTAATTAATTGGCCAAGCTGCCCCATCTCAGCATGTGGTTGGCACTGTAAAGCCAGGTTACATGCTCCATGAACCGGTCCTTAGGATCCAGGCAAGTACTAAACACAAACCCGAGTCTCGTACACCCAGCACACAACTAAAACATCCAACTTGCCTTGATCCCTACCTCTACATAACTCACAATATCTCATTCAAGAGTATGGTAAAATAAACTGATGATCTCATGTCCCAAATATCCCATTCTAAGCATGGCTAAGCATATGCATAATAATAAATGACATGATAAAATAAATACCAACCCAAGCTACAAGGAAAACAAGGTAATGCAATTCTAGGGAAACTTCCTAGCATGGGTTTCATGTTTTCAATTGACAATGCAAATAATTCTATCTACACATCCTAGTATAGGATCAAAGTGGTCAAGGACACTTGCCTCCTTCCTGCTGCTCTTGAAATGGGTAGTCCTGATCTTGGAAAGGAATAACTTGCTCTTGAGCAGGTTCTACATCATACCATCACACATAGCAAAAGAAAAACTACAATCCATAAGACATAGTTCACACTTCCACTTCATACAAACCACACATTCACATGTAACAAAGCCATTCACGACTTCTATGTGTTGTGTTTACTCTATGTGTGTTGACCTTTGGCTTACATGCACTTTTAATCATGTGTATATGATTCCCACTTTTGTATTCACATTTATGCTTGCATACTTTATATATGAGTTTCCAATTTAAATAAATTCCTTATATTAAAGTACTACACCTTATAGCTACCAAGTATGCATGAAAGATATTTTCCTTCTCCATATGTGTCTTCAGAATTTCTACCAACCCTAAACTGAATTCTTTGGATTTTAGAAATTCCATTTATCATTTACTAGTTGCTATATTTTCAGATTTATTTCCTATGCCTAAATGTGAACTTTATTATGAAAATAACAAGACACATCATCTAAACAGAATAGGTTCTAATCTAAAATATTTAATAACATATTTTTGACCTTTTCCTCTGATGTAAACTATTTTACATTTATTTTCCTAATTTTCAGAACTATTCTTCACTTAAAAATGTGTCCCTATAACTAATAAATGTGAATAGTAAATCAAACAGATTCATTTCAGCCCAAAATCTATTTTTATCTCACTCCAAAGTTTTCTAAGTACTGAGAAAGTTTTTAATTTAAATTTGACAATATGTTTGTCCCACTTTTTAAATTTTAAATACTAGCCACATATTCAATTTCCTAAATTTAATATCAAACAGGGTTAAAAAGGTAAACTCACCCCACTACAGGGTCTATAATATTATTTTAACAATTTTCAGGGGTCTAGCTACTCATAACAGAGGAGTTTTTCCTAATTTTTATTAAGTCTAGGGGCTAAAACTGATTTTTAAATTAATTTACACGATTTTCTGAAGTTCCAGGGGCTAGATCAGAAGTTTCAGGGGCTAGCTCTTATTTCCCGAGAACCCCAGGGGTAGCACGTAAGATTTCCAGTCTTTATAACGCGGGGCTGACGTGGACCGTCCGATTTTAATCCGACGGCTGAGATTATAACGTCGAACCGGTACGTGGGGGTTTAAACCCTACCATGCGATTTAAAATAAACGGCGCACAAGCGGCCACGTCGCTCTGATCGAGCGCGGGCGGCGCTGCCGGCGGCGCACGGCGGCGGGAAGCGGCGATCTCGCCGGAGACTTTTGGATCTTCGAGAATTCTTCCTAGAACTGTGATCTTATGGCATAGATCGGTGGAGGAGAGATCGGGGATCTCACCTCGGGGGTTTTCTTGAGCTCGGAGGTCCTGGAAGGTGATCGGCGACGAGGTCCGAAGTGAATTCACGGCGAGGCTCGTCGGCGCTGTGTTTACACCGCAAGTCACCGAGTTTTCTGCACCTGCAAGGTTCCCCGGAGGCGGTGGATCAAGACCAGCGAGTTAGATCGGAGTTTCCGAGCGTAGATCGGACAGAATTCGCCGGAGAAGGCTCGGGTTCTCACCGGAGGAAAAACAGCAGATCGCGTGGGAAAAACAGAATGAGGCCGAGGTTTTTATAGACGGGGGAGGGCGGCGGGGTGGTTTAGATCGAGTTTGCGTCGCCCCCGAACAGAATTCGGCTGGGATACGCGAGAATTCCCGATCGGTTTTGATTCGGGTGAGAGAGTCCGGCGCTGGCGCGAGGTAGACGAAGAACTGGCGGGCCCCGCCTGTCAGTGGGAGGAAAGGGCGCGCGCGGCTGCGGGCTGGCGTGGGCGCTTGTTGGGCCGGCTGGTGGGTTTCGGCCCACTGGCCGGTTTTTTTCTGTTTTCCTTTTTTCTTTTTTCTATTTCTTTTCTGTTTTGAATTTAAATTGAATTCTAGTTTAAATTTGAATTTTTGCAAAACATGCAATACGTCCAAAAATTTTTAAATTCCCCTCTCAACATGATTTAGGGTCTTAACAAGATTTTTGGGGTGTTACAGTCTCATCTTTAGAAATGTAAACTTTAGTTTGCCTCTTTTCCAACCACACTTATGTAATCCTAAACTATAGCTCGCGAGTAGATTCCAACTACTCGTCTTCTACCGGATGTCATAGTCTATTTAGCACGGCCTTATTCTACAGCGATGACACCTTTCTACCCTTGAATCCAGGGTTCATTTTGGTTATGCAAGTGAAGTATAAAACATACTTGACCTAATGCACACACAAACTCTAACCATCATAGTGAACAAAGTACAAACTTTATAAAATAGCTTAAATGCAAACTGGAGCTTGCCTTGGTTTTGCAGGTGACTAAAGCCAAATAATTATGAAGTTAGTTGCTGATGACTTGAAGCTTAATCACTGCCCTTCTTGCTCCTTGATCCGAACTTTACTTCTCCTCCACTCTTCCACGTTTAATCACTACACGTTATGAACATGCATATAGGTTTAATTGTAAAACTTTTGCCAACAAGTTCTAAAGACAAGTTTTAAAACTGGAACTCTGTTTAAGAATTTAAAATGACACTGGTGCTAGTGGTTCGGGTTTGGGTTTAAGCACTATGATCAAGTGATAAGTGTTTTTCATCACTTGGATGTTGATCACCTAATGAGGTTGAATGGAAAAGTACTGATCCAGAGCTCCAATGGAGCTGAAAATTTTCACAAGAAAATAATATGGACCAAAATTTAGAATTTTTCAATGAGTAGATCACTCAGAACAATTCCCTAAGCATTTAGGCAAAAAGGAATTAATTCTGAATAAATTTGCACTTTCACGCAAATCCAAGTGAACTACAATTTCAAGCATAGATCAGGGAGCATGCCTGAAGTTTCCTAGGATTGTTGGAGCTAAGAACTGCCCAGAACTGAATTTCCAAGTTTTGGAAATTCTCTGAAAATATTTCTGTATTCATTTGACCACAGAAACTTGAAATCAGAATTATCCTAACAAAATCAACTCCAACTTAGCTGAAACATTTACAGGAGTTCCCCTAACATCCTAAAGAATATTCTTGCAAAATTTGAGGATTTTTGGATGAACCAAACTCCCTCTAAAATTCTTTTTTCTGAAGATCTTTAAAGAATTTTCCAGAAATAAATAATGATTTTAATACAAATTGGGTTGCATATTTGGATAGAGTTTTTCAATCTGAATCCAACCCAATTTGAATCACTAAATTTGGAGCTTCCTAGCACAAGTTATGTCCTCCCAAAGTTTGAATCAAATCTAGTATTTGAAATAAACCAGGAAAAATTTAAAAGTCTGACAGCGGGTCCGGGGCTGACGTGGCGCCTTCGGATGCGCCGGCACACGAGGCTATAGAGTTCTTCCTGCACAGTCGCAAACTGATCCGGTGCAACAGAAGATCCCATTCCCCCGCTACCGACGCTGACACATGGGCCAGCCCCGGGTTCGTCTACCTCCTGCCACCTGCGCTCCTGCGCCGCCGAGCTCGCCGGAGCTCTCGCCGGGAGGGGGTTCCCGTGCTCGGAACTTGCTGATTCTTGCCGCCACTACATACTCTCATGCGAGGAACACGTTGCCGGTCTTATCTCGGATCGAAGATGGCCGGAACCCTAGGTGCGACGGCGACAGTGGCTGCAGCATCTCCGGCGACGTCGCTAGGGCGCTATGCTGCACCAAACACGTCACCGTTTGCTCGTACAGCACCACTGCACCAAGGAGAACACGGATCCAACCACCGATCTCGCTGAAACTCACCGGAAATACGACCTCACCGTTGGGCTAGGTCAAAAATCCGGCGCCAATCGAAAAACTCGATGAACAGCGGCTTTGCTCGACGGTTCTCGGTGGTTCTTGATCCTATGAACTTGCACGGAGGTATAGAAGGTGTATTCTATGTTGTGTGTGGTTTGGTTGATCGTGCGGCGCGAGTTTTTGATCGAAGCTACTTCGGTGTCCACCGCACACCGACGAAAAAACATGGAAATTCCGGCAAGACACGCTATAGCATGCTGCCGGAGTTGGGGGAATGGTAGAGGGTTTCTAGACGGGCATTTTTGCTTTTGCAGCTTGGTAAGAGAAGCTCTGTGGTGGCCGGGCAACGTGATCTTGTCGCGGCGACTTTCCACGGTGCTGTGGAGGAAGATGAGCTCGACGCCGGAGTTTCCACGGGGCTAGCGCCTGGTTCTCGCTTCGGGCACGCTGAGGGAGGTTCGGCGGTGCTGTAGGGAGGCTCAGCTCGGTGGGCAACTCGTCAGGCTGGCCGGGCACCGGTGGACCGAGTGTTTTCTTCCATGCGGCAAAAGCTCGGCGAGGAGAGTGCGGGATAATGACGGCATCTGTGTGAGGCGGTTGTGTGAGACGACATTCTCTCGGTGGAGTCGATAAGGGCAAGGGAAAACCGATTCCAGAGCAGCTCGGGAGCTGGCAGCAACGTTGCCTCAGTGGCGCATGCTGCGTTCGGCGCCTTCGAGCGAAATCAGAGAAACCGGTGTGTTTTCAGTTGATTGAGGGAGTCTGAACAGGGAAACAGAGACTTGTGGGTTAAGTCTTCCCCCTCTCCGTGACAATTGGGCCCCACTAATTTCCTCTCTTAAATATCTCCCAAATTTAGCAACTGTTGAGGTTTAATTGTGGGGAGTTCAAAATTGAAGTGCATTTGTAGAATTGGGCCAATTTTCATCCAAATTCAAATGTATATTTGAATTCATTACAATTTAGAGTCCTTTTGGAATAATGAGTAGCAAAACAATTCAAAAATTCATGAAACTTTGCATACCCACTTATTTTGACCTAAGGAATTCAAATATGGAATCTGATTTAAAATTTGGCTGCTGCACTTGAGCTTTTGAACACCACAGTTTGAAATTCCTATTGTAGTTTCCTCATTTGAACCTCAAGTTGAACAATTAGTTTATAATCCGATTTTTAAACTTTCCATTGCACATGGGACTTCACATATGTGGTTTTAGACCACCTAGTGTCCAAGCCTATAATGACCATAAGCTTGTTTAAGAAGAACTCTCATGTGTATTATCATTTTTGGAAAATTTTAAACAAGTCCCATTTCTTGAATTTAGACTCAGCTTTATTCACAGCACAAGTTTTCCATTAAAAGTTTTGGGACTTTTACACCAAGCTGTTGCAAACTCGTGTCCAGAATACATCCTGTCAAGGGGGGCACCAAGAAGGAGGCCATCGCCAGCCTCAACATAGTTCATACTCGGATTCCTTGGCGACACATCCACCGGTCTTCACGGAGGATGGTGAACCCCTCGAGGCGGACAATTGACTCCACACAATCGAGGCGAAGTTTGGTTTGCTGCACTGCAACAACATAAGGCTCTGTTCGCAGCACAGCAGCTTCAAGGATCTGCTGACGCTTGGTGGGCAAGCCACCTTGTCTCACTACCAGTGGTTTGTGCCCTAGCTTGGGCCAAGTTCCGGGAGGCGTTCTGCGCCTACCATGTACCTCCCAGGATCATGAAGAGGAAGCTCCAAGAGTTTTTGGAGCTAAAGCAAGGGGGAGGAGTGCTCACAAGTACTCCCGGGTATTCAATCAGCTGGCGCAGTATGCATCAAATTATGCTGATACGGAGGAGAAGAAGCGGGAGAGCTTCTTGAGGGGTCTTAGCCCCGAAATAAAGGATAAGCTCGCACAGGTCAACCGCGGCACGCTTGACGATCTCGTTAACATCGTGATTGTTCAACAGGACGCTGGTCGCGAACTGACCACCGAAAAGCGGAAGAAGAGTGTTCAACAGGGCACCGGGGGAAATACTCCCCAGAAGTACCATATGGTGTACCGATCACCATCCGGCCAGAGGTCGCAACAATCGGCGCAGCCACCAATGTTTCGTGGTTGGCATTTCAACGCGTCGAGTTTCCAACCACCACTTCAACAAAAGTAGCAACAACAATAACAACAACGGGGGTTTCCGCTGTCAGGTGTGCAAATTAGGAATGTGTTTTGCAGGTGAAAAACGCCAGAAAACGAGGTACGGGAGACCATTTTATCTTAGAAGTTCATGGTGCGGGCATCCGAATAGAAGAGCAAACCGAAACCCGAAGTTCACCTTGCGGGAGGCGGTTTTACCTTGAAAATCCAAGATACAAGCATTTGGGAGGAAGAGTCAGCCGGGAGCCAGTGTTAGATTGTGGCAGCGAGATAAAAGGCCAAAACCGCAAGATAAATGAAGCCGAAGGAAGACTTGGAAGATTTCATGCTGACTCAAATGAAATATCACTTAGTATTTGTATATGTTGTTGTAAAATAAGTTCTAGAAGCTGTGGGAACGACAAATTCATATGTACGTTCTTGAGATAAAGCTAGAGATATAGTAGTTAGAGTTTAAATTAGAGATAGAGAATGGTCGAGATAAGCCAGGATCTTCAAGATGTATCATGCTATATAAATGCAGCCATCTGCCGAGATGAAAAAGGACAATGACAAAACAAATTCCCGATTATACTTTTGAATCTTTGATTTTTCTTAGTTCTTCATAGTTTCTTATGTAGTTTGTAACCCTTTGATACTTTATCGAGTAAAGTATCCGGTCATTCTCCACGAAAGTTAGAACCTACCCCATTTTACCTTAGAAATCACGTGCTTAATCTGTGGATCATCAGCGAGATACACCAACATAATTGGTGACTCCGCTGGGGAATGACATCAAAGTAATCAAGCTTCGCTTCTACTTGGACGATCAACACTGTCTTGTACTGATCAACCAGGAGAAAGCATGGCTGAAGCTTCGAGGAGAAAAGTCAACGGCCTGGCCGTCGATGCTAGCAATGTCACCTGCGTACAACTAGAGGATCTCACGCAGGAGGACTGGGAGCACATCCAGGAGGAACTTGAACGTGAGATCGAGCAAGAAAAGATGGCGCGACTACAACAGAAGATGGTGTGCTTCCATAAGATTAGGGGAGGCATCGTCCAAAATGCCAACACGCGGGAAGCTACTTAACGTAAGGTAAACACGTCATTCACACTCGAGGATCTTGTGCATCTAGTGGATGTGTCGGTAGCTAGTAAGTACGGTGCTGACTTCGAACAGATGGCACTCACGGTTGCAGATAGATTGAAAAACTCTTTTGAATCATTTAAAGCCGATTTTAAGGAAAGCATAGACAAAAACATGCATCGGCAGATCCGATCTACAATTCAACAGGTCCAAGAAGAAGCCGGCGGTGTACATGTAGATCCCAACATGAGTAGCGCACCGATCAACTCGGCAAATGCCACACCACCTTACATGCTATCGGCTTTCATCCCAGCTAGGCAACCGACAGTGAATGTTCAGCAGCCATACTATCAAACTGTTGCCTATGGACCTGCCATACCACCTATGGGAGCGGTGTACCACTTGGGCCGGTACCCGGCACATCTTTTCCTCCAGCGCAGCCACAAGTTGCACCGTGTAACCTTCTCAACCCTCCCAGTGATCCACACGACAATTTTAGGGATCAAGTAGCCATAACACTCAGGGAGCTTGAGGTTACGACCAGAGGGAACGTTAGAACATATCAAAAACCTTATCCTGAGTACTTTGACACAAGAGCACATTGGTCAATTCCTGATCCAAGCTATCGACGTAGGAATCACAGACATGCATAAGATCAGACTGTTTCCCCTATCCCTATCCGGCATGGCCTTTAACTGGTTTACATCTTTACCTCCTAACTCTATCACAACTTGGTCATGTATTGAGCAGAAGTTCCAGGAGTACTTTTATAACAGAGGAACTGATCTTAGACTATTTGATCTGACAATTGTTAAACAAAAGTACAATGAACCCATAGCCGATTGTATCAAGAGGTTTAAGAAGACCCGGAACAAGTGCTTTAGCCTAACAATCAGGGAGAAAGATTTGGCCGACTTAGCTTTTGCAGGGCTTTTACCATACCTCAAGGAGAAGATGAAAGAAGTGGAATTTGGTGATGTTAACCAGGTTCTACAACGAGTTTTGGCATACGAGAACCGTGCAAAGGAGAGCAAAGTGCATGGCCAATTCAAAGAGGTGAACCACGGAGACTGGGAGAGACAGAACGTTTATATTCTCGGGGAGGAGTTGACCAGCTAAGATGACATGGAGGTTTGTGTGGCCGAATGGGCAGAAAACCACCGGAACAAGCACTTGGCTTGTGCATCCTTGAAGCCCATCCCAGGGAAAAGAGATGAGATGAAGTTCACGTTTGACGTGACTAAATGCGATAAATTCTTCGGCAGCCTGTTACAGAACAGAGTGATAAAGATCAAGGATGGGCATGTCATCCCATCACCCAAGCAGTTAGACACGAAACAATATTGTAAGTGGCACGACTCTTACTCTCATTCCACTAACGAGTTCAACTTCTTTCGTCAGCAGGTACAATTGGCTCTAAATGACGACCGGTTGACGCTCGGTGATGGCAACCGGATGAAGCTTGACACAGATCCGTTCCCAGTGAACATGGTGCACTTTGAAGGGAAGAAAATCTTAGTGAGGATTGATCAAGCAGTAATAACAAAAGGAAAGAATGTGATCGTGTCCGATGATCTGAGAAAAAGGATGATCAAGCCGAAGAACCCCAAAGTTGGCATGTGGAAGATCAATGAGCCAAGAAAGACAACCGTCTTCAAGCCAACTTCAGAGTTTTTGATCGGCAAGTACTTGAGGAAGTAGCAGAAGAGGAGTATTTTCTAGAGGCTCAGTGGTTACAAGCAGGATAGGTCCCTGACCTACATTAACAAAAGTCTCGGGAGCACTCTAGATAGAACTGGGTTCGGGAGCTACCTTCATCATGACAAATCAATAGTTTTTCATGATAAACAGCCTTCCCAAGGGGCTCGGGGGGCACAGATGCAAGGGAGGCGACAAATTGAGCGTGGGGGCACCACAACGGCTTTGAAACCCAAGCAAATACACTCAATGGATGATGTACCTCGTGCTTTGCCCCGAGAGCGTGCTGAGAAGACTCGAGCTGAGTAGAGTGCAAGGTCCGGCATACAATTACTGATGATTGGGTCGGTACCTTGCATAATTCAAGGAAAGTTGGCCACTGTAAACCCGAGAGGTTAAGGCCAACTTGTTAAACCAAAAGCAGAAGAGTGACACGAGGTTGGAAGCTCTGCTATGAAGCTTGATGCTGGTGTAGGCAACACCAAGAAGGCCAGAGCTGATCAATAGCCACCTATCAAGCGTTCTTGGTTGATATGTCCGGAAGGAAGGCTAATTGTTGGTCCGGGTACCACGCCACCACCCAAAGACAAGCGGCTACGGTTGGTTGATCGTGCACGACCTCCACAACTCAAGATATCAACCAACCAAGCCAAGACAAGACCGCGAAGGCTCATCAGGTGGGACATGACACCGGAAGAGGTAAAAAAGAATGTTACCATGGTTGTGGCTCCGGGAACTAAGCCGCAACCTCAATGCTATCCGATAGGGCTCAACAAGACACGGAAGAGGCGAGTTCAACAACTTCGAGCCCTGGAACTTGCTGAAAAGAAGAAGGAAGAACGGAGAGATCATTGGTTCAACAAAGCAGGACCAATGATCATGAAGAAAACCTGGAAGGAAAAGAGGATAGATCGGGAAGAAGCTGGGAACAAAGAAGAGGAGGAAAACATCTGGAGCGAGGATGATAACCAGGTTGAAATCAATATGGTGTTCCAGCTACCAGCAGAATTCTGCATCCCGGAGGCTGAGGTGGCTGAACTTGACTTGGGAGCTACGAATGTCATCTTTGAGAACAGACAACACATGAAACCTCTTTACATCCGGGGTTATGTGAATGGGATACCTATTGGACGCATGGTGGTCGACAGAGGAGCAGGAGTGAACATCATGCCTTTGACTATGTTTGAGAAACTTGGGTACAGGGAAGGTGATTTGATAAAGACCAACATGATGTTGAGTGGCTTCTCGGGAGATCCAACAGAAGCCAAGGGGGTCACTTCTGTGGAGATCATTGTGGGCAGCAAGACAATCCCCACTGCATTCTTCGTGGTAAACGTCTAAAGCAGGTACAAGATACTACTTGGACGTGACTGGATACATGCCAACGGGTGTGTACCATCCACTTTGCATCAATGCCTCATCCAGTGGGTTGGAGACGAGGTTGAGATGATAGAAGCTAACAACTCGGGTTGTGTGGCGATGGGCGAGTCATCCGAGCTTCAACATGACGATATTAGGTGCCTCATAGGTCTGGACCTCACGGACTATGAATTTGTAAGTATGGGAAGAGATGGGTTTGTACCTGTGGGTGTAAAGCCGACGGACATAACTCGGCTAAGCAATGTATCTTAAGAACGTTAGATAAACAGGGCAGTTTAACTTGGCTGCAGAAGAGAACAGAAGAGTATCATTTAGGAAAAAATGGTATGCGCGAGCTGGTTGAAGACCTCGACAATTTAGGCAAACTAGGACAAGGGTTTTCTTCTGTGAGCGAGTTGGAGGAAATAAACCTCAGGGAGGGATCAACACATAGGCCAACGTTCATCAACACCAATATTGGAAGGGCTCCGAAAGAAGAGATGAGTAAACTCCTAAGGGAATACACATATTTTTTTGCATGGGAGTACACCGAGATGCCAGGATTGAGCAGGGACCTAGTGGAGCACAAGTTGCCGATCAAGCCGGGTTTAGACCCCATAAGAAGCCCTTTAGACGATTTAACTCGGAGATCTATGATAAGATCAAAGAAAAAGTAAATCGTCTACTGAAAGCAAATTTCATTTGGCCATGTAGATATGCCGAATAGGTCTCAAATATAGTACCTGTGGAGAAGAAAAACACAGGAAAGATAAGAATTTGCATAGACTTCAGGGACTTAACATGGCTACTCCCAAGGATGAGTACCCTATGCCAATTTCAGATGTGTTGATCAACAATGCCTTGGAGCACAAGATGCTCAACTTTCTAGATTGCAATGCAGGGTACAACCAAATTTTCATGGCTGAGGAAGACACGTCCAAAACAGCATTCTGTTATCCAGGATTTGTGGGGTTGTTCGTGTGGATTGTGATGACTTTTGGGCTGAAGAATGCTGGAGTAACTTAGCAAAGAACCATGAACTTGATCTTTCATGATCTTCTGGGTACCATCTTTGAAGTTTATATTGATGATCTTGTAGTTAAACCGGCTGGTTTCCAAGGGCATATGGCTGATTTAAGGGTGGCCTTCGAGAGGATGAGGAAATATGGGTTAAAGATGAACCAACTCAAGTGTGCATTTGGCGTGTTCGCTGGACAATTCATGAGGTTCATCGTGCATGAACATGGTATAGAAATCGACCCCAAGAAGGTAGAAGGTATCAAAAAAATAGAGGAGCCGACATGCAAAAGAGATGTGCATAAACTACTAGGGAAGATCAACTACTTAAAAAGGTTCATTGCTAACTTCGCTGGCAAGATTAGGTCCTTCATGCCTCTGTTAAAGTTGAAACATGAACACGAGTTCGCTTGGGGGGCAGGGCAGAAGGAAGCTTTCAAGAGAATCAAGAATTACTTGATCAAACCTCCAGTCTTGCAAGCACCAAAAGTCGCACAGTCCTTTAGGCTTTATGTGGCTGCTCAAGACCAAGTTATTAGAGCTTGTTTTAACTCAATAAGACCAAGGTAAAGAGTTCTACGTAGCTTACTTAAGTAGAAGATTGTTGGATGCCGAAACAAGGTATGTTTTCATTGAAAAGCTATGCATATATCTTTACTGTGCTTGCTCCAAGTTTCAGCATTATATTTTCCATAGTACGTGTTGTGTGACATGTCAACATGGCATTGTCAAGCATATGTTGCAAAAACCTATCTTAAGTGGCAGATTAGGAAAATGGGCATACTCTCTGCCGTAATACGACTTGGTGTACGAACCTCTTCAGAGTATAAAAGGGAAAGTCATGGCTAACTTCATCGTGGAACACAGCGTGCAATTTGAAGATGAATGTTTAGTCGAGGCATGTCCTTGGAAGCTTTATTTCGATGGATCGGTTTTTGACAAGGGTCAAGGGGTTGGTTGTGTACTGGTTTCACCTACAAATACCATATAGGAGCTATCTATTCGGCTAAGATTTGTTTGTACCAACAATCAAGCTGAGTATGAGGCGTTGTTCAATGGTTTGGAGCACTTGGTCGACTTGTGAATCAAGAATGTTGAAGTCTTCGGTGATTCCAAGATCTTCATTCAACAGATCAATGGTGAAAACAGGTGTTTTGATGGAACCTTGAATGGCTACCAAGAAAGATGCATGGACATCATAAAAACTCTAGATACTTTCTATATCAAGCATATCTTTAGAGAGTACAACTGGAGGGCAAATATCTTGGCACAACAGGCATCGAGCTAGGAGGTAAAGAGATTGAGGTTTGCTGTGAAGACAAGGTCGACATTGTCTAAGGACGTTGAATCCAAGGAAAAATAGGGTAATTCGGTCGAGTTTGACGTGTTGGCAATAGAATATTAGAGGCCAGTGCTGATAGTTTGGCGCCAAGCTTTAAAGTATACGCTGATCGACGATGAGTTGTGTTGCCGAACCATAGATGGGCTTCTATTAAGATGTTTAGACAAAGAGCAAGCCAAAGGAGCCATGGGTGAGGAGCACGAGGGACTTTGTGGTACACATCAGTCAACCCACAAGACGAAGTGGATGCTCAAGGGAGCAGGGTTTTATTGGCCAACCATGCAAGAAGATTGTTACAAGTATTACAAAGGGTGTGAAGCTTGCCAAAAATTTAGAGATATCCAGTTGGCACCGACTAGCATCTTACATCCCATTGTAAAGTTGTGGTCATTCAGAGGATGGGGCTTAGACTTCATTGGTAATATACACCCTTCATCGTCAAAGAAACATTGTTTTGTATTGGTTGCAAAGGATTACTTCACCAAGTGGACAGAGGACGTCCCACTAAGAACAATACATACAAAGAGGTGATCGGTTTTGGTTTAGAGCCTATTATTCATAGATTCAGTGTTCCACAAAATCTAACCGCAGATCAAGGAGGAGCATTCTTATCTTATCAATTTAGAGAGTTTTTAGTCTTTCAAGATAATACTACTGAATTCTTCACCGTATTATGCTCAAACCAATGGACAAGCCGTAGCTAGCAACAAGATCTTGATCAAGCTTATCAAGAAGAAGATAAAGGAGAACCCAAGGAGATGGTATGAAACTTTGAACGAGGCACTGTGGGCTCACAGGATATCTAAGCATGGTGCCACCAAGGTAACCCCTATTGAACTTGTGTATCAACAAGAAGCTGTTCTACTTGTTGAGGTTGAGTTGCAAGCTTGTTGAATGACCCAACAGAACAATCTTTCGGCTATGGAGTATCAAGAGTTGATGATGGATAAGATAGATGAAGTATCCAAAAGCCTAATGGAACCTTTGAGAAAAATAGAAAAGGAAAAGCTCAGGGTGGCAAGGTGTACAACAATAGAGTTCGGGAGAAAACGTTTCAACTCGGGGACTTGGTGTGGAGAATGATTTTACTGTTAGGAACCAGAGATAAGAAGTTTGGGAAGTGGTCACCGAGCTGGGAAGGGCCATTCAAGATCGTGGGTATTGTTCCAGGAAATGCATATTTCGTGGAGACCTTCCAAGGAGAAAACTTGGGTAAAGCTATCAATGGAAGGTACTTAAAGAAATTTTACCTGAGTGTATGGAAAGAAGGTTGATTTCCTAGATGTTGCAAGGTTAAACAACCAATTTATTTGATGAATCTTGGCTAAAAATATGTTTTTCGGCATACATTGTTTGCCTAAAAACAGAGGGCATGTGTTGGGTGTGCAAATTCGCAATGTGTTTTGCGGGTAGGTGAAAAATGCTAGAAAACGAGGTATGGGAGGCCATTTTATCTTAGAAGTTCAAGGTGCGGGTGTACGAATAGAAGAACCAACCGGAACCCAAAGTTCACTTTGCAGGAGACGGTTTTACCTTGAAAATCCAAGATACAAGTGTTCGGGAGGAAGAAACTGCTGGGGGTCAAAGTTACCTTGCGGCAGCGAGATAAAAAGACGAAACCGCAAGATAAATGAAGACGAAGGAAGACTTGGGAGATTTTGGGCTGACTCAAATATAATATCGCTTAGCATTCGTATATATAGTTGTAAAATAAGTTCTAGAAGCTGTGGACATGACAAATTCATCTGTATGTACTTTAGAGATAAAGCTAGATATATAATAGTTAGAGTTTAAATTAGAGATAGATAATGGTTGAGATAAGCCGGGATCTTCAAGATGTATTAGGCTATATAAAGGCAGACCTCTTCGGAGATGAAAGAGGACAAAGACAAAACAAATTCCCAATTAAACTTTTGTATCTTTGCTTTTTCTTAGTTCTTCATAGTTTCTTAGGTAGTTTGTAGCCCTTTGATACTTTATCAAGTAAAGTATTCGGTCATTCTTCAGGAAAGTGAGAACCTACCCCGTTTAACCTCAGAAATCACGTGTTTCTTCTGTGTTTTGGTGATCATCGCTGAGATACACCAGCATCCGCCTGCATATCCCCAACCACAACATGCACCCAGATTCCATCCCCAGATCAGCGGGGCACCGGCAAACTACACGTGCTTCACGTGTGGTCGTGCTGATCATTTTTCAAGGGAGTGTCCGCAGAAGCCATAAGGCAGCGGACAATCATCGTCCCCGAGGGTCAATCAAATCCCGTCCCTAGTTTAAGAGAGTAGGCCATAAGCCTGGCAATGTCCACCACCTTGCCATCAAGGACGTACCGGAAGGAGAGCCCGTACTTGCTAGTACGTTCACTCTCATCGATCGTCCTGTTGTCATTCTGTTTGATTCCAGTGACACCCACAATTTCATTAGCATGTAATATGTGATCAAGCACCAATTATGAATATTTCCAACGGAATGTCCGTATGTGATTTGCTCACTGGGAGGACTGATAGAAGCTAATAGAATGGTTCCAAAGGCATCATTATGTTTGGGTGAAAAAATATATCCCGTCACCTCGTTCTTTTAGAAGGGCAAAAGTTGGATGTCATCTTGTGAATGTCATGGTTGCATTACCAAAAAGCGGTTCTCGATAGTGGTCTTCGAACTGTTTACCTTGATTCTCCGCTGCATAGTCCACATATCCTCATTCTTTATAGCCCTACCCGAGAAGTGGCAGCAGCATATCATTTGGAGTCTATCAAGTTGGAAGACATACCGGTGATCCGTGAGTATCCCGATGTGTTTCCCGATGATCTACCTGGCCCGCCAGAGTGAGATGTTGAGTTCAAGATTGAACTAGCACCGGGAACTACACCGATTTCTCGGAGGCTGTATAAAATGGCCCCGAATGAACTTGTAGAGTTGAAATAGCAGTTGAATAACCTTATGAAGAAAGGTTTCATTCGACCAAGTTCATCTCCATGGGTATGTTCAGAGCTGTTCGTAAAGATTATGTGTAGATTATAGCCCCCTTAGCGCCGTTACCATCAGGAACAAGTATCCACTACCTCATATCAACATTCAGTTCGACCAATTAGTGGGTGCTAAGGTGTTCTCAAAGATGAACATTCTGTTCGGATATCATCAAATTAAAATCAGGGCAGAAGATGTACCAAAGACGGCATTCTCGATGAGATACGGATTATATGAGTTTCTCGTCAGGTCTTTTGGTCTCACAAATGATCCAGCTCTGTGAGACCTATGTGTGTTGAATACTTTGGCTATGATGATAACAGTTTTGAATTCTGCCAAAACACTCTTTTTGTTAAGGTCCGACTTGCTATGGCTAGGTCCGACATGTGTTTGTTTAGCTCCGGCGGTAGTCCGACTAGCTTTGGTAAGTTCCGGTGCTAGGTTCTACTAGCTTTGGTAAGCTCCGGCTCAAGGTCCGGTTAGCTTTAGCAGGGTTCGGAGCTAAATCGCAATGGTTCTATTTTTACCATGCAAATGTTTCGAACTTGCTTTACATCTATGGAAAGTTTTCTTAGTATTCTTTTACTAAGTTTTTGATGTGTTATGGCTGTTTATGGTGGTTAACATTTTGCTATGGTTTGCAACATGTTTATGTGAGGTGTTCACGTAAGGTGTTGTGGTTTTCGGAACTAATGTGAGTCAAGTCGTGGACTTGAGTTCAAAAGTATTGGTTGTTTATTCATGTGCAGGTGTTGCTTGAGTTCAAGATATGGATGGTGACAGGATCCATTGAACTAGTCTTAGGGAGAAGATGAGATTCAACAACCAAGTTCGGGAGGAATTGTGGTTGAGTTGATCGGGAGGTCATGCAGCATGTTTAGATCAAGAACAATGCATATGGAGGTATTGTGGACGTCGTTGGAAGGTGTTTGCACATGTGCAAGGAGTGCATGGACGTGTCTACATTGTTCCAAGGCGTGGTGAAGAGATATGGAAGTGGAGATATGGTTGAAAAGGTTCAACCGGCAGGATTATGCGCTCAGGTTGCGGCTGAGGCGATTATGGTTTGTTTATGGAATGTTTCGAGATGATTATAATAGGATTTCATGTTAGGCATGAAGTAGAGTTGTTTTAGAAATGTTTGGGACGTTCATAAGGTGTTTGGAAGTCTTAATATTGCTTCTATCTGCGTATAGAAGAGTCTTGAGCAGTATTGGAAAGTTACAGTTTGAATCTAAGTAGGAGTAGGAGTCCTAGTTTGAATTGGGTTGGCCTTAGGTCTGGTTATATAAGCAAGGGAGGCTAAGGCTCGTGGTGTGCATGACTTTGGGATGTTCCTCTTATGTTTTGATCGATAAAATTCATATTTTAGAGGAGCTTTTGTGCCTTGTTCGTCCGACTTGTTTTTGCCAAGTCATTCTCATCGAGTTTCTGGACAGCACGACAGTGCTTCGGTATTTTGATCATAACTCTAGTTTTACAGATGCAATTGACGTGATTCTTTTTGGGTTGTCTTCAAAACTTGATTATATATCATCCATGAAAATTTCACGGTCATTGTATTTGTATTTTCTTATCTGCATGAGTTTATTTGCAGTGTTGCAGATCTGGTTTTTACTCGAGTAGAACAGATTGACCCTCGTATGATCTTTCGATCATAACTTTAGTTATTTTTGACGGATTTCCGTGATTCTTGTTGTCGTGTATTCGTGACTTGATTCTATATAATATATGCCACTTTTGTCACGGTTTAACACGTTTAGATAAGTCACATACACGGTTTCTATAACAGATCAATTTTCTACTGAGGGTTTTTTTGTTGCTTCCGCTAAAAAGTTTAAATCTACCATTCACCCTCCTCTGGTAGCTTTTCACGAGCTCTTCGATCCTATAATTGGTATCAGAGCCACGGTGCTCTAATCTTTGTGATTTGCATGTGTTTTGACTAATCATAATGGAGAAATACTCCGCAAAACCTTGTGTGTTCAGTGGCATTGATTTTTCAGGTTTGGAAGGCACGTATGGAGGCTTTCATCCAGGCGCAAGGCTTCGCAATATGGGAAAAGGTGTACAAGTCTTATGACGTGCCGCCAAACGATCAAGTCACAGCTACAAACATGAGAGATGTCGACAACAATAACAAAGTCCATTTTGTATATGATGCTGCTGGACTTTATTTCCTCTGCCTTGGAAAACAGCGGCTCTACTGCTAGGAGTCCCATTGAAACGCCACGGAACTTGATCATACAAGGATTAACTCAAAGTGACTTCTACCGTGTTGCACACCTCCGATCTGCATACGATGTGTGGAAAGTACTTTGTGACTACCACGAAGGATCCAACACGATCAAGGAGGTAAGACAACAAATGTTCAAGAAAGAATACTTGCGCTTTCAGATGCAACCCGGTGAGTCAATCGACGACCTCTTTGCTCGCTTCAATAAAATTCTCAGCAGCTTACGTAGTGTCAACGTTAATTTTTCAGATGCTGAAAATGCTAGGCAATTACTAAGTGCATTAGACATGTCAATTTGGGAGATAAAAGTTACATATATACGTGAATCTATTGTCATGAGTACACTTACATTAGATGTGCTATATTCTAAGTTAAAAACTCATGAAATTGACATAATATCACGTAAGAACCCCAACAAGTCTCTTGCATTTGTTTCACAACGTGACATGTCTAGCTCTAGTGAATCTTCATCTTGTGGTACACTTTCTTTGTTGTACTCTCTAACCCTTGAACAGATTGAAGAGTGTAAAGGTCCCAAAAATGTGAATACAAAGAAACATGAGTTTGCACAAATGTTGGAGTCATGTGTATGAAAAAGGGGCTTAGTTGAAACTTTTTCCTCATATGATAACATGTGTGAGGTTCTTCTAAACAAACTTAGGGTTGCTGCATGGATGGACCTCATGTGTATTAAAACCACAGAAATGAATAACTCAGTGCAATGGGAGGATTTAAAAATAAGAGTGTGAACTAAAGGTTAAACTCATACTTCAAATGAGGGAACGACACAAGGGGGATTCAAAACTGTTGTGTTCAAAAACCTTGTTTGCAGCAGCTAACACAAGAATCAAATTGCATATTTGGATTCCTTAGGTCCAAATTAGTGGGTAGGCAAAGTTTCATTAATTTTTGAAAAAGTTTGCTGCCCAATTTTCCAAATAGAGTTAAATGTGCAAGGAATTCAAATAGACATTTGAATTTGGATGGAATTTGCCCAAACTATTCAGATGAGCTCAGTTTCCAACTTTCAAACATTTGGGTTGGATAATTGTCAAACTTTGGAGATCTTTTGAGGAGAAGTGGCACTGACCAGCGGGGCCCACAGGTCATTGGGGAAGTGAGTGTGCAAAAGATATTCAGTTCAGGCAGTGCACGGTCACTGTTTTCATCCTCCCCGCGAAGTCACCGCGCCACCGAGACAGCCTCGGGTGTTCTCACCGCGTGACACCGGGGCGACCAGAGCCACCTCCCTCCCCTCACGATCGTCGCGCTGGCGACCTGTTCTTCCCCGCGCTTATCACCTCAGCTCGTGCGTCGCCTCAGTCCCCATTCGCGCGCACAGCAGAGACCTGCCGGTGCCGCTCCCCGTTCGGCCGATTACAAACCGGCGTTGTTCCTCCGCTGAGTGAGTGATCCACGGCAGAAGTGAGCGCCAACACGTTCCCCAGCTAACCCCCTCACCGCTCCGCTGTATTGCCGCTTCGTTTGGCCACAGTTAACGATTTACGCCGAGCACCGAGGCTCCACCGGCGGGAAACCGAAGTGGTCTCACGTGGACAGCCCCACCGAAAGCTTCTCAGGCCCGAGCTAGAGCACCCTCGGATGCGCTAGGAGCCCCTGATGCTCGTCCCCGAAGCTCAAGCCATAAGATAATCTACCGGGCCCGAATTTGAGAAAAGTTCGCCGTCGGGCACCATCCGACCTTCTGATACGGTAATAACAAATTTGATCGTCCCTCTCATTCTTAGGCCGTGAAACCTTGCACACAGGACCGCCACTAGCCGGTGATCAGTAGTCCTTCACAACCCTAGTTGGAAAAACGCACGTAGACCGCATGAATTCCAGAATTTCCGACCTCAAACGCGGAGGAGGTTTCGGGTGCACGGTGAGACACCATTAGCCGCCGGTCCCGAGCAGTTTTGAGGCTAGGTCGAGCATCCCCATGGTACACTGGTGCTGTAGCGCCGTTCCACCAAGGTCTGGGCAGGCTAGGATGACCGGGCGACGTTGCCGAACTGGTCCAGAGCCGCCGCGCCGTGGCCAGCTAGGTTAGAGCCATCGCCGGCCGGGGAAGAGGGTTCCATCGTGTTCAGCACGTGAAATTAGGCCCTAGCGGCGAGGGAGGGCTCGGGGGATGGCCGGGAGACCGGAATCCGTCGAACTCCGGCGAGCCCGGCGGCGGGCGGGCGCGGGTGGCCGGAGGTAGAAGACGACCCGGCGGGTCCCACCTGTCAGCGACGGTTTTTCAAATTTCTGATCGGCTGTGGCGTGGGGATCTGGTGTGGCCGCGCGGGAAATACCCAGTAGCCCCGTGTGGCTTACCCCGGCTAGTGACACCTGTCCCCTGGACCCACAGCCAGTATTTGAACATTTTGGGGAATTTCAGTTTTCAGTTCAAATTTGAATAGCTTCAACTTTGGGTAGGAGAATCCAAAAATTGTGAAACAAATTTTGCTGGATTCCTCTGATAGAGTACTATCCAAATATAGAACTCAATTTGTATGAAACCCTTTATTTAATTCTGGAAAATTCTTTAAAGCTTTTCAGCAAAAGAATTTTAGAGGGCGTTTGGTTAATCCAAAAATCCTCAAATTTTTCCAGATTATTCTCTAGGATAATAGTGAACTCCGGTAAAAATTTCAGACAATTTGGAGTTGATTTGATCAGGGCAATTCAGAATTTAAGGTGCTGTATCCAATTGTATACAGAAACATTTCAGAGAATTTCCAAAACTTGGAAATTCAGTTCTGGGTAGGACATAGCTCCAAAAATGCTAGGAAAATTCATGCAAGTCCTATGAACTATAATTGAAATTGTAGTTCACTAAGTTTGGCATGAACATGCAAGTTTATTCAGAATTAATTCCTTTTTGCCTAAAGGCTTAGGGAATTATTCTGAGTAATCCACTCATTAGATAATCCCAAATATTGGTCCAGAGTGTTTTCTTGTGACAAGGAACTCACCTGAAAATTCTCAGCTCCATTTGAGCTCTGGATCACCCCAGTGCTGTTTAACCTCTTAAGGTGGTTAATATAGAAGAGGGGGAAACCACTTAGCATTAATCATGTGTTTAGAACCAAACCTAAACCACTAGCACCTGTGTCATTTTAAATTCTTAAACAGAGTT
Source organism: Neostapfia colusana (assembly GCA_030760725.1). Taxonomy (NCBI): domain Eukaryota; kingdom Viridiplantae; phylum Streptophyta; class Magnoliopsida; order Poales; family Poaceae; genus Neostapfia; species Neostapfia colusana. Next base: position 94,395,055 of record JASWHV010000004.1, read on the forward strand.
CCAGTTTGTGTAAACTTGTCATTAGAACTTGTAGAAAATCTTTACAAATAAATATATGTGCATATTCACTACGTGTAGCATCTACGTGAAGGACTTGAAGTCATTGGAGGATAGATCAAAGGAAGGAGGCAAGAGACCAAGTCAAGTGGTCTTCACTAACTGCATATATATATAAGTCACCTGCAAAACAAAGGCAAGCCCTGGTTTGCATCCAAATTTACAAGCTTTTATTTGTATTCACTTTACTTGGTCTAGTAATTTGTTATTGCATTAAGTCTAGGAGGTATGAAGCTCCAATTGCATGACCCAGAAAACCATGGAGTTTAAATGTAGAATAGGTTATCAATTGATTATAACTGATGATCTCAAGTTAACAAAGTGGATTAAAAGAAGCAAAACTCGAGTAGGCAGTTTCCTACTCGTGAAACGGGGTTAAGGGGGGGGGTCAATCGGAAGAGTTGGGAATTGATCCCCATAGTTGGGAATGGAGACCGGGCACTGGATGGAAGGTCAAGGACGTGTTCCTGTGAGCCTAGTCTATGTCTGAGTCGAGTAAGGCCCGTACTCGTGTGCGGCCCTGTGAGACAAGTTTGAGATGTGTACCGGATGCATACTGGCAATATGGAACCCAGGAAACCATTGTAACATGTTAACCTGGGTGTCGAGGCATACCTCACCGTCTGATGCTGATGCTGAAAGGATAGAGAAGTCAGCTCTACGAGGGTTTGCCGTAGAGAGACTTAATCCCAGTCGGTGGGACCGGTTCGACGTTTGGGTGTCGTGTGAAAGGTTTCCACGTACGGCGTCAATGACGGTTGCTGTGTGCAACATCGAGTATGGGCGTACGTGTCGTGTCAGCCGGGTGTTTTTGATTGCAATCACCGTGGCTCGCGGTACTGAGCATACTTGTACACTGAGTCGTGACGTAGTAATAAACTAGGAAACGTTTAATATGCTTCGTGAGTAATCCTCATAATGGAGATGAGGAAAGATCAATACTTCACTAAATTTACTTTCCACCTTGGGCTAGTAGCGTCGAGGCAAAGCGTTTCTTGTTTGATTGTGGAGTCTCGACGGTAATGGCGCAAGATCTGTATGAGTCTAGGGTAGCTCACTAAAGTTACTTTCACCTTGGGCAAGTGACATCGAGATGAAGTGTCTCTTGTTTGATTGTGGAGTCTCGATGTAAATTGCGTGAGGACTATAAAAGTTGCTTAAAAACTTAAAGTAAGTATTTTCTTTTAGCTCAAAGTCATCTTTTATGTAAACTTCTATATTCGGCCCTCTATTTTCATCATGTAGAGTTTCATGATTAGGGTGACGGGTCAGTCTTGCTGAGCTTCGTGCTCACAGATACTACCTAAGTTGTTTTGCAGGTAATAACAGTAGGCTGATATGTACGGGTGCTGATGTGGACATCACTCCTGCAGATATACACAACACTCACATGGTAGACATGCAACGTCCAATTACTAGAGCTCGAGCACGACAATTGAATTTAGAGGTGAGCTCGTTCCTGAACAATTCTTTATATGTGAATTTTGAGAATATGTTGCTACCTAATGGATTAATTATGATTAGGAACCATGGAGAGGACATGGAGATACATGGAAAGGGGTTTGGAGGCGTGGAGGACCAGAAAATACACCAACAAGAAGTTAGAGACGGAGCCCAACTCAAACTCGAGTCCAACTCGGGCCCAGGAGCAGTCCACCTTAAAATGGATGCACAGGAGGCATACAGATTCCGTTTTTGACGTTCTACATATACACGGAAAGCTGAGAGGATAAACTTTCCAATGGAACTGGATCCATGTCAAAATTCCCTCGGAGTCGACGGGAAACTTCGAAACAATATAAAGTTTAGAGTCTGTCAGGGTGTTGCATCACCTAGTTGGGCCATTGGGCCTTGTATCGAGTCCAAGTCCATTATGTACGTGCCTTAGGGTTAGATCACGACCCCAGCACCCCCCTGGTCGTCCTCCACCTCCTTTATACCCCCTAGCTGCCGTCACAAACAGCTGGGTTTTGCTTAGTTACAATCTGTCATTGAACAGTGTCACCGATCATCGGTTGTGAGACCCCAAATTCGTGATCAATTCAGTTTTGATTGCAACTTCTCTTTTCTTGCTTGTGTTCTTGATTGCGCTTGCATGGATAAGCCTTCGTGGTGAGGTCATTCGTGTGACATGGGTGATAACCAACGGAGCAGTGGTGTAGTGATTGCGGGGTTTTGTCTGTTCGGAGCCTTGGATCATCAACATCGAGATCTCCACCCAATCAAATTTACCCTACCTCTCGGAAGATCGGGACTCATCCTCCTATCAATTGGTATCAGAGCCAGATTCACCGTGAGGTATACTTGTGTGCTCTTTAGATTTATTTTGTTTCAGTCCTATCGTCCACAAGAAGCCACAAAAAAAATTAGTTTCCCTAACCTACAACCTCCGCTCAACCTTTTGCACAATTTAGTTTCGGAGTCCGTAGTTCTGAGTTCGTGTCCTAGGTTGAGTCTGGTTGCTGGTTTAGATTTGTTTTGGTTCAATTTTGTTTCTTCCATCCGCTGCCATCTACAAAAAAAATTCCATCCACCGATTCGTTTCTGTTGCAGTTTCCACCACCACCAAAACCTGATTCTGGGTACCCTCCTTAAAACGGGCATAACTTTTTGCTCGTAACTCCGATTGAGGCGCATTTTTTTCCCAGAAAGGTCTCGAAAAAGTCCACATACAGTGTTTTAAAAAAAATACAAAAAAATTAAGAAGGCCCTCGTTTCGAACTCCGAAGTTCCAGCACCAGTTTTTCCAATCGCTCCTGAATTTGTGCCCATCTCATCTTTCATCGGTTTGAGCTAATACTTGGTGTTGTTTCTATTCTTGTGCCCCTGGTTGAGAAAAAATATCAAAAAAAATAAAGAGAAAAAAGATTTTGATTTCTACTAGTGCTTCAAGATAAAAACAGGAGGCTAAGGGGTTTTCTAGTTGTGCTATTTCTTGTGAGTGCTGGATACTTGCTGATATTATCCTTGTTGTTCATCATCATTCATCCTTGCCCTTGCTTGTTGCCACAACTGTTCTAATACATTCTTAGGCCAGCAACTAGGTGAAATTCTTTGGACACTTATTCAGCATTGCTATCTGTTACTAACTTGTGTGCCACATACATATACTGCATTTGAGCCTTCCAAGCTCCACCTTCTCTCGAGCAGAACAGGTAACCTTTGCAATCACACCCACTCTCTGCTTGCTTCACACCGGTCACCGTTGGCCACCTGCAGTGCTGGTACGAAACTTGTAAGAGCGGGGTAAGACGCATCTTACTGATCGATTTTCCACCCACTTCGGAGAGCGTAGTAATAGGGTTGTTCACGATCTTTTTGTCTTCGTTTCTGTTTTGTACTAACAATGACAGGAAAGAAGCCTATGGATAAGACCTCTGGTTCTACACCTCTGAATGATGATGAGTGCGTGTTCGATATGGAACTAAAGGACATGATGCGGGCAATGACCGAAGCTTTCAACAATTACCAGACCACTACAACAGCCACCTTTCAGAGGCTCCATACAAGTGTTGCTGGTCTGACCACACGGTTGGACGAGATGGAGACTCGTCTTCCCAAACAAGCTACACCCTCTATCATCCTTGATGGTGATGCACATGCTCACTACGACACAGAGGATGACTTCAATAACGATGAGGTTGATGCACAGCAGCGCCGTCGCCCTCGACGAAATCGTCAAGGTATGGGAGGTAGACCTCGTCCTCATGCTCCTGAACAAGATAATGATCCTTATGCTAAGATTAAGTTTTCTATTCCAACATTTTATGGATCTTATGATGCTGAGACTTACTTGGATTGGGAGATGACGGTAGAACAAAAATTTAGCTCTCATCTTGTTCCTGAGCGACATAGAGTTAGACAAGCCACTAGTGAGTTTAAAGATTTTGCTATAATTTGGTGGAATGAACTTGTCAATACACGTAATGCACCACAGACATGGGCTGCGTTAAAAGAAGAGATGCGCGCTAGGTTTGTTCCTCCTTCATATAGACGTGATCTCCTTAAGAAATTGCAACGCTTTGATCAGGGTGACATGACTGTCCAAGAGTATTACCAAGAGTTGCAGAAAGGTATGCTTCATTGTGGGGTAGTTGAGGATCAGGAAGACCAAATTGTTAGGTTTTATGGGGGCTTGCGGCGTGAGATCCAGGACATAGTTGACTACAAGGAATATCATTCTATTCAACGTTTATTTCAACTTGCTATGTTAGCAGAAAAAGAAGTGCAAGGTCGCCAACAGCAGCGGCGGGACAACACCTTCACGCCACGACAATTTTCGGTGCCATCCAAAGCAGCGCCCTCCTCGAGCGTACGTGCTTCTACACCACCCTCCACGGGTGTTGTGCGCAGCAGCATCGCACCTTCTACATCACGGGGACAAGATAACAGCAAGTCCCAGATGCCTCCAGGTGTTGCAGCAAAGGCGGCTGCACCCAACACTTTGACAAGTCGCAGCTCCGACATCAAGTGCCACCGCTGCCAGGGACTTGGCCATATGCAACGAGATTGCCCCAGCAAACGGGCGATCATTGCCACTGCTGATGGTGGGTATGTTAGTACTTCTGATATTGAAGATGAAAATATTATTGCAACTAACATTTCAAGTTCGGATGATGGTGCTGAGGAGGTTCTTGGTACATCTGCGACAAACAACTATAGGACTTTAATTGTGCAGCGAGCTTTGAGTGCCACGGTTCGAGAGGACGACAACCGCCAACTCACAACCTTTTCAACATGTTTCTCGTCGTCAAGGACTGTCGTGTACATACCATCATTGATGGTGGTAGCTGCAACAATTTGGTGAATGTTGAGGTGGTCAAGAAGCTTGGCTTGACCACACGGGAGCATCCCCACCCTTATCACATTCAATGGTTTAACAACAATGGTAAGGTTAAGGTAACACAAACAGCAAGGATACATTTTTCCATTGGTTCTTATCATGATTTTGCTGATTTTGATGTGGTACCTATGGATGCTTGTTCTCTTTTGTTGGGACGTCCTTGGGAGTTTGATACTGATGCTATTCACCATGGTCGATCTAATAAGTATACTCTCATGCATAAGGGCAAGAAAATTGTGTTGCTTCCTATGAGTCCCACTGAAATTGTATAATTTGAGCAGGAGAAAAAGAATGATGCTAAGCAAAAGGGTGTTTTCAATTCTGAAATTCAGCAATCTATTAAGTTGAAAAATCCTATTTTGCTTGCAACTAAATCTGATCTTGATGATTTATATGCCTCTAATGGAACTTGCTATGCTTTAGTGTGCAAACATGCTTTATATTCCATTGAGGATACATCCATTGTCTTGCCACCTGCTGTTGCTAACCTTTTGCAGGAATATATGGATGTTTTTCCATCAGAGATACCCCTGAATTACCACCTGTGCGAGGCATTGAGCACAAGATTGATTTGGTTCCAGGGGCGAGCTTGCCAAACCGTGCTGCCTACAGGACCAACCCCGACGAGACTAAGGAAATTCAGCGACAAGTCCAAGATCTTCTGGACCGTGGGTACATTCGTGAGAGTCTTAGTCCTTGTTCTGTTCCTGTTCTTTTGGTTCCAAAAAAAGATGGCACTTGGCGCATGTGTGTTGATTGTAGAGCCATCAATAACATTACCATTCATAATCGCTATCCTATTCCTAGGTTGGATGACATGCTTGATGAGTTGAGTGGTTTTGTTATTTTCTCCAAGATTGATTTGCGTAGTGGGTATCATCAGATTCGTATGGCTTTGGGTGATGAATGGAAAACTGCTTTTAAAACTAAATTCGGACTTTATGAATGGTTAGTCATGCCATTTGGTTTAACTAATGCGCCCAGCACTTTCATGAGGTTGATGAATGAGGTTTTACGTGCTTTCATTGGTAAATTTGTGGTGGTTTACTTTGATGATATCCTTATTTACAGCAAGTCATATGATGAGCATCTTGAACATTTGCGTGATGTTTTTAATGTCTTGCGCGATGCACGTTTATATGGTAACCTTGAGAAGTGCACCTTTTGCACCGATCGTGTGTCTTTTCTTGGGTATGTTGTTACTTCGCAGGGCATTGAGGTGGACGAGGCAAAGATTGTTGCCATCACGAGCTGGCCACTTCCGACTACGGGCACGCAGGTTCGGAGTTTTCTTGGTCTCGCAGGTTTCTACCGGCGTTTCGTGCGGGATTTCAGCACCATTGCGGCACCTCTCCACGAGTTGACAAAGCATGGAGTGCCGTCGATGGGGACCAGCACAACAACAAGCTTTTGATGTTCTCAAGTCGAAGCTCACACAAGCACCATTGCTGCAACTTCCTGATTTTGAGAAGACCTTCGAGCTTGAATGTGACGCGAGCAGCATTGGCATTGGAGGAGTGCTAATTCAAGGTGGTAAACATGTTGCCTTCTTTAGTGAAAAATTGCATGGGCCTTCGCTGAATTATTCTACATATGACAAAGAACTTTATGCTTTAGTGCGTGTCTTGCAAACTTGGCAACATTACGTATGGTCTAAAGAATTTGTCATACATTCAGATCATGAGTCTTTGAAGTATCTTAAAGGACAAGCTAATCTGAACAAATGTCATGCTAAATGGATTGAGTTCATAGAATCATTTCCTTACATCATTAAACATAAGAAAGGGAAAGACAATGTGATTGCCGATGCTTTATCTAGACGTTATACCATACTATCCCAACTTTCTCATAAAATCTTTGGTTTGGAAACCATAAAGAGGTTATATGCTACTGATTTGAACTTTAAAGATGCCTTTGAAAATTGTAGAGAGGGAAGAACGTGGCAAAAATTCCTGTTGCGTGAAGGCCTTCTCTACCGTGCTAACAAGCTGTGTGTTCCAGCTAGCTCTGTTCGTCTTTTGTTGTTGCAGGAAGCGCATGGAGGTGGTTTGATGGGACATTTTGGTGTTAAAATGACAGAGGATGTGCTGGCCGCTCACTTCTTTTGGCCACGAATGAGGCGTGATGTGGAGCGCTACGTTTCACGTTGCACGACATGCAACAAAGCTAAGTCTCGACTTAACCCACAAGGTCTTTATATGCCTCTTCCTGTTCCTAGTGCACCTTGGGAGGATATTTCTATTGACTTTGCTTTAGGATTGCCTAGAACAAAGAGGGGGAGGGATAGTGTCTTTGTGGTTGTTGATCGTTTCTCTAAAATGGCTCATTTTATACCCTGCCACAAGACCGATAATGCTTCACATGTTGCTGATTTGTTCTTTAATGAGGTTGTGCGTTTGCATGGTGTTCCCAATACTATTGTTTCTGATGGGGATGCTAAGTTTTTGAGTCCCTTTTGGAGAACTTTATGGTATAAATTGGGAACAAAGTTGCTGTTTTTGTCACACCCGGTTTCTCCGAAGAACAACCGAGTGAATATCACATGTATGCCAGGATCATTTTCTCATACATGTGATGGCAAATAGTGAAGCATCATTTATTACAAGCCAGGTGTCGAATATAAATACGTCTTACAAAGCTTACGTCTCGATGGACGATTAATAAGTTCATAGCATGTAAATAAACTAGCAGCGGAATATTATTCTTGTGGGCTCTGTCACAGGAGTTGCCCGGGGAACTCTATGAACCTAGAATCCTTCTTCGGGTCCGAAGTCTTGGTCATTTAACACCACATCATTCTATTGACCTGAGCAGCAATATAAACCAACAAATATGCAAGTTTGAGTACCGATGGTACTCAGCAAGTGTGGAAAGTTATGTCATGCATGGCTAGAACAAGGAGAGGTTGAACTCATGGTTAAAGCACTACGCAATTAATACCTATCACCTTAGCTTATTAAGCACCTACATTACTACACAGGTAAAATGGTCCCAATCTCCGATCCCATCATCATAACTATAACATCATTTCCAATGTTAAGCTCCCTGCTTAACATCCACAATCTCCAAGGTCATCATACTCTAATCATGAATAAGTCCAAGCCGCTCTTGACCGTGAGCACGGCTGTCATGACGTTTTGACTCTGCAGAGTTTGCACCATTGTACCCACATGTAGTGATTTCATCCCCCGCTGCCGGGTGGACTAAAAGAACCTCCATTATGCCAGTGGCCACAAACCACATTCACACTTCCCAGGTGTGTAGCCAGGAGATCACTACGAAGCCTTTACAAAGGGATTCCCGACGAGCGTGGACCCACTGAGGTTATACCCCTAACAGCATACAAGAGGCTCCAACCCCGCTGCAGTGGCCCCCTCTTGAGCCTTGCGGTTCATATGGTAGTCCAGCTGACACCTATTCCCCGCACCATCCAATACACCCATACTACGCCGAGGATACACCTAATTAATTGGCCAAGCTGCCCCATCTCAGCATGTGGTTGGCACGGTAAAGCCAGGTTACATGCTTCATGAACCGGTCCTTAGGATCCAGGCAAGTGCTAAACACAAACCCGAGTCTCGTGCACCCAGCACCAACCAAATCATCCAACTTGACTTGATCCCTACCTCTACATAACTCATAACATCTCATTCAAGGATATGGTAAATAAACTGATGGTCTCATATCCCAATTATCCCATTCTAAGCATGGCTAAGCACAAGTAATATGAGTGAATGACATAATAAAACAAATCCCAACCCAAGCTACAAGGAAACAAGATAATGCAATTCTAGGGAAACATCCTAGCATGGGTTTCATATTTCAATTGACAATGAAATAATTCTATCTACACATCCTAGCATAGGATCAAAGTGGTCAAGGACACTTGCCTTCTTCCTGCTGCTCTAAGAATGGAAAGTCTTGTTCTTGGAAGGGAAGAACTTGCTCTGGGGCAGGTTCTACTCATACCATCACACATAGCAAATGAAAACAACAATCCATAAGACATAGTTCACACTTTCACTTCATACAAACCACACAGTCACACTTCTAAGGGTTGTGGTTACTCTATGTGTGTTGATTTTTGACCTACATGTACTTTTAAACATACGTATATTATTTCTTACTTTTGTATTCAGATTTCTGTTTGCACACTATATATGAATTTCCAATTTAAACAAATTCTTTAATACTCTCTTTAGCTACCAAGTTTGCATGGAAGGTAATTTCCTACTCCAAATGGGTTTTCAGATCTTCTACCAAATCCTAAACTGAAATCTTTGGATTTGGAAACTTCATTTATCATATTCTAGTTATGCATACCTAGTTGCTATATTTTCAGATTTAATTCCTATGCCTAAATGTGAACTTTATTATGAAAATAGTAAGACACCTCATCTAAACAGAATAGGTTCTGATATAAAATATTAAATAATATATTTTTGAACTTCTCCTATGATGTGAACTAATTTAAATCTATTTTACCCGTTTTCAAAATTATTTATTAACCTAAAAATGTGTTCCTAGAACTAATAAACATGAACACACCCAAACAGATTTCATTTCAGCCTAAAATTTATTTTTAGTTCATTCTAAAGTTTTCCAAGTGTTAGTAGAGTTTAAACTTGAATTTACAATGTGTTTGTATTTCCTTTTAAATTTAAATCCTAGTCACACATTCAAATTTCTAAATTGAATATCATATAGGGTTAAAAAGGTAAGTTCACCCTACTACAGGGTCTAATTTATTATTTTAAGAATTTCCAGGGGCCTAACTATGCATAACAGAAGGGTTTTGCTAATTTTTATTAAGTCCAGGGGCTAAAACTGATTTTTTTAATTGAATTTACATGAATTTCTGAAGTTCCAGGGGCTAGATCAGAAGTTTTCGGGGCTAGCTCGTATTTTCTGAGATCCCAGGGGGTAGCGCGTAAGAATCCAGGCCTTTATAATGCGGGACCGACGTGGACCGTCCGATTTAAAACAGACGGCTCAGATTAGATCACTGAACCGGTACGCGCGGGTTTTAATTCCACCGTGCGATTTAAAATAGACGGCGCACAAGCGGCCACGTCGCTCTGACCGAGCGCGGGCGGCGCTGCCCGGCGGCGCACGGCGGCGGGAGGCGACGATCTCGCCGGAAAACTTCGGATCTTCGTCTATTCTTCCTAAAACTGAGATTTCATGGCATAGATCGGTAGAGGGCAGGTCGGAGATCTCACCTCGGAGGTCCTGGAAGGCGGTCGGCGACGAGGTCCGAGGTGAATTCACGGCGATGCTCGTCGGTGCTGTGTCTGAAGCGCAAACCACCGAGTTTTTTGCACCTGCGTGATTCCGCGGAGGCGGTGGAACACGATGGCGCTTTAGATCAGAGAACCCAAGCAAAGATCGAGAGAAAACGGTGATCGGAGCTTCGGTTCTCACCGGGAGGAAAAACAGCCGATCGCGGGCGAAAAACGGGGCGATGCCGGTGTTTATATAGCCGGGGGAGGGCGGTGTTCGGTTTGGATCGAGCTGGAGTCGTCCAGAACCGAAATTCAGCTAGGATACGCGGGTATCCGGGGTGGTTTCGATTCGGGGGAGAGAGAGGAGTCCCGGGTCGGCCGAGCGCGCGCGCAAGGAGGAAGACGACGGCGGGCCCCACATGTCAGTGAGAGGAAAACGAGGCGCGCGGCTGCGGGCTGGCGCGGGGGCGAGGTGGGCCGGCTGGTGGGTTTCGGCCCACTGGCCGGGGGGTTTTGTTTTTTCTTTTTCTTTTTCTTTTTCTTTTTTGAGTTGAATTTGAATTCCAATTTGAATTTGAATTTCTGCACCACATGCAATACGTCCAAATTTTTTTAAAATTCCCCTCTTAACAGGTTTTGGGGTGTTATAGCTCTACCCCCCTTAAAAGAAATCTCGTCCTCGAGATTGGTGGTTCTAAGAAAACAATTCCAGAAACTGTGCCTTAAGCTCGTCTACTCGCTCCCATGTGGCTTCCTCTTCCGAGTGATGCTTCCACTGCACCTTGCACATCCGGATTCTTTTATTTCTTGTGAGGCGTTCCATTGTCTCCAAAACCTTGACCGGTTGCTCGGCATTAGACAGATCATAGTCTACGTCAACCTCATTCATGGGTAACATCTCTTCAGGTGTCCTCAGACATTGGTTGAGCTGTGACACATGGAATACATCGTGCACATCCGATAGGCGAGCCGGCAGTTCTAGTTGTTATGCCACTTCGCCTTTCCTCTCCAGAACTTGAAAGGGTCCGATGTATCGGAGTGATAACTTCCCTTTCACCTTGAACCGACGAAGTCCTCGGATAGGGGATACCTTGAGGTAGACATAGTCCCCCACGTTAAAAATGAGCTCTCTTCTTCGTACATCGGCATAGCTCTTTTGTCGTGTCTGTGCTATTCTCAAGTTGTTGCAGATTTCCCTCACTTTCGCCTCGGCTTCTTGTAGTACTCCAGGCCCAAACACTTTACTTTCCCCCGTTTGGTTCCAAAATAGGGGAGTTCTGCACTTTCTCCCATACAAAGCCTCAAATGGTGACATCTTCGTACTCCCAGGATGAATGGAATAGTCGGAATCGTTAGCCTCCTTCAAAATTAATTCACGGATCTCCTTTACCTCAGGCACACAGATTCTTTTCCCGTGCCACACTGTACCTTGTTCAATCTCTCTGAAACCAGGGGATCTATTATCCTTGATGAGTTGTCGGATTTCTCGTATCTTCTCATCATTCTTTTGACCATCGCGTATGTCTTGCTCTAATGTGGAGTCCACTTCCATGACGATGGCTTCACCACTATTCACCAGGCATAGATTGAGTCTCATAACATCGTCCTTCAATTCTGCAGGCATGTCCTTTAAGCTCAACCTATTGACCTGCACTTTCCGGCTTAAAGCATCTGCCACGACGTTCGCTTTCCCAGGATGATAGTTGATGCCCACATCAAAGTCATTGATTAGCTCTAACCATCTCCTTTGTCTGAGGTTGAGATCTCGCTGTGTGAAAATGTACTTTAAGCCCTTATGATCCGTATATATCTTTGTCCTCTTCCCCATCAAGTAGTGCCACCAAATTTTCAACGCGTGTATCACTGCGGCTAGTTCTAGGTCATGTGTAGGATAGTTCTTCTCGTGTTTCCGGAGCTGCCGGGATGCATAAGCCACGACATGCCCTTCTTGCATGAGAACACATCCCAACCCGTTTCCAGAGGCATCGTAGTACACCGAAAAGTTCTTCTGCATATCTGGCATAACTAGCCTGAGTCTGTTGTCAATCTTTTCTTTAGCTCCTGAAAACTCGTCTCGCACTGCGGCGTCCATGTGAATGTGATTCCTTTCTCCAACAGTTTGGTGAGGGGTCTTGAGATCTTGGAGAATCCCTCAATAAACCGTTGATAATATCCAGCCAATCCTAAAAAGCTTTGAACTTCCCCGACATTCTCAGGGGTCTTCCACTTCTATACATCCTCGATCTTGGCGGGATCTACGGAGATTCCTCCCTCCGAGATTATATGTCCTAAAAAGGGAACTCTCTTCAGCCAAAACTCACACTTGCTCAACTTGGCATATAGTTGGTGTTCTCTCAGCTTCTGCAACACCAACCTTAGATGTTTCTCATGTTCTTATTCATCATTGGAGAAGACGAGAATGTCATCTATGAAAACCACCACAAATTTGTCCAGATATTCCATGAATACCTTGTTTATAGGATACATGAAGTATGCCGGGGCATTAGTTAACCCGAAAGGCATGACGGTGTATTCATACAGTCCGTACCGAGATACAAAAGCTGTCTTTGGAATATCCGTTTGCCTTATCTTAAGTTGGTGGTATCCCGACCCGAGATCAATTTTCGAGAACACACAAGCTCCCCTCAACTGATCAAACAAGTCTTCAATGCGGGGTAATGGATACTTGTTCTTGATGGTTACTTCATTCAAGGCACGGTAGTCTACGCATAACCTTTGGGTTCCGTCCTTCTTGGGCACAAATATCACTGGAGCTCCCCATGGTGAGGAACTAGGGTGAATATACCCCTTCTCCGTCAATTCTCTCAAATGATCCTTGAGTTCTCCCAGCTGCTTGGAGTCCATCCGATAAGGTCTCTTGTATATCGGAGCTGTTCCAGGCACTAGCTCAATTGCGAATTCCACTTCACGATCAGGAGGCATACCTAGCAACTCCTCTGGAAAAACATCTGGATATTCCCTGATGATCCTGATCTCCTCCACTTTCACCTCAACTTGATTTAATTTAATGTCCCTCCTAGGCTCTTGTACTGTTATGAACTTTACTCTTGTGCCACTAGGGTGAGTTAGTTCCACCGTTCTGGTCGAACAATGGATGATTCCCTTATGTTTGGTTAACCAATCCATACCCAAAATAATATCTATCCCTGGTGAATCTATCACTATGAGGTTGGCAGTAAATACTACCCCATTAATGTCTAGATTCACCTTGGGACACACTCGTCTTGTCCTTATTTCTCCACCTGGAGAGTTTACTGCTAGCATATGGTTCATTTATGTTGTTGCTAGATCATGCTTCTTAACAAACCCTTGGGCAATGAACGAGTGGGTAGCACCAGAATCGAACAACAAGGTTGCAATGTGTAAATTGGCAGGAAACTTACCAACTACCACGTCGGGTGCCTCTTGCGCTTCTTCCATGGTCACGTGGTTCACCCGTCCTCGCATCACATTCTGCTGTTGCGGCTGCACGGGCTTCTTCTTTGGGCACTGATGGGCGTAGTGCCCCACTTCACCACAGTTAAAGCATTGCACCCCAACCTTAGGTGCCTGGCCTTTGTTGTCTTGGGGTTGGTTTGGGGGTCCTTGTACTGCTGGTCGAGGTGGATATGCGGGGCGAGGCTGCTGTACAAACTAACGTTGTGGCTGTGTTGGTGCTGACGGGGGACGGAAGTTCGGATTGTACCCTCTCGGCGCGGAGTAGGGCACCACAACACGACTCGTCTGCCCTGCAGGTTGCTGCATCAGACGTGGGCGAGTGTTGCTGCCCGAGGCTTGGTGTGACCATCCCGCCTTCCTCTTGTTTTTATTTTCCAAAGCCTTTAGCTTCCTTTCTACAACAAATGCCCTGTCCACCATCTTTTGGAAGCTTTCATACTCGTTGGAGGACATTGCACACTGCATTTCTGCTGTAAGTCCTTCCACGAAGCAATCCTGTTTCTGCTCATTAGTCTCTATGTCCCGTGGGGCATAACGGGATAGTTGAGTGAATTTAGTGAGGTATTCCCTCACACTCATGTTTCCTTGCTGCAATCCCAAGAACTTCTTTCTCTTGTTTTTGAGTTCACCCCTTGGTATATAATGGTTGCGGAAGCTACGATTGAACTCTTCCCAAGTGATGTTCTCAGGGTCATGATGGGCGGCCACGTAAGCGGTCCACCAATCAGCAGCAGGTCCATGCAATTGGTGAGAGGCAAACAGCACCCTCTCATACCCTTGGCATTGTATAATCCTCACCTTGTTCTCAATGGTCTTTAGCCAATCATCTGCCTCCAGGGGTTCAGCAGCACTAGCAAACTTTGGAGGTTGAGTCCCTAGAAACTCGCTCAACCTTGGTTGGCGTGGTGCAGCTTGTGGAGGTGGAGTTTGGTGCAAGTTGGCCACCACTTGTGTCAGGTTCTGGATGAGCTGATTTTGATTCTCAAGCATTTGGTGGATGAGATCAACTCCTTCACGGCGACCACCCCTGTCTTGGCCTCCAAAAAGATGAGGGTTGCCGGCCTCTTCGTTGTTGTTGGCGGGGTTGGCACCACGACCCTTTCCTCTTCCGGCCATCTATCATGATCAACCAAATGTCAATTTAATGCATTACGTATTATCTTACCAATTTTTCTTGTTTACACTTTGTAATGTTGAGGCCTTGTTGTATTTATATTTTTCTGAGGGTTCATGTCTCACGCAAAAATAAATGCACTACTAATTTCATAGGGGTTCACACATCAAAGCAAAGCAACCTGAAGATGAGGTTGTGGACAATTGCTCATGGCTTCCACAACTCACATCACACACCACACATAATCACACCCCTAACCAAGGTAACGACTCAACTACTCGACATCTGCTAAACTAAGGGAAAGGACTCTACACTACTCGTATCACTGAGCTGGCTCCTTGGGATCTTCCTCATTATTGCGGCTGCCCTCCGACTCCGCTTTGGGTGGGGAGGCTGCTGGGGGAGAAGTGCGGCGACGCCTGCTCGCCCGGCGATCCGGGGAATCAGGAGTCAATTTGTCATTCACGGTGACACACAGTTCATTCCCATCTCCTCTTTCTCTCGCCCTCAAGCTGGCTCAAAGCAACACCTCAGTCTCCTTCAGGGTGTCACGTACATCCTGAAGCTCCTGCTGACACTCCTGCAGTCGAGTGATGAGCATAGCCGCATCCTCCAAGCACAAGTCCATGTGCTCATGGGAAGTCCCTTGCTGCACTGGCGGGTACTTGTACTCCGTTGTACCACTCTCACGCTGGAGGACATACATGTACTCAGTCCTGTCCAGGTGGCGACGGTAGATGTGACTCTGGTAGGTGATGGCCTCCCAGGTGACATCCTTCTCCGCATCGACCTGTGTCGCTCGACAAGCTGGAGAGCGGTGGATCTTAAGCAGCTGATTTTCATAGATAATCCTCATTTCTGAACTCCACTCTTCCCGCTTCTCACAGATGGTTCGGGTGGAGCTGTAGTGTATGATTAGCTTGCCCGTATTGCCGGCAGCTTGGAGCATGCGTCGAAGACGGCGCAACAAGCCTCCTACTGCCAATCCGTAGGAGAGATACGTCACCGGACGGTCCTCCTCTCGCAGGGCAAGGGCAACTACGGGAACTCTCCCTCCGGTGGACTTGCGGGCGGTACGAATCATGCGGACCATCTAAAACATAAAGCATTTAAAATTAAGTAAGATAAGATTTTAAACCAAAAATCCAGTTTTGAATAAAAGTTGGGGTAAGATGAATAAGGTGACCCCATTAAATAACACTTTTCAACACACACCTTTGTAAAATAGTTTTTAAGAAAATAGGATCCTTAAATACGTCCATTTCTACCTAGGTCCACGTTCCTACGGGCAACCTTGGCTCTGATACCACTTCTGTCACACCCGGTTTCTCCGAAGAACAACCGAGTGATTATCACATGTATGCCAGAATCATTTTCTCATACATGTGATGACAAATAGTGAAGCATCATTTATTACAAGCCAGGTGTTGAATATAAATACGTCTTACAAAGCTTACGTCTCGATGGACGATTAATAAGTTCATAGCATGTAAATAAACTAGCAGCGGAATATTATTCTTGTGGGCTCCGTCACAGGAGTTACCCGGGGAACTCCATGAACCTAGAATCCTTCTTCGGGTCCGAAGTCTTGGTCCAAATCCAATTTGCATCGATAAAATAAATCTTGAACACCACATCATTCTCTTGACCTGAGCAGCAATATAAACCAACAAATATGCAAGTTTGAGTACCGATGGTACTCGGCAAGTGTGGAAAGTTATGTCATGCATGGCTAGAACAAGGAGAGGTTGAACTCATGGTTAAAGCACTACGCAATTAATACCTATCACCTTAGCTTATTAAGCACCTACATTACTACACAGGTGAAATGGTCCCAATCTCCCATCCCATCATCATAACCATAACATCATTTCCAATGTTAAGCTCCCCGCTTAACATCCACAACCTCCAAGGTCATCATACTCTAATCATGAATAAGTCCAAGCCGCCCTTGACCGTGAGCACGTCTATCATGACAGTTTTGACTCTGCAGAGTTTGCACCACTGTACCCACATGTAGTGATTTCATCCCCCGCTGCCGGGTGGACTAAAAGAACCTCCATTATGCCAGTGGCCACAAACCACATTCACACTTCCTAGGTGTGTAGCCAGGAGATCACTACGAAGCCTTTACAAAGGGATTCCCGACAAGCGTGGGCCCACTGAGGTTTCACCCCTAACATCATACAAGAGGCTCCAACCCCGCTGCAGTGGCGCCCTCTTTAGCCTTGTGGTTCATATGGTAGTTCAGCCGACACCTATTCCCCGCACCATCCAACACACCCATACTATGCCGGGGATACACCTAATTAATTGGCCAAGCTGCCCCATCTCAGCATGTGGTTGGCACGGTAAGGCCAGGTTACATGCTTCATGAACCGGTCCTTAGTTTCCAGGCAAGTACTAAACACAAACCCGAGTCTCGTGCACCCAGCACCAACCAAATCATCCAACTTGCCTTGATCCCTACCTCTACATAACTCATAACATCTCATTCAAGGGTATGGTAAATAAACTGATGGTCTCATATCCCAATTATCCCATTCTAAGCATGGCTAAGCACAAGTAATATGAGTGAATGACATAATAAAACAAATCCCAACCCAAGCTACAAGGAAACAAGATAATGCAATTCTAGGGAAACATCCTAGCATGGGTTTCATATTTCAATTGACAATGCAAATAATTCTATCTACACATCCTAGCATAGGATCAAAGTGGTCAAGGACACTTGCCTTCTTCCTGCTGCTCTGGGAATGGAAAGTCTTGTTCTTGGAAGGGAAGAACTTGCTCTGGGGCAGGTTCTACTCATACCATCACACATAGCAAAAGAAAACAACAATCCATAAGACATAGTTCACACTTTCACTTCATACAAACCACACATTCACACCTATGAAAGTCATTCACACTTCTAAGTGTTGTGGTTACTCTATGTGTGTTGATTTTTGGCCTACATGTACTTTTAAACATATGTATATTAATTCTAACTTTTGTATTCAGATTTCTGTTTGCACACTATATATGAATTTCCAATTTAAACAAATTCTTTAAGACTCTCTTTAGCTACCAAGTTTGCATGGAAGGTAATTTCCTACTCCAAATGGGTTTTCAGATCTTCTACCAAATCTTAAACTGAAATCTTTGGATTTGGAAACTTCATTTATCATATTCTAGTTATGCATACCTAGTTGCTATATTTTCAGATTTATTTCCTATGCCTAAATGTGAACTTTATTAAGAAAATAGTAAGACACCTCATCTAAACAGAATAGGTTGTGATATAAAATATTAAATAATATATTTTTGAACTTCTCCTCTGATGTGAACTAATTTAAATCTATTTTACCCATTTTCAAAATTATTTATTAACCTAAAAATGTGTTCCTATAACTAATAAACATGAACACACCCAAACAGATTTCATTTCAGCCTAAAATTTATTTTTAGTTCATTCTAAAGTTTTCCAAGTGTTAGTAGAGTTTAAACTTGAATTTACAATGTGTTTGTATTTCCTTTTAAATTTAAATCCTAGTCACACATTCAAATTTCTAAATTGAATATCATATAGGGTTAAAAAGGTAAGTTCACCCTACTACAGGGTCTAATTTATTATTTTAAGAATTTCTAGGGGCCTAACTATGCATAACAGAGGGGTTTTGCTAATTTTTATTAAGTCCAGGGGCTAAAACTGATTTTTTAATTGAATTTACATGAATTTCTGAAGTTCCAGTGGCTAGATCAGAAGTTTCCGGGGCTAGCTCATATTTTCCGAGATCCCCAGGGGGTAGCGCGTAAGAATCCCGGCCTTTATAATGCGGGGCCGACGTGGACCGTCCGATTTAAAACAGACGGCTCAGATTAGATCGCCGAACCGGTACGCGTGGGTTTTAATTCCACCGTGCGATTTAAAATAGACGGCGCACAAGCGGCCACGTCGCTCTGACCGAGCGCGGGCGGCGTTGCCCGGCGGCGCACGGCGGCGGGAGGCGGCGATCTCGCCGGAAAACTTCGGATCTTCGTCTATTCTTCCTAAAACTGAGATTTCATGGCATAGATCGGTAGAGGGGAGGTCGGAGATCTCACCTCGGAGGTCCTGGAAGGCGGTCGGCGACGAGGTCCGAGGTGAATTCACGGCGGTGCTCGTCGGCGCTGTGTCTGAAGCGCAAACCACCGAGTTTTCTGCACCTGCGTGATTCCCCGGAGGCGGTGGAACACGATCGGCGCGTTAGATCAGAGAACCCGAGCAAAGATCGAGAGAAAACGGTGATCGGAGCTTCGGTTCTCACCGGGAGGAAAAACAGCCGATCGCGGGCGAAAAACGGGACGATGTCGGTGTTTATATAGCCGGGGGAGGGCGGCGTTCGGTTGGGATCGAGCTGGAGTCGTCCAGAACTGAAATTCGGCTGGGATACGCGGGTATCCGGGGTGGTTTCGATTCGGGGGAGAGAGAGGAGTCCCGGGTCGGCCGAGCGCGCACGAGGAGGAAGACGACGGCGGGCCCCACATGTCAGTGAGAGGAAAACAGGGCGCGCGGCTGCGGGCTGGCGCGGGGGCGAGGTGGGCCGGCTGGTGGGTTTCGGCCCACTGGCCGGGGGGGGGGTTTGTTTTTTCTTTTTCTTTTTCTTTTCTGTGTTGAGTTGAATTTGAATTCCAATTTGAATTTGAATTTCTGCACCACATGCAATACGTCCAAATTTTTTTTTAATCCCCGTCTTAACAGGTTTTGGGTTGTTACAGTTTTCTACTACTTGTCATCCACAAACTGATGGGCAAACGGAGGTAGTTAATCGTACCTTATCTACTATGTTGCGGGCTGTTTTGAAAGACAATTTGAGGTTGTGGGAGGAGTGTTTGCCACATATTGAGTTTGCTTATAACAGGTCTATTCACTCCACAACCCAGTTAAGTCCGTTTATGGTAGTGTATGGTTTCAATCCTCATGCTCCAATTGATTTGCTACCTTTACCACATACTGAAATTGTGAACTTAGATGCTACACAACGTTCTGAATTTATTCTTAAGTTGCACTAAACTACTAAGTTACAAATTGAAAAAATGAATGAAAAGTATCGCATTGCTGCTAGTAAAGGGAGGAAGGAGGTAAAATTGGAACCCGGTGATTTGGTGTGGGTTCATTTGAGAAAAGATAGGTTCCCGGATTTGAGAAAGTCCAAACTCATGCCACGTGCTGCTGGACCTTTTAAGGTTCTTGAGAAGATAAATGACAATGCATATAAACTTGAGTTGCCTCCCGAGTTTGGGGTTAGTCCCACATTTAACATTTCGGATTTGAAGCCATACTTGGGAGAAGAAGATGAGCTTGAGTCGAGGACGACTCCAATGCAAGAGGGGGAGGATGATGTGGACATCACTCCTGCAGATATACACAACACTCACATGGTAGACATGCAAGGTCCAATTACTAGAGCTCGAGCACGACAATTGAATTTAGAGGTGAGCTCGTTCCTGAACAATTCTTTGTATGTAAATTTTGAGAATATGTTGCTACCTAATGGATTAATTATGATTAGGAACCATGGAGAGGACATGGAGATACATGGAGAGGGGTTTGGAGGCGTGGAGGACCAGAAAATACGCCAACAAGAAGTTAGAGACCGAGCCCAACTCAAACTCGAGTCCAACTCGGGCCCAGGAGCAGTCCAACTTAAAATGGATGCACAGGAGGCATACAGATTCCGTTTTTGACGTTCTACATATACACGGAAAGCTGAGAGGATAAAATTTCCAATGGAACTGGCCCCACGTCAAAATTTCCTTAGAGTCGATGGGAAACTTCGAAATAATATAAAGTTTAGAGTCTGTCAGGGTGTTGCATCACCTAGTTGGGCCATTGGGCCTTGTATCGAGTCCAAGTCCATTATGTACGTGTCTTAGGGTTAGGTCACGACCCCAGCACCCCCTGGTCGTCCTCCACCTCCTTTATACCCCCTAGCCGCCGTCACAAACTGCTGGGTTTTTCTTAGTTACAATCTATCATTGAACAGTGTCACCGATCATCGATTGTGAGACCCCAAATTCGTGATCAATTCAGTTTTGATTGCAACTTCTCTGTTCTTGCTTGTGTTTTTGATTGCGCTTGCAGGGATAAGCCTTCGTGGCGAGGTCAGTCGTGTGACACGGGTGATAACCAACGGAGCAGTGGTGTAGTGATTGCGGGGTTTCGTTCGTTCGGAGCCTTGGATCATCAACTTCGAGATCTCCACCCAATCAAGTTTACCCTACCTCTCGGATGATCGGGACTCATCTTCCTATCAGGTGCCCGATGAGACTCGGAACTCCCCGAGTGGTGAACTGATGGCAACCCCTGCTACTGCTATTATGACAGTGTTGCTACCGAGAAGGGTCCGCGGGATGGAAACCTTCTCGGTTGCTTAGCGTAGGTATGAGACGTGAGTTGTAATAGTCTTCCGCTGTAGTTTAATTTGAGAAGTATGTGTAGAATTTACACTTTGTTAGATTCCGCTTGATGTATGTAATATGATGCTTTATTATGTGTGCTGTTGGGTGCCGCATCGCACGGCACCACCCAATGCGATTCCCGGGCGAGGTGCCCGTTCCCGTGAACCGGGGCGGCGGGCCCTCACAGCGTGGTATCAGAGTCGCATTGGTAATAGCGCGTGGAATAAGGATCGTATTACGACAAAAATTAGGATACGGTATTAGGCCCACATAAGGACTATAGTAGTATAGTTATTTAAAGTGGCATGACTAACATACTTGTTATAATTCTGAAACTTTAATTATGTAACGACGCACCTACGCTCAGGTAAGAATGGTATGGAACGCCACCGAAAGCGGTTCAATTTCGGTTAGCTCCCCTGACGAGGAATGAGGTTCAGGGATAGATCTCACAGCTTGGTGTGAGACGTTAATATGAAACTCTTGGACTCTTCATGTTCCTGAGTTCATATGAAACACTGATCCCTAGCATGCATTAGGCAAGTAAGTGGAGACCCCATCGCGTGGTCAGTAACGCGAGAGTGCGTTCGTCTGGAAATAGCCCAGGAGGACATACGCAGCGCTTGCCATCGGCATGCCCTGCAGGGCAGTAGGTGATATCTGTTGGGTTGATAACATTCCAAACTGTGACGACCCGTTCATGACATACTCGGGTTCCCCATCATGTGGTGTTGAAACACGATCATGTACCTTGAGACGTGACTTAACTCAAGGACGGCCGTATGACAATGATACGGGCATTTGTATTTACTTTCAATTATAGAACTGCCTGAAATGAGAAAAACTTTGAGTGCACCACTATTGAGTGATCTTCTGCAGGTACTAACAACGTACGTATCCTGTGTAGTACATGTGTGCGAGAGACCGTCTTAGTGCCACTGATAAAACGGATATGCCGGGATAATCCGGTTTAGGATTTTCATTTGGAGAGGCAACGTAGTACCGATATGGTTCTTACGGTGCATCGACGCCGTACTAAACTTAATAACCTCTTCCCTATGAAGAAATGATTCATGAGCTAACTTTCAACTAAAAATGGAAGTTTGAAACAAATATTAGTTAGTGAACTCTTATTTTGAACTAAGATTCAAATGAGATAGTGTCTAGGTTTCAAAGATTACAAAAACAGAGTGCTCTGTTTCTGGCAGGAATTCTTGCTGGACTTTAACAGAGAATAACTCTGAGTAGATTGATCCAATTAAGGTGAATGATACAGTTCTGGAAAGATTTTCAAGTGCTCTACAACTTTCTTGTAGACCTCCAGAGCAAAATCATAGGTTAAGTTGGTGAAAAGTCCAGTTGAAGGCAAACTGTCCAGAACCAGGACAGTAGCAAAACCTCTCTGGACCTTTCTGTTTTTAAGCCATAACTTCCTGTAGAAAAATCCCTAAGGAGCCGATGATACACCGTTGGAAAGGTTATGAGATATGCAACCTCGTTGTAGTGCAAGGGTTGTTCAGATTCTTGTTGTATTTTCATATACAACTGTGACAATGTCAGCCACATACAAAGGAGATGCTGGCAAATTTTATCCAGAAAGTCTGTCAACTTTGCGAAATCATAACTTTTGATCCAGAAGTGATATGGAGGCATTTGGATACTCGTTGGAAAGATATTAAAGTTAACGTTAACTTTGGTATTCAACAGGAGTTATGAAAATTCTTTTAAACTGGATCGAAATCTGGTTTGTTTAAGGACTGGTCAATCTACATTTAAATCCTTGCTGTTAGCTACTTCAGTTTGCGAGTAAATCATTTTGCTTCCATGTTAAGATTTCATTATCAGTGTTGCACTACTTTGTTTATGGAATAAATCAAGTGATAATGTTGAGCTGATAATAAACTCTTGCAATTGCAGAATGGTGCGAACTCGTTCCATGGGTGAAGTGGGTGGTTCCAGTGGCGGCGGTGGTGATAACTCTCCACAGCGGGAGCAACGAGCTCCGCAACCGCAACCTCCACCAGGACCTTCACCCACCGTCACAATGGCAGACATTCTGGCTGCCATGACGGGTGCAAGCGATGAGCGAACCGACTTGCTCCGCACCCTGGTAACGAATACGTCCCGTCAAGAGGGATGTCAAGACGAAGACTTGCGCCAACCTCAACTGAAGTCCTATGTTGAGTTCTTGGCAACTCAACCACCGGTTTTCGTTGAATCTGAGGACCCTATGGTGGCGGATAGCTGGATCCGTACCATTGAGTCTAAGTTTGGTTTGCTTCAATGCACCGAACATCAGAAGGTTTTATACGCAGCGCAACAACTTCACGGGTCCGCCAGTGCATGGTGGGCAAATCAACTCGCCTCATTACCAGCTGGACATGACTGTACATGGGCAGAATTTCGGAAGGCATTTCTCTCGTATCATGTTCCATCCGGAATAATTCAGCGGAAACTCAAGACGTTTCTGGTCTTAAAACAAGGAGGGAGGGGTGCATATGAGCATTCGCGAGTGTTCAACAAGCTGGCACAGTATGCGCCTCAACACGTGAACACCGAAGCACAAAAGTGTGAGTGGTTCTTCTGCAGCCTCAATCCCAAGCTAAAGGAGAGACTCGTGTTAGCTGATCGAAAGAACTTCAACGAATTGATGAGTGCTGCCATAATGGTTGAAGATGCTGAGCGGGAAGTTCAGGCTGAGAAAAGAAAGAACCATGTACCACCGGAGAGCAGCCGTAGTGCTCTGCAGAAATACAGGGTGGCGTGGAGCCAGCTCGACGACTCCAGCAACATTCGGGTCATTCAACTCAATACTCTGAAGTCGGACAGCTGCAACAACGGTATATGCAGCCACGTTATTCTGCTCCTCAAGTGTTCTTGCCACAGCAGAATACCACTAATGTCCATGCATAGAGCAACCAGGAACCAGCTGAGAAACCGTGCTTCATGTGCGGGTACTTGGGTCACATCAGCAGGAAGTGTCCAGAAAAGATACACCATAGAGAAACTACACCGGGGCGGGGTATAAATCAACCCCGTGCTCAGCTTCAAGGAACAGCACCAAAATCCGGGTGCATTTATCATACAGCTCTAGAGGATGTGCCAGATGGGGAACCTGTGCTAGCAGGAATGTTCACCCTCAATGGACTGCCCGTGTTAATATTATTTGACTCTGGAGCTACACACAATTTCATCAGCAGGTTGTTTGTGTGCAAAGCTGAGCTCTCCACCTCTACACCGAAGGATCACTACCTTATCCGCTCACCGGGTGGAAATATAGCTGCTAATGAAGTAGTGATCAAAGCACCCTTGTGCTTAGGTGGAAACATATACCCCACCACCCTCATTGTGTTAGAGGGACAGAAGATCGACGTGATTCTAGGAATGGCGTGGATGAACTACCACGGGGCTGTTCTTGATATTGGTCCATGGATTGTTAGCTTGGACTCTCCAATCTACGGTCTCCAAACCCTCATACTTGAAGCCGTGGATTCTAAAAACCCAGTGGTGTACCACAGTGTGACCACGAAATTGGAGGATATTGCAGTGGTCCGTGAGTACCCAGATGTGTTTCCCGATGATCTTCCAGGGATGCCGCCTGAGAGGGATGTGGTATTCAAGATCGAGTTAGCACCGGGAACCACACCAATATCTCGGAGGCCGTACAAAATGTCTCCGAAGGAATTAGCTGAACTGGAAGAACAGCTAAAGGACTTAATGGACAAAGGGTTCATCCGACCAAGCTCATCGCCATGGGGCTGTTCAGCCCTCTTTGTGAAGAAAAAGGATGAGTCACTTTGATTATGTGTGGATTATCGGCCGCTGAATGCAGTGACGATCAAAAATAAATATCTGTTGCCGCGGATCGGTATATTATTCGATCAGTTAGTGGGTGCCAAGGTATTCTCCAAGATGGACTTACGGTCTGGTTATCATCAGATAAAGATCAGAGCGGAGGATATACCGAAGACGGCCTTCTCGACTAGATACGGGCTCTTTGAGTATCTAGTCATGTCTTTCGGGCTAACAAATGCACCCGCACACTTCATGTATCTCATGAATTCAGTATTCATGCCAGAGTTGGATCAGTTCATCATGGTTTTCATCGACGACATTCTCGTATACTCCAAATCGGAGGAGGAGCACACCAAACATCTACATATTGTGCTCCAACGCCTACGAGAACATAAGCTGTATGCCAAATTCAGCAAGTGTGAATTTTGGATCAGCAAAGTACCATTCTTAGGCCACATTATTTCAGCAGAGGGTGTGGCCGTGGATCCAACTAAAATTGAGCAAGTCTTGAAGTGGGAGTCTCCAACATCTGTTCATCAAATCCGCAGTTTTCTGGGGCTAGCGGGTTACTATCGCAGATTTATTCTCAGCTTCTCAAAGGTGGCTAAACCAATGACAGAGTTGCTGAAGAAGAGCAGCAAGTATGTGTGGACAGAGGCCTGTGAAGAGGCATTTCAAACTTTGAAGAAACATCTCACAACGGCACCGGTGTTAGCCCAACCGGATACAACAAAGCCATGTGATGTTTATTGTGATGCCTCAGGCATTGGACTTGGCTGCGTCTTAATGCAAGAGAGACGCGTGATCGCGTATGGGTCTCGTCAACTCCGCAACCACAAGCAGCACTACCCCACTCATGACCAAGAACTCGCTGCAGTGGTGTTTGCGTTGAAGATGTGGAGGCACTACTTACTTGGAAATTTAGTGCACCTCTACACCGACCATAAGAGCCTCAAATATATATTCACTCAGAAGGATATTAATATGAGGCAGCGGAGATGGCTGGAATTAATTAAAGACTATGAGCTCGAGATCTATTACCATCCGGGCAAGGCTAACGTGGTGGCTGATGCACTCAGTCGTAAGTCCCACGTTAATAACTTGTCAGTTGTTCCAGAGGAAGAGGAAGAACCAAGCTTGCGGGTGATTCTGTATGGGGCGTTGTATAATCTTGCTCTTGTGCCTACCATTAGAGAGGAGATTGTACAAGCCCAGAAGAGAGATAGAGGGATGCGGAATATACGAGCAAGGATTAAAGAGGATAAGATGAAATGTTTCCGGGAAGATGATCAAGGCGTGTTATGGTTTAATGACCGTATCGTGGTACCCCGGAACCTGAAGCTAAGAAAGAAGATCTTGGACGAAGCTCATATGTCCAAGTACTCGATACATCCAGGGAGCAATAAGATGTATCAAGATCTTAAAACAAAATTTTGGTGGACTCGGATGAAGCGAGAAATTGCCAAATATGTATCTGAATGTGATACATGTCGGCGAGTCAAGGCTGACCACATAAAGAAAGCGGGAATGCTGCAACCATTAAGCGTTCCGGCATGGAAGTGGGAGGACATCAGCATGGACTTTATCATCGGACTACCTCTCACGTTCAGAAAGCATGACTCCATTTGGGTGATTGTTGATCGCTTAACAAAATCAGCCCACTTCATCCCAGTGAATACGGGATTCCAGACTAAGCAATATGCAGAGTTATATCTCTCCAGAATTGTATGCTTACATGGAGTTCCCAAGACCATCATATCGGACCGAGGTTCAATATTTGTTGCTCGTTTCTGGGAGCAACTACATGAATCTCTGGGAACAAGATTAATCAGAAGCTCAGCATACCATCCTCAGACCGACGGTCAAACAGAGAGGGTGAATCAAATTTTAGAAGATATGCTGAGGGCATGTGCCATAGATCATGGAAAGAACTGGGATAACAATTTGCCATTAGCAGAGTTCTCCTACAACAATGGTTACCAATCCAGTATTAAAATGGCACCATACATGAGTTTGCACAAATGTTGGAGTCATGTGTATGAAAAAGGGGCTTAGTTGAAACTTTTTCCTCATATGATAACATGTGTGAGGTTCTTCTAAACAAACTTAGGGTTGCTGCATGGATGGACCTCATGTGTATTAAAACCACAGAAATGAAGAACTCAGTGCAATGGGAGGATTTAAAAATAAGAGTTTGAACTAAAGGTTAAACTCAAACTTCAAATGAGGGAAGGACACAAGGGGGATTCAAAACTGTTGTGTTCAAAAACCTTGTCTGCAGCAGCTAACCCAAGAATCAAATTGCATATTTGGATTCCTTAGGTACAAATTAGTGGGTAGGCAAAGTTTCATTAATTTTTGAAAAAGTTTGCTGCCCAATTTTCCAAATAGAGTTAAATGTGCAAGGAATTCAAATAGACATTTGAATTTGGATGGAATTTGCCCAAACTATTCAGATGAGCTCAGTTTCCAACTTTCAAACATTTGGGTTGGATAATTGTCAAACTTTGGAGATCTTTTGAGGAGAAGTGGCACTGACCAGTGGGGCCCACAGGTCATTGGGGAAGTGAGTGTGCAAAATATATTCAGTTCAGGCAGTGCACAGTCGCTGTTTTTCTCCTCCCCGCGAAGTCACCGTGCCACCGAGACAGCCTCGGGTGTTCTCACCGCGTGACACCGGGGCAACCAGAGCCACCTCCCTCCCCTCACGATTGTCGCGCTGGCGACCTGTTCTTCCCCGCGCTTATCACCTCAGCTCGCGCGTCACCTCAGTCCCCATTCGCGCGCACAGCAGAGACCTGCCGGTGCCACTCCCCGTTCGGCCGATTGCAAACCGGCGTTGTTCCTCTGCTGAGCGAGTGATCCATGGCAGAAGTGAGCGCCAACACGTTCCCCAGCTAAACCCCTCACCACTCCGCTGTATTGCCGCTTCGTTTGGCCACAGTTAACGATTTCCACCGAGTACCGAGGCTCCACCGGCGGGAAACCGATATGGTCTCACATGGACAGCCCCACCGAAAGCTTCTCAGGCCCGAGCTAGAGCACCCTCGGATGCGCTAGGAGCCCCTGATGCTCATCCCCGAAGCTCAAGCCATGAGATGATCTACCGGGCCCGAATTTGAGAAAAGTTCGCCGTCGGGCACCATCCGACCTTCTGATACGGTAATAACAAATTCGATCGTCCCTCTCGTTCTTAGGCCATGAAACCTTGCACACAGGACTGCCACTAGCCAGCGATCAGTAGTCCTTCACAACCCCAGTTGGAAAAACGCACGTAGACCGCATGAATTCCACAATTTCCGACCTCAAACGCGGAGGAGGTTTCGGGTGCACGGTGAGACACCATTAGCCGCCGGTCCCGAGCAGTTTTGAGGCTAGGTCGAGCATCCCCATGGTACACTGGTGCTGTAGCGCCATTCCACCAAGGTCTGGGCAGGCTAGGATGACCGGGCGACGTTGCCGAACTGGTCCAGAGCCGCCGCGCCGTGGCCAGCTAGGTTAGAGCCATCGCCGGCCGGGGAAGAGGGTTCCATCGTGTTCAGCACGTGAAATTAGGCCCTAGCGGCGAGGGAGGGCTCGGGGGATGGCCGGGAGACCGGAATCCGTCGAACTCCGGCGAGCCCGACGGTGCGCGGGCGCGGGTGGCCGGAGGTAGAAGACGACCCGGCGGGTCCCACCTGTCAGCGACGGTTTTTCAAATTTCTGATCGGCTGTGGCGCGGGGATCTGGTGTGGCCGCGCGAGAAATACCCAGTAGCCCCGTGTGGCTTGCCCCGGCTAGTGACACCTGTCCCCTGGACCCACAGCCAGTATTTGAACATTTTGGGGAATTTCAGTTTTCAGTTCAAACTTTGAATAGCTACAACTTTGGGTAGGAGAATCCAAAAATTGTGAAACAAATTTTGCTGGATTCCTCTGATAGAGTACTATCCAAATATAGAACCCAATTGCATGACCCAGAAAACCATGGAGTTTAAATGTAGAATAGATTATCAATTGATTATAACTGATGATCTCAAGTTAACAAAGTGGATTAAAAGAAGCAAAACTCGAGTAGGCAGTTTCCTACTCGTGAAACGGGGTTAAGGGGGGGTCAATCGGAAGAGTTGGGAATTGATCCCCATAGTGGGGAATGGAGACCAGGCACTGGATGGAAGGTCATGGACGTGGTCCTGTGAGCCTAGTATATGTCTGAGTCGAGTAAGGCCCGTACTCGTTTGCGGCCCTGTGAGACAAGTTTGAGATGTTTACCGGATGCATACTGGCAATATGGGACTCAGGAAACCGATGTAACATGTTAACCTAGGTGTCGAGGCATACCTCACCGTCTGATTCCGATGCTGAAAGGATAGAGAAGTCGGCTCTACGAGGGTTTGCCGTAGAGAGACTTAATCCCAGTCGGTGGGACCGGTTTGACATTTGGGTGTCGTGTGAAAGGTTGCCACGTACAACGTCAGTGACGGTTTCTGTGTGCAACGTCGAATACGGACGTACATGTCGTGTCAGCCGGGTGTTTTTGATTGCAATCACCGTCGCTCGCGGTAGTGAGCATACTTGTACACTGAGTCGTGACGTAGTAATAAACTGGGAAACGTTTAATATGCTTCGTGAGTAATCCTCATAATGGAGATGAGGAAAGATAAATACTTCACTAAATTTACTTTCCACCTTGGGCTAGTAGCGTCGAGGCAAAGCGTTTCTTGTTTGATTGTGGAGTCTCGACGGTAATGGCGCAAGGTCTGTATGAGTCTAGGGTAGCTCACTAAAGTTACTTTCACCTTGGGCAAGTGACATCGAGATGAAGCGTCTCTTGTTTGATTGTGGAGTCTCGATGTAAATTGCGTGAGGACTATAAAAGTTGCTTAAAAACTTAAAGTAAGGTTTTTCTTTTAGCTCAAAGTCATCTTTTATGTAAACTTCTATATTCGGCCCTCTATTTTCATCATGTAGAGTTTCATGATTAGGGTGACGGGTCAGTCTTGCTGAGCTTCGTGCTCACAGATACTACATAAGTTGTTTTGCAGGTAATAACTGTAGGCTGATATGTACGGGTGCCCGATGAGACTCGGAACTCCCCGAGTGGTGAACTCATAGCAACCCCTGCCGCTATTATTATGACAGTGTTGCTAGCGAGAAGGGTCCGCGGGCTGGAAACCTTCTCGGTTGCTTAGCATAGGTATGAGACATGAGTTGTAATAGTCTTCCGCTGTAGTTTAATTTGAGAAGTATGTGTAAAATTTACACTTTGTAAGCTTCGGCTTGATGTATGTAATATGATGCTTTATTATGTGTGCTGTTGGGTGCCGCATCGCACGGCACCACCCAATGAGATTCCCGGGCGAGGTGCCCGTTCCCGTGAACCGGGGCGGCGGGACCTCACAAAGAGTTTCCAGAGGAAGAACTTGCACTCATCTCTACTCGGTTCTCAAAAGCATTGCAAAATGTGAGAACTAGAAGGAGAGGAAGTGCCAGACCTTAACGATGCTTCAAATGTGATAATACAGGACATTTCCGTACGGATTGCCCTAACCTTTCAGGTCCTATTTCCCATGATGAAAAGCAAACTAGGATGAAGCACTCCTCTGTAAACGATAAGAAAAAAAAGAAGGGTTTTATAGGACGCCAATTGGTAAATAGTTTTATCTCCGCACTTCAAGAACTTGGCTCGAGCGATGTGGACATCGGAATTGACGAAGATGAAGATGATTTGGCAAACTTATGATTCATGGCGGGCAAGTCAAGTTCAAATATGGAGGAGGCAGAACACAACAACGACAATGAAGAGGTATGTCCTACTTGCGAAGAAATGTGTGATGCTATTTCTCGTGCCACTGTTATAGTTAAGAAAAAGGACAAAAAGCTTAGGGACAATGCTGTTAAAATTAAGTCACTAGAATCTGAAATTAATCGTTTGAAATCTTTGATTCCTAGTGATGATTCTTGTTCCTCATGTGATTTAATATATGAATAATTGTCCTCTCTAAGAAGTGCACATACCTCCACACTTGATAAACTTGAGTTAGAGATTGAAAAGAACAGAGAGCTTGCTGCACTTAATGATAAAAACTTGAAAGATCCTTGTTGTTCTACAATTGATTTGCATTGTTCTACTTGTGATGATCTTAATAAGAAACTACAAGATGCTATGAATGAAATTTCTATATTGACAATGCTTTACGTTCTCATGAAGTTAAGTATTGTTCCAGTTGCAAACTAAAAGGAAAAACTTCATGTCAAAACTTCCTAGACATGTCTAAGAAACTTGATGACATGAATAGGACACTAGAGCGGTTTTATAATGGGAATAAGAATCTGAACATGTTGTTGAATTCTTCTAAATCTTGCAATGATAAAACTGGTTTAGATTTTGACTCCCATGCTCATGCTAAAGCACGTCCACCTAAAATTGTAAAGTCATTAGGAAGTGGTTTGATTAAAACAGTTCCTAAACAAAAGAAGTGGTTTTTAAATCTGCAGGAGTGTTGTCTCATTCGGTTTCAAATAAACATGTTGTCTGCTCATCTAGACATGAACATAAAGTTAAAATTCATTGTACCTACTGTGGTAGAGATGGTCATGTCATAGATTTTTGTTATAGACTAGCTACGCAACATAAAAAGGAAAGAATGATTGCTAGATCACATAACAACTGTGCAAAACCTGTTACGTGTGCTGATCCAAATGTTTGGAATATGCAACCTGCTGTAATGAGTCAAAAACATGCAAAGTTTTTTTCTGGACCTACTGTTTTTAGTGCTACTCATGTAACACCTAATAGGTCAGTAGTTGGGTACAAAAATCCTCAAACTTTGGCTCATAAACCTGCTGTTTTATCTCAGCCTTTGTGTGTTACTTCTGCTGGACGTCGTGTGACTCAGTACTGAATTCCTAAATTCCTTTTGACTAACCCCAGTATTGAGTCATCGACGTATTGTACTTCTATGTAGGTTACACGCTTGAGGAAGGAGAACATTTGGATTGTGGATTCAGGATGCTCACGCCACATGACCGGTAACAAAGAATGGTTCTCCTCCCTCCCTTTTGTGTAAAATGTAGAAAAAGTTACTTTTGCCGATAATTCTTCAACTCCTATATTGCTAAGGGTTTGGTTAGAGTAAATAATCACTACACTTTAAAAGATGTGGCACTTGTTAAAAATTTGAAATACAACTTGCTTTTTATTTCACAATTGCTAGATGAAAATATGGAAATTATTTTCACTAAAAATTGTTGCAAGGTTGTAGATTTAAATAGTGAGCTTATTTTTAATATGTCTCGATTTGGAAGAGTTTTTAAAGCTGATTTTGATATGTCATCCTCTAAGCATAGATGTCTAGTTGCTAATGATTCAAAAGACTTATATTTTTGGCATCACAGACTTGGTCACGTAGGCTTTGATCATCTCACACGTGTTAGTGCTCTTGATCGCATACGTGGGCTGCCTAAGCTTAAAGGGGACAAAGAAATTGTGTGCTCTTCTTGTATACATGCTAAGATGGTTGCAGGTTCACATTCTCCTCTCACAATGACCATGACAACTGAACCGGGTCAACTTTTGCACTTTGACACCGTAGGACCTTCACGTGTTCAATCCTTCTGAGCTAAATGGTACGTTCTTGTGATTGTTGATGACTATTCTAGATACTCATGGGTTTATTTTATGGCATCTAAGAATGAAACTTTTAGTCACTTTAGAACCTTATTTCTTACAATATCAATTGATCACCCAGGATCTTTAAAAGCAATTAGAAGTGATAACGGATACGAATTTAAAAATCAATCGTTTGATCACTTTTGTGCTGAAAATGGAATAGATCATCAATTCTCCTCACCATATGTACCTCAACCAAACGGTGTTGTAGAGAGAAAGAACAGAACCTTAGTTGAGATGGGTAGGACTATGCTTGATGAATATCAAACTCCTAGAAAATTTTGGGCTGATGCAATTACAGCTGCTTGTTATGTCTCAGATCGTGTTTTCTTGCGTGCTAAGCTAGGTAAAACACCATATGAACTTCGGTTTGGGCATAGGCCTAGTGTCACACACTTTCAGACCTTTGGTTGCAAATGCTTTGTTAAGAAACATGGTAATCTTGATAAATTTGAACCTAGATCCGTTGATGGCATGTTTCTTGGTTACCCATCTCATACTAGAGGCAACCTATGGTTTAGATCAGTCGGATACACGGATTCTTTAACAGATCAATTTTCTGTCGAGGTTTTTTTTGTTGCTTCTGCTAAAAAGTTTAAATCTACCATTCATCCCCCCTATGGTAGCTTTTCACGTGCTCTTCGATCCTACAAGCTCACATCATGTATGTCATGAATTCAGTATTCATGCCAGAGTTGGACAAGTTTGTTGTGGTGTTTTAATCGATGATGTTTTTGTTTATTCCAAAACAAAAGAAGAACACGACGAACACTTGCATATCATACTCCAACTATTGTGAGACCACAATCTTTATGCCAAGTTTAGAAAAAAGCGAATTTTGGATCAGACAAGTGTCTTTTCTCGGGCACATTATTTCAGCAGAGGGTATTATTGTTGATCCAAGCAAAATTGAGCAAGTACTGAAATGGAAATCCCCCAAGTCCATCCATGAAGTCCGCAGCTTCTTGGGTCTTGATGTGTAAGGGGTCCCGATCTTCCGAAAGGTTCTGATAACTCTCGATTTGGTGGAGACTTGACACAAATCGATCCGGCTTCTGAACAACACGTTCAGAACCTGCAATCGCAGCACCACGTCTCCTCAGGTTATCAACCGATATTGCACGGTTGACCTTGCCAAGAAGGCTAATCCTTGCCTGCGAATACTAGAACACAAGCAAGAACAAGAAAGAATGCAACCAAATTGCTGAAAGATATGAAGCACTCAAGTTGGGGTCTCACAAACCGATGAACGGCGAAACTGTTCTTGACAGAATAATCTAAGCAAAACTTAGCTGTTTGTGACGGTGGCTAGGGGGTATAAAGGAGGTGGAGGACGACCAGCGGGGTGCTGGGGTCATGACCTAACCCTAAGACACGTGCATAATAGACTTGGACTCGATACAAGGCCCAATGGCCCAACTAGGTGATGCAACACCCTGACAGACTCTAAACTTTATATTGTTTCGAAGTTTCCCGTCTACTCCAAGAGAATTTTGTCGTGGGGTCAGTTCCATTGGAAAGTTTATCCTCTCAGCTTTCCGTGCATATGTAGAACATCAAAAACGGACTACGTATGCCTCCTGTGCATCAATTTTAAGGTGGACTGCTCCTGGGCCCGAGTTGGACTCGAGTTTGAGTTGGACTCGGTCTCTAACTTATTGTTGGCGTATTTTCTGGTCCTCCACGCCACCAAAACCCTCTCCATGTATCTCCATGTCCTATCCATGGTTCCTAATCATAATTAATCCATTAGGTAGCAACATACTCTCAAAATTCACATATAAAGAATTGTTCAAGAACGAGCTCACCTCTAAATTCAATTGTCGTGCTCGAGCTCTAGTAATTGGACCTTGCATGTCTACCATGTGAGTGTTGTGTATATCTGCAGGAGTGATGTCACATCATCCTCCCTCTTGCATTGGAGTCATCCTCGACTCAAACTCATCTTCTTCTCCCAAATATGTCCTCAAGTCTGAAATGTTAAAGGTGGGACTAACCCCAAACTCGGGAGGCAACTCAAGTTTATATGTATTATCATTAATCTTCTCAAGTATTTTAAAAGGACCATCAGCTCTAGGCACAATTTAGACTTTCTCAAGTATAACCAAACTAAATCACCTGGTTCAAGTCTAACTTCCTGCCTACCTTTACTACCAGCAATTCTATATTTTTCATTCATCTTTTCAATATTGTGTTTAGTGGTCTCATGAATTTTCAAAATAAAGTAGTTCTCTCACTAGTAGGTAAAGGCAAGATATCAATAGGAGCACGAGGATTGAATCCATACACTACCCGAAAAGGACTTACCTTGGTGGTAGAATGTGTTGCCCGATTATATGCAAACTCCACATGTGGCAAACATTCTTCCCACATCTTTAAATTTTTCTTCAAAACAGCTCTCAACATGGTGCCCAAAGTGCGGTTCACTACTTCTGTTTGCCCATCAGTTTGTGGGTGACATGTTGTAGAGAACAACAGTTTTGTACCCAACTTGTTCCATAGGGTGCGCCAAAAGTGACTCAAAAATTTAGCATCACGATCTGAAACAATAGTAGAAGGCATACCATGCAAGCGAACAATCTCTTTGAAAAAAAGGTCGGCAATATGTACAGCATCATCACTTTTCTGACACGGTATAAAATGTGTCATCTTAGAAAAAAGATCCACCACAACAAAAATACTGTCCCTCCCCCTCTTAGTCCTAGGCAATCCCAAAACAAAGTCCATAGAGATATCCGCCCAAGGAATGGAAGGAGTGGGAAGATGCATGTATAAACCATGTGGATTCAAACGGGACTTAGCTTTCTGAGATGTGGTGCAGCGAGCCACAAACCGCTCTACATCTATCCTCATCTTTGGCCAAAAGAAATGTGTGGCCAGAACATCCTCCGTCTTCTTTGTGCCAAAATGGCCCATCGAACCTCCACCATGTGCCTCCTGTAATAACAAAAGACGAATGGAACCAACTGGAATGCATAGGCGGTTAGCTCTAAACAAGAATCCATCATCCAGTACAAATTTATTCCAGGTATGATCTTTTCTACAATGCAGCAACACATCTTTAAAATCAGCATCAAGAGCATATTGTTCTTTAATTGATTCAAGTCCAAAAATTTGACAATCAAGTTGGGACAGCATATTATATCGTCTAGACAATGCATCAGCGATCAAATTATCCTTCCCTTCTCTTATGTTTAATGACATAAGGAAAAGACTCAATAAATTCAATCCATTTTGCATGTCTATGATTCAGATTATTTTGAGAACGAATATGCTTTAGCGATTCATGATCAGAATGAATAACAAATTCTTTAGACCATAAATAATGACGCCATGTCTCTAAGCATCGTACGAGAGCATAAAATTCTTTATCATATGTGGAGTAATTCAGGACAGGACCATTAAGTTTCTCACTAAAGTATGCAACCGGTTTACCACCTTGCAGTAAGAAACCACCAATGCCAACTCCACTAGCATCACATTCAAGTTCAGAAGTCTTACTAAAATGAGGAAGTTGCAGCAATGGTGCGTGTGTAAGCTTGTCCTTCAAGGTGTCAAAGGACTCCTCTTGTGCTTTCCCCCAATGGAACACCACACCTTTCTTAGTCAACTCATGCAATGGGGCAGCAATAGTGCTAAAATCCTTGACGAAACGTCGGTAGAAATCTGCAAGACCAAGAAAACTCCTTACCTGTGTGATGGCTTGAGGTATTGGTCAGCTCTTGATCGCTTGAATTTTCATCTCATCCACCTCAATTTCCTGTGGAGTCACAACATAGCCAAGAAAGGAAACTCCATTCATACAAAAGATGCACTTCTCAAGGTTACCAAATAAACGTGCATCTCACAAAGCATTAAAAACAGCACGTAAATGATCCATATGTTCATCCAATGACTTGCTATAAATCAAGATATCATCAAAGTAAACCACCACAAATTTTCTAATAAAAGCTCTCAAAACCTCATTCATCAAACGCATGAATGTACTTGGTGCATTAGTTAAACCAAAAGGCATTACTAACCACTCATACAGTCCAAATTTTGTTTTGAAAGCTGTTTTCCATTCATCTTCAATTTTATTCTTATTTGGTGGTAACCACTATGCAAGTCAATCTTAGTGAAAATTATAGAACCACACAACTCATCAAGCATGTCGTCTAGCCTAGGAATAGGATGACGATACCTTATAGTAATATTGTTAATGGCTCTACAATCAACACACATACGCCAAGTACCATCTTTCTTAGGAACCAAAAGTACAGGAACAGCACAAGGACTAAGGCTTTCACGTACATATCCACGGTCCAAAATATCTTGGACTTGCCGCTGAATTTCCTTAATCTCCTCGGGGTTGGTCCTATATGCAGCACGGTTTGGTAAAATTGCACTTGGAATCAAATCAATTTGATGCTCAATCCCTCTCAAAGGTGGAAGTCCCGGGGGTATCTCAGCTGGAAAAATATACTCATACTCTTGCAACAAGTTAGTAACTGCTGGAGGCAAAGACCTAGCAATATCATCAATGGAGAACAAAACTTGTTTGCACACCAATGATCAGAAATTTCAGCAAGGTCTGATTTTGTAGCAAGCATTACACGACCCTTCAATTTAATTCCCTCAGTCTTAGAACCAGGTGTAGATCTCTCATTATTTGGTGGTAACACAGAATTAATGACTTATTGATTTTCTGATTTAGAACTACTAGAAATTCCAGTTCTCTCCCTATCAGCTTGTACAATTTTAGCAGGAGTCAAAGGTATCAAAGTAATTTTCTTTCCTTTATGCATAAAAGTATATTTATTACTTCTACCATGGTGCAAAGCATCCTTATCATGTTCCCAAGGTCGACCCAATAAAAGTGAACATGCTTGCATGGGTACCACATCACAATCAACGGAATCAACATATGTACCAATAGAAAACGGAATTCTGCAAGTTTGTGTTACCTTAGCTCTTCCAGAATCATTCAATCATTGAATATAGTACGGATGTGGGTGTGGTCGTGTATTCAAGCTAAGCTTCTTGACCAATTCAGAACTCACCAAGTTGTTTCAGCTTCCTCCATCAATGACGACACGTGCTCGCCGGTTCTTGATGACAAAGAAAATCTGAAACAAATTATGGCATTGTAATCTATCAAGTTGTTGTACCTATGTGTTCAGCACCCGCTGCACAATGATGTTCATGTAGGCTGATGTGTCTTCACTCCCTAAAACATGTCCCTCATCATTGTCCGTGGCAGCATCATCATCATTGTTGTCTTCGACATCGGAGGTGCTGATGTATCCTCCCTCTTCTGTAGCCACGTATGCCTGCTGACTAGGACAATCTTTTTGCACATGACCAAGACCATGGCAGCGGTGGCACTGAATGCCGGAAGTGCGTCCTGTTGAAGCAACGGATGAAACACTTTTGGTGGGTACCTGCATGGAATTTTTACCCAAATCCGCAGGTCGTGCAGGTGGTGGTTTCGGTGCTGCTGAAACGTTGTTGCTGCCAGAAGGAAGCTTGGCTGCTGGTTTTGGTGAAAGGGCATCAAAACGAAATGACTTGGACGCCCCCAAAGATGTTGTCGTGCGTGGAGTGTAGGAGGCACCGCTGCTGCTCTTGTTCTTTTGTTGACGACCCTGTAACTCCTTTTCTGCAAGCATAGCAAGCTGGAACAACTGGTTGACAGTATTAAATTCCTTATAATCAACAATATCCTGTATCTCACGTCTCAACCCCCCATGGAAACGACAAATTTTATC
The DNA here is from genome assembly GCA_030760725.1 of Neostapfia colusana. Classification (NCBI taxonomy): domain Eukaryota; kingdom Viridiplantae; phylum Streptophyta; class Magnoliopsida; order Poales; family Poaceae; genus Neostapfia; species Neostapfia colusana. The sequence continues at coordinate 94,433,371 of JASWHV010000004.1, forward strand.
TTCAGTGTCCTCTACTACCCCACATCGTATCATACCCTTTTGAAGCTCCGCATATTAATCTTGGACAGAATTATTTCCCTGCTCTAAGCGCTGCAATTTCTTTCGTAAATCACGTTGGTAGGATGAACAAAACGATTACGCATAGCTTCTTTTAAACGTTCTCATGTATCAGGTTGTAAGCGTGTGGTACCTAGTTCATTCCACCATATTATAGCAAAATCCTTAAACTCACTAGTGGCTTGTCGAACTCTATGTTGTTCAGGAACAAGGTGGGAATTAAATTTCTGCTCAACCTTCATTTCCCAATCAAGATATGTCTCAGCATCATAAGCACCAGAAAATGAAGGTACGGAAAATTTAACTTTAGCAAAAGGGTCATCAAGAGGGTGGTTATTGTTACCACACATGTTATTTCCTACCATACCATGAGTGTTTTGACGAAGGCGTTGACGTAGATGTACATTCTGTGCAGCACGTGTATCCACCTCTCCATTGACATCACACAACACGTCTTCTTCTTCTTCAAAGTTGTTGTGGTGGGTAGCATCATGGCTGAATGGTAGGTGGGTCTCCATATCATCAACCCTTCCAACTAGCGAGCTTAAGCGTTTGTCCAACCTATCAAGGGTGTGGGGTATTCTCTGTTCAGCAAGATAATCTTTTACCCCTTGTGTGATTGCTTCCTTGACAGACTTCATCATTTGTTCTATGTAACCCTTCATCTCACTTTTCAAAACACACTCCGTAGGATCAACATGATCTGACATTGTTAGCAAGAATACTATGGAAAACAATAATATTATCCCTATTAACTACTATGCAATGATGTTGGAACTCACAAAGCAATGGGTTGAGTCTTACCAAGCTCTTACAAGTTTCTTACCACAACAAGGCAAAGGATACCTGAACGACGTGATTCAGCGATTGCAAGGGTCAAAAACTTTTGCTGTTCGAAAGGATGAATGTGGAGTTTGGATGGCTAAATATATGTGAGTAGCACACAATTGAATAACAGATAGTAATGCTGAATAGATGTCCAAACACTTGTCCTAGTTGCTGGCCTACTCGTGTCTTATCCCGGATGTTATGAACAAGACAGCAAGAAGTATGAATGATAAGGATAATAATTGAGCAGGAACAATTGCACCACAAGGCAAAATAACACACCCAAGTTTTGATATTTGTGCTCCTCTTCACAAATTTTCTTTTCTATATTTTTTCTTTGATTTTTTTATATCTGCCGTGAAATCAGGAGCACTAATATACACGTCGCACAAATTTTCAGCTCACTTGAAAAAGGAAGATGTGGACAACAGAAATTCAATATGTTTCTTTATAATTATTGTTGAGCCTTTAGATGCCAAATAATCAATCTTCCAAAGTGAATCTGGGCAATGTAATTTAACCCAATGCCAAGGTTATGGCTGTTTTAAGACAGCACCACAAGATTATGTTTTTGGTGGAGCTGAATTGGAAACGGTGGTGAGCAAAAAATTGGATATGATGGTGACAACGTGTGGGATGGTGTGCGTATATCAAGGAGGATAAACTCACTTAATATGTGATGAAAACTGAAGAACAAGGATAACCCTAGCACAATGAATAGTTATGGTGATCGATTTGATAACGATTGTGGAAGCTAGGGTTTCAATGGAATGCAGCGGATGGAATAACAAAGTAGGAACAAAACACGATTAAACCAGCAACAAAACACAAACTAGGACACAAATTCAACACTACGGACTCCAAAACAGAATTGTGCAAAAGGCTAAACCTGGTCTGGGATGGGGAACCTATGACTATAATTTTTTGGCTTTTTCATGGACGATAGGACGAGTTCAAGATAAACAAAACTAGGAGCAGGCGAACCTGACGGTGCACCTAAAGCTCTGATACCACTTGATGTGTACAGGGGTCCTGATCTTCCGAAAGGTTCTGATAACTCCCGATTTGGTGGAGACTTGACACAAATCGATCCGGCTTCCGAACAACACGTTCTGAACCCTGCAATCATGGCACCACGTCTCCTCAGGTTAGCAACCGATATTGCGCGGTTGACCTCGCCAAGAAGGCTAATCCTTGCCTGCGAATCGAAGAACACAAGCAAGAACAAGAAAGAATGCAAGCAAATTGCTGAAAGATATGAAGCACTCAAGTTGGGGTCTCACAAACCGATGAACGGCGAAACTGTTCTTGACAGAATAATCTAAGCAAAACTAAGCTGTTTGTGACGGCGGCTAGGGGGTATAAATGAGGTGGAGGACGACCAGGGGGGTGCTGGGGTCGTGACCTAACCCTAAGACACGTACATAATGGACTTGGACTCGATACAAGGCCCAATGGCCCAACTAGGTGATGCAACACCCTGACAGACTCTGAACTTTATATTGTTTCAAAGTTTCCGGTCGACTCCGAGGGAATTTTGACGTGGGGCCAATTCCATTGGAAAGTTTATCCTCTCATCTTTCCGTGCATATGTAGAACGTCAATAACGGACTACGTATGCCTCCTGTGCATCCATTTTAAGGTGGACTGCTCCTGGGCCCGAGTTGGACTCGAGTTTGAGTTGGGCTTGGCCTCTAACTTCTTGTTGGCGTATTTTCTGGTCCTCCACGCCTCCAAACCCCTCTCCATGTATCTCCATGTCCTCTCCATGGTTCCTAATCATAATTAATCCATTAGTTAGCAACATACTCTCAAAATTCACATATAAATAATTGTTCAGGAACGAGCTCACCTCTAAATTCAATTGTCGTGCTTGAGCTCTAGTAATTGGACCTTGCATGTCTACCATGTGAGTGTTATGTATATCTGCAGGAGTGATGTCCACATCAGGTCTAGCGGGATATTATCGGATTTTGAGCTTTTCAAAGATTGCTAAACCAATGATGGAACTGCTGAAAAGGTTATTAGATATGTCTGTAATGCAGCGTGTGAAGAAGCTTTCTAAACATTAGTGAAACATCTCATAACCGTCCCAATTCTAGCTCAACCAGATACGACGAAACCATTCGACGTATATTCTGATGCATCTGGCATTGGGGCTGACTGTATATTGATGCAAGAAGGACGTGTGGTCGCATAAGGATCACGACAACTCCGGAATCATGAGCAACGTTATCCGACTCATGATCCTGAGCTCGCTGCGGTGGTCCTTGCTTTGAAGATGTGGAGACATTACTTACTAGGAAACCTAGTACACTACACCGACCACAAAAACTTGAAGTACATATTCAATCAAAAAGAGTTTAATATGTGACACCGGAGATGGTTAGAGTTGATAAAAAACAATGAGATTGAAATGCATTATCATCTAGGCAAGAAAAATGTGGTTGCCAATGCACTCAGCGGGAAATCTCATATTCACCATTTAACCATTACTCCGATGGAAGAAGAGCCAATTCTTTACTTGGTTTCATATGGAGCTCTCTATATAATCTAGCTCTCATACCCACAATAAAAGAGGAGATTATGAAAGCTCAAGGGCAATACAAGGGCATGTATCATATTAGGAGGAGGATGGAGAACGGGGAAATAAAATGCTTCTGGAAGGATAATGAAGGAACTCTATGGTTCAAAGATCGGATACTTATACCCCGTGATATGGGACTGCAGAAGAAAATTTTGGATGAGGCTCACTTATCCAAATTTTATATTCATCCGGTCAGCAACAAAATGTACCAAGATTTGAGAACTAAATATTGGTGGACTCGGACGAAACGCAAGATTGCCAAGTACGTATCCGAATGTGATACGTGTCGGCGAGTTAAAGCCGACCATATGAGGAAATCAGGAACACTCCAACCGTTAAACATTCTAGCTTGGAAGTGGGAAGATATTAGTATGGACTTTATAGTTGGGTTGCCTCTTACATTTCAAAAGCATGATTCTGTTTGGATAATCATAGATCGGTTTACCAAGACAACCCACTTCATTCCTGTCCATACAACGTACATTGCCGGGAAGTATGTAGAGTTATACATTGCAAGAATCGTATGTTTATACGGAGTTCCCAGCACCATCATCTCTGATCGTGGTGCGCTATTCGTTGCTTGATTTTGAGAGCAACTACAAGCGTCATTGGGGACCAAGTTAATTAGAAGCTCTGCATATCACCCGCAGACCGATAGTGAAACTGAACGGGTGAATCAAATTCTTGAAGACATGTTTCGTGCATGAGCCATCCATCATGGGAAGAACTGGGATGAACATATATTGTTGGTGGAATTTTCATACAACAACGATTATCAAACCAGTATAAAGATGGCACATTATGAAACTCTCTATGGCAGGAAGTGCCACACACCATTGAACTGGTGCGAATCTGGTGGAAGAGTTATTTACGAGATTGATCTCGTAAATAAAGCCGAAGAGCGGGTGAGTCTTATTCAAGTTAATCTTAAAGCCGCTCAATCTCAACAAAAGAATTATACAGACAAGAGACGTCGAACACTACAGTTTGAAAGCGGAGATCAAGTGTATCTCCATGTCTCCCTGATGAAAAAAGTTCATCGTTTCAGGGTGAAGGGAAAGCTAGCTCCTCGGTTTATTGGTACGTTTGCCATCACGGAGAAATGCGGACCCGTGGCTTATAATTTGGAGCTAGCGACGTCCTTGGCAGGAATTCACAATATTTTCCTTGTATCCTAACTAAGAAAATGTCTCAAGTTCACTACCACCGTCCGACCTGAAGATATCGAAGAGTTATAACCGGATATCACGTATAAAGAATATCCGGTTAAAATTTTGAATGAAAAGACCTGAACCACAAGGAAACGGACTTTATGGTTCTATAAAGTGTTATGGAGCAACCATACCGCTGAAGAAGCGACATGGGAAAGCGAAGATTTTCTCCGCTCCAATTATCCAGAAATTCTATCAAGTTACATCCAGTAACTTTTCTTCCACTTCATCCTTTCTTTTGTAATCTCAGGACGAGATTCTTTTAAGTGGGAGGGATGTGAAATCCAAAAAATCTAGCAAGTGTAGATTAGCCCAACAACACTTAGGAAAAATAGAGGGAATTATAAATTTTAAATGCAAAGGTGTGAGATCAAAATTCAACTGAAAAATGAGCATAGTACTTAAAAATCGCTACCTAATCTCACATTTCAATTCCTTAGGATCAAACTAGAAAGGCTACCAAATTTCATTAAGTTTGGAGCTAAATTACTTTATAAAAGATGAAGTATTGCATAAGTAGAGTTCCATATTCAAATTCTAAATTCTACTTGCAAAAGTTCTAAACATAGAGATATTAATTGACAATATGGTTCTCCATATATCAAATAGTAACACTGCCAAATTTCATTAAGTTTGAAGTAGGTTTTCTATTTATTTGGATGGGGTAAAGTTGAAATCCAAATTTAAATTCAAACATCAGATTCAAAATTCAACTTCATCTAAATCCAAATTGGATTGCCCCATTGAATTCCTCATATTCAGTTTAGTCTATTTGCCAATTTTTACCATTTTAGGAATTGGTTTACTATTTTAAACTGAATTTTCAAAGTGGATAAGTATGAAGGTGGGGCCCACATGTCAGTTTGAGAGTGAACTGTTGTTCCTTCTCTCACGCGCGCGCTCCATCGAGTCCGCTCGGCACCGGATTTTCCACGATGAACAACTGCTGCCGAGCAGCAGTAAAGTCGCCGTGATCTTCACCTCATCGGGTTATTTAACCCCTCCATTCGCACGGTGAAAAGCACTCAAATTTTGTTTGCTTACGAGGCGCGAGCTTATTAGGAGCTGTAGCGGAAAGGTTAGGATAGCAAGCACACCCAAACACTCGAAGGTGGTCGTAAAGAGGAGTGGTGCCGAACAAAGCGAAATGAGGAGTGGAAGTACTAATTGACTTAGTAGGAAGGCGATTAATGAGATAAGTAGCAGTGTGAAGAGCCTCCGCCCAATACCGAGGAGGAATAGAGGCCTGAAACATGAGGGAACACATGACATCGTTGGTGGTACTAATCATGCGTTCGGCCTTGCCATTCTAGGGGGAAGTGTGAGGGAAGGACATGCGCAACTAAACACCGTGAGTAAGAAGGAAGTGACGGAATGCATAGTTGTCAAACTCACGACTGTTGTTGCACTGGACGGCCCGAATAGTATGCCCAAACTGGGTGGACACCCAAGCAAAGAAATGAGAGAGTAACAACTTATCAGATTTCTGTCGCAAGAGAAAAGTCCACGAATAATACGAAAGATCATCAAGTATCACCAAATAATACTTATAACCTGATAATAGGGGGGTCCAAAGATAACAATGAATCAGGTCAAAAATCCGCTCACCATGAGTTACAGAGCACGGAAAGGGAAGCCGAACATGGCGACCAAGCTGACAACCATGACATACGGACTCATGAGTGCCCCTAGTACACGAAATCACTGAGCTACTAGACAACTTAGACATGACATCAACACCAGGGTGGCTGAGCTGGCGATGCCAAGTCGTGGAAGAAGCTGTCGTAGCCAGGGCAAAAGGTGGAGATGAAGCGGAAGCGGGAAGACGAAGCGTGTACAGTTGTCCCGAACTCTCACAACGGTGAAGAAGACGTCGGGTAATAAGATCCCTCATAGACAAACCAAAAGGATCAAACTCAATAGAAACATGGTTGTTAGTGGTAAAACGGTGAACAGAAAGGAGATTTTGAATAATATCAGGAGCAACGAGAACATCACAGAGCTGGAAAGAACTCGAAGAACCCAAATCACCAACAGAGGTGACAGGAAGAACAGAGCCATTCCCATCAACGATAGATGAAGGATAATAAGGATGGGAAGGGTGGGTAAAGGAGAGTATACCAGCATCAGGACTAGTGTGGTATAAGGCGTCGGAGTCAACAACCCAATCAGCACCGGGTGGAGTGAGGTTCATCGTGCTGAGGAAGCAGCTAGAGACTGACGGTCCCACCCATCAGGTGTGGTGGGCAGTGCCGAAAACTCAGGCTGACGACCTGGAGTGCCCGAGCCCCAGTGGGTGAATGGTCGAGGAGCAGGGTAACTCGGCCCACCGGAGGTCTGAGTCCACTGCCCTCTAGCCGAGTAGCCAGAGCCGTCGTGGACAGGAGTGACCATGTAAGCCGCCTGGGGTCGGGTGGACGTGGTGGCATGAGACCCGGAGACGGCCCAGGCCACATGGAAATCTGGCCAGTCCACGGGTTGGAAGGTGTAGGCCAAGGTACGCCACCCTGACCGGTACCACCACCACCACCACTGCCACCTCCCCCAGCCGTAGCGCCACGGCCACCACGCCTACGACCACCACGGCGGCGATTACCACCACCAGAGCTGGTAGGAACCCCTAGGGTGGTAGGTATACGTGGCGGCTGTCCCCCTGAAAAAGTGCCGGGTGGAGGAGGGCGGGAGGACTGTCCAGAGCCGTAGAAAGCGGTGGTAGTCGAGGCGACGACAGGACCTCCAGAAGTGATCTCCTCGAGCTCGAGGTCGGACTAGACCTTCTTGAAGGTCGGTAGTGGCTCCACACGAAGAAGCAGCATCCTGAGGTGAGAGTAGCGCTCGTTCAGGCCCTGCAGGACCTGAAGGACGAGAGAAGTTTCCGGAATAGGGTCACCAAGGTCGCGAAGGGCATCCGCCATACCCTTCATCTGGCGACAGTAAGCGGAGATCGACAGGTCACCCTGGACGGTAGCCCCGAACCGTGCCCGGATGTGAAGGGCTCGGGTCACGCTGTTCCCCTAGAAGCGCTGCTCGAGGATGAGCCACGCCTGACGGGCAGTACCGCCACCATGCTGCCCGACAATATCCTGCAGCTCCTCATAGAGAGAACCGAGGATCCAGGCAAGGACCAAGCTGTCCATACTAAGCCAGGAAGCGTCCAACGAAGAGTCAATCTCGGAGGATGTGATCGTCAAGACGAAAACGTCGCAGCGTGAGGAGAAGCAGGTGATGCCACCTGTTGTACGAGGTGGAGTCGGTGCTGAGGACAACCAGGACGAGCGCACGGATGTTCTGGACACCCGCAGCCTGAGTGTGAAGGGCAGCGACAAGGGAAGCCGTGTAGGTGGTGTGCACTGTGCCATCGCCTGAAGAAGACTCACGGGTGGGAGTCGACTGCTGGTGCGTGGCCTCCTCAAGATGGTCGGTGAGAATTGCCATGGACGCCCGCTCCTGCTCCAAAGCAAGAGCGAGAGACCGCTCACGCTCGCGAGAGGCAGCCAAAGCAACGGCGACATCGGAAGCGGTCGCATCGACAATGACGGCGGGGGCCAACCCCTGGCCGGCGGCTGCGGATCTGGGCCCGGGGATAGTGGCAACGACCAGCCCCGGGCCGGTGACGACGGATCGAAGGACGGGGAGGGCGGCGGCAGCCAAACCAGAGCCGGCAGCGATGAATCTAGAGCCGGGGGGAATGGGGGCGGCCAACCCCGGGGCGACGGCAGCAGATCCAGACCCGGCGGCGGTGGCCAGCCCCAAGCCAGCAGCTGCGGCCGGCTCATACTGCACGGCGGCAGCCTGGGGCCAGGGAGCGGCAGCGGCGGCCTGTAGCCAAGGGGCGACGGCGGCGGCCTGGGGCCAGGCGGCAAGATCCAGAGGAGAGGGAGAGGGAGGAGCAGTCGGCGGCGGCGGTGGTGCATATACGCGTGACAGCGCGGCCTGGTGCTGCGCGAGTGGTGGCGGCGGCGTGGAGGAGATGAGAGGAGAGGGAGGGGAGGAGCAGCCGACGGCGGGGACGCCCCGGCGGCGGGCGACGCTGCTCCGACAGGCAGCTTGGGCTGCTCGGCCATGGGGAGAGAGAATAGAGGAGAGAAGAGATTAGCTAGCCTAATACCAAAGTGAGAATCCATTAGGGTTTCATTAGGGGTGTAAAGGATACATATAGCTATAGTGGGCTAGATACATGGGCCTAGCCGAACACACTCACACACCCATACATATAGCAGTCCAACAAATTGAACTTCCAGTTTCATATTATTGGAAATTGCTATTCCTGTTAGTGCGTGAAGGGAAATTCCCAAATCCTCTGCCACATAGACAAGCTCCTCACCTTCTTCTAATTCTAACAGGAAAATTGTGGGATGACCTGCTGCTGGGCCTGGGCGGCCAAAACAGGGGAGACGAACCCTGATCCCCCCTTTTGTGTGCGCGCCCAGGTCAGGGGGCTAGTCAGCCCCTATATGGTGCGGCTGCACCAACTTTAGGCGGCAGCCCTAGTTTAAGAAATATTTAGATTTTCTCCTATTGTAATAGATCAGGACTCTTGTAAGGGGGGCTATATAAACAAGCCAAAACACCTCAGTTTTAAATCAGATCAATACGGAAATAATTCCTCCACTTTTCCTGCCCTAGCCACCGCCTCTCTCTCTCTCTTGGAGCCGCCGCCTCCCTCTACAACCCTAGCAGCCACCAGGGGCTCGAACCAGCCGCCGCCCTGTTCCCCCCTCATTCTGCGCCTCCTCAACACCTGAACAGATCAGGCGCCTCCTGATCTCTCCCCTGCTCTGTTCTCTCAAGAACAGAATCAATCTGCTCAGTTTTCTGCACTAGGATTGTTCCTCTCCCTGCTGTTCTGTACACCCAGAACAGAGCTGCTATTCCTCTGTTCTTGGCTGAAGAATTATGGTCTGTCTTCAGGGAAGACAGATTGATCTGCTGTGCAGATCAGTTTATTAAGCAAGAACAGAGGCAGTTTCAGCGCTGGAATTGCAACAAAAATAGCTTTATTATTGCATTTGTGGTCAGGAGAGAATTTCTCTGAACAATTATAGCATTCTCCATTAGCTCTTTTAATAGCCATCTCTTCAGGAGTTAATTTCTTAAATCGGGGTTTGGATGATGATGTCGATCCTTGAGATGATGCTGGCTTGCTCCCACAGAATTTGCAGGAAAGGACTGTTTCCAGTTACTGCGTTTCCATGGCTTAGTGTTCACTGACCCATCCTCTGTCATACTTATCATGCGTTTTTCATAAACTCTAGCCAAACTCATGGCTGTTTGCAGATTAGTGGGGCGTGTAGCTCCACATCTATTCTCAGATGTTGCCCAAGCAGATTAATTTGGTGTGTAGTAGATAAATCCTCACACCTGCACAGCAAGGCCAAAACTGTCTTTGATATTGTTCCACTGATCCTGTCCTATGCAGCTTCTTCAATTCTGCTAGTCCATTAGTACGGATTGGGGGTCCAAACCGCGTGTTGATAAATTCAGCAAAGCGAGCCCATGACACAATACCATGATCTCTTTCTAAAGCATAGTACCATTGAGCTGCAATCCCATCCAAGTGCAAGGAAGCCAACCAGACCCTATCTTCAGTCATAGTTTTCATACCCCGAAAGTATGATTCACAATTGGTCAACCATGTCAATCGGTCTGATTCTCCATCAATAATTCGGAAAACTGATCTTAGGAAAGTTCTGATGATGACGTCTTTCATCCCCCTTAGAAGGATCTGTTGTAACCCTCCTCATCTGACCTTCGCTGCATTCTAGATGCACTACCTTCATTGAGATGTTCTTCTGCTCTAGAAATCCGAACATCATGAGCGTCCATCCGAGCATTCAGGTTTCTGTACTGAATCTGATACCAAACTGTTATGTGAACTTCTTCTTCTTGCTGTTCGCAGGGACGTGTGCAAGAATAAGCGGGACTGGGCGTTGGATCTTAGCGGATATCGCGGGAAATAGACAGAAGAACCGCCGGGGCTGGAGGTCTCTCGAGCCAGGGCGTCGGATTGGTAAAACTCCAGATAAGTTTTCTTTTTCTCCTCCTCCTAATTACAGCCTACGGTCTGTCTATATAGACCAAGTGCCGAGCTACCTCGGATCACCTTTTGGACTCTATCAGAATACAACTCGGAATCTTTATTTTTCTGGACTCTACCAAAATATAACTCGGACTCTTTATGTCTATCTTAACTCTGACCAAAACTTCTTATTTTTCTGACCTAAACTGACTCAAACTCGACTATATTAATACTGACTTAATTATTCTTACGCCTGGTATATTTTTTACCATAAAAGCATCTATAACAGTTACCTGAACCAGTGGGAACTAGCGTAATCGACAACTCTTACATCCTTTTGAAGCAACCTCATGTGCTACCCACCATCTTGTTTCATTGATGCATGGACCACTGGCAGTAAAGCCCAAATATAAAACATATATTTGTTATCTACTCACAGGAAACTTGAAAGCGATAGGCAGACCTAGATGGTGATTCATATGGATGTAGATGCTTCTAAATGCACTTTTATTGAATGATCGGGTCAGACTGTAACCCTGCTGAAATGGTTCTTTGGTTCAAAGGTCTTGTTGGATAGTCTTGCTGAACAATTTAATATGTCTGATTTGTGCATCCTACTCCCTCTCATTGATAATGTGAAATTGTGAGGCCTAAAATATGGTTCTACAAATTAGATCGCAGGATTGTGAGTTATTGCATCCGAAAAATGATTGCAATGGCATACCTGCTTTGCCCGTAGGGTATGCAGAGAAGGGGAATATGAAGAAATGACGCGCTACCTCAGAGGAATCTTGCAGTATGTCCCTTGATTTTAGACTTCCAGATAACCTTTTTCAACTGAGAAGTGACAATAGCTAATTATGCAGCTTGGGTTCAATTATACTTTTCTCATAAGTTTGGATTGTTTATCCGAATGGTCGATTTTAACATAATACTCATTGATCTGTAGTTATACCCATACCACCTCGCAGAGTATACATGTCGAGCACTGAGGATCTCACCTTTCAGATATTACTGGATATCCTTTTTATGTCATGAAGAACGGTACTTATTCTGCACTGAAAATTTCATGATATTTAATCTGTTTCTTCAGTATCATGTAGTCCTACAGATCATACTTAATATCTTAGTTGTTATTCTTCAAAAAAAATCAGTTGTTTGTTTGCTGGCAAAATGTATTTTTTTTTAAAAAAAAAGAACAGAACTAATCTATGTGTACTTCTGTTTAATTTTAATCTGATCACAGGTTTTGGGAAATAGCTCGCCTAAAGTGCTGACCTAACTATTTTTTATCTTTGCACCTATTGCTTTATTATTGAGCTTGAGCTGTTAAATTTGGCCAAGTAATAAGACTTTGAGGTGTCAAGTTCAAGGACTAATTTAGTAATGGTTAATGCGTTAGTCTGTCATTCTTCTGAACATAGATCCAGGTGTAGAACATGCAGGGTTCATGAAACAACTATTTGTAAGTCATTTAAGTACCCATCTCCTTTTTGTTGTGGTGTCCTGTTTGTTGAATGTTTGATTTTAAATAGATATAACCTACATTTTTTCCCAATGAAGTGTTGTTGGTAGCAGTCTGAAGAAAGTCTGAGAAAGTTTTTTTTTGTGACCAAATCTACATAACTAGGAGTCTTTCCTGCTGTACATTTTTATTGTAGGGACATCTCAATCTTCCAATTGATTTGTTCTACCATATCGAAAAGGCTCTTAGGTTTAACGTTGCCTAATGAGTCTGACTGGTTTTTCTATATGTTCTTATTCGTTTTATGTAGGCCTCGTTTGGTTCGGTTCCAGATTCTCCAAAAATCATAAACGTTTCAGTTTTAACCCAGAAACGTTCTCAACCTAAAACAGAATCACTTTAGAAAACGTTTGGTAGTTTTCTCGTTTCAGAATAGAGAGGAGGATTAAAATTGACCCATTTACTCTTGGATGAAGTATGTTGTTTTTACCACAGTACAACATATAATGAAGTCTAACAATATACATTATTTATAATTGTCATTACAAAATATATATCATCATACACATTGCACGGATAAATCTCTATTGCACGGTGAGTTGCGTGGCTTAGGCGACCGCGAGTTAAGGACAAGGACAAGCGGTGGCAAATCCAATAATAACAAAATGGAGGGGAGGTACAATAATATGAAGCGTTTCAGGATGTGGAAAAACCCTTCGAGCCATTTCACGCTCATAGGCTAAAAATGGGAATTATTTCTCATGGATTCACTGCACAAATGTTTTGTTTTTTTGCTGTTTGGTACCATTTCAACTGATTCAACCTAGAAACTGAAACATTTCTTCTTACCAAACGCACCCATAATGTCAATGTTCATACAGTTCTTCTGAACATTGCCCTGTTCAGTTATGGTAATATTTAGAAGTAACCACTCAGAGGTCGGTATTGTAACTGAGTTGCTTTATTGTGATGGATATTAACTGAGTTGCTTTATCTTGGATGGCATCCTTGTTTTATATTTTTATTTTGCTTGATTATGTTACATCTCTACCCTATCCCAGCATACTTGGGACTTAATACTCTTTGTTGCTGTTGGTGGTGGTGTTGATTATGTTGCAGAACAACCATATGATAGTATCCCAAACTTCACTGCGGCTGATGCGCTAAGGCTTACTGGTGTTGGGCGAAATGAGTTCATAGATATCATGAACAAATGCAGATTGAAGGTATATTTCATGGGCTTAACAGATGTCAGAACGTTACGCAACCTTGTGACACATACATAGGTTTCAAGTACTTGGTCATTGTTAGACACTGTAATTAGGGGTGTGACACAGGGGTATATTAGTCATTAGAGAGGGATTAGGGTTAGGGATAGTTTAGTCTTTTCTCCCCTCCTAATCCCTCTATATAATCACACCTGTACTCCAGCTTTTACATCATCTCAATACAATTATCATTAGCCTTCTTTCATGGTATCATTAGCTAGGAATAATCAGGATTAGGGCTAACCCTAATCCTAATGGGCCAGCCGCCGCCGCAGCAGCCCTGGGCGCATGCCGCCGCCACCCCACCTTGGGCCACCGCCGCCAGAACCACCGCCGCCCCTTAGCAGCCGCCCGCCGCCACCCCTGGTGCGCCGCCCGCCGCTGCCAAGGCGCTGCCAGCCGCCGGATATGGGCTGCGCACGAAGGGGGGGCGCCGCCTCCTCTGGAGGACAGCGCGCGGAGGCAGGAGCCGCCACCACCCCACCCTGGGCGCGGGGAGGGGCCGCCGCCGCCGCCACCTCCAGATCCGGGGCCGCCGCGCCCTGGATCGGGGCGGCTCCGCCCGGATTCGGGCCGCCCCCACCCGGATGGGGGCTGAGCGCCCACGGGGGGGGGGGGGGGGGGCGGGGCGTCACCTCCCCTGCCTGGGCCGCCGCCGCCCCGGGGTGCTCCGCCCCTGGGGGGGGGTCCGCCGGCCCTCCTGGAGGGAGTGCCACCCTGGCCTGCCTGGGCCGCCGCCGCCCCTGGGGGGTCCGCCGACCCCACTGGAGGGGGCGCCACCCTCTGGACTGCTGAAACTGGAGGAACAACAGCCTCTGGAGGGGGCGCCACCTTCTTAGGAGGAGCCACAGCCCCAGGCCCCTCGCCGCTTGTTCTGCAGCCGCCCCCTCCTTCTCGAGAACCGGTCCAGCCGCCGGTGAACCCCTCGTCGATACCTCCAGCAACCCCGCCACTGATGTTACCTTCATGGCAGGTACCTCCGCGCTACGGGACGCCACCGGCCTCGACATCGACAGGAGCACCACGGCGATCCCGCCGATTCCGTTCCCAGCCGCAGGTGCTACTGCGGAGAACACAGCATCTTCCTACGGCACCGACACTGCGGAGACATCTGACATCGCCGCAGCACTGGCCGCCTCTCGCGAGCGCGAGTGGGCACTCGCCCTTGCCCTAGAGTAGGAGTGTGCTTCCGTGGCATCACTATCCCACCAACTTGAGGAGAGTGCTCACCGATCAACGAGTGTTGTCCATGAGCCTCCCTCAAACGCTGGTACGTACTCGACTTCGCTTGTGGCCGCTCTTCATGCACAGGCCGCAGGGATTCAAAACATCCGGATGCTCATGCCGGTTGTTCTCAGTTCTGAGTCCACCTCATATGCCCGGTGGTGTGATATGGTGCTCCTCACGCTGAGGCGCTACTGCCTCGATGATCACGTGCTCCAGGACGAGTCTTCAGTACAGGTGTCCTGGATCAGCATGGACAGCCTGGTACTATCCTTGATCCTTGGCTCCCTGACAGAGGAGCTACAGGACATCGTCAGGCAGCGCGGTGGTGGTACTGCTCGACAGGCCTGGCTAGTCCTCGAGCAACGGTTTCTAGGGAACCGTGTGACTCGAGCCCTCCTCATCAGCACTCGGTTCCAGAACACCGTCCAGGGTGATCGTTCCATCTTCACCTATTGTCGGGAGATGAAGGGCATGGCGGATGCCCTATGTGACCTTGGTGAGCCGGTCACCGACAGCGCTCTTGTCCTTCGGATCCTTCAGGGCCTGAACGAGCGCTATTGTCACCTACGGACATGGCTACTTCGACTAGAGCCACTACCTACCTTCGAGAAGGTATGGTCTGATCTTGAACTTGAAGAGATCACTGCAGGAGGCTCTACTGGCTCTGGAACTGCCACAACCTTCTATGGCTCCGGGCAGTCCCCTCGTCCACCCTTACCAGCGGCTGGTGGACCACCGTCACGTCCACCTTCTACTCCTACCAGTACAGGAGGTGGAAGCCGTCGTCGCCGAGGAAAGAACGGCGGTCGTGGTGGCAGCAGTGCAGGCAGCACCCCCACGGCTTCGACTACTGGAAGTAGTGGTGGTACCGGCCAGGGAGGTGCACCCTGGCCCACAACCTATAACCCGTGGACAGGCCAGATCTACATGTGGCCTGGACCGTCCCCAGGTTCTCAGCCTCCACGACCACCACGTCCTCAGCCGGCGTTCACGGCTACCCCCGGCTACAGTGGACCGTCCCACAGTGCTGGTAGGCCGACAGCTCAGGCCTATAGTGGGCCTAGATACTCTTCAGGCGGGCAGTCAGCCCCGACCTACGGAGGCACTGACTACCCTGTTGGGAACTCGGAGCCATCAGCACCCCTTCAGGAGCCACCGTCGACGTGGGATTGACAGTCACTTGCTTCCTCCCAATCCCTCTTTTCCTTCGTCTATCGTTGTTGGAAATGGGTCCATTCTTCCGGTCACCTCAGTAGGTGATTCCGGTCTTCCTGGTATTTTCCAGCTTAAAAACATTCTTGTTGCTCCGGATATCATTTAGAACTTACTTTCTGTTCACCGTTTTACCACTGACAACAATGTTTCCATTGAATTTGATCCTTTTGGTTTGTCTGTGAAGGATCTTTCCACCCGATGACCTCTTTTCCGATGTGATAGCTTGGGGCCCCTATACACACTTCGGCTTCCTACTTCCGCTGCATCACCGCCATTTGCTTTGACTACGACAGCTTCATCTACCATCTGGCATCGCCGGCTTGGCCACCCTGGTGCAGATGCTATGTCGAAGCTGTCCAGTAGCTCAGTTATCTCGTGTTCTAGGGGTACACATGACTCCCTATGTCATGCCTGTCAACTTGGTCGCCATATTCGCCTCCCTTTTCCCACATCTGTGACTCATGTTGAGCACTCATTCGATCTTATACATTGTGATTTGTGGATATCTCCCATTTCCAGTATATCGGGCTTTAATTACTATTTGGTGATAAACTTCTCCTGGACTTTTCCATTACGATTGAACTCTGAGACTTTCGTCACTCTTCCCCACTTCTTCATTTGGATTTCTACTCAATTCGGGCGCATTCGAGCTGTCCAGTGCGATAACGGACGTGGATTTGATAACTCTGTGTTTCGTAATTTTCTCTCCGCACATGGGGTACAGCTACGCATGTCTTGTCCGTATACCTCTCCTCAAAACGGCATGGCAGAGCGGATGATTCACACCATTAATGATGTCATACGCTCCCTGATGTTCCAGGCATCTATTCCAGCCCGGTACTGGGTGGAGGCTCTTCATACCGCCACACTTCTGATCAATCGTCTTCCCACCAAAGCGATTCGTGTCTCCACCCCCTACTTAGCTCTATATGGCACTAATCCTCTTTATGATCACCTTCAAGTTTTCGGATGCGCTTGCTACCCTAATCTTTCCGCCACCGCACCACATAAGCTTGCGCCCCGCTCGACACGATGTGTTTTTCTTGGGTATTCCCTTGATCATAAGGGTTACCGATGCTTAGATCTCACTACCCACCGTCTTTTGATCTCTCAGCATGTCGTCTTCGACGAGTCATCTTTTCCTTTTTCCACCACCTCTTCTGATTCCACCACAGAGCTGGACTCCCTTTTTCCTACTGACCCCGAGGCTGCCTCCCAGTTGCCTTGGCCTATTTCTTCTGCAGGATCGACACGAGCTACGTCCCAGATGCCCTCGACACCGATTGCTGCACCTTGTGTGGCATCGATGTCTCAGGCGTCACCCGCTGCACCCCGTGTGGTATCAACGCCTCCGACGTCACCTACTACGCCACGCGCGGCATCGGCTTCCCCGACACCATCTACGGTACCCCAGGTGCCCTCGGCGTCTCCAGCTGTACCACGTAAGGCACCAGCGGCATCACCAGCTACCTCCCCGACGTCACCTGCAGCGAGCACGACGCCACCAGCCGCACCACGCGCGGCACCGACGACGTCTTCTCGTTTTGCTGACCCTGCACTTGTCTACCAGCGACGAGCGCGGGGAGAGGCTCCTGCTCCGACGACGCCACGCGCGGCATCGAGACCCACTCTTGTCTATCCACGACGAGAGAAGATGGTTGTACCCGACCGGCCGGTGTACAACCCCCCTCTACTTCACAGGGATCCTGGTCATGTCCACCCGATGGTGACTCGACGTGCGTCCGGGAGTCTTCGACCAGTGGAGCGGTTCGACAGTACCGCTTTCTCGTCGACGACAACTCCACCGACCGAGACTTCTTCGATCTCGCCCATACCTACTTCCGTGCGTAGTGCCCTCGCCGACCCTAACTGGCGCCGTGCTATGGAGGAAGAGTATGAGGCCTTGCTTGCCAACCGGACCTGGGACCTGGTTCCCCGTCCTGGTCGTGGCAATGTTGTCACAGGCAACTGGATATTCACGCATAAGAAGAAGGCGGATGGCACTTTGGAGAGATACAAGGCTCGTTGGGTACTCCGGGGCTTTACTCAGCGCCCTGGAGTTGACTACGACGAGACTTTCAGCCCGGTGGTGAAGCCGGCGACAGTTCGTACTGTACTGTTGCTAGCTCTCTCACGTTCTTGGCCTGTCCACCAGTTGTACGTCAAGAACGCCTTCCTCCACGGTACACTGGCCGAGACGGTGCACTGCAGTCAGCCGGCAGGATTTGTAGATTCAGCTCACCCAGACATGGTCTGTAAGCTGAACAAATCCCTGTATGGACTGAAGCAGGCACCGCGAGCCTGGTACAGCCGGTTCGCCTCTTTCTTGGTCTCACAGGGGTTTGTTGAAGCTAAGTCGGACACTTCGCTGTTTGTCTATTGACGGGGCAGTGACACAGCTTACCTCTTACTGTACGTCGATGACATTGTACTAACAGCATCTAGTCCGACTCTGCTTCAGCAAACCATTTATGCCTTACAGCAGGAGTTCGCTATGAAGGACCTAGGCTGTCTCCACCACTTCCTGGGTATTACGGTCGAGGACCGACCAGGCGGCCTATTCCTTCACCAGCGACAGTACTGTCTGGATATCCTCCAGCGGGCAAGCATGGCTGATTGCAAGCCGTTCTCCAGTCCAGTGGATACTCAGGCGAAGCTCTCCGCCACCGATGGGACACCCGTCTCTGACTCCACTTCTTACAGGAGTCTTGCAGGTGCTCTCCAGTACCTAACCTTCACCAGGCCGGATATCTCATATGCGGTCCAGCAGGTATGCCTCCACATGCATGACCCGAGGGAACAGCATCTCACCGCTGTCAAGCGGATTCTTCGGTACCTACGAGGCACCCTCGACTACGGCCTCCTTCTTTGGCGTGACACGGCCTCCGGGCTGGTTGTGTACACAGACGCTGACTGGGCAGGCTTCCCGGACACACGACACTCTACTTCTGGGTACGCCGTCTTCCTGGGCGGCAACCTTGTCTCCTGGTCCTCGAAGCGACAGCCCGTAGTGTCGCGCTCGAGTGCAGAGGCGGAGTATCGCGCCGTGGCTAACGGCGTAGCTGAGGCCTCCTGGCTTCAGCAACTACTTTAGGAGCTCCACACTCCCGTCATCAAGAGCACCCTCATCTACTGTGACAACGTCAGCGCCATGTACCTTTCCACCAACCCGGTCCAGCATCAGCGCACGAAGCATGTGGAGATTGACCTTCATTTTGTTCGTGAGCGGGTTGCACGGGGCGAGGTTCGGGTACACCATGTCCCGACGACGACGCAGTTCGCCGAATCATCTTCACGAAGGGCCTCCAGTCGTCGCTGTTCTCCGAGTTTCGGTCCAGTCTCAACGTCTGCAGCGGCTAGATGTTGTGACTGCGGGGGGGGGTGTTAGACACTGTAATTAGTGGTGCGACACAGGGGTACATTAGTCATTAGAGAGGGATTAGGGTTAGGGGTAGTTTAGTCTTTTCTCCCCTCCTAATCCCTCTATATAATCACACCTGTACTCCAACTTTTCCATCATCTCAATACAATTATCATTAGCCTTCTTTCAGTCATGTTAATTTCCATGTAACTTATTTCATCTAAAGAACAAAAAAAGACTACAGAAGTGTCACACAGAAAGCAATCTAGCCCTAAATTTGTTTAACCAAGAAAAAGAGAAGCAGAATCCTGAACCGTAAAACAGTTCATTCAGTTAGACTCTTAAATCAAAATTGGTTGTAAAATATGAGGGTTGGTGTAAAATATTAGACATTTCAGTTCAAAGCGCAAGGACCTAGTCCGATCCATCTGAAAAATGATGAACAATGAATACATTAGCATATTGTAATTGGCTTCTCTTAGTATGCCCTTTATTTAGGTGTGATTTTTTATTAGATAGTATCTTTCAGCAATATGGATCCTGCTAGCGGATAACATTTTTTCTGTTGATTTTTTCAGAAGATAATGTGGAAGCTGAACAAATCAATTGCAAAAGAAATGCTGCATACAACCTGTTGACTTCCGGTTGAGCCATGGTGAGGAGTTTTGTCTTGTCAACTATACATTGGAGAGTTTAAGGTCGGTTTCTTGTTATTACAACAACAACAACAACAAAGCCTTTGTCCCAAGCATGTTGGGGTAGGCTAGACATGAAACCCAACAATTTTTTTATTTTTGAAATGAAGGAATAGATATAAGAGTAACAAAAAAACTAAGATTCTGGTACATGGATTGCTACTTTTTATGCAGTCCTATCATGAGCTAAGTCTCTAGATACATTCCAATCTCCCAAATCTCGTTTTTCCGCCTCCTCGCAAGTCAACCTTGGTCGTTCTCTACCCCTTCTAATATTTTCTCTATCTCTTAAAATTCCACTATTAACTGATGTTTCTGGAGTCACCGCTGGATATGTCCAAACCACCTTAGTCGATGTTGGACGAACTTCTCTTCAATCGGTACCACTCCTATCCTATCATGAATCGCCTCGTAGCATGTGCATCTCCGTGATACTCATTTGTTAGACATGGTGCCGTTTAGTTGGCCAACATTCCGCCCCATATAGCACCACAGGTCTGATCACCGTCCTATAGAACTTCCCTTTTAGCTTTTGTGGGACCTTCCTATCACTAGGATTTCAGAGGCTTGTCGTCATTTCATCCATCCTACCTTGATCCTGTGGCAAACATCCTCGTTGATATCGCCATTGCTTTGTAATAATTATTCTAAGTATTTGAAAGAGTCCCTCCTAGATACTATTTGTCCTTGTAGACTAACATTTCCCTTTTCATAACCAACACCACTAAAGTCACACCTTATATACTCGGTATTGGTCCTACTAAGGCACTGTTTGGCACAACTTAAACTTGTTAAAAAAGCAGCTTGTCTGAAAATCTAGTGGACAACAGATTAAACTTATATCCTGCTTTTGGTTCATTCTGAGAAGTAGCTGAACTAATAAGCTGTTAGAGAAGCTGACTGATTGACACACCCTCAGCTTATTTTTATGGAAAAAACTGGTCTAGAAGCTGTGCTAAACAGGTCCTAAGTCTAAACTTCTTGGACTCTAAGGTTTGTCTCCATAACTCTAATTTCTTATCAACACCATCCCTAGTTTCATCTACCAGCATTGCATCATCGGCAAAGAGCATGCACCAAGGGATATCCCCTTGTATATCCTTCGACACCTCATCCATCACTAAGGAAAAGATGTATGTGCTCAAAGCTGATCCTTGATGTAGTCCTATTGTGATAGGAAATGTATCGGTCTCACTATCATTTACGCGCACAATTTTCACAACATTATTGTACATATCCTTAATAAGAGTAATGTACATTGTTGGCACTTTATGTTTCCCAAGTGTCCACCACATGACCGGCCTTGGTATCTTGTCATACGCCTTCTCTAAGTCAATGAACACCATATGTAGGCCCTTCTTTTGCTTCCTATATCTCTCCATAAGTTGACGAAGCAAGAAAATCGTTTCCATAGTAAACCTCCTAAGCATAAAACCAAACTTGTTTTTAGTGACTGTCGGTACCCTGCAGACCAGGTACCCCACGTGGAGGGTCGAAGACCTTCCAGATCCCACCTACCTGATGGGGTGTCCTCTGGCACAGCCACGTGCCCTTGGCCCCGCACTTGGCCTCCTTGCTGAGGCAGGGTCCGACGCTGCCACGTGTGCCCAAGCTCCGGGCCGGACCTCACCGCTGAGGAGGTCTCCGGAGCCGCCACGTGTCTCTGGCCTCGGACCTGGCCTCCCCACTGAGGCAAGGTCCGGCACTGCCACGTGTGCCCAGGCTCCGGGCCAGACTTCCCCGCTGAGGAGGGCTCCGCAGTCGCAACGTGCCCCTAGCCCCGGACCTGCCCTCCCCGCTGAGGCAAGGTCCGGAGCTGCCACGTGTACCCAGGCTCCGAGCCAGACTTCCTCGCTGAAGAGGGCTCCGGAGCCGCCACGTGTCCTTCGCCCCAGACCTGGCCTCCCAGCTGAGGCAACGTCCAGAGCTGCCACGTGTCCCCAGGCTTCCGGTCGGACCTTGCCGCTGAGGAGGGTTCTGGAGCCGCCACGTGTCCCTAGCCCTAGACCTGGCCTTCCCGCTGAGGCAAGGTCCAGAGCTTCCATGTGTGCCCATGCTCTGGGCCGGACCTCCCCGCTGAGGAGGGCTCTGGAGCAACCACGTGTCCCTGGCCCCATACCTGACCTCCCCGCTAAGGCGAGGTCCGGAGCTGCCACGTGTCCCCGGGCTCCAGGTCGTACCTCCCCGCTGAGGAGGGCTCCGGAGCTCCCACGTGTCCCACAATCTGTCGTGGGCCGTGGGCCTCAGAAGTCAAGGAAGACTTGCGCTGTCAGGCTGCGCATTCAAGACACGCGTCTTCCCCAGAAGCATGGCGCGCGGCACACGCCTCCGCCCCCTCCAGTCCGTCACTACAGTGACGGGACAGGGCGGCGAGGCGTGATAGCGGCACAGTGCTGTCCAATGGCACAGTGCCGCCCAGCAGGCCAGAAGGACGCGGCGACAAGACGGGGCCTTCATCTGCCATCATCAACCGCTACTCGGTCAAGGACGCCCGACGTGTCAGGCGGCGCGCCTTAACTCCACCGACAGCGACACTACACGTAGCTATAAATACCCTAGATCATGTATAGGGTACGGACAGCCGCGGTGCCACCTGTCAGCAATGTTATCCAAAACGGTAAATGGTAGACAGTCGGTGGAGGTCTGTTTACCGTTTAGCCTGTTTAGACGGTGTTTAAACCGATTAAATTGTTTGTACTGTAGCTACACTGTTGCAGCAAGTAAAATATGTAACTTTAATCTATAAGTTCCCGTCTTCACAACTAAAGTACATAACTTGCATTAAATCGCATGGAGGTTATTTAGATAAATTTAAACACTGTTATTGAGTTTCATGTAAGGGTCTCAGTTTTTGACACCCATTTGCAGTGTTCATCACCACACCACACACCTCATTTGAGCAAGAATGATGAACACAAATGAAGAGCAAGTAACAATTATCAACATGCTCATTAGAGAACAAACTCACACATTGCAAAAGTGGTATTTCCCACATGTGATATAGATGGGCTGGACATATGAAAACTCCTACACTTTGCTAAGGACGTCCATGCCAAGTTCCACCCAAATTCAAAACCTTTTTGAGGTCATTTTGGGTATAGATAGGAGGAGGGCAGTTTGAAACCATATTCAAATTCAAACTGTTTTCACCCACTGAATTTAAAAGTGGAAGGCATATTCTCACTCAGCACATTTTTGTGAGCTCCCACACCAATTTGAACTCCATTTGGAGTTGATCTTGACATGAGCTAAGGGGGAGAAATTCAAACTTTATTTGAATTTCAAACTGAACTTGTGCTGAAATTCATTCAAACCAAACCTCATTTGAACTTTGATCAATTCAAATGGCTCTTGGGTGAATAATTTGAATTGCCAAGGGTAGTATAGGGTTCACTGTTTACCACAGCTGTTAGGAGTAAATTTCAGAGGTTAAAAGGAGGGGTGGGACCCACATGTCAGCCTCTGCCTCAATACAAACCGACTGAAACACAGTTCAGTCGGTTCCCGGCTGCTGTGTGCGCGCGCCACCGAAGGGGGGCAGCCGGCGCCAGCTCCTGCTGCGCGCCCCAAGCCGGAGACCAGCCGCCGGGCTATTTATTCCCTCCCCGGCGTGCTCTGATCACTCATTCCCCGAGCTGCCGGCATACTCGGCCGTTTTTCCACTGCCATCACCGCCGCTCGAGCTCCCGCTTGATCAAGCCGATCGCTCGCGAGCACAGCCTCCTCCACAGCAAAACGGCACCAAGGGATCGAGAGCAACCTCCCACACTCCGTGTTGGCCAGTGAGCAAGCTTCCTCGAGCTGTACGAGCCATTTCTCCGGCGAGCCGAACATCGCCGCCGATCGGGCTCCCGTGGACAGCACGGCACAGCCGTTGTCACGTCCTCTTCTCTACACAAGAAAGGTGCGTGATTGTATGTAGATGGAGTAGCCGAAAGCCGTTTGGCGATTGATCAACCCTCGGCCGAGAATTTCCAAATTTACTCTTGATCAGTTCATAAGAACCGAGCTCACCTTCGGGTGAAATTCGTGCTCTATGCACGAAGGTTGGACAAGCTCGTTACCTAGTAGCTTCTATGCACGCTAGCGCCCACGCTCGGACTGGAATTGGAGAAAACCATCGAGAATCGGCCATGATATGGCTGTTTTCCCCGCCGCCATGGCTGAACACCTCGGCTCACCGTCGAGAGCCTAGTTGCCGGTATTTCTAGCCTCCACCCAGCCCTAGTTCGTGTTTCCCATGCCCTACTGATGCTCTCCGACCGATTTCCGGTCGATTTGGTGCACGGGAGAGCGGGACCGACCTCACCGGAACCCTAGCAGGTGCTGTCACCGGTGCGCACGGGTTTCCGGTCATCGCCGGCGGCCAGCGACCCCACCATCGAGTCCAGGGGGTCGGAAAAGGGGCAGGCGGCAAGTTTCGGACCGGGGGGTGGTCGGGAACTCAGTTCCGGCGAGGGTCGCCGGGGAACGCCGCCGCCGCGCAGTTGGCGCGAGGAGGGAGACGACGCACTGTGTGCGGGGCCCACAAGCCAGAGTTTAAACTTTTCCCCGAATTTCAGTTTTAGTTCAAAGTTCAAATCTTTATAACTTTGGCTAGAAAGCTCCAAATTGAGTGAACCAAATTTTGCTGGATTCAGCTCTCTGAGTACTTTCCAGAAAATCAAGTTTCACTTCATAAAATTCCTTAATTCTCCAGGATTAATTCCTTAAAATTTAAATTGTTAGGAATTTTAACTGGAGAATCCTTTGGAGGAAAATCCTGAAATTTTGCTGAGATGTTCACCAAAATATCCTTGAACTACCATAAAAATTTCAGATCCATTTGAGCTCATTTAGTCCACCTAATGGTGTGATTAGTAAAACTGTTCCAGAGAAAATAGAAAATGTTCAGAAACATTTTCAGAATTTTCTCTGAAATTGTTTAGCTCATATCTTTAGTTAGAGACTTCCAAATTAAGTGAGACCAACTCCATTAGAACCCTCTGAAAATCTAGTTTTCAGAAAGTCATAGTTTGTCTCATGAAAATTCCTAGAACACCCTAAGAGTTCCAATTAAGGTCAAGGACATAATTATTTGTGGAGGGCTCAAATGAGCTTTGCTGCAACTAAAACTTGACCAAGTCTCTGTTTAGGTTGTAACCAAGCCACAGTAAAAGTTTCACAGTCATTAGGTCTATCTAGCAAAGGTTATAGACTTCACAACTTCAAACTTAATACAAATGCATTAAATTAATACATGTATTGCTTCTATCATGTAGTCGCTAAGGTCGAGGAGGAACCCGAAGTCCTAGACTTCGTTACTCCGGAGGAACAGCTAGCCTACGACCAAGAGCAGCAAGGCAAGCCCCGGTTTGCATTAACCTTTTTACAAATGTTTATTGTTTTGAGCACATCTTTGAATATTGTTCTTTGCATTGGAGTCTTGATTGGAAACCCAACTGCACAGCAAAGAAAACCATGGGTTGGGTTTAGGATTGAAAACCTCGTTAGCCACTGCATTGCTAGGATAGGGTAGGATTCGTTACAAGTCGAGTAGTTGGAACTACTCGCGAGAATAGGCTAGAGGCACATTGCTCGGGTAGAGATAGCACATGATACACATGGCAAGAAAATGAGACCGAGCGGAGAGTAAGGGCAGCAGGACTTTGGGGCCTGTGTGCTGTAGCTCCGCTTGTGTCGATTGAGGACCGAGCCGTGTGCGGGCCTGTTGAACAAGCTAGAACAGTACCGAAGACCTACCGGCTATATGGGAACCTGGAAACTGATGTAACTCGGGTAGCTGGGTATTGAGGCATTGCCCGTCGTTCAGAGGGTAGGTTGAGAGATCGAGGTGTAAATCGGCTGGCGGCACAGAGATGCGCGTGCAGAGACCTCTTGCTCGGGACGATGGGACCGGTTCAATATTTGGCTAACGGGTGAAAGGTAGTTGCGTACGGCGTCCGTGATGGTTGTTGTAGGCAACATCGAGTACGGGCGTACGTGACGGGTTGTTCGGGTAACCCTGCAGGTGTAAATCGATTATAATCGCCGTCCCTCGCGGTCAGTGAGTACCACTTGTTCACTGTACCGTGACGTAGAAAGAACATGCTAGTCACATGTTAAAACGTTGCTGATTGAAAGCTGGACATTGATTGTTAATGATATGCTGTAGCTTAGCGCTAACTAAATTTCTTTTCAACTTTGGGCAAAGTACATGAGAGAAATGCGTTTCTTGTTTGATTGCGGCTCTCTCATGTGCCTTAGCGTAAGGTTCTCCACAACCTGCTGCTAAAACTTGAAAGTAAGGTTCTACTAATTAGGCGAGTCCTTGCAAATGATTTTTACCTCATGCAACCCATTACCCTCATGTAGAAGTTCCATGTTTAGGTGAGACGGGTCAGACTTGCTGAGCCTTCATGCTCACTGCTTGTGTTTGAAGCTTTTGCAGGGTTCTATGAGGAAGGGACTCCCGAAGAGGAGACGGAACCCCAGGAGGGGAACCCCGTCGAGTGGGAGTCGTGCACGCCGCAGAGTTAGTGTGCGTGTGTGCTAGCAAGGACACGTTCGAGGGCTGAACGTGCACTTGATGCTTAGTCTACGCCGCGAGTGTAGACTGAACTTATTTTGATGTAAACATGTTCATAAACTTGTTTATGTAATGAAACTTCTGCTTCCGCTTTGCACCTTTGACGTGTGTTATACGGTGCTGTGCAACGCAGCACCCCTCAGCGTGATCCTGGCTCGACAGGACCAATGGGGTCGTGTCAGCGTGGTATCAGAGCTCGCTTGAGATTTAACACAGTACAAAGGTCTTCTTTTTCAAAAATCCAGTGAGGAACGAGTTAGTAGCCCGTATAAGGATGTTATTAGTATATAAAAAGTGGATTATTAACCTATTTGTTATGTCGGAAAATCGTGCATCTCGGGACGTTCATGTCTTGGGGGGTGCACGTAAGCGCTGTCCACCAGTGCGCACAAGCTGAAGGGTGGAGCCCCACGGGTGGCAGGTAACCCGACCCGCTTTGATATCCTCTACGACTCTTCATGTCGTTTGGGGTATTCGAGCAACGTCTGTTCCTGGCGTGCGTGGTGCAACATGGGAGACCCCGTCACGTGGTCTGAAACGTGAACACGTAACTCAAGGCGTGTTTGGCTTGAGAACATTCGGGCGAGTGATGACGGCCGGGTGTACAAACTGTATGGATTCCGGGCTCGGTGTGCAGCCGAGTCTGATGATTGTTTGAGTTTCTGCAGGTAGCCTGACCACGAAACGGTAGACGTGTAGCATTCGTGTGCGAGTGACGTTTAGTGCCACTGAACTAACGAAGCCGGCTAAGTCCGGTATAGGTTTTTCTTTGTGAGGACGTAGTACCGACATAATCTGGTGACGCATCGACGTCACACCCAACTAAATGAACAACTTCTTTTAAAAATTTGAAGGTTTTGATCCAAAGTAGTAAAACTTGATGTAACTCCTTCCCTTGAACAGGATATTCAAAGCTAATAAGTTTTCAACCTATAGGATGTCAAGGACAGAGCACTCTGTTTTCAGCTAAATCAAGGCTGAAGTTAATCAGAGGTTAGAGGTTGAGTTCTTTCGAGGTTGGGGTCGTATGATACATTTCTGGAAAGCTTTGGAGGAGCTTTACAACTTTTCTGTTGAGTTCCAGAGGTGTTTCATCCCTTAACCACTCGAAAAATGCAGTAGAGTTGAAACTGTCCAGAAAACAGGACAGAGCAAAGACTCTCTGTAAACTCTCTGTAAATTAAGCATAACTTTCTTCTTAAAAATCCAAAAATAGGAAATGAGGTAGTTCTGGAAATCTTATGAGATGGGTTACAACTTTGTAACAGAAAGTTTTGTCAGATTAGGAACAGAATTAACTGGGATTCTTGGATCAATTCAGTACCTAAAGTAGGGAGGTGCTGTCCAATTGTTTCCAGAAATTCTGTTAACTTTGACATCTCATAACTCTTGAACCAGGACAGGTTTTAGGCCAACCAAATACTTTCTGGAAAGCTATTGAAGTTAACTTTAACTTTGATGTTGAGCTCCAGAATTGGTTTGCCTTTAACATGGCCTAAATCAGGTTGATATGGAAACTGGTCAAGGCTGTCATGGGAACAGCAGACCAGCAGTCAAATTTGTTTAAAATTTGAACTATATTTCCAAGTTTTATGGGTTCAATGACATGTTTTATGTTATAACTCAGGGGTTTACTGTTTAAATAAATATTTGACATTTCTCAAATATATTTTTACAGATGGCAGCAGATAAACGGTTGGAGAACGGGTGGGTAGTTTCCCACTGCTCTGACCGTAGCGGCTACCCGGAAGCATTGTGGCAAATGCTCCAATATTTCGGGTACAACCAGATGCCGCAATACTTCGCCAAGGGAGAAGGCGAAGAGGGGAACAAGACGTGGACGATCCATGTCGAGGTTCCCGCAGGACCTACGCCACCCGGTTGGGTGCCATTCACCGTCACGGTGAGAGGAAGACAACCGGAAGGGATGTGGCAAGTGGCAGCCCGTGACACTATGTCACGTTTCTACCAACTACATGTGCAGGCTATGGAGGGTACTCCATACGCACTCGTTCCGGTGGAGGGACGAGCTCAGCATGTGTGGGAAGAGAGGTACCTGGAGGCAACAGACCCGAGTTGCCCAAGGTACAACCCCGCGGAGGCAAATCTCAGCCTCCAAATGAGGGCGGGAAACGCTGTGATGGACAGCCAAGCTGTTCATACGGAGCATCTCGCCACCAAGCTCAAGGAGTGCACAAGCCGTGGAGATCATTTTGAGAGTGCTCACAGTGCACTCCGCAATGTGCTCCTTCCGACGATCAAGCGACTGAATGAACAACACAATCAGTTGCGTCGTCTGAAGAAGGCAAAGAAAAAGGGCCGTGTTGACATCGCGGCGTTGCAAGAGCTGGTGCAGACCCTAACCCAGCAGAATGAGGACCTTGCTCAAGAGCGGGACGACGCTATTGAGGAAGGACAAGGCTGGGAAGAGGACTACAACCAGGCTATGGACGAGGTGCATGCATTGCAGGACCTCGTGCCCCCGGTGTTAGGCATACCGGTGGTCTTGGGTCTTCCAGCAATGGGAGAACCCGGAATGGGAGAAGAGGTGGTAGACCCCGAGCCACCAGCCGAGGTACCGGAGGAGGACGACCCACAGGAGGTCGAGTTCTACTCCGAGTAGGGGGTTACGGTTGCCAAGTAGGGCAGCTAGGGTAGCGTAACCCAACTTTTGTAATCGGTGACATGTCGTGTAGACAGTAGCGTATGTATAGGTAGTGACGACATGAGCACGACTTCTCGGAGATCCGAGAATAATGTATCTTGTATAAAGTTTATGCTTTATCGATATATGTGAATGTTGTGCAAGTTAATCATGCGTCGCTTCAATACCTACTGCTGTTTATGGAATTTGGAGAAGACATGTGCTAATTGCTGCTGTGTTGAATTTCAGAATGACGCGTACTCGTGCCAACCCTGATGTTGGAGGTACTAGCCAAGGGGGAGAGACCTCCCAACCACCTCCCGAGGACTCCTCGGGACAACAACAGCAACAGCAGCAACA
The DNA here is from genome assembly GCA_030760725.1 of Neostapfia colusana. Lineage (NCBI taxonomy): Eukaryota > Viridiplantae > Streptophyta > Magnoliopsida > Poales > Poaceae > Neostapfia > Neostapfia colusana. The sequence goes on from JASWHV010000004.1 coordinate 94,462,876, forward strand.
GCAAACACCGCCACCGCCACTGCCGACGGTTACATTGGCCGATATTGTCGCGGCAATGGCGGGTTCACATCAGCAGCACACAGAGCTGCTGCAAACGTTAATTGCGAATACGTCTCGCCCAGAGAGACGTCAAGATCGTGAGGAGCGCCAACAGAGCTCCTACTCCGACTTCCTGGCGACTCATCCCCCTGTATTCTCAAGGGCGGATGAACCGCTTGACGCGGACAACTGGCTCCGCGCCATAGAGATGAAGTTCGGGCTGCTCCAAATCAGCGAGCAGCGTAAGACTCAGTTCGCGGTCCAGCAGCTCCAAGGATCCGCGAGCGCGTGGTGGGCCAACTTTTGTGCTTCACAACCCACCGACCGAGTGATGACCTGGGCGGAGTTCCGGACGGCCTTCAGGGCCTATCATATACCGCCCGGTTTGATGAAGAGGAAGACGCAGGAGTTCCTACACCTGCAACAAGGGAGCCGGAACGCGCTGGAATATTCCAGGGCGTTCAACGATCTCGCTCTCTACGCGTCGTATCACACAGATACGGACGAGAAGCGGCGGGACCACTTTTACCAGGGGCTCAACCCGCTCCTGAAGGACAAGCTGGCGATGTTCAATCGCGGCAGCCTCAACGACATCATTGATGCTGCGATTGTTCAGGAGGACTCCGGCAAGGAGTTGGCGGCGGCAGAGCGAAAGCGAAGCGCGCCGCAGAGTAGCGGAGAAGGAGGTGGTCCTTCTCAGAAGTTTCGGATGGTGAATCGCCCACCATCAGGCCCACGCTGGCAACCACCACAGAGGTCGATGCCGTTCCGCGGTCGGCCGTACTCTTCACCAGCATTCCGGCCGGCACTGCCAGCACCACCGCAACAACAACAGCAGCAGCGGGCGATGCCGCGTGCGTTTGCACCTCCGCAACGCATGCCGGGCTTTCGTCCCCCGAGTACTCCACCATCAGCGGCCACATGTTACAAGTGTGGTCGTCCAGGACACTTCGCGAGCAGTTGCCCGGAGAGGCAAGGCGGCGGAGTGGTACCACAGTTTCCGGGGAGGAATCAACCCCGGAACCCTACTAATGCGCGGCGGGCAAACCCTAGGCCCGGTACTGTCCACCAGCTTGCCATTGAGGACGTGCCGGAGGGCGAGCCAATCCTTGCGGGTATGTTCCAACTCCACCAGCATCCCGCTATAGTACTATTTGATTCAGGCGCCACGCATAATTTTATTAGCCAAGCTTTCATTGCTAAACACAGCTTGCCAATACTACCCACCGATAGTCCATATTTAATTTGTTCACCGGGTGGGAAGATTTCAGCAAGCGTAATGGTCTCCAAAGCACCATTATGCTTAGCGGGTAGAGTGTACCCCACGTCTCTCATTATCTTAGAGGGGCAGAAGGTCGATGTCATCCTAGGGATGTCGTGGTTAACCCGCCACGGCGCTATTTTAGACACCGTCCTTCGAGTCGTGCACTTAAACTCAGAGGTGCACGGTTCTCACTCATTATTTCTGGACATCCAGAAATAAAACTTCCAAGTGTCTATCAAGCCACAACCATCAGATTGGAAGACATTCCAGTGGTCCGAGAGTTCCCTGAGGTATTCCCGGACGATTTGCCGGGGATGCCACCCGATAGAGAGGTGGAGTTCAAGATTGAACTCGCACCGGGGACCATGCCAATATCCCGAAGGCCGTACAAGATGGCGCCCAAAGAGTTGGCTGAACTGAAGACTCAGCTCACGGACCTTCTGGAGAAGGGTTTTATTAAGCCGAGCTCCTCCCCATGGGGCTGTTCGGCATTATTTGTCAAGAAGAAGGATGAAACGTTGCGGCTTTGCATGGACTACCGCCCATTAAATGCCGTAACCATAAAAAACAAGTACCCGTTGCCACGGATCAACATGTTGTTTGATCAGTTGGTCGAAGCGAAGATCTTTTCCAAGATGGATTTAAGATCCGGGTACCATCAGATTAAGATAAGGGCGGAGGACATTCCAAAGACAGCTTTCTCGACAAGGTACGGACTTTATGAGTACCTGGTCATGTCCTTTGGCCTCACCAATGCTCCAGCTCACTTCATGTACTTAATGAACTCGGTGTTCATGCCGGAGCTGGACAAGTTTGTCGTGGTCTTCATCGACGACATCCTGGTATATTCCAAGTCGGAGGAAGATCACAAGAAACATCTGCGTATAGTCTTGCAACGGCTGCGGGATCACAAGTTATACGCAAAATTCAGCAAATGCGAGTTTTGGATATCGCAAGTGCCTTTCCTCGGGCATATCATCTCAGCGGAGGGTATCGCTGTGGACCCGAGCAAGATCACGCAAGTGCTGAATTGGAAATCCCCGAGAACTGTTCATGAGGTACGGAGTTTCCTCGGACTCGCGGGATATTATCGGAGGTTCATTCCGAACTTCTTGAAGATTGCCAAGCCAATGACAGAGCTGCTGAAGAAGGCTACCAAATATGTTTGGAGTCCAGCATGTGAAGCAGCATTCAAGGCTTTAGTCAAGCACCTGACATCAGCACCGGTTTTGGCGCAGCCAGACACAACAAAACCGTTCGATGTGTACTGCGATGCATCCGGCATTGGGCTCGGATGTGTGCTGATGCAAGACCGAAGAGTGGTCGCGTATGGATCACGGCAGCTTAGGAACCATGAGCAAAATTATCCAACTCACGATTTGGAGCTCGCTGCCGTGGTACTTGCACTGAAGATGTGGAGGCACTACCTACTCGGTAGCCTCGTACATTTATATACCGACCACAAAAGCCTCAAGTACATATTCACTCAGAAGGAGTTGAACATGAGGCAACGAAGATGGTTAGAACTGATAAAGGATTACGAAATAGAGATCCATTATCATCCGGGCAAGGCAAACGTCGTGGCAGATGCGCTGAGCCGCAAGTCACACGTCAATAATCTGACCATCACACCGTTGGAAGAGAGCGAACCACCACTACGTGTGATTCCACACGGAGCTCTCTACAACTTAGCTTTGATCCCCACCATCCGTGAAGAGATAGCGGCAGCCCAGAAGAATGACAAGGGCATGTCACATTTGCGGAGACGTATAGACAGTGGGGAGTTGAAATGTTTCCGGAAGGACGGAGACGGCGTCCTATGGTTCAAGGACCGGATTGTCGTACCCCGAAACCCGGAGTTACGGAAGAAAATCTTTGATGAGGCTCACTTATCAAAGTTTTCTATTCACCCCGGCAGCAACAAAATGTATCAAGAACTCAGAAGAAGGTTTTGGTGGACACGATGAAGCGAGAGACTGCCAAATACGTGTCCGAGTGTGATACATGTCGAAGGGTGAAGGCAGACCATATGCGGAAACCGGGACTGCTGCAACCACTAGGCATTCCTGCCTGGAAGTGGGAGGACGTGAGCATGGATTTCGTCGTCGGTTTACCCACCACCTTACAGAAACATGATTCTGTGTGGGTAATCGTCGATCGGCTCACCAAAGTTGCCCATTTCATCCCGGTCAACACCAACTACAACGCCAAGAAGTACGCTGAACTGTACATCTCACGGATCCTATGCTTATACGGCGTACCCCGTACCATCATATCGGACCGGGGCACTTTATTTGTGTCCCGTTTTTGGGAGCAGCTGCACGCTGCCTTGGGGACGAAGCTGATCCGTAGTTCAGCCTACCACCCGCAGACGGATGAACAAACCGAACGGGTAAATCAGATTATAGAAGACATGCTATGAGCTTGCGCTATCGACCACGGCAAGCATTGGGATGATCACTTGCCGTTAGCCGAGTTCTCGTACAACAATGGGTACCAAGCCAGCATCAAGATGGCGCCCTACGAGGCGCTATACGGAAGGAAATGCCGCACACCATTGAACTGGTGTGAGTCTGGCGAAAGGGTTACCTTCGGGATTGACCTTGTCAACAACGCGGAAGAAAGGGTTCGATTAATTCAAGCGAATCTAAAAGCCGCTCAATCCCGACAGAAACAGTATGCGGACCGGAGAAGGCGCCCGTTACAATTCGAAGTTGGAGATCACGTATATCTACGAGTGTATCCAATGAAGGGCGTAAACAGATTTGGGGTGAGAGGAAAGTTGGCACCCCGATTCATCGGTCCATTCCAGATTACCGAAAGATGTGGATCGGTGGCATACCGGCTGAAATTACCAGAAGCACTTTCCGGTGTGCACGACGTCTTTCACATTTCCCAGCTGAGGAAGTGTCTCAAGCTATCAACTACCGTTCAGCTGGAAGACATTGAAGAACTGCAACCGGATCTCACCTATCGGGAGGAACCGGTGCAGATTATTGATGAAAAGGCCCGAACCACACGCAACCGTACGTTGTGGTTCTACAAGGTTCTATGGAGTAATCACTCCATGGACGAAGCGACATGGGAGAGCGAAGAATTCCTTCGCACTAACCACCCCGACTTTTTCACGTCGCATATCCGGTAATTTTCCACCGTCCTCTCTCTCATTTTCACCTTATAATCTCGGGACGAGATTCTTTTAAGGGGGGAGGAATGTAAGGGTCTCAGTTTTTGACACCCATTTGCAGTGTTCATCACCACACCACACACCTCATTTGAGCAAGAATGATGAACACAAATGAAGAGCAAGTAACAATTATCAACATGCTCATTAGAGAACAAACTCACACATTGCAAAAGTGGTATTTCCCACATGTGATATAGATGGGCTGGACATATGAAAACTCCTACACTTTGCTAAGGACGTCCATGCCAAGTTCCACCCAAATTCAAAACCTTTTTGAGGTCATTTTGGGTATAGATAGGAGGAGGGCAGTTTGAAACCATATTCAAATTCAAACTGTTTTCACCCACTGAATTTAAAAGTGGAAGGCATATTCTCACTCAGCACATTTTTGTGAGCTCCCACACCAATTTGAACTCCATTTGGAGTTGATCTTGACATGAGCTAAGGGGGAGAAATTCAAACTTTATTTGAATTTCAAACTGAACTTGTGCTGAAATTCATTCAAACCAAACCTCATTTGAACTTTGATCAATTCAAATGGCTCTTGGGTGAATAATTTGAATTGCCAAGGGTAGTATAGGGTTCACTGTTTACCACAGCTGTTAGGAGTAAATTTCAGAGGTTAAAAGGAGGGGTGGGACCCACATGTCAGCCTCTGCCTCAATACAAACCGACTGAAACACAGTTCAGTCGGTTCCCGGCTGCTGTGTGCGCGCGCCACCGAAGGGGGGCAGCCGGCGCCAGCTCCTGCTGCGCGCCCCAAGCCGGAGACCAGCCGCCGGGCTATTTATTCCCTCCCCGGCGTGCTCTGATCACTCATTCCCCGAGCTGCCGGCATACTCGGCCGTTTTTCCACTGCCATCACCGCCGCTCGAGCTCCCGCTTGATCAAGCCGATCGCTCGCGAGCACAGCCTCCTCCACAGCAAAACGGCACCAAGGGATCGAGAGCAACCTCCCACACTCCGTGTTGGCCAGTGAGCAAGCTTCCTCGAGCTGTACGAGCCATTTCTCCGGCGAGCCGAACATCGCCGCCGATCGGGCTCCCGTGGACAGCACGGCACAGCCGTTGTCACGTCCTCTTCTCTACACAAGAAAGGTGCGTGATTGTATGTAGATGGAGTAGCCGAAAGCCGTTTGGCGATTGATCAACCCTCGGCCGAGAATTTCCAAATTTACTCTTGATCAGTTCATAAGAACCGAGCTCACCTTCGGGTGAAATTCGTGCTCTATGCACGAAGGTTGGACAAGCTCGTTACCTAGTAGCTTCTATGCACGCTAGCGCCCACGCTCGGACTGGAATTGGAGAAAACCATCGAGAATCGGCCATGATATGGCTGTTTTCCCCGCCGCCATGGCTGAACACCTCGGCTCACCGTCGAGAGCCTAGTTGCCGGTATTTCTAGCCTCCGCCCAGCCCTAGTTCGTGTTTCCCATGCCCTACTGATGCTCTCCGACCGATTTCCGGTCGATTTGGTGCACGGGAGAGCGGGACCGACCTCACCGGAACCCTAGCAGGTGCTGTCACCGGTGCGCACGGGTTTCCGGTCATCGCCGGCGGCCAGCGACCCCACCATCGAGTCCAGGGGGTCGGAAAAGGGGCAGGCGGCAAGTTTCGGGCCGGGGGGTGGCCGGGAACTCAGTTCCGGCGAGGGTCGCCGGGGAACGCCGCCGCCGCGCAGTTGGCGCGAGGAGGGAGACGACGCACTGTGTGCGGGGCCCACAAGCCAGAGTTTAAACTTTTCCCTGAATTTCAGTTTTAGTTCAAACTTCAAATCTTTATAACTTTGGCTAGAAAGCTCCAAATTGAGTGAACCAAATTTTGCTGGATTCAGCTCTCTGAGTACTTTCCAGAAAATCAAGTTTCACTTCATAAAATTCCTTAATTCTCCAGGATTAATTCCTTAAAGTTTAAATTGTTAGGAATTTTAACTGGAGAATCCTTTGGAGGAAAATCCTGAAATTTTGCTGAGATGTTCACCAAAATATCCTTGAACTACCATAAAAATTTCAGATCCATTTGAGCTCATTTAGTCCACCTAATGGTGTGATTAGTAAAACTGTTCCAGAGAAAATAGAAAATGTTCAGAAACATTTTCAGAATTTTCTCTGAAATTGTTTAGCTCATATATTTAGTTAGAGACTTCCAAATTAAGTGAGACCAACTCCATTAGAACCCTCTGAAAATCTAGTTTTCAGAAAGTCATAGTTTGTCTCATGAAAATTCTTAGAACACCCTAAGAGTTCCAATTAAGGTCAAGGACATAATTATTTGTGGAGGGCTCAAATGAGCTTTGCTGCAACTAAAACTTGACCAAGTCTCTGTTTAGGTTGTAACCAAGCCACAGTAAAAGTTTCACAGTCATTAGGTCTATCTAGCAAAGGTTATAGACTTCACAACTTCAAACTTAATACAAATGCATTAAATTAATACATGTATTGCTTCTATCATGTAGTCGCTAAGGTCGAGGAGGAACCCGAAGTCCTAGACTTCGTTACTCCGGAGGAACAGCTAGCCTACGACCAAGAGCAGCAAGGCAAGCCCCGGTTTGCATTAACCTTTTTACAAATGTTTATTGTTTTGAGCACATCTTTGAATATTGTTCTTTGCATTGGAGTCTTGATTGGAAACCCAACTGCACAGCCAAGAAAACCATGGGTTGGGTTTAGGATTGAAAACCTCGTTAGCCACTGCATTGCTAGGATAGGGTAGGATTCGGTACAAGTCGAGTAGTTGGAACTACTCGCGAGAATAGGCTAGAGGCACATTGCTCGGGTAGAGATAGCACATGATACACATGGCAAGAAAATGAGACCGAGCGGAGAGTAAGGGCAGCAGGACTTTGGGGCCTGTGTGCTGTAGCTCCGCTTGTGTCGATTGAGGACCGAGCCGTGTGCGGGCCTGTTGAACAAGCTAGAACAGTACCGAAGACCTACCGGCTATATGGGAACCGGGAAACTGATGTAACTCGGGTAGCTGGGTATTGAGGCATTGCCCGTCGTTCAGAGGGTAGGTTGAGAGCTCGAGGTGTAAATCGGCTGGCGGCACAGATATGCGCGTGCAGAGACCTCTTGCTCGGGACGATGGGACCGGTTCAATATTTGGCTAACGGGTGAAAGGTAGTTGCGTACGGCGTCCGTGATGGTTGTTGTAGGCAACATCGAGTACGGGCGTACGTGACGGGTTGTTCGGGTAACCCTGCAGGTGTAAATCGATTATAATCGCCGTCCCTCGCGGTCAGTGAGTACCACTTGTTCACTGTACCATGACGTAGAAAGAACAGGCTAGTCACATGTTAAAATGTTGCTGATTGAAAGCTGGACATTGATTGTTAATGATATGCTGTAGCTTAGCGCTAACTAAAGTTCTTTTCAACTTTGGGCAAAGTACATGAGAGAAATGCGTTTCTTGTTTGATTGCGGCTCTCTCATGTGCCTTAGCGTAAGGTTCTCCACAACCTGCTGCTAAAACTTGAAAGTAAGGTTCTACTAATTAGGCGAGTCCTTGCAAATGATTTTTACCTCATGCAACCCATTACCCTCATGTAGAAGTTCCATGTTTAGGTGAGACGGGTCAGACTTGCTGAGCCTTCGTGCTCACTGCTTGTGTTTGAAGCTTTTGCAGGGTTCTATGAGGAAGGGACTCCCGAAGAGGAGACGGAACCCCAGGAGGGGAACCCCGTCGAGTGGGAGTCGTGCACGCCGCAGAGTTAGTGTGCGTGTGTGCTAGCAAGGACACGTTCGAGGGCTGAACGTGCACTTGATGCTTAGTCTACGCCGCGAGTGTAGACTGAACTTATTTTGATGTAAACATGTTCATAAACTTGTTTATGTAATGAAACTTCCGCTTCCGCTTTGCACCTTTGACGTGTGTTATACGGTGCTGTGCAACGCAGCACCCCTCAGCGTGATCCTGGCTCGACAGGACCAATGGGGTCGTGTCATTTCAGTTGTCCTGCAACTCACAAACATGAAAATCTAGCAAGTTATAAAATAAAAGGCTAATAAAATATGCAACTCACATGTGCCATATGTATACTCTATGTTCCTGAGATGAGAAAGCGCGCGGGGAGACTGAGTTGCGTGTGCCGCGCAGGGACTCGGGTGCACGGGTTGGGGGTGTGTGGCAGGGGGATGGTGGGAGAGGGCGATCAAGCTGCGCGTGGGCGGTGGATGATGCCGGGCTACTCAGGTTGCGAGCCAAGGGGGCGGGAGCGTACCTGGGGGCAGCGGAATGGCGGCAGATCAAATACTACAACATACCCGTGTCAGGGAATCAATAGGAGTCTTCGACCGCGTGCAGCTTAATGGGTTGAAAAAACCTGGTTCTAACATTTTCACTTCGTCTAAATGGATCAAAACACGTTTAAACACGAATAGAAACCGTTTTGTTTAATCCATTTACACCATTTAAAAAGTCATCCCTAAACTACACAGCAAGTGTCTGTTTACTGTTTAAACACGTTTAAACACCCGTTTAATACCATTTAGGATAACACCGCCTGTCGGGCCCCGGGCCGCATCGTAACTGCCTGGGCCCCGGGCCTTGAACTATAAGAGGACCGGGGCAGCCTCCGGGCAAAGGGTTCGCAACCCAGACAACTCACTCACTCACACGCGCAAAGCAATACAACGGGTCACTCCCGTGGATGTAGGGTTTTACGCTCCGGCGTCCCGAACCATGTAAACCTCTGTATTCACCGTGTTCATCAGCCTCGATCAATCTAGAGATGTTAGCCTCTCCAAACAATGAACCTCCATGGACTGCTCCAGTAGCGGCACTGCGGGAAGTGTCGCAAGTTACACTGCGAAAGTGACATTGGTCACTCTCCTTAAGCGGTGTTCAATCACTCTCTCCCAAAGCTTCATAGTATTGACTCATAAGCTTAATCCCTCGGTAATTAGTACAACTTCGAATATCTCCTTTGTTCTTAAAGATAGGTACATATACTTTTTCTCCACTCTTGAGTCATCTTGTTTGACTAAAAAATGTGGTTGAATACTTTTGTGAGACATACTATTGTCACGTCCCAAGACATCTCCACACTTTAATAGAGACATCATCATGGCCAAGGGCGTTTCCTCCTTTCATCCTTTTTAAGGCCCCCTTAACCTCAAACTCTTGTATCCTCTGCACAAACCGCATGTTGGAGTTATCAAAGGAGTCATCCAACTCGAGCGTAATTCTCTCATTCCCATCATTGGATAACCCATTAAAGTAATCTCACCATCTATTCTTAATCTCTTAATCCTTAACTAGAATGCGATCTGTCTCATCTTTGATGTATCAACTTGATTGAAATCCCTCATCTTTTTCTCGTGAATTTTTACCATCTTGTATATGTCCTTTTCACCTTCTTTTGTCTCTAGTCTCTCATATAACTCATCATAGGCTTGTCCTCTTGCTTTACTCACGGTCTGCATTGCATTTTTGTTGGCTTCTTTGTACTTTAGCATGTTACTTGCGCTTCTATCATTATGCCAATTCTTGTAACACTCCTCCTTATTCACTTTTTGTACATCCTCATTCCACCACCAAGTGTCTTTATTTACAAGTTTCTTTTCTTTTGTCACATCAAACACTTTACTAGCTACCTTCCTAATGCATTGTCATATTTACCCACATACTATCTGCATCTACATCTTCCCCCTAGGGTCCTTCTGTGATCACCCTGTTTTTAAAAGATTCTTGTGATTCTCCTTTCAACTTCCACCACTTTGTTATTGGTATTTTGATGCCTTTGTCCCGCAAAACTTATGCGTGGAAGCGAAAGTCAACTACCACAATCTTAGACAACACACTCCCGGGGGATCACCTTACACTACCTGGGTCAGTTTCTTGTTATTGCATATAAATAAATGTACATTTGCCAAATAATATAATGAAACCTACTCTCAATGTGAAAGATACACTGCCTGGCTTTGTTACCTTTTTGCTCCCAAAAAGGAACTAAGTCTAACTCAGTTGGTCGGTTTGGGGGTGTACACTCCAAACTACCCAGGTTCGAGTCTTCTTCAACTTGAATTTGGGAGTATATTTCTTCTTAAATGTAATGCCTCCTAGTTCCTCCTTGGTTCTTGGTTAGTTGAGAATTTTTCTTTTCTTTTTTCTATCTTTTTCCTCCTGCATGAAGCCGTTATTTCACATGGGATACATGTCGCTGTCTAAGGGTGGGGCAAGGATTCTGGGGTTTTCTAGGCCTGCATGAGAAGGTCTTCTTAAAAATGCCCGGGGGCGGTCTTATCCCCAGCAGGTCCAGTATTTTTTGAATGAAGCCATTATATATTTGTGAAGTCCTGTAATATATTTATTTATAAATTATTCTAATAAGAGATCATGTTATTAATTATTGTAGAAGCCTTCAGACGAAGAGATTGCAACAATTGACAAAATATGCAAAGAGGAAGCGAACTCATATGTTCTTTTTCATCCAAAGGTTATAGATGGCCTTTATAAGAGAGGGCTAGTGTACTTTGATGTGCCTGTTTACCCGGATGACCGTTTAAAGGTACTCAATAAGATAGTTTGAGTATTTGAGCAGAATTAAGCTAATTGATTGGCATTGTTGCTAGTATTGCTTTGTATCTATATTTTTCTTTGCTTTCTCCTTATTTAATGTTGAGAAGGATGCTGGAAATACCATATCCCGCCTCTTGTCTTCCAAGGAATGTTAAATGGCCATTTGTCGTTCATGATAAATATTATATGGCACAATAATAAGAATGCGAGCATTACATACAGATCATACAACACAATTTTACCATTAGTATGGTAATTAGGGGCATTTTAGTCTTTTGGATATGGTTAGGGTTAGGGACATATTAGTCGTTTTCCACCCCCTAATACCTCTATATAATGTACCCCTTGACACCAGGTTAATACAATTCTAATGTGGTAATTAGGGGTATTTTAGTCTTTTGGATGTGATTAGGGTTAGGGGCATATTAGTCCTTTTCCACCCCCTAATACCTCTATATAATGTACCATCAGCTAGGCTAATCTAGGATTAGGGCTTAACTCTAATCCTCCTACCCGATGGCGCCGCCGTCACCCTCCCCCAGCGCGCCGCTGCAGCCCACCCACTGGGCGCCGCCGCCGCCCTCCTACTGTGCACCGCCACCGCTTTCCTCCCCTAGCGCGCCGCTGCCGCCCCCCTCTCCCTTTGGGCCGCCACTGCAGCTAGGCACCGCGCTGCCGCAGCTGCGGGTTTCGGCATGCAGCCGCCGCCGAGCCACGTCCTGCCTGTGCTGCCTCCAACCGGCGCGCCCAGGCAGGCCGCCGCCGCCGGGCTGGTCGGGGCCGTCTCCGGGCAGGCCGCAGCCTGGTTAGCTGGCGCCGCCCCCAAGGGGGGCCGCCACCGGATTGGCCGGCGCCCCCCTCTCCTGGTCGACGGCTGCCACCCCTTGGGTGGCCAGCGCTGGCGTAGCTTCGGGGGGGGGGGTGTGGATCGGTCGGCCCCCCTCTTGGCCGACGGCCGCCACCCCATGAGTGGCTGCTGCCTCTCCCTGGGTCGCTGGCACCACCTCTGGCCCTTCGATCCACGGTGTGACTGTCGGAACCGGCGCCCCATCTCCTTTGACCGGTCCGGCTGCCGGCGGACCCCTTGTAGGTGCTACCGGTAGACCCGCCGCTGTTGTCGTAGGTGCTACCGGTAGACCCGCCGCTGTTGTCTTCATGGCAAGTACTACCTTCGGGCCACACGGTACCACCACCACCTCTGCCGGCCTCGACATCCCATCGAATGGGAGCACCACGACCACCGTCCTGCCGGTGATCCCGTTTTCGGCTGCTGGCGCTGCTGCTGACAGCGCGTCTGTTGCCTCCCTCTACGGCGGACACCTCTGGCATTTCCGCGGCCCTGGCTGCCTCTCGTGAGCGGGAGCGGGCACTTGCCCTTGCCCTGGAGCAGGAGCGTACCTTTGTGGCCGCTCTATCTCACCAGCTCAAGGAGAGTGCTCACCGACCGTGGAGTGCTACCTACGAGCCTCCCTCAGACACTGGTACGTACTCGGCTTCCCTTGTCGCTGCTCTTCATGCACAGGCCGCCGGGATTCATAACATTCGGACGCTCATGCCGGTTGTCCTTAGTTCTGAATGCACCTCATACGCCCAATGGCGTGACCTGGTTCTCCTCACGTTGAGGTGTCTCCGCTTCGACGACCACGCCCTTCGGGGTGGCTTTTCGGTGGATGCCTCCTGGGTCAGCATGGACAGCCTGGTCCTGTGCTGGATCCTTGGCTCCCTCCATGAGGAGATACAAGACATCGTCGGGCAGCGCGGTGGCGGCACTGCTCGACGGGCATGGCTGCTCCTTGAGCAGCGCTTCCTGGGGAACCGCGCGACTCGAGCCCTCCACGTCAGCGTGCGGTTCCAGAACACTGTCCAGGGTGACCGCTCCATCTCCGCCTACTGCCGGGAGAAGAAGGGCATGACAGATGACCTACGTGAACTTGGTGAGCCGGTCACTGACAGCGCTCTTGTCCTTCGGGTCCTTCAGGGCCTGAGAAAGCGCTACCATCACCTACGGACAAGGCTTGTCCGTCTGGAGCCACCCCCGACCTTCGAGAAGGTATGGTCTGATCTCGAGCTCGAGGAGATCACTGCAGGAGGCTCTACTGGCTCCGGGTCTACCACAGCTTTTTACGGCTCGGGGCAATCCCAACATCCACCTTCACCAGCTACTGGTGGACCGCCGTCGCGACCGAGGCGGGGGACGGCGGGCGCACGGTGAAACACCATTAGCCACCATTCCCGAGCAGTTTTGAGGTTATTTTGAGCTTCCTCATGGTTCACTGGTGCTGCAGCGCCGTTTCACCGAGCTTTTGGCGGGCTAGGTCGGCCGGCCGACGCCGCCGAAGGTGAGCCAAGCCGTTGTGCCATCACGAGAGGGGTTAGGGACCTCGCCGGCCCGGGGAAGCTTCACCAAGTTGCTCAGTGCGTGATTTTAGTCCCTGGCGGCGAGCAAAGGCTTGGGAGAAGGTCGGGAGACCGAGGTCAGTGGAGCTCCGGCGACCTAGCGGCGCGAGTGAGCAAGAGGAGTCGGGAGGAAGAAGAAGGAAGCCGGTCCCACGTGTCAGCGGCTGGAAATTTCAAATACGGATTCTCTGTGGCCCTGGATCATTCTGTGGCTGCGCGGGTTCACTCTGTGACTCCGTGTGTCTTCGGCTGAGAACACGCCACGTGGCCCGGGACCCACAAGCAGACGTTTAAACATTTCAGAATATCCAGATTTCAGTTTGAACTTTGGAGAGCCACAAATTTGTGTAGGAGTGTCCACAAATTGTCAAATAAATTTTTTCAAATTCCTCTCGGAGAATACTATCCAGGGGTGCAGCCCAATATTTATGAAAATTCATGGATTTGGCTCATTAATTCATATAAGGAAAATCATGTAGGAATTTTTCTAGGAGTTATGTGTATTGGAAAATTCCCAAATTTGGGCAGGAGATTCTTCCAAATATACTTGAACTCCAGTAAAATTTCAGAGACATTGGACCTCATTTACTTGTCCAAATGTGGTGTTAATTCCTTATGTCTCTGAAAATTGGAAAATAGAACAGAGCTATTTTCAGATTTTCCCCAATTCTCGTAAAAATCATATCTTTGTGTACGAACCTCCAAATTGGGTGATTCAAATTGATTTAGATTCAAATTGAAAGACTCTATCTAAATATTTAACCCAATTTGTATGAAAGTCAATAATTAATTCTGAAAATTTTTTTGAAGCTTATCAGTAAAAGATTTTTTGAGGGGGTTTGATTTATCCAAAACTCCTCAAATTTTGCCAGAATAATCGTTAGGTTGTTATTGAACTCCTGTAAAAATTTCAGCTCATTTTGAATTGAATTGTGTGGGAGAATGCAGATTTCAATGTACTGTGTTCAAATGAATACAGAGACTTTTCAGAAAATGTCCCAGAGTTGGAAAAATCATTTGTGGGCAATCCTTAGCTCTACAAAACCTAGGAAAATTCATGAAGACTCTATGAACTATAATTGAAATTGTAGTTCACTAAGTTGGGCATGAACATGTGAGTTACTTCAGAATTAATTTTTTTGCTTAATTGCTTAGGGAATTGTTCTGAATAAAACACTCAATAAAAAGTGTTCCTTTTTGTCCAGAAAACTTTCATGTGACCAGGAATTCACATGCAAATTTACAGCTCAAATTGAACCTTGGATCTTCCTGTCCTTGTTTTCCATTCTATTGTATGTGAGAATAACATGGGGGTTAGTGTGGGAATTATTGAGGACCCATTTTCCTTCCACTTTAGCTTCAATTTGGAAAGCTAAGTCCCTGTGTAGTGTATGACTTCATGTAAAAATTTTGAAGTCATTGGAGATCAGGATCTTTATTTATGTCCAAATCATTAGAGCTCATCTTATATGTCATTAGAAACTTAGCTAGGGATGTAATTAAACCTCTAAGGCAGGTTTAGTTTCTTTGAGTTCTTTGCACAACAGAGGCAACAACATCATCCTAGAATCTCCACACAGCCTCTGTCTTAAGAAGTTTTAATCTCTTAAGTCTTTAAATTGCATTATAAAAGATTATGCATATACATGTCAATAGTGTTCATGACGAAGGACTTTGACAGAGCCATCCCTTGACGTGTAGATCAATTGAGCTCAGAAGGATCAAGGGATCGAAGATCACTAACTGCTATTATATACAACTACCCTACAAAATAGGCAAGCTCCGGTTTGTATTAACCATTTTTATAAATTTTACTGTTTTGAGAACTTACTTTGAGTACCCACTTTATTCATGCATTAGAGTCTTGTTTGAAAACCCAAACACATAGCCAAAAAAACCCTGGTTTGGGCTTAGGTTATTAACCCTCGATTGGCTACTGCAATGCTAATATAGTGTAGGATTCGATACAAGTCGAGTAGTTGGAACTGCTCGCGAGAATAGGCTAGAGACACACTACTCGGGTAAAGATAGCAAATGAAACACATGGCAAGAAAAATGAGACCGAGCGGAGAGTAAGGGCAGCAGGACTTTGGGGCCTGGTGCCGTAGCTCCGCTTGTGTCGATTGAGGACTGAGCCGTGTGCGGGCCTGTTGAACAAGCTAGAGCTGTAAATCGGCTGGCCGCACTGTGGATGCACGCGCAGAGACCTCTTGCTCGGGACGACTGGACCGGCTCAACATTTGGCTGACGGATGAAAGGTGGTTGCGTACAACGTCCATGATGGTTGCTGTAGGCAACATCGAGTACGGGCGTACGTGATGGGTTATTCGGGTAACCCTGCAGGTGTAAATCGCTTATAATCACCGTCCCTCACGGTCAGTAAGTACCACATGTTCACTGTACCGTGACGTAGAAAGAACAGGCTAGATTCATGTTAAAAGTCTGCTGATTTTAATGATGTACCTTGATTGCTAATGAAGTGCTATAGTTTAGAGCAAATTAAAGTTTCTTTCAACCTCAGGCAAAGAACATGAGAGAAATGCGTTTCTTATTTGATTGCGGCTCTCTTATGTGCATTAGCGTGAGGTTTTCCCCACACTTGCTGCTAAAATTTGACAATTAGAACCAACTAAATAGGCGTGTCTTTTGCAACATACCTTGCTACTACACATTGCAATTCTAGCACCTAGAGTTACAAGTTTAGGTGAGACGGGTCAGACTTGCTGAGCCTATGTGCTCACGCTTGCTATATGAGTGTTTTTGCAGGTTAACATTGGTGCTTATTAGGAGGTTGTCCGGTGAGACTCGGATACTTCCGAGTTGTTTTACACATGGAGAACCTGGCGCTGCCATATGACTTCGTGTTGCTAGCGAGAAGAGTCCGTGGGCTGGATCTCTTCTTGAGTGCTTAGTAGATATGAAACGTGAGATAAACTAGTCTTCCACTGTAGTTATTTGATGTAAATTACTTACAAAGAACATTTGTAAGCTTTCGCTTTTGATTTATGTAATACATGTTTTCTTATATGTGTGCTGTTGGGTGCCGCATATCATGGCACCACCCAATGCGATTCCCGGGCGAGCGGCACGACCCCGTGATCGGGTTCGGGCCTTGTCAGCATGGTATCAGAGCCGCATTGGTAATAGCGCACGGAATAAGGATCGTATTACGATAAAAACTTAGGTTACGGTGAGAATACGGTACTAGGCCCACATAAGGACTACTATATTAGCCTAATATGAAGGTGGCAACCTAACTTATTTGTCATGTCAGAAAATCATGCATCTCGGGACGTTTTATGTATTGGGGGGTGCATCTAAGCGCTGTCCACCAGTGCGCACAAGCTAAAGGGTGGAGCCTCAGTAGTGGCAGGTAACCCGGCCCGCTTTAGTATCCTCTACGACTCTTCAGATCGTTTGGGGTACTCGAGCAATGCCCTTCCCTGGCGTGCTACGGGCAAGTTTGGGAGACCCCGTCACGTGGTTAGTAATGTGAACACGTAGCTCAAGGCGTGTTTGGCTTGATAACAACCGTGCGAGTGATGACGGACGGTTGTATGAACTGTATTGGGACCGGGTTCGGTGTGCAGCCGAACCTGATGATTGTGTTTCATTTATGCAGGTGCTAATCATGAAACCGTAGTCCGAGTAGAACTTGGTTGCGAGTGATTGTTTTAGTGCCACCTAAGGATACGGATCTGCCGGTATAATCCGGTTAGGATTTTCTTTTGTAAGGCAACGTAGTACCGTCATATGTCTTACGGTGCATCGTCACCGTACTACACTTTATAACTTATTTCCTATGAAGAAATCATTCATGACTAACTTTCAACTAAAAATGGAAGCTTGAAAACACATATTAGTTACTGAGCTCTTCATTGGAACTAAGGTTCAAAGGAGAGAATTGATAGGTTTCTCAAAAACAGAGTGCTCTGTTCTGGCAGAAATCTTTGCTGGACTTTAACAGAGCATAACTCTGAGTAGATTTACCCAATTAAGGTGTATGATAAAGATCTGTAAATATTTGTAAATTCTATACAACTTCTACGTATACCTCCAGAGCAAAATCACAAGTTAAGTTGGTGAAAAGTCCAGTTGAAGGCAAACTGCCCAGAACCAGGACAGCGGCAAAACCTCTCTGGACCTTTCTGTTTTTAAGCCATAACTTTCTGTAGAAAAATCTCTAAGGAGACTATGATACACCGTTGTAAAGTTTATGAGATATGCAACATTATTGTAGTTCAAAGTTTGTTCAGATTCATATTGTATTTGCTTATACAACTGTGATAATACCGGCCACATACAAAGGAGATGCTGGCAAATTTTATCCAGGAATTCTGTTAACTTTGAAAAATCATAACTTCTGATACAGAAGAGATATAGAGGCATTTGAATACTTTTTGGAAATGAAGTTAACTTTAACTTTTGTATTCAACTTGAGTTATGAAAATACTTTTAACTGGGTCAAAATCTGGATTTAGTGCATCAAGGTCTGTTCTGGACAGAGAAAAGGAAAATAAGTGATATCGTGCAGGCTAGCACAAGTTATGTGCCCCAAAAGTATCGGTTGGTGTACCAAACTCCATCTGGTGAAATATGGAGGCCCCTGTACGATTAACTCCTCAGAGGTTGATTGCTGGTCAAGTACCATAACTTGCACCACCTCCACAGCAGCAGCATCAGACGGTGGTTTGTGCTCCACCGGTGCAGCTATATGTATCTAGCTTCCAACCACAAGTTAGCGAAGAGCTGGAGATACATCCATGCTCCATTTGTGGTCGGTCGGGCCATTATGCTAGGTATTGTATGGAGGGAATTCAAGACTGCGGGTCATCATACTTTCAATGTTCAGACCCGTACCTATTTCTGCAGAAAAGAGGGCAGACAAGGGGCAACATTCACTACAAAGTGAGTGATGATGTTCCGGAAGGAGAAGCCATGTTAGCAGAGATGTTTTCTCTGAATCGGCTACCGGTATTACTTCTCTTGGACTCCGGTGCCAAACCTAGCTTTATTAGTCAATCTTTTGTGGCTCAACATCAGCTCCAAACTACTTTTACAAAGAGGCAATACCTCATATCTTCGCCGGGGCAGCATTACAACAAGTGATGATTGTCTTCCGAGCACCTCTTTGTTTGCGTGTTAGACTATAACCCATGACCCTCATTATTCTCGAGGGTCTGAAGATCGACATTAGTTTCGGGATGTCGTGGTTGAATTACCACCATGCAGTTCTCGACATCAGTTCTCGAACCGTTAAGCTCAACACCCCACAGCACGGTCTTCATACGTTAGTTCTGGGCGCCAGTCGGCAACAGATTGCAATATTGAACCATTCGGAAACTGTTAAGATAGAGGACAGTCCGGGGGTACGTGGATATCCGAATGTGTTTCCCAATTGTTTACCGGGCAAACCGCTTGAACACGACATAGAGTTCAAGACTTAACTTGCACCGAGAACACCACCGAGTTCACAAAGGCCGTACAAAATGGCACCCAATGAATGGGCACAATGGAAGACACCGCTGAATGACCTTATGAGCAAAGGTTGTATATGACTGAGTTCGTCACCTTGGGGTTGTTCAGTATTGTTTATAAAGAGAAAGGACGAAACACTACGGCTTTGTGTTGGTTATCCACCGCTTAACACTGTGACAATCAAGAACAAGTACATGTTACCACAGATCGACATGTTATTTGATCAGTTGGTCAAAGCAAAGATCTTATCCAAGATATAATTAAGATCAGGGTACCATCAGATTAAGATGCGGGCTGAGGATATTCCAAAGACAGCTTTTCGATGAGGTACAGGTTTTATGAGTACCTTGTCAAGTTCCTTGGCCTCAACAACGCTCCAACTCAGTTCATGTACTTGATGAACTCGGTATTCAAGGAGCTGGACAAGTTTGTCGTGGTCTTCATCGACGACCTACTGGTTTATTCCAAGTCGGAGGAAGAACACGAGAAGCACCTGCGTATAGTCTTGCAACGGTTGCGGGATCACAAGCTATACGCAAAATTCAGCAAGTGCGAATTCTAGATATCGCAAGCACTTTTTCTCGGGCATGTTATCTCAGCGGAGGGCATCGCTGTGGACCCGAGCAAGATTGCACAAGTGCTGCATTGGAAGTCCCGGGGGTCTATTCACGACGTACGGGGTGTCCTCGAACTCGCGGGATATTATTGGAGGTTTATTTCGAACTTCTTAAAGATTGCCAAGCCTATGACCGAGCTGCTGAAGAAGGCTATCAAATATGTTTGGAGTCCAGCATGTGAAGCAGCGTTCAAGGCATTAGTGAAGCACATAATATCAGCACCGGTTTTTGTGCAGCTGACACAACAAAACCGTTTGATATGTACTGTGATGCATCTGGCAGCGATGCATCTGGCATTGCGCTCGGGTGTGTGCTGATGCAAGACCGAAAGGTGGTCGCGTATGGATCAAAGCAGCTTAGGAACCATGAGCAAAATTATCCAACTCATGACTTAGAGCTCGCTGCCGTGGTACTCGCACTTAAAATGTGGAGGTACTACCTACTCGGTAACCTCGTACATTTATATACCGACCACAAGAGCCTGAAGTACATATTCACTCAGAAGGAGCTCAACATGAGGCAACGGAGATGGTTGGAGTTGATAAAGGATTACGAAAAAGAGATCCATTATCATCTAGGCAAGGAAAATGTAGTGGCGAATACGTTAAGTCGCAAGTCACACGTTCACAATCTGACCATCACTCCGTTGGAAGAGAGCGAACCACCATTACATGTGGTTCTCCATAGAGCTCTCTACAATTTAGCTTTTATCCCCACCATCCGTAAAGAGTCGGTGGCAGCCCAGAAACATGACAAGGGCATGTCGCATTTGCAGAGACTGTATAGATAGTGGGGAACTGAAATGTTTCCGGAAGGACGGAGACGGTATCCTGTGACTCAAGAACAGGATAGTCGTACCCCGTAACCCGAGGTTGAGGAAGAAATTTTTTGGATGAGGCTCACTTGTCAAAGTTTCTATTCATTATGATTCATTGGTCCATTCCAGATTCTGGAAAGATGTGGGTCAGTTGCATACCGGCTGGAATTACCAGTGACATTCACCGGTGTGTAGGACAGCTTCCGCATTTCTCAGCTGAGGAGTGCTTCAAGTTTTCAACCACCATTCAGCTGAGGAAAAGCGAGGAACTGAAACCGGATCTCACGTATCAGGAGGGACCAGTTCAGATCATTGACATAAAGGACCGAACCACACATGACCATACGTTGTGGTTCTATTAAGTTTTATGGAGTGGTAACTCCAAGGATGAAGCGGCATGGGAGAGCCAAGGATTTCTTCGCGCCAATTATCCCGACTTTTGACATCGCACATCCTATAATTTTTTTACCATCCTCTCTCTCACTTTTACCTTATAATCTCGGGACGAGATTCTTTTAAGGGGAGGGAATGTAAAGGTCCCAAAAATTTTAAATACAAAGGGCCTGAAGTTTGAACACCATTTGGTTTCAAGTTTATAAAAATTTGGACTTGTTTAAATTTTTGCACCATGTGATGACACACATGAGTATCCCACCACTCTAGCCTAGGATCAATTGAGTGTTGGGGGACAAAGTTAATTTAAAACCCATGTGTAAGCTCTCATGTGCAAGGGGGAACGAAATTCAGATTTTTAAACTCAAATTGCTCAACTCAAATTTCAAATAAGGGCAACAATAGGAATGCAAACTGTTGTGCTCAAAACCTCATTTGCAGCAGCCAAACCAAAAATCAGGTTTCATATTTGAATCCCTTAGGTCCAAATTAGTGGGTATGCAAAGTCTCATGAATTTTTGAAGATATTTGCTACCCATTTTTTGAAATGGACTTAAATATACAGTGAATTCAAATACATATTTGAATTTGGATGAAATTTGCATAATTATCCAAATGCAGTTCACTTTTCAACCCCACACAATTGAATTTCATCATTTGCAAATTTTGGTGATATTTTGGAGATAAGGGGGAGAGTGGGACTCACTTGTCATATGGCCAAAAGATCTAAGTGTTCTGTCTTCACTTCTCCACTCTATAGTCACCGGGACAGAGTCGAGGCAGCTCAAGACAGCTCCGGGCGACACAGAGGGGGCAACAGAAACACCTCCCCAGCAGATGAAGCTCCTCCGTGGACTGTTTCGACGTTATCAGCAGCACGCGCCGTGTCTCTCTTTGCTCACGAACAGAACACCGACGCCCTTCTCTCCCTCACACCGAACAGAGCGCCGCTCGCTGCCGCCACCACCGATCAATCGTGAGCCAGTTTTTCATCGTGTGCAAGCCTCGGCAGAGTGGAAAAATGGCACCAGGGCCTCGACGTGCCACCAACTGGTGTTCGGCCTCCCTACCCCGGGAACGCCGTGTCTGTGTGACGGCCGAACAAAAACCGATGAGGAGTCTCCCGTGGACAGCTCAACCTAGCGCTTGTCACGGCCAAGTACCGGCACCCTTGGATGTGCCAAGGCACCATGCTACTCTCCTCCCAAGATCAAGCCATGCCGTGGACGACCGAGAGAGAATTTGGGAATTTTTCTCCGGCATGCTCAAACCGACCTTCCAGTATGGTACTCTCAAATTCGATCTCAATTCTTGTTCTTAGGTCACCTAATCTTGCACACGGGACCTAAAGTAGTCGGCGATCATTTGCTCTTCGCGACCCTAGTTTAAAACTGCATGTAGGCCGAGTATTTAGAGATTTTCCAATGGCGACCGAGGCGGGGGACCGCGGGCGCGGTGAAACACCATTAGCCGCCGTTTCCGAGCAGTTTTGAGGTTATGTATAGCTTCCTCATGGTTCACTGGTTCTGTAGCGCCGTTTCACCGAGCTTTTGGCGGGCTAGGTCGGCCGGCCGACGCCACTGAAGGTGAGCCGAGCCGTTGTGTCGTCGCGAGAGGGGTTAGGGACCTCACCGGCCCGGGGAAGCTTCACCAAGATGCTCAGCACGTGATTTTAGGCCCTGGCGGCGAGCAAAGGCTCGGGAGAAGGTCGGGAGACCGTGGTCAGTGGAGCTCCGGCGACCTAGCGGCGTGCGCGAGCGAGAGGAGTCGGGAGGAAGAAGAAGGAAGCCGGTCCCACGTGTTAGCGGCTGGAAATTTAAAATCTGGATTCTCTGTGGCCCCAGATCATTCTTTGGCTGTGCGGGTTCACTCTGTGACTCCGTGTGTCTTCGGCTGAGAACACGCCACGTGGCCTGGGACCCACAAGCAGACGTTTAAACATTTCAGAATTTCCAGATTTCAGTTTGAACTTTGGAGAGCCACAACTTTGTGTAGGAGTGTCCACAAATTGTCAAATAAATTTTGTCAAATTCCTCTCGGAGAATACTATCCAGGGCTGCAGCCCAATATTTATGAAAATCCATGTATTTGGCTCATTAATTCATATAAGGAAAATATTGTAGGAATTTTCCAGGAGTTATGTGTATTGGAAAATTCCCAAATTTGGGCATGAGATTCTTCCAAATATACTTGAACTCCAGTAAAAATTTGAGAGGCATTGGACCTCATTTGCTTGTCCAAATGTGGTGTTAATTCCTTATGTCTCTGAAAATTGGAAAATAGAACAGAGCCATTTTCAGATTTTCCCCAATTCTTGTAAAAATCATATCTTTGTGTAGGAACCTCCAAATTGAGTGATTAAAATTTGGTTAGATTCATATTGAAAGACTATGTCCAAATATTCAACCCAATTTTTATGAAAGTCAATAATTAATTCTTGAAAATTCTTTAAATCTTATCAGTAAAAGAATTTTTGAGGGGGTTTGGTTTATCCAAAAATCATCAAATTTTGCCAGAGTAATCCTTAGGATGTTATTGAACGCTTGTCAAAATATCATCTCATTTGGAGTTGAATTGTGTGGGAGAATTCATATTTTAAAATACTGTGTTCAAATGAATACAGAGACTTTTCAGAAAATGGCCCAGAGTTGGAAAAATCATTTCTGGGCAATCCTTAGCTCCACAAATCCTAGGAAAATTTATGCAGACTCTATGAATTATAATTGAAATTGTAGTTCACTAAGTTGGGCATGAACGTATGAGTTACTTCCGAATTAATTTCTTTTTTCTTAATTTCTTAGGGAATAGTTCTGAATAAAACACTCAATGAAAAGTGTTCATTTTTGGTCCAAAAAACTTTCATGTGACCAGGAATTCACATGCAAAGTTTCAGCTCAAATTGAACCTTGGAGTTTCCTGTCCTTGTTCACCATTCTATTGTATGTGAGAATAACATGGGGGTTAGTTTGGGAATTATAGAGGACCCAATTTCCTTCCACTTTAGCTGCAATTTAGAAAGCTAAGTCCCTGTGTAGTGTATGACTTCATGTAAAAGTTTTGAAGTCATTGGAGATCAGGATCTTTAGTTATGTCCAAATCATTAGAGCTCATCTTATATGTCATTAGAAACTTAGCTAGGGATGTAATTAAACCTCTAAGGCAGGTTTAGTTTCTTTGAGTTCTTTGCTTAACAGAGGCAACAACATCATCCTAGAATCTCCACACAGCCTCTGTCTTAAGAAGTTTTAATCTCTTAAGTCTTTAAATTGCATTATAAAAGATTATGCATATTCATGTCGATAGTGTTCACGACGAAGGACTTCAACAGAGCCATCCATTGACGTGTGGATCAATTGAGCTCAGAAGGATCAAGGGATTGAAGATCACTAACTGCTATTATATACAACTACCCTCCAAAATAGGCAAGCTCCGGTTTGCATTAACCATTTTTATTAATTTTACTGTTTTGAGAACTTACTTTGAGTACCCACTTTATTCATGCATTAGAGTCTTGTTTGAAAACCCAAATGCATAGCCAAGAAAACCCTGGTTTGGGCTTATGATTTTAACCCTCGATTGGCTACTGCAATGCTGAGATAGTGTAGGATTTAGTACAAGTCGAGTAGTTGGAACTGCTCGCGAGAATAGGCTAGAGGCACACTACTCGGGTAAATATAGCAAATGAAACACATGGCAAGAAAAATGAGACCGAGCGGAGAGTAAGGGCAGCAGGAATTTGGGGCCTGGGTGCCGTAGCTCCACTTGTGTCGATTGAGGACGGAGCCGTGTGCGGGCCTGTTGAACAAGCTAGAACAGTACCGAATACCTACTGGACATATGGGAACCGGAAAACCGATGTAATTCGGGTAGCTGGGTGTTGAGGCATAGCTGGTCGTTCAGAGGGTAGGTTGAGAGCTTGAGGTGTAAATCGGCTGGCGGCACTGCTGATGCACGCGCAGAGACCTCTTGCTCGGGATGATTGGACCGGCTCAACATTTGGCTGGCGGATGAAAGGTGGTTGCGTACGACGTCCGTGATGGTTTCTGTAGGCAACATCGAGTACGGGCGTACGTAACGGGTTATTCGGGTAACCCTGCAGGTGTAAATCAATTATAATCGCCGTCCCTCGCGGTCAGTGAGTACCACTTGTTCACTGTACCGTGACGTAGAAAGAATAGGCTAGATTCATGTTAAAAGTTTGCTGATTTGAAGGATGTACCTTGATTGCTAATGAAGTGCTGTAGTTTAGAGCAAATTAAAGTTTCTTTCAACCTCAGGCAAAGCACATGAGAGAAATGCGTTCCTTGTTTTATTGCAGCTCTCTTATGTGACTTAGCGTGAGGTTTTCCCGACACTTGCTGCTACAACTTGACAATAAGAGCCAACTAAATATGCGTGTCTTTTGCAACTTACCTTCCTACTACACATTGCAATTCTGGCATGTAGAGTTACATGTTTAGGTGAGAAAGGTCAGACTTGCTGAGCCTATGTGCTCACGCTGTCTATATGAGTGGTTTTGCAGGTTAACATCGGTGCTTATGAGGCGGTTATCTGGTGAGACTCGGATACTTCCGAGTCGTTTTACACATGGAGAACCCGGCCGCTGCCATATGACTTCGTGTTGCTAGCGAGAAGAGTCCGCGGGATGGATCTCTTCTCGAGTGCTTAGTAGATATGAAACGTGAGATAAACTAGCCTTCCGCTGTAGTTATTTGATGTAAATTATTTACAAAGAACATTTGTAAGCTTTCGCTTTTGATTTATGTAATACATGTTTCCTTATATGTGTGCTGTTGGGTGCCGCATATCACGGCACCACCCAGTGCGATTCTCGGGCGAGTGGCATGACCCCGTGATCGGGTTCGAGCCCTGTCACAGGGTACCGACAGTGGCCCCCGGGCCCATCTCAGGGGAGGCAACGATCCCACAGGTGGGGCTTCAATCTTTCCCATGTGGTGGTTTTGATCCTGCACTTCGGAAACCAAAGTGGTGGCGAGATTTTTGCATAGTGGACGAGTGGTTGTACCTAGGAGACGAGGAGGCTGCACATCCTTGGCGTAGTGGGCGTACCCGCCAGTCGAAGCGGCAGCATGTCGTAGGCGTAGTGGACACGTGTTTGCTCCTGACTGGTGGGTCATGACGACGTGCTCGAGGGGTTGCCCCGCAGTATTTACTGTGGCAGCCCTTGGGTAGACCGCTGCAGTTCCACCACACCACTTTTCTCGGGAACCGCCAGACATTCTCGAGAAGTTACCCGCCTGGCCTCCAGTGTCTGACGGGTGGACCTGGGTTCTACTCATCATTGGGGGAGGCAGGTATCTTACGGCGTGGTACGGTGGAAACCCAAACATCGCGCCTATTGCCCTGCCAGAGGTTGCGGACGTAGAAAGGGAAGCCTTCCGGAGAAGGATGGTTCCCTTCCGCCTTTTGCAATCTTCGTCTTTCTCCTGCGCACTAGAAGCCTCCGCTCCCCAATGCTCACAACATTTCCTTGCCACCATGTATTCTGGCTTCCGTTCGTCCAGGCTTCGCAGCGATGCAATATCTCTATTGTGAAGCGCGTACTCGGCTAGCAGTCGGCCACGTTCGACGGAAAGATCCATCATGGGAGGGTCCCACTGACTGACATGCAACCCGACAAGGTGGTTCTTTTCACCTCGTACGTGTTGTCCAGGTTCGCGCTCCCGGCGTCGTCCTTCCTCCTCACCCTGCTGGAGGTGTATGGCTCCAGCTTCAGCACCTTACGCCGCACGCCCTCACACTGGTGGCCGTCTTCGTCCACTTCTGCAAGATGTTCGTGTGCGTGCGACCATTGGTGCAACTCTTCAGAGTGTTCTTCTCCTTGAAAGCCTCGGGGAGAAGCACAAGCCACGTGATGCTTACTACTTCTAGCACCAAGGGAGGAGCTCCTCGCCCTACATAGCGCCCTTCACTCCTGGGAAGTGGGAGCACTGGAGGGAGGACTGGTGATTTTCCAGACAGACGTCCATGACCACTTGGAGCTGCCGGGTGACCCACAGATGGCCGAGGGGGATGTTGGGGATGAGATCCTTGACCTGTAGGACGCCTACACGCCGGTGCTGAAGAGGATCAAGTACTTGGCGGAGGAAGACCTGACATCACTGATGGTCTTGGCTGATTTATTGTCCCGCCGGATCGCCCACCTCCAGCAGCTTGTTCGGCCCGCCTGACAGTACTCTCCTGCGAACCGATCTCCGATGAATCCATCACCCCGCCGGCAAGCTACCAGCCCGTCTACCTCAACCCGCAGGCGAGGTCAAGGCTGCTGAGGGAGCTGCCAACACTGGACGACATCGATGCCATAGTGCGGCAGATCGGCGATCCCTCATGGGGGCATAGAGATCCCTGAAGTGGGCAGGTAGGTAGCCAGTTGGGGCCTGCACCGAACTCACTCTCAAACAGAGGGAAGGAGTCGACTGGTAGATCCGTCCCTGTGGAGCGCCCTCGCTCACCGCCCAAGGATGCCCCGGAGTTGAGCAGGGCGCTGAAGAGGAAGTTGGTCTGTCCTGACGGAAGCTTCGTCTCGGGCCCCCAGGCTGGGGGTTCCCAGGCTTCCCGTGGTCTCGCACCGGGCTCGGTCACTAGCGTCGGCAGCAGCTCTGGAGCTGCTGCTGCCGGAGCAGCCTTGGCGGCCACGGGAAGGGTGGCTGGCACTACTAGAGCTTCGAGGAGGGCCCCCAACACACCCACGATGTAGAGGCGGTCTTCGGGTGTGTCCCTGGCTCGGAAGCCGTCATCGGGGAAGACTCCTGGAGCGGTGCCGACAGTGACAAGGGTTCCAGCAGCACCATCGGCTCCTCAGCCGTCGAGGGCAGCCCCGGCACAGGGCGCATCTTCAGCGTCGAGGTCCTCAGCAAGGGGGCCCCTGTTGTACCGTCTTCGACGACGAAGACCCCTGAGGTTCCACCGGCTCCGAAGCCAGCGGGGGCAACCTCGACACCGGCGGGGGCGGGTGGCTCGAGCCATGCGCATAAGAAGCTCTGCGCGGGGTGGAACTTCGGGACCATGGCGTAGCTGACACTTGTTGCTTCTTCTTGCAGTGCTCCCCAGCAGAGGACCCCTCCTCCCCCTCCTCCGTTGTAGGCTGGGAGATGGAGCTCCTTCTCCACCGAAGTTCCAATGCCGGCAGCAGTGTCTGAGCCTGTGCCCGGGGCAGCTCTGGATGTCGGCACCGGGGCCCCAGATGCCAGTCAACCGGCGGGCGTGGACGCCACTGGTAATGGTGTGGCTGCTGCTAAGTGGGCTGCTAGCCCCCCTCCTCTTTCTTTGCGGGTTGCCATGGTGGCAACCCCACCAGAGGATGAAGATCCGGAGGGTGTCGAGGCGATACCTCGCCTGGCAATGCCGAAGGCTGTCCCGATCCCCAAGGCTGTGAGAGCTGTCCGCTCTAGTCTAGACCAGATGCAGGACGTGCTCGAGCAGGAGTGGACCGAGTTGAGGTCTGAGCGGGAGCGCCTCTGGGACTGGGAAGACCTATTGAAGGCATGGGTCCAGTCTGCCAGGGCGAAGGCTCAGGCTCGGGAGGAGATGGTGGAGGAGAAGGATGCCGTCATAGCCGACCTCCACAAGAATGCAGTGAACCTCCTGGCTGAGGCCAGGAACCTCCATGCCTCCGCTGATGTACGTCTCGCGGGACTGACAGAGTTCCGGGAGAAGCTCCTTCATCGGGAGAAGGAGGCGGAGGCGAGGGAGAGGGAGCTCTCCGACCGTATGGCTTCCCATGAGGAGTAGCAAGGGCGCCTGAAGGAGCGGCTTCAGGGCGTCCATGACCGGGAGCTTGCTGCTTCGTCTAGGGAGTCTGACCTCGACGAGCGGACCGTGTGGCTGACCACAAAGGAGCAGGTCCTGGTTGCTCCGGAGCAGGAGCTGGCCACCCGGGAACAGGAGTTGGCGAGAAGGAGTTTGGCGGGGGAGCTGGCTTCTTCCGCCAAGGTGTGAGGGCTCGGTCCCGATCACGGGGCCGTGCCGCTCGCCCGGGAATCGCATTGGGTGGTGCCGTGCGATGCGGCACCCAACAGCACACATAATAAAGCATCATATTACATAAATGAAGCGGAAGCTTACAAAGTGTAAATTTTACAAATACTTCTCAAAATAACCTACAGCGGAAGACTATTACAACTCATGTCTCATACCTATGCTAAGCAATAGAGAAGGTGTCCAACCCGCGGACCCTTCTCGCTAGCAACGCTATCACATTAGCAGCGGCAGGGG
The DNA here is from genome assembly GCA_030760725.1 of Neostapfia colusana. Classification (NCBI taxonomy): domain Eukaryota; kingdom Viridiplantae; phylum Streptophyta; class Magnoliopsida; order Poales; family Poaceae; genus Neostapfia; species Neostapfia colusana. The sequence goes on from JASWHV010000004.1 coordinate 94,491,821, forward strand.
TTGCTATGAGTTCACCACTCGGAGAGTTCCGAGTCTCATCGAACACCCGTACATATCAGCGTAGAGTTATTACCTGCAAAACAACTTATGCAGTATCCGTGAGCACGAAGCTCAGCAAGACTTAACCGTCACCCTAGTCATGAAACTCTACATGCTGAAAATAGAGGGCTGAATATAGCAGTTTGCACAAAGGATGAACTTGAGCTAAAGGAGAATCCTTACTTCAAGTTTTAAGCAACTTTTATAGTCCTCGCGCAATTCACATCGAGACTCCACAATCAAACAAGAAACGCTTCATTTCGATGTCAATTGCCCGAGGTGAAAGTAACTTTAGTGAGCTAACCTAGACTCATACAGACCTTGCGCCATCAATGTCGAGACTCCACAATCAAACAAGAAACACTTTGCCTCGACGCTACTAGCTCAAGGTGGAAAATAAATTTAGTGAAAGTGTTGATCATTCCTCATCTCCATTATGAGGATTACTCATGAAGCATTATTAACTTTTCCCAGTTTATTACTACGTCATGACTCAGTGTACAAGTATGCTCACTACCGCGAGCGACGGTGATTGCAATCAAAAACACCCGGCTGACATGACACGTACGCCCGTACTCGACGTTGCACACAGCAACCATCACTGACATCGTACGTGGCAACCTTTCACATGACACCCAAATGTCGAACCGGTACCACCGACTGGGATTAAGTCTCTCTATGGCAAACCCTCGTAGAGCCGACTTCTCTATCCTTTCAGCATCTGCATCAGACAGTGAGGTATGCCTCGACACCTAGGTTAACATGTTACATCGGTTTCCTGGGTCCCATATAGCCAGTATGCATCCGGTACACATCTCAAACTTGTCCAGCGGGGTCGCACACGAGAACGGGCCTTAATCGACTCAGACATAGACTAGGTTCACAGGACCATGTACTTGAGCCTTCCATCCACTGCGCAGTCTCCATTCCCAACTATGAGGATCAATTTCCAACTCTTCCGATTGATCCCCCCTTAATCCCGGTTCACGAGTAGGAAACTGCCTACTCGAGTTATGCCTCTTTTAATCCACTTCTGTTAACTTGAGATCAGCAGTTATAATCAATTGATAACCTATTCTACATTTTACTCCAGGGTTTTCTGGGTCATGCATTTGGAGTGTCATACCACCTAGACTTAATGCAATAAACAAAATGCTAGACGATATAAAGTGAATACAAATAAAAAATTGTAATTTTTGATGCAAACTGGGGCTTGCCTTTGTTTTGCAGGGGACTTATATATATGAGATTCAGTTAGTGAAGATCACTTGGCTTGATCAAGTGCTGTTCTCCTTCCTTGATCTCCACTCCGATGACTTCAAGTACTTCACGTAGATGCTACACGTAATGAATATGCATATGGATTTAATTGTCAAGACTTTTGTTACCAAGTTCTAATGACAAGTTTAAAATCTAGAACTCTGTTTAAGAATTTAAAATGACATGGGTGCTAGTGGTTTGGGTTTGGGGTTAAGCACTATGATCAAGTGAGATGTGTTGTTCACCCCTTGTGTGATACTCATCTAAATAGGTTGAACAGCACAGTGGTGATCCATAGCTCCAATGGAGCTGAAAATTTTCTGGTGAGTTCCTTGTCACAAGAAATTAATCTGTACCAAAATTTAGAAATTTCCAATGAGTAGATCACTCAGAACAATTACCTAAGCATTTAGGCAAAAGGAAATTAATTCTGAATAAACTTGCACCTTCATGCAAATTCAAGTGAACTAAAATTTCAAAAATGGCTCAGGGAGCATGCATGAATCTTCCTAGGATTTTTGGAGCTAAGAATTTACTAGAACTGAATTTCCAAGTTTTGGACATTCTCTGAAATTGTTTCTGTACTCATTTGAACACAGCAACTTCAAATCTGAATTCACCTAAACAAATCAACTTCAAATGAGCTGAAACGTTTACAGGAGTTCGCTAACATCCTAAAGAATATTCTGGCAAAATTTGAGGATTTTTGGATATACCAAATTCCCTCTAACATTCTTTTGCTAAAAGCTTTAAAGAATTTTCCAGAATTAAATACTGAGTTTCATACAAATTGGGTTGCATATTTGGATAGAGTTTTCCAACCTGAATATAACCCAATTTGATTCACTAAATTTGGAGCTTCCTAGCAAAAGTTATGAGATTCTAAAGTTTGGGGGAAATTCTGGAATTCAAATAAACCGAAAAAGTTTAAATCCTGTGCGTGGGTCCAGGGGGACTATGTGTCACTCGCTGGGGTAAGCCACACGGGCCACTGGACTCTTCCCACGCAGCCACAATAGATCTCAGCGCCGCAGCAGATCAGAAATTCAAATCTCTGTTGCTGACACGTGGGACCCGCCGGGTCTTCTTCAATCTCCGGCCACCCGCGCGCCGCAGGCTCGCCGGAGACGCGCTGAATTCCGACGTCCGGCTAGCTCCCGAGCCATCCCTCGCCGTTAGGGCCTAATTCCACATGCTGAACACGATGGAACAACTTCTTCCGACCGGCGGTGGCTCTAACATAGCCGGCGACGGTGCGGCGGCTCGGTACCCTTTCGGCGACGTTGCCCGGCCAACCTATGTAACACCCCAAATTTTGATTCAAAACTCTTAACCATGTTCAGAGGGGAATTTAAAAATTTTTGGACGTGTTGCATGTTTTGCAAAAATTCAAATTCAAACTGGAATTCAAATTATACTCAAAACAGAAAAGAAATGGAAAAAGAAAAAGGAAAACGGGAAAAAAACCGGCCAGTGGGCCGAAACCCGCCAGCCGGCCCAGCTACTCCCGCGCAGCCCGCCCCCGCGCGCGCCCGCGCTCTCTCACACAGACAGGTGGGACCCACCTGTCATCCCCAACCTCGCTCGCGCCGACCCCGGACTTTTCCCCCCCGAGCGCGCGCGATCTTAACCGATCGGGAAATCCGTTCCGCCGCCCGAATTCTGGTCCCAGAGGACTCCAACTCGATCACAACAGACCCACCGCCCTCCCCCGGCTATAAAAACCCCCGATCCGATCAGTTTTTCCCACGCGATCGCCGATTTTCACTCCGGTGAGCACCGAGACTTCGCCGGTGAATTCTGGCCGATCTAAGCTCGGAAACTCTGATCTAACTCGCTGGTCTTGATCCACCGCCTCCGGGGAACTTTGCAGGTGCAGAAAACCCGAAGACTTACGGTGTAAATCCAGCGCCGACGAGCTTCGCCGTGGTTTTGCCTCGGACCTCGCCGCCGATCACTTTCCAGGACTCCCGAGCTCGAGAAAACCCCCGAGGTGAGATCCCTGACCTCCCCTCTACCGATCTATGCCATAAGATCACAGTTTTAGGCAGAATTCTCGAGGATCCGAAACTTTCCGGCGAGATCGCCGCTTCCCGCCGCCGTGCGCCGCCGGCAGCGCCGCCCGCGCTCGATCAGAGCGACGTGGCCGCTTGTGCGCCGTTTATTTTAAATCGCACGGTAGACTTTAAAACCCCGCGTACCGGTTCAATCTTATAATCTCAGCCGTCGGTTTAAAATCGGACGGATCACGTCAGCCCCGCATTATAAAGACTGGAATTCTTACGTGCTACCCCCTGGGGTTCTCTGGAATTGAGAGCTAGCCCCGGAAACTTCAGATCTAGCCCCTGGAACTCCAGAAAATCATGTAAATTCATTTAAAAATCAGTCTTAGCCCCTGGACTTAATAGAAATTAGGAAAAACACCTCTGATAAGTGTAGCTAGACCCCTGGAAATTATGAAAATAATATTATAGACCCTGTAATGGGGTGAATTCATTATTTTAGCCCTGTTTAGTATTTAATTTAGAAAATTGAATATGTAACTAGTGTTTAAAAATTAAAAAGTGGGACAAACAAATTGTCAAAGTTAATTAAAAACTTTCTCAGTACTTAGAAAATTTTGGAGTGAGATAAAAATATATTTTTGGGCTAAAATAAATCTGTTTCATCTATTATTCACATTTATTAGTATAGGGACACAATTTTAAGTAAAGAATAGTTATAGAAAAATAGGGAAAATAATTATGAAATAGTTTACATCAGAAGCCAAGGTCAAAATATGTTATTAAATTATTTAGGACCAGAAACTATTCTGTTTAGATGATGTGCATTACTAAATTTCATAATAAAGTACACATTTATGCATAAGAAAATAAATCTGAAAATATAGCAACTAGTAAATGATAAATGGAGTTTCTAGAATCCAAAGAATTCAGTTTGAGATTGGTAGAAATTCTAAAGGCACATATGGAGAAGAAAAATACTTTTCATACATACTTGGTAGTAAAGAGGTGTAGTAGTTGAATATAAGAAATTTATTTGAAACCCATATAAACAGTATGTAAGTATGAATGTGGACACAAAAGTAGGAATCATATATACATGGTTAAAAGTGCATGCAAGCCACAACTCAACACACATAAAGTAACCACAACACATATAATGGTGAATGAATTTCATAAAGATGAATGTATGGTTTGTATGAAGTAGAAGTGTGAACTATGTCTTATGATTGTTGTTTTTCTTTTGCTATGTGTGATGGTATGAAGTAGAACCTGTTCAAGAGCAAGTTAACCCTTTCCAAGATCAGGACTACCAATTTCAAGAGCAGCAAGAAGGAGGCAAGTGTCCTTGACCACTTTGATCCTATGCTAGGATTTGTAGATAGAATTATTTGCATTGTCAAATGAAATATGAAACCCATGCTAGGAAGTTTCCCTAGAATTGCATTACCTTGTTTCCTTGAAGCTTGGGTTGGGATTTATTTTGTCATGTCATTTATTTACATGCATATGCTTAGCCATGCTTAGTATGGGATATTTGGGATATGAGATCATCAGTTTATATTACCATACTCTTGAATGAGACATTGTGAGTTATGTAGAGGTAGGGATCGAGGCAAGTTGGATGTTTTGGTTGTGTGCTGGGTGCACGAGACTTGGGTTTGTGTTTAGTACTTGCCTGGATCCTAAGGACCGGTTCATGGAGCATGTAACCCGGCTTTACAGTGCCAACCACATGCTGAGATGGGGCAGCTTAGCCAATTAATTAGGTGTATCCCCGGCGTAGTATGGGTGTGTTGGATGGTGCGGGGAGTAGGTGTCAGCTGGACTACCATATGAACCGCAAGGCTCAAGAGGGGGCCACTGCAGCGGGGTTGGAGCCTCTTGTATGCTGTTAGGGGTGAAACCTCAGTGGGCCCACGCTCGTCGGGAATCCCTTGTAAAGGCTTCGTAGTGATCTCCTGGCCGCACACCTGGGAAGTGTGAATGTGGATCGTAGCCACTGGCATAATGGAGGTTCTTTTAGTCCACCCGGCAACGGGGGATGAAATCACTACTTGTGGGTACAGTGGTACAAACTCTGCAGAGTCAAAACTGTCTTGACAGCCGTGCTCACGGTTAAGAGCGGCCTGGACTTATTCATGATTAGAGGATTGATGGTTTTGGAAGTTAAGCGGGGAGCTTAACATTGGAAATGGTGTTATGGTTATTGGATTATGATAATGGGTTGGGAGATTGGGACCATTTCACCTGTGTAGTAATGTAGTTGCTTAATAAGCTAAGGTGATAGGTATTAATTGCGTAGTGCTTTAACCATGAGTTCAACCTCTCCTTGTTATAGCCATGCATGATATGATTTTCCCACACTTGCTGAGTACCATTGGTACTCAACCTTGCATATTTGTTGGTTTATATTGCTGCTCAGGTCAAGATAATGAGGTGGTGTATAATGACCAAGATTTTGGACCCGAGGAAGGTTTTTAGGTTCATGAAGACCACCGGGCAACGCCTGTGATGGAGCCCTAAAGAATAATATTCCGCTGCTAGTTTATTTACTTGTGATGAAGCATTAGTGTCCATTGAGACATTTGCGATGTAAGACTTATTTATATTCGACACCTGGCTTGTAATAAATGATGCTTCACTATTTGTCATCACATGTATGAGAAAATGATCCTGGCATACATGTGATATTCACTTGGTTGTTCTTCGTAAAAACCGGGTGTGACAGAGGTGGTATCAGAGCTAAGGTTGCCCGTAGGAACGTGGACCTAGGTAGAAATGGACATATTTAAGGGCCCTATTTTCTTAAAAACTATTTTCCAAGGTGTGGGTGGAAAAGTGTTATTAAAGGAGTCATTTTCTTCATCTTACCCCAACTTTCATTCAAAATAGGATTTTTGTTTGAGAATTTATCTAACCTAATTTTAAATTCTTTTGTTTTAGATGGTTCGCATGATTCGCACCGCTCGTAAGTCCACAGGAGGGAGAGTTCCCGTAGTTGCCCTTGCCGAAAGAGAGGAGAGTCGCCCCGTGACGTACCTTTCCTACGGATTGGCAGTAGGAGATTTGTTGCGCCGTCTTCGACGTATGCTCGAAGCCGCCGGCAATACGGGCAAGCTAATCATCCACTATAACTCCACCAGGACTATCCGTGAGAAGAGGGAAGAATGGAGTTCGGAGATGAGGATTATACACGAGAATCAGCTGCTTAAGATTCACCACTCTCCAGCTTGCCGAGCAACACAAGTTGACGCAGAGAGAGATGTCACCTGGGAGGCCATCACCTGCCAGAGTCACATCTATCGTCGCCACTTGGACAAAACTGAGTACATGTATGTCCTCCAACGTGAGAGTGGTACCACGGAGTACAAGTACCCACCGGTGCAGCAAGGGACTTCCCATGAGCACATGGACTTGTGCTTGGAGGATGCGGCCATGCTCAGCACTCGACTGCAGGAGTGTCAACAAGAGCTTCAGGATGTCCGAGACACCCTGAAGGAAACGGAGGCGTTGCTGCGAGCTTGCTTAAAGGCGAGAGAAAGAGGAGATGGGAATGAACTGTGTGTCACCGTGAGTGATCCATGGACTCCTGACTCCCCGGATCGCCGAGCAATCAGGCGTCGTCGCACTTCTCCACCAGCAGCCTCCCCACCCAAAGCAGAGTCAAAAGGTAGCCGAAATGAGGAGGAAGATCCCGAGGAACCAGCTCAAGAGGACGAGTAGTGTAGGGTCTTTCCCTTAGCTAGCAAGAGGTCGAGTAGTCGAGTCGTTACGTAGTTAATGGTGTGATAATGCTTGGTGTGTGACGTGAGTTGTGGAAGCCATGAGCAATTGTCCACAGCCTCGTCTTCGGATTGTTTTGCTTTGGTGTGTGAACCCACATGAAATAATATTGCATTTGTTTTTGTGTGAGAAATAAACCCTCGTAAAATTTTAACGAAGCCTCAACACTTCAAAGTACAAACAAATGAAAGTAGTAAGATGATGCTAAATGATTTCAAATTGACATTAGTTGATTCTGCCAGATGGCCGGAAGAGGAAAAGGATGTGCTGCCAACCCCGCCAACAACAACGATGAGGCATGCAACCCTCATCTTTCTGGAGGCCAGGACAGGGGTGGTCGCCGTGAAGAAGTTGATCCTCTCCACCAAATGCTGGAGAATCAAAATCAGCTTATCCAGAACTTGACTCAAGTGGTGGCCAACTTGTATCAAGTTCCACCTCCACAAGCTGCACCACGCCAACCAAGGTTGAGTGAGTTTCTAGGAACTCAACCCCCAAAGTTTGCAAGTGCGGCTGAACCTCTGGAGGCAGACGATTGGCTGAAGACCATTGAAAGTAAGATGAGGATAATACAATGCCAAGGGTATGAGAGGGTGCTGTTTGCCTCTCATCAATTGCAGGGACCTGCTGCTGATTGGTGGACCGCCTACGTGGCCGCCCATCATGACCCTGAGAACATCACTTGGGAAGAGTTTAAGTGTAGCTTCCGCAACCACTACATCCCAAGAGGTGAACTCAAAAACAAGAGAAAGGAGTTTTTGGGACTGCAGCAGGGAAACATGACGGTGAGGGAATACCTCACTAAATTTACTCAACTATCCCGTTATGCTCCACGAGACATAGAGACTGATGAGCAGAAACAAGATTGTTTCGTGGAAGGACTTACCGCAGAGATGCAGTGTGCCATGTCCTCCAATGAGTATGAAAGTTTTCAAAAGATGGTGGACAGAGCGTTTGTGGTGGAAAGGAAGCTAAAGGCCCTGGAAAATGAGAATAAGAGGAAGGCGGGATGGTCACATCAGGCCTCAGGGAGCAACAACCGCCCACGTATGATGCAGCAACCTACGGGGCAGACGAGCCGTGCTGCGGTACCCTATTCAGCACCAAGAGGGTACAACCCAAACTACAGGCCACCCGCAGCACCAGCACAGCCGCCACGTCAGTTTGTGCAGCAGCCTCGCCCCGCATATCCACCTCGACCAGCAGTGCAAGGACCCCCGAACCAACCCCAAGACAACAAAGGCCAAGCACCGAAGGTTGGGGTGCAATGTTTTAGCTGTGGTGAAGTGGGGCACTATGCCCATAAGTGCCCAAAGAAGAAGCCCGCGCAGCCACAACAGCAGAATGTAATGAGAGGACGGGTGAACCACGTCACTATGGAGGAAGCACAAGAGGCGCCCGACGTGGTAGTTGGTAAGTTTCCTGCCAATTTACACCTTGCAACTCTGCTGTTTGATTTTGGTGCTACCCACTCGTTCATTGCTCAAGGGTTTGTTAAGAAGTATGACCTAGCAACCACACAAATGAACCATATGCTAGCTATAAACTCTCCAGGTGGAGAAATAAGGACAAGACAAGTGTGTCCCAAAGTGAGCCTAGACATTAATGGGGTAGTATTTACTGCTAACCTCATAGTGATAGATTCACAAGGGATAGATATTATTTTGGGTATGGATTGGTTGACCAAACATAAAGGAATCATCCATTGTTCGACCAGAACGGTGGAACTAACTCACCCCAATGGCACAAGAGTAAAGTTCCTAACGATACACGAGCCTAGGAGGGACATTAAATTAAATCAAGTGGAGGTGAAAGTTGAGGAAATCAGGACTATCAGGGAATATCCAGATGTTTTTCCGGAGGAGTTGCCAGGTATGCCTCCCGACCGTGATGTGGAATTCGCGATTGAGCTAGTACCGGGAACAGCCCCGATATATAAGAGACCTTATCGAATGGACTCCAAGCAGCTAGAAGAGCTCAAGGATCATTTGAGAGAATTGACGGAGAAGGGGTATATTCGCCCTAGTTCCTCACCATGGGGAGCTCCGGTGATATTTGTGCCCAAGAAAGACGGAACCCAAAGGTTATGCGTGGATTACAGTGCCTTGAATGAGGTAACCATCAAGAACAAGTACCCATTGCCTCGCATTGAAGACTTGTTTGATCAGTTGAGGGGAGCTTGTGTGTTCTCGAAAATTGATCTCAGGTCGGGATACCACCAACTCAAGATAAGGCAATCTGATATTCCCAAGACAGCTTTCGTATCTCGGTACGGACTGTATGAATACACTGTCATGCCTTTCAGGCTAACCAATGCCCCGGCATATTTCATGTACCTCATGAACAAGGTATTCATGGAATATCTGGACAAATTTGTGGTGGTTTTCATAGATGATATTCTCGTCTTCTCAAAAAATGAAGAAGAACATGAGAAACATCTAAGGTTGGTGTTACAGAGGCTGAGAGAACACCAACTATATGCCAAGTTGAGCAAGTGTGAGTTTTGGCTGAAGAGAGTTCCCTTTTTAGGACATATAATCTCGGAGGGAGGAATCTCCGTAGATCCCGCCAAAATCGAGGATATCCAGAAGTGGAAAACCCTTGAAAATGTCGGGGAAGTTCGAAGCTTTTTGGGATTGGCTGGATACTATCGACGGTTTATTGAGGGATTCTCCAAGATCTCGAGACCTCTCACCAAACTGTTGGAGAAGGGAATCACATTCACCTGGACGCCACAGTGCGAGACGAGCTTTCAGGAGTTAAAGAAGAGATTGACAACAGCCCCAGTGTTGGTTATGCCAGATATGCAGAAGAATTTCACAGTGTACTGCGATGCCTCTGGAAATGGGTTGGGATGTGTTCTCATGCAAGAAGGACATGTCGTGGCATATGCATCCCGGCAGCTTCGGAAGCACGAGAAGAACTATCCTACACATGACTTAGAACTAGCTGCAGTGGTACACGCGTTGAAAATTTGGCGTCACTATTTGATGGGGAAGAGGACAGAGATATATACGGATCATAAGAGTTTGAAGTACATATTCACACAGCCAGATCTCAATCTCCGACAAAAGAGATGGTTAGAGCTAATCAATGACTTTGATGTGGGCATCAACTATCATCCCGGGAAAGCAAACGTCGTGGCCGATGCTTTGAGTCGGAAAGTGCAGGTCAATAAGTTGAGTTTGAAGGACATGCCCGTAGAATTGAAGGACGAAGTTATAAGGCTCAATCTATGTCTGGTAAATAGTGGTGAAGCCATCGCCATGGAAGTGGACTCCACACTCGAGCAAGACATACGCGAGGGCCAAAAGAATGATGAGAAGATACAAGAGATCAGACAGCTCATTAAGGAAAATAAAGCTCCTGGTTTTAGAGAGGATGAACAAGGAACGGTGTGGCACGGGAAAAGGATCTGTGTGCCAGAAGTAAAGGAGATCCGTGAATTAATTTTGAAGGAGGCTCACGATTCCGACTATTCCATTCATCCTGGGAGTACGAAGATGTACCAGGACCTCAAGAGCAGGTATTGCTGGTATGGCATGAAGCGAGATGTCGCGGAACATGTTGCCCTATGTGACACATGTCAGTTGGTGAAAGCTGAACATCAACGACCCGCGGGATTATTGCAACCACTCAAAGTGCCTGAATGGAAGTAGGAAGAAATCAACATGGATTTTGTCGTGGGATTGCCTAGGACCCAATCCGGGTATGATTCAATATGGGTCATTATTGATAGGCTAACCAAGGTAGCTCATTTCATCCCTGTGAAAGAAAGCTACAGCGGATCCAAATTGGCAGAATTGTACATGTCAAGGATTGTGTGTTACCATGGAGTGCCAAAGAAGATAGTGTCGGACCGAGGGACACAGTTCACCTCGAGGTTTTGGCAGAAGTTGCATGAAACCATGGGAACCCATCTGAACTTCAGTTCTGCCTATCATCCCCAAACTGACGGGCAGACGGAGAGAACCAATCAGATCCTTGAAGATATGTTAAGGGCATGTGCACTCAAAAACAATAGGAGTTGGGACAAGAACCTACCGTATGCGGAGTTTTCCTATAACAACAGCTATCAAGCTAGTATGAAAATGTCGCCGTTTGAAGCTTTGTATGGAAGGAAGTGCAGAACTCCTCTATTTTGGAACCAAACAGGAGAAAGTAAAGTGTTTGGTCCAGAAGTGCTACAAGAAGCCGAGGCAAAGGTGAGGGAGATTCGCAACAATTTGAGGATAGCACAAACACGCCAAAAGAGCTATGCCGATGTACGAAGAAGAGAGCTCGTTTTCAACGTGGGAGACTATGTTTATCTCAAGGTGTCCCCTATCAGAGGACTTCGTCGGTTCAAGGTGAAAGGGAAGTTGTCACCTCGATACATCGGACCCTTTCAAGTTTTGGAAAGAAAAGGCGAAGTGGCGTACCAACTAGAGTTACCGGTCCATCTATCGGACGTGCACGATGTGTTCCATGTGTCACAACTCAAGAAATGCCTGAGGACGCCTGAAGAGGTGTTACCCATGAATGAAGTGGATGTAGCTGAAGATTTGTCTTATGCCGAGCAACCATACAAGATTTTGGAGACGATGGAACGCCTCACCAGAAATAAAAGAATCCGGATGTGCAAGGTGCAGTGGAAGCATCACTCAGAAGAGGAAGCCACCTGGGAACGGGAAGATGAGCTTAAGGCACAATTTCCGGAATTGTTTTCTTAGAAACACCAATCTCGAGGACGAGATTTCTTTTAAGGGGGGTAGAGCTGTAACACCCCAAATTTTGATTCAAAACTCTTAACCATGTTCAGAGGGGAATTTAAAAATTTTTGGACGTGTTGCATGTTTTGCAAAAATTCAAATTCAAACTGGAATTCAAATTATACTCAAAACAGAAAAGAAATGGAAAAAGAAAAAGGAAAACGGGAAAAAAACCGGCCAGTGGGCCGAAACCCGCCAGCCGGCCCAGCTACTCCCGCGCAGCCCGCCCCCGCGCGCCCGCGCTCTCTCACACAGACAGGTGGGACCCACCTGTCATCCCTAACCTCGCTCGCGCCGACCCCGGACTCCCCCCCCCCCCCGAGCGCGCGCGATCATAACCGATCGGGAAATCCGTTCCGCCGCCCGAATTCTGGTCCCAGAGGACTCCAACTCGATCACAACAGACCCACCGCCCTCCCCCGGCTATAAAAACCCCCGATCCGATCAGTTTTTCCCACGCGATCGCCGATTTTCACTCCGGTGAGCACCGAGACTTCGCCGGTGAATTCTGGCCGATCTAAGCTCGGAAACTCTGATCTAACTCGCTGGTCTTGATCCACCGCCTCCGGGGAACTTTGCAGGTGCAGAAAACCCGAAGACTTACTGTGTAAATCCAGCGCCGACGAGCTTCGCCGTGGTTTTGCCTCGGACCTCGCCGCCGATCACTTTCCAGGACTCCCGAGCTCGAGAAAACCCCCGAGGTGAGATCCCTGACCTCCCCTCTACCGATCTATGCCATAAGATCACAGTTTTAGGCAGAATTCTTGAGGATCCGAAACTTTCCGGCGAGATCGCCGCTTCCCGCCGCCGTGCGCCGCCGGCAGCGCCGCCCGCGCTCGATCAGAGCGACGTGGCCGCTTGTGCGCCGTTTATTTTAAATCGCATGGTAGACTCTAAAACCCCGCGTACCGGTTCAATCTTATAATCTCAGCCGTCGGTTTAAAATCGGACGGATCACGTCAGCCCCGCATTATAAAGACTGGAATTCTTACGTGCTACCCCCTGGGGTTCTCTGGAATTGAGAGCTAGCCCCGGAAACTTCAGATCTAGCCCCTGGAACTCTAGAAAATCATGTAAATTCATTTAAAAATCAGTCTTAGCCCCTGGACTTAATAGAAATTAGGAAAAACACCTCTGATAAGTGTAGCTAGACCCCTGGAAATTATGAAAATAATATTATAGACCCTGTAATGGGGTGAATTCATTATTTTAGCCCTGTTTAGTATTTAATTTAGAAAATTGAATATGTAACTAGTGTTTAAAAATTAAAAAGTGGGACAAACAAATTGTCAAAGTTAATTAAAAACTTTCTCAGTACTTAGAAAATTTTGGAGTGAGATAAAAATATATTTTTGGGCTAAAATAAATCTGTTTCATCTATTATTCACATTTATTAGTATAGGGACACAATTTTAAGTAAAGAATAGTTATAGAAAAATAGGGAAAATAATTATGAAATAGTTTACATCAGAAGCCAAGGTCAAAATATGTTATTAAATTATTTAGGACCAGAAACTATTCTGTTTAGATGATGTGCATTACTAAATTTCATAATAAAGTACACATTTATGCATAAGAAAATAAATCTGAAAATATAGCAACTAGTAAATGATAAATGGAGTTTCTAGAATCCAAAGAATTCAGTTTGAGATTGGTAGAAATTCTAAAGGCACATATGGAGAAGAAAAATACTTTTCATACATACTTGGTAGTAAAGAGGTGTAGTAGTTGAATATAAGAAATTTATTTGAAACCCATATAAACAGTATGTATGTATGAATGTGGACACAAAAGTAGGAATCATATATACATGGTTAAAAGTGCATGCAAGCCACAACTCAACACACATAAAGTAACCACAACACATATAATGGTGAATGAATTTCATAAAGATGAATGTATGGTTTGTATGAAGTAGAAGTGTGAACTATGTCTTATGATTGTTGTTTTTCTTTTGCTATGTGTGATGGTATGAAGTAGAACCTGTTCAAGAGCAAGTTAACCCTTTCCAAGATCAGGACTACCAATTTCAAGAGCAGCAAGAAGGAGGCAAGTGTCCTTGACCACTTTGATCCTATGCTAGGATTTGTAGATAGAATTATTTGCATTGTCAAATGAAATATGAAACCCATGCTAGGAAGTTTCCCTAGAGTTGCATTACCTTGTTTCCTTGAAGCTTGGGTTGGGATTTATTTTGTCATGTCATTTATTTACATGCATATGCTTAGCCATGCTTAGTATGGGATATTTGGGATATGAGATCATCATTTTATATTACCATACTCTTGAATGAGACATTGTGAGTTATGTAGAGGTAGGGATCGAGGCAAGTTGGATGTTTTGGTTGTGTGCTGGGTGCACGAGACTTGGGTTTGTGTTTAGTACTTGCCTGGATCCTAAGGACCGGTTCATGGAGCATGTAACCCGGCTTTACAGTGCCAACCACATGCTGAGATGGGGCAGCTTAGCCAATTAATTAGGTGTATCCCCGGCGTAGTATGGGTGTGTTGGATGGTGCGGGGAGTAGGTGTCAGCTGGACTACCATATGAACCGCAAGGCTCAAGAGGGGGCCACTGCAGCGGGGTTGGAGCCTCTTGTATGCTGTTAGGGGTGAAACCTCAGTGGGCCCACGCTCGTCGGGAATCCCTTTGTAAAGGCTTCGTAGTGATCTCCTGGCCGCACACCTGGGAAGTGTGAATGTGGATCGTAGCCACTGGCATAATGGAGGTTCTTTTAGTCCACCCGGCAACGGGGGATGAAATCACTACTTGTGGGTACAGTGGTACAAACTCTGCAGAGTCAGAACTGTCTTAACAGCCGTGCTCACGGTTAAGAGTGGCCTGGACTTATTCATGATTAGAGGATTGATGGTTTTGGAAGTTAAGCGGGGAGCTTAACATTGGAAATGGTGTTATGGTTATTGGATTATGATAATGGGTTGGGAGATTGGGACCATTTCACCTGTGTAGTAATGTAGTTGCTTAATAAGCTAAGGTGATAGGTATTAATTGCGTAGTGCTTTAACCATGAGTTCAACCTCTCCTTGTTATAGCCATGCATGATATGATTTTCCCACACTTGCTGAGTACCATTGGTACTCAACCTTGCATATTTGTTGGTTTATATTGCTGCTCAGGTCAAGATAATGAGGTGGTGTATAATGACCAAGATTTTGGACCCGAGGAAGGTTTTTAGGTTCATGAAGACCCCCGGGCAACGCCTGTGATGGAGCCCTAAAGAATAATATTCCGCTGCTAGTTTATTTACTTGTGATGAAGCATTAGTGTCCATTGAGACATTTGCGATGTAAGACTTATTTATATTCGACACCTGGCTTGTAATAAATGATGCTTCACTATTTGTCATCACATGTATGAGAAAATGATCCTGGCATACATGTGATATTCACTTGGTTGTTCTTCGGAAAAACCGGGTGTGAAAACCTAGCCTGCCAAAACATCGGTGGAAGGACCCTACAGCACAGGTGAACGCTAGGGAAGATCGTCCAGGTGGTGAAACAGCCCGGAGATGGCTCTAACTTAGCTTTCACCGTGAGCCCGATTCTTCCCACCATAGCCGCCGTTGGAAAGGTGGAAAATACACCGTGCACCGTGGGTTTCATGCGTCGGTTGCTAAAAGGCAAAGGATCGCCGGCTAGTCCAGCTTGTGTGTGCAATATTTAACGACCTAAGAATGAGAATAGAGGTCGAATTTGAAGTTACCGTGCCGGAAGGTTATTTTGTGGCCGCCGGAGAATTTTTCTCAAATTCGCGCTCGGTAGATCATGTCATGGCTTGAGCTTCGGAGATGAGCACCACAGGGTCCTAGCGCGTCCGAAGCCACTCTTGCTCAGCCATGAAAGACTCTCTGCCAAGCTGTCCATGAGAGCACCCCTACGCGGCTTCTTTCGGCCGCCGCGAAAACTTGGTGATGCCGGGGTTGTGAGGGCCGAACGCTCTCGGCTGTGGCCCGAGGAGGCTGTGGAGAAGACTGCAGGGCCGTTTTGCTACTGCCTGGGCATTTGCACGCGAGAGGAAACAGCTCCCGAGCGATCAACAATGGCGGCGGCTTCTTTGTGCCGTTCTTGCGCGCGAGAGGGATAGGACCGTGTCTTCGGTGCTGTGGCGAGATGGGGCACGGCTGAGAGTAAAGACCACCCACGAGGAGCTCACCAGCGTGAGGAAAAATGGGCAGGAGGTGGCGCTCGGTGCCTCTCGGTGTCACACGGTTGAGACCTCGGCTCTGCTCGAGTGGGAAAACTTAACCCTGAAGGCTGCAGATCTTTTTGCAATTTTTAACCTCCCCAATGACATGTGGGTCCCACCAGGTAGCCTCTCCTCATCCCTCAAAAGATCTCCAAAATTTGGCAAGTGACCAATTCAAATGTTTGGAGTTGAATACTGAGCTGCATTTGGATAGTTGGACAAATTCCATCCAAATTCAAATGTATATTTGAAATTCTTTGCACATTTAAATCCTTTTTGGAAAAATGGATAGCAAACCTTTTCAAAATTAATGAAACTTTGCCTACCCACTAATTTGGACCTAAGGAATCCAAATATGCAACTTGATTCTTGTGTTAGCTGCTGCAAACAAGAGTTTGAACACAACAGTTTGAATTACTATTGTGTCCTCCCTTCATTTGAAATTTGAGTTGAACATTTAGTTCAAACTCTGATTTTTAAACCTTTCCATTGCACCTGAGTACTTATATTCTGTGGGTTTAATCCACCTAGGTCCAAACGTGCAAGTAACCAAAAGTTTGTTTATAAGAATCTCTCATGGGTTATCATATGTGGAGAAAGTTTAAACCAGTCCCCTTTTTCATACACATGACACCAATCATAGTGCAAACTCAACTTTCTTTTTATTCACATTTTTGGGACCTTTATATTCCTCCCTCCTTAAAAGGGAATCTCGTCCCGAGATTACAAAAGAAAGATGAGGCGGAAAGTAATTACAAAATCTACGACAAAAGTTCCGGATAGTTCTTGTGGATGTAATTTTCACTCTCCCAAGTCGCTTCTTCTGGTGTATGATTACTCCACAGGACTTTGTAAAATTTCAAAGTCCGATTTCGAGTGATCCAGGTCTTTTCATCGATAATCTTGATGTGCTGCTCGGCGTAGGTAAGATCCAGTTGTAATATCTCCATGTCTCCCGAAAGAATCTCTGCGGCTTCTTCACACACTTTCTCAAGTGTGAGACATGGAAGATGTCGTGGACGCCCGATAAAGATGGTGGCAGCTTCAGACGGTAGGCTACCGGTCCACACCGTTCTGTAATAATGAACGGACCCACAAAGCGAGGAGCTAGCTTTCCCTTGACTCCAAATCGATGAATTCCCTTCATCGGGGATACTCGGATATAGATGTGATCTCCGACTTCAAAATACAAGGGTCGGCGTCGCTGGTCCGCATAGCTCTTCTGGCGAGATTGAGCGGCTTTGAGGTTTGCTTGAATAATCTGGACCCACTCTTTGGCATCTTTTACAAGATCAATGCCGAAAATCACCCTCTCGCCGAATTCACACCAATTGAGTGGCGTGCGGCACTTCCTGCCATAAAGTGCTTCGTACGGTGCCATTTTAATACTGGATTGGTAACCATTGTTGTAGGAGAACTCCGCTAATGGCAAATGGTTATCCCAATTCTTTCCATGATCTATGGCACATGCTCTCAGCATATCTTCTAAAATTTGATTCACCCTCTCCGTTTGGCCGTCGGTCTGAGGATGGTATGCC
This sequence comes from Neostapfia colusana, assembly GCA_030760725.1. NCBI lineage: Eukaryota > Viridiplantae > Streptophyta > Magnoliopsida > Poales > Poaceae > Neostapfia > Neostapfia colusana. Next base: position 94,509,404 of record JASWHV010000004.1, read on the forward strand.
GAGTTTCTGATTAACTTTTTTCCCAGAGATTCATGTAGTTGCTCCCAGAAACGAGCAACAAATATTGAACCTCGGTCTGATATGTTGGTTTTGGGAACTCCATGTAAGCACACAATTCTGGAGAGATACAACTCTGCATATTGCTTAGTATGGAACCCCGTATTCACTGGGATGAAGTGGGCTGATTTTGTTAAGCGATCAACAATCACCCAAATGGAGTCATGCTTTCTAGATGTGAGAGGCAGTCCGACAATAAAGTCCATGCTGATGTCCTCCCACTTCCATGCCGGAATACTTAATGGTTGCAGCATTCTCGCTTTCTTAATATGATCAGCTTTGACTCGCCAACATGTATCACACTCGGATACATACTTGGCAATTTCTTGCTTCATTAAAGTCCACCAAAATTTTGTTTTAAGGTCTTGATACATCTTATTGCTTCCTGGATGTATCGAGTACTTGGACATGTGATCTTCATCCAAGATCTTCTTTCTTAGCTTCAGGTTCCGGGGTACCACGATACGGTTGTTAAACCATAACACATCTTGTTCATCTTCCCGGAAACATTTCATTTTATCCTCATTGATTCTTGCCCGGATTTTCTGCATTACTTTATCTCTCTTCTGGGCTTGTACAATCACTTCTCTAATGGTAGGCACAAGAGCAAGATTATACAACACCCCATACGGAATCACCCACAAGCTTGGTTCTTCATCCTCATCCGGAATAACTGACAAGTTATTTACGTGGGACTTATGACTGAGTGCATCAGCCACCACGTTAGCTTTGCCCGGATGGTAATGGATCTCGAGCTCATAATATTTGATTAATTCCAACAATCTCCGCTGCCTCATATTGATATCCTTCTGAGTGAATATATATTTGAGTCTCTTATGGTCGGTGTAGAGGTGCACTGAATTCCCGAGTAAGTAGTGCCTCCACATCTTCAACACAAGCACCACTGCAGCGAGTTCTAGGTCATGAGTGGGGTAGTGCTGCTCGTGGTTGCGGAGTTGATGAAACCCATACGCGATCACGCGTCTATCTTGCATTAAGACGCACCCAAGTCCAATGCCTGAGGCATCACAATAAACATTGAATGACTTTGTTATGTCCGGTTGGGCTAAAACCAGTGCCATTGTGAGATGTTTCTTCAAAGTTTGAAATGCCTCTTCACAGGCCTCTGTCCACACATACTTGCTGATCTTCTTCAATAGTTCTGTCATTGGTTTAGCCACCTTCGAGAAGCTAGGAATAAATCTCTGGTAATAACCCGCTAGTCCTAGAAAACTACGGTTTTGGTGAACAAATGTCGGAGACTCCCACTTCAAGACTTGCTCAATTTTGGTTGGATCTACGGCCACACCCTCCGCTGAAATAATGTGGCCTAAGAACGGTACCTTGCTGATCCAAAATTCACACTTACTGAATTTGGCATACAGCTTATGTTCCCGTAAGCGTTGGAGCACAATGTGGAGATGTTTGGTGTGCTCCTCCTCCGATTTGGAGTATACGAGAATGTAGTTGATGAAAACCACGATGAACTGACCAACTCTGGCATGAATACAGAGTTCATAAGGTACATGAAATGTGCAGGTGCATTTGTTAGCCCGAAAGATATGACTAGATACTCATAGAGCCCGTATCTAGTCGAGAAAGCCGTCTTCGGTATATCCTCCGCTCTGATTTTTATCTGATGATAACCTGACCGTAAGTCCATCTTGGAGAATACTTTGGCACCCATCAACTGATCAAACAATATATCGATCCGCGGCAGTGGATATTTATTTATGATCGTCACTGCATTTAGCGGCCGATAATCCACACATAACCGAAGTGATTCATCCTTTTTCTTCACAAAGAGGGCTGAACAGCCCCATGGCGATGAGCTTGGTCGGATGAATCCTTTGTCCATTAAGTCCTTTAGTTGTTCTTTCAGTTCAGCTAATTCCTTTGGAGACATTTTGTACAGCCTCCGAGATATCGGTGTGGTTCCCGATGCTAACTCGATCTTGAATACCATGTCCCTTTCAGGCGGCATCCCTGGAAGATCATCGGGAAACACATCTGGGTACTCAGGGACCACTGGAATATCCTCCAGTTTCATGGTCACACTGTGGTACACCAATGGATTTTTAAAATCCACGGCTTCAAGTATGAGTGTTTGAGGACCGTAGATCGGAGAGTCCAAACTAACAATCTGTGGACCGATGTCAAGAACAGCCCTGTGGTAGTTCATCCACGCCATTCCTAAGATCACATCGATCTTCTGCCCCTCTAATACAATGAGGTTTGTGGGGTATAATTTTCCACCTAAGCACAAAGGTGCTTTGATCATCACTTCATTAGCAGCTATATTCCCACCGGGTGAGCGGATAAGGTAGTGATCTTTCGGTGTAGAGGTGGAGAGCTCAGCTTTGCACACAAATAACCTGCTGATGAAATTGTGTGTGGCTCTAGAGTCAAATAAAATTAATACGGGTAGTTCATTGAGGGTGAACATTCCCGCTAGCACAGGTGCCCCTTCCGGCACATCCTCTAGCGCTGTATGATAAATGCACCTGGATTTTAGTGCTGTTCCTTGAAGCTGAGCACAGGGTTGATTTATACCCTGCTCCGAGGCATTTCCTCTGTGGCGTATCCGTTCTGGACACTTCCTGCTGATGTGACCCAAATACCCGCACGTGAAGCACGGTTTCTCAGCTGGCTCCAGGTTGCTCTGAGTACGGATACTAGTTGTATTCTGCTGCGGCAAGAACGCTTGAGGAACAGAATAATGTGGCTGCATATACCGTTGTTGCAGCTGTCGGAATTCAGAGTATTGAGATGAACGACCCGAATATTGCTGGAGTCGTCGAGCCGGCTGCATTGTTTGACAGTTCAAGGTACTGTCTACCACTCGGTATTTATGAGGAGCAATACTGCTACTCTCCGGTGGTATACGGTTCTTTCTTTTCTCAGCCTGAACTTCTCGCTGAGCATCTTCAACCATGATGGCAGCACTCATGAATTCGTTGAAGTTCTTTCAATCAGCTAAGACGAGTCTTTCCTTTAACTTGGGATTGAGGCTGCGGAAGAACCATTCGCACTTTTGTGCCTCAGTGTTCACATGTTCAGGCGCATACTGTGCCAGTTTATTGAACACTCCCGAATGCTTGTATGCATCCCTCCCTCCTTGTTTTAAGGCCAGAAACTCCTCGAGTTTCCGCTGAATTATTCCGAAAGGAACATGATAAGCAAGAAATGCCTTCCGGAATTCCACCCATGTGAAATGATGTCCAACTGGTAAGGAGGCCAGTTGATTTTCCCACCATGCACTGGCGGACCCGTGAAGTTGTTGCGCCGCGTATAGAACCTTCTGATGTACGGTGCATTGGAGCAACCCGAACTTAGACTCAATGGTACCGATCCAGCTATCCGCCACCAGAGGATCCTCAGCTTCAATGAAAACCGGTGGTTGAGTTGCTAAGAACTCAACATAGGAATTCAGTGGAGGTTGGCGCAAGTCTTCGTCTTGACATCCCCCTTGATGGGATGTATTCATCACCAAGGTGCGGAGCAAGTCGGTTCGCTCATCACTTGCACCGTCATGGAAGCCAGAATGTCCGCCATTGTGACCGTAGGTGAAGGTCCTGGTGGTGGTTGCGGTTGCGGGGCTCGCTGCTCCCGCTGTGGAGAGTTATCACCACCACCACCACTGGAACCACCCACCTCACCCATAGAACGAGTTCGCACCATTCTGCAATTGCAAGAGTTCATTATCAGCTCAACACTATCACTTGATTTATTCCATTAAAAAAGTAGTGAAACACTGATAAAGAAATCTTAACATGTAAGCAAAATGATTTAAGCGCAAACTGATGTACTAACAGCAAGGATTTAAAAGAAGATTGATCGGTCCTCAAACAAACCAAACTTTGATCCAGTTAAAAGCATTTTCATAACTCAAGTTGAATACCAAAGTTAAAGTTAACTTCAAGATCTTTCCAACGAGTATTCAAATGCCTACATATCAATTTTGGATCAAAAGTTATGATTTCGAAAACTTGACAGACTTTCTGGATAAAATTTGCCAGCATCTCCTTTGTATGTGGCTGACTTTATCACAGTTGTATACGCAGATACAATATGAATCTGAACCAACTTTGAACTACAACAATGTTGCATATCTCATAACCTTTTCAATGGTGTATCATCGGCTCCTTAGGGATTTTTCTACAGAAAGCTATGGCTTAAAAACCGAAAGGTCTAGAGAGCTTTTTCCGCTGTCCTGGTTCTGGACAGTTTGCCTTCAACTGGACTTTGCACCCAATTAACGTGTGATTTTGCTCTGGAGGTATACAGGAGAGTTGTAGAGAACTTGAAAATCTTTCCAGAACTGTATCATACACCTTAATTGGTTAAAGATACTCATATTTATGCTCTGTCAAAGTCCAGCAAGAATTCCTGCCAGAAACAGAGCACTCTGTTTTTAAAATCCTTGAAACCTAAACCTTCTCTCATTTGAATCTTAGCTCAAAATAAGAGTTCAATAACTAATATTTGTTTCAAACTTCCATTTTTAGTTGAAAGTTAGCTCATGAATCATTTCTTCATAGGGAAGAGGTTATTAAGTGTAGTACGGTGTCGATGCACCGTAAGAAACATGTCGGTACTACGTTACTCACCAAATAAAATCCTAACCGGGTTATACCGGCATATACGTCTCAATTTTGGAACTAAACGGTCTCCCACACACGTGTACTACACGGGATACGTACGTGGTTAGTACCTGTAGAAGAACACTCAATGATGATGCATACATAGGTTTTTCTCATTTCAGGCAGTTCCATATCATACTAAAAGCATACGCCCCGTATCATTTCCATACGTGCCGTCCTTGAGTCAAGTCACGTCTCAAGGTACATGGTATTGTTTTTACACCACACGACGGGGAACACGAGTAGAGCGTGAATGGGTCAACACGGTTGGGAATGTTATCAACCCAACAGATACCACCTACTGCCCTGCAGGGCACGCCGATGGCAAGCGTTACGTATGTCCCCCTGGGCTATTTCTAGACGAACACACTATCGCCTTACTGACCACACGATGGGGTCTCCACTTAATTGCCTAATGCACGCTAGGGATCAGCGTTTCGTATGAACTCAGAAACATGAAGAGTCCAAGAGTTTCATATTAATATCTCACACCAAGCTGTGAGACCTAGCCCTAAACCACTTTCCTCGTCAGGTGGTGTTCCTTACCATGCTTACCTAAGCGTAGGTGTGTCATTACATAATCAAAATTCAGAATTATAACAAGTATGTTAGTGCTGCCACTTTAAGTAACTATACTACTATAGTCCTTATGTGGGCCTAATACCGTTTCCTCACCGTAACCTAGATTTTTATCGTAATACGATCCTTATTCTGTGCGCTATTACCAATGCGGCTCTGATACCACGCTGTGAGGGCTCGGTCCCGATCACGGGGCCGTGCCGCTTGCCCGGGAATCACATTGGGTGGTGTCGTGCGATGCGGCACCCAACAGCACACATAATAAAGCATCATATTCCATAAATCAAGCGGAAGCTTACAAAGTGTAAATTTTACAAATACTTCTCAAAATAACCTACAACGGAAGACTATTACAACTCAGGTCTCATACCTATGCTAAGAAATAGAGAATGTGTCCAGCCTGCGGACCCTTCTCGCTAGCAACGCTATCACATTAGCAGCGGCAGGGGTTGCCATGACTTCACCACTCGGAGAGTTCCGAGTCTCATCGAACACCCGTACATATCAGCGTATAGTTATGTCACACCCGGTTTTTCCGAAGAACAACCAAGTGAATATCACATGTATGCCAGGATCATTTTCTCATACATGTGATGACAAATAGTGAAGCATCATTTATTACAAGCCAGGTGTCGAATATAAATAAGTCTTACATCGCAAATGTCTCAATGGACACTAATGCTTCATCACAAGTAAATAAACTAGCAGCGGAATATTATTCTTTAGGGCTCCATCACAGGCGTTGCCCGGGGGTCTTCATGAACCTAAAAACCTTCCTCGGGTCCGAAATCTTGGTCATTATACACCACCTCATTATCTTGACCTGAGCAGCAATATAAACCAACAAATATGCAAGGTTGAGTACCAATGGTACTCAGCAAGTGTGGGAAAATTATATCATGCATGGCTAGAATAAGGAGAGGTTGAACTCATGGTTAAAGCACTACGCAATTAATACCTATCACCTTAGCTTATTAAGCACCTACATTACTACACAGGTGAAATGGTCCCAATCATCCCATCATTGTAATCCAATAACCATAACATCATTACCAATGTTAAGCTCCCCGCTTAACATCCACAACTTCCAAAAACCATCACTCCTCTAATCATGAATAAGTCCAGGCCGCTCTTAACCGTGAGCACGGCTGTCAAGACAGTTTTGACTCTGCAGAGTTTGTACCACTGTACCCACAAGTAGTGATTTCATCCCCCGTTGCCGGGTGGACTAAAAGAACCTCCATTATGCCAGTGGCTACGTTCCACATTCACACTTCCCAGGTGTGCGGCCAAGAGATCACTACGAAGCCTTTACAAAGGGATTCCCGACGAGCGTGGGCCCACTGAGGTTTCACCCCTAACAGCATACAAGAGGCTCCAACCCCGCTGCAGTGGCCCCCTCTTGAGCCTTGCGGTTCATATGGTAGTCCAGCTGACACCTACTCCCCGCACCATCCAACACACCCATACTACGCCGGGGATACACCTAATTAATTAGCTAAGCTGCCCCATCTCAGCATGTGGTTGGCACTGTAAAGCCGGGTTACATGCTCCATGAACCGGTCCTTAGGATCCAGGCAAGTACTAAACACAAACCCAAGTCTCGTGCACCCAGCACACAACCAAAACATCCAACTTGCCTTGATCCCTACCTCTACATAACTCACAATGTCTCATTCAAGAGTATGGTAATATAAACTGATGATTCTCATGTCCCAAATATCCCATTCTAAGCATGGCTAAGCATATGCATGGAAATAAATGACATGGTAAAATAAATCCCAACCCAAGCTTCAAGGAAACAAGGTCATGCAATTCTAGGGAAACTTTCCTAGCATGGGTTTCATATTTCATTTGACAATGCAAATAATTCTATCTACACATCCTAGCATAGGATCAAAGTGGTCAAGGACACTTGCCTCCTTCTTGCTGCTCTTGAAATGGGTATTCCTGGTCTTGGAAATGAATAACTTGTTCTTGAACAGGTTCTACTTCTTACCATCACACATAGCAAAAGAAAAACAACAATCCATAAGACATAATTCACACTTACACTTCATACAACCCACACATTCACATTTATGAAATTCATTCACCATTATATGTGTTGTGGTTACTTTATGTGTGTTAAGTTGTGGCTTGCATGCACTTTTAACCATGTATATATGATTCCTACTTTTGTGTCCACATTTATACTTGCATACAATGTGCCTTCACAATTTCTATCAACCCTTAAACTGAATTCTTTGTATTTTAGAAACTCCAGTTATCATTTACTAGTTGCTATATTTTCAGATTTATATTCCTATGCATAATTGTGTATTTTATTATTAAATTAGTAATACACATCACCTAAACAGATTAGGTTCTGGTCCTAAATAATTTAAAATCATATTTTGACCATGGCTTATGATGTATACTATTTCATAATTATTTTCCCTATTTTTCTATAACTATTCTTTACTTAAAAATGTGTCCCTATACTAATAAATGTGAATAATAGATAAAACAGATTCATTTCAGCCTAAAAATATATTTTTATCTCACTCCAAAGTTTTCTAAGTACTGAGAAAGTTTTTAATAATTTTGACAATTATATTTGTCCCCTTTTTAAATTTTTAAACACTAGTTACATATTCAATTTTCTAAATTAAATACTAAACAGGGCTAAAAAGTAAACTCACCCCATTACAGGGTCTATAATATTATTTTCATAATTTCCAGGGGTCTAGCTACACTTATCAGAGGTGTTTTTCTTAATTTCTATTAAGTCCAGGGGCTAAAACTGATTTTTAAATGAATTTACATGATTTTCTGAAGTTCCAGGGGCTAGATCTGAAGTTTCCGGGGCTAGCTCTCAATTCCAGAGAACCCCAGGGGGTAGCACGTAAGAATTCCTGTCTCTATAACGCGGGGCTGACGTGGACCGTCTGATTTTAAACCGACGGCTGAGATTATAACATCGAACCGGTACGCGGGGTTTTAAAGTCTACCGTGCGATTTAAAATAAACGGCGCACAAGCGGCCACGTCGCTCTGATCGAGCGCGGGCGGCGCTGCCGGCGGCGCACGGCGGCGGGAAGCGGCGATCTCGCCGGAAAGTTTCGGATCCTCGAGAATTCTGCCTAGAACTGTGATCTTATGGCTTGGATCGGTAGAGGGGAGGTCGGGGATCTCACCTCGGGGGTTTTCTCGAGCTCGGGGATCCTGGAAAGTGATCGGCGGCGAGGTCCGAGGCAAAACCACGGCGAAGCTTGTCGGCGCTGGGTTTACACCGTAAGTCTTCGGGTTTTCTGCACCTGCAAAGTTCCCCGGAGGCGGTGGATCAAGACCAGCGAGTTAGATCAGAGTTTCCGAGCTTAGATCGGCCAGAATTCACCGGCGAAGTCTCGGTGCTCACCGGAGTGAAAATCGGCGATCGCGTGAGAAAAACCGATCGGATCGGGGGTTTTTATAGCCGGGGGAGGGCGGTGGGTCTGTTGTGATCGAGTTGGAGTCCTCCGGGACCAGAATTCGGCTGCGGGACGGGCTTTCCCGGTCGGTTGCGATTTCGCGCGCTCGGGGGAAAAGTCCGGGGTCGCGGGGGCTCGGGGTTAGGGATGACAGGTGGGTGCCACCTGTCTGTGTGAGAGAGCGCGGGCGCGCGCGGGGGCGGGCTGCGCGGGAGTAGCTGGGCCGGCTGGCGGGTTTCGGCCCACTGGCCGGTTTTTTTCCCGTTTTCCTTTTTCTTTTTTCATTTCTTTTCTGTTTTGAGTATAATTTGAATTCCAGTTTGAATTTGAATTTTTGCAAAACATGCAATACGTCCAAAAATTTGTAAATTCTCCTCTGAACATGGTTTAGGGTTTTGAATCAAAATTTGGGGTGTTACAGCTCTACCCCCCTTAAAAGAAATCTCGTCCTCGAGATTGGTGTTTCTAAGAAAACAATTCCGGAAATTGTGCCTTGAGCTCATCTTCCCGTTCCCAGGTGGCTTCCTCTTCTGAGTGATGCTTCCACTGCACCTTGCACATCCGGATTCTTTTATTTCTGGTGAGGCGTTCCATTGTCTCCAAAATCTTGTATGGTTGCTCGGCATAAGACAAATCCTCAGCTACATCCACTTTATTCATGGGTAACACCTCTTCAGGTGTCCTCAGGCATTTCTTGAGTTGTGACACATGGAATACATCGTGTACATCCGATAGATGAACCGGTAACTCTAGTTGGTACGCCACTTCGCCTTTTCTTTCCAAAACTTGAAAGGGTCCGATGTATCGAGGTGACAACTTCCCTTTCACCTTGAACCGACGAAGTCCTCTGATAGGGGACACCTTGAGATAAACATAGTCTCCCACGTTGAAAACGAGCTCTCTTCTTCGTACATCGGCATAGCTCTTTTGGCGTGTCTGTGCTATTCTCAAATTGTTGCGAATCTCCCTCACCTTTGCCTCGGCTTCTTGTAGCACTTCTGGACCAAACACTTTACTTTCTCCTGTTTGGTTCCAAAATAGAGGAGTTCTGCACTTCCTTCCATACAAAGCTTCAAACGGCGACATTTTCATACTAGCTTGATAGCTGTTGTTATAGGAAAACTCCGCATACGGTAGGTTCTTGTCCCAACTCCTATTGTTTTTGAGTGCACATGCCCTTAACATATCTTCAAGGATCTGATTGGTTCTCTCCGTCTGCCCGTCAGTTTGGGGATGATAGGTAGAACTGAAGTTCAGACGGGTTCCCATGGTTTCATGCAACTTTTGCCAAAACCTCGAGGTGAACTGTGTCCCTCGGTCCGACACTATCTTCTTTGGCACTCCATGGTAACACACAATCCTTGACATGTACAATTTTGCCAATTTGGATCCGCTGTAGCTTTCTTTCACAGGGATGAAATGAGCTACCTTGGTTAGCCTATCAATGATGACCCATATTGAATCATACCCGGATTGGGTCCTAGGCAATCCCACGACAAAATCCATGCTGATTTCTTCCCACTTCCATTCAGGCACTTTGAGTGGTTGCAATAATCCAGCGGGTCGTTGATGTTCAGCTTTCACCAACTGACATGTGTCACATAGGGCAACATGTTCCGCGACATCTCGCTTCATGCCATACCACCAATACCTGCCTTTGAGGTCCTGGTACATCTTCGTACTCCCAGGATGAATGGAATAGTCGGAATCGTGAGCCTCCTTCAAAATTAATTCACGGATCTCCTTTACTTCTGGCACACAGATCCTTTTCCCGTGCCACACCGTTCCTTGTTCATCCTCTCTAAAACCAGGAGCTTTATTTTCCTTAATGAGTTGTCTGATCTCTTGTATCTTCTCATCATTCTTTTGGCCCTCGCGTATGTCTTGCTCGAGTGTGGAGTCCACTTCCATGGCGATGGCTTCACCACTATTTACTAGACATAGATTGAGCCTTATAACTTCGTCCTACAATTCTGCGGGCATTTCTTTCAAGCTCAACTTATTGACCTGCACTTTCCGACTCAAAGCATCGGCCACGACGTTTGCTTTCCCAGGATGATAGTTGATGCCTACATCAAAGTCATTGATTAGCTCTAACCATCTCCTTTGTCTGAGGTTGAGATCTGGCTGTGTGAATATGTACTTCAAACTCTTATGATCCGTATATATCTCTGTCCTCTTCCCCATCAAATAGTGCCGCCAAATTTTCAACGCGTGTACCACTGCAGCTAGTTCTAGGTCATGTGTAGGATAGTTCTTCTCGTGCTTCCGAAGCTGCCGGGATGCATATGCCACGACATGTCCTTCTTGCATGAGAACACATCCCAACCCATTTCCAGAGGCATCGCAGTACACTGTGAAATTCTTCTGCATATCTGGCATAACCAACACTGGGGCTGTTGTCAATCTCTTCTTTAGCTCCTGAAAGCTCGTCTCGCACTGTGGCGTCCAGGTGAATGTGATTCCCTTTTCCAACAGTTTGGTGAGAGGTCTCGAGATCTTAGAGAATCCCTCAATAAACCGTCGATAGTATCCAGCCAATCCCAAAAAGCTTCGAACTTCCCCGACATTTTCAGGGGTTTTCCACTTCTGGATATCTTCGATTTTGGCGGGATCTACGGAGATTCCTCCCTCCGAGATGATATGTCCTAAAAAGGGAACTCTCTTCAGCCAAAACTCACACTTGCTCAACTTGGCATATAGTTGGTGTTCTCTCAGCCTCTGTAACACCAACCTTAGATGTTTCTCAGGTTCTTCTTCATCTTTGGAGAAGACGAGAATATCATCTATGAAAACCACCACAAATTTATCCAGATATTCCATGAATACCTTGTTCATGAGGTACATGAAATACGCCGGGGCATTGGTTAGCCCAAAAGGCATGACAGTGTATTCATACAGTCCGTACCGAGATACGAAAGCTGTCTTGGGAATATCTGATTGCCTTATCTTGAGTTGGTGGTACCCCGACCTGAGATCAATTTTCGAGAACACACAAGCTCCCCTCAACTGATCGAACAAGTCTTCAATGCGAGGTAATGGGTACTTGTTTTTGATGGTTACCTCATTCAAGGCACGGTAATCCACGCATAACCTTTGGGTTCCATCTTTCTTAGGCACAAATATCACCGGAGCTCCCCATGGTGAGGAACTAGAGCGAATATACCCCTTCTCAGTCAATTCTCTTAAATGATCCTTGAGCTCTTCTAGCTGCTTGGAGTCCATTCGATAAGGTCTCTTGTATATCGGGGCTGTTCCCGGTACTAGCTCAATTGCGAATTCCACGTCACGGTCGGGAGGCATACCTGGCAATTCCTCCGGAAAAACATCTGGATATTCCCTGATAGTCCTGATTTCCTCAACTTTCACTTCCACTTGATTTAATTTAATGTCCCTCCTAGGCTCGTGTATCGTTATGAACTTTACTCTTGTGCCATTGGGGTAAGTTAGTTCCACCGTTCTGGTCGAACAATGGATGATTCCTTTATGTTTGGTCAACCAATCCATACCCAAAATAATATCTATCCCTTGTGAATCTATCACTATGAGGTTAGCAGTAAATACTACCCCATTAATGTCTAGGCTCACTTTGGGACACACTTGTCTTGTCCTTATTTCTCCACCTGGAGAGTTTACGGCTAGCATATGGTTCATTTGTGTGGTTGCTAGGTCATGCTTCTTAACAAACCCTTGAGCAATGAACGAGTGGGTAGCACCAGAATCAAACAGCAGAGTTGCAAGGTGTAAATTGGCAGGAAACTTACCAACTACCACGTCGGGTGCCTCTTGTGCTTCCTCCATAGTGACGTGGTTCACCCGTCCTCTCACTACATTCTGCTGTTGTGGCGGCGCAGGCTTCTTCTTCGGGCACTTATGGGCATAGTGCCTCACTTCACCACAGCTGAAACATTGCACCCCAATCTTAGATGCTTGGCCCTTTCTGTCTTGGGGTTGGTTTGGGGGTCCTTGCACTGCTGGTCGAGGTGGATATGCGGGGCGAGGCTGCTGCACAAACTGACGTTGCGGCTGTGCTGGTGCCGCGGGTGGCCTGTAGTTTGGGTTGTACCCTCTTGGTGCTGAATAGGGTACCGCAGCACGGCTCGTCTGCCCCGTAGGTTGCTGCATCATACGTGGGCGGGTGTTGCTCCCTGAGGCCTGATGTGACCACCCCGCCTTCCTCTTATTCTCATTTTCCAGGGCCTTTAGCTTCCTTTCCACCACAAACGCTCTGTCCACCATCTTTTGAAAACTTTCATACTCATTGGAGGACATGGCACACTGCATCTCTGCGAACCATCTAAAAACAAAAGAATTTAAAATTAGGTTAGATAAATTCTCAAACAAAAACCCTGTTTTGAATGAAAGTTGGGGTAAGATGAATAAAATGACTCCTTTAATAACACTTTTCCACCCACACCTTGGAAAATAGTTTTTAAGAAAATAGGGCCCTTAAATACGTCCATTTCTACCTAGGTCCACGTTCCTACGGGCAACCTTGGCTCTGATACCACCTCTGTCACACCCGGTTTTTCCGAAGAACAACCAAGTGAATATCACATGTATGCCAGGATCATTTTCTCATACATGTGATGACAAATAGTGAAGCATCATTTATTACAAGCCAGGTGTCGAATATAAATAAGTCTTACATCGCAAATGTCTCAATGGACACTAATGCTTCATCACAAGTAAATAAACTAGCAGCGGAATATTATTCTTTAGGGCTCCATCACAGGCGTTGCCCGGGGGTCTTCATGAACCTAAAAACCTTCCTCGGGTCCGAAATCTTGGTCATTATACACCACCTCATTATCTTGACCTGAGCAGCAATATAAACCAACAAATATGCAAGGTTGAGTACCAATGGTACTCAGCAAGTGTGGGAAAATTATATCATGCATGGCTAGAACAAGGAGAGGTTGAACTCATGGTTAAAGCACTACGCAATTAATACCTATCACCTTAGCTTATTAAGCACCTACATTACTACACATGTGAAATGGTCCCAATCATCCCATCATTGTAATCCAATAACCATAACATCATTACCAATGTTAAGCTCCCCGCTTAACATCCACAACTTCCAAAAACCATCACTCCTCTAATCATGAATAAGTCCAGGCCGCTCTTAACCGTGAGCACGGCTGTCAAGACAATTTTGACTCTGCAGAGTTTGTACCACTGTACCCACAAGTAGTGATTTCATCCCCCGTTGCCGGGTGGACTAAAAGAACCTCCATTATGCCAGTGGCTACGTTCCACATTCACACTTCCCAGGTGTGCGGCCAAGAGATCACTACGAAGCCTTTACAAAGGGATTCCCGACGAGCGTGGGCCCACTGAGGTTTCACCCCTATCAGCATACAAGAGGCTCCAACCCCGCTGCAGTGGCCCCCTCTTGAGCCTTGCGGTTCATATGGTAGTCCAGCTGACACCTACTCCCCGCACCATCCAACACACCCATACTACGCCGGGGATACACCTAATTAATTGGCTAAGCTGCCCCATCTCAGCATGTGGTTGGCACTGTAAAGCCGGGTTACATGCTCCATGAACCGGTCCTTAGGATCCAGGCAAGTACTAAACACAAACCCAAGTCTCGTGCACCCAGCACACAACCAAAACATCCAACTTGCCTTGATCCCTACCTCTACATAACTCACAATGTCTCATTCAAGAGTATGGTAATATAAACTGATGATTCTCATGTCCCAAATATCCCATTCTAAGCATGGCTAAGCATATGCATGGAAATAAATGACATGGTAAAATAAATCCCAACCCAAGCTTCAAGGAAACAAGGTCATGCAATTCTAGGGAAACTTTCCTAGCATGGGTTTCATATTTCATTTGACAATGCAAATAATTCTATCTACACATCCTAGCATAGGATCAAAGTGGTCAAGGACACTTGCCTCCTTCTTGCTGCTCTTGAAATGGGTATTCCTGGTCTTGGAAATGAATAACTTGTTCTTGAACAGGTTCTACTTCATACCATCACACATAGCAAAAGAAAAACAACAATCCATAAGACATAATTCACACTTACACTTCATACAACCCACACATTCACATTTATGAAATTCATTCACCATTATATGTGTTGTGGTTACTTTATGTGTGTTAAGTTGTGGCTTGCATGCACTTTTAACCATGTATATATGATTCCTACTTTTGTGTCCACATTTATACTTGCATTCAATGTGCCTTCACAATTTCTATCAACCCTTAAACTGAATTCTTTGTATTTTAGAAACTCCAGTTATCATTTACTAGTTGCTATATTTTCAGATTTATATTCCTATGCATAATTGTGTATTTTATTATTAAATTAGTAATACACATCACCTAAACAGATTAGGTTCTGGTCCTAATAATTTAAAATCATATTTTGACCATGGCTTATGATGTATACTATTTCATAATTATTTTCCCTATTTTTCTATAACTATTCTTTACTTAAAAATTTGTCCCTATACTAATAAATGTGAATAATAGATAAAACAGATTCATTTCAGCCCAAAAATATATTTTTATCTCACTCCAAAGTTTTCTAAGTACTGAGAAAGTTTTTAATAATTTTGACAATTATGTTTGTCCCCTTTTTAAATTTTTAAACACTAGTTACATATTCAATTTTCTAAATTAAATACTAAACAGGGCTAAAAAGTAAACTCACCCCATTACAGGGTCTATAATATTATTTTCATAATTTCCAGGGGTCTAGCTACACTTATCAGAGGTGTTTTTCTTAATTTCTATTAAGTCCAGGGGCTAAAACTGATTTTTAAGTGAATTTACATGATTTTCTGAAGTTCCAGGGGCTAGATCTGAAGTTTCCGGGGCTAGCTCTCAATTCCAGAGAACCCCAGGGTGTAGCACGTAAGAATTCCTGTCTCTATAACGCGGGGCTGACGTGGACCGTCCGATTTTAAACCGACGGCTGAGATTATAACATCGAACCGGTACGCGGGGTTTTAAAGTCTACCGTGCGATTTAAAATAAACGGCGCACAAGCGGCCACGTCGCTCTGATCGAGCGCGGGCGGCGCTGCCGGCGGCGCACGGCGGCGGGAAGCGGCGATCTCGCCGGAAAGTTTCGGATCCTCGAGAATTCTGCCTAGAACTGTGATCTTATGGCTTGGATCGGTAGAGGGGAGGTCGGGGATCTCACCTCGGGGGTTTTCTCGAGCTCGGGGATCCTGGAAAGTGATCGGCGGCGAGGTCTGAGGCAAAACCACGGCGAAGCTCGTCGGTGCTGGGTTTACACCATAAGTCTTCGGGTTTTCTGCACCTGCAAAGTTCCCCAGAGGCGGTGGATCAAGACCAGCGAGTTAGATCAGAGTTTCCGAGCTTAGATCGGCCAGAATTCACCGGCGAAGTCTCGGTGCTCACCGGAGTGAAAATCGGCGATCGCGTGAGAAAAACCGATCGGATCGGGGGTTTTTATAGCCGGGGGAGGGCGGTGGGTCTGTTGTGATCGAGTTGGAGTCCTCCGGGACCAGAATTCGGCTGCGGGACGGGCTTTCCCGGTCGGTTGCGATTTCGCGCGCTCGGGGGAAAAGTCCGGGGTCGCGGGGGCTCAGGGTTAGGGATGACAGGTGGGTCCCACCTGTCTGTGTGAGAGAGCGCGGGCGCGCGCGGGGGCGGGCTGCGCGGGAGTAGCTGGGCCGGCTGGCGGGTTTCGGCCCACTGGCCGGTTTTTTTCCCGTTTTCCTTTTTCTTTTTCCATTTCTTTTCTGTTTTGAGTATAATTTGAATTCCAGTTTGAATTTGAATTTTTGCAAAACATGCAATACGTCCAAAAATTTGTAAATTCTCCTCTGAACATGGTTTAGGGTTTTGAATCAAAATTTGGGATGTTACAAGTTATTACCTGCAAAACAACTTATGCAGTATCCATGAGCACGAAGCTCAGCAAGACTTAACCGTCACCCTAGTCATGAAACTCTACATACTGAAAATAGAGGGCTGAATATAGCAGTTTGCATAAAGGATGAACTTGAGCTAAAGGAGAATCCTTACTTCCAGTTTTAAGCAACTTTTATAGTCCTCGCGCAATTCACATCGAGACTCCACAATCAAATAAGAAACGCTTCATCTCGATGTCACTTGCCCGACGTGAAAGTAACTTAGTGAGCTAACCTAGACTCATACAGACCTTGCGCCATCAACATCGAGACTCCACAATCAAACAAGAAACGCTTTGCCTCGACGCTACTAGCCCAAGGTGGAAAATAAATTTAGTGAAAGTGTTGATCATTCCTCATCTCCATTATGAGGATTACTCACGAAGCATTATTAACTTTTCCCAGTTTATTACTACGTCACGACTCAGTGTACAAGTATGCTCACTACCGCGAGCGACGGTGATTGCAATCAAAAACACCCGGCTAACACGACACGTACGCCCGTACTCGACATTGCACACAGCAACCATCACTGACGTCGTACGTGGCAACCTTTCACACGACACTCAAATGTCGAACCGGTCCCACCGACTAGGATTAACTCTCACTACGACAAACCCTCGTAGAGCTGACTTCTCTATCCTTTCAGCATCTGCATCAGACGGTGAGGTATTCCTTGACACCTAGGTTAACATATTACATCGGTTTCCTGGGTCCCATATAGCCAGTATGCATCTGGTACACATCTCAAACTTGTCCAGCAGGGCCGCACACGAGAACGGGCCTTAATCGACTCAGACATAGACTAGATTCACAGGACCACGTCCTTGAGCCTTCCATTCGCTGCCCGGTCTCCATTCCCAACTATGAGGATCAATTCCCAAATCTTCCGATTGATCCCCCTTAATACAGGTTCACGAGTAGGAAACTGCCTACTCGAGTTATGCCTCTTTTAATCCACTTTTGTTAACTTGAGATTAGCAGTTATAATCAATTGATAACCTATTCTACATTTTACTCCAGGGTTTTCTGGGTCATGCATTTGGAGTGTCATACCACCTAGACTTAATGCAACAAACAAAATGCTAGACGATATAAAGTGAATACAAATAAAAACTTGTAAGTTTTGATGCAAACCGGGGCTTGCCTTTGTTTTGCAGGGGACTTATATATATGAGATTCAGTTAGTGAAGATCACTTGGCTTGATCAAGTGCTGTCCTCCTTCCTTGATCTCCACTCCGATGACTTCAAGTACTTCACGTAGATGCTACACGTAATGAATATGCATATGGATTTAATCGTAAAGACTTTTGTTACCAAGTTCTAATGACAAGTTTAAAATCTGGAACTCTGTTTACGAATTTAAAATGACATGGGTGCTAGTGGTTTGGGTTTGGGGTTAAGCACTATGATCAAGTGAGATGTTTGTTCACCCCTTGTGTGATACTCATCTAAATAGGTTGAACAGCATAGTGGTGATCCAAAGCTCCAATGGAGCTGAAAAGTTTCTGGTGAGTTCCTTGTCACAAGAAATTAATCTGGACCAAAATTTAGAAATTTCCAATGAGTAGATTACTCAGAACAATTCCCTAAGCATTTAGGCAAAAGGAAATTAATTCTGAATACACTTGCTACTTCATGCAAATTCAAGTGAACTACAATTTCAAGAATAGCTCAGGGAGCATGCATGAATTTTCCTAGGATTTTTGGAGCTAAGAATTTCCTAGAACTGAATTTCCAAGTTTTGGACATTTTCTGAAATTGTTTCTGTACTCATTTGAAAACAGCAACTTCAAATCTGAATTCACCTAATCAAATCAACTCCAAATGATCTGAAACTTTTACAGGAGTTCACTAACATCCTAAAGAATATTATGGCAAAATTTGAGGATTTTTGGATGAACCAAATTCCCTCTAACATTCTTTTGCTGAAAACCTTTAAAGAATTTTCCAGAATTAAATACTGAGTTTCATACAAATTGGGTTGCATATTTGGATAAAGTTTTTCAACCTGAATCTAACCCAATTTTATTCACTAAATTTGGAGTTTCCTAGAAAAAGTTATGAGATTCTAAAGTTTGGGGGAAATTCAAGAATTCAAATAAACCGAAAAAGTTTAAATCCTGCGCGTGGGTCCAGGGGGACCACGTGTCACTCGCTGGGGTAAGCCACACGGGGCCACTGGACTCTTTCCGCGCAGCCACAATAGATCTCAGCACCGCAGCAGATCAGAAATTCAAATCTCTGTCGCTGAGACGCGGGACCCGCCGGGTCTTCTTCAACCTCCGGCCACCCGCGCCCGCGCGCCACTGGGCTCGTCGGAGACGCGCTGAATTCCGACGTACGGCTAGCTCCCGAGCCCTCCCTCGCCAATAGGGCCTAATTCCACACGCTGAACACGATGGAACAACTTCCCCCGACCGGCGGTGGCTCTAACATAGCCGGGAACGGTGCGGCGGCTCGATACCCTTTTGGCGACGTCGCCCGGCCAACCTAGGCCGCCAAAACATTGGTGGAAGGACCCTACAGCACCGGTGAACGCTAGGGAAGATCGTCCAGGTGGTGAAACAGCCCGGAGATGGCTCTAACCTAGCTTTCACCGTGAGCCCGATTCTTCCCGCCATAGCCGCCATTGGAAAGGTGGAAAATACACCGTGCACCGTGGGTTTCATGCGTCGGTTGCTAAAAGGCAAAGGATCGCTGGCTAGTCCAGCTTGTGGGTGCAAGATTTAACGACCTAAGAAGGAGAATAGAGGTCGAATTTTAAGTTACCATGCCGGAAGGTCGTTTTGTGGCCGCCGGAGAACTTTTCTCAAATTCACGCTCGGTAGATCATGTCATGGATTAAGCTTCGGAGATGAGCACCACAGGGTCCTAGCGCGTCCAAGGCCACTCTTGCTCAGCCGTGAAAGACTCTCTGCCAAGCTGTCCACGAGAGCACCCCTACGCGGCTTCTTTCGGCCGCCGCAAAAATTTGGTGATGCCGGGGTTGTGAGGGCCGATCGCTCTCGGCTGTGGCCTGAGGAGGCTGTGGAGAAGACTGCAGGGCCGTTTTGCTACTGCCTGGGCGTTTGGACGCGAGAGGAAACAGCTCCCGAGCGATCAACAATGGCGGCTGCTTCTCTGTGCCATTCTTGCGCGCGAGAGGGATAGGACCGTGTCTTCGGTGCTGTGGCGAGACAGGGCATGGCTGAGAGTAAAGACCACCCACGAGGAGCTCGCCAGCGTGAGGAAAAACGGGCAGGAGGTGGCGCTCCGTGCCTCTCGGTGTCACATGGTGGAGACCTCGGCTCTGCTCGAGTGGGAAAACTTAACCCCGAAGGCTGCATATCTTTTTGCAATTTTTAACCTCCCCAATGACATGTGGGTCCCACCAAGCAGCCTCTCCTCATCCCTCAAAAGATCTCCAAAATTTGGCAAGTGACCAATTCAAATGTTTGGAGTTGAAGACTGAGCTGCATTTGGATAGTTGGACAAATTTCATCTAAATTCTAATGTATATTTTAATTCTTTGCACATTTAAATCCTTTTTGGAAAAATGGATAGCAAACCTTTTCAAAAATTGATGAAATTTTGCCTACCCACTAATTTGGACCTAAGGAATCCAAATATGCAATTTGATTCTTGTGTTAGCTGCTGCAAACAAGAGTTTGAACACAACAGTTTGAATTACCATTGTGTCCTCCCCTCATTTGAAATTTGAGTTGAACATTTCGTTCGAACTCTGATTTTTAAATATTTCCGTTGCACCTGAGTACTTATATTCTGTGGGTTTAATCCACCTAGGGTCCAAACGTGCAAGTAACCCTAAGTTTGTTTATAAGAATCTCTCATGGGTTATCACATGTGGAGAAAGTTTAAACCAGCCCCCTTTTTCATACACATGACACCAATCATAGTGCAAACTCAACTTTCTTTGTATTCACATTTTTGGGACCTTTACACAAGGTGGCCAAAGATCTCCGGGCTTCTCGTGCCGCTGAGGTAGAGAAGGCTGGGACTTCCTCGGCCGTGCGGAGGCGGCTCTAGAACCCTTCGGCTTCGGCCCCTTGCGCCCCGGAGGGCCGGTCCAGGAGGTGAGCCAGGTGCTCCCTGCCCTAGACTCAGTGGGGGAGAAGCTCCTGGCGTTGGAGAATGTCGTGGGGGAGCAGCTGGAGGCAGAAGGCAAAGCTCTGGCCCAGATGGAGGCAGGGCATGTGCTCACTTGCCTTCGGAGCTGCGACCCCAGCATCTCCCTGGAACCTGTGGTGCAGGGCCACAGCGCAGAGTTGTCGGGGGCAGCGAAGTCTTCCGTGGAGGAGGTTGCCCGACTTGTAGCTGCTAGGTTCCAGCACGGATAGCTCCTAGGTCTCCTACTTGCCTTGTATTCTCCTATGTATGCTGGAGCTCTGTTGTTGATAAAGACTTTTTGTTTCAAGCCTTATGTTGCCTTGAGTTGTTGATGTAGACTTTGGACCCTTGGCAGCGCAAAGGTCCGGAATGACTTAGCCGACATGGATGGCTCTTTGCCAATGTCCCGAGCCTGTTCCTCCGGGTCCTTAGCAGCGTAAGAATCCAGGGCGCTCCGGCAGTGTGGCTAACACTCCTTCCGGGTCCTTGACGGCACAAGGACCCGAGGGAAGTTCGGACCATGTCTTCAGCTTGTCGTAGCTGGTGCTCCCAGTCTTTTGCTTGTTGCAGTGGTTCGACGTCTTGCCCGCGTGGTTCACCGTGATGGCCCCCTGGTAGGTGTGGCCATTGTGATGGGGCGCACCTACCACTGGATGAGGCAGGACGTCAGCATCGGGCCCCCTTGGAGGTCCAAGACGCCAAGGACCTGTTCAGACCTACAGACATGGCAGAAAGAAGGAGTAATCGTGCTCTCTGGTCACCCTTCCCTGTTTGGTAGCTTTACTATGGCTTACGGTCCTCAGCTGAGCTACAGGGCTTTGTGGTATTTCGATGTGGATCGTCCAGGCTATGGTTAAAGCCTTGCCCAGGGGTATGATCCGTCCGGTTCCCTGGTACTGAGCTGTAGCGCTGGAGAGACAGGGTATGCACGTTAGGGGTATGGAACCAGGCATAGCAGGCTACGTACCCTGGACCTCCCGCTGGTGTAAGCCTTTAAGGGGAGGGGCCATTTGGCGCCATAGGGCCCCCAGGCAATGAGATAACCAAAGGTCCCCAAGTTACGGTTAAACCTTTGCTCACAGGTATGAGCCGTCCGGCTCCCCGGTACTGAGCTGTAGCGCTGGAGAGGCAGAGTGTGCATGCAAGGGGTATGGAACCAAGTATAGCAGGCTACACACCCTAGACCTCCCGCTGGTGTAAGCCTTTCAGGGGAGGGACCATTCGGCGTCATAGGGCCCCCGAGCAATGAGACAACCACAGGACCCCGGGTACGCCACAGGTACCTCAAGCAGACCCTCCTACGGAAGGATAGCACAACTCTTGCTATGGTTGAACACAGAAAAAAGTGACTGGCCACACGGCTGGAGCAGTATGGAAAGAAAGCACGAAAACAAAGGAGGTAATGTCCGGGGTCCGGTTACTTTTCTGTCCATAGGCATGTACTTTCCAGCCCCAAGTACTCAGTTGTAGCGCGGGGGAGACAGTGCAGCAAGCTTAGGGTACAGGACCAGGCTAAGCAGGTTGCGCACCCTGGACCTCCCGCGGGCGTTAACCTTTCAGCGAGGAGACCTTCCAGTGCCACGGGACCTAGGCGCTTTGGACATGCCATTTATAGTTGATATGCATGAGTAAGCACAAACTGTAAAGAGAGAATGCGCAGGGTAAGACAAATTTTCTCAGTTCAGTCTTCCTTCATAGGAGGAAATAGGTCGTACAAGAAGGCAGAGACCCACTCCGGATGACAAGAGTAGCAGGACTCCTCCGGAGCTTAGCTATTCTAAGCGTTGTTCCTAGACACTATGACACCCTTACAGAGAAAATAGAACCCTACCGCTGCACTAAGGATAGAACTTACGGAGGTGTTCTATGTTCCATGGATTGGGTAGAGGTACCCCATCCTCCATGGCTAGGTGGGCGCACCTGGGGCAGTATACTTGTGCTGCTCGGAAGGGACCCTCCATGCTGGGGAGGGTTTGTCACCCCTTCTCAAGAAAGTATTAGCCGAGGCACCAGGTGTCCCTACCTTGGGCTGTCTACTCTGCACGTATCGTTGCTGATATCGTCGGAGCGCTTAGCGGTGTAGCACATTTCGAGCCTCTAGCCATGTTGCCTCGTCGACGAGGTTGATATCTTCACGCGGAAGCTGGTACTGTGTGGCTTCGTCGTATGTCTGATGAGCCCTTGGTGTGTTCTGGGAGGAGGGTGGCCTCGACTCCCTTCACCTCGATCATTGGGCCGTGCCGCCTCGCCCGGGCATCGCATTGGGTGGTGCCGTGTTATGCGGCACCCAACAGCACACATATAAGGAACACTGTATTACATAAATCAAAAGCGGAAGCTTACAATTATTCTTTGTAAATAATTTACATAAATAGCTACAGTGGAAGTCTATAAACAGCTCACGTCGAATATCTAAGTAGCATTCGAGAAGAGGTCCAGCCCGCGGACTCCTCTCGCTAGCAAAACGAAGACATGGCAGCGGCTTGGTTCTACAAGTGTGACATGACTCGGAAGTTCCCGAGTCTCACCGGACAACCTTCTTTATAGCGTCGAAGTTTACCTGCAAAACCACTTATATAGCAAGAGTGAGCACAAAGGCTCAGCAAGACTTAACCGTCTCTCCTAAAGCATGAAACTCTACATGAATGTAACCTAAGACTTAAGCCTGTCCTTTGCGAAAAGACTCGCCTACGAGTTCATCCTTAACTTTCAGATTTTGAGCCATAATAGTAGTGACCTTGCGCCCAACAATATTGGAACTCCACAATCAAACAAGAAACGCTTCATTCCAATGTTACTTGTCCCAAGGTGGAAAATAAATTTAGTTTGCTCTATCTCTACTTCAAACAGGGTTTTCATGCAACATAATATAATCATAGCAGCAATTATACTTTTGCAAACTGTTTCCACACAAGTTGATTACTATGTCACAACATGGGAGCAAGCGGTACTCAATAACCGCGAGGGATGGTGATTCGAATCAAACACTACCCGGATAACTCGACACATACGCCCGCCTCTGAAGACCCAGCTCTGGCGTCCTTCATTACGTCGTATGTGGCAACCTTTCTCAGGACACTAAACTGTAGAACCGGTCGCGCCGTCTCGGGCTCATAGGTCTAACGAGACGATGTGGTATGCCTCTACAATCCAGTGAACCTGGTACATCGGTTTCCTGGTTCCCGTATATCAGTAAGCATCCGGTACACAACTCAAT
This sequence comes from Neostapfia colusana, assembly GCA_030760725.1. Taxonomy (NCBI): domain Eukaryota; kingdom Viridiplantae; phylum Streptophyta; class Magnoliopsida; order Poales; family Poaceae; genus Neostapfia; species Neostapfia colusana. Next base: position 94,533,371 of record JASWHV010000004.1, read on the forward strand.
ACTTGCTCCTGAACGCGGCACACGCGTCGGTCCTTAACCGACACAGGCAGAGCTACTCGACCAAGACCTCGTCTTGTCACTGCCTAACCCCTCTGCCCGGTCTCATCTTTAGAAACGTAAACTTTAGTTTGCTAACTTTCCCAACCACACTTATGATATTCTGAACTATAGCTCGCGAGTAGATTCCAACTACTCGTCTTCTACCGGATGCCCTAGTCTATTTAGCATGGCCTTATTCTACAGCGATGACACAATGCTACCCTTGACCTCAGGGTTCATGTTTGGTTATGCAAGTGGAGTATAAAACATCCTTGACCTAATGCACATACAAACTTTGACCCATAGTAGTGAACAAAGTAAAAACTTTAGAAGACAACTTAAATGCAAACCGGGGCTTGCTTTGGTTTTGCAGGTGACTGAAGTCAGATAAGATGAAGTTAGTTGCTGATGATGACTTGAAGCTTAATCCCTGCCTTCTTGCTCCTTGATAAAATCTTCACTTATCCACGTTTAATCACTACACGTTATGAATATGCATACATGTTTAATTATAAGACTTTTGCTAACAAGTGCTAAAGACAAGTTTAAAACTGGAACATTTTTTAAGAATTTAAAATGACACTGGTGCTAGTGGTTTGGGTGTGTGTTTAAGTACTCTCATCAAGTGAGAAGTGAGGTTCATCACTTGGGTGGTGATCACCTAAATGGGTTGAACAGAACACTACTGATCCAGGGCTCCAATGGAGCTGATAATTTTCTTGGGAGTTCCTTGTCACAAGAAAGTCCTCTGGACCAAAATTCAGAATATTTCACTAAGTGGATCACCCAGAACAATTCCCTAAGCATTTAGGCAAAGAGGAATTAATTCTGAAATATTTGCACTTTCATGCAAATTCAAGTGAACTACAATTCCATACATAGCTCATAGAGTATGCCTGAATTTTCCTAGGATTTTTGGAGCTAAGGAATGGCTAGAACTGAACTTCCAAGTTTTGGAAATTCTCTGAAAATGTTTCTGTATTCATTGGAATTCAGAAAATTGAAATAAGAATTACCCTAACTAAATCAACTCCAAATGCGCTGAAACTTTTACAGGGGTCTCCTAATATCCTAAAGAATATTCTGGCAAAATTTGGGGATTTTTGGATGAACCAAACTCCCTCAAAAATTCTTTTGCTGAAAAGCTTTAAAGAATTTTCCATTGGTTTTCATGCTAATTGAGTGGCATATTTGGATAGAGTTTTACATCCTGAATCCAGCCCAATTTGAATCACTAGTTTTGGAGCTTCCTAGCAAAAGTTATGCAGTTCTAAAGTTTGAACTAAATCTGGAATTTAAATTAAATCGAGAAACATTCAAACTCTGACTGTGGGTCCATCGTACACGTGTCAGCCGCTGGGACAGAGCCACATGGGGCCACAGACCTTTCCCGCGCAGCCACACTGGATCCCGGGGCCGCAGCGGATCGACAATTTAAAATATCGTCACTGACAAGCGGGGCCCCCGGTCGTCTTCCTCCTACCGACGCCCGTGCGATCCCGCCGCCGGGCTCGCCGGAGTTCTCTTCGGGAGGGGCTTCCGGTGCTTGAAACTTGCTGGTTCTCGCCGCCCCCACGTATTTTCGTGCAAGGAACACGTTGCCGGGCATATCTCAGATTGACAACGGCCGGAAACCTAGGTGCGACGGCGACAGCGTCTGTGGCAACTCCGGCGATGTCGCTAGGGCGTTATACCGCACCAAACACGTCGCCGTTTGCTCGTACAGCACCACTGCACCGAGGAGAACACGGACCCAACTGCCGATCTCGCTGGAACTCGCCGGAAGTATGACCTCACCGTCGGGCTAGGTCCAAATCCGGCGAAAATCGAAAAACTCGATGAACAGCGGCTTTGCTCGATGGTTCTCGGTGGTTCTTGATCCTATGGACGCGCACGGGAGTATAGAAGGTGTATGCTACGTCGTGTGGGGAGTGGTTCGACGTGTGAGACGAATTCGCCGAGTTTCTCCCCTCGGTCATTATCGTATGTCGTCGGCAAAACTGAAATTTTGACGAGCACGGTCCACGACACGCTGCCGGCGTTGTTGTGAAGTGAGAAGGTTTACAGGCGCACCTTTTTGCTTTTGCAGCTGGGTGGGAGAAGCCCTGTGGCAGCCGGGCGACGAGTTCTTCAGGCCGGTGGCTCGCAGTGGCGTCGCTGGATAAACAGAGCTCGGCGCCGCGCTCCCGTGGGAGAAAACATCGGTTTCTCGGGCCAGACACCTCGAGGAGGAACCGGCGACGTCGTGGGGCAGCTCAGGTCAGCGTGAGAGCTGCTGAGGCGGCCGGGCGTCGTTGCTCCGATGGGGCGCGGTAGCTGCGGGAGGAAGTTCTCACGGCAGCAGTCACGGGAGTGGGGGAAGCGCGATCAGTTTTCCCTACGTGCGGCAGCCATTCGTGGGATATTACCAGGCTGAAGCGGTTCGATCGACAGCGCCGGGAGGTGGCAGCAGTGCTGCCGCGGTGTCGCGCGCTGCTCGGCGGCCACCGGTTCGAGTGGGAACAGAGGAGAAGAGATTTCCTTCGGTAGTAAGTCTCCTCCTCTAACTGACAAGTGGGTCCCACTCACTCTTCTAAAAAGATCTTCCAAAATTTGGCACAAAGCAAATTCAGCCATGAGGTACTCAAATTCAAAAGTCGTTTGGCAGTTTGACAAGTTATGCCTCAGTTTCAAATTTGAATTCAAATTTTGATGAAATTTACATGTCCCTTTGACATTTATATCAAAGTACCTCCAAATTTCCTCCAAATGTGGCTTGCTCATAATTTGGACCTGTTGAATTCAACTATGCCCTCTGATTCTTGAGTTGGCCATTGCAATTACAACTTTTTAAACAACAGTTTGAATTTCCCCTTTTTGGAAATGCCCTTCTTCTTTTAGAAGTGACCCTTTTTGTTCAACTGAATTCAAAGTTTCCTTGCACAAGCCAACACTTTTATGAGTAAACAAAAGTTTTTGTAAGTCCCATTTCTTGTATATAAACTCAACTTTATTCATAGCTCAAGTTTTCTATTTACAAGTTTTTGGACTTTTACATTCCTCCCCCCTTAAAAAGAATCTCGTCCCGAGATTCATGATTAAGGACAACGTGGAGAGGACAACTACTAAGTATAAGCCTCTAACAACTCCGGATGATTGCGTTGTAAATATTCCTCGCTTTCCCATGTAGCTTCATCGGACGTGTGATTTTCCCATAGCACCTTGAAAAATCGCAGCGTCCGGTTTCTGGTCTAGCGAGTCTTTTCATCAATTATCCGGGTGGGACGTTCAACATAAGTGAGGTCCGGCTTCAAATCTGCTATGTCTCCCGTGAGACTCTCCGTTGGAACTTTCAAACACTTCCGCAACTGGGATATGTGGAAGACGTTATGAACTCCGGCTAAGGCTGCCCGCAACTCCAAACGGTATGCCACGGGTCCACACCTTTCAATGATGATGAAGGGACCGATGAAACGCGGAGCTAATTTTCCCTTTCACTCCGAATCGGTGAATGCCCTTCATAGGAGATACGCGGAGGTATATGTGGTCCCCAACATGGAAATCCAGAGGACGACCTCTCTTATCCGCATAGCTCTTTTGTCTGGACTGAGCGGCTTTCAGATTTGCTTGAATAAGCCTTACCCGCTCTTCTGCTTCATTTACGAGATCAATCCCGTAAATTACCCTCTCGCCAGATTCACACCAGTTCAAGGGTGTGCGGCACTTCCGGCCGTAGAGAGCTTCATAAGATGCCATTTTTATGCTTGTTTGATAACCATTGTTATACGAGAACTCCGCCAACGGTAAGTGATCATCCCAGCCCTTACCGTGATGGATGGCACACACTCTCAGCATATCTTCAAGTATTTGATTTACCCTCTCAGTTTGCCCATCGGTTTGAGGGTGGTATGCGGAGCTTCGAACCAATTTTGTTCCCAAGCATGCGTGTAGCTGTTCCCAGAAGCAGGACACAAACAGCGATCCTCTGTCGGAGACAATGGTACGGGGAACTCCATGCAAGCATAAGATTCGTTCTATGTACAACTCCGCATATTGCTTGGCGCTGTAGTTGGTATGCACCGGAATGAAACGTGCTGATTTGGTTAATCGGTCCACGATCACCCAAATCGAATCATGGTGGTGGGAGGTCATCGGCAACCCAACGATGAAATCCATACTCAAGTCTTCCCACTTCCATGCCGGTATTTGGAGCGGTTGCAACAGGCCCGACTTCTTCACGTGGTCGGCCTTAACTCTTCGACACGTATCACATTCTGAAACGTAGTTTGCAACTTCACGTTTCATACGTGTCCACCAAAACTTCTTCCGGAGGTCTTGGTACATCTTATTGCTGCCCGGGTGAATAGAAAATTTGGATAAGTGAGCCTCATCCAAAAATTTTTTCCGCAGTCTCATATCATGGGGTACAACTATCCGATCCTTGAACCATAGGGTGTCTTCATCATCTAACCTGAAACATTTCATCTCCCCGTTCTTCAACCTCCTTTTGATATGAGCCATGCCCTTGTCTTTCCTTTGAGCTTCCATAACCTCCTCTCTTATTGTGGGTATGAGAGCTAGATTATGTAAAGCTCCATATGGAACCAAGTAGAGCCTTGGTTCTTCCTCTTCTATCGGCGTAATGGTCAGGTTATGAATATGAGACTTCCGGCTGAGTGCATCGGCAACCACATTTGCCTTGCCCGGATGATAATGAATTTCAATCTCATAGCCCTTGATCAGCTCTAACCATCGCCGTTGCCGCATATTCAACTCCTTTTGAGTGAATATGTACTTCAAGCTTTTGTGGTCGGTGTAGAGATGAACCAGATTTCCCAATAGGTAATGTCTCCACATCTTCAAAGCTAATACCACGGCAGCAAGCTCGAGATCATGAGTTGGATAATGTTTCTCACGATTCCGTAATTGTCGTGATCCATAAGCGACCACACGTCCTCCTTGCATGAGTACACAACTATGCCCGATGCCAGATGCATCACAATAAACATCAAAGGGCTTGGTTGCATCCGGTTGAGCTAGAACCGGGGCTGTTGTGAGGTGTTTCACCAACGCTTGAAAAGCTTCCTCACATGGCTTGCTCCAATCATATTTGATGCCCTTTTTTAGTAGCTCCGTCATAGGTTTGGAGATTTTTGAGAAGCCCGGGATGAATCTCCGGTAATATCCCGCCAAACCCGAGAAGCTACAAACTTCATGGACTGATGTTGGAGACTTCCACTTCAGCACTTGTTCAATCTTGCTTGGATCAACAGCAATGCCTTCTGCTGAAATAATGTGCCCAAGAAATGGCACTTGGTTGATCCAGAATTCACATTTACTAAACTTTGCATAGAGCCTGTGATCTCTCAGTCGTTGGAGCACAATATGCAAATGTTTAGCGTGTTCCTCTTCAGATTGGGAATAGACCAAGATGTCGTCGATGAATACCACGACGAACTGATCCAACTCCGGCATGAACACCGAGTTCATAAGATACATAAAGTGAGCCGGAGCATTGGTCAACCCAAATGACATGACAAGATACTCATAGAGTCCATATCTTGTCGAGAATGCTGTTTTCGGGATATCTTCCGCTCGGATCTTGATTTGATGATATCCCAACCTTAAGTCCATCTTGGAGAAGACTTTAGCACCCACTAGCTGATCGAAGAGGATATCAATTCGTGGTAGTGAATACTTGTTCTTTATTGTCACAGCATTTAAAGGACGATAATCGACGCATAGCCTCTGAGTCTCATCCTTCTTCTTCACAAATAAAGCCGAGCAACACCAGGGTGATGAACTTTGACGAATGAACCCCTTGTCCATCAGGTCTTTGAGTTGCTCCTTCAGTTCTGCCAGTTCATTCGGAGCCATTTTGTATGGTCTCCGAGAAATCGGCGTGGTTCCCGGTATCAACTCTATTTTGAACTCCACCTCGCGCTCAGGTGGTAGACCTGGAAGATCTTCGGGAAACACGTCCGGATATTCACGGACTACCGGAATGTCTTCTAACTTGCAAGACTTGGCATTACATACTTCCGGGTCTTTGGAAACCGCTTTGCCGAGGTACAATGTTTGACGTCTGTGAAGTGGAGAGTCCAAGTGAACACTCCTGTTCTCGATGTCCAGAACAGCCTTATGGAAGGTCAACCATGATATTCCCAATATGGCATTGATTCCTTGGTCTTCGAGAATAATGTGGGTGGTAGGATAAATTTTTCCACCCAAACAAAGTGGTGCTTGAGAAACGACTTCATTAGTTGAGATGTCTCCACCTGGCGAATGAATAAGGTATGAACCTTTGGTGATAGTGGTGGATATCTGATCCCGGATCACCGTTGCCCTGCTAATGAAGTTATGTGTTGCACCAGAGTCGAATAAAATAACCACCGGCTTGTCATTTAAGGTGAACCTGCCGGCAAGAACCGGTCCTCCCTTTGGCAGATCATCGACTGACACATAATTAACCGTCCCCACTTTGGACATAGCTTTTTTTGGCTGTCCAAGATCACTCCTGGGATCTGGACCCGCAGACATAAGGTTGCTGCTCGGTTCAGTTGCGAAATCACCTTGATCATCTTCAACCTCTTGAGGGAAAAAGTATTCTGGTGCACCTTGCTGATACTGAGGTGCATAAGAAATAAGTTTCTGCTGTGGTGGGGTGAACAAGACCTCTGTGGAGTGTACGAGTCGTCATACTCCAAGAATGACTGCACCCTTTGTGGGACCTCTCGACTGGATGGTGAATGGATTACCCACCGATACTTATGAGGTAGATGATTGTCTTCATCCTGTGATGAGTCCCTCTCCCTCTTTTCTTCGAGGTAGAGGTTGGAATAATATTCCTGAGTGATAGCACAGCTCACAAGCTCATCAAAATTCTCTTGGCTAACTTGAGCCAATTCACATCGCAGCCTAGCGGTCAGCCCTCGGTAGAAATGATAACCCTTCAAAGATGGTGATTTCACATAGCCAGGGACATATTGAGCTAAACGATTGAATTCCTTCGCATACTCAATAACACTCATGCCCCCTTGCTTCAAACTCCAGAATTCATCCGGACTAGTTTGCATTATGCCCGCAGGTATAAATCGAGCATGAAATGCAGCCTGGAACTCCGCCCATGTGACACGATGCCCTGCTGGTTGGACAGCAAGGTAGTCTGCCCACCATGCTCCAGCAAAGCCGTGAAGCTGTTGAGCGGCATATGGAGTCTTCGAGAATTCATCACATCGGATCAACCCAAACTTGGACTCAATGACACGTAACCAGTGATTTGCTTCACAATGCTCAGCCGCCTTAGAGAATACCGGCGGTTGTGTCGCCAAGAAATCCAGATACGTGCTCTGGGTTAGCCTGTGATGCTGAGCTTCTCTATTTATTCCTTGCTGAACTAAAGTTTGGAGAGTTTCATTCATCCTTGCTATGATTTCCGCCAATCCGGTTGGCGATGGCTCCTGTGATGAAGTCGAGTCATTCCCACCTCGACTTGAACCTCCAATCTCCATTTGAGGATGTGTGTACCATACTGCACGAAACAAAATTTTGAGTCAATCAAAATTCTATCTCAGTAGTAAGTAAAGATAAGTAAAACATGAACATGTCATGAACTTTATGAAAGCATAACCACATTCATGTTTAAACAAATCTTAAGTACGCTAAACTAATCAGCGGGACTACCCTGACCAGTTCACACAAACTCCAAATTTTACTCAAGTTATCAACAGATTCTTGACTTGAGTTCAATACCAAAGTTTTAGTAAACTTCAGTATCTTTCAAACGGTGTATCATAGACTCCTTAAATATTTTTTACAGGAAATTATGGCTTAAAAACATAAAGGTCCAGAGAGGTTTTTGCTACTGTCCTGGTTCTGAACAGTTTGCCTTCAACTGGACTTTTCACCCACTTAACGTGTGATTCTGCTCTGGAGGTCTACAAAGAAATTGTAGAGCACTTGAAAATCTTTTCAGAACCGTATCATACACCTTAATTGGTTCAAGCTACTCAGAGTTATACTCAGTTAAAGTCCAGCAAGAATTTCTGCCAGAAACAGAGCACTCTGTTTTTGAAAACTTTGAAGCCTAGTAATTCTCTCATTTGAATCTTAGCTCAAAATAAGAGTACAGTAGCTACTACTTGTTTCAAACTTCCATTTTTAGTTGAAAGTTAGTTCATGAATCATTTCTTCATAGGGAAGAGGTTATTAAGTTTAGTACGGTGTCGATGCACCGTAAGAAATATGTCGGTACTACGTAGCCTCTCCAAAAGAAAAATCCTAACCGGATTACACCGGCATATACGTATTATCAGTGGCACTAAGACGATCTCTCGCACACATGTTCTACACAGGATACGTACGTGGTTAGTACCTGCAGAAGAACACTCAATAGTGGTGCACTCAAAGGTTGTTTCATTCAGGCAGTTCCATATCTGAAAGTAAATACAAACGCCCGTATCATTGCCATACGGCCGTCCTTGAGTTAAGCCACGTCTCAAGGCACGTGATCGTGTTTCAACACCACACGACGGGGAACCCGAGTATCTCATGAACGGGTCGTCACAGTTGGGAATGTTATCCACACAATGGATACCACCTACTGCCCTGCAGGGCACGCCGATGGCAAGCGCTGCGTATGTTCTCCTGGGCTATTTCCAGACGAACATACTATCGCGTTACTGACCACACGATGGGGTCTCCACTTACTTTCCTAATGCACGCTAGGGATCAGCGTTTCATATGAACTCAGGAACATGAAGAGTCCAAGAGTTTCATATTGATGTCTCACACCAAGCTGTGAGACCTTTCCCTAAACCACGTTCCTCGTCAGGGGAGCTAACCGAAATTGAACCGCTTTCGGTGGCGTTCCTTACCGTGCTTACCAGAGCGTAGGTGCGTCGTTACATAATGAAAATTCAGAATTATAACAAGTATGTTAGTCATGCCACTTAAGTAATTATACTACTATAATCCTTATGTGGGCCTAATACCGTTTCCTCACCGTATCCTAAGTTTTTATCGTAATACAATCCTTATTCCGTGCGCTATTACCAATGCGGCTCTGATACCAGGCTGACGGGGCCCGACCTCGATCACGGGGCCGTGCCGCCTCGCCCGGGGATCGCATTGGGTGGTGCCGTGTTATGCGGCACCCAACAGCACACATATAAGGAACATTGTATTACATAAATCAAAAGCGGAAGCTTACAATTATTCTTTGTAAATAATTTACATAAATAGCTACAGCGGAAGTCTATAAACAGCTCACGTCGAATATCTAAGAAGCATTCGAGAAGAGGTCCGGCCCGCGGACTCCTCTCTCTAGCAACACGAAGACATGGCAGCGGCTAGGTTCTCCAAGTGTGACATGACTCGGAAGTTCCCGAGTCTCACCGGACAACCTTCTTTATAGCGTCGAAGTTTACATGTAAAACCACTTATATAGCAAGAGTGAGCACAAAGGCTCAGCAAGACTTAACCGTCTCTCCTAAAGCATGAAACTCTACATGAACGTAACCTAAGACTTAAGCCTGTCCTTTGCGAAAAGACTCGCCTACGAGTTCATCCTTAACTTTCAGATTTTTAGCCATAATAGTAGTGACCTTGCGCCCAACAATATTGGAACTCCACAATCAAACAAGAAACGCTTCATTCCAATGTTACTTGTCCCAAGGTGGAAAATAAATTTAGTTTGCTCTATCTCTACTTCAAACAGGGTTTTCATGCAACTTAATATAATCATAGCAGCAATTATACTTTTGCAAACTGTTTCCACACAAGTTGATTACCACGTCACAACATGGGAGCAAGCGGTACCCAATAACCGCGAGGGACGGTGATTCGAATCAAACACTACCCGGATAACTCGACACATACGCCCGCCTCTGAAGACCCAACTCTGGCGTCCTTCATTACGTCGTATGTGGCAACCTTTCTCAGGACACTAAACTGTAGAACCGGTCGCGCCGTCTCGGGCTCATAGGTCTAACGAGATGATGTGGTATGCCTCTACAATCCAGTTAACCTGGTACATCGGTTTCCTGGTTCCCATATATCAGTAAGCATACGGTACACAACTCAATACTTGCTCCTGAACACGGCACACGCATCGGTCCTTAAACGACACAGGCAGAGCTACTCGACCAAGACCTCGTCTTGTCGCTGCCTAACCCCTCTGCCCGGTCTCATCTTTAGAAATGTAAACTTTAGTTTGCTTCCTTTCCCAACCACACTTATGATATTCTGAACTATAGCACGCGAGTAGATTCTAACTACTCGTCTTCTACCGGATGCCCTAGTCTATTTAGCATGGCCTTATTCTACAGCGATGACACAATGCTACCCTTGACCTCAGGGTTCATGTTTGGTTATGCAAGTGGGGTATAAAACATCCTTGACCTAATGCACATACAAACTTTGACCCATAGTAGTGAACAAAGTAAAAACTTTAGAAGACAACTTAAATGCAAACCGGGGCTTGCCTTGGTTTTGCAGGTGAGTAAAGTCAGATAAGATGAAGTTAGTTGCTGATGATGACTTGAAGCTTAATCTCTGCCTTCTTGCTCCTTGATCAAATCTTCACTTATCCACGTTTAATCACTACACGTTATGAATATGCATACATGTTTAATTATAAGACTTTTGCTAACAAGTGCTAAAGACAAGTTTAAAACTGGAACTCTGTTTAAGAATTTAAAATGACACTGGTGCTAGTGGTTTGGGTGTGTGTTTAAGTACTCTCATCAAGTGAGAAGTGAGGTTCATCACTTGGGTGGTGATCACCTAAATGGGTTGAACAGAACACTACTGATCCAGGGCTCCAATGGAGCTGATAATTTTCTTGGGACTTCCTTGTCACAAGAAAGTCCTCTGGACCAAAATTCAGAATATTTCACTAAGTGGATCACCCAGAATAATTTCCTAAGCATTTAGGCAAAGAGGAATTAATTCTGAAATATTTGCACTTTCATGCAAATTCAAGTGAACTACAATTCCATACATAGATCATAGAGTATGCCTGAATTTTCCTAGGATTTTTGGAGCTAAGGAATGGCTAGAACTGAACTTCCAAGTTTTGGAAATTCTCTGAAAATGTTTCTGTATTCATTTGAATACAAAAAATTGAAATCAGAATTACCCTAACTAATCAACTCCAAATGAGATGAAACTTTTACAGGAGTCTCCTAATATCCTAAAGAATATTCTGGCACAATTTGGGGATTTTTGAATGAACCAAACTCCCTCAAAAATTCTTTTATTGAAAAGCTTTAAAGATTTTTCCAGAATTTTCCATTGGTTTTCGTGCAAATTGGGTGTCATATTTGGATATAGTTTTACCTCCTGAATCCAACCCAATTTGAATCACTAATTTTGGAGCTTCCTAGCAAAAGTTATGCAGTTCTAAAGTTTGAATTAAATCTGGAATTTAAATTAAATCGAGAAACATTCAAACTCTTACTGTGGGTCCATCCTACACGTGTCAACCGCTGGGACTGAGCCACACGGGGCCACAGACCTTTCCCGTGCAGCCACACTAGATCCCGGGGCCGCAGCGGATCGACGATTTAAAATATCATCACTGACAAGCGGGGCCCCCGGTCGTCTTCCTCCTCCCGACGCCCGCGCGATCCCGCCGCCGGGCTCGCCGGAGTTCTCACCGGGAGGGGCTTCCGGTGATTGGAACTTGCTGGTTCTCGCCGCACCCACGTATTTTTGTGCGAGGAACACGTTGCCGGGCGTATCTCAGATTGACAATGGCCGGAAACCTAGGTGCGACGGCGACAGCGTCTGTGGCAACTCCGGCGATGTCGCTAGGGCGTTATACCGCACCAAACACGTCGCCGTTTTCTCGTACAGAACCACTGCACCGAGGAGAACACGGACCCAACCGCCGATCTCGCTGGAACTCGCCGAAAGTACGACCTCACCGTCGGGCTAGGTCCAAATCCGGCGAAAATCGAAAAACTCGATGAACAGCGGCTTTGCTCAATGGTTCTCGGTGGTTCTTGATCCTATGAACGCGCACGGGAGTATAGAAGGTGTATGCTACGTCGTGTGGGGAGTGGTTCGACGTGTGAGACGAATTCGCCGAGTTTCTCCCCTCGGTCATTATCGTATGTCATCGGCAAAACTGAAATTTCGACGAGCACGGTCCACGACACGCTGCCGGCGTTGTTGTGAAGCGAGAAGGTTTACAGGCGCACCTTTTTGCTTTTGCAGCTGGATGGGAGAAGCCCTGTGGCGGACGGGCGACGAGTTCTTCTGGCCGGCGTCTCGCAGTGGCGTCGCTGGATAAACAGAGCTTGGCGCCGCGCTCCCGTGGGAGAAAACATCGGTTTCTCGGGCCAGACACCTCGAGGAGGAACCGGCGACGTCGTGGGGCAGCTCAGGTCAGCGTGAGATCTGCTGAGGCGGCCGGGCATCGTTGCTCCGATTGGGCGCGGTAGCTGCAGGAGGAAGGGTGCTCACGGTAGCAGTCACGGGAGTGGGGGGAGCGCGATCAGTTTTCCCTACGTGCGGCAGCCGTTCGTGGGATATTACCGGGGCTGAGGCGGTTCGATCGACAGCGCCGGGAGGTGGCAGCAGTGCTGCCGCGGTGTCGGGCGCTGCTCGGCAGCCACCGGTTCGAGTGGGAACAGAGGAGAAGAGATTTCCTTCGGTAGTAAGTCTCCTCCTCTAACTGACAAGTGGGTCCCACTCACTCTTCTAAAAAGATCTTCCAAAATTTGGCACAAAGCAAATTCAGCCATGAGGTACTCAAATTCAAAAGTCGTTTGGCAGTTTGACAAGTTACGCCTCAGTTTCAAATTTGAATTCAAATTTTGATGAGATTTACAAGTCCCTTTGACATTTATATCAAAGTACCTCCAAATTTCCTCCAAATTTGGCTTCCTCATAATTTGGACCTGTTGAATTCAATTATGCCTTCTGATTCTTGAGTTGGCCATTGCAATTACAACTTTTTAAACAACAGTTTGAATTTTCCCTTTTTGGAAATGCACTTCTTCTTTTAGAAGTGACCCTTTTTGTTCAACTGAATTCAAAGTTTCCTTGCACGAGCCAACACTTTCATGAGTAAACAAAAGTTTCTGTAAGTCCCATTTCTTGTATATAAACTCAACTTTATTCATAGCTCAAGTTTTCTATTTACAAGTTTTGGGACTTTTACACTGGCTAGACGTGGAGCGTTTTGCGCCGCTCACTGTCGGCGCCAGAGTCGGAGTCGGAGTGGCCGTAGATGGCTTTCAACGTCCGCTCGGCATCTTGATACTCCATCTTCTGCTCAGCGCTAGCCTCAAGTTTGGCCTTTTGTTTGTCCTCCCACCGGCAGGAGGGTGCGCCGTCTTGGCGCGGCCACTATTGTTGCAGCTCTCGGAAGCGCTCCACAAGATTCTTGATCTCACGGCAGTCGCTAGCGCCGTGGCGGCTGGAGTTGTGCACCGAGCACCACTGGCCGTTGTTGCTGGCAGACAACGGTCGTGGGCGCTTGTCAGTGCGTGGGGCTCGGCCCCCACTGGCCGCTGCTAGGGTGGCAGTGGGTGCCCTGGCCAGATGCTTGTTCCTGCCCCCGGTCTTGTTCTTCTTGCTGCTGCGCGGAGCAGCAGCCTCTCCGGCACTCCCTGCCGTGGAGGCAGCGCATGAGTGCCAGTCTTGGCCTTCTGCTGCCCTGGCACACTTGTTGGCCAGGCTGAAGAGCTTGGATACGTCCTACACGTCGTGTGTGGCCAGCTTATCGAGCATCTTCTTGTCGCGGACGCTTTGCCTGAAGCCGACAACGATAGAGGCATTGGATATGCAGGGGATGTTGTTCCCTAACCTAGGAGAACCACTGGATGAAGGATCGCAGCGACTCCCCATCACGCTGATGCACGGCGTGGAGGTCGAGCTCGGTGCCGGGGCGTGTAGGAACTCCCAAAGTTTGCTGTGAATATCCAGCACAACTCTTCCCAGGATGTGATGGAGCCCGAGAGAAGGTTCATGATCCATGACCGTGCTGTGCCGGTAAAAGTCACAGGGAAGTAGTTGGCCATGACGGCCTCATCCCCTCCTGCAGCTATGATGGAGGTGAAGTATATCTGCAAGAACTCGGCGGGGTTGACTGTCCCGTCGTATTTTTCCGGCAAGTGGGCCGGAACTTAGGTGGCCAGACCACCATACGAAGGTGCGGGGCGAGCACCACGCAGCCCCCTACTGCCCCTGGAGAAGCAGGCGTAGGTGGGGCACATCCCGCTGGTACAGCGCCCGGAGAGCCGTACTCTCCTTTGAGGTTGCGACACCTCTCACGGCGTCGTTTGATGGTGCAGCGACCATATTTGCTTGCAAGGCGATGGTCTAGCTCGACCCTGAGGTCAGCTGTAGCCGTTGCACGTGTGGCTCTCGTCCCACGGGCCACCGTCGGCGTACGCGACTGGGCCAGCGAGGGTTCAGCCCGCTGTCTCCTATCGACAAGAGAGTTCATCGCAGCAGCAACGAGGTGGTCAACATCATGTCTCCACTGCTCTGCCGCCTTGGGGGTGGCGCCCTCGCCCGGAGAGTTGTGGAGCAGAGCGCGTGCTGCGGCCAGCACGCTCTCCAGACTCGGTCGCGGTGGTGTTGTCAAAACCGTTGAAGTAGAGGGCCGCCGAGAGGAAGCGTCCACTGGCGGTGTAAGCACCGACGGCACACCGACCGTATGATCTCCTGCCCGTCCTGGCCTGGGCGCCACGAGCGCCACAGCCATTTCGACCGTCTGACCGTCGGCTCTGCCTGATCTGGGTGCCGTGGGCGCCGTAGGCACGCCGACCGTCTGGTCGTCGGCCTGGCCAGTCCTACCCGCTCTGGAGCGGGAGGTAGCCTCGTCGTCTCCCGCCTGAAGACGACGACGAGTTGGGTGAGAAGGCTCACCATTAGAGGTGATGTTCACCATGGTCACGTGGATAGCAAGGAAAGCTCCCCCTTCCTGGCACGCCAAGTATCGGAGTGTGTGAGCTGTGACACTCCTCTCGGCTTGCTACGGAAACAACCCGCGAGGTTCTTTGATTGGAGGGGGCATGGCACCCTACGCGATCTAGCTCGAGAGAGCGGATGAACACCGAGATTTACATGGTTCGGGCCGCCGGAGCATAATACCCTACGTCCACTGGAGTGTCCGTTCTATTGCTTGTGCGTGTGTGCGTGAGAGGGTGCTGAGTTGCGAACCTCCTGTCGAGTGGTCACTCCGGTCCTTTTATAGTCCAAGGCCGGGGTGGTTACAATGTGTCCTGGGGCCCGACAGGTGGCCCCAAATCTGCGAACCCTATACATGATCTAGGGTTTTGTACTCAGAGTAGAGCAGTCAGTGGGGGAGTTAAGTCCCGTCGCCTGGCGCGCTGAGCGCTCCTATCTGTGTGTCAGGTAATGATGAAGACGCCGTCTTGTCGCCGCGTCTTGTCGTTCCACTTGGGTGGCCCAGAGCCGTTGGGAGGTACTGTACCGCTGTCACGCCTTGTCGTCCTGTCTTGTCACCGCAATGGCGGTCAGGTGGAGGACGGAGGCGTTCACCGTGCGCCATGCTTTTGGGGAAGGTGCGAGCCTTGAATGCGCGGCTTGATAGCGTACTTCTTCCTTGACTTCGTGACCCTCGGCCCACGACGGATCGTGGGGCACGTGGCGGCTTCGGAGCTCTTGCTGACGGGTTCGGAGCCAGGAGACACGTGGCAGCTCCGGACATCACCTCCGCAGGGAGGCCTGGACCGGAGCCTAGGGCACGTGTCGGCTCCTAAGCTCTCTTCAGCAGGGAGGAGGTTCTGAGCCTAGAGGCACGTGGCAGCTCCGGAACTCACCTCAGCGGAGAGGCTCAGACCGGAGCTCAGGGCACGTGTCGGCTCCGGAGCTCTCCATAGCAGGGAGGAGGTTCTGAGCCTAGAGACACGTGGCAGCTCTGGAACTCACCTCAGCGGGGAGGCTCGGACCAGAGCCCAGGGCACGTGTCGGCTCCGGAGCTCTCCTCAGCAGGGAGGAGTGTTGGAGCCCGAATACACATGGCAGCTCCGGACCTCACCTCAGCGGGGAGGCTCAGACCAGAGCCCAGGGCACGTGTTAGCTCCGGAGACCCTCCTCAGCACGGAGGGGATTCTGAGCCAACTGACACGTGGCAGCTCCGGACCTCACCTCGGCGGGGAGGCTCGGCCCAGAGCCCAGGGCATGTGTCGGCTCTAGAACTCAAGCGCAAGTGGCAGCCCCAGGGTTGACCTCGGGGCCAAGGACACGTAGCTACACCGGGGCCCACCTCAGCAGAGAGGTGGGACCTAGGCTGTCTTTTACCCTCTATGCGGGGGTACCCGGTCTGTAGGGTACCGACAAATTCCATTTCATAATCTGGCAGCTTAGCATGTTGGGGAGCCACTAGTCAGCTAAAAAATGCAATAGCTCCTTCTTCTTGATGTAAAACTGCTTTAAAGTCTGACCCTGAAGCATCACAATCCCCCCAAAAAAATAAAGTCAGGAAGTTGCAACACATGGTGCTGTTGTGAGAGCAGTTTTTAATTTACAAAAGGCTTCAGTGGCTTCTTGTGACCAAGAAAATGCATTTTCATAAGTAATGCTGTTAAGGGTCTAACCATATCTCCCTAACCAGCGATAAATTGTTTGTAATATCCTGTTAGGCCCAGAAATCCTCTAAGAGCCCTTATTGTCTTTGGTTGAGGCCAAGTCTCTACTGCTGTGACTTTTGCCTGATCCATAGATACTTTTCCATTGGAAATGACATGGCCTAAGTATGTGACAGACTCTTGACCAAATAGACACTTGGATTTTTTTAACAAGAAGTGGTTATCCAACAAAATCTGAAATTAGCCTTCACATGATGTAAATGTTCTGTCCATAATGAACTAAAAATTAACATGTTATGAAAGAACACCAATACTAATTTTTAAAGAAATGGTTCGAGAACATCATTCATTAGGGCTTCAAATGTTGAAGGCGCATTAGTTAAGCCAAATGGCATTACCAAGAACTCAAAATGACCATGGTAAGTTCTAAAAACTGTTTTTTCTATGTCTCACTCCTTCATACGGACCTGATGGTACCCACTTTTTAAATCCAGTTTTGTGAAGAGTTTTGCAGTCTTTAATTAATCTAGTAATTCTCCAATCACTGGTATAAGAAACCTGTCTTTAATAGTCTCATCATTTAAAGCCCTATAATCAACACAAAACCTCCATGTGCAGCATTTTTTTCACCAACAAAACTGGAGATGAGAAGGCTGAAGTGCTAGGTCTGATAATTCCCTGTTTTAATATATATTCACATTGTCTTTCAATCTCATGTTTTAATAACTGGTGCAGCCCCTAAAGTAAATGAATACGATGGTCGTGTTGCCTTTGTGGGGGTAATCCTTGTGGTGTTCTGAATAATTCTGAAAATTCTTGCAATAGTACTTCTAATAATTCTGTACTAAATATTACCTTTAGAGATGGCCAGCCAAGCCCTCCAATATCCTTCCATGTGATTCTTCTTCCATCCTTCCAAAAATACATTGTCAGAGCTTTAAAGTTCCAAACAATTGGACCAAGAGTTTGTAGCCATTTAACTCCCAAAACAATGTCAAATCCTTGTATGGGTAACACAGAGCAATCCAATAAAAAATTTTCTCCCTGAATATGCAGTGTAATTTGAGTGTAGACTCCTTGTGTAATTTTTATGATTTCTCCTTCTCGGTGTTCTCAGGGGCGAGGTCAAGAGAAGAAGAGACTGGAGGTTTGATCTCAGCGGGTAGCGGAAGAAACTGGGCAGCGAGGTCGCCCTGTCGCCTAACCTCGGCGACTTGGCCAGGGTGGCTGAACTACCATAAGAAGTTCCTGCTTATTTTTCTTATTAATTCCATGCCTTTACATCTCTGCTGTAGCCTTTTATAGATCAAGGCTCAGCAGTATTTAGCCTCTAACAGAATCAGACTCTATCTCTAATCAGACTCTGACTCTGACTCAAACTCTTTATTCTCATATCCTAAGACTCTTATCTCTAAAACAGACTTGGACTCTTTATTTATCTAGACTTCTTTTAAAAGAACCAGACTCTAATCCTTCTCTAATTTATTCTTGCGCCTACTATAAGTGCGCCCATAGAAAGAATCAATAACATTTCCTCCCTCCCGGAGGAACAGCTTGTCCTCAAGCTGAAAACTTGGATATCTCTCCTTGAATTCAGATAATATCTCCCAAGTTGCATTTTCATTTTTATGGCCCATCCATTGAACAAGAACCTTCCAAACTTCTCGATTAAGTCTTGCTCTTATCACTTTTTCTGAGGAGGGAATGACTTTTCCATGCAGAAAATCTGGTAATTTTTCCACTTGTGTAGGTGGTTCACCTTCATATTTTTTTAGCATGGACACATGAAAAACATTATGTATTTTTGATTTTTCTGGTAATTCCAATCTATATAATGCTTGACCAATGCAATCAAGTATTTTGAAAGGTCCATAAAACCTCTGCCTTAATTTCACTGAAGGTGAAACTGGTATACCAGCAGCACTTCTGTGTTGTAACCTTAACCAGACCCAATCTCCCACCTGAAAATTCAGTTGTCTTGTTTTCTTGTTATGATAATTTCTCATAGTATCTTGAGCCTGTCTTAATATTTCTCTTATTTCCAGCAAAAAATCATCTTTGTTGTATAATTGCTGATCCACAGCACCTACTTTTGCCAGCCCTGGTTCATAAGATAATAATGTGGGAGGGTCTCTTCTATATACCACTCTAAAAGGTGTAGTTTTCAGAGCTGGCTGGTATGAAGAATTATAACAATATTCTGCCTAAGGTAGCCACTGAACCATGTGAGTGGCCTATCACCTGCCAAACATGTTAAGTACATAGTAATGACCCAATTAGTCACCTCTGATTAACCATCAGTTTGTGGATGGAAGTCTGAACTCATATTGAGTTTAACTCCTGCCTGTTTTAACAACTCTTTCCTGAAATTACTAGTAAAGATCACATCCCTATCACTCACAATTGAACAGGGAAAACCATGCAATCTAACAATAATATCATAGAAAGCTTTTGCCACAGAAGTTGCTGCATAAGGATGAGCTAATGGAATAAAATGTGCATATTTTGAAAATCTGTCAACCACTGTCAAAATAATTGATTTACCTCCCACTTTTGGAAATCCTTCAATAAAATACATAGAGATATCTTTCCAAATATTATCTGGTACCTCCAATGGTTGCAAAACTCCACCTGGATGCAGGTGTTCTGTCTTATTTTTTTGACAAACTAGACAAACTTTAACATAATCCTTTACACATTTGTTGGCTGAAGGACTGAAAAATGAGGCTATGAATCTATGAAGAGTCTTTTGGGTCCCCTCATGACCCATATGTGCTTGTTCCAACAATTGAGGCCACAAAACTGAATTATCTGGCAGAAATACTATTCCTTTGAAAACCAAGTCTGTCGGATATTTCCCATCCTTCTGGGGCAGTATTATTTTCTATCTGTTGCCATAATAATACTGCTTTTTGATCTGTTTCCAGCTCATTACGTAGGATGTTAAAAATATCAAATGTTGGTCCAGATATAGCCGTTAACATTCCTTCTTCTGATTCTCTTCTAGATAGAGCATCTGCCGCTCCATTTTGCTTTCCTGGTCTATACTCCACAACTAGATCAAAACCGAACAATTTACTCACCAACGTATGTTGTGGAATTGTAGTTAAGCGTTGATCCAATAAAATTTTGAGGCTGTAATGATCAGTTCTTACTGTAAATTTTCTTCCCCATAAGAAAGGTCTCTAATGCTTTACTGCCTTTACTAAACCAATTAATTCTCTTTCATAAGCTGGTAAATTAGTGTGATGAGGTGCCACTGGCCTACTAAAGAATGCCACTGCTCCATCTCCTTGATGGAGAACTGCCCCAAATCCTGACCCTGAAGCATCACAACAACAAATATCTTTTCTCAAAATCTGGAAGATGCAAAATTGGAGCTGTTGTTAATGATTTCTTGAGATTTTTGAAAGCTTCTTCTACCTCAGTGGACAATGAAAAAGCTTCTTTTTTAGTAAAGCAGTTAATGACTTTGCTATTGTTCCAAATCCTGCAGTAAACATTCTGTTAGACTCTGTAATTGTGTGTGAGGCACAGGGGTATATTAGTCATTAGTGTGGGATTAGGGTTAGGGATTGTTTAGTCTTTTCTCGTCACATAATCCCTCTATATAATCACCCCTGTACCCTCATTATCTCTATCATCTAATACAGCCATAATTAGTCCTCTAATATGGTATCAGCTAGGAATTAATTAGGATTAGAGATTAACCCTAACCCTAATGGCTCAGCCGCCGCCACCAGCCTGGGCCTGCGTCACCGCCTCCATAGCCGGTGCGCCGCCCGCCGGAGCCGCCGCCGCCCTTGCCGGCGCGCCGCCTGCTGGAGCCGCCGCCCGCTCGCGCAGCCATGCCGCCTGCCCATGCCGCCCTGCCCAGGGCCACTGCACCTCACACCACCGCCGTCGCGCCCTGGGCCGCGCCCGCCGGTGACGCCAGCTCCACCGCCAGCAACCACGCTGCCGTCCGGTTTCGGGCTGAGCCGGCGCGCTCCCGAGGGAGCTGCCGCCGCCGCTGGAGGGGCTAGCGCGCCCGCTGTTGCCCCCTGGACAGCTGCCCCTGGCCTGTAGCCGCCGCTGCCGCCTCTGGAGGGGCTGGTGCGCCGACATCCGCCCCCGGATCTGCCGCCCCCTGGCCTGCAGCCGCCGCTGCCGGAGGGGCTGGCGCGCCCACCTCCGCCCTCAGATCTGCCGCCCCTTCTATGACTCCGAGGACCGGTCCGGCCGCCGGCGGACCTCTTGTAGGTACCACCGGAAAACCCGCCACCGCTGTCGTTTTCATGACAGGTACCTCTGGTCCACGTGACTCTATTGACGGGAGCACCACGACTACTGTCCCACCGATTCCGTTTCCAATCGCCGGTGCCGCTGCTGATAACGCGGCTTCTTCTTCCTATGGCACCGACACAACGGACACCTCCTACATCGCCGCAGCACTGGCTGCCTCTTGCGAGCGGGCACTCGCTCTCGCCCTAGAGCAGGAGCATGCCTCCGTGGCAGCTCTATCTCACCAGCTCGAGGAGAGTGCTCACCGACCGATGAGTGCTGCCCACGAGCCTCCCTCGGACGCTGGTACGTACTCGGCTTCACTTGTGGCCGCTCTTCATGTGCAGGCCACCGGGATTCAGAACATCCGAACGCTCATGTCGGTTGTTCTCAGCTCCAAATCTACTTCATATGCCCGATGGTGTGACCTTGTTCTCCTCACGCTGAGGCATTACTGCCTCGATGACCACGTCCTCCAGGATGATTCTTTAGTGATGGTCTCCTGGATCAGCATGGACAGCCTGGTCCTATCTTGGATCCTTGGCTCCCTGACGGAGGAGCTACAGGACATAGTCAGGCAGCGCGGTGGCGGCACTGCTCGACAGGCCTGACTGGTCCTTGAGCAACGGTTTCTAGGAAACCGCACAACTCGAGCCCTCCACATCAGCACTCGGTTCCAGAACACCGTCCAGGGTGACCGTTCTGTCTCCACCTACTGCCAGGAGATGAAGGGCATGGCGGATGCCCTACGTGATCTTGGCTAGTCGGTCACTGATAGGGCCCTTGTTCTTCGGGTCCTTTAGGGCCTGGATGAGTGCTATTGTCACCTACGAACGTGGCTACTCCGACTGGAGCCACTTCCTACCTTCGAGAAGGTATGGTCTGATCTTGAGCTTGAGGAGATAGGTTTTCCCGTCCGATCATCACAGAATATTGCTAGGTCCCAATATAACCACTGCAGGAGGCTCTACTGGCTCCGGGTCTGCCACAGCCTTTTATGGCTCTAGGCAGTCCCCTCGTCCACCCTTACCAGCTGGTGGTGGACCACCGTCATGACCACCTTCCACCCCAGGCACTCCTGCTAGTACTAGAGGTGGAAATCGTCGCCGCTGAGGCAAGAACGGCGGCCGTGGTGGAGGTAGCAGTGCAGGCGGCACTTCTACACCCACTGCCCCGACTACTGGTGGCAGCGGTGGTACCGGTTGGGGAGGTGCACCCTGGCTCATACCCTACAACCCGTGGACTTGCCAGATCTACATGTGGCATGGGTCGTCTCCGGGTTCTCAGCCTCCACGACCACCACGCCCCCAGCCGGTATTTGTAGCCACCCCGGGCTACAGTGGACCAGCTTACAGTGCTGGTGGGCCGCCGACTCAGGCCTACGGTGGGCCTGGCTACCCTTCTGGCGGACAGTCAGCCTCGACCTACGGAGGCACCGACTATCCTGTTGGGTACTCGGAGCCATCGTGTAACACCCTCATTTTTGGTTCCTACATGTATTTATGCTTCATGTAGAGTAAACATTTTAAAAGAAGTGGGAACAAAGAAAGAATAAAAAAGATAGCCAAAAAGAGCAAAATCCAGTTCACCAAGAGCGCCGAAGACAACTTCCGCGGCCCGCTGGCCACGTGGCGCCTTTGGAGCTCATCCCCGCAAAGGGGGAGAGGTCCGACCCCGTGGGACACATGTTGCCCCTGGAGCTAGCCTCTGCGGAGAAGCAAGGCCAGCCGCAGGACACATGTCACCTTCGAAGCTAGTCACCACAGAAATCAGAGGACCAGTCGCGCGGGATACGTGTCGATCTTGGATCTCACCTACGAGAGGGCTGGTTCTACTGGACACATGTCGCCACCGGAGCTTATCTCCGGGAGGTCCGACACTGTTGGACACGTGTCGACCTCAGAGCTCGTCTCTGAGGAAAAAGGGAGTCCGGCGCTACTTGACGCGTGGCATTCACGGAGCTCGCCTACGAAGAGAGGGAGGTCCGAAATGGATACGTGGCACACCCGGAGCCACCTCCGGAGAGAGGGAAGGTCCGGCACTGACACGTGGTGTGCGCGAAGCCACCTCCGAATAGAGAGGAGGTCCCGACCGCCAGGATACGTGGCGCACGTGGAGCTCACCTCCGAAGGAGAGGGAGGTCTCGCTCGCTTGACACGTGGCACCACCGGAGCTCGTCTCTGCGAAAAAGGGTTGACCAGGCCCCAGTGGACACGTGGAGCTTCCGGAGCTCATCACCGCGGAGGTAATGAGTTCTGGAGCAGTTTTTGGATTCTCTACGCGTAGAAATATCGGTACGGAGAAGAAACCGACCTGAATTCCACAACGTTACCGCACCAAATCCACTAAAGATAAGTTGTTAAGATTCAACGACGATCTGAATAGGACTCTTACTCGAGATACAATCAGATTAGGACTCTTCTTCTCCCGATTATAAATAGAACCCAGAACCTTGGCCGAAAACCACGAACTTCTCTTGAGCCGACGACTTAGAGCCCTAGCCCCAACTCGCCGAGTAATCCTATCGCCGGGTTTCGGTCGAGAGAGAGATCGCCGGAAAAGAGCCACGACGATCTGTCTTATCAAAGAAGGACCCTGAGACCAAGAAGAACGTAAGGTAGGTCACCGATATCACCTTGCGACATCATCGTGTTTTCTTTGCATCTGTTCTTCGATTTTTTTCGAACAGAAGCTTTCTCATGGACAGATCACTTTTTGATCGGGTTGATCTAATGGCAAGGTCATCACCACGTCTACATTTGATCCGAACACCTCTGTTCATCATAAAACCATGCAAACCATGCAAGAACACATACAAACCGATCTAATAAAAATTGATCATAGGATAGCATGCATATGCATCATCGCATCTAGTTAAAGTTTATGCATGATATTGATTGCTGTGAATCTTGTATGTGTGTGATCATGTATAGAAGGACAAGCTCAGGGAGCTGTCTACGACAAGCTGCAACAACAAGGTTTCGAGATCCAAGAGCAACCAGAACCGCAAGAACAAGGCAAGTGCCCCTTGACCATATTGATCCTATGTTTTGGGAAACTGTTTTGTTTTGTGAAAAGGTGTGCGTGTGCTGAGTCAAACATGATGAGAAACCCTTTTATAGGAGTTTACTAGTTTTGGTTAAACCACCCTTGTCGCCAGGGAAGTTTATGAGTCGGGTATGGTTTTTACTTTTAAGCTTCGCTGAGTCCATGGGATTGGGAAGCGAGATAGATGTGTCTAGCTAACTGCACTCGTAATGATAATGAGAAACTGATGTTATTAATGAACATGGATCGGAGGGAGATCTAGGCAAGACTGGGTTTGTGAATGAGGTAGCATGAGATGGTGGTTTACTTCCCGTAGATCTAAGGATCGGTTCATGCGAGCACATGCCAGGATAACAGTGCCAACACAAGGCCAAGTATGGGTGCGGCTTAGCTGACTAATTAGGTAAGTTGCTAGATTGTTATGGACCGTGGAAGGCACTGGGAATGGGAGTCGAGTGAGGACTGCCCTGAGAACTGCATGGCACAAGAGGGGGCCCGTGGGTGGGAGAATTGGAGATTCCAGCCTGCCGGTGAAACCTTAGTGAGTCCATACATCTAGTAGCCCCTTTGTAAAGGCTATTTTGTGATATCTTGGCCATACGCCGATGGTTATGTACTGGTATAATGGAGGTTCTACAGTCACCGACGGGTGACGAAATCACAAACTTGTGGGTAAAGAGGTGCAAACTCTGCAGAGTCTAAAACTATCATGATAGCCGAGCTTACGGTCACGAGCGCCTGACCAACTTCCATGATTAGTTGGATGGTTATTTTGGAATGGCTTTGGATGGTTTTGGTTATGGTTTGGTTTTGGTTTTTGTTTTCGGGACTGTTGAGTCCGGATGAAAAGATGGGTTGCATGACTGTTGAGTCATGGCAACGAGGTTGGTCTCGGTGTGAGACGAAATTGTTTATGAGATGAAACGGTAGCGAATACGAGACGGTATTCGTGAGATGGTAGCGGATACGAGAAGGTATTTTTGAGCAAGAATGAGGTTGATTAATGTCTAGTTGGGACATGGAAGGTAATGAACATAATGGAGGTATGATTGGTATTTTAGTACATGTTGGGATTACATTTGCTTAAGGATAAGTTGATGTTTTATCAATGGTTTTGACAAATAACTTTGCTTTCTGCAATGAGCCTTTTTATAACTACCTTGTTGTAAGCTACATATCATATTTTCCTGCACTTGCTGAGTACACCATTGTACTCAAACTTGCATTATTATTTCATCATCAGCAACAGGAGAAGATTACTATAAAGACCAGGTGGAGCATTAGGCATGTAATCTGTCCTCAACCTTGCCTGTGGGGATGGAGCAGAGATGGAGCTGCTGCTGTTGCATAGATTGTTTCCGCATTAGTTAGAAGACTTCCGCTGCTAGAATAAAGACTTCTGCTGTTGAATTAAGACTTCCGCTGTCAGCATGAGTCCAAGACTCATGATACATTGTAATAAACTCTATTATTCCTGGTCATATATATTCTGAAATTTAGTTTGTGGATGATATGTATATGTGTGACGAACATCCTGGGCACACATATGCATCAGTTCTCGGTTCCGTGGTTTTCCACAGAATTGAGGGCGTCACAGACTGGTATCAGTGCCACGTGTTAACGGTAAGTTACACGCTTAGATACATCATAGATTGGTATCCGACACAGATTGGTAGCTAAGCCACGCTGACCATAGGATGCAAGCCGAGGGTGCTTAGATTGGCCTTGAAACTGCCTTTACATAAGATAAAAGCCTAGGAAAGGCCATAGTTGGATCACAAAATTTGCAACACCCTAAGCTATAAAGGACCCCCATTAAACAAGCCTTGAATAGGAGTTGTGTGAACCCTTGTGATGATTGTTTGTGATTATGTGCTTAGTGTGAGTTGTGTGACGTCTCAAAACGTTGTCCATATCCACACATAAGTAGAAAAAGGTGTGAGATGCCTCGATATTTGTTCACATCTTCATATGGGCTAAAATATATAGTCCAATCCACCTTGATGCATATAGTTAAGGGGATCTACCTAACCTTCTATTCTATTTCGTTCTCTCTCACAGATGGTGAGAGGAAACACCGACCGAAGGAACGTCCGTGACAACCAAGAGGATGGCCACGATGAAGTTCCTGTTGACCCCAGAGCTGGTGAGAACAACCTGGAACGGTTGATGGCCATGCAGAATCAACTTATGCAAACTATGATCCAAACTTTGGGTCAGTTGCAGGCCAACAACAACAACCCCGTTAAGGCACCACCACCACGACCACCGCCGGCTCATAACAGGCTCGAAGAGTTCATGAGGACTCGACCACCCACCTTTGCTCAAGCTAACGATCCCATGGAGGCCGACGACTGGTTGAAATTCATGGAGAAGAAGCTTGCCATAGTGCAGTGCAATGACCGAGAGAAGGTTCTTTTTGCGTCGCACCAACTTATGGGAGCTGCCGCTAACTGGTGGGATGCCCTATGTAACGCTCATGTCGACCCGGAGACGATCACTTGGACTGAGTTCAAGGAGAGTTTCCGCTCTCATTACATTCCTGCTGATGTAATGATGCTCAAGAGACAGGAGTTTGAAGGTCTCCGCCAAGGAAAGAGAAGCATGAATGAGTATCTCAACGAGTTCACACAACTGTCCCGGTATGCCCCCGAAGATGTCAACTCAGACCAGAGGAAGCAATACCTGTTCATGAGAGGGTTGAACAATCAGATCCAGGTTCAGCTCCTCAACAATGACTATGCGAGTTTCCAGAAGCTGGTTGACAAGGCTATAGTGGTTGAAAGCAAGAATCAAGAGATCGAGCGAGAGTGCAAGAGGAAAATGTCATACCAGCCCCAAGTGAGCAACGTACGACCTCGGTACATGCCCTCGGCCGCAACGCAGTATGGATCGACCGCTTCTGCATATCGCCCTAGTCAGCCACCATAGCAACGACTCGTTGCACAAGCACCTCGTGTGCCCTTGCCTCCTATGCCCCGACCCAACATGGGCGCTCCTGTTCAAAACCCCCGCCCCAACGTACCTGCTGCCGTAGGCAACAGGGCATGCTTTGCATGCGGGGAAACATGACACTTCTCGAGCCAGTGCCCGAGGAGAGGCCCTGGACAGCAAGGCAACATGCCCAGGCAGAACCCGCGATTGAACGGAGGGTACAATCAATGAAACCGTGGACAGCAGAACTATGCTCGCGGCAACGTGAACCATGTCTCTGCTGAGGAAGCACAACATGCTGAGGACGTCGTAATTGGTATGTTCTTTGCCAACTCCAACCCAGCCACCATCTTATTTGATTTAGGAGCATCACATTCCTTCATATCATCCAAGTATGTTGCCAAGCATAATCTACCCATATCACACTTAAAATGCGCTATGTTAGTAAATTCTCCCGGTGGAGAGATGAGGACTAATATAGTATGTCCGAAAGTAAGCCTTAAAATAAGGGGGGTAGAATTCCTTGCCAATCTCATTGTCTTGGATTCCCAAGGGATTGACATAATACTCGGAATGGATTGGTTAAGCAAGCACAACGGGGTAATCCAATGTGCTGAAAGAAGCGTGCAGTTGACAAATGAGCATGGTATCCGTGTCGAGTTTGAGTCAACCCAACAAACAACTGAAAAGGCAATCTTGAACCACGTTGAAGGAGCAACATTGGACAGGATTTCAGTGGTTCAAGAATTCTCGAACGTGTTTCCATAGGAGCTTCCAGGTATGCCACCTGATCGGGACATTGAGTTTGCCATTGATTTGGTACCCGGAACTGCACCCATAGCAAAGAGACCCTATAGGATGCCCGTCAATGAACTAGTGGAACTCAAGAAGCAAATTCAGGAGCAGTTGGAGAAGGGTTTTATACGTCCAAGCTCGTCACCATGGGGAGCTCCTGTGCTCTTCGTGGACAAGAAGGATGGGACCCAAAGGATGTGCGTGGACTATAGGTCTCTCAATGAGGTGACAATCAAGAACAAATACCCTCTGCCCCATATAGAGGACCTATTCGACCAAATGAAAGGAGACCGAGTGTTCTCCAAGATTGATCTTTGGTCGGGATACTTCCAACTGAAGATAAAGCCCTCCGATATACCCAAGACCGCCTTTCGAACACGGTATGGTTCGTATGAGTATACCGTCATGTCTTTTGGGTTAACAAATGCACCCACATACTTCATGTACCTTATGAAAAAGGTTTTCATGGAGTACTTGGATAAGTTCGTCGTGATTTTCATCGACGACATTATGGTGTATTCAAAAAATGAGGAGGAGCATGAAGAACATTTGAAATTGACCTTGCAGAAAATATGTGAGCATCAATTGTATGCCAAGCTTAACAAATGTCAATTTTGGCTAAAGGAAATATCGTTCCTAGGCCACATTATCTCCGAGGAAGGGGTATCGGTTGATCCCGGAAAAGTGGGAGATGTTCTGAAGTGGAACCAACCGCAAAACGTGAGGGACATTCGGAGTTTTCTTGGGATGGCTGGATACTACCGACGCTTCATTAAGAACTTCTCTAAGATAGCAAAGCCTATGACGGAGTTGCTAACGAAGGGAAAAGCTTTTCAATGGACACCAACATGCCAAGGAAGTTTTGAGGAACTCAAGAAAAGGCTAACCACAGCGCCGGTTTTGGTATTGCCAGACGTGAGCAAGAGCTTTGACATATATTGTGACACATCCAGACAAGGGCTCGGATGTGTGCTCATGCAAGAAGGACAAGTGGTAGCCTATGCCTCACGACAATTAAAGAAGCACGAGCTTAATTATCCTACACATGACTTGGAGCTAGCAGCAGTAGTGCACGCATTGAAGATTTGGAGACATTATATCCTTGGTCATCGATGCGAGATCTATACGGATCATAAAAGCCTCAAGTACATATTTACACAAACGGACCTGAATTTGAGGCAATGTCGATGGTTGGAACTCATCAAGGATTATGATGTTGGAATCAACTACCACCCTAGGAAGGCCAATGTAGTAGCTGATGCATTGAGCCGAAAGGGAGCATGTCACCAACTTACAGTTCGGGAGCTACCACCCGAACTACGTAAGGAGTTCGAACGGTTACACCATATATTTTTGAACAAGATGGAAGTGATGGAGATCCACTCTTCATTGGAGCAAGAGATAAGAGATGGCCAGGCAACGGATGAGGAGATTAAGGAGATCAAGGAAAGGAACTGACAAGGAATAGAGAAGGATTTCAAAGAAGATGAGAAGGGTACGCTTTGGCTAGTAAAAAGGATTTGTGTGCCTAACGTGAAGCACATCCGCGACATGATATTAAAAGAGGCACATGATTCACCCTATTCCATACATCTTGGAAGTACCAAAATGTACAAGGACTTGAAGACTTGTTATTGGTGGGATGGTATGAAACGGGATATAGCCGAATATGTTGCCCTATGGGACACGTGCCCACGGGTGAAGGCCGAACATCAAAGACCCGCTGGATTGTTGCAACCCTTGAAGGTACCCGAGTGGAAGTGGGAGGACATCAGTATGGATTTTATCGTCGGATTGCCACGTACTCAGTTGAGTTATGACTCCATCTGGGTTATCGTGGACCGATTGACAAATACCGCCCATTTTCTCCCTATAAGGGCCAAGTTCAACGTTGCACAATTAACCAAGTTGTACATGGAGCAGATCGTGTGCCGTCATGGAGTCCCGAGGAGGATAGTCTCAGATCGAGGTTCTCAGTTTACCTCTAGATTCTAGAGGAAGCTGCAGAAAGCTATGGGTACACGACTGGATTTTAGCTCCGCCTATCACCCACAAACCGATGGACAAACCGAAAGGACAAACCAAATTTTGGAGCTAGTCACCATGGAAATCAGAGGACCAGTCGCGCGGGATACGTGTCGATCTCGGAGCTCACCTCCGAGAGGGCTGGTTCTATTGGACACATGTCACCACCGGAGCTTATCTCCGGGAGGTCCGACACTGTTGGACACGTGTCGACCTCAGAGCTCGTCTCTGAGGAAAAAGGGAGTCCAGCGCTATTTGACGCGTGGCATTCACGGAGCTTGCCTCCGAAGAGAGGGAGGTCCGAAATGGATACGTGGCACACCCGGAGCCACCTCCGGAGAGAGGGAAGGTCCGACACTGACACGTGGCGTGCGCGGAGCCACCTCCGAATAGAGAGGAGGTCCCGACTGCCAGGATACGTGGCGCACGCGGAGCTCACCTCCGAAGGAGAGGGAGGTCTCGCTCGCTTGACACGCGGTACAACCGGAGCTCGTCTCTGCAGAAAAGGGGAGACCAGGCCCCGGTGGACACGTGGAGCTTCCGGAGCTCATCACCGCGGAGGTAATGAGTTCTGGAGCGGTTTTTGGATTCTGTACGTGTAGAAATATCAGTACGGAGAAAAAACCGACCTGAATTCCACAATGTTACCGCACCAAATCCACTAAAGATAAGTTGTTAAGATTCAACGACAATCTGAATAGGACTCTTACTCAAGATACAATCAGATTAGGACTCTTCTTCTCCCGATTATAAATAGAACCCAGAACCTTGTCCGAAAACCACGAAACTTCTCCTGAGCCGACGACTTAGAGCCCTAGCCCCAACTCGCCGAGTAAGCCCATCGCCGGAGTTCGGTCGAGAGAGAGATCGCCGAAAAAGAGCCACAACGATCTGTCTGATCAGAGAAGGACCCCGAGACCAAGAAGAACGTAAGGTAGGTCTCCGATATCACCTTGCGACATCATCGTGTTTTCTTTGCATCTGTTCTTCGATTCCTTTCGAACAGAAGCTTTCTCGTGGACAGATCACTTGTTGATCGGGTTGATCTAAAGGCAAGGTCATCGCCACGTCCACATTTGATCCGAACACCTCTGTTCATCGTAAAACCATGCAAACCATGCAAGAATACGTACAAGCCGATCTAATAAAAACTGATCATAGCATAGCATGCATATGCATCATCGCATCCAGTTAAAGTTTATGCATGATATTGATTGCTGTGAATCTTGTATGTGCGTGATCATGTATAGAAGGACAAGCTCAGGGAGCTGTCTACGACAAGCTGCAACAACAAGGTTTCGAGATCCAAGAGCATCCGGAACCGCAAGAACAAGGCAAGTGCCCCTTAACCATATTGATCCTATGTTTTGGGAAACTGTTTTATTTTGTGAAAAGGTGTGCGTGTGCTGAGTCAAACATGATGGGAAACCCTTTTATAGGAGTTTACTAGTTTTGGTTAAACCACCCTTGTCACCAGGAAAGTTTATGAGTCGGGTATGGTTTTTACTTTTAAGCTTCGCTGAGTCCATGGGATTGGGAAGCGAGATAGATGTGTCTAGCTAACTGCACTCATAATGATAATGAGAAAATGATGTTATTAATGAACATGTATCGGAGGGAGATCTAGGCAAGACTGGGTTTGTGAATGAGGTAGCATGAGATGGTGGTTTACTTACCGTAGATCTAAGGACCGGTTCATGCGAGCACATGCCAGGATAACAGTGCCACCACAAGGCCAAGTATGGGTGCGGCTTAGCTGACTAATTAGGTAAGTTGCTAGATTGTTATGGATCGTGGAAGGCACGGGGAATGGGAGTCGAGTGAGGACTGCCCTAGGAAGTGCATGGCACAAGAGGGGGCCCGTGGGTGAGAGAATTGGAGATTCTAGCCTGCCGGTGAAACCTTAGTGAGTCCATACATCTAGTAGCCCCTTTGTAAAGGCTATTTTGTGATCTCTTGGCCATACACCGACGGTTGTGTACTAGTATAATGGAGGTTCTGCAGTCGCCGACGGGTGACAAAATCACAAACTTGTGTGTAAAGAGGTGCAAACTCTGCAGAGTCTAAAACTATCATGATAGCCGAGCTTACGGTCACGAGCGCCTGGCCAACTTCCATGATTAATTGGATGGTTATTTTGGGATGGCTTTGGATGGTTTTGGTTATGGTTTGGTTTTGGTTTTTGTTTTCGGGACTGTTGAGTCCGGGTGAAAAGATGGGTTGCATGACTGTTGAGTCATGGCAACGAGGTTGGTCTCGGTGTGATATGAAATTGTTTATGAGATGAAACGGTAGCGAATACGAGACGGTATTCGTGAGATGGTAGCGGATACGAGAAGGTATTCGTGAGCAAGAATGAGGTTGATTAATGTCTAGTTGGGACATGGAAGGTAATGAACATAATGGAGGTACGATTGGTATTTTAGTACATGTTGGGATTACATTCGCTTAAGGATAAGTTGCTGTTTTATCAATGGTTTTGATAAATAACTTTGCTTTCTGCAATGAGCCTTTTTATAACTACCTTGTTGTAGGCTACATATCATATTTTCCCGCACTTGCTGAGTACACCATTGTACTCAAACTTGCATTATTATTTCATCATCAGCAACAGGAGAAGATTACTATGAAGACCAGGTGGAGCATTAGGCGTGTAATCTATCCTCAACCTTGCCTGTGGAGATGGAGCAGAGATGGAGCTGCTGCTGTTGCTTAGATTGCTTCCCATTAGTTAGAAGACTTCCGCTGCTAGAATAAAGACTTCAGCTGTTGAATTAAGACTTCCGCTGTCAGCATGAGTCCAAGACTCATGAGACATTGTAATAAACTCTGTTATTCGTGGTCATATATATTCTGAAATTTAGTTTGTGGATGATATGTATATGTGTGACGAACATCCTGGGCACACATATGCATCAGTTCTCGGTTCCGTGGTTTTCCACAGAATTGAGGGAATCACACGTCGGCACCTCTCCAGGAGCCACCCTCGACGTGAGATCGACAGTCGTTGACTTCTTCCTTCAGCACTATGCACCTTACTCCACCAGGTGCCGACTGGGTAGTTGACCCCGGAGCGTCATACCATACCACTCCGAATGCTGGTATACTCTCTTCCACCCACCCTCCTAATCCCTCTTTTCCTTCATCTATCGTTGTTGGGAATGGGTCTGTTCTTCTGGTCACCTCAGTAGGTGATTTCGGTCTCCCGGGTTCTTTCCAGCTTAAAAACATTCTTGTCGCTCTAAATACCATTCAAAACTTGCTTTTTGTCCGTCATTTTACCACTGACAACAATGTTTCCATTGAGTTTGATCCTTTTGGTTTGTCTGTGAAGGATCTTTCTACCCGGCGATCTCTTTTTTGATGTGATAGCTCGGGGCCCCTATACACACTTCGGCTTCCTACTTCCGCTGCATCACCGCCTTTTGCTTTGACTACGACGGCTTCATCCACTATTTGGCATCGCCGGCTTGGCCACCCTGGTGCAGATGCTATGTCAAAGTTGTCCAGTAGTTCTGTTATCTCGTGTTCTAGGGGCACACATGACTCCCTATGTCATGCTTGTCAGCTTGGTCGCCATGTTCAGCTTTCTTTTCCCACTTCTGTGACTCATGTTGAGCACGTGTTTGATCTTATACATTGTGATTTGTGGACATCTCCCATTACCAATGTATCGGGCTTTAATTATTACTTGGTGATCATTGATGATTTTTCTCACTTTTCCTGGACTTTTCCATTACGATTGAAGTCTGAGACTTTCGTTACTCTTTCTCACTTCTTCGTTTGTATTTCTACTCAGTTTGGGCGCACCATCCGAGCTGTCCAGTGTGATAACTGACACGAGTTTGATAACTCTGCGTTTCGTAACTTTCTCTCCGCACATGGGGTACCGCTACACATGTCTTGTCCGTATACCTCTCCTCAAAATGGCAAGGCAGAGCGCATGATTCGCAACACAAATGATGTCATGCGCTCCCTGATGTTCCATGCATCTGTTCGAGCCTGATACTGGGTGGAGGCTCTCCATACTGCCACACTTCTGATTAATCGTCTTCCCACCAAGGAGATTCGTGCCTTCACCCCCTACTTTGCTCTATATGGCACCGGTCCTCTTTACGATCACCTTTGAGTTTTTGGGTGCACTTGCTACCATAACCTTTCCGCCACCGCCCCGCATAAGCTTGCGCCCCGCTCGACACGGTGTGTTTTTGTCGGGTATTCCATTGATCATAAGGGGTACAGGTGCTTAGATCTCACTACTCACCGCCTTTTGATTTCTCGGCACGTCGTCTTCGGCAAGTCCTCCTTTCCTTTCTCCACCACCTCTTCCGGTTCCACCACAGAGCTGGATTCTCTTTTTCCCACTGACCTCGAGGCTGCTCCCCAGCTGCGTTGGCCTCTTACTTCTGTAGGTTCAACACACGCTACGCCACAGGTGCCCCCGGCGTAACCTGCTACACACGTGCGGCACCAATGCCTCCGGCGTCACCTTCTGCGCCTCGGGTGATCCCTACGTCACCAGCTGCTCCACGCACGGCCTCGGCTTGCCCGACGTCACCTGCTGTACCTCAGGTGGCCCCGATGTCTCCTGCTGCGCCACATGCGGCACCGACGCCTCCGGCGTCACCTGCTGCGCCTCGGGTGACCCCTACGTCACCAGCTGCGCCACGCGCTGCCTCAGCTTCCCCAACGTCACCTGCAGCGAGCCCGACGCCACCAGCTGCGCCACGCTCGGCACCGATGATGATTTCTCTCTTCGCTGACCCCGCTCTTGTCTACCAGCGACGAGCGTGGGAGGGGGGCCCTGCTCCAGCTGCGCCACGCGCGGCCTCGAGACCCACTCTCGTCTACCCACGACGAGAGAAGGTTGTTGTACCCGAGCAACCGGCGTACAACTCTCCTCTTCTCCACAGGGATCCTGGTCACGTCCACCCGATGGTGACTCGACGTGCGTCTAGGAGTCTCCGGCCAGTGGAGCGCTTCGCTGGAGCTGCCTTCTCGTCGATGACATCTCCACCGACTGACTCTTCTTCGATCTCACCCATACCTACTTCCATGCGTAGCGACCTCGCTGACCCTCACTGGTGTCGCGCTATGGAGGAAGAGTATGAGGCCCTACTTGCCAACCGGACCTGGGACCTGGTTCCCCGCCCCGGTCGTGGCAATGTTGTCACGAGCAAGTGGGTGTTCACACATAAGAAGAAGGCGGACGGTACCTTGGAGATGTACAAGGCTCGGTAGGTACTTCGGGGTTTCACTCAGCGCCCTGAAGTCGACTACGACGAGACCTTCAGCCCGGTGGTAAAGCCAACGATGGTTCGTACCGTTCTGTCACTGGCTCTCTCGCGTTCTTGGTCTGTCCACCAGTTGGATGTCAAGAATGTCTTCCTCCATGGTACACTGACCGAGACGGTGTACTGCACTCAGCCGATAGGATTTGTTGATTCAGCTCATCCAGACATGGTCTGTAAGCTGAATAAATCTCTGTACGGTCTGAAACAGGCACCGCGAGCCTGGTGTAGCCAGTTCGCCTCCTTCTTGATCTCACAGGGGTTCGTCGAAGCCAAGTTGGACACTTCGTTGTTTGTCTATCGACATGGCAGTGACACCGCTTACCTTCTATTGTACGTCAATGACATTGTACTGATAGCGTCTAGTCCGGCTCTGCTTCGGCGCATTATTTCTGCTTTACAGCAGGAGTTCGCTATGAAGGATCTGGGCCGTCTCCACTTCCTGGGTATTGCGGTCGAGGACCGACCAGGCGGCTTGTTCCTTCAGCAACAACAGTACTACCTGGATATCCTCCAGCGAGCGGGCATGGCCGAGTGCAAGCCGTGCTCCACTCCAGTGGATACTCAGGCGAAGCTCTCCGCTACCGACGGCACACCCGTCACTGATCCCACTGCTTTCAGGAGTCTTGGAGGTGCTCTTCAGTACCCCACCTTCACCAGGCCGGATATTAACTATGTGGTTCAGCAGGTGTGCCTCCACATGCATGACCCGAGGGAGCCGCATCTCACCGCTATGAAGAGGATTCTTCGGTACCTACGAGGCACCCTCGACTACAACCTCCTCCTTCGACGTGACGTGGCCTCCGAGCTGGTCGTGTACGCCGACACTGACTGGGCAGGCTGCCCAAACACACGCTGGTCTACCTCTAGGTACGCCGTCTTCCTGGGCGGTAACCTCGTCTCCTGGTCCTCGAAGCGACAGCCCGTGGTGTCGCGCTCGAGTGCTGAGCCAAAGTATCGCGCCGTGGCCAACGGCGTGGCTGAGGCTTCCTGGTTTCAGCAGCTGCTTTAGGAGCTCCACACTCCCGTCGCTAGGAGCACCCTGATCTACTGCGACAACGTCAGCGCTGTACCTCTCCACCAACCCGGTTCAGCATCAGCGCACAAAGCATGTGGAGATCGACCTCCATTTTGTTCGTGAGCGGGTTGCACGTGGCGAGGCTCGGGTATATCATGTCCTGACGACGACACAGTTCACCGACATCCTCACGAAGGGCCTCCCGTCATTGCTGTTCTACGAGTTTCGGTCCAGTCTCAACATCTGCAGTGGCTAGATGTTGTGACTGCGGGGGAGGGGGGTGTTAGACTCTGTAATTGTGTGTGGGGCACAGGGGTATATTAGTCATTAGTGAGGGATTAGGGTTAGGGGTAGTTTAGTCTTTTCCCCTCACCTAATCCCTCTATATAATCATCCATGTACCCTCATTATCTCTATCATCTAATACAACCACAATTAGTCCTCTAATACTTTCGATAATAACCGGCCAGTCCTAAAAAATCCTCTTAGACTTTTTACTGTTTTTTGAGTTGGCCATGCTTCCACTGCAGCCACCTTAGATGGATCCATGGATACTTTCCAATTGGAAATAATATGACCTAAATATGTTATTGAAGTCTGTCCAAAGAAACACTTAGATTTATTTAAGACTAAATGGTTATTTCTTAGGATTTGGTTGCTTTTACATTCTGCAAATGTTCTGCCCAAGAAGAACTAAAAATTAATATGTCATAAAAAACAACACTGACCTTCTTAGGATCATTTTTAAGATGCTATTCATCATTGCTTGAAACGTTGATGGAGCATTTGTAAGCCCAAAAGGCATCACTAAAAATTCGAAGTGTCCATGATGAGTCCGAAAGGCAGTTTTTTCTATGTCTTGTTCATGCATACGTACTTGATGGTATCCACTCCTTAAATCCAGCTTTGTAAAATATTTTGCCTTCTTCAATTCATTAAGTAATTTATCTACCACCGGTATTGAAAACTTGTCTTTGATTGTTTGTTCATTTAAGGCTCTATAATCCACATAAAATCTCTATGTTTTATCAGCCTTTTTTCTAGCAGAACTGGAGAAGAAAATGCTGAAGTACTGGGTCTTATAATACCTTGCATAATCATCTCTTCACATTGGTTTTCAATTTCATATTTTAACAACTGAGGATATCTATAAGGTCTGATTGCAATGGGTGTTGTTCTTGGGCGCAAATGAATTCTATGGTCATAAAGCCTTTTGGGGGGCAGACCTTGTGGTCCTCTGAACAAGACCTCAAATTCAGTCAACAATATGTTCATTAAATCAGTCCCTACCGCAGATTGCAGTATTTTACATGACTGTCTTTCCAAACCAGTCCATCTTATTGTCTTTCCATCTCTCCAAAAAGTCATAGTTAAGTCATCAAAGTTCCATAAGATTGGCCCCAAAGTCTGTAGTCATTTGACTCCCAAAACTACATCAAACCCTTGCAGTGGTAACACAAAACAGTCTACCTTGAATGATTCTTCCCCAATTTTTAAATCTGTGTTAGCACAGATTCCTCTGCTGATCACTTTTTCTCCATTAGCCACTGTCACTGATAGACCTGGTCTTTTAGTTATTGGTAGATGTAACTTAGCTGATGCTGCTTCATCAATAAAAGTATGTGTGGAGCCTGAGTCCACTAGTGCGTGTAGGATCTGATTTTCTATCATAATAGTTAACTGAATGGTCTTTGCTACTCTAATTCCTGTGAGAGCATGTAATGAAATTCCTAGATCTTCAACAATTTCCTGTACATCATCCCCCTCATCTAGTTCCAATAAAAATAAACTTTTATTGTTGCACTTATGTTCCGGAGTGTACTTTTCAGTACAATTATAACACTCTCCATTATCTCTCTTAACAGCCATCTCTTCTGGAGTTAAATTTCTGAATCTCGGTCTAGATGCTGTTACAGATCCCTGGGAGGTAGAGCCTCTACTAGATGTTGGTGCAGCTACGGATGCTGTTCTGATACTGCTTCTTTGATGTATTTTAACCGAAGCAATTTTCTCATCTTGCCCCTGTGATAGACTTTTTTCATATGCTCTTACAAGACTCATTGCAGACTGTAAGTTTGCTAGATTATGCAATTCCACATCAGTTCTCAGTGGTTGTCCCAATCCTGCTGTAAATAAATTAACTTGTTGGTTCATTGAAAGATCCTCACATCTGTAGAAAAGGGCAAGAAATTGTCTTCGATATTCCTCTACTGTCCCTGTGTGATACAAGTCTTTTATTTCTGCCAGGGCATTCGAACGAATAGGAGGGCCAAATCTAAGGTTTACAAATTCTGCAAACCTTGGTCATGATAAAGGACCATGATGCCTTTCTAATGCATAATACCACTGCGATGCAATACCCTCCAAGTGTAAAGAAGCTAGCCAGACCTTATCTTCATGCATTGTCCTCATACCACGGAAATATAATTCACATTTTGTCAGCCAAGTCAGGGGATCAGATTTTCCATCGAAGCTTGGAAAATTAATTTTAGGAAGTAATGAAGTCGGCCTCCTTTCTTCTCCTTGTACTGTTTTGTTTGCAAAATCCTCTTCAGGGCGCTTTGGTGATCTAGAAGAACTTCCTGATGGTCGCAGCTGTGCTTCTGTTCTTGCTATTCTGGCATCATGTGAATCCATCCTAGAATTCAGCGTGGACAGCTGAGCTAATACCCGATCAAGCTTCTGAGAATCTGTAAGTGCGCCAGGATCTTCTTCAGTGCCGGCCATATTGGTGATGAGCTGGGCTGAATCTGATACCAAGCTGTTATGATTTCTCCTTCTCGGTGTTCTCAGGGGCGAGGTCAAGAGAAGGTGAGACTGGAGGTTTGATCTCAGCGGGTAGGGGAAGAAACTGGGCAGCGAGGTCGCCCTGTCGCCTGAACTCGGCGACTTGGCCAGGGCGGCTGAACTCCCGTAAGAAGTTTCTGCTTATTTTTCTTATTAATTCCATGCCTTTTACATCTCTGCTGTAGCCTTTTATAGATCAAGGCTCAGCGGTATTTAGCCCCTAACAGAATCAGACTCTATCTCTAATCCGACTCTGACCCAAACTCTTTATTCTCTTATCCTAAGACTCTTATCTCTAAAACAGACTCAGACTCTTTATTTATCTAGACTTCTTTTAAAAGAACCAAACTCTAATCCTTCTCTAATTTATTCTTGCGCCTACTGTAAATGCACCCGTAGAAAGAATCAATAACGGTAATCATTTTCTCTCCATTGGCCACTGACACAGATAAAACCTGATCTGTTTAATATTGGTAAATTCAGTTTTTTGGCCAATTCTTGACTCATAAAGGTATGATTAGAACCAGAGCCTACCAAGGCTTTTAACTGTCTGGTTGTATAACTGAACTTCCAATTTCATAGTATTGAAAATTTTTATTCCTGTTAGTGCATGAAGAGAAATCCCCAAACCCTCTGCCACAAAGCCCAGCTCTTCATCTTCTTCCAATTCTAATAGAAAAATAGCTTTATTACTGCATTTGTGGTCAAGAGAGAATTTCTCCGAAAAGTTGTAGCATTCTCCATTAGCTCTTTTAATAGCTATGTCTTCAGGAGTCAATTTCTTAAAACGAGGTTTGGATGATGATGTGGATCCTTGAGACGATGAAGATTTGCTCATCACAGAGCATGCAGGAGATGACTGTTTTCAGCTACTACGTTGCCATGTCTTAGAGTTCATTGATCGGTCTTGTGGTATACTTATAATGCGTTTTTCATATGCTCTAGCCAAACTCATGGCTATTTGCGGATTTGCTGGGGCTTGGAGCTCAACATCTGTTCTTAAAGGTTGCCCAAGTCCAGCAGTGAACAAATTAATTTGGTGTGTGATAGATAAATCCTCACACCGGCACAGCAACGCTAAAAACTGCCTTTGATGTTCTTCTATTGATCCTGTCCGATGCAACTCCTTTAATTCTGCTAATCCATTAGTACGGATTGGGGGTCCAAACCTCATGTTGACAAATTCAGCAAAATGGGCCCATTATACAATACCATGATCTCTTTCTAAAGCATAGTACTATTGAGCCGCTATTCCATCCAAATGCAGGGAAGCTAACCAAACCCTATCTTCAGCCATAGTTTTATCATGCCCCGAAAATATGATTCACATTTAGTCAACCATGTCAAGGGGTCTGATTCTCCATCATATTCAAAAAAAATTGACCTTAGAAAAATTGTGTTGATGACGCCTTTCATCCCCTTGGAAGGATCTGCTGTAATTATCATCTTCTGATCTTCTCTGAATTCTAGATGCACTTCCCTCTTTGAGATATTCCTCTGCTCTACCAATCCGAAGATCATGAGCACCCGTGCGAGAATTTAGGGTTGCCATCTGAGAAAGAAGCTTATCCAATTTTTGAGAATCTGTCAGCGTCTCAGAATCTTCAACGCTGGCAATAGTAGCAGGGCGCTTGTCGGTACCCTGCAGACCGGGTAACCCCGCGTGGAGGAAAAAAGAAAGCCCAGGTCTCACCTCCCCGCTGAGGCGGATGCCAACGTAGCCACGTGCCATTGGCCCCGAGGTCAGCCCCGGGGCAGCCACGTGCGCTTGGGCTATGAGGCCCACACATGCCACTGGTTCCGGCCCGAGCCTCCCCGCTGAGATGAGGTCCGGAGCTTCCACATGTCAGTGGGCTCCAAACCTCCTCCCTGCTGAGGAGGGCTCCGGAGCCGACACGTGCCCTTGGCCCCAGACCAAGTCTCCCCGCTAAGGCAAGGTCCGGAGCTACCACGTGTATCCCGACTCCGAATCCACCAAGGAGAGCTCCGGAGATGCCACGTGCCCCATGATCCTTCGTGGGCAGTGGGTCGACGAAGTCAAGGAGGAAGTGCGTTGTTAAGCCGTGCATTCAAGGCTCGCACCTTCTCTAGAAGCATGACGCACGGAGCACGCCTCCGTTCTCCGCCCGATAATTATTATGGTGACAAGATAGGGAAGCGATGCGTAATAGCGGTACAGTGCCGCCCAGCAGAGCGGGAGGACGCGGTGACAAGACGGCGTCTTCATCATCACCTTCCAAATGGACAGGGGTGCTCAACGTGCCAGGCGACGAGTCTTAACTCCCCACCGACTACTCTACTCCGGGTAGTGAAAAACCTAGATCGTGTATAGGGTTCATACAGCTTCGGGGCCACCTATCGGGCCCCAAACCTCAGTGTAACCACCCTGGCCTTGGGCTATAAAAGGACCGGGGTGTCCACGCAACAAAGGGTTCGCAACCCTGCGACCCCCACACTGATACGCACGAGCAATGCAGCAAACACTCCCGTCGACATAGGGTATTACGCTCCGGCGGCCCGAACCACGTAAATCTCGGTGTTCACCTGCTCTCTGGAGCCGGATCGCGCTAGGGACGCCAAGCCCCTCTAAACAAAGTACCTCCGTGGGCTGCTCCTGTAGCAGGTCGGGAGGAGTGTCGCAGCTCACACTCCAATATTTGGCGCGCCAGGTAGGGGCCTTTTTGCGCTCTCTAGGCGACCATGGTGAACGTCACCTCCCGTGGTGAAACTTCTCGTCCTACACGTCCTCGTATCCAGGTGGGAGACGATGAGACCACCTCCTGCTCCAGAGCGGGCGGGACTGGCCGAGCCGGCAATCAAACAGCCAGCACACTCTGCGTGATATACGGGGGTTCTTCCGACATCTCGTTCCGGCGAGCCGTCAAGACCCTGCGTCGAGCGGTGGCGGCAGCTGCTCCAACTCCTGGGCCGGCGCCACACCATAAGTAGATAGAGACGCCGTTCAGCTTCGACGCCTCCTCGACCGCCCCAAGAACATGGAAGGCGCCGGGAAGCTGCCCCTCCTCATCGCCTCGACCATCTCCAATGTGAATCTCTACTACATGTAGATCGATGGCGGAGCATCCCTCAGCGTTATCAGCCTCGCAGCCTTCAAGGAGCTGCAGATCCCTATGTCCTAGCTTACGCCCTTGAGACAATTCTTAGGGGTAGGTCAGGACCCAATCTTCCCATGCGGTAGCATCTCCCTTCCGGTAACGTTCGGGACGCCTGAGAACTACAGCACGGTAAGTGTCGTCTTCGACGTTGCGGAGGTCAGCCTCCCCTTCAACGCCATAATCGGCAGGCCAGCCTGTACCGATTCATGGCAGTAGCCAACTAATGGATCGTAAGCACCGCCGGGGACTTCGTGCAACCCAGCGCTCAAGATCCAAGTGCTCAAGTAGGTCCTTACGCATGGATCGCGGAGATCCAGGACTACTTGAAAAACAATATCCTTCCCAATGAACGTGTATCTGCTGAACGGATCACTCGGTTGGCTAAGAGATATGCGCTGGTAGAAGGGGATCTCTACCGGCATGGCGCTAATGGCGTCCTATTGCGGTGCATAACCCGGGAGGAGGGTTGCGATATGCTCGCAGAGATCCATGGAGGCGAGTGTGGGAACCATGCATCTTCCCGCACGCTTGTCAGTAAAGCCTTCCGGCATGGCTTTTACTGGCCGATAGCTTTTCAAGATGCCATCAAGCTGGTCAGGAGATGCAAGGCGTGCCAGTTTCATGCCAAGCAGATCCACACACCAGCACAGACGCTGCATATGATCCCGCCCTCATGGCCCTTCGTTATGTGGGGACTGGACATCCTGGGGCCATTCTCTAGATCCGTCGAAAGGTGCCGGTATATCTACGTCACTGTAGACAAGTTCACCAAGTGGTCGAAAGCCGCCCCTGTAGTGACAATCAACAAGCAGTCAATAGTCAAGTTCATCAAGTTGATCATCTGCCAGTTTGGAGTCCCGAACAGAATCATCACCGACAACGGGACCCAGTTCACCAGTGCAGTGTTCCAAGACTACTGCGAAGACCTCAGCATCCAAGCTTGCTATGCTTTCATTGCTCACCTAGAGAGTAACGGTCAAGTTGAAAGAGCAAATGCCAAGATACTCAGGGGATTCAAGACGCGCACCTATGACAGCTTGAAAAAGCACAGTGCCAATTGGGTTAAAGAGCTTCCGTATGCACTGTGGGCTAGCCGGACATCCCTAAGTCGCGCGACAGGGGAAACACCCTTCTTCCTGGTGTATGGGGATGAGGTCGTCCTCCCCCCAGAAATCACCATGGGCTCATCCCGTGTACAAGCGTACAGCGAAGCCAGGCAGGACCAGCTCCGGCATGAAGATATCGACCTTGTCGATGAGCGAAGGTGGCAAGCAGCTGCTCGAAATGCGTGATACCGTCAAGCGCTCCGGCGTTATCAGCAGCGGTTCGTGCGGAGTAGACAGCTCGAGGTGGGTGACCTAGTGCTTTGACGAATACTTTCTCGAGAAGGGGGGAACAAACTCTACCCCAGCTAGGAGGGTCCCTTCCGAGTGACACAAGTATGCCGCCCCGGGTGCGTTCGCCTGGCCACGGAGGATGGGGTATCTCTACCCTATCCATGGAACATAGAACACCTCCGTAAGTTCTATCGTTAGCGCAGCGGTAGGGTTCTATTTTCTCTGTAAGGGTGTCATAGTGTCTAGGAACAGCGCTTAGAACAGCTATGCTCTGGAGGAGTCCTGCTACTCTTGTCATCCGGAGCGGGTCACTGCCTTCTTGTACGGCCTGTCTCCACCTATCAAAGAAGCCTGAAAAGAGAAAATTTTGTCTTACCCTGTGTATCGTCTCTTTATAGTTTGTGCTTACTCATGCATATCAACTGTAAATGGCATGTCCGGAGCCTGTCCTACACACTTGTCCTAGGTCCCGTGGAACTGGAAGGTCTCCATGCTGAAAGGTTAATGTCCGTGGGAGGTCCAGGATGTGCAGTCTGCTTAGCCTG
Source organism: Neostapfia colusana (assembly GCA_030760725.1). NCBI lineage: Eukaryota > Viridiplantae > Streptophyta > Magnoliopsida > Poales > Poaceae > Neostapfia > Neostapfia colusana. Next base: position 94,577,119 of record JASWHV010000004.1, read on the forward strand.
GTTTTGTACCCTAAGCCTGCCGCACTGCCTCCCCTGCGCTACAACTGAGTACTTGGGGGCCGGAAGGTGCACACCTATGGACAAGAAAGTAACCAGACCCCGGACATCGCACCCTTTCTTTTCATGCTTTCTTGCCATACTGCTCCGGCCGTGTGGCCAGTCACTTTTTCCTGTGCTCAACCATAGTAGGAGTTGTGCTATCCTTCTACAGGTGGGACTTCTTGAGGCACCTGTGGCGTAATCAGGATCCTTTGGTTGTCTCATTGCCTGGGGGCCTTATGGCGTCGAAAGGTCCCTGCCCTGAAAGGCTTACGCCAGCAAGAGGTCCAGGGTGTGTAGCCTGCTTTGTCTGGTTCCGTACCCCAAGCCTACACACTCTGCCTCCATGGAACCGGACGGCTCATACCCCTGGGCAAGGCCTTAACCATGGCCCATGCGGCCCGCATCGAATTTCCCAGGCCCCGTAGATTAGATGAAGACAGTAAGCCACAGCAAAGCTAACAAACAGGAAAGAGTGACCAGAGGGAACGACTACTCCTTTTCCTGCCATGCTTGCAGGTCAGAACAGATCCTTGGTGTCCCAGACCTCCCAGGAGGCCCGATGCTGCCGCCCTGCCTCATCCAGTGGTAGGTGCACCCCAACTCAGGGGCCACACCTACCAGGGGGCCATCACGGTGAACCATGCAGGCAGGAAGTTGAACCACTACGGCAGCGAGTAGAAGAATTGAAGCTCCAGCTATGACAAGCTGAAGACACTGGTCTAGGTTCCCTCGGGTCCTTGCGCTGCCAAGGACCCGGGAGGAATGTTAGCCACACTGCCGGAGTGCCCCGGGTCCTTACTCTATTAAGGACCCGGTGGAACAAACTCAGGATGTCGGCAAAGAGCTGTGCATATTGGCTGAGTCATTCTGGACCTTTGCGCTACCAAGGATCCGAAGTCTACATCAACGACTCAAAATACACAAGACTTGAAACAAAAAGTCTTTATTCATGGCAGAGCTCCGGCATACAAAGGGTGATACAAGGCAAAAGGGAAACCTATAATCTACCCGCGCTGGAACCTAGCAGCTACAAATTTGGTGACCTCCTACTATATGGCAAACTTGGTTGTCCCCGACAGCTCTTCCCTGCGGGCGATGACATCCAGTGTCGGGTTGGGCCAGATCCGCTGCCGGAGAAGGACGATCCAACGGAACGGGAAGAAGGTCAAGTCCTTCAGGGAGGTCAAGCCTTCCTCCATCAAGGCACCCTGCGAATCGAGGATCTTGTCCCTGACGGCTTCCTCTACCATCAGCAAGCCATCCGGATGGCTTGTGCTTCTATCCGGAACCATCAAGGAGAAGGACACCCTAAAGAGCCGCACAGAAGGCCGCACACACACGAACATCTCACAAAAGTGGACGAAGATGACCACCGGTGCGAGGGCATGAGGGGTGAGGTGGATGAGAGCACTGGGAAGCAAAGGCTTCTAGCGCGCAAGAGGAAGACGAAGACTACAAAGGGCAGGAAGGTACCACCCTTCTCCGGAAGGCCTCCTTTTATACGCCCGTGACCTCTGGCAGGGCAACAGGTGCGACGTTTAGGTTTCCACCGCCGCACGCTGCAGGCTATTCATCTCCCTTAATGATGGGTAGGACCCAGGTCCACCTGTCAAACACTAGGGGCCAGGCGGGTAACCTCTCGGGAACGTCCGGCGGTTCCCAAGAAAAGTGGCGTTGTGGAACACCCTCGATCTATGGCAGGGCAACAGACGCGAAGTTTGGGTTTCCACCGCTGCACGCTGCAGGCTACTCCCTCCCCCAATGATGGGTAGGACCCAGGTCCACCCATCAGACGCTGGGGTCAAGCGGGTAACCTCTCGGGAACGTCCGGCGATTACCGAGAAAAGTGGCGTGGTGGAACACCCCGTGACCTCTGGCAGGGCAATAGGCGCGACATTCCACCGCCACACGCCGCAGGCTATTTGCTTCCCCCAATGAAGGGTAGGACCCAGGTCCACCCGTCAGACGCTGGGGGCCAGGCGGGTAACCCCTCGAGAATGTTCGACGGTTCCCGAGAAAAGCGGCGTGGTGGAACTGCAGCGGCCGACCCAAGGACAGCCACAGTAAATACCCCGGGACAACCCCTCGAGCACGTGGCCATGACTCGCCAGTCAAGGGCAGACACGCGTCCACTACACCGATGACGCACTGTCGCTTTGACTGTCGAGTACGCCCACTACGTCGACGTGCAGCCTTTTCGCCTTCCAGGTACAACCACTATGCTAAAATCTTGCCACCACTTCAGCTTCCAAAGTGCAGGCTCAAAAACCACCACGCAGGAAAGATGGAGGCCCCACCTGCGGGCTTGATACCTCCCTCGAGATGGGCCCGGGGCCACTGTCGGTACCCTGTAGACTGGGTACCCCCGCGTGGAGGGAAAAAGATAGCCTAGGCCTCGCCTCCCCGCTGACCCGGGTGCCAACGTAGCCATGTGCTGTTGGCCCAAATGTCAGCCCCGAGGCTGCCACGTGCGCTTGGCCTATGAGGCCCACACGTTGTGAGACCTATGTGTGCTGAATACATTGGCAATTAGGATAAAAGTTAGCATTAACGTTCAAAGTTTTGAATATTGCCAAAACATTCTTCTGTGGCAAGGTCCGACAAGTTCTTTGTTAGGTCCGCCAAGTGTTGGCAAGGTCCGACGCAAGGTCCGGAGAGCTCCTGCAAGGTCCGGAGAGCTTCTGTGAGGTCCGGAGCTTGTTTTTAGGGAGCTCCCGTGAAGTTCAACTCGTAGAACTGCAGCGTCTTGTTTTTGCTTTTAACTCGCAATGTTTCAAACTTGCTTTATGGGAAGGTTTGCTTAGTATTAATTTGCTAAGTTTTTGGTGTGTTTTGGTGGTTATGGCTGTTATCATTTGATATGGTTTGCAACATGCTTATGTGACGTGCTCATGTAAGGTGTTGTGGTTTTCGAACTAACGTGAGTCAAGTCGAGGACTTGTGCTCGGAAGAATTGGTTGTTTATTCATGTGCAGGTGTTGCTTGAGTTAAAGACATGGCTGGTGACGGGATCCTTGGACTAGTCTCAGGGAGGAGATGAGGTTCCAACAACCAAGTTCAGGAGGAGCTGTGGTTGAGTTGATCGGGAGGTCGCGCAACATGTTTGGATCAAGGGCAGTGCATATGAAGGTTGCGTGTACGTCGTTGGAAGGTGTTTGCACGTGTGCAAGGAGTGCATGGACGTGACAACATTGTTCCAAGTCGTGATGAAGAGAAGTGGACGTAAAGAATTGGTCGGGAAGGTCCAACCGGCTGGATTGCGTACTCAGGCTGAGGCTGAGTCGGATATGGCTCAAATATGGAAGATTTGAGTTGGTTATGATAGGATTTTGTGCTAGGCACGAAGTTGAGTTGTTTTAGGAATGTTTAGGACGTTCCTAAGGTGTTTGGAAGTCTCACGATTGCTTCTATCTGCGAATAGGAGAGTCCTGAGCAGTTATGGTAAGTTAGGATACGAGTCCAATTAGGAGTAGGAGTCCTAGATTGGATTGTTTAGCCTGAGGGCTGGCTATAAAAGCAAGGGAGGCCAGAGCTCTCGTGGGTAGAGAACTTTGGGCTGTTCCTCTTGTGTTTCTATTGAATAAAGTTCATAGTTTCGAGAAGCTTTTGTGCCTTGTTCGTCCGACTTGTTTTTCGTCAAGTCTTTCTCGCTGAGTTTCTGGACAGACCGACGTTGCTTCGGTGTTTCGTTCATAACTCGAGTTTTACTGATCCGATTGACGTGATTCTTTTTGGGTTGTCTTCAAAACTCAATTATCTGTCATCTGTGAAATTGTCACGAGCTTCGGATCTGTAGTGTTTGAGATACACGAGTTTCTTTGCAGCATTGCAGATCTGTTTTATATCGGGTAGAACAGATTGATCTTCGTTTAATGTTTTGATCGTATCTCAAGTTTTACTTCGTGTTTTCAAGTGATTCTTGTTGCATTAGATCCGTGACTTGATTCTCTACATCTCTACTTGATTTGCACGGTTGAACACGTTTGAAAACACTTGAACACACGGTTTCTTTAACCGATTGATTTTTTGCTGAGGGGTTTTTGTTGTTTCCGCTGCGAAAAGTTTTAATCTACCATTCACCCCCCCTATGGTAGCTTTTCACGGGCTCTTCGATCCTACAATTGGTATCAGAGCCAAGGTGCTCTAATCTTTGTGATTTGCACGTGTTTTGTCTAACCATCATGGAGAAGTACTCCGCAAAACCTTGTGTGTTCAATGGCATCGATTTTCAGGTTTGGAAGGCGCGGATGGAGGCCTACATACAGGCGCAAGGCTTCGCCATATGGGAAAAGGTCTACCGGAACTTCGATGTACCACCCAACGATCAAGTTATGGCTGCGAACATGAGAGATGTTGACAACAACAACAAGACTCGCAACTTGATCATCCAAGGATTGACTCAAAGCAACTTCGACCGTGTTGCACACCTCCGATCTGCATATGATGTTTGGAAAGCTCTTTGTGACTACCATGAAGGATCCAATACGATCAAGGAGGTAAGGCAAGATATGTTCAAGAAAGAATACATGCGTTTTGAGATGCAACCCGGTGAGTCAATTGACGACCTTTTTGCTCGCTTTATAAAATTCTCAGCAACTTGCGTAGTGTCAATGTTAACTTTTCAGATGCTGAAAATGCTAGATAATTGTTAGGAGCATTAGATATGTCAATTTGGGAGATGAAAGTTAAATCTATTCGTGAATCTACTGTCATGAGTTCTCTTACTTTAGACGTGCTTTATTCTAAATTGAAAACTCATGAAATTGACATCATCTCACGTAAAAACCCCAACAAGTCTATTGCATTTGTTTCGCAACGTGACATGTCTAGTTCTAGTCAATCATCATCTAGTGGTGCACTCTCTTTGCTGTCCTCTCTAACCCTTGAACAAATTGAAGAGTTTCCAGAGGAGGAGCTTCCACTCATCTCTACTCGGTTCTCAAAAGCATTGCAAAATGTGAGAACTACAAGGAGAGGAAGCTCCGGACCTCAACGATGTTTTGAATGTGGTAAGACAGGACATTTTCGTACGGAGTGCGCTAACCTTTCAGGTCCGACTTCACGTGAAGAAAAGCAAACAAGGCCGAAGAAATCGTTTGCAAAGAATAAGAAGAAGAAAGGTTTATCAATGTGCAACATAGTGCATAGTATGATCTCTGCACTTCAAGATTTCGGCTCAAGTGATGTGGACACCGGTAGTGATGAAGATGAAGAAGCTATGGCAAATATGTGCTGCATGGCGAGCAAGTCAAGTTCAAGCTTCAAGGAGGCAGAACACAACAGCGACGATGAAGAGGTATGTCCCACTTGCGAAGAAATGTGTGATGCTATTTCTCGTGCCACTGTTATATTAAAGAAAAAGGATAAAAAAACTTAGGAACAATGCTGTTAAAATTGAATCACTAGAATCTGAAATTAATCATTTAAAAACTTTGATTCCTAGTGATGATTCTTTTTCCTCATGTGATTTGATTTATGAACAATTATCCTCTTTAAGAAGTGCACACGCATCTACACTTGATAAACTTGAACTTGAAATTGAAAAGAACAAAGAGCTTGCTGTACTTAATGATAAAATTATGAAAGATGCTTGTTGTTCTACAATTGATTTGCATTGTTCTTCATGTGATGATCTGAATAAGAAACTAAATGATGCTATGAATGAGATTTCTATTTTGAACAATGCTTTACGTGTGCATGAAGTTAAATATTGTTCAAGTTGCAAACTAAAAGGAAAAACTTCATGTGAAAACTGCTTTGATCTGTCCAATAAACTTGATGACATGCATAGGACACTAGATCGGTTTTCTAATGCAAATAAGAACCTAAACTTGCTGCTTAATTCTTCCAAGTCTTGTAATGATAAAACTGGTTTAGGTTTTAATTCTCATGCTCATGCTAGGGCACACCCACCTGAAGTTGTAAAGTCATTAGGAGGCGGTTTGATTCAAACAGCTCCTAGACAAAAAGAGGTGATTTTCAAATCTGCAGGAGTACTGTCCCATTCGGGTTCTAATAAACGTGTTGCTTGCTCATCTAGACATGATAATAAGGTTATTTTTCATTGTACCTACTGTGGTAGAGATGGTCATGTCATGGATTTTTGTTATAGACTATCTAAACACGATAAGAAACAAAGAATACTTGCTAGATCACATAACAACCAAGCAAAATCTGCTAGACCGAATGTTCGGAGCTTGCAACCTGCTGTAATGAGTCAAAAACTTGCTCCCGGACCTACTGTTTTTTGTGCTACATATAACACATCTTCTAAGTCAGTAGTTGGGAACAAAAATTTTCGATGTTTGGCTCATAAACCTGCTGTACCTTCTCAGCTTTCGCGTGTTATTCCTGCTGGACGTCGTGTGACTCAGTACTGGATTCCTAAAAGTCTTTTAACTAACCCCAGTATTGAGTCATCGACGTATTGTGCTGCTGTGTAGGTTTCACGTTTGAGGAAGGAGAACATTTGGATTGTGGATTCAGGTTGCTCACGCCATATGACCGGTAATAAAGAATGGTTCTCCTCTCTCTCTTTTGTGTCACGTGTAGAAAATGTTACTTTCGCCGATAACTCTTCTACTCCCATAATTGCTAAAGGTTCGGTTAGAGTAAACAATCTCTACACTTTGAAAGATGTGGCACTTGTTAAAAATTTGAAATACAACGTGCTTTCGGTTTCAATTGCTAGATGAAAATCTAGAGGTTAGCTTTGCTAAAAATTGCTGCAAGGTTGTAGATTCAAAAGGTGAGCTTTTGTTTAACATGTCTAGGTTTGGAAGAGTTTTTAAAGCTGATTTTGATTTGTCAACTTCTAAGCATCGGTGTCTAGTTGCTAATGATACAAAGGATCTATATTTTTGGCATCGTAGACTTGGTCACATAGGCTTTGATCATCTCACTCGTGTTAGTGCTCTCGATCGCATACGTGGGCTGCCGAAGCTTAAAAAGGACAATGATATTGTGTGCTCTTCTTGTAGACATGCTAAGTTTGTTGCAGGTTCACATGCTCCTCTCACAATGACCATGACAGCTGAACCAGGACAACTTTTACATCTTGACACAGTAGGTCCGGCACGTGTTCAATCCTTCGGAGGTAAATGGTATGTGCTTGTGATTGTTGATGATTATTCCAGATATTCTTGAGTTTATTTTATGGCATCTAAGAATGAACCTTTTAGTCATTTTAGAACATTATTTCTTAGATTATCTATTGATCACCCAGGATCATTAAAAGCAATTGGAAGTGATAACGGAACTGAATTTAAAAACCAATCCTTTGATAACTTTTGTGCTGAAAATTGAATAGATCATCAATACTCTTCACCCTATGTACCACAACAAAATGGTGTCGTAGAAAGAAAGAACAGGACCTTAGTTGAGATGGCTAGGACTATGCTTGATGAATATCAAACTCCTAGGAAATTTTGGGCTGATGCAATTGCAACCGCTTGTTATGTCTCAAATCGTGTTTTCTTGCGTGCTAAGCTTGGAAAAACCCCATATGAGCTCCGATTTGGACATAGGCCTAGTGTTACACACTTTAGGGTTTTTGGTTGCAAATGCTTTGTTAAGAAACATGGTAATCTTGATAAATTTGAAGCTAAATCTGTTGATGGCATGTTTCTTGGTTATCCATCTCATACTAGAGGCTACCGTGTGCTTTTACTTGACACTAACAAAATTGAGGAGACTTGCGAGGTTTCTTTTGATGAAGCTAGCCCAAGTACTAGCTCCGATATTGCAGGTCCGGATCCATATCCGCAGGGGGAGAGTATTTTTATTGAAGAAGATGAAGAAGTGGTGTTGCTGCCCGAAAACTCGGAAGTAAATAACGATCAAGCTGCTGATTTTGCACCACAACCAGCACCAACAGTCACTACTGCTGGTTCGGACCTTCCTCAATCAACAAGCTCTCCTAATCAAAGGTCCGAACATGAAGAGGAAGGTGTTTGTGAAGTGTCTACTCCCCTCCGAGTACTCAAAAGTCATCCTCCACAACAAATCATTGGAAGCTTGCATGAACGAGTCACTCGGACCAGGTTTTGCAATCCAAACTCTCATGCTCATTCTGCTTTTGTTGCTTCTTTTGAACCCAAGGATATATCACACGCACTCACTAATGAATCTTGGATTAATGCCATGCAAGAAGAGTTAAAATTTTGAAAGAAATAATGTTTGGAAACTTGTACCTCCACCTCAAGGTCACACATTAATTGGAACTAAATGGGTATTTAAAAATAAGCAAAGTGAGGATGGGGTTGTGATTAGGAATAAAGCTAGGTTGGTTGCTCAAGGTTTCACTCAAATTGAAGATCTAGATTTTAATGAAACATTTGCTCCTGTTGCTAGATTAGAAGCTATAAGAATTTTATTAGCATTTGCTGCATCTAAAGGTTTCAAGTTATATCAAATGGATGTTAAAAGTGCTTTTCTTAATGGCTACATAGAGGAGGAGGTTTATGTTAAGCAGCCACCGGGTTTTGAAAATCCAAATTTTCCTAATCATGTTTACAAACTGTCCAAAGCCTTGTACGGTCTAAAACAAGCCCCTAGAGCATGGTATGATAGGTTAAAAACATTCTTACTTGAAAAGGGGTTTACCATGGGCAAGGTTGATAAAACTCTTTTTGTACTTAAGCATGGCAATGACTCATTATTCGTTCAATTGTATGTGGATGATATTATCTTTGGTTGTGCTTCTCATGATCTCGTGTCCAAGTTTTCAGCTATGATGAGTTCAGAATTTGAGATGAGTATGATGGGAGAACTCACATACTTTTTGGGGCTGCAAATCAAGCAAACAAAAGAAGGAACTTTTGTGCATTAAACTAAGTATACAAAGGACCTTCTTAATCGCTTCAACATGGACAAATGCAGGCCTCTTTGGACACCAATGGGAACAGCAACAACACTTGAACTTGACGAAGATGGTGACCCGGTCGATAAAAAAGAATACAGAAGTATGATTGGATCACTTTTGTATGTCACGGCGTCAAGACCGGACATACAATTCAGCGTATGTCTTTGTGCACGTTTTCAAGCTTCTCCACGTGCTTCACATCGCCAAGCCATCAAAAGGATTCTCAGGTACCTACATGGAACTCATGAATTTGGCATTTTTCTTCCTTCTTCCTCAACCGTTTCTTTGAAAGCTTTTTCGGATGCTGATTTTGGGAGTTGTAGGATTGATAGGAAAAGTACTTCGGGTGCTTGTCATTTTCTTGGTAATTCACTTGTTGCTTGGTCCTCTAGAAAACAAAGTTCAGTTGCACAATCCACGGCCGAATCTGAATATGTAGCTGCGGCTAGCGCTTGCTCACAAATTCTTTGGATTGTTCAAACACTTAAGGATTATGGGGTTGATTTAGATAGTGTTCCACTGTTTTGTGATAACACTAGTGCAATTTGTATTGCTAAAAACCCCGTGAAACGCTCTAGAACTAAGCACATTGACATTAGGTATCACTTTCTTCGTGATAATGTTGAAAAGGGAAACATTGTGCTTCACCATGTCGATACCGAACAACAATTGGCTGATATTTTTACAAAACCTTTGGATTTCACTCGTTTTTGTTTCATTCGTAGTGAAGTAGGGGTTATGCATCCTCATGGCTTAAATTGAGGGGGAGTTTTTGAAACTTTGAAAGTCTATGTGTGAATCTGAAACTAAAATAATATGAGCATAGTATTTCATACATATATGACTTTGTGATTCCTTTTACAGGCTGAAAGTTCTTACTACATTACTCATGTTATACATTTTGTAGTTTTTGCCATGACTAGTAATTGGAATAATTACTTACACTAAATCTAGTCATGATCGAACTTTCTTGCTGTTTTGAACTTGTTGCGTGCTCACAAGTGCTTTTAATCATAAAAAATTAATCAAGTGATCAGCTCACATGTTGAGTTTTCAAATAAAAAATTGAGAAAAGATCAAGAGAATATGCATGCATCGCACTTCTTCTTTTTGAGATTGCTTATCATTGCACTAAGATATGAACTTGGAAGGAATTGTGTATGACTAAAACCATGTCCTTAAGCTTCTGATTGTCAAATGACATAGGCTTGGCTTGGTTGGTTAGAATAAGGCTGATGCGGCATATAACTCTTGCAAATATCATATGATCAACTTTGTGCCTTAAATGATTATGAATAGTAATAATGCAGCAACAAGTGTCATGTAGGTTTTGAAATAGTTGAGTAAGGGAGATCATGACTTGCTTAAACTGAAAAATACATTTGATCTCTAGCATGGCTTACACTACTTTATGTATCTCATTGATGTGATAGTGTAAGTAACCTGATAGTATGACTTGGATGAGCTTTGTTTTGTATGTATATGTTATAATATGCTCATAACATTTAAAAATTGCTCTTTTGAACCTTGCTGAATACATTGTCAAAGGGGGAGAAATATGTATAAGGAGAGATTTTTTTTACACTTTGCATATGTTATACACTTTCTTCCTTCTCTGATTTTAAAAAATGGGGAGAAATTAATAAAGGGGGAGAAATGAGTTTTCAAAGCTTTTCAAAACTTTTCATAAGCCAATGTTCGGATTTTAATTGGTGTTGCCAATGCATTCATCAAGGGGGAGATTGTGAGACCTATGTGTGCTGAATACATTGGCAATTAGGATAAAAGTTAGCATTAACATTCAAAGTTTTGAATATTGCCAAAACATTCTTCTGTGGAAAGGTCCGACAAGTTCTTTGTTAGGTCCGCCAAGTGTTGGCAAGGTCCGACGCAAGGTCCGGAGAGCTCCTGCAAGGTCCGGAGAGCTTCCATGAGGTCTGGAGCTTGATTTTAGGGAGCTCCTGTGAAGTTCAACTCGTAGAACTGCAGCGTCTTGTTTTTGCTTTTAACTCGCAATGTTTCAAACTTGCTTTATGGGAAGGTTTGCTTAGTATTAATTTGCTAAGTTTTTGGTGTGTTTTGGTGGTTATGGCTGTTATCATTTGATATGGTTTGCAACATGCTTATGTGACGTGCTCATGTAAGGTGTTGTGGTTTTCGAACTAACGTGAGTCAAGTCGAGGACTTGTGCTCGGAAGAATTGGTTGTTTATTCATGTGCAGGTTTTGCTTGAGTTCAAGACATGGCTGGTGACGGGATCCTTGGACTAGTCTCAGGGAGGAGATGAGGTTCCAACAACCAAGTTCGGGAGGAGCTGCGTTTGAGTTGATTGGGAGGTCGCGCAGCATGTTTGGATCAAGGGCAGTGCATATGAAGGTTGCGTGTACGTCGTTGGAAGGTGTTTGCACGTGTGCAAGGAGTGCATGGACGTGGCAACATTGTTCCAAGGCTTGATGAAGAGAAGTGGACGTAAAGAATTGGTCGGAAAGGTCCAACCGGCTGGATTGCGTACTCAGACTGAGACTGAGTCGGATATGGCTCAAATATGAAAGATTTGATTTGGTTATGATAGGATTTCGTGCTAGGCACGAAGTTGAGTTGTTTTAGGAATGTTTAGGACGTTTCTAAGGTGTTTGGAAGTCTCACGATTGCTTCTATCTGCTAATAGGAGAGTCCTGAGCAGTTATGGTAAGTTAGGATACGAGTCCAATTAGGAGTAGGAGTCCTATATTGGATTATTTAGCCTGAGGGCTGGCTATAAAAGCAAGGGAGGCCAGAGCTCCCGTGGGTAGAGAACTTTGGGCTGTTCCTCTTGTGTTTCTATTGAATAAAGTTCATAAATTTGAGGAGCTTTTGTGTCTTGTTCGTCCGACTTGTTTTTCATCAAGTCTTTCTCGCCGAGTTTCTGGACAGACCGACGTTGCTTCGGTGTTTCGTTCATAACTCGAGTTTTACAGATCCGATTGACGTGATTCTTTTTGGGTTGTCTTCACAACTCAATTATCTATCATCTATGAAATTTTCACGAGCTTCAGATCTGTAGTTTTTGATATACACGAGTTTCTTTGCAGCGTTGCAGATCTGTTTTATATCGGGTAGAACAGATTGATCTTCGTTTAATATTTTGATCGTATCTCAAGTTTTACTTCGTTTTTTCAAGTGATTCTTGTTGCATTAGATCCGTGACTTGATTCTCTACCTCTCTACTTGATTTTTCACAATTGAACTGTAAGTGCATCTAGGATATCCCTTGTGGGTTTTGGCTAATTGATGACGAACATATGAGATCCTAATGAAACTATTAAGATGATTGCAGGATAAACAAAGTGAACTGGCTCGGCACACACAAAAAGATGAAAAATAGAGTGATGCCCGAAAAGGAAGACGTTAGTGGAATTTAGAGGAGCAAAGTTGATATAAATGTATAGGTTGTGTGTGAGAGAGACACATCCCAAGAGCTCATGACTTTGCGTAAGGGTAAGGGGTTTAAAAATCAACTAAAATCCACTGAAAACCAGACTAGTCCGTTCATGGACCGGACTAGTCCGTTTAACTTTCTGAAAGATGCAAACATAGTGGACCGGACTAGTCCGCCTTGTGAACCGGACTAGTCCGGTCAGCTCACTGGAATGCAACCGGACAAGTCCGGTTTTAGACCGGACTAGTCCGGTCATGTCTCTGTTGTCCTCTTTAGAGGACTACGGACTAGTCCATCCAAGCGACAGGACTAGTCCGCTGAAGTTTCTGAAACCCCATCTCACATAGAACCGGACAAGTCCGGTTTGTGGACCGGACTAGTCCGGTTAACCCACTGGAAGTAGACCAGACAAGTCCGATCATATACCGGACTAGTCCGGTAGTAGGTTTAACAACGGTAGCTTTTTGGGAAAGCCTATAAAAAGAGGTACTTCGTCTTTTTCCTTAAGAAACACGACACATATTGTCAAAAGCTTGAACCCTAGCGCCGCCACCTGACCCAAGAGCCCCAAAACACATCTCTCCATACATCTAAGGTGCAAAAAGGCCAAGATCAATCAAATACTTGGATTTGGGATTGAGAGATCGTCGTTCTTTCGTTGTGATCTCCTGGGGTTTGATTTCTCTACACTCATATTCTGCATTGTAATCTTTTTGAGTGTATTTGATCATCTTCTCACTGTAATTCTTGTGGGAGCCCTCAACGTGTGAGGTTGCCCCATAAACTCGGTGATTACCCGTGATAGTGGAGTCAAGTCGGCCTTTGTGGTGACTTGAAGAGGGAAAGGGTTGGGAACCCGGCTCTGTGTGAGCTTCCTCAACGAGGACGTAGATCTCTTGGTGAGATCGAACCTCGGTAAAAATTCGTGTCTTTTGTCTCTCATTTGTTTTACATCTTGACACATTAGATCACTAGTTTGCTAGTCATCGTTTGAGTTCCTTACAAGTTTGCACGTGCATCCATACAATAAATTTAAGTTATAAAAACTGTTGTTCTCATTCCGCTGCTATAAGATTGAATTTGTGAGACACACTTAATCAACTCAAATAATTCAGCACACCGGACTAGTCCGCCCACACAACCGGACTAGTCCGGTCAATCAAGTTTCTGATAACTTTATTAAGTGTGCAGGAATTCTTTAAAGGCCTATTCACCCCCTCTAGGCCACATTCAATTGGTATCAGAGCCAAGTTCTCCACCAACGAGACTCACATCTCGGAGAGATCAATGGCCTCTGAGAAGAACAACGATATCCTGAAGACAAACAACAACGATGAGGAGCAAGAAGCCAAAGCCTTCGATGTGGTGAAAGAAAATTCACATGACGATGATGAAGTGAAACAGCTAAAGACATTACTGAGAAAGAAATTAATGGCACAAAAGGGAAAAGAGGAAGAAAAGACGATGGGGAGTGGTCATCACGACTACTCCCGGTATCCTTACAACTACAACCGTCTCAATTCAAATAATCATTATCTCTCTATTCCTATGGGAAGGCCCCCACAGTTTGACGAAAGTGACTACACCATGTGGAAGTACAACATGAAGATGCATCTGATATCCCTGAACCCTAGTCTGTGGCACATTGTTTGCACAGGCATCGATATTCCGGACACGGATGATGAACTCACCCCAGAACAAGAACAAGAGATTCACAGAAACGCACAAGCCATCGCCGTGATCACATCATCACTAAGCAGAGAGGAATTCACCAAGATCGATGGGTTAGAAAGTGCAAAAGAAATCTGGGATACCCTCAAGACAACTCACGAAGGAAATAGGTCAGTTCGTGAAGCCAAAATCGAAATGCTTGAAGGAGAGTTGGGGAGATTTGCTATTGAAGAAGGCGAATCACCTCAAGACATGTACAACCGGATGAAAGCACTCATCAACAAAATTCGTGCTTATGGAAGTAAGAAATGGACAGATCACGAATTGGTCAAAAGAATGATTAGAGCCTTCATGCCAAGAAACGTCACACTTTGCTCAATGATTAGAGAAAGCCCCGGGTTTCACAAAATGACTCCCGATGAGTTATTGGGAAAGATCATAAATCATGAAATGATGGAGAAAGAGGCTCAATACGTCAAAGACTTAGCCGAGCTCACCTCTTCTAAAAAGAAAGAAGTTGCTCTCAAAGCAACGTGCAGACCCAAACTCAAAGAAACTCGTGAAGACCAAGACGATGGAGATACAAGCGACGAAAGCACCGATCTTGATGACGAAGAAATGGTACTCTTCATCAAAAAGTTCAAACGCATGATGAAGAGAAGATACGGCAACAATTCACATGAAGGCAAAAGCAAGGATTAAGGAAAATCCAAGGCTCGACGCACTTGCTACAACTGCGGAGAGTATGGTCGCTTCATGGTGGACTGTACTTATGAAGAAAACAAAAAGAAGAAGGAAACAAGATCTCAAGAAAAGAAAATTTTCAGGAAAAGAAGACAAGCCCATCAAGCTCACATTGGGAAGGAGTGGGACTCAAACGACGAGTCCTCCTCCGATGAAGAAGAAGAGATGAACACTTTCGCAGTCAAGAAACCAACTATGAGAGCCAAACTCTTTCCGAACATGGGAGGACGGGACATGAACAACCACACTTGTCTTATGGCTAAGGAAGGCAAGAAAAAGGTTTGACTTACTCCTCCTATGCTAAATTCCTCCATTGATGACTTTGATAGCTCTAGTGATAATGAAGAATTGTTTAGAGGGCTAAGTAAAATTGCTTTAAAGAAAATGGAAATGTTGTCAAACGAAATCTTTGAAGAGGAACTTGTCAACCGACAAGAAGATATGCTCATCCGTGAGAGGAAGAGATATCAAGAAGTTGAAAAGCTTCTTGAGCTTGAAAGAGAGAAGAATGAGTCACTTGAGTTAAAGCTAGCCTTGAGTAAGGAAACTTACTCAAAGTTAGAGGACTTGCACATTGCAATCAAGGAAGAACTTGCTAACTTGTCAAAAGTTAACAAAATCCTTGAGGTGCAAGTTGAGTCGCTCAAACAAAGTGACTCCTCTTCCTCCAAGAGCTCTTCCTCCAAAGACATGAGCTCGACAACAGTAAGAACCTGCACTTGCTCTAGTAAGAAGAATGTAATTTCTAATGCTTCAACCCCACATGACATGCATTCTTCTCAAAACGGCATCTTTGATAAGGAGAAGATCAAATATGCACGAAGTGCATATGATCACTAGACCTCCCAATGTCAAAGATGGTCTTGGCTTTGACAGGAATAGACACATGTCTACTTCTAATCATGCTAAGAATAGGATCATTTTTGTTAAAGAAAAATCCCATGAATCTGAGCTACAAACACTGTTCCATACATTTGATGCTTCTTATGTTCTCATGAAAAACAAGTATGGAAAAGTCATTGCTAAATATACAGGGCCATGCCACAAGAACTTGAAAACTTGTGTGTGGGTGCCCAAGACTCTTGTGACTAACCTGAGAGGACCCAAGCAAGCTTGGGTACTTAAAACCCAGAAATAATTCTATTTTGCAGGCTTACTCCTCCGGTGGATCTAAGTGGGTGCTAGATAGCGGATGCACAAATCATATGACCGGTGAGAGAGGTATGTTTGTGGAATACGAGTGCAACAAGGATCCAAGTGAAGGTATATACTTTGGAGACAACAGCCAAGGAAAGGTCCTTGGTAGTGGTAACATTGAAATATCCTCTCAACACACCTTATCTAATGTTTTACATGTAGACTCTCTAGATTATAATCTTTTATCAATATCTCAACTATGCGACAAAGGTTACAACTGTTTATTCACTAATGAGGGTGTGACCGTCTTTAGAAGAAGCGATGGCTCGATTGCATTCAAGGGATTGTTGAAGGGAAAGCTTTATCTTGTTGACTTCAACAAAGATAAAGCCGAACTCAACAATTGCTTGGTTGCTAAGACCAACATGGGATGGCTGTGGCATAGACGGCTAGTCCATGTTGGAATGAGAAATCTGCAGAAACTTCTAAAAGGTGGTCACATCCGTGGTCTTAAGGATGTGGTTTTTGAAAAAGACAGGCTGTGCAGCGCTTGTCAAACAGGAAAACAGGTTGGAGCACCACACCCCGCCAAGAATGTGATGACCACCGCTAGACCGCTGGAACTTCTCCACATGGATCTCTTTGGTCCAATTGCGTACATCAGCATCGGCGGTAACAAATACGGTTTAGTAATTGTTGATGATTTTTCAAGATTTACCTAGGTATTTTTCTTGTATGATAAATCAGAAACTCAGGGAATCCTCAAGAAGTTCTTGAAAAGAGCTCAAAATGAATTCTCATCAACCGTAAAGAATATCAGAAGTGACAATGGGACAGAATTCAAGAACACCCAAGTTGAAGAATATCTCAATGAAGAAGGTATAAAGCATGAATTCTCGGCACCCTACTCTCCTCAACAAAACGGGGTGGCTGAAAGGAAGAACAGAACATTGATCGAAATGGCGAGAACAATGTTGGATGAATACAAGACGTCAGACCGATTCTGGGCAGAAGCGGTGAACACCGCTTGTCATGCCACAAATCGGTTGTACCTTCATCGACTACTGAAGAAAACTCCATATGAGCTTCTCACGGGTAAAAAGCCTAACGTTTCCTATTTCAAAGTTTTTGGTTGCAAATGTTTTATTCTAAACAAGAAACCAAGGGCCTCGAAGTTTGCTTCGAAGTCCGATGAAGGATTCTTGCTAGGATATGAATCGAACGCCTACGCCTATCGTGTCTTCAACAAGGTGTCCGGCCTTGTTGAAGTAGCGCGTGACGTAGTGTTCGATGAAACTAACGGCTCACAAATGGAGCAAGTCGATAAGTCTATGCTAGATAAGGAGGAAGCTCCATGTGAAGCGCTGAAGAAAATGGCACTTGGTGATATCCTACCACGAGAGGAGACACAAGATGAATTGCAACAAGGAAGCAATGATCGAGGGGGAGCTCCTACACAAGATCAGGTTGAGGAAGATCAAGAAAATCAATATGATCATGGAAGCAATGATCTAGAGGGAGACATGACACATGAAGACAATGAAGAACAAACAACTACACAAATTCCACACCCAAGAGTACATCAGTGCGTGCAAAGGGACCATCCTGTCAACAATATCATTGGAGATATTGCTAAGGGAGTAACTACTAGATCTAAAATTGCAAATTTCTGTGAACACTATTCTTTTGTGTCTTTTCTGGAGCCATACAGGGTAGAAGAAGCGTTAAGGGATCTAGACTAGGTGATTGCGATGCAAGAGGAGCTGAACAACTTCAAAAGGAATGAAGTGTGGGAGCTGGTGGAAAGACCAAGGGCGAACATCGTTGGAACCAAATGGGTCTTTCGGAACAAGCAAGATGAACATGGAGTAGTGACAAGAAATAAAGCGAGGTTGGTGGCCAAAGGTTATTCTCAAGTGGAAGGTTTGGATTTCGATGAAACCTTCGCTCCTGTAGCTAGACTTGAGTCCATTCGCATTTTATTGGCATATGCTACTCACCATAATTTTAAGTTGTATCAAATGGACGTCAAGAGTGCCTTTCTCAATGGTCCGATAAAGGAGGAAGTCTATGTGGAGCAGCCACCGGGGTTCGAAGATCAGGAGTATCCCAACCATGTCTATAAACTGCGTAAGACTCTCTATGGCCTCAAACAGGCTCCTCGAGCCTGGTATGAGTGCCTTAGAGATTTTCTGATTCAAAATGGTTTCAAAATTGGTAAAGCTGACTATACACTCTTTACTAAACATTTTGATGATCATTTATTCGTATGTCAAATTTATGTTGATGACATTGTCTTTGGATCCACTAACGAGTCCTTCTGTGAAGAATTTAGCAAAATAATGACAGACAGGTTCGAGATGTCAATGATGGGTGAATTGAAGTTCTTCCTGGGATTTCAAGTAAAGCAACTGAGAGAAGGTACATTTATAAGCCAAACTAAATATACACAAGACATTCTCAAGAAATTCAATATGGACAAAGCCAAGCCCATCTAGACACCCATGGCCATCAACGGACATCTCGACCTCAATGAAGACGGTCCAAATGTGGACCAAAAGGTATATCGGTCCATGATTGGCTCCTTACTATACTTATGTGCATCTAGGCCAGATATTATGCTTAGTGTTTGCATGTGTGCAAGGTTTCAAGCCACACCTAAAGAGTGTCACTTAATTGCTGTAAAAAGAATCCTAAGGTACCTTGTGCACACACCCAACTTGGGCCTTTGGTATCCCAAAGGATCCAAGTTTAACTTGATAGGGTATTCCGACGCCGACTATGCAGGATGCAAAGTCGATAGAAAGAGCACGTCAGGGACTTGTCAATTTCTTGGTAGGTCCCTAGTTTCTTGGTCATCTAAAAAGCAAAACTCCATTGCTCTTTCCATAGCGGAAGCAGAGTATGTTGCAGCCGGTAGTTGCTGTGCGCAACTGCTTTGGATGCAACAAACTCTTAGGGACTACGGCTACAATCTAAGTCATATCCCGCTTCTATGCGATAATGAAAGTGCTATAAAGATTGCACACAACCCTGTAGAGCACTCAAGAACTAAGCACATAGACATCCGTCATCACTTTCTTAGAGATCATTCATTAAAAGGTGACATAGCTATTTCACATGTTAGGACTGAAAAACAACTTGCAGATATTTTTACCAAACCATTAGATGAGAAAAGGTTTTGTAAACTAAGAAATGAGCTAAATATTCTTGACTCTCGAAATGTGGCTTGAAACATTGCATACCTGGTTGCAACTTAAATTGTTCCTCCGTATTGTCAAAAAATGCTCCTCCTCTTCTTTCTACTCAGAAAACTATTTTTAATGGAGAAATCTTGTGGATTATGACCATTGTTTGATTGCTGATTGCCTACTGGTCGTAATCACCAAGACTATTTGCAAAATTGTTGTCCTTGGATCACTATTAATTATCTATATATGTATCCAACCGGACTAGTCCGGACATACAACAATTAGGTTAACTCAGGGGTACCGGACTAGTCCGCTACCATGACCGGACTAGTCTGGTCAGTCGCATATAGAAGCAGTTGGCCGGACCAAACGCCTCCCTCTCCACTCATAAGCACTTTGTCTCACCCTCTCTCCTAAACCCTAGCTCCCAAAGTGATTTTCGAGTTGAGCCCTCAAACTCGGAGTTTTCTCCGTGAAAAAGCCTCTTCTCGACGAGGGGATCCTACTTTCCGGACTCATCCAGATAGACTCTTGCTCCTTCAACGCGAATCTTCATATCTTGGTAAATCCCCCCCCCTAAAACCAAAATCTCAATTTTTCTAGCTCTAGCTAGTTTCTTTTGATTTCAAAAGGATGTACATTGCATAAATAGATGTATTCCTACCACTTTCCTACCCTTGTGTCCTTAGATAGGAGGTTTGTTTCAAATGAAACATTCAATTTAGGGTTCTTATGCTAGGCCGGACTAGTCCGGCGCTCAGATGCGGACAAGTCCGGTCCACTGGACTAGTCCGCACTCTGAAACCGGACAAGTCCGGTCTCTGATAGTTGAACCCCTACACTTCCATTTGAAGTCGATAATGCGTCCGTTTGCATCTAATCCTTAAACTCCTTATCAGGCATCATGTCTTCAGGATCAGATGACGGCTCTTTTCACATTGACGAAGAAGTTCAACGTGAAAGAGTGAAGAGAGCTAAGGAGGGAGTGATGAAGAAGAGACATGATGTCAATGCTCACTCTCCACCCTCCGACGACAATCTACCTAAGAAGAGGAAAGTCATTATCAAAAGGCCTCAAACGAAAGATGCTGCTGAGGGCTCGTCAGGGCCAAGAAGAGTTCTCAATAAAGGGAAGGGACTTGCTAGTGGCCCCATTGGGCCTCTGAAAATGAAAAATCCCGTTCACCGCAACAGGCAGCCTTCAAGTGAGGATTTCACTGGAAAAGGGAATGAGCTAGCTGATAACTTCAGGAAGATTGAAGTGTATGACCGACCTAAACAATGTTCTGATCCAAGGTTCTGGAGCAACTTCCATGCAGACTACTACGAGCATGTGTACATGAAGATGAAGAACCCTGTAGTAGAGAGTCAATGGCTAAATGTTGAATATTTGAAGTCAAAGAGGTATCCTGCCTTTCGTGAGATGGTGGAGGCCTTAGAGAGGCACAGTCTGACGGACCTGCTATCCTTTGAGTATGACTGGAACAATGAAGTCATTACCCAGTTTTACTCCACTCTCTACTTTGCTTGTGGGGATGGAGACAGTCTTACTTAGATGACTCATGGTTCAAGGTATAGTGTCACTTATGATGAATTTGCTAGGATTCTTCACCTCCAACACACTTTGGATCATGAACTGGTCATCCATAATCTGAAACCCCTAGAGAAGGAAGAGCTTGAGTTTCTCTATGACACAAGGATGCCATATGTTCCTCCCACCATCAAATATCTAAAGCCCTTCTTTGTGGTCCTAAATAGAGTCTTGAGAAAGACGATAGCTCCGAAGGATGGAGATGAAGGAACTATACAAGGAACCTTGAGGACTCTCATGAAGGTCATTAGTGGGAGGAGACCATTCAATGTCTTTGAGTATATCTAAAACGACATTGTGAACATCTCAATTACCCCCAACAGGTCCTGTGGATACGCACCGTATATCATGTACATGATTGAGAAAGTGACGGAACTCGAGTTTGTCAAGGATGTCAAGCATACGGGGTTGAAGCCGCAAAAACCCACCGAGTACACTCTCCCTCCGGCTCCAACTGCCCCGTCCTCTCTACCAGTGGAGAGGAGATCAAAGCAAGCTCATGATGACACTAGGTCTACAGCTGCTCCTCCTGGTTCTCCACCTGCCCAAGAATCATCTAGCGGCATCCTCAAGATGCTCTCCTCCATCTTTGCCTGCTGCCGTAAGATCGAAGACAGGCAACGCAAAGAAAAGCTTGCAAGGAAGAAACATCAACAGTACGTCAATGCCAATATCAAGTCTATCTGTGCAAAGCTTGAGATAGAGCCCGTTGGATCACCGCCCGCCTCCGAGGACTCAGAGGAAGATCCTGCTCCCGTGGATGCTGAAGATGAAGATCAGACTGAGACTGACTGAGGAGGCAGCGATGAGTGATTCCCCTCAATTTTTCCCTTTTTGGTGCCTTGATGCCAAAGGGGGAGAGATTGAGATGGAAGATTGAGATTAGACTTGGGCTATTTCTATCTAGTATTAGTTATTAAGATCTTTTGTGATCAAGGACATGTACCTATTTTTAAAATCTTGTAATGCACTATTTCTTTTCTTATGTGTGATGTACTATGCTCTAATGCCCACTTACATGTTCACTACTGTTTGTCTTTAATTTATCACATTTTGTTTATCACACACCTGTGAGGCACCCCACCATAAGGTGTGTGCATATGTGAGAAGCTTTTTGTGAATTCTTTATTATTCTCATATGTGCACACCTTATGAAAATCAACCTTTTATTCTCAATTGTGATATCTCAAATGGTTGTCATCAATCACCAAAAAGGGGGAGATTGTAAGTGCATCTAGGATATCCCTTGTGGGTTTTGGCTAATTGATGACGAACAAATGAGATCCTAATGAAACTATTAAGATGATTGCAGGATAAACAAAGTGAACTGACTCGGCACACACAAAAAGATGAAAAATAGAGTGATGCCCGAAAAGGAAGACGTTAGTGGAATTTAGAGGAGCAAAGTTGATATAAATGTATAGGTTGTGTGTGAGAGAGACACATCCCAAGAGCTCATGACTTTGCGTAAGGGTAAGGGGTTTAAAAATCAACTAAAATCCACTGAAAACCGGACTAGTCCGTTCATGGACCGGACTAGTCCGTTTAACTTTCTGAAAGACGCAAACATAGTGGACTGGACTAGTCCGCCTTGTGAACCGGACTAGTCCGGTCAGCTCACTGGAATGCAACTGGACAAGTCCGGTTTTAGACCGGACTAGTCCGGTCATGTCTCTGTTGTCCTCTTTAGAGGACTACGGACTAGTCCATCCAAGCGACAGGACTAGTCCGCTGAAGTTTCTGAAACCCCATCTCACATAGCACCGAACAAGTCCGGTTTGTGGACCGGAATAGTCCGGTTAACCCACTGGAAGTAGACCGGACAAGTCCGATCATATACCGGACTAGTCCGGTAGTAGGTTTAACAACGGTAACTTTTTGGGAAAGCCTATAAAAAGAGGTCCTTTGTCTTTTCCCTTAAGAAACACGACACATATTGTCAAAATCTTGAACCCTAGCGCCGCCACCTGACCCAAGAGCCCAAAAACACATCTCTCCATACATCTAAGGTGCAAAAAGGCCAAGATCAATCAAATACTTGGATTTGGGATTGAGAGATCGTCGTTCTTTCGTTGTGAGCTCTTGAGGTTTGATTTCTCTACACTCATATTCTGCATTGTAATCTTTTTGAGTGTATTTGATCATCTTCTCACTGTAATTCTTGTGGGAGCCCTCAACGTGTGAGGTTGCCCCATAAACTCGGTGATTACCCGTGATAGTGGAGTCAAGTCGGCCTTTGTGGTGACTTGAAGAGGGAAAGGGTTGGGAACCCGGCTCTGTGTGAGCTTCCTCAACGAGGACGTAGATCTCTTGGTGAGATCGAACCTCGGTAAAAATTCGTGTCTTTTGTCTCTCATTTGTTTTACATCTTGACACATTAGATCACTAGTTTGCTAGTCATCGTTTGAGTTCCTTACAAGTTTGCACGTGCATCCATACAATAAATTTAAGTTATCAAAACTGTTGTTCTCATTCCGCTGCTATAAGATTAAATTTGTGAGACACACTTAATCAACTCAAATAATTCAGCACACCGGACTAGTCCGCCCACACAACCGGACTAGTCCGGTCAATCAAGTTTCTGATAACTTTATTAAGTGTGCAGGAATTCTTTAAAGGCCTATTCACCCCCCCTCTAGGCCACATTCAATTGGTATCAGAGCCAAGTTCTCCACCAACGAGACTCACATCTCGGAGAGATCAATGGCCTCTGAGAAGAACAACGATATCCTGAAGACAAACAACAACGATGAGGAGCAAGAAGCCAAAGCCTTCGATGTGTTGAAAGAAAATCCACATGACGATGATGAAGTGAAGCAGCTAAAGACATTACTGAGAAAGAAGTTAATGGCACAAAAGGGAAAAGAGGAAGAAAAGACGATGGGGAGTGGTCATCATGACTACTCCCGGTATCCTTACAACTACAACCGTCTCAATTCAAATAATCATTATCTCTCTATTCTTATGGGAAGGCCCCCACAGTTTGACGGAAGTGACTACACCATGTGGAAGTACAACATGAAGATGTATCTGATATCCCTGAACCCTAGTCTGTGGCACATTGTTTGCACAGGCATCGATATTCCGGACACGGATGATGAACTCACCCCAGAACAAGAACAAGAGATTCACAAAAACGCACAAGCCGTCGCCGTGATCACATCATCACTAAGCAGAGAGGAATTCACCAAGATCGATGGGTTAGAAAGTGCAAAAGAAATCTGGGATACCCTCAAGACAACTCATGAAGGAAATAGGTCAGTTCGTGAAGCCAAAATCGAAATGCTTGAAGGAGAGTTGGGGAGATTTGCTATTGAAGAAGGCGAATCACCTCAAGACATGTACAACCGGATGAAAGCACTCATCAACAAAATTCGTGCTTATGGAAGTAAGAAATGGACAGATCACGAAGTGGTCAAAAGAATGATTAGAGCCTTCATGCCAAGAAACGTCACACTTTGCTCAATGATTAGAGAAAGCCCCGGGTTTCACAAAATGACTCCCGATGAGTTATTGGGAAAGATCATAAATCATGAAATGATGGAGAAAGAGGCTCAATACCTAGGGGAGGCCGGGAGCTTCGGTCCAGGGACCCTCGCCGGCGCACACCGCCGTGCGCCGCTGCTCGGCTCTGCCCGTGCGCGAGGTGGAAGAAGGCCGTGGGCCCCACTGTCAGCAATTTAAACTTCTCATTTTCTGTCCAGATTTTCATCAAACTTTGCAAGCTCATACTTTCTGTAGGAACCTCCAAAAACTGTCAAATAAATTTCATTGGATTCCCCTCAGTGAGTACCATCCAGGGGTGCATCCCAATATTTATCATTAATTCAATTAAGTAAAATTTTAGTAAATTAATTACAGAAGTTCTGTTTAGTGGAAAATTCCCAATTTTGGGCAGAACCTTCCCCTAAATATCCTTGAACTCCAGTAAAAATTTCAGAGTCATTGGACGTCATTTGCTTGGCCAAATGTTGTTTCAATCCTCTAAGTCTCTGAAATTAGGAAAAAGAACAGAGACGTTTTCAGAGATTTTCCAGTTTTGTAAATTCCATATCTCCATGTAGGAAACTACAAAAATGGTGAAACCAAGTCCTATAGACTCATAAGACTCCCAAGATTCTGAAAAACCAAAATTTGAGCATACCAAGACCCTAGAATTTCATTAGGAAGTTAAGGAAGACAATTAACCTATATTATTCTTTAGACCATATTTTCCATCAACTTTACCTGAGATTTTGCAAGCCATATCTCTGTATGATCTATGGACCACTGTAAAAATGTCAGAGCAAGTTTAGGTCATCTTCTCAAGTTTTCTGCTGGTTCTTTCTAGTTTCTTCCTTATGTCCATTATATAGCTCTTTGAACTTTACTCCAACAACATCAACTGCCCAACTAAAGTTCTCCTCTGTTTCTGTCCATAACAGAGCTCATCACTCACTTCCAATTTGATCTGAACCATTCTTAAGTCGGAAAACATTTTGGTTTTATAATTTATTTACTCACAATATAAACTTGTGCACATTCCTATCGGTAGGAAACACGACGAAGGAGTTCGACGAGGAACTCGACTCAGAGAAGCAAGTTGAGGCTTTACTCGTCGCCAAGCTACTGACTTTTAATTAGGATCAAACCTGCAGCAACATGAGGCAAGCCCCGGTTTGCATTTAACAGCTTTTAGTTATATTTTACTTTGTATCACTTTCATTGGTCTAGTTTGTATTATGCATTAGGTCAAGGGTGATTGATACTCTAAATGCATGACCAAAAAAATCCTTGGAGTTGAAGGGTAGAACTGGTTACCTTCGTGTAGTTTCTGCTAGGCTTAAGTTGTATAGGAATCGGTACAAGTCGGGTAGTTGGAAGCTACTCGCGAGGCTAGGATTTTGGTTCAAATGGGTATGATTCTAGAGAATGGAATAACTGGAATGGAAAATGAGACTGAGCAGAGAGTAGGAGCAGCAGGATGTTGGGCCCGTGTTGCCATAGCTCTGCTTGTGTCGGTTAAGGACCGATGCGTATGCCGCGCTGCTGAGCAAGTTTGAACAGTACCGGATGCATACTAGAATTATGGAGTCCAGAAAACCGATGTAACTCGGGTACTCTCATGTCGAAACTTATAACGCCGTCCTTTGGGTTGGTGTCAGAGGTGTAAACCCACTAGCGGAGCAACTTCGACGTGTTCCGGGTAGTGGCCCTTCAGATGGGTCAGTAGAACTGGTTCGGCATTGGAGTGACGGGTGAAAGGTCGCTGCATACAACATAAGAAAGAGCTCTTGTGTGAGTCTTTCGAGGCGAGTGTATGTATCGTGTGTTCCGGGTGTGTCCTGATTTGAATCACTGCCCCTCACGGTTATATGAGTAGCACTTGTTCACTGAGTTGTGACGTAGTAAGTACTTCCAGATGAATTGAGATGAATTATTGCTGTTGTGAAGTTCATAAGTTCATTGTATTGCAAACCATGTATGCTATAGTTGTAGAGCTCACTAAATTTATATTCCACTTTGGGCAAAGCAACATAGGAAAGAAGCGTCCTTGTTTGATTTTGGATTTTCGATGTTTGGAGGCTGAGGGTATATGATATTGCTGCTGTAAAACTGCGAATAATGATCTACTTTTAGGCGAGTACTAATGCAATAGCTGCTGTCCTACTTTATAAAGTTCTGCATGTAGAGTTTTTACTTAGGGTAGACGGTTAAGCCTTGCTGAGCTTTCGAGCTCATGGTTGCATTATTAGTGTTTTGCAGGTTATATGAATATTGATATGAAGATGGTTGTTCGGTGAGACATCGGACACTCACCGAAAAACTTGCCGCTGCATATAATTTTGTTGAAGCTAGTAAGAAGCGTCCGCCGGCTGGACGTCTTCTCTTTTTCTTAGCTAGGATCGAGAGTGCATGCTTATTTATATTCCGCTGCATGTACCTTCGTGGTACATTATGTTGTAAATGACACTATGTTGAGAAATAAAAGACTTTGTATATTTATGGTTTCTTTTCATGTATGCTGTTGGGTGCCGCATCTCACAACACCACCCAATGTGATTCCTGGAGTGTGGATCCTGTAAGGGGTTCCCCACATGGGTCGACGAAGTCAAGGAGGAAGTGTGTTGTCAGGCCGTGCATTGAAGGCTCGTGCCTTCCCCAGAAGCATGGTGCACGGCGCACGCCTCCGTCCTCCACCCGATTGTCGTTACGGTGACAAGACAGGGCAGCGAGGCGTGATAGTGATGCAGTGCCGCCCTATGGCACAGAGCCACCCAGCAGAGCGAGAGGACGCGGCGACAAGACGGCGTATTCTTCATCACCTACCACACGAACAGGGGTGCTCAGCACACCAGGCAGTGAGTCTTAACTCCCCACCGACTACTCTACTCAGGGTAGCAAAAACCCTAGATCGTGTATAGGGTTCATACAGCTTCGGGACCACCTGTCAAGCCCCAAGCCTCATTGTAACCACCCCGTCCATGGGCTATAAAAGGACTGAGGTGTCCACCCAACAAAGGGTTCGCAACCCTGCGATTCCCACACTCATATGCACGATCAATACAGCAAACACTCCCGTGGACTTAGGGTATTAAGCTCCGGTGGCAAGAACCATGTAAATCTCGGTGTTCAGCCGCTCTCGCGAGACAGATTGCGCTAGGGACGCCAAGCTCCTCCAAACAAAGAACCACGGGCTGGACCAAATCTAATATCAATATGTTGTGAACCTCCTTCTTCTTGGTGACCGCAGGGGTGAGTGCAAGAGTAGATAAGATTGGGAGTTGGATCTTAGCGGATAACGCGTGGAAAGCAGGAGAGTCGCCGGGGCTGGAGGACTCTCTAGCCTGGGCGCCGAACTGGACAAACCCTAGATAAGTTTTCTTTTCTTCTTCTTAATGCCTAATTTACAGCCTACGATCTTTTTTATAGATCAGGTGCCGAACAATCTTCGGTTCACCTTTGGACTCGACCAGAATACAACTCTATCTCTTTATTATACTTCTAACCTAATTCTGACCATAACTCTTTCTTTTTTAACATAAACTGACTTAAACTCGACCATATTAATACTGACTTAATTATTATTACGCCTGGCATATTTCTTTCCATAAAAGGCATCTATAAAATTGTATCTCTGGGACTATGACATTATTGTGTCGATGGTTCCGCTTCCTCCTTCGTCAGTTCTTCTAGGTCCTTCAGGCCCAATTAACTTTGGTCCACCTTCTTTTTTTCTCCATGACACCTTGGATGAAACTAGTATTGTATACGACAGGGCATTGTGGTCCGGTGTCTGCCGTTTTCATGAAAAGGGTATGTTTTAGACTGCTGCAGAGCCATTAGCTGGTTGTGAAAAGGCACTGATATGGTCATGGGATTGCTCTATGGTGGTTGCACTTGGAGGGAAGTTTGAAGGGAGCTTAGTCAAGGGCAACCTACTGTTACACTGTTTGAATTCGATGCTTAAACAATCTGCTGTGCTGGTGCAACCACTTAGCATAAATGATTGTCGGTACCCTCAAGACCAGGTACCCCCGCGTGTAAGAGCAAAAGAAGACATACGTCAGCACGTATGCAAAAGACAGGGACCCAGCCTGCAGGCTGGGCCCAACCGCCAGCTAGGGAGCACTCATGAGAAGGCGCGTGTCCTAGGCCTCGGGTCCGACCACCTGTTAAGGAGGGCTCCGAGGCTGCCACGTGTCTGCGGGCTCTGAGTCTCACTACCAGCCGAGGATGGCTTCGGAGCCGCCACGTGTCCGATGGTGCCGGACCCGACCTCCCGCCAGGGAGGACTCCGGCACTGCCACGTGTCCGGAACCTCCGAGCCACGTCTTTCGCCGGAGAGAGCTCTGGAGATGCCACGTGTCCTACGGCTCTGGGCCTGACCTCCAGCATGGGAGGGCTCCGGTGCTGCCACGTAGGCAACAAATCAAGGCAACCCTTCCGGCCAAGGAGGGCTCCGGTGCGTCCATGTGCATGACAGCTCTGGACCTCCACTCCTGCTAGGGAGAGCTCCGGCGTTGCCATGTGTCCAACGACTCCGGACCCCTCGCTACTCCGCAAGACAGCTCCGGTGACGACGCGTGTACCGGGGGCCAGCCACCTAGACGCCGCGCCAACAAGCAACGGCAGATAGCCAAGAAGTAAAAAGGAAGGTGTGCTGTCCTATCGCACATTTAAAGTTCGCACGTTCCCCAGGAAAGCAATCCAGCGTATCCCGGTACAGGTGTACCTGACAGCAGAGACCGGTCACGCCGCGCCCTGATGAAGCTACAGTGTGACACGACCCCTACGGTCTTGTCGAGCCAGGATCACGCTGAGGGGTGCTGCGTTGCACAGCACCGGATAACACACATCAAAGGTACAAAGCGGAAGCAAAACTTTTATTACATAAAGTGGTTTATGAACATTTGTACATCAAAATAAGTCCAGTCTACACTCACGGGCGTAGACTACGCATCAAGTTCACGTTCATCCCGTGAACGTGTCCTTGCTAGCACACATGCACGCCAACACGGCGGCGTGCACGACTCCCACTCGACGGGGTTCCCCTCCTGGGGTTCCGTCTCCTCTTCGGGAGTCCCTTCCTCATAGAACCCTGCAAAAGCTTCAAACACAAGCAGTGAGCACGAAGGCTCAGCATGTCTGACCCGTCTCACCTAAACATGGAACTTCTACATGAGGGGTGATAGGTACAGGAGATAAAAACAAGTTGCAAAGGACTCGCCTAAATAGTGGAACCTTACTTTCAAGTTTTAGCAGCCGGTTGTGAAGAACCTTACGCTAAGGCACATGAGGGAGCCGCAATCAAACAAGAAACGCATTTCTCTCATGTACTTTGCCCAAAGTTGAAAAGAACTTTAGTTAGCTCTAAACTACAACAAATCATTAACAATCAAGTCCATTATTCAATCAGCAACATTTTAACATGTAACTAGCCTGTTCTTTCTACGTCACGGTACAGTAAACAAGTGGTACTCACTGACCGCGAGGGACGGTGATTATAATCGATTTACACCTGCAGGGTTACCCGAACAACCCGTCACGTATGCCCGTACTCGATGTTGCCTACAGCAACCATCACTGACGCCGTATGCAACCACCTTTCACCCGTCAGCCAAATATTGAACCGGTCCCATCGTCCTGAGCAAGAGGTCTCTGCACGCGCATCTCAGTGCCGCCAGCCGATTTACACCTCAAGCTCTCAACCTACCCTCTGAAAACGACGGGCAATGCCTCAATACCCAGCTACCCGAGTTACATCAGTTTCCCGATTCCCATATAGCTGGTAGGTCTTCGGTACTGTTCTAGCTTGTTCAACAGGCCCGCACACGGCTCGGTCCTCAATCGACACAAGCGGAGCTATAGCGCACAGGCCCCAAAGTCCTGCTGCCCTAACTCTCTGCTCGGTCTCATTTTTCTTGCCATGTGTATCATGTGCTATTTCTACCCAAGTCGAGTGCCTCTAGCCTATGCTCGCGAGTAGTTCCAACTACTCGACTTGTACCGAATCCTACCCTAACTTAGCTTTGCAGTAGCTAACGAGGTTTGCAATCCTAAACCCAACCCATGGTTTTCTTGGCTATGCATTTGGGTTTCAACCAAGACTCTAATGCATGAAATAAGTGATGCTCAAAGAAAGTGCTCAAAACAATAAAAATTTGTAAAGAGGTTAATGCAAACCGGGGCTTGCCTTGCTGCTCTTGGTCGTAGGCTAGCTGCTCCTCTGGAGTAACGAAGTCTAGGACTTCGGGTTCCTCCTCGACCTAAGCGACTACATGATATACAAGTATATGTATTAATTTAAATGCATTTGATTGAATTTAAACTTGTGAAGTCTATAACTCTTACTAGACAGACCCAATGACTGTGAAACTTTTACTATGGCTTGGTTACAACCTAAACAGAGACTTGGTCAAGTTTTAGTTGCAGCAAAGCTCATTTGAGCCCTCCACAATTAATTATGTACTTGACCTTAATTGAATGATTTTAGGGTGTTCTAAGGATTTTCATGGAACAAGCCATGACTTTATGAAAACTAGATTTTCAGAGGGTTCTAATGGAGTTGGTCTCACTTAATTTGAAGGTTCCCAACTAAAGATATGAGCTACACAATTTCAGAGAAAATTCCGAAAATGCTTCTGAATATTTTCTATTTTTTCTGGAACAGTTTCACTAATCACACCCTTAGGTGGATCAAATGAGCTCAAAGGTAGTTCAGGGATATTTTGGCGGACATCCCAGCTAAATTTCAGAATTTTCCTCCAAGGGATTCTCCAGTTAAAATTCCAAACAGTTTAAACTTTGAGGAATTAATTCTGGAGCAATAAGGATTTTCATGAAGTGAAACTTGATTTGTTGGAAAGTACTCAGAGAGCTGAATCCAACAAAATTTTGTTCACTCAATTTGGGGTTCCCTAGCCCAAGTTATGAGGATTTGAAGTTTGAATGAAATCTGAAAATCGGGGAAAAGTTTAAACTTATGGGTGGGCCACGGGGACACGTGTTGCGCACTGAGGCGTTGGCACACCGGGGTCTACGGGGTTCCTGCGCGCCAGCACAACGGATCCCAGCCGCACCCGATCCCAATTTGAATTTTTATGTCGCTGACGGCCGGGCCCGGCGTCTTCTTCTTCCTCCCGACGCTCCCTCGCGCCCGCGCCACCTCCCCTCGCCGGAGCAGACCCGGAGCTCGCCGGATTGTCACTGCCGGCCATTGCACGGTCTGAAACTCGCCACCAGGGGGTTATCGACATCGAGGAACACGTCTGTGGGGTCATTTCGAGCTGGCGGTGACCGGAAATAACCCGGCGACGTGCGGCGGCCTCAGTTGAGGTTCGGCGCCGTCGGCCGTGCGTTCTAACCCACCCAGACCTCGAACAATTAGTTCTACAGCATCAGTACACCTCTAGGAAACTCGACAAGGTTTCAAAGGTGTTCAAAGATGGCGGCAAGTTGGTCGGCACCGTGTGACCGATCGTGCCCGCCATGAACGTCCTCGATCGAGCTCAAAATTCGTCACTCCTAGTCGGTTTCATACCACGGATGCAGAAAGGAAATTGATCGCCGGCTAGTCCAGCGCCTATGTGCAAGATTTGATAACTTAAGAAGGATCATAGAGCAGGAATTCGAAGAATCAGTACCGGAAGCTCGGTTTAAGACCGCCGGTGATTTGAATTATCAACCTTTGAGCCATTTGAATTGGTTAGAATTCAAATTGGGTTTGGTTTGGATAAATTTCAGCACATGTTCAGTTTGAAATTCAAATAAAGTTTGAATTTGCCCCACTTAGCTCATGTCAAGATCAACTCCAAATGGAGTGTAAATTGGTGTGTGAGCTCACAAAAATGTGCTGAGTAAGAATATGTCTCCCACTTTTGAATTCATGGGATAAAAACAGTTTGAATTTGAATATAGTTTCAAACTGCCATCTTTCTAGCTATACCCAAAATGACCTCAAAAGGTTTTGAATTTGGGTGAAACTTGGCATGGACATTCCTAGCAGTGTGTAGGAGTTCTTCATATGCCCAGCCCCTATATTACATGTGGGAAATACCACTTTTGCAATGTGTGAGTTTGTTTTCTAATGAGCATGTTGATGGTGGTTACTTGCTCTTCAAATGTGTTTATCAACTTGCTTCAAATGAGGTGTGTGTGTGGTGATGACACTTTAAACATGTGTCAAAAACTGAGGCCCTTACATTCCTCCCCCCTTAAAAGAATCTCGTCCCGAGATTATAAGGTGGAAATGAGAGAGAGGACGGTGGAGAATTACCGGATATGTGACGTGAAAAAGCCGGGGTAGTTAGCGTGAAGAAATCCTTCGCTCTCCCATGTTGCTTCGTCGACGGAGTGATTACTCCATAGAACTTTGTAGAACCACAACGTACGGTTGCGTGTGGTTCGGGCCTTCTCATCAATAATCTGAACCGGTTCCTCCCGATAGGTGAGATCCGGTTGCAGTTCTTCAATGTCCTCCAGCTGAACGGTAATTGATAGCTTAAGACACTTCCTCAGCTGGGAAATGTGAAAGATGTTGTGCACACCGGAAAGTGCTTCTGGTAATTTCAGCCGGTATGCTACTGATCCACATATTTCGGTAATCTGAAATGGACCGATGAATCTGGGTGCCAACTTTCCTCTCACCCAAATCTGTTTACGCCCTTCATTGGAGACACACGTAGGTATACGTGATCTCCGACTTTGAATTGTAATGGGCGCCTTCTCCAGTCCGCATATTGATTTTGTCGGGATTGGGCGGCTTTTAGGTTCGCTTGAATCAGTCGAACCTTTTCCTCCGCGTTGTTGACAAGATCAATCCCGAAGGTAACCCTTTCGCCAGATTCACACCAATTCAGTGGTGTGCGGCATTTCCTCCTGTATAGCGCCTCGTAGGGCGCCATCTTTATGCTGGCTTGGTACCCATTGTTGTACGAGAACTCGGCTAACGGCAATTGATCATCCCAATTCTTGCCGTGGTTGATAGCGCAAGCTCGTAGCATGTCTTCTAGGATCTGATTTACCCGCTCGGTTTACCCATCCATCTGCGGGTGGTACGCTGAACTACGGATCAGCTTCATCCCCAATGCAGCGTGTAGCTGCTCCCAAAAACGGGACACAAATAAAGTGCCCTGATCCGATATGATGGTACGGGGTACGCCGTATAAGCATAGGATCCGTGAGATGTACAGTTCAGCATACTTCTTGGTGTTATAGTTGGTGTTGACCGGGATGAAATGGGCAACTTTGGTGAGCCGGTCGACGATCACCCACACAGAATCATGCTTCCGAAAAGTGGTGGGTAAACCGACGATGAAGTCCATGCTCACATCTTCCCACTTCCAGGCAGGAACGCCCAGTGGTTGTAGCAGTCCCGGTTTCCGCATATGGTCTGCCTTCACCCTTCGACATGTATCACACTCGGACACGTACTTCACGATCTCCCGCTTCATCCATGTCCACCAAAACTTGCTTCTGAGTTCTTGATACATTTTGTTGCTGCCGGGGTGAATAGAAAATTTTGATAAGTGAGCCTCATCAAAAATTTTCTTCCATAGCTCCGGGTTACGGGGTACGACGATCCAGTCCTTGAACCATAGGACGCCGTCTCCGTCCTTCCAGAAACATTTCAACTCCCCACTATCTACACGTCTCCGCAAATGCGACATGCCCTTGTCATGTTTCTGAGCTGCCGCTATTTCTTCACGGATGGTGGGAATTAAAGCTAAGTTGTAGAGAGCCCTGTGTGGAATCACATGTAGTGATGGTTCGCTCTCTTCCAACGGTGTGATGGTCAGGTTGTTGACGTGTGACTTGCGGCTCAGCGCATCTGCCACTACGTTTACCTTGCCCGGATGATAATGGATCTCTATTTCGTAATCCTTTATCAATTATAACCATCTTCGCTGCCTCATGTTCAGCTCCTTCTGAGTGAATATGTACTTGAGGCTTTTGCGGTCGGTATATAGATGTACGAGGTTACCGAGTAGGTAGTGCCTCCACATTTTCAGTGCAAGTACCACGGCAGCGAGCTCCAAGTCGTGAGTTGGATATTTTTGCTCATGGTTTCTAAGATGCCGTGATCCATACGTGACCACTCTTCGGTCTTGCATCAGCACACATCCGAGCCCAATGCTGGATGCATCGCAGTACACATCGAACGGTTTTGTTGTGTCTGGCTGCACCAAAACCGGTGCTGATGTTAGGTGCTTGACTAAAGCCTTGAATGCTTCTTCACATGCCGGACTCCAAACATATTTGGTAGCCTTCTTCAGCAGCTCCGTCATCGGCTTGGCAATCTTCGAGAAATTCGGAATGAACCTCCAATAATATCCCGCGAGTCCGAGGAAACTCCGTACCTCGTGAACAGTTCTCGGGGACTTCCAATTCAGCACTTGAGTGATCATACTCGGGTCTACAGCGATACCCTCCGCTGAGATGATATGCCCGAGAAAAGGCACTTGCGATATCCAGAATTCGCACTTGCTGAATTTCACGTATAGCTTGTGATCCCGCAGCCGTTGCAAGACTATAAGCAGATGTTTCTTGTGATCTTCCTCCGACTTGGAATATACCAGTATGTCGTCGATGAAGACCATGACAAACTTGTCCAGCTCCGGCATGAACACCAAGTTCATTAAATACATGAAGTGAGCCGGAGCGTTGGTGAGGCCGATGGACATGACCAGGTACTCATAAAGTCCGTACCTCGTCGAGAAAGCCGTCTTCGGTATATCTTCAGCCCGTATCTTAATTTGATGGTACCCGGATCTTAAGTCCATCTTGGAAAAGATCTTTTCTTCGACCAACTGATCAAACAACATGTCGATCCATGGCAACGGGTACTTGTTCTTGATGGTTACGGCATTTAATGGACGATAGTCCACGCAAAGCCGCAACGTCTCATCCTTCTTCTTTACAAATAATGCCGAACAGCCCCATGGCGAGGAGCTCGGCCTAATAAAACCCTTCTCCAGGAGGTCCGTGAGCTGAGTCTTCAGTTCAGCCAACTCCTTGGGCGCCATCTTGTACGGCCTTCGGGATATTGGCATGGTTCCCGGTGCAAGTTCAATCTTGAACTCCACCTCTCTATCGGGCGGCATCCCCGGTAAATCATCCGGGAATACGTCAGGGAACTCTCAGACCACTGGAATGTCCTCCAATCTGATGGTTGTCGACTGATAGATACTTGGAAGTTTTATTTCTGGACTGTCCAGAAATAAGGAGTGAGATCCGTGCACTTCTGAGTTTAAGTGCACGACTCGAAGGACGGTGTCTAAAACAGCGCCGTGGTGGGTTAACCACGACATCCCTAGGATGACATCGACCTTTTGTCCCTCTAAGATGATGAGAGACATGGGGTACACTCTACCCGCTAAGCATAATGGTGCTTTGGAAACCATTACGCTTGCTGAAATCTTCCCACCCGGTGAACAAATTAAATATGGACTATCGGTGGGTAGTATTTGCAAACTGCGTTTAGCAATGAAAGCTTTGCTAATAAAATTATGTGTGGCGCCTGAATCAAACAATACTATGGCGGGATGCTGGTAGAGTTGGAACATACCCGCAAGGATTGGCTCACCCTCTGGCACGTCCTCTATGGCAAGCTGGTGGACGGTGCCGGGCCTAGGGTTTGCCCGCCGCGCATTAGTAGGGTTCTGGGGTTGATTCCTCCCCAGAAACTGTGGTGCAATTCCGCCGCCTTGCCTCTCTGGACAACTGCTGGCGAAGAGTCCTGGACGACCACACTTGTAACATGTGGCCGCTGCTTGTGCGGTGCTCGGGGGATGAAAGCCCGGCATGCGCTGCTGAGGTGCATACGCACGCGGCATCGTCCGCTGCTGCTGTTGTTGTTGCGGAGGTGGTACTGGCAGTGCCGGCCTGAATGCCGGTGAAGAATACGGCCGACTGCGGAATGGCATCGGCCTTTGCGGTGGCTGCCAGTGTGGACCTGATGGTGGGCGATTCACCATCCGAAACTTCTGAGAAGGACCGCCTCCTTCTCCGCTGCTTTGCGGCACGCTTCGCTTTCTCTCCGCCGCCGCCAACTCCTTGCCAGAGTCCTCCTGGACAATCGCAGCATCAATGATGTCGTTGAGACTGCCGCGATTGAACATCGCCATTTTGTCCTTCAGGAGCGGGTTAAGCCCCTGGTAAAAGTGGTCCCGCCGCTTCTCGTCGGTATCGGCATGATACGATGCATAGAGCGCGAGATCGTTGAACGCCCTAGAGTATTCCAGCGCGTTCTGGCTCCCTTGCTGCAGGTGTAGGAATTCCTGCGTCTTCCTCTTCATCAGACCTGGCGGTATGTGATAGGCCCTGAAGGCCGTCCGGAACTCCGTCCAGGTCATAACTCGGTCGGTGGGCTGTGAAGCACAAAAGTTTGCCCACCACGCGCTCTTGGGAAGAGTTGTGCTGTCAGTTCACGGCCAACTTTGGAAGTTCCTACACCCAACCGGACACGGAGGTCGACCTCCATGCCCTGCAACAGAAACCAGGAGAGTCGTTGCGATCCTTCATCCAGCGCTTCTCTCAGGGTAGGAACACTATACCCCGTATCTCGAATGCCTCTGTGGTAGTTGCCTTCAGGCAGGGTGTAAGAGATAAGAAGATGCTCGAGAAGCTGGCTATGCACGATGTGCAGAACGTCTCGCAGCTCTTCAGCTTGGCAGACAAGTGCGCCAAGGCCGTGGAGGGCCGCACTGGCACACACCGCCTAGCAAGGGGAAGGCCAGTGAGTCCGCCACTGGAGCCGCACCGTAGAGTAGTGGCAAGAAGAAGAAGAAGGCCGGCGGCAAGGACAAGCCGCTGGCCGGAGCCCCCACTACAGCAGCAGTAGCAGCTGCAGGGGGCCAGGGGCCACGTACCGACAAGCGCCCGCGACAGCCATCTGATAGTGACGAAAGCAACCAGTGGTGCCCGGTCCATAACTCCAAATGGCACAGCGCCAGTGAGTGCCGGGAGAACAAGAAGCTAGCGGAGTGCTTCCGGGAGCTCCAACAGCTGCGCCAGGATGGCGCACCCTTCTGCCAGCGGGAGGGCAAGCAAAAGACTGACCCACAAGTCAGCAATGATCAGGAGATGGAGTTCCAAGACGCCAAGCGGGCGTTGAAGGTCATTTATGACCAAGAAGAGGGATCCGACTCCGACTACAGCCCAGATGAGCGTCGAAAGACGCTCCATGTGATTTACGGGGGGTCATGGGACATCACGTCTCGACGAGACATCAAGACCCTTCGACGGGAGGTCATGGCAGTAGCCCCTTCCCTCAAGCTGGCTCCCTAATGCAAGTGGATGGATACGTGGATCAGCTTCACCGCCTCCGACTGCTCAAAGAACATGACAGGAGCCGGGCAGCTGCCGCTCATCGTCTCCTCGACCATAGCCAACGTGAAGCTCTACCACGTGTTGGTAGATGGAGGAGCGGGCCTCAATCTCATCAGTATTTTAGCCTTACAGAAGCCGCAGATCCCGATGGGAAAACTAGCCCCGTCACGACCATTCTCTGGAGTGGGTCCGGGGTCCATCCTTCCACGAGGTAGTATTTCCCTCTCGGTGACATTCGGGATGCCTGAGAACTACCGCACCGAGAACGTCGTCTTTGACGTGGCGGAGGTCAACCTCCCCTTCAACTCCATTCTCAGTAGGCCGGCGTTGTACCAGTTCATGGCCGTAGCACATTACGGCTACCTGGTGCTGAAGATGCAGACCCTGAGTGGTGTCCTCAGGGTCCGAGCAGACCGGACCGCCGGAGTCACGGTGCTGGAGAAGCTCCAGGCTCTGGCAGCATCAAAGGTGGAGGCCTCCGGGAGTGCTGGGACAAACAAGGAGCCACCCAGCACACGACAATGGTGCTCGTCCTCTGTGCCACGCATTCAGCCTTCGGGTGCGAAGGAGGTCC
This sequence comes from Neostapfia colusana, assembly GCA_030760725.1. Lineage (NCBI taxonomy): Eukaryota > Viridiplantae > Streptophyta > Magnoliopsida > Poales > Poaceae > Neostapfia > Neostapfia colusana. The sequence continues at coordinate 94,615,162 of JASWHV010000004.1, forward strand.
CGTCAAGGTTGTCCAGATCGGCGAGGATGCTGCCCAGACCACCCGCATTGCGGGAAACATGGGCAGCAAATAGGAAGTCATGCTAATCACCTTCCTCCGGGCTAACGTCGATGTGTTTGCTTGGCAACCATTGCAAATTCCTGGGATCCCCAGGGAGGTGATCGAGCACCATCTGAAGATCCACCCCGACGCCAAGCCAGCGATGCAGAAGCCTCGGAAGCAGTCCGTCGAGTGGCAGAACTTTATCCGTAAAGAAATCAAGAAGCTGCTCGACGCCGGCTTCATCCGAGAAGTCCACCATCCAAGATGGTTGGCCAACCCTGTCATGGTACCCAAGGCTGGCTCGAAAGCTTCAGATGTGCATTGACTACACCAGCTTAAATAAGGCATGCCCTAAAGACCCCTTTCCCCTCCCACGAATAGATCAAATCATGGATTCTACTTCTGGCTGTGATCTACTATGCTTCATAGATGCTTATTATGGTTTCCATCAAATACCCATGTCTAGAGAAGATGAAGAGCATACTACTTTTATAACAGTAGACGACCTTTATTGTTATGTCTCTATGCCTTATGGCCTTAAAAACGCCTTGCCTACCTTTGTGCGTGCCATGCATAAGACATTCGGTGACCTAATAAGGGACTTAGTGGAGGTGTACGTCGATAATATCGTAGTGAAAGTCAAGTCGCATACATCTCTGTTAGACAACTTAGCCTTAGTCTTCGACAAGCTTTCCACAACACGCACCAAGCTGAACCCATATAAGTGCGTATTCGGAGTCTCTGCCGGGAAGCTCCTCGGTTTCTTGGTCTCACACTGAGGAATCGAGGCTAACCCCGACAAGATCAAGGATATATAGATGATGCGCCCTCCCGCCAGAGTCAAGGACGTACAAAAGCTCACGGGATGCTTGGCAGCTCTCAGTCGGTTCATCTCCCGACTGGCAGAGCATGCTCTCCTGTTCTTTAAGCTTCTGTGGAAGACCGGACCCTGTCTGGACTGAAGAAGCTGACAAGGCATTCCAAGAGTTGAAGCAGTACCTCACCTCGCTACCGATGATGGTAGCTCCGGAGGTGGGTGAGCACCTACTGCTCTACATTTCCGCGAAGGAAGAAGTCGTTAGCATGGTCCTGGTTGTTGAGCGGCCAGAACCCAAGCGACTCCAAACACCAAGCAAAGAGCCTGCTGCTAGTCTCGAGTCATAGGACCTGGACCCCGCAGGAGAGCTTGTGGTAGCTCCGGGCCAGGATGCCCCCGGGTCCCAGCTCTCGGAGGCTGGACCCCAAGACCAAGAAGCGGCAGATCTCCTGCCAATGGAGGAAGATGTTCCGAACCCCTCCGAGAGGGTCCAGACCACTCAGCGACCGGTCTACTACATCAGCAGGGTCCTCCACGATGCCAAGACAAGGTATTCTAAGGTCCACAAGCTGCTCTACGTGGTGTTGATCGCGTCAAGGAAGCTCCGCCACTACTTCCAAGCTCACAAGGTCTCGGTGGTAATGACCTACCCACTGAAGACGGTGCTCCACAGCCCCAACGCCATGGGGAACATAGCAAAGTGGGCAACTGAGCTGGCAGAGTTCAACCTCGGCTTCCTCCTGCGCCATGCCGTCAAGAGCCAGGCACTAGCGGACTTTGTTGCGGAATGGACTCCGTATCCATGCCACCCAGAGGACCAAGACGACGGCGACCGGAGCCTAGACCCCCTATAACACCCTCAAATTCATTATCATGCATTGCATACATTTTTCATGTAGAGAAACATTATAAAAGAAATAGAAATGGAGAAATAACTATAGAAATGGAGAAAGAACAATAGAAATGGAGAAAGAACCATAGAAATGGAGAAAATAACCATAGAAATGGAGAAAGAACCATAGAAATAAGGAAGGAACCATAGAAATGGAGAAAGAACCATAGAAATGGAGGAAGGAACCATAGAAAAGGAGGAAAAACCACAGAAATGGAGAAGGGAATATAGAAATGGAGAATGGGGCATAGAAATGGAGAAGGGCAATGTAGAAATGGAGAATGGGACATAGAAATGGAGAGGGGGATGTAGAAATGGAGAATGGGACATAGAAATGGACAGGGGAATGAAGAAATGGAGAATGGGACATAGAAATGGAGAGGGGAATGTAGAAATGGAGCAAGTGACATAGAAATGGTGAGGAATGGGAAAAAGATAGCTGAAATGAGCCATTCCGAAATTTCCCCCAAAATTTCTAAATTCCCCAATTCCCAAAAGGGGAATTTTCCCCACATTTTAGGGATAAAATCCCCAAGGCTGCTGCACCACAAGATATAAGTTTGTTAAGATCCAAAAAAAATTGAATAGAACTCTTATTTGAGCTCCAATTGGAGTAGGACTCCCCTTTTCCCCCTTATAAATATAACCCCCACCCCCTTGGCCGACCCCTCTCTCTTTTGGTCCACCCCCCCTGCTGCCAAGCCCCCTTCCTTGCTGCCAAGTCGCCAAGTTTCCCCCCTTGCCGGAATTTGGCCGCCGTCGAGCCCCGCCATCGCCGGAAAAGAAGCCCGACGATCTGTCCTGCCCTAATATTCCATAGAAAAATTCCCCACTGCTGCCATTGCTAGGAGGAAGGCCCTGCCACCAAAGGGAAGTGAGGTAGGCCTTCATTACCCATCTTACGACGTCGCCTCTGTTTCTATGCATCCGTTTTCTTTGTCCCTTTCAAACAGAAACTTTTTCGTGTGGACAGATCACGTTTTGATCAATTTTTGAAATTGCAATTGATCTAGATCTTGAGTCAAGATCATAACTACGTCCACACTTGATCACTACACCCTTGTTCATCATAAAACCCCATGAAAGCCCATTAAAACATGCAAGAACACGTACAAACTGGATTAATAAAACTGCACCATAGGATTTGCATCCATCTACTCAATTGCATCTTGAGTAAAGTTTGTGCATGATGATTGATTGCTGTGAATTTTGTATGTGTGTGATCGTAAGTAGAAGAACAAGCTCAAGAGGCCGTCTACGAGGAACTACAGCACCAAGACTTCGAGACGCTTGAACAACAAGAACCACGGGAGCAAGGCAAGTGCCCCTTGACCATATTTATCTCATGTTTTGAATCTGTTTTGTTTGCGAAAACTCGTATGCTTGAGTCAACTTGATGGGACACCCTTTTTATAGGAGCTTACTAGTTTTGTTAACCATCCTGGTCGCCGGGAAAGTTGATGAGTCGGGTATGGTCGTTTTTCCTTTTTGCTTCGCTTAATTCACTGGATAAGGGAAGCTGAAATAAAACATGTCTAGCTACTACACTCATATGAATAATGATGATGAGATATTGATGATGTTAATGGGCATGTAATCGGGGAGATCTAGGCAAGCTTGGCTCGTGAATATTGCTGGATGAGATGGTGGTACTTGCCATAGATCTAAGGACCGGTTCATGCGAGAATATGCCATGAAAACAGTGCCACCACAAGGCCAAGTATGGGTGCGGCTTAGCTGATTAATTAGGTGTGTTTCTAGCTTGTTATGGACCATGGATGGCGCAGGGAATGGGAGTCAAGGAGGACTGCCCTGGGAACTGCATGGCACAAGAGGGGCCATGGATGGGAGAATGGTGATTCGAGCCTACCGGTGAAACCTCAGTGAGTCCATACATCTAGTAGCCTCTTTGTAAAGGTTATTTTGTGATCTCTTGGCCATACACTGACGGTTGTGTAATGGTATAATGGAGGTTCTGCAGTCGCTGACGGGTGACGAAATCACGAACTTGTTGGTAAAGTGGTGCCACCTCTGCAGAGTGTGAAACTATCATGATAGCCGTGCTTCCGGTCACAAGCACCTAGCCAACTTCCATAATTTGAGGGAAAACTTGGGATGGTTATTTGGTATGGTTATGGTATGGTCATTGGGATTGGTTTTGGGACTGTTTTGAGTCACAACAATGAGGTTGGTTTCGGTTATATGAATGAGATGGCTATGAATATTTATGAGTATGAGATGAACTTGAGAAAGATCAATGGCTGGTTGAGACATGATAAATGGTGAATTATGATGAAAGAATGTTGCTGTTTTACTTGGTTATATTGGGATTTAACTCACCTAGAGTTAGTTGCTGTTTTTACCATGTTTATGAAATAAAATTTGCTTTCTGCAATGGGCCTTTTTATTTCATACCTTGTTGTAAGCTACATGTCATACTTTTCCCGCACTTGCTGAGTACGACATGTACTCATCCTTGCATTATCACATAAACATCAGCTACAGGAGATGAGTACTTCGAGGACCATGTGAAGTACTAGGTGTGCGAACTACCGTCAACATGCCTATGGAGTTGAAGATTCGAGCCTGCTATTTAGTTATTTCCTCTGTCGTCTGGAGACTTCCGCTGCAAGAATAAGTTAGAGATGTTGGGAAATAGGCGATGCACTACTCTAGCAATTCGACCGTATCACCCAGGAAACATGCGAGTAAGAAGGTCATGGATCGTTACCACTAGACGCGCAGCGCAGCGGATCGTAGATGCGCGCCGTAGCCGATCAGCGCAGCAGTAACAGCAGCGCCTCCACGGAGTCCACACGTACAGGGAGGAACGCCGTGCGTCGGTGTGCTAGCACCGTGCGCGCGGCAGGGGTTTCGGCGGCTGACCTGTGAGGGGCGGCGGCTGGGACTGCTATCTGGTGGAGACATCTGTCCGTAACCCTACCCCTCATATTTATAGGCGCGCTAATGGGCTTTTAGGTCACAGGCCCATTAGTACCCTAATTTCTTATGGATCAAATATCCATTAGGCCTTTATCCGAATTGTTATGATTGCCTCTTGGGCATATCACCAACAATCTCCCACTTGCACTAGAGACAATCATATAGCCAAGTTTTTCAATATTCCATCCCCTTAAGTGTGTGACCCCTTAGGTTCATGTACAGTCGGTTATGAATGAAAACCGTTTTCAAACACAAGTCAGTAGAGGTACCTAGCAGGACATACTGACTCCCGAATGTACATAAAGATCATATCGGCTGAACCTAGATACATTCACATGCTAATTCCTTTGCCACACGATACCAGTCAAGCTCAAGGCGAGATACGTGCCATCCTTGTGATAGCTTGACCATCACTCGATCAAATAGTGGATTCAATCGATGACTAACTTTTAGTCATAATGATTAACTCTTTAATCATTTTGGCATGGCCATGCACTTTCAATCCAACTATCTCGAGGGGCCCAGAGATATCTCTCCTGTTATTTAGGAGGGGCAAATCCCATCTTGATCCGCACACATCTCATTCCATGCTTCATCATGCACCTGAAGACTATTTTTATGACCACCCAGTTACAGAGTAGCGTTTGATAGTTTCAAAGTGCACAACTACACATAGTGAGAAACAATGGCGATCTCAGGTCAAAGAATCTAGCAGGTGTATCACTCAAGACCAACTGATGGCACATATGTAAATAACAATCCCAACAGTGTCTCGGAATGGGTCTATCCAACACCATGTTCACTAACATGTGTTCACATTATTAATTTGATATCTCCATATCTATGATCCGTGAAACGTGATCATCAATTAATACATGTGCTAGTCTGCGTACTATCATTATCTCATATAACGATGTAGACTAGGGATCATTTTGAGTAACATTATAATTAACAAAGAGTCTCACGAACAAGTCACATACTTGATGATCAATGTGAATAATAGTTACTCAAATAGTACATAAACATAGCTATGACACAAGTCTCCCACTACACACTAGGATCATTGATGTAAGTATCTAATACCCATAGATCTCGTGTGCGTCTCATGCTTTGATTGTGGAAGAGGCTTTGTCAACGGATCTGCCATATTCAAATCCGTATGCACCTTGCATATATTCACATCACCTCGGTCGATAATCTCTCGAATCAGATGATAGCGTCGTAGTATATGTTTGGATCTTTTGTGTGATCTAGGCTCCTTTGCCTGTGCAATGGCTCCATTATTGTCGCAATAGAGATCCACAGGTCCGGACGCACTAGGAACAACACCCAACTCAGAAATAAATTTTCTGATCCAAACAGCTTCCTTTGCAGCTTCAGAAGCTGCAATATACTCCGCCTCCGTCGTTGAATCTGCTACTGTGTCTTGCTTGGAACTTTTCCAGCTCACTGCCCCTCCATTGAGGCAGAACACAAAACCGGATTGCGATCTAGAGTCATCCTTGTCTGTTTGGAAGCTAGCATCGGTGTAACCTCTTACAACGAGCTCTTCTTCACCTCCAAACACTAGGAATACATCCTTAGTTCTTCTCAAGTACTTAAGAATGTTTTTGACAACTGTCCAATGAGCCTCACCATAATCTGATTGATACCTGCTCGTAACACTTAGAGCATAGGATACATCTGGGTGTGTACACAACATGGCATACATGATAGATCCAATAGCCGAAGCATAAGGAATCGCTCTCATCCTCTTTTGCTCATCAGGCGTCGAAGGACACTGACTTTTGCTTAGAGTGATGCCATGTGACATTGGCAAGAAACCTTTCTTAGAATCTTGCATATTGAATCGATTCAATATCTTGTCAATATATGTGTCTTGGCTTAATCCAATTAACCTTTTAGATCTATCTCTATAGATCTTTATGCCCAAAATGTATGCTGCCTCTCCTAAATCCTTCATTGAGAAACTTTTCCTTAATGAGGATTTAACAGCATCTAGTACTGGAATGTCATTTCCGATCAACAATATGTCATCTACATATAGGACCAGAAATATAAGTGCGCTCCCACTAACCTTCTTGTAAATACAAGGTTCTTCTACGTTCTTGATGAAACCAAACCCTTTGACCACTTCATCAAAACGTAGATTCCAACTCCGAGATGCTTGCTTCAACCCATAGATGGACTTTTGAAGTTTGCATATTTTTCTAGCATTTTTAGGATCGACAAAACCCTCAGGTTGTGTCATGTACACATCCTCAGTCAGACTCCCATTAAGAAAGGCTGTTTTGACATCCATCTGCCATATTTCATAATCAAAATATGCAGCAATTGCTAGGAGAATCTGAACAGACTTTAGCATAGCGACGGGTGAAAATGTTTCATCATAATCAACACCTTGAATTTGTCTGAAACCTTTCGCCACCAATCGTGCTTTATAGATGTGAACTTTTCCATCCATATCAGTCTTTTTCTTGAAAATCCATTTGCAATCGATCGGTCTCACACCATCGATTGGATCAACCAAGTTCCAAACTTGATTCTCATGCATGGATTCTATTTCGGATTCCATGGCTCGAAGCCATTTCTCAGAGTCGGGTCCCATTGTTGCTTCAGTGTAGGTCACAGGCTCATTATTGTCCAACAATACCATGTCCTGTGGTTCCGTGGTTAGGAGTGTCAACTTTTCAGTTGCACGACGTACTCTTGTAGACCTTCGTGGAGCTGGTGTTTCATCAAGTGGTTGTACAACATCTTGTACATCCTGTATAGGATTAGAGGGTGCCGAAACATTTTCAGATATTTCTTGGATTTCTTCAAGATGCACCTTGCTCCCACTAACTCCTTTTGAGAGAAACTCTTTCTCCAAGAAGACACCATTGCGAGCAGTAAACACTTTACCCTCCGTTTTATTATAAAAATAATATCCTTTGGTTTCCCTAGGATATCCCACAAAGAAGCATTTGTCTGATTTGGGAGTAAGTTTGTCTGACATCAAACGTTTGACATAAGCATCACATCCCCAAACTTTGAGGAAAGACAATCCGGGACGTTTCCCGGTCCACATCTCATATGGTGTCTTCTCAACAGACTTAGTTGGGACTCTGTTTAGTGTAAACACAGCAGTTTCAAGAGCATAACCCCAAAAGGATAGTGGAAGATCAGTCTGACTCATCATCGATCTAACCATGTCTAACAAGGTTCGGTTCCTCCGCTCGGACACCCCATTCCATTGGGGCGTTCCTGGTGGAGTCAACTGTGGAACAATTCCACATTGTTTTAAATGATCATAAAATTCATGGCTCAAATATTCACCCCCACGATCAGATTGTAGAAGTTTAATTGTCTTGCCCAACTGATTTTGTACTTCATTCTGAAATTCTTTGAACTTTTCAAAAGATTCAGACTTGTGCCTCATTAGATAGACATATCCATATCTACTAAAGTCATCGGTAAAAGTAATGAAATACTGAAAACCACCTCTAGCTACCGAACTCATTGTTCCACATACATCAGTATGTATAAGTCCCAACAAGTCAGTTGCCCTCTCACTTTGACCAGTGAAGGGTGCTTTGGTCATCTTCCCAAGCAAACAAGACTCGCATGTGTCAAGTGATTCAAAATCAAATAAACTTAACAAACCATCTTTATGGAGTTTCTCAATGCGTTTCTCATTTATATGACCTAAGCGACAATGCCAAATAAAAGTGGGATTTAGATCATTTCGTCGAGCCCTTTTTGTATTAATTTTATAGACTGTTTTATCCTCAAGATCAAGAACATATAATCCATTCACTAATGGACATTGAGCATAGAAAATATTATTATAATAAATAGAACAACATTTATTCTTTATTATAATCTCATAACCATTAACTTCTTCCAAACATGAAGAAGATATAATGTTCTTGCTCAAAGAAGGAATGCAATAACAATTATTTAATTCCAAAACTAATCCTGAGGGTAATGAGAAGTGATAAGTTCCGACAGCTATGACAGCAACCTTTGCTCCATTGCCGACCCGAACATCCAACTCGCCTCTTGCAAATCTTCTAGTCTCACTTAGACCCTGCAACGATTTGCAAGTGTGAATCATTGATCCGGTATCAAATACCCATGATTCACTAGAAGATGTAGCAATATTGATTTCTATAACATTTATACCTGAAGTGAAAGTCTCACTCCCTTTCTTCTTCTTATCCTCCAAGTACTTCTTGCAATTCCTAGACCAATGCCCCTTAGCATGACAGTGGAAGCATTCATCATTAGGAGAAGGGCCTGATTTTCCCTTTGGCTTTGAGCTTGAAGACTCATTGGGAACCTTTCCCTTGCCTTTAGGATGCATCACACGCTTCCTCTTTTTATTCTCCTTTTGAACCATCATCACATGAGTGGTGTTTTTCTTAATGCTTTCCTCGGCTGTTTTAAGCATCCCATGCAATTCAGCCAACGTTTTCTCCATGCCATTCATTTGATAATTCAATATAAATGGCTCATAGCTCGGTGGGAGTGACTGGAGAATAACGTCAATAGCCAGGTCATCCTTGAGTTCAGAACCAAGTTTGTCCAAAGTCTCAATGTAACCAATCATCTTGATTACATGGGGACTGACCGGGCTACCTTCTGCCAGCTTGCATGAGAACAAGGACTTTGAGATGTTGTACCTCTCAGCCCTTGCTTGGTTCTCAAACATTCCACGTAGTCCCTGAATCATAGAATAAGCATCTGCATGCTCATATTGTTTCTGTAGATCAGGGGACATTGTGGCAAGCATGAGGCAGCTTGCATTAAGCGCATCATCGCAGTGCTTCTCATAAGTCCTGCGAGTTGCGGCATTTGCATCATCGGGGAGGTCATTGGGGTATGGTTGCTCAAGAACATACTCAATTTTCTCTTGCCTGAGAACAATTCTCAGGTTGCGGTACCAATCAATAAAGTTAGCTCCATTGAGCTTTTCTTTCTCAAGCACAGATCACAAATTGAAACCGGAATTGTTACTAGCAGACATGATCTACAATAGAAAATAAATATGCAAGGTTTTAGCACTATGTTATATACCAATCTTTTATTAACAGTTTAATAAAAGACACCACCACTATATGAGCATCGTCCTCCCTCTAACGACATATAGTGGTCCAAGATCCATATTCACTAATTCCTAGTGAGCTTTGGCTTCACTGCTAGAAAATTAGTAACATAGGTAAACAACCATTGTTAATCATATCTCTATATGATTCTTGTTTGTTGGGTGACATCCAATGCCCCGGCTCCCAACACTATGCCATAAAGCCCAAAACCGTTTTGATAGCTTTGTTGAGTAAACCAATACTATGCATGTGAATGTCCAACATTCACCCTATTCATTATGATAGATGACGGTATTTTGCTTTGGCAAACCTACCATACAACGATCAAAACAACATAGGTACAGCTATAGGTAAATGGCATCAAATACTCAACTTTTCCGAGGGAAGCTATTCTATCATGACAAAACATCCACCATATGAAAAGCATGAAAAGAATAGTAAAACATCACAGGCATACGATCATATCATATATGTGAATAGTATGGCTTTTAGGATCATAGTGATCTCCATCACCATGGTTCCATCATGATCTATACTGCCATGTCTCCCTTCTTATGGTGATCACCATCGCCATCATGCTTGAGGTTTCTCAATGAATATAAAAGAAGCTAATACATCTAATAGCTATCAAATAAATTACATGAGAGATCAGGCATCACAGGGCGACACGCAGGTCGTTATACAAATATGTGACAACCTCAACCCGGTTGTGTTAAATTTGCAACACGCAGGCTGCACGAATTTTACACACAGATTATCACATCACATTTAGGCCATACCATTCACATCATTCCCTGCAAAAACAAGTTAAGCGTAGAACGATGTCTATCGCGAAACAACTTAATGATGTCACTATAGCAGACACCAAACGGAATTACATAGATCGCATCTATGAAATCACTATGAAAATCTCATCGAATTGATCAGATCAACCCGAATCTGAGCCATTCAGAATGCCTCAATTTTCATTGTGACTGGTTATCCACGAGAAGATCGCGACACATGACCGTGATCTGTTGGCTCAATCTGCTAGCTATGTACACTATTAGTCCCGATGGTGATTCCAGCCGGTAGGGACAGGTTGCGCACACAGCAGAGAAGGAGCACGAACTAATCCTTTAGTCATATGATGGCAATCTACTCTAACCAATTCCAAATCCCAAAAGCCGAACTATAAAAATTCATCATATGAACTTGTCTGCAGTAGATCGCATCTAAGATCCAGACCAAAAACTACGCAAGTCGGCTCTGATACCACTGTTGGGAAATAGGCGATGCACTACTCTAGCAATTCGACCGTATCACCCAGGAAACATGCGAGTAAGAAGGTCATGGATCGTTACCACTAGACGCGCAGCGCAGCGGATCGTAGATGCGCGCCGTAGCCGATCAGCGCAGCAGTAACAGCAGCGCCTCCACGGAGTCCACACGTACAGGGAGGAACGCCGTGCGTCGGTGTGCTAGCACCGTGCGCGCGGCAGGGGTTTCGGCGGCTGACCTGTGAGGGGCGGCGGCTGGGACTGCTATCTGGTGGAGACATCTGTCCGTAACCCTACCCCTCATATTTATAGGCGCGCTAATGGGCTTTTAGGTCACAGGCCCATTAGTACCCTAATTTCTTATGGATCAAATATCCATCAGGCCTTTATCCGAATTGTTATGATTGCCTCTTGGGCATATCACCAACAAGAGATTCATGAGTGAGACTTTGGGTCATTGTAATAAAATACTTAAACACTATTTATTCGTGGTTATATTCTGAATTCAGTTTGTGGATTACATGTGTATGTGTGATGAACATCCTGGGCACACATATGCATTCACTTGGTACTATTTTCAGAACCGGGTGTCACAGATTGGCATCAGAGCCACGTTTACCGTAGAACGCAAGCCTAGGTAGAATGGACACTCTAAAACACATAGGAACACCCCAACTATTATTTTTGAAAATTTCTTGCTGCTGCACTTTACTTGTCAATTCAGCCACCGCAAAGTGCTATTTTCAGCCTCTCTTTTCTCTTCTTTTGGACAGCAACACTTTCGCTTTCTTGCTTCATAACTTCTAAAGTTTTGAAGTTATTTCTTCCTTCTCTAAAGTTTCTCATGTCCTATTTATAGATGCTGGTGATCAGGAGCACGGCACGCATAAGTACTCGTCCACCACCACATGGGAGTGCACTTAACCCCATTGAGGTGTCCGATGGACCATATTGAGAGGAGGTGAACACGGAACCTCATGATGAAGAGGAAGTCAATGGCTCTATGCATGAGGAAGAGGACCCGGAAGAGGTGGAACCATTCAAAGACGATGTGGAGGATGATCCACAAGAACGGCATTGGTACGCACCTCAGGAGGAGTTTCACGCGGGCTTACACCCCGTGGAGCCTCACGAAGCTATGATGGGAGGAGATGAACCCGAGGAGGAGCCACTCCTTGCTGAGACCAATAATGAAGGTGATGAATGGGCCAACCATTCAGTCCAAGAATTTTGGTCCGACGGAATGGAAGGAGAACACATATCCAAGGAGCTCAAAGAATTTCTGGATTGCTGCAGCTTATATCCAGAATATCTTCTCAAGAAAGTCAATCGTCTCGGACATGAAGAGTGGAAGGCTGACGTAACCATCCTATCTAACGGTAGGGTTGTCACTCGGCACCTCGCACCCACATGGAGAGCTACAAGGGCAGAAGCTATCAATGATGCTGCATGGGATGCACTCACCGGACTGTGCTACACTTTCCGTGAGCAGCTTGAGAACGCTACTTTTGAGCTGCACCCGTATCAGAAAAGTGGCACAAGGGAGATCATTGGACCCCATGTAACAGCTCTTTTCAACCCACAAGCTGCTGAAAAATCTCAGAGGTTGCTCGTGGAGTTAGGAAACCGCTATGTAAGCGCATAAGAAGAGATCCGTTACCTCCGCAAGAAGCTGTATTTGCTGGAGAAACAAGAGGAGACTCATGCCAATGCGGGAGCGAATGGAGCACCAGCATCATCTAACCCTACATGGGCTGCTGACTCACCATGGCGTGCGCCCATGTATGGACCACACCCGTCACACGGCGAAAACAGCACCGGTCCACATGATTAAGTTTAGGATTCCCATTGAATAAGCTGTAATAAGAACGTTTAGATCGTAGTAGCTTGAATAAGGGTGGTGTGTTGAACTTTTGTGATGATTGCTTTTGTTTATGTGATGATGTGAGTTGTGGGACGCTTCGGCGAATGTCCACATCCACACATAGTGGAGATATGTGAGATGCTTCGGCACGTGTTCACATCCTCATATAGGCTGAAATTAATAAAAGAAGATACTTAGTTCATAAACCTTGATGCATATAGTTGGGAAATCGCTTCTTTCAAATCTGAATTCTAGCTCCTACAAATATAGTATGTCCGTAAGTAAGACTTAAAATAAGGGGGTAGACTTTCTTGCCAACCTTATTGTCTTGGATTCCCAAGGGATTGACATAACGCTCGGAATGGATTGGCTAAGCAATCACAACGGAGTGATTCAATGTGCTGAGAGGATCGTGCAGTTGACAAGTGAGCACGGTACTCGTATTGAGTTCGAGGCAGCTCAACCGGCAACCGACAAGGCAGCGCTAAACCACGTCGAAGAAGCGACATTGGAAAGCATTCCGGTGGTTCAAGTATATTCAGATGTGTTCCCGAAAGAACTTCTAGGTATGCCACCTGACTGGGACATTGAATTTGCCATTGATTTAGTACCCGGAACTGCACCTATAGCGAAGAGGCCGTATAGGATGCCCACTAATGAACTAGTGTAGCTCAAGAAGAAAAATCAGGAGCAGCTAGAAAATGGTTTTATACGCCCAAGCTTGCCACCATGGGGAGCCCCCGTGCTCTTCGTAGACAAGAAGGATGGGACCCAAAGGATGTGTGTGGATTATAGGTCTCTCAATGAGGTGACGATCAAGAATAAATACCCGCTGCCCTGTATAGAGGACCTGTTCGACCAAATGAAAGGTGCCCGAATTTTCTCCAAGATTGATCTTCGGTCGGGATACTTCCAGCTGAAGATTAAGCCCTCCGACATACCTAAGACTGCATTTCGAACACGGTATGGTTCGTATGAATATACCGTTATGTCTTTTGGGTTAACGAATGCACCCGCATACTTTATGTACCTCATGAATAAGGTCTTCATGGAGTACTTGGACAAGTTCGTCGTAGTTTTCATTGACGATATCATGGTGTATTCCAAGAGCGAGGAAGAACACGAAGAACACTTGAGGTTAACATTGCAGAAACTGCGATAGCATCAATTGTATGCTAAGTTCAGCAAGTGTCAATTTTGGCTAAAGGAGATATCGTTCCTAGGCCACATCATCTCCAAGGGAGGAGTATCGGTTGATCCCGGAAAAGTGGGAGATGTTCTGAAGTGGAACCAACCGTAGAATGTGAGAGATATTCGGAGTTTCCTTGGATGGCTGGATACTACCGCCGGTTCATCAAGGATTTCTCCAAAATAGCGATGCCTATGACTGAATTGCTAATGAAGGGGAAAGCATTTCAGTGGACACTAGCGTGCCAAGAAAGTTTTGAGGAGCTCAAGAAGAGACTAACAACAGCGCCGGTTTTGGTATTGCCGGACGTGAGCAAGAGCTTTGACATATATTGTGACGCATCAAGACAAGGGCTTGGATGTGTGCTCATGCAAGAAGGACAAGTGGTAGCCTATGCGTCGAGGCAACTAAGAGACATGAGCTGAATTACCCCACACATGACTTGGAACTTGCAGCCGTGGTACATGCCTTGAAGATTTAGAGGCATTATATCCTTGGCCACCGATGTGAGATCTCTACGGATCACAAAAGCCTCAAGTATATATTCACGCAGACGGATCTGAATTTGAGGCAACATCGATGGTTGGAACTCATCAAGGATTATGATGTTGGAATCAACTATCACCCCGAAAAGGCCAATGTAGTAGCTGATGTGTTGAGTCGAAAGGGAGCATGTCACCAACTCACGGTTCGGGAGCTGCCACCAGAGTTGCGCAAGGAGTTCAAACGGTTACATCTCGGGTTCTTGAACGAGATGGAGGTGATAGAACTGAACTCCTCGCTGGAACAAGAGATACAAGATGGCCAAGCAACGGAAGAGGAAATCAAGGAAAGAATCTGACAAGGCATAGAAAAGGATTTCAAGGAAGACGAGAAAGGCATGCTTTGGTTAGGGAAAAGGATTTGTGTTCCTAACGTGAAGCACATCTGCGACACGATATTAAAGGAGGCACATGACTCACCTTATTCCATACATCCTGGCTGTACAAAGATGTACAAGGATCTGAAAACTTGCTATTTGTGGAATGGTATAAAAAGGGACATAGCTGAATATGTTGCCTTATGCGACACGTGCCAACCAGTGAAGGCCGAACATCAAAGACCCGCTGGACTGTTGCAGCCATTGAAAGTACCCGAGTGGAAGTGGGAAGACATCAACATGGATTTCATCGTCGGATTGCCACGTACTCAATCGGGTTACGACTCTATTTGGGTTATCATGGACCGATTGACGAAAACAGCCCATTTCCTTCCTGTTAGAACCAAGTACAGCATTGCACAACTAGCCGAGCTGTATATGGAGCAAATCGTGTGTCGCCATGGAGGTCCGAGGAGGATAGTTTCAGATCGGAGTTCTCAATTTACCTCTAGTTCTGGAAGAAGCTGCATGAAGCCATGGGTACACGACTGAATTTCAGCTCTGCTTATCACCCGTAAACCGACGGGCAAACTGAGAGGACAAACCAAATTTTGGAAGACATGTTGAGAGCTTGCGCCTTGAAACATGGGCGTAATTGGGATAGGAGCTTTCCGTATGCCGAATTCTCATACAACAACAGCTATCAAGCCAGCTTGAAGATGTCACCTTTCGAATCATTGTATGGTAGATGGTGTAGAACGCCGCTGTTCTGGAATGAGACCGGAGAAAGCCAAGTGTTTGGACCCGAAGTGCTGCAAGACGCCAAGAAGCAAGTCCAAACGATACGAGAAAACTTGAAGGTTGCTCAGTCACGACAAAAAGGTTATGCGGACAATAGGCGAAGGAGATTGACCTTCAAAGTGGGAGACTTCGGGTATCTTAAGGTATCGCCTATCCGAGGCCAACGATGTTTCAACGTCAAAGGCAAGTTAGCACCTCGCTACATCGGGCCATTCAAGATTTTGGGCAAGTGAGGAGCGGTAGCCTATCAACTAGAGCTGCCAACGCACCTCTCCGACGTGCACGACGTGTTTCACGTATCTCAGCTCAAGAAGTGCTTAAGAGTACCGGAAGAACAAGTACCGATGGATGAGCTCGAGCTTCAAGAGGATCTGACCTATGCGGAGCACCCCGTCAAAATTTTGTACGTGAAGGAAAGGGCCACGAGGAACAAAGTAATACGTTGGTGCAAGGTACAGTAGAGCCATCACACGAAAGCCGAAACTACATGGGAGCGTTAGGAAGATCTCAAGACAGAATTCCCTCATCTATTCTCCACTCTATCAAATCTCGAGGGTGAGATTCAGTTTAAGGGGGGTAGGTTTGTAACACCCTCAAATTCATTACCATGCATTGCATACATTTTTCAAGTAGAGAAACATTATAAAAGAAGTAGAAATGGAGAAAGAACTATAGAAATGGAGAAAGAACTATAGAAATGAAGAAAGAACCATAGAAATGGAGAAAAGAACCATAGAAATGGAGAAAGAACCATAGAAATGGAGGAAGGAACCATAGAAATGGAGAAAGAACCATAGAAATGGAGGAAGGAACCATAGAAAAGGAGGAAAGACCACAGAAATGGAGAAGGGAATATAGAAATGGAGAATGGGGCATAGAAATGGAGAAGGGTGATTGTAGAAATGGAGAATGGGACATAGAAATGGAGAGGGGAATGTAGAAATGGAGAATGGGACATAGAAATGGAGAGGAGAATGTAGAAATGGAGAATGGGACATAGAAATGGAGAGGGGGATGTAGAAATGGAGCAAGTGACATAGAAATGGTGAGGAATGGGAAAAAGATAGCTGAAATGAGCCATTCCCAAATTTCCCCCAAAATTTCTAAATTCCCCAATTCCCAGAAAAGGAAATTTTCCCCACATTTTGGGGATAAAATCCCCAAGGCTGCCGCACCACAAGATATAAGTTTGTTAAGATCCAAAAAAAAATTGAATAGGACTCTTATTTGAGCTCCAATTGGACTAGGACTCTCCTTTTCCCCCTTATAAATATAACCCCCACCCCCTTGGCCGACCCCTCTCTCTTTTGGTCATCCCCCCCTGCTGCCAAGCCCCCTTCCTTGCTGCCAAGTCGCCAATGTGACGCCCTCAATTCTGTGGAAAACGACCGAACCGAGAAATGATGCATATGTGTGCCCAGGATGTTCATCACACATATACACATCATCTACAAACTGAACTTCAGAATATATACGACCATGAATAACAGAGTTTATTACAATGTCTCATGAGTCTTGGACTCTGGCTCACAGCGGAAGTCTTAATCTAGCAGCGGAAGTCTTTATTCTAGCAGCGGAAGTCTTCTAACTAATGCGGAAGTAATTCCAAGCAGCAGTGGCTCCATCTCCACTCCATCCCCACAGGCAAGGTTGAGGATAGATTACACGCCTAATGCCCCACTTGGTCTTCATAGTAATCTTCTCCTGCTGCTGATAATGAAATAATAATGCAAGTTTGAGTACAATGATGTACTCAGCAAGTGCGGGAAAATATGATATGTAGCTTACAACAAGGTAGGTATAAAAATGCTCATTGCAGAAAGCAAAGTTATTTATCAAAACCATGATAAAGCAGCAACTTACCTTTAAGCTAATGTAATCCCAACATATATTAAAATACCAAACATACCTCCATTATATTCATTACCTTCCATGTCCCAACCAGACATCAATCAACCTCATTCTTGCTCACGAATACCTCCTCGTATTCGCTACCATCTCAGGAATATCATCTCGTATTCGCTACCATTTCATCTCATAAACAATTTCTGTCTCAAACCGTCCAACCTCGTTGCCATGACTCACAGTCATGCAACCCATCTCATAACCCGGACTCAACAGTCCCGAAAACAAAACCAAAACAAAACCATAAGCATTCAAAACCATCCCAAAATAACCATCCAACTAATCATGGAGTTGGCCAGGCGCTCGTGACCGTAAGCTCGGCTATCATGATAGTTTTAGACTCTGCAGAGTTTGCACCTCTTTACCCAAAAGTTTGTGATTTCATCACCCGTCGGCGACTGCAGAACCTCCATTATACCAGTACACAACCGTCGGTGTATGGCCAAGAGATCACAAAATAGCCTTTACAAAGGGGCTACTCGATGTATGGACTCACTAAGGTTTCACCGGCAGGCTAGAATCTCCAATTATCCCACCCACGGGCCCCCTCCTGTGCCATGCAGTTCCCAGGGCAGTCCTCACTCGACTCCCATTCCCCGCGCCTTCCACGGTCCATAACAATCTAGCAACTTACCTAATTAGTCAGCTAAGCCGCACCCATACTTGGCCTTGTGGTGGCACTGTCATCTTGGCATGTGCTCGCATGAACCGGTCCTTAGATCTATGGCAAGTAAACCACCATCTCATGCTACCTCATTCACAAACCCAGTCTTGCCTAGATCTCCCTCCGATCCATGTTCATTAACAACATTAGTTTCTCATTATTATTACAAGTGCTGTTAGCTAGACACATCTATCTCGCTTCCCAATCCCATGGACTCAGCGAAGCTTAAAGCACAAACCATACCCGACTCATAAACTTCCCTAGCGACAAGGGTGGTTTAACCAAAACTAGTAAACTCCTATAAAAGGGTTTCCCATCATGTTTGACTCAGCACACATACCTTTTCGCAAAACAAAACAGTTTCCCAAAACATAGGATCAATATGGTCAAGGGGCACTTGCCTTGTTCTTGCGGTTCCTATTGCTCAAAATCTTCTTGTTGTAGTCCGTCTTAGGTAGCTCCCTGAGGTTGTCCTTCTATACACGATCACGCACATACAAGATTCAAAGCAATCAATATCATGCACAAACTTTAACCAGACGCGATGATGCTTATGCATGTTAATCCTATGATGCAGTTTAGTTTGTTCGTGTTCTTGCATGGTTTGCATGGATTTTTTAAGAATAGGGGTGTTCGAATCAAATATGGACGTGGCGATGATCTTGACTCTAGATCAGACCGATCAACACGTGATCTGTTCACGAAAAAGCTTCTGTTCGAAAGGAATCGAACAACAGATGCAAAGAAAACGTGATGATGTCGTAAGGTGGTATTGGAGACCTACCTTATATTCTTCTTGGTCTCGGGGTCCTTCTCCTATCAGACAGATCGTTGGGGCTCTCTTCCGGCGATCTCTCTCGACCAAACTCCGGCGATGGGTTTACTCGGCGAGTTGGGGCTAGGGCTCTAAGTCGTAGGCTCAGGAGGTGGAAAAGAAATTCGTGGTTTCGGCCAAAGGTTCTGGGTTCTATTTATAATCTGGAGAAGAAGAGTCCTAATCTGATTGTATTTCAAATAAGAGTCCTATTCAGATTGTCGTTGAATATTAACAACTTATCTTTAGTTGATTTGGTGCGGTAACATTATGGAATTCAGGTTGGTTTCTTCTCCGTACAGATATTTCTATGCGTACAGAATCCAAAAACCGCTCCAGAACTCGTTACCTCCGCGGTGATGAGCTCCGGAAGCTCCACATGTCCACCGGGGCCTGGTCTCCCCCTTTCCGCAGAGACGAGCTCTGGTTGTGCCACGTGTCAAGCGAGCGAGACCTCCCTCTCCTTCGGAGGTGAGCTCCGCGTGCGCCATGTATCCTTTTTGGACCTCCCTCTCTTCGGAGGTGAGCTCCGTGAATGCCACGCGTCAAGTAGCGCCGGACCCCCTTTTTCTTCAGAGACGAGCTCCGAGGTCGACACATGTCCATCAGTGTCGGACCTCCCGGAGATAAGCTCCGGTGGCGACATGTGTCCAATAGAACCGGTCCTCTCGGAGGTGAGCTCTGAGATCGACACATATCCCGCGCGACCGGTCCTCTGATTTCCGCGGTGACTAGCTCCGAAGGTGACACATGTCCTGCGGAACTGCCTTTGCTCCTCCACAGAGGCTAGCTCCGGGGGCAACACGTGTCTCACAGGGTCGGACCTCTCCTCCTTTGCGGGAATGAGCTCCGAAGGCACCACGTGGCCAGCAGGCCGCGAGAGTTGTCTTCGGCACACTTGGTGAACTGGATTTTGCACTTTTTGGCTATCTTTTTAATTCTTTCTCTGTCACTACTTCTTTTTAAAATGTTTTCTCTACATGAAACATGAATACATGCAGAAACCAGAAATGAGGGTGTCACAAATCTACCCCCCTTAAATTGAATCTCGCCCTCGAGATTCGTTAGTAGAGAATAGATGAGGAAATTCTGCCTTGATGTCTTCTTCACGCTCCCATGTGGCTTCAGCTTCGGTGTGATGGCTCCATTGTACCTTGCACCATCGGATCACTTTATTCCTTGTGACCCTTTCCCTTACGTCCAAAATTTGGACAAGGTGCTCCACATAAGTCAGGTCCTCTTGAAGTTCAAGCTCTTCCATTGGTACTTGCTCCTCTGGTACTCTCAAGCCCTTCTTGAGCTGGGATACATGAAATACGTCATGTACGTCGGAGAGATATGTTGGGAGCTCTAGTTGATAGGCTACTTCTCCTCGCTTGTCCAAAATCTTAAATGGTCCGATGTAGCGAGGTGCTAGCTTGCCTTTAACGTTGAAACGTCGTTGGTCATGGATAGGTGATACCTTAAGGTATACGAAGTCTCCTACTTCGCAGGTCAACTTCCTTCACCTATTGTCCGCATAGCCTTTTTGTCGTGACTGAGCAGCCTTTAAGTTCTCCCGTATTGTTTGGACTTGCTTTTCAGCTTCTTGTATCACTTCGGGTCCAAACACCTGGTTCTCTCCGGTCTCGTTCCAGAACAGCGGCGTTCTACACCGCCTACCATACAATGCTTCGAAAGGCAACATCTTCAAGCTAGCTTGATAGCTGTTGTTATAGGAGAATTCGGCGTACGGTAAACTCCTATCCCAACTACGCCCACGTTTCAAGGCGCAGGCTCTCAACATGTCCTCCAAAATTTGGTTTGTCCTTTCGGTTTGTCCATTGGTTTATGGGTGATAGGCGGAGCTAAAATCCAGTCGTGTACCCATAGCTTTCTGCAGCTTCCTCCAGAATCTAGAGGTAAACTGAGAACCTCATCTAAGACTATCCTCCTCGGAACTCCATGACGGCACACGATCTGCTCCATGTACAACTCGGCTAATTGTGCAACGTTGTACTTGGCCCTTACAGGGAGAAAATGGGCTGTTTTCGTCAATCGGTCCACGATAACCCAGATGGAGTCATAACCCGACTGAGTACGTGGCAATCCGACGATGAAATCCATACTGATGTCCTCCCACTTCCACTCGGGTACCTCCAAGGGTTGCAACAATCCAGCGGGTCTTTGATGTTCGCCCTTCACCCGTTGGCATGTGTCGCATACGGCAACGTATTCGGCTATGTCCCTTTTCACACCATCCCACCAATAACAAGTCTTCAAGTCCTTGTACATTTTGGTGCTCCCTGGATGTATGGAATAGGGTGAATCATGTGCCTCTTTCAATATCATGTCGCGGATGTCCTTTACGTTAGGCACACAAATCCTTTTTCCTAGCCAAAGCGTACCCTTCTCATCTTCTTTGAAATCCTTCTCTATTCCTTGTCGGATCCTTTCCTTGATCTCCTTGATCTCCTCATCCGTTGCTTGGCCATCTCTTATCTCTTGCTCCAATGAAGAGCGGATCTCCATCACTTCCATGTTGTTTAAGAATCCGAGGTGTAACCGTTCGAACTCCTTACGTAGTTCGGGTGGTAGCTCCCGAACCGTGAGTTGGTGACATGCTCCCTTCCGGATCAATGCATCAGCTACTACATTGGCCCTCCCAGGGTGGTAGTTGATTCCAACATCGTAATCCTTGATGAGTTCCAACCATCGACGTTGCCTCAAATTCAGGTCCGTTTGTGTAAATTTGTACTTGAGGCTTTTATGATCCGTATAGATCTCACATCGATGACCAAGGATATAATGTCTCAAAATCTTCAATGCATGCACTACTGCTGCTAGCTCCAAGTCATGTGTAGGATAATTAAGCTCGTGCTTCTTTAATTGTCGTGAGGCATAGGCTACCAATTGTCCTTCTTGCATGAGCACACATCCGATCCCTTGTCTGGATGCGTCACAATATATGTCAAAGCTCTTGCTCACGTCCGGCAATACCAAAACCGACGATGTGGTTAGCCTTTTCTTGAGTTCCTCAAAACTTTCTTGGCATGCTGGTGTCCATTGGAAGGCTTTTCCCTTCGTTAGCAACTCCGTCATAGGCTTTGCTATCTTAGAGAAGTCCTTGATGAAGCGTCGGTAGTATCCAGCCATCCCAAGAAAACTCCGAATATCCCTCACGTTTTGCGGTTGGTTCCATTTCAGGACATCTCCCACTTTTCCGGGATCAACCGATATTCCCTCCTCGGAGATAATGTGTCCTAGGAACGATATTTCCTTTAGCCAAAATTGACACTTGTTAAGCTTGGAATATAATTGATGCTCACGCATTTTCTGCAAGGTCAATTTCAATTGTTCTTCATGCTCCTCCTCAGTTTTAGAATACACCATAATGTCGTCGATGAAAACCACGATGAACTTATCCAAGTACTCCATGAAAACCTTGTTCATAAGGTACATTAAGTATGCGGGTGCATTTGTTAACCCAAAATACATGACGGTATATTCATATGAACCATACCGTGTTTGGAAGGCAGTCTTGGGTATATCGAAGGGCTTAATCTTCAGCTGGAAGTATCCCGACCGATGATCAATCTTGGAGAACACTCGGGCTCCTTTCATTTGGTCGAATAGGTCTTCTATATGGGGCAGCGGGTATTTGTTCTTGATTGTCACCTCATTGAGAGACCTATAGTCCACACACATCCTTTGGGTTCCATCCTTCTTGTCCACGAAGAGCACAGGAGCTCCCCATGGTGACGAGCTTGGACGTATAAAACCCTTCTCCAACTTCTCCTTAATTTGCTTCTTGAGTTCCACTAGTTCATTGACGGGCATCCTATAGGGTCTCTTTGCTATGGGTGCAGTTCCGGGTACCAAATCAATGGCAAACTCAATGTCCCGATCAGGTGGCATACCTGGAAGCTCTTCTGGAAACACGTCCGTGAATTCCTGAACCACTGGAATGCTATCCAATGTTGCTTCTTCGACGTGGTTCAAAATTGCCCTTTCAGTTGTTTGTTGGGCTGACTCAAACTCGACACGAATACCGTGCTCATTTGTCAACTGCACGCTTCTTTCAGCACATTGGATTACCCCGTTGTGCTTGCTTAACCAATCCATCCTGAGTATTATGTCAAGCCCTTGGGATATTAAGACAATGAGGTTGGCAAGAAAGTCTACCCCCTTATTTTAAGGCTTACTTTCATACATACTATATTAGTCCTCATCTCTCCACCGGGAGAATTAACTAACATAGCGCATTCTACGTATGATATGGGTAGATTACGCTTGGCAACATACTTGGATGATATGACAGAATGTGATGCTCCAGAATCAAATAAGATGGTGGCTGGGTTGGAGTTAGCAAAGAACATACCAATTACGACGTCCTCAGCCTGTTGTGCTTCCTCAGCAGAGACATGGTTCACGTTGCCGCGAGCATAGTTCTGTTGTCCACGGTTTCCTTGATTGTCCCCTCCATTTGGTTGCGGGTTCTGCTTGGGCACGTTGCCTTGCTGTCCAGGGCCTCTCCTTGGGCACTGGCTCGCGAAGTGTCCTGTTTTTCCGCATGCAAAGCTTGCCCTGTTGCCTACGGCAGCAGGTACGTTGGGGCAGGGGTTTTGAACAGGAGTGCCCATGTTGGATCGGGGCACAGGAGGCAAGGGCACACGAGGTTCTTGTGCAACGGGTCGTTGCTGTGGTGGCGGACTAGGGTGGTATGCAGGAGCGGTCAATCCATACTGCGGTGTGGCCGAGGGCATGTACCGAGGTCGTACGTTGCTCCCTTGGGGCTGGTATGGCATTTTCCACTTGCACTCTCGCTCGATCTCTCGGATCTTGCTTTCAATCACTATAGTCTTGTCAACCAGCTTTTGGAAGCTCGTGTAGTCATTGTTGAGGAGCTGAACTTGGATCTCATTGTTCAACCCTCTCATGAACAGGTATTGCTTCCTCTGGTCTGAGTTGACATCTTCGGGGGCATACCGGGACAGTTGTGTGAACTTGTTGAGATACTCATTCACGCTTCTCTGTCCTTGGCGGAGACCTTCAAACTCCTGTCTCTTGATCATCATTACACCGGCAGGGATGTAATGAGAGCGGAAACTCTCCTTGAACTCAGTCCAAGTGATTGCCTCCGGGTCGACATGAGCGTTGCATAGGGCATCCCACCAGTCAGCGGCAGCTCCCATGAGTTGGTGCGACGCAAAAAGAACCTTCTCTCGGTCATTGCACTGTACTATGGCAAGCTTGTTCTCCATGGATTTCGACCAGTCGTCGGACTCCATGGGGTCGTTAGCTTGAGCAAAGGTGGGTGGTTGAGTCCTCATGAACTCACCCAATCTGTTATGAGCCAGCGGTGGTGGTGGCGGTGGTGCTGGAACGGGGTTATTGTTGTTGGCCTGCAACTGACCCAAAGTTTGGATCATGGTTTGCATAAGTTGATTCTGCATGGCCATCAACCGTTCCAGGTTGTTCTCACCAGCTCCGGGGTTAACAGGAACTTCATCGTGGCCATCCTCTTGGTTGTCACGGACGTTCCTTCGGCCGGCGTTTCCTCTCACCATCTCTGAGAGAGAACAAAATAGAATAGAATGTTAGAAGGTTAGGTAGATCCCCTCAACTATATGCATCAAGATGGGTTGGACTATATATATTAGCCCATATGAGGATGTGAACAAATGCCGAAGCATCTCACTCCTCTTTCTACTTATGTGTGGATATGGACAACGTCTTGAGACGTCCCACAACTCACACTAAGCACACAATCACAACAATCATCACAAGGGCTCACACAACTCCTATTCAAGACTTGTTCAATGGGGGTCCTATATGGCTTAGGGTTTTGCCAATCTGTGTTCCAACTATGGTCTTTCTAGGCTTTTATCCTATGTCAAGGCAGTTTCAAGGCCAATCTATGCATCCTAGCCTTGCATCCTATGGTCAGCGTGGTTTAGCTACCAATCTGTGTCGGATACCAATCTATGATCTATCTAAGCGTGTAACCTACCGTCAACCCGTGGCTCTAATACCAATCTGTGACGCCCTCAATTCTGTGGAAAACCACAGAACCGAGAACTGATGCATATATGTGCCCAGGATGTTCATCACACATATACACATCATCTACAAACTGAATTTCAGAATATATACGACCACGAATAACAAAGTTTATTACAATGTCTCATGAGTCTTGGACTCAGGCTCACAGCGGAAGTCTTAATCTAACAGCGGAAGTCTTTATTCTAGCAGCGGAAGTCTTCTAACTAATGCGGAAGCAATTCTAAGCAGCAGTGGCTCCATCTCCACTCCATCCCCACAGGCAAGGTTGAGGATAGATTACACGCCTAATGCTCCACTTGGTCTTCATAGTAATCTTCTCCAGCTGCTGATAATAAAATAATAATGCAAGTTTGAGTACAATGATGTACTCAGCAAGTGCGGGAAAATATGATATGTAGCTTACAACAAGGTAGGTATAAAAAGGCTCATTGCAGAAAGAAAAGTTATTTATCAAAACCATGACAAAGCAGCAACTTACCTTTAAGCGAATATAATCCCAACATATATTAAAATACCAATCATACCTCCATTATATTCATTACCTTCCATGTCCCAACCAGACATCAATCAACCTCATTTTTGCTCACGAATACCTCCTCGTATTCGCTACCATCTCATGAATACCATCTCGTATTCGCTATCATTTCATCTCATAAACAATTTCCGTCTCAAACCGTCCAACCTCGTTGCCATGACTCACAGTCATGCAACCCATCTCATCACCCGGACTCAACAGTCCCGAAAACAAAACCAAAACCAAACCATAACCATTCAAAACCATCCCAAAATAACCATCCAACTAATCATGGAAGTTGGTCAGGCGCTCGTGACCGTAAGCTCGGCTATCACGATAGTTTTAGACTCTGCAGAGTTTGCACCTCTTTACCCAAAAGTTTGTGATTTCGTCACCCGTCGGTGACTGCAGAACCTCCATTATACCAGTACACAACCATCGGTGTATGTCCAAGAGATCACAAAATAGCCTTTACAAAGGGGCTACTAGATGTATGGACTCACTTAGGTTTCACCGGCAGGATAGAATCTCCAATTCTCCCACCCACGGGCCCCCTCTTGTTCCATGCAGTTCCCAGTGCAGTCCTCACTCGACTCCCATTCCCCGCGCCTTCCACGGTCCATAACAATCTAGCAACTTACCTAATTAGTCAGCTAAGTCGCACCCATAATTGGCCTTGTGGTGGCGCTGTAATCCTGGCATGTGCTCGCATGAACCGGTCCTTCGATCTATGGCAAGTAAACCACCATCTCATGCTACCTCATTCACAAACCCAGTCTTGCCTAGATCTCCCTCCGATCCATGTTAGTTAACAACATCAGTTTCTCATTATCATTACGAGTGCTTTTAGCTAGACACATCTATCTCGCTTCCCAATCCCATGGACTCAGCGAAGCTTAAAGCAAAAACCATACCCGACTCATAAACTTCCCTGGCGACAAGGGTGGTTTAACCAAAACTAGTAAACTCCTATAAAAGGGTTTCCCATCATGTTTGACTCAGCACACACACCTTTTCGCAAAACAAAACAGTTTCCCAAAACATAGGATCAATATGGTCAAGGGGCACTTGCCTTGTTCTTGCGGTTCCTATTGCTCAAAATCTTGTTGTTGTAGTCCGTCTTAGGTAGCTCCCTGAGGTTATCCTTCTATACACGATCACGCACATACAAGATTCACAGCAATCAATATCATGCACAGACTTTAACCAGACGCGATGATGCTTATGCATGTTAATCCTATATTGCAGTTTAGTTTGTTCGTGTTCTTGCATGGTTTGCATGGATTTTATGATGAACAGGGGTGTTCGAATCAAATGTGGACGTGGCGATGATCTTGACTCTAGATCAGACCGATCAACACGTGATCTGTTCACGAAAAAGCTACTGTTCAAAATGAATCGAACAACAGATGCAAAGAAAACGCGATGATGTCGTAAGGTGGTATTGGAGACCTACCTTATATTATTCTTGGTCTCAGGGTCCTTCTCCTATCAGACAGATCGTTGGGGCTCTCTTCCGGCGATATCTCTCGACCAAACTCCGGCGATGGGTTTACTCGGTGAGTTGGGGCTAGGGCTCTAAGTCGTCGGCTCAGGAGGTGGAAAAGAAGTTCATGGTTTCGGCCAAAGGTTCTGGGTTCTATTTATAATCGGGAGAAGAAGAGTCCTAATCTGATTGTATTTCGAAAAAGAGTCCTATTCAGATTGTCGTTGAATCTTAACAACTTATCTTTAGTTGATTTGGTGCGGTAACATTGTGGAATTCAGGTCGGTTTCTTCTCCGTACCGATATTTCTACGCGTACAGAATCCAAAAACCGCTCCAGAACTCGTTACCTCCGCGGTGATGAGCTCTGGAAGCTCCACGTGTCCACCGGAGCCTGGTCTCCCACTTTCCGCAGAAACGAGCTCCGGTTGTGCCGCGTGTCAAGCGAGCGAGACCTCCCTCTCCTTGGAGGTGAGCTCCGTGTGCGCCACGTATCCTTTTCAGACCTCCCTCTCTTCGGAGGTGAGCTTCGTGAATGCCACGCGTCAAGTAGCGCCGGACCACCTTTTTTTTAGAGACGAGCTCCGAGATCGACACGTGTCCATCAGTGTCGGACCTCCCGGAGATAAGCTCCGGTGGCGACATGTGTCCAATAGAACCGGTTCTCTCGGAGGTGGGCTCCGAGATCGACACGTGTCCCACGCGACTGGTCCTCTGATTTCCGTTGTGACTAGCTCCGAAGGTGACACATGTCCTGCGGAACTGCCTTTGCTCCTCCGCAGAGGCTAGCTCTGGGGGCAACACGTGTCTCACAGGGTCGGACCTCTCCTCCTTTGCGGGGATGAGCTCTGAAGGCGTCACGTGGCCAGCAGGCCGTGAGAGTTGTCTTCAGCACTCTTGGTGAACTGGATTTTGCGCTTTTTGGCTATCTTTTTAATTCTGTCTCTGTCCTCACTTCTTTTTAAAATGTTTTCTCTACATGAAACATCAATACATGCAGAAACCAGAAATGAGGGTGTCACAGCCAAGTCCCCCCCTTGCCAGAATTTGGCTGCCGTCGAGCTCGGTCGAGCCCCGCCGTCGCCGGAAAAGAAGCCCAACGATCTGATCTACCCTAATCTTCCATAGAAAATTTCCCCACTGCTGCCATTGCTAGGAGGAAGGCCCTGCGACAAAAAGGAAGTGAGATAGGTCTTCATTACCCATCTTACGATGTCGCCGCTGTTTCTACGCATCCGTTTTCTTCGCCCCCTTCGAACAGAAACTTTTTCGTGTGGACAAATCGCATTTTGATCGATTTTTGAAGGTAGAATTGATCTAGATCTTGAGTCAAGATCATCATCACGTACACACGTGATCCCTACACCCTTGTTCATCATAAAACCCCATGAAAGTCCATTAAAACATGCAAGAACACATACAAACTGGATTGATAAAACTGCACCATAGGATTTGCATCCATCTACTCCATTGCATCTTGAGTAAAGTTTGTGCATGATGATTGATTGCTGTGAATTTTGTATGTGCGTGATCGTGAGTTGAAGAACAAGCTCAAGAGGCCATCTACGAGGAACTACAGCACCAAGACTTCGAGACGCTTGAACAACAAGAACCACGGGAGCAAGGCAAGTGCCCCTTCACCATATTGATCCCATGTTTTGAAACTGTTCTGTTTGCGAAAACTCGTATGCTTGAGTCAACTTGATGGGACACCCTTTTTATAGGAGTTTACTAGTTTTGTTAACCATCCTTGTCACCGGGAAAGTTGATGAGTCAGGTATGGTCATTTTTCCTTTCTCCTTCGCCTAATTCATGGGATACGGGAAGCTGAAATAAAACATGTCTAGCTAATGCACTCATATGAATAATGATGATGAGATCTTGATGATGTTATTGAGCCTGGAATCGGGGAGATCTAGGCAAGCTTGGCTCGTGAATGTTGCTGGATGAGATGGCAGTACTTGCCATAGATCTAAGGACCGGTTCATGCGAGAATATGCCAGGAAAAAGTGCCACCACAAGGCCAAGTATGGGAGTCGAGGAGGACTGCTGTGGGAACTTCATGGCACAAGAGGGGCCCGTGGGTGGGAGAATGGTGATTCGAGCCTGCCGGTGAAACCTCAGTGAGTCCATACATCTCGGTATATGAATATGAGATGGCTATGAATATTTATGAGTATGAGATGAACTTGTGAAAGATTAATGGCTGGTTGAGACTTGATAAATGGTGAATTATGATAAAAGAATGTTGCTGTTTTACTTGGTTATATTGAGATTTAACTCACCTAGAGTTAGTTGCTGTTTTTACCATGTTTATGAAATAAAATTTGCTTGTTGCAATGAGCCTCTTTATTCCATACCTTGTCATACTTTTCCCGCACTTGCTGAGTACGACATGTACTCACCCTTGCATTATCACATAAACATCAGCTACAGGAGATGAGTACTTCGAGGACCATGTGGAGTACTAGGTGTGCGAACTACCGTCAACATGCCTGTAGAGTTGAAGATTGGAGCCTGCTATTTAGTTATTTCCGCTGTCGTTTAGAGATTTCCGCTGCAAGAATAAGTTAGAGATTCATGAGTGAGACTTTGAGTCATTGTAATAAAGTACTTAAACACTATTATTTGTGGTTATATTCTGAATTCAGTTTGTGGATTACATGTGTATGTTTGATGAACATCCTGGGCACACATATGCATTCACTTGGTTCTATTTTCGGAACCGGGTGTCACACCCCCGGTGTTCACCGGACCCCACTGGACACTCTACTTTGATGGCTCCTCGCGCAAGCAAGGTGCCGGAGCGGGGGTCCTGCTCATCTCGCCAGCGGGAGAGCAGTTCAAGTACATGGTGCACCTCGACTTCAAGGCTACGAACAACATGGCGGAGTACGAAGCCCTCATATTTGGGATGAGTACTGCCCTGTATTTAGGCGTGCGGCAGATGCTAGTCAAAGGAGACTCCCAACTCGTCATCAAACAGGTCAAGCGTGATTGCTCCTGTAATGATCCTCAGTTGGCTGCCTATCTTCTCCATGTGTAGAAGATGGAGAAGGAGTTTCATGCCTTGGAGTTGTGCCATATCCCCCGCGCCAACAACGAGGTGGCAGACGACCTTTCAATGAAAGCCTCTACATGGGCTCCGGTCCCCGAAATTGTCTTTGAAAGGAAGCTGCTGCATCCAACAGCCTGCCTTGCCGAACCAGGCGAAGGGGGTGAGTCCAGCACCTCGAAGTTGGTGGTCCCGGCGGCCCTCCAACCATGGCGCCCGCCAAGGATCGTATGCGTCACCGGGGACTCCGTGCAACCCGACGCCCAAGATCCAGAAGCTCAAGTAGGACCTGATGCATGGATCACGGAGGTCCAGACCTACTTGAAGGACAATATCCTTCTCGATGAACATGTATCTGCTGAACGGATCGTTCGCATGGCTAAGAGATACACACTGGTAGATGGGGATCTCTATCAGCGTGGTGCCAACAGCGTCCTATTGTGGTGCATAACCCGGGAGGAGGGTTGCGAGCTGTTCGCAAAGATCCATGGAGGCGAGTGCGCCAACCAGGCTTCGTCCCACACGCTAGTCGGTAAAGCCTTCCGGCATGGCTTCAACTGGCCGACAGCTCTCCTTGATGCCGTCGAGCTAGTCAAGAGATGCAAGGTGTGCCAGTTCCACGCCAAGCAGATCCACACACCGGCGCCAGACGCTGCATATGATCCGGCCCTCATGGCCATTCGCAGTGTGGGGGCTGGACATCCTTGGGCCATTCCCCAAAGCCATCGGAGGGTACCGGTACCTCTACGTCATCATAGACAAGTTCACCAAGTGGCCGGAAGCAACCCCTGTGGTCACCATCAACAAGCAGTCTGCAGTAAAATTCATCAAGTCAATCATGTACAGGTTCGGGATCCCGAACAGGATCATCAATGACAACGGGACCCAATTCACCAGTGCAGCGTTCCAAGAGTACTGTGAGGACCTTGGTATCTAGGTCTGCTATGCGTCCGTTGCTCACCCAGAGAGCGACGGCCAGGTCAAGAGAGCCAATGTTGAGATACTCAGGGGCCTCAGGACGCGTACCTATACTGGCCTGGAAAAGCATGGCGCCAACTGGATTGATGAGCTTCCGTGCGCACTATGGGCTAGCCGGACATCACCCAGCCGAGCCACAGGGGAGACTCCCTTCTTCCTGGTCTACGGAGCTGAGGTCGTCCTCCCTCCGAAGATCACCTTGGGCTCCCCTCATGTCAAGGCATACAACCAATCCATGCAGGACCAGATCCGGCGTGAAGATATCGACCTCGTCGATGAGCATAGATAGTAGGCAGCAATCTGGAACGCACGATACCGCCAGGCACTCCGGCGCTACCACCAGCGGTCCGTGCAAAGCAGAGAGCTGCAAGTGGGCAACCTGGTGCTCCGGCGAATACTTTCCCGTGAGGGGTCCAACAAGCTTTCCCCCTGCTTGGAAGGACCCTTCGGGGTGACACAACTATGCCGACCAGGATGCGTCCGCCTGGCGACCTGATTCCAAATCCTTGGAACATTGAGCACCTCCGTAAATTTTACCCGTAGCTTAGGGTTGGGCAGTCTTTTTCTGTAAAAGGGCCATAGTGCCTAGGACCAGTGCTCGGATCAACTAAACTCCCGGGGGGGGGGGGGGGTCCGGCTACCCCTGTCATCCCGAAGTGGGTCGTTGAACTCCTGTACAGCCTGACTCCTCCTATGTAGCACCATGATAAAGAAAACTCTTGCCCTACCTTATGCACATCTATATTTTTGCAGCTTTCGTTTCAAGCTTGCGTATATTTTTGTGTGCCTCTTGACGTGTACATAGTTGAGTTTCTCTGTCTCGCTCTTGGCCAAAATTATGTCGTCCTGCTACAAGGCGAAAATACCTGAGGCACCTGTGTGGTCTCCGGACCCCCTTGGTTACCTTCCTGCTCAGGTCCCGTGGCGCTAGAAGGATGCCCCACCCATCGAAGTGCCATGCCAGCGGGAGGTCCAGGGTGTCTAGCCTGCTTAGCCTGGTGCTTTACCCTAAGCGTGCACACTCTGCCTCTTCAGTGCAGTAGCCAAGTGCTAGGGGACCGGATGGCACACCACCCTAGGAAGGATGGTAACCATGGTCTGGACACTACTACATCAAATTTCCCAGATCCCGTAGCTTAGCAGAGGACCATAAGCTATAATGGGGCCAGCGAACATGAAAAATACAACTACACGGCACGGTTACCCCTTTCTTCTAGTGTTTGTGCAGGCCACAGGGCTCTGGTTCGTGGGGTTGGTTCTGTCTGGAACACCAGCTTTCCCAGAGAACCACTCTCGGACCCCCAAGGCTGGCGTCTCCCGAAGGGTTCAGAGCTGGTGTCTTGCGCCTTTTTGGCAGGCGTCCCCAAACATTTGGGCACACCTACCAGGGGGCCATCATGACTGGTCAAGGCAAGCAAAACGGACGGACCCCTGCAACACGCAAGAAGGAAGTGTGTAGATCTCTACAGCAAGCAACAAGGAAGCATCAACCTCTTCGGCAAATGACAGAGCCTCCGGTCCTTGTGACATCAAGGACCAGGGTACCTCGCGAAAACTAATGTAGTCCTTCCTACCGGACCCTGCGCTGCCGCAGACCTAAGGGAGTGACTACGACAAGCAATCAAGTATACAGGCCTCGAGTGGCTGAAGGATGAGAGACCAACAAAAAGACTTTCATTCATGAACACAAAAGTACAAGACAAGACACAAAAGACAAAAGAAAAATACAAAGGGAAGGGCCTGCCTAGGACTCGCCAGAACCATGCCTAAACCGATCGGCGACGAGGGCTCCTAAGTGTCCGACCTCAAACCGGGCTGCCGCCTCCCTCACAGCGACGGGGCCTTGGATGACCGGCTCCAGGGAGACACTGGGGTCCCAGCTTCGGAAGCAAGTCAACACATGTGTTGCCACCTCCTTAGTCAGGGCCTTTCCCTCCGCCTCAAGTTGGGCGACGACAATGTCTTCCAACGCTGCCATATTCACGCCTGCAGAGTCAAGCGCAGGGAGCACTTGGCTCATCTCTTGTGAAGGCTCGCCGGTGCGCACCGGGCTGAACCCGAAGGGCACCAGTGCTGACTCGGCACGGCCCAAGAAGTCCCAGACTTGCTGCCCCAAGAAGTGCCCAAGAAGTGCATGAAGCCCGGAGCTCCTGAAGCTCACCTCGTGCCGCTGCCAAGGCTGTTGCGTCACTTTCGGAGAGTTTTTTCTCCCTGGCAGCCAATGCCGCCTCCCGGTCATCAAGCTCACGGACACAGTGCTGCAGTCCCCCCTCGCGGAGCGAAGCATTGAATTCTGCAGCCAGGAGGTCCTCGCGCTCCATCTGCCTCTCTCGCTCCTCCTTCAGAGAGCCCTGCTGGCGGTCCAAGTAGTCGGCCTGAGACTTCAGCTCGGCCTGCTCCCACTGCAAGCGCAATGAAGACTCCTCCTCCTTAACTTTAGCCGTAGCTCTTTCATGCCTGCGAGGCAAGCATTGGCCTTCTGGTGGGCCTCGGTGGCTTCTGCCCAGAGCTGCTTGGTCTTCTTATCCAACTGATCAACAAGGTCCCGCTGTTGGATGGTCAGTCTCTGCTCCTCCCGCAAGCGAGCCTCCTTCTCCTCAAACCTCCTCCGTGTCTCCCGGGTCCGGAAGATGAGCAACCTTTCCCAACCACCGAGGCGCTCCTCCTCCTGCTGAAGGGCTTCTCGCTCCTAGTCCAGCGCCAGCTGAACTCGGCGGAGGCCTGCCTGAGCCGAGGCCATGGCCTCGGACAAGAACCTGTGCGACACATGCCGGAGGCTCCTGGGCATCATCTTCCAAGATGTCGATGACCGTCGTAGTAGGCACCAAGACGCAGGGACCCAGGGAAGTTTCGGCTTGGTCCTTTGAATGAGGCAGGTGAGATTCTGGCTAGGAAGTGATATCCTCTGGGGTAGGGGCCGCAGCATCCAATGCACCCTCGTTGACGGCAGGAGCGGGCTCGTCGCCATGTGCCGACAGAGCCTCGTCAGCCTCAGCTGGCCCGGAACCAGGCCCCATAGCTTGGACTGACAGAGGTTCCTGGCTGGGGTCCTCTGCACCAGGGGCCAACGGGGAGACACCTTCAGAAGAGGCGGGCGGCATGGACATCGCCGGCGCTGGAGGGTGCAAACCCTGGACTGGAGTAGTCCCAGAAGCCGCCGGCGGATCGCTGGACACCACGGGCACCGGAGCGCTCCTAGGAGCACCTATGGACGGAGCCCTACGTAAAGAATGGGGTCAGCATACAACATCAAAGCATAATCAAAAGTAGCAAGGGCTGGTCTCGGATGATCTACCTTGGGCCGGCAAAGCTCCATGAAGCGGCTCGGAAACGCTTGCTCGGGCCTCCGGAGCCACCGGACCCCCCAGCTGCAGTTGGCCTCTTCTTTGACGGCAGAGGCGGTGGAGCTGCAGGAGTTCCCTCTACGGGCTTAGATGCAGGACCGGCCGCGCTGCCTCCGGTCACGTCCTCCATTTCAACCTCGGGTGCGGTTGGGGCCACCACAGGCGCCATGGGGCCGGATGCCGAGGGAAAGCTCCCCTCTGCATGCATCAGCCTCCGCTTCTTCCTAGGGGAGCTAGACTGGGGGGCCGCCAGAGCCTTCTCCTTTCCCTTGTCCAGGCATGGAGCGGAGGGGTTTGGAGCCGTGGAGCTCGGCACGGCAGTGCTTGGAGCTGCAGGGGACGGAGCGGAGGAAGCAGCCCTCCCATCGCTCGCTCCTACCACCCCACGAATCACTACTCCTCGAGAAGCGTCGCCAACCTGCCGGGGAGCGACGTCGATGTCGTCCAGCATCGGCATCATCTTCAGGAGCTTCGACCTCATCTCCTAGTCCATGAAGATGGGTAAGCACGACGCCGGTGGGTTGACGAGATCGTCGGAGACACCGTCGGCTCCAACATTGACGCACAGCTTCGCCAACATGGATTCCAGAAGCTCCGTCTTCAAGTTGGTCCCGGGGCCACGCTCCAGGCGAGTGGAGTCATTCTTGCCGGTGTACATCCAGGCCACGTGGCAACGGTGCTGGAGGGGAGCGATGCGCTGACCCAGGAAGTCGGCCAACACCATCAGCGAAGACAAGCCCCGGTCCGCCAGAAGCTTAATCCTCACCAGCACACGGGAGTAGGCGCTCTTAATGTCGGGCATCTTCTCCCATCAGGTCCGCCTGCTCGAGGGGCGGAGTCAGCAGCTCCAGCCAGTAGTGGACGTTAGTCTTCACGATGACCCAGTCATCCCTCCAGTTCTACCACTTGTTGGGGGAGAAGGGAGAGATGTACATCGCCGCAGATCTTGTGCGATGCAGGAAATAGTAGGCGCCCAAGAAGCTCGAGCTCCTCCCTAATGATCGCACGACGAAGAACGACTGGAACAGCTGCACCGACGGTCGCACCCCTACAAACATCTCGCAGAGGTGGACAAAGATCGACACCAGCACGAGGGAGTGCGGCGTCAGGTGCTGCAGTTGGAGCCCGTAGAACTCCAGCAAGGTCAGGAAGAAGGAAGAAGCGGGGAAGGCGAGGTCCGCCAGTATATACCCAGTGAAGACGACGACTTCACCGGGCTGAAGATCTGCGAGTGGGAGGGATCCGCAGCAAATCCTCCCATCGTACTCACGCGCTCCACATCGCTAGCGCTTCAGAGACGAGGCTCTCGGAGGTTCATCGCCATTGGAGCAGGAAGAGGAAGCAAGGAGGCAAGGCGACTTAAGCAAAAGGAAGGAAGGAGAGGCGCAAGGAAGCAAATCAAGGAAGAGACTCCTGCCGGCTGCAGGGGATCTCTTTATTTGCCCCTGACTCTTCGAAAATCGTCGAGCGCGACGTGCCTGACAAATCATGCCCACATCGGCTATACCGCCAAAGGCAGAGGTGCCAGGCCCACTCGGCAGACAGTGTGGGCAAAAAGCACCACGGTTTCAATAGATAAAAGTGGTTCCCCAAGAAAGTCTGACAAGAGGAAGAGCAGGGGTCGAGTTGGGAATCATCGTAGTAATGCTGCAGTTGGGCGCAATGTGCGCCCCCACGACCCTCCAACAACAAAGGGACACCTGTCAGTGATAAAAGTAGAGTCTCTTCGTCTCAGTTGACTGAAGCAAGATCAGAAGACCACCACACGGGATTTTTGATGGAGGCCCCATCCTCAAGAGCCTTCGTCTATGTTTAGATGGACCCAGGGGCCACTGTCGGTACCCTCAAGACGGGTACCCCCACGTGTAAGAGCAAAAGAAGACATACGTCAGCACGTATGCAGAAGACAGGGGCCTAGCCTGCTACGGAGCACTCATGAGAAGGCGCGTGTCCTAGGCCTCGGGTCCGACCACCTACTAAGGAGGGCTCTGAGGCTGCCACGTGTCTGCAGGCGCTGAGTCTCACTACTGGCCGAGGATGGCTCTAGAGCCGCCACGTGTCCGATGGTGCCGGAGCCGACCTCCCACCAGGGAGGACTCCGGCACTACCACGTGTCCGAAACCTCCAAGCCACGTCTTTTGCCGGAGAGAGCTCCGGAGGTGCCACGTGTCCTATGGCTCCGGGCCTGACCTCTAGCATGGGAGGGCTCCGGTGCTGCCACGTAGGCAACAACTCCAGGTGTCCCTCTCTTTCACACCCGGTTTTCCATAAGAAACACCCGAGCGTATTCTCACATGTATGTCAGGATCAGTTGACTCATACATGTGCCGACAATAGTGAAATATCATTATATTACATGCCAAGGTCAACGTGTAACATTATATTACATCATAAGACATAATAGAATAATTAAAGTACTTTCATACTAAATATATACAATAGCGGAAGTCTAATAAAGGGTCTTCCAATCCACAGGCATTGCCCGGGGGTTTCGCCAGCCTAGAACAACTCTTCGGGATCGAAGTCATCCTTATCGAAGTCTATATCTTCATTTACACCTGAGCAGCATATGATATCCAACAAAAGCAAGTTTGAGTACCCAAAGGTATTCAACAAGTGTAGGAAAGAATGTTATGAAGGCTAATAGCAAGGAAAGGCTAACATGTTTAAGCACTATGCATTAATCCTAAGCCTTAGCTTTAATTAGCAACCTTTATTACTAAGTGATATAACCCACCATCTTCACTATTAAGTCATTAATGTCAGGTTACACCACCCAACAAACTCTTTCAACCCATATCCATGTTTCTCGAATCATGGATAAGTCCAATCCACTCTTGACCGTGAGCACGGTTGTCATGAAAGTTTGGTTCTCCGCAAAGATTGTACCACTTTACCCACAAGTAGTGATTTCATCCCCTGTTGCCAGGTGGACTAAGAACCTCCCTGATATCCGTGGTTGCAAGCCACATTACACACTTCCTTTGGTGTGCGATCAGGAGATCACTACATGGCCTTTACAAAGGGTCTACCGGCAAGTACAAGCCCACTGAGATTTTACCGCTGTAGTTCCTGGGAGTAAACCCTCCCCTGCAGAAGCCCCCTCTTGAGCTTTGCAGTTCCCAGGGCAGTGAAAAATGTACTCCCATTCTCCGCGCCATCCAAACACTCATATCATACCGACAAACTCCTAATTAATTGGCCAAGCTGCCCCATCTCAGTCTTGTGGTGGCACTGTAATGTCGGGTTAACTGTTCCATGAACCCGTCCTTAGAATCTAAGGCATGCACTATCACTAACCCGAGTCTCGTGCACAAAGCACCATCTAAAACAACCAGCCTGTCTAGATTCCTAACGCCATGACACACACTTGTATCTTTCATATAATCCACAAGACTAACAACATCTATGTTTCATTCATTCTCTAAGTTCTAAGCATGGCTAAGCACATAAAATGACAATGACATATTCTAACTAAATCCCTCCATGGTTTTGCAAGGAATGATAAAGGAATAAAACTAAGGAAACATCCTAAATTGGGTTTCATATTGAAGACATCATGCAAACATTCTAACAAATCATCCTAAAATAGGAACAAAGTGGTCAAGGAACACTTGCCTTTGAATTGATGTTCGTTTACATAGAAATCTTGCTCTTGAAGATTAGGAATTAACTCTTGTGACGGTTCTACCCATGTATATGCGCATAAAATAATGCAAAACATGCAATAAGAAACTTAACAACACATTTCAATCATATATACTTAATTTTATACATATATTATTTATTCCTATTTGTTTTCTACATCTACATATGGGTTCATATTATTCTACAAGTGTTTTGGAGTGAAAATAGACATAAACTTGACATGTATATCTTTTAATTTATTTTTGTTATGACAAAACATTCATTTTCAAATTTTATAGTGATTTTTTTAATAATTTTTGAAGTATATATATGCATATATACTAATTTTATTATATATTCAGGTCTAAAAACTATTTTTTAAAGTGTTACTATAATTAATTCCAGGATATATATTGTTTTTATTGCATTCTCAGAATTTATCTATGTATTTTTATTAATTTCTGAAATTTTTCTGAAGTATATATTGTTTTTATTGTCATTTCAGCATTTATTTATTACCTAAAATGCATTTTCAGCCTATATAAATAATTATTTTTAATTTCAGAACTTATATATGTACTGAAATATGAAAACAGAATATTTTATGCAACTTTTATGATTTTACATAATTTAATTACACTAATCTGGCTAATTACAGAATAAATAATAAATTTATAAACTATTCTGGCCTAGATTGCAACAATTACGATTTGTCCAGCGTTCAAATTGAAATTCTACAGCCATTTTCCTAAATTACAGGGAAAACAGGGGCTAATTGGCTATTTTACAGTGATTTTCCCAATTTCTATAAAGACTAGGGTTGATTCTATAAAGCCCAAAACTTTATTTTTGCCTATTTGATCCCAAAACAGAGGAGTTCTACATTTTCTTCCATACAATGCCTCAAATGGAGACATTTTCATACTTGCCTGGTAACTATTATTGTAGGAAAATTCCGCATATGGCAAATTCTTATCCTAGCTTCTACTATTCTTAAGTGCACAAGCTCTAAGCATGTCTTCAAGAATTTGGTTAGTTCTTTTGGTCTGCCCATCTATTTGTGGATGATATGCGAAACTGAAATTTAATCGAGTTCCCATAGACTCATGTAATTTATGCCAAAATCTTGTAGTAAACTGTGTTCCTCTATCCGACACTATCTTCTAAGGCACACCATGTAGACATACAATTCTGGACATGTATAACTCCGCTAGCTTTGATCCATTATAATTTTCTTTCACTGGTATAAAATGGACAACTTTAATCAATCTATCCACTATCACCCATATTGAATCATACCCTGATTGTGTCCTGGGCAAACCCACTATGAAGTCCATTCCAATTTCTTCCCACTTTCATTCAGGTATTTTTAGTTGTTGTAATAATCCTACAGGCTTTGGTGTTCTGCCTTGACTCGCTGACATGTGTCGCACAATGCCACATGCTTTGTAACATCTCTTTTCATTCCGTACTACCAATACCTAGTTTTAAGATCATGGTACATTTTGTACTTCCAGGATGGATAGAATAATCAGATTCATGAGCCTCTTTTAAAATTAACTTTTTTATCTCCTTGATATCTAGTACACATATTCTTTTACCATGCCACGAGACACCTTACTCATCTTCTCTAAATCCTAGAGCTTTGTTTTCTTTGATTAATTTCTTGATTTCTTGTATCTTTTCATCATTCTTTTGGCCATCTCGAATATCTTGTTATAAAGTAGAAACAGCTTCCATAGCTATGGCCTCCGTATGATTCACCAAACTTAAATTTAACTTTGCAAACTCTTCACAAAGTTGAGGTTGTAGATCTCTCATTATCAACATGTTAATATGAGTCTTTCTGCTCAAAGCATCTGCAACCACATTAGCTTTTCCAAGGTGATAGTTGATTCCCACATCAAAATCGTTGATGAACTCCAACAATCTTCATTGTCGGAGGTTGAGATCTGGTTGAGTGAAGATATACTTCAAACTCTTATGATTTGTATAGATCTCGGTTCTCTTACCCATTAAATAATGCTTCCATAGCTTCAATGCATGTACAACTGCTGCCAACTCTAGATCATGGGTAGGATAGTTCTTCTCATGCTTCCAAAGTTATCGGGAAGCATAGGCAATAACATGCTCTTCTTGCATAAGAACACATCCCAATCCTTGACCTGAAGCATCGCAATAGACATAAAACACTTTCTCCATATCTGGCATAATCAAGACTGGGGCGGTGGTTAACTTCTTCGTTAACTCTTGAAAGTTTGTTTCACACTCTTGAGTCCATACAAAAGCAGCTCCTTTCTCCAACATCTTTGTGAGTGGTTTGGCAATCTTTAAAAATCCTTCAATGAACCTTCGGTAATAACCAATCAATCCTAAGAAACTTCGGATTTCTCCGACATTCTCTGGTGTCTTCCACTTTTGAACACCAGCTATCTTCTCTGGGTCCACAGATATTCCTCCTTCAGATATAATATGTCCCAGAAAAGCAACTTTCTTAAGCTAAAATTCACATTTACTGAATTTGGCATAAAGTTGATTTTCTCTTAGCTTTTGTAACACTATTCTCAAGTGTTTTTAATGTTCCTCCTCATTCTTTGAGAATATGAGGATATCATCAATGAACACTACCACAAATTTGTCCAAATATTTCATGAATACCTTATTCATAAGATACATGAAATATGTTGGAGCATTTGTCAATCGAAAAGGCATAATTGTATATTCATACAGTCCATACCTAGAGACAAATGATGTCTTTGGAATGTCCGACTCTCTTATCCTTAGTTGATGATATCCTGAACGGAGGTCAATCTTGGAGAATACACATGCACCTCTCAATTGGTCAAACAAGTCCTCAATACGAGGTAAAGGGTACTTGTTTTTATTGTCACTTCATTAAGTGCACGGTAATCTACACACAACCTCTTAGCCCCATCCTTCTTCGGTACAAACATGACCGGAGCTCTCCATGGTGAGGAAGTAGGACGAATATACCCTTTCTCCGATAACTCTCGGATATGATCCTTGAGTTCTGCTAACTGTTGGGTATCCATTCTATATGGCCTTTTG
Organism: Neostapfia colusana; assembly: GCA_030760725.1. Classification (NCBI taxonomy): domain Eukaryota; kingdom Viridiplantae; phylum Streptophyta; class Magnoliopsida; order Poales; family Poaceae; genus Neostapfia; species Neostapfia colusana. Next base: position 94,656,418 of record JASWHV010000004.1, read on the forward strand.
TATATTAGAGCAGTACCAGGTACTAATTCAATAATGAATTCTACTTCTCGATCCGGTGGCATACCTGGTAGATATTCAGGAAATACATCTGGAAATTCATTGACAATCTTTATGTCTTCAATAGCTACCTCTGTCTTGTTGAGTTGAATATTCCCAGATGGTACTTGAATGGATGTAAACTCAATCTTGGTTCTATCCGTATGAGTTAACTCCACAATTCTCGTTGAACAATGTATAACTCCCTTATACTTTGTCAACCAATCCATTCCCAAGATGATGTCTATCCCTTGTGATTCTATCACTATGAGATTTGTAACGAATTCTACTCCATTCACTCCTAGGCTCACTTTAGGACACACTTGTTTTGTCTTTATTTCTCCTCCAGGAGAATTTACTACTAATACTCGATTCATAGATGTAGTTGGTAATTTATGTCTTGTTATGAACTATTTGGCTATGAATGAGTGTGTTGCACCAGAATCAAACAAAATTGTAGCAGGGTGTGTATTTGCAGATATACCAATTACCACATCTGGTTCCTTTTGTGCTTCTTCCATGGTCACATGATTCGCCTTGCCACGTACATGATTCTGTTGTTGTGGTGGCTTCTTATTTGGGCATGTATTAGCATAATGTCCTGGTTCTCCACAATTGTAGCATTGCCCAGCGACCTTGGCTACTAGTGCTTTATTGCTTTATGGTGCATTTGGAAGACTTGATCCTGCAGGACGAGGTTGAAAAGCAGGACGTTGTTGTTGCACTTGTTGCCGCTGTTGCTGAGGTTAAAAAGTTGGATTCCTTGCAGCAAGATTGTAGTTCATTTGTAGCTGATTAGGAACCATTGGTCGGTTCATTGTCCCAGCCGGCGGTGATGAGAAGCGAGGCCGACTGTTGCTGCCAGATGATTGGCCTTGCCAATTCATCTTCCTCTTTTGATATTCAACTAATTTTTGTCTCTTTCTTTCAACTATGAAAACCTTGTTGATGAGCTTCTGAAAACTTTCATAGTCACTGAAAGACATGACATATTGTATCTCTGAGTTCAAGCCTTCTATGAAGCAGTCCTACTTCTTTTCATCCGTGTCAATGTCTCCTGGAGCATAGCGAGACAACTGGGTGAACTTAGTAAGATACTCTCGCACAGACATGCTTCCTTGCTTCAAACCAAGAAATTCCTTACGCTTGTTCTTTATTTCACCCGCTAGTACGTAGTGATTGTGGAAGGCCAACTTGAACTCATTCCATGAAATACTTTCTGGATCTTCGTGAGCTTCTTTGTATGCAGTCCACCAGTCTGTTGCAGATCCATATAATTGATGAGAGGCAAAGAGTACCCTCTCACGCCCTTGACACTGTATGATCTGTAACTTGTTCTCAATATTCTTGAGCCAATCATCAGCTTCTAATGGCTCTATGGCGTTGTCAAACCTTGGTGGTTGAGTACTGAGAAATTCACTTAACCTTGGTTGACGTGGTGCATTTTGAATTTGTGGTGGGGGTTGTTGCAGGTTGGCCACCACTTGTGTCAAGTTCTGAATAAGTTGATTCTGCATGTTCATCATTTGTTGCATCACTTCTCCATCTACTCTGCGTGCAACTCTTGGCTGCCATTCAGGTAGAGGAAACCTTGCAGCATCATTGTTGTTGTTTCCTTCATTGAATTTGTGGTGGGGGTTGTTGCAGGTTGGCCACCACTTGTGTCAAGTTCTGAATAAGTTGATTCTGCATGTTCATCATTTGTTGCACCACTTCTCCATCTACTCTGCGTGCAACTCTTGGCTGCCATTCAAGTAGAGGAAACCTTGCAGCATCGTTGTTGTTGTTCATTGCGTCTTCTTCTTCTTGCATCTTATTGTGCATATATCCTCATTAGTTCCACTCAAAAGTTATAAAGGTTTTACTTAATTTATTTGACAATCATGTTTGAAGCAACATAGCATTTATATTCATTAATAATTATGTACATACACCAACGAGGTTATGAACATAAGCCTATGGCTTTCACAACTCACGTTACACACTATGCAACATATTACATTATCAAACCTAAGCAACAACCTAAACAACTATTACACACTAAGCATTACATAACAATACAAATACGTACTACACGAGGTACTACAAAATTAAGGACACATGTCCTAATTATCCCCTGGGACTTGTGCATTTTCCTGAGGATCCTCCTCATCGCCATCAGGAGAACTAGCCTCTGACTCGGCTGTGGTGGCCTCAGGTGGTGGTGAGGCACGAGGGCGTTTGGCTGCCCTACGGTCTGGAGAGTCAGGAGTCCAAGTATCCCCATCTAAAACATAGAGATCACTCACTTCTCCATCCCTCATCCTCATTGGCCCATGCATTATGGCCTCCGTCTTCTTCAGGAGATCACGTACATCCTGAAGTCCCTGCTAGTAGTTCTGTAGCCTGGTGCTGAGGCTACCTCCTTCCTCGAGGCTCACATGCATCTGTACGATGTTACAACCCTCTCTGATTGGTTCATAGCTGAACTCTGCACTCCCACTTTGTCGCCGTGGGGTGTACATGTACTGAGTCCCCTCAAGGCGTCCACGGTTGATGTAGCTCTGGCATGTGATCGCCTCCCAAGTAGCATCTTTCTCAGCTTCTGCCATGGTGGATCTCCATGCTGGTGAGTTGTGGATCTTGAGCAGCTTGTTCTCATGGTAGATTCTCGCCTCCGACTTCCATTCCTCGCGTTCTGCGCGAGAAACCTGAGTAGTGTCGTAGTACACCACTAACTTGCCGGTGTACCCCGCACAGCCAAGAAGGTGTCTAAGGCGCTCCACCATGCCTTCTGTGGACTCCCCATGAGTTTGGTATGTGGCAGGGTTATCCACATCCTCAAGGGTGCGTGCAGCGAGCTGGTGTCGAGGAACCCGTCCCCCAGTGGACTTACGGGCTGTGAGTCGCGTACGTGCCATCTGTTTCATGAAAAATTTCAAATGAGTTAGAAGAATAAATAATATAATATACTTTTGAATATAGACGAGGTTAGACCAACATATATATAATCTAAATAACCTTTTTCTACCAAAGTCTTTTGTAAAATAGTTTTTACTCTTATTACGTCCATTTCTAACTAGGCTTGCGTCCTACGGGCAACCTTGGCTCTCATACCACTTTGTCACACCTGGTTTTCTATAAGGAACACCCGAGCGTATTCTCACATGTATGTCAGGATCAGTTGACTCATACATGTGCCGACAATATTACATGCCAGGGTCAACGTGTAACATTATATTACATCATAAGACATAATACAATAATTAAAGTACTTTCATACTAAATATATACATCGGAAGTCTAATAAAGGGTCCTCCAATCCACAGGCATTGCCCGGGGGTTTCGCCAGCCTAGAACAACTCTTCGGGATCGAAGTCATCCTCATCGAAGTTTATATCTTTATTTACACCTGAGCAGCATATGATATCCAACAAAAGCAAGTTTGTGTACCCAAAGGTACTCAGCAAGTGTAGGAAAGAATGTTATGAAGGCTAATAGCGAGGAAAGGCTAACATGGTTAAGCACTATGCATTAATCCTAAGCCTTAGCTTTAATTGGCAACCTTTATTACTAAGTGATATAACCCACCATATTCACCATTAAGTCATTAATATCAGGTTACACCACCCAACAAACTCTTTCAACCCATATCCATGTTTCTCGAATCATGGACAAGTCCAAGCCACTCTTGACCGTGAGCACGGCTGTCATGACAGTTTGGTTCTCTGCAGAGATTGTACCACTTTACTCACAAGTAGTGATTTCATCCCCTATTGTCAGGTGGACTAAAAACCTCCCTGATATCCGTGGTTGCAAGCCACATTACACACTTCCTTTGGTGTGCGATCAGGAGATCACTACATGGCCTTTACAAAGGGTCTACCGGCAAGTACAAGCCCACTGAGATTTCACCGCTGTAGTTCCTGGGAGTAAACCCTCCCCTGCAGAAGCCCCCTCTTGAGCCTTGCAGTTCCCAGGGCAGTCAAAAATGTACTCCCATTCCCCGCACCATCCAAACACTCATATCATACCGGGAAACTCCTAATTAATTGGCCAAGCTGCCCCATCTCAGTCTTGTGGTGGCACTGTAATGCCGGGTTAACTGTTCCATGAACCCGTCCTTAGAATCTAAGACAGGCACTATCACTAACCCGAGTCTCGTGCACAAAGCACCATCCAAAAAAAACCAGCTTGTCTAGTTTCCTAACACCATGACACACACTTGTGTCTTTCATATAATCCACAAGACTAACAACATCTATGTTTCATTCATTCTCTAAGTTCCAAGCATGGCTAAGCACATAAAATGACAATGACATATTCTAACTAAATCCCTCCATGGTTTTGCAAGGAATGATAAAGTAATAAAACTAGGGAAACATCCTAAATTGGGTTTCATATTGAAGACATCATGCAAACATTCTAACTAATCATCCTAAAATAGGAACAAAGTGGTCAAGGAACACTTGCCTTTGAATTGATGTTCGTTTACTTAGAAATCTTGCTCTTGAAGATTAGGAATTAGCTCTTGTGACGGTTCTACCCATGTATATGCACACAAAATAATGCAAAACATGCAATAAGAAACTTAACAACACATTTAATCATATATATGCTTAATTTTATACATATATTATTTATTCCTATTTGTTTTCTACATCTACATATGGGTTCATATTATACTACAAATGTTTTGGAGTGAAAATAGACATAAACTTGACATGTATATCTTTTAATTTATTTTTGTTATGGCAAAACATTCATTTTCTAATTTTATAGTGATTTTTTAATAATTTTTGAAGTATATATATGCATATATACTAATTTTATTATATATTCAGATCTAAAAACTATTTTTAAAGTGTTACTATAATTAATTCCAGGATATATATTGTTTTTATTGCATTCTCAGAATTTATCTATGTATTTTGATTAATTTCTGGAATTTTTCTGAAGTATATATTGTTTTTATTGTCATTTCAGCATTTATTTATTACCTTAAATGCATTTTCAGCCTATATAAATAATTATTTTTAATTTCAGAACTTATATATGTACTGAAATATGAAAACAGAATATTTTATGCAACTTTTATGATTTTCCAGAATTCAATTACACTAATCTGGCTAATTACAGAATAAATAATAAATTTATAAACTATTCTGGCCTAGATTGCAACAATTACAATTTGTCCAGGGTTCGAACCGAAATTATACAGCCATTTTCCTAAATTACAGAGAAACAGGGGCTAATTGGCTATTTTACAGTGATTTTCTCAATTTCTATAAAGACTAGGGTTGATTGTGTAAAGCGCAGGCCGCGTTTTTCTCCGGCGAGTGGCGGCGATTTGCGGGAAAACCTTCGGTTTTCCGTTTCTCTTCACGTTTTCTAGGTTTTTCTACTCCCAAATGAAGAGGGGATCACGGGGAACTCAACTAGAGGGATCTTTTGGACCCGAAGTGGCCGGAAAGGCGTCGGCGACGGCGAACGGCGGACTCGGGCGAACTTCGTCGGAAACGCTCCCCAAGCACAGTTCTTCGGGGAATTTCGTCAGGAATCCCTCCTCGTGGCCTTGGGACGGCGTAGAGGATGTTAGAACCGAGTGATATGGAGAAATTCTGAAGAATTTTGGAGAGTGGCGGTTATGCTTACCGAGGGGATCGGTTGTGATTTCATGAGGGAATTTGGCCGGTGTTGGGTTGGTTTTTATAGAGGGGGAGGAGGCGGTGGCGCAGGGCACGTCGGTTGGTGAAGGGGCGCAAGAAATCGACACATGGCCGGAGTAGTTTGATCACATGCGATAATAACGGGAGAGAGAAGAGAGAGAGGAGGGGTTGCGGTTGGGGAAGAAGAAACTGACGTGTGGGGTTGCTTGGCGGTGAGGGAAGGGAGAGAGGAGGGTTTTGTGCACATGTGATGAAAATTTCGGTCATTACACTTTCCGCCAAGGAGGGCTCCAGTGCGGCCACGTGCATGACAGCTCCGGACCTCCCCTCCTGACATGGAGAGCATCGGCGTTACCACATGTCCAACGACTCCGGACCCCTCGTTACTCTGCAAGACAGCTCTGGTGATGACGCGTGTCCCAAGGACCAGCCACCTCGACACCGCGCCGACAAGCAACGGGCAGATAGCCAAGGAGTAGAGAGGAAGGTGTGCTTTCCTATCGCGCATTTAAAGTTCGCATGTTCCCCAGGCAAGCAATCCAGTGTATCCTGGTACAGGCATGCCTGGCAGCAGAGACCAGTCGTGCGGCGTCCTGACGGAGCTACAGTGCAGCGCCGCGGGACAAGACGCGTTCCTACCGCCTTCATTAGACAACATTTAAGGAAGCCGACGTGACAGGGTGACGTGCTCCACGGCGCGATGAAGTGCACTACTACTAGCAGGGAGCAGACTACTCGAAGTAGAGTCAGCTGCCCATAACGGGGTCACCAGCCAGGCTTTGGACTCACATGTAAGGTTGCTTGGCCTTGAACTATAAAAGGTCCAAGTAGCCAACGGGCAAGGACAACTCCATTCGAATTCCATTCTTGCTCAAACACAGTCCCAGTCTCTGAATATCATTGTAAGCTCGCAAGCTCGAGCCACCCTCAAACTCATGCAACAAAGAACAACCAACACTCCGTGGACGTAGGGTATTACGCTCAGGCGGCCCGAACCACGTAAATCTTCATGTTCATCTCGCCATCGTGCTACGACGCTCAAAACCACTAAGCCCCTCATAAAAAAACCTCTGCGGGCTGCTCCAGAGTGGACCAGGGGAGAAAACACTTCGACAATGATCTTAACGCATCAGGAAACCTTGTTACTGTTGATATCCCTTTACCCCTAAAGAATGATGATCTATCAATTTCATCTGCGGTAGCTCAAACGAATTTGCTAAAGAACCAAGTCTTTCAAAAAAAATTTAAAAAAACGTCCGACATAGCCGGGATATGTTATAGAAGAAATAAATAGACATCTTACATCAAAGTATCGGCCGAGCTGTCAGAAACCCAGGAAAATAAAAACAGTTCCTATCGATTTCCATAATTCTAAACCTTAGAGGTTTTGAGTTACAGAGGATAGGTGAGTGATAGCCACAGCTAGCCGTGTCGCCCCGGCAGCAAGCCATTGTTTAGCTTCGTCTATGATGCTTGATATCATCCCCGTCTCGGATTCTTTAACACCGCAAAAAACTCTAACATTGTTTTCTAGCCATAGCTTCCAAATGACAACAATAATTAAGATTTGCATTCCTTTTCTTCTACTACTTTGAACTCTTGCCGATATGCACCTAGCTCCATCCAGCAGGGAGGAAGGCCCATTCCAGTAGCTAGGGTTCAGTTGAGGCTCCTCACTCCAATCACTGATCCGACTCCATATTTGTTTGGGCACTGGACACTCCAGAAAAATATGTAAGGTGGATTCCAAACTCTGAAAGCAGAATGGACAAAAGTAGCTGTTAGGCCAGCCTCGCCGTTGCAAATGATCAGCAGTCCATTTTTTTTTTCAATGCTAACCATAAAAAGATCTTACATTTGGCTGGAGCCAAACCGTTCCATACTATTGCTTTGTAATCAGAATGGAAACCACCCTGAAACTGAATTTTGTAAGCTGAACTAACTGAGTACTGAACTGAGGCTGTGAACTTCCACTGTATTTCATCCTTCATCAGAGAGTCTAGCTGTATATGTATTTGATCAATCAAGACCCAAAGCTGCATGCATTGCTGCATTGCCTCCTGTGATGGGATTGGAAGCAAATCCCGAAACCATCTGTGATCACACAAGACTTCCGCTACTACTCTGGTTTTCTTGCTTGTGTTTATATAATATCGGGAACAATGCTGTATGTGTTAGTCCATGCAGCCAACTAGAGCTCCAAAAGGATGCCAATTGACCGTCCCTGATTATCACCCGCGTGGCTGCAGCAAAAAGATCCGTCTGTTTTATCGACTGGTAGGTCCATACCTTTCCACGACCGATTTGGATGCACCTAGCTGAGCCAAAGCCATCTTAAACGTAAGGCCCGAGCGAACTTTTCTAGGTTTTTAATTCCTAACCCCCCTTGTCCACAGGTTTGCAGACGCTATGCCAAGCAACCTTGCATTTTCCCCTAGTTATCTGCTGATCACCTGCCCACAAGAACCTTCTCCTTGATTTGTCTAATGATTTGAATAACTTCTTTGGAGACTTAATTGCACGTTAAAAGATATGTAGGAAGGGAATCCAACACTGAACGAACCATTTCTCTCCTTCCTCCAATACTGAGGAGACCTCCCTGCCACCCTGCCAACTTATTAGCCACATGGTCTTGTATGTGCTGTAGTTGGTCAAGGCGAAGACATCCTAGAGTAATTGGCATGCCCAAATATTTGACAGGAAAACTGATTCACTGCCCCGCAAAGTTGGCCAGGAAACTGTCCAGGTTCAGCCCATAACAACTGATGGCCGCAACTGAACTCTTCTGTTCATTGATCCTTAGCCCCATGGCGTCGCCAAAACATCTCAGAATTTCTAGAGCTGCCTCCATTTAATGCTGAATTGGGTTTAAGAACAAAGCTACATCATCAGCATACATTAAAATTCTGAGGTTTGTGTGTCTCCCCCTCAAAGGTGTAATCACCCCTTCTTGTGTAGCCCGTCCAAAGATATGCTGCAAGTATCAACGGCAAGGATGAAAAAATCTAGGGATATTGGGTCCCCTTGCCGCAGCCCCCTTGCATGTTTGATGGGGATACTCGGAATGCCATTCAATTTGATCGAGGAAGACACCGTTCCAAGAAGAGCAGACAACCAGTCTCTCCATCTCGATGGAAACCCTCTGTACTGTAAAATTCCAACAAGTACTCCCAATATACTGAATCAAAGGCTTTCATGATGTCTAGTTTGAGTAGCAAAGCCGGTGTCTTTGTTCTATGGAAATGTCTGACCATGTTACGCACCACTAAAAAATTCTCCTGAATGCTCCGTTTTTTAATGAATGCACTTTGAGCTCCTCCGACGAGAGCATCTATTTCTTTTGAAAGCCTTCTAGCCAGCACTTTAGAAATCAGCTTGGCAAAGGAGTGTACCAAGCTAATTGGGCGATAATCACCTGGAGTGTCTGCACCTTCCTTCTTTTGCAACAATATTATTTCTGCACAATTTAGCTGGGACATAGGACCAGTATTTAAACTGTGGAAGCACCCAAAAGCAGCCATGACATCACTCTTAATTATTGGCCAACATTTCCTATAAAAGTTTCCTATGAACCCATCTGGTCCCGATGCATACTCCCCTGGGGTATTACAAATAGCACATTAAACTTCTTCTTCGGTAACAGGCGAGTCCAAGGAATTTTCTTGTATGGTTTGCATCCGCAAGTCATCCGAGTTCAAGGTCCTGGTTGTCTGCATTTTGGTTCCAATGAATCGCATAAAATGATTTTGCAGAATATGAGATTTCTCCTTATGGGACCGCGTTATCCGACCTTCCTCATCTTTAAGATATGAAATGAAGTTTTCCTGGTACGGGCGTTTGCTCTCTTAGATGAAAATTTTTCGTTGCCGCATCCCCCTCCCTTTAACCAAGTAAGACGCGAGGCTTGCCGTCTCCTTGAACGTTCTACTGCAGCCAATCTCAGTACCCGGACCTTGAGATCTTTCCTCAGCCGAATTTCCTCTTCTGTCAGATTCCTGTGTTCTTGCGCCTTCTCCAATCTTTGAATAATCTCATTGGATAAGTGTAATTGTAGTCTAGCGTTCCCAAATAAGGACTTACTCCAAGCCTGCAGTGGCGAAGCTGTTTTCTTCATCTTATTGTTAAGGATAGTCATGGGAGATACACCTAGGATAGGTTCTGTCCATGCACTTTGCACCACTTCTAGAAACCCAGGAACTTTAAACCAGAAGGATTCAAATTTGAAAGATGATGATCTGTATAGCTTGTACTGTGGAGTAAGTAAGATCGAACAATGATCTGAAACCGATGATAAAAAAGAGCCTGAACCCCATATCCAGTATATTGAATATCCCATTCCTTTGAGAGAAAATTCTGTCCAAGTAGACAAGAGTTGGGTTGGCTCTCTCGTTACTCCAGTGAACTTCCTGTTAAACATTCTGATTTCCAATAATTCTGCATTATCTAGCATGCGCCTAAAAGCTCCCATGAGGTGCCTGTTCATATTTGTGTTATTCTTGTCCTTGCTTCAAGTATAATGTTAAAGTCCCCAACACATACCCATGGGATGCCTGTTGGTGGCTTGCAGTCTGATAGTTCTTGTAGGGATCTGGGCTTGTCTGAATCCCCTGTTGGCCCATAGACAGTTGTAATTACCATTGATTGGAGGGAGCATCGTTGAGAGACAGAAACAGTGATTGAAAATTCCCTGAAGGACTGGTTGGACACTTGATAATAGTCTGACTCCCATGCTATGAGAATGCCTCCTCTGGTACCATTTGCCGAAATGAATTCATATGAATATCCCCTGCCCAAGAATTCCGCAGCTAGATTATCATTGAGGTCCTGCAACTTCGTTTCCTGTATACATACCACTGAAGTCTTATGAGTCACGTTGGTTCCTCTGATCACCTCCCTTCGTGCCGGTGAGTTAAGTCCCCTTACATTCCAGCTAAGTAAGGAAAAGTAACGTTGGTTCCTCTGATCACCTCCCTTCGTGCCGGTGAGTTAAATCCCCTTACATTCCAGCTAAGTAAGGAAAAGTCAGAAGCCATAGAAGAAACTTGTAGGAACAACCACGATGGATAGACATACTATTCCATATAGGGAGACATGTTTAGGGACTACAACACACATGAAACACGGTCACAATCCACATACCCATTTGGTGATCTCCTTCCAATTCCCCAAGAAGAGATCACTACAACCTTCGCCCTTTGGCCAGATACACTTAATATTTAACATTTGCATAATAACACGTGACAGAGCACTTATTAAGCAGTGCATCTGGTGGATTAAAATGACATCTGCGCTTCCACCTCCTCTTGGGACAGAACTCTCAGAGCAGAACCATCGCCATCATTGGCCAGGCCGGTCATCACCCTTATCGCCTCAATAGTCTTCCTGGAAGTGGATCCTTGTAAAGCGAAGCATACCTGTTTAAGCTCTCTGCGTCAACGGTGTCGTTCGGCCTAAGAAGGTCCAGTTGTCGCATAAGACGAATAGTGGCACGCTGCGCCACCAGAACGAAGGGAGGATCCTTTGCTAAGCGTGCACTGCGTCTTGTTGGCTCAACAGAGGATGACTGGGTGCGATGTTTTTGGCGCCGGGTGTAAAATTCCACACTTGTTTTGCCATGTAAATGGAACTTGTGAGGTTTAGCTTATGATCATAAGTGAGCTAGTTGTTCTATAAAGCAAAAGGTGTGTTTACTCAAATAAATTTGGTCATCCCGAAAAGAGGATTCAAAACTGTGGGTTCAAATTATGTTTATGGTATCCAAATTTGAAAGCTGATCCCATCATTGAAATCCTCAGCTCCAAATTCGTGGGAATACAAATTTTCACAACATTTGGAAGTGTTTTGGCTAAGCATTTGCAAGAGGACATTAAAGGGCATTTGAATTCAAATTCGAATTTGGAAGAAGCTTGGCCACATATCCAAATGAGTTCCAAAATTTAGCTGCCCATATTTGAATTGATCACCTGCTAAATTTGGAAGACATTTAGGAAGATCTTTTGGGTGAGGAAAATGGGTGGACCCACATGTCATTGATCCACCAGTGACTTGCACATGAAGTCATACTCTGTTCTTCCACCCGAACCAACCGAGGAGCATTCACGGGGCGCCACCGAGGGATGTGAACCGAGCCACCTCCTCGTGGTTGCACTCGCGCTGGCGACAAGTGTGTGTGTGAGCTTCCTCAGCTCAGTGTGATCTTCTCCCTCACCGAACCGAGCTACTCACGTGTTACTCCTCCTCGCACACGAAACACAGAGAACAGAGCGCCGCACGTCGGTTGATCGACGGGAACCGATCAAACCTCGCGCACCCCACCCCTCCGAGCTGCAAAACGGCACGGTGTGCTCGTTCTTCACCTCCTCGGAGCGAAAACTAGCCAGCTCCGGCTTCCCTCACCCGAGAACGCCGCTTCTTCGCGGCGACCTAAACCAATCGGCGACCGAGCGCACGTGGATAGCCCAACCGGGGAATTTTCATGCCCCAGCAAGCACGGCCACAGGAGCGCTCGACCTCAGTGTTGCTCCTCCCTGAAACTCGGATCAAGCCATGAACCCTAGCGCCCGAATTTGTCGTTCTTCTTCCGGTGCACCACCACGGACCGTCTGGAACGAAATCTTCAAATTTGTTCTCAATTACCGTTCTTAGGCCACCAAATATTGCACACAGGGGCTGGACTAGCCGACTATCATTTCCTTTTTAGCAACCCTAGCTTGAAACTGCACGTAGGCGGCGTATTTTGATGTTTCCCGAGCATCTCCATGGTGGCACACCGCGGGCGCATGGTGAAAGCCCATTAGCCGCTATTTCCAAGCCATTTGGTGCACGTGTCGATCTTCCCTAAGTTCCAAGGGCACTGTAGAACCTTTTGGCCGAGCTTTTGGTAAGCCAGGGCGGTCGGCCGACGATGCCGGAGTGGATTCGAGGCCGCTGCACGGTGCCCACCGGTTTCCGGCCACCGGCACCTCAAGCTAGCGCCACAGACGGGTTCCCCGACCTCCCAAACCCCTGGGCGGTGATCCTCCGGCTAAGAGGCGGCCGGAAACGCGGGGGCCGGCGAGCTAGCGGCGCGCGCGCGAGAGGGAGGCGGGGGGAGGAAGAAGGAGGCCAGCCCCACGTGTCAGCCATAGTGAATTTAAGTTTCGGATCGGCTGTGGCTCTCGGACACGGTGTGGCTTGAACCTCAGTGGCTATAGTTTAAGAATGTGGGTCTGTCGAAGTGTGCCATCGACACTTCCCCCGGACCAGCTTCAGGAGCAACCCGCGGAGGTTCTTCTTCGGAGGGGGCTAGTTCTCTCAGGAGGTCACGTTGGTTGTGAGAGGATTGACACAAATTTTTTTACGTTGTTTGGGCCGCCAAAGCGTAACACCCTACGTCCATGGGAGTTGTAATGCTCGGAGCTTAGAACCGGAGTTCTAAGCTTGGAGATCAGGATGAACTGGGTTGCCCACTCTCAAACCCCTTGCAACGTTGCCAATCCGAGTCTTTTATACTTCAAGGCTCGGGCGGCTTACAAGGTGGGCCCCGAGGCACGACAGGTGGCCCCGGAGAGATTTCCTGCCATCTACCATATCTTGCAGTGAATGCTGGTAGTTGTCTCTAGCAATGGCTTCTTAGTCGTCGTTCTGCCGTCCTGCCCGTACCGCAAGCTAGGCGTAGTAGTTGACGATGGCAGGGACGACAGGGAATGCCTTGTCGCCGTATCTATTGGTCAACAGCTTCTGACATGGTGTGCTTGTCTTAACTGTGACGCAACTGGTCACAGTGCCACCTGACAGGGGCGTGCGCCGCGTCTCCGCATCTTGGGAAGGCGCGGGTCTTGAATGTCTTGATCGGACAAGGCATGGCGTGACTTTACTCCTGCTGCCTACCGAGCCGGGGTGGGCAGCACGGCACGTGGCGCCTTTGGAGCTCACCCCTGCGGAGGGGGTGAGGTGCGGCACTGCTGGTCACGTGGCTGGCCTGGGGCTCGCCTCTTAGGAAAGGGGAAGCCCGGCCCCGCTGGACACGTGGCGCCTTTGGAGCTCACCCCTATGGAGGGGGTGAGGTCCGGCACTACTGGCCACGTGGCAGGCCTAGGGCTCGCCTCTGAGGAGAGGGGAGGCCCAGCCCCGCTGGATACGTGGCGCCTTCGGAGTTTGTCCCTGCGGAGGAGGCGAGGCCCGGCTCTGCTGGCCGCGTGGAAGGCCCGGAGCTCGCCTCTGAGGAGAGGGGAGGCCCGGCCCTGCTGGACACGTGGCGCCTTTGGAGCTCGCCCGTGCGGAGGGGGCGAGGCCCGGCTCTGCTGGCCGCGTGGTAGGCCCGGGGCTTGCCTCTGAGGAGAGGGGAGGCCCGGCCCTTATAAACACATGGCGTCTTCGGAGCTCACCCCTGTGGAGGGGGCCAGGTCCTTAGGCGGTTTTTCTCCTGTGCGCAGGGGTACCCGGTACTGTGGGTACCGACAGTGGCCCCTGGGCCCACCTCGGGGGAGATAATGATCCCGTGGGTGGGCCATCTCCTTTTCTACCCCGCGCACATTCTTGGAAACTCCTTTAGGCCGTTGCAAGAGCAGCACGACCCAACCGCGTGGGCCCACGCATACTCCCCATTAATAGGAAGCGCCGGCGTGCTGGGCAGTTACCGGGACAACACACCCCTGGCGCGTGGCCACGCGTTTAACTCTGGGAGGAGGGTCATGGGGACGTAACCCCTGCTTTATAGTTGCTTTAACCACGGTGGTTCCCAACGCTGCTACTACTGCACCGAACCTCCGGGTTGTCCGCTTGAGGGACTGACTTCTTGGTCCACTACTTCCGCAGGATGGCGTGGGCCCTCTTGTCATTGTCGCTGGGGCTTGGACCTAGGGCGTCCGCCTCCAGCGGTGCATGCGAGGCGTTTTGAATTGCCTCTGGGAGGTTTAAAGGGAACCCCTTCTGCATCGTAGACTTCCCTTCGCACATCTCCCTACGCCTGAGCCTTCCTTGTTCTTTCGTGCACCCAAGCCTCCTTTGCTTTCACCGGCCTCTGCGATGACGGTGGCGCCTGTTCCTGCGGATGCGCCGGTGAGCCCAAGTACTCAGGCTCCTGCTCCTAGTGTTGTGGCGGTACCTCCTCCTTCGCCAGCTCGGGAGGTGGCTTCTGATGAAGACTCGGCGGAGCAGGCTGGCGGCAACCAGCCTTCTGTTGCTGTGCCCGAGGTGGGACCTCCGTCTCTTCCGGTCCGCGCACTTTCTCTAAGTCCCGAATTGACCGCTGCCAGAGCACGAACAGCCACGGGATCGTGGGAGCGTGCGCTCACTTGATGGTTGCTTTTACTGCGGCGGTTCCCAAGACTGCCACCTTTGCGGCGCTTTCTTCGGGAACCGCTGAAGTGCCTCGCCGGCTCATCTTCTCAGGAGACTGACTCCTTGACCCACTGCTTCAGTTGGGCGGCTAGGGTCCACCTTTCATTGGCGCCCGGTCTCGGAGCCAACGAGGTCGCCGACGCGATGATTCCGGAGGTTTTCGAATTACCCCGGACCATCCCTGGAAAGTTTTAAAAGGGGATCTCACCCGCACCGCTGCTTCCCTTCGCATTGCGCTCGTACTTCCCTTGAACTCTTGCGCCCCGGCTCTCCTGGCCTTGCGTCCTCTTTCGCCATGGCTTCCAACTTGCTCCCGACGCGCCTCGTCCGCTCTTCCGAGCTCGGGCCAGTGCGCAGGCTGCTGGGCTGGCGCTCAGAAGAGCAGAAACATCGGCTTCGCCGAGGATCTCTCCCCCTGGTCCTGGAAAAGGGGGAGATAGTCTTCTTCACGGCTTATGCTCTGGCGGGGTTTGTTCCACCGATTTTCTTCCTTCTTTGTCACCCTGCTGGAGACATACGGTCTCCAGCTTCACCATCTTTCCCACAATTCCTTCACAATGGCTGCTGTTTTTGTCCATTTCTGCGAGATGTTCATGGGGGTGCACGCCTCCGTGACGCTCTTCCGCCACTTCTTTGTGCTGCGGATGACTGGGCGCAGCTCAAAGACTCAGATGGGGGCATACTACTTCCAGAATCGCTGCAAAGACCCCAAGATCTCCGGATACCTCCTGCCCTTCAGCGCATCAAGGTGGGAAAACTGGAGGGAGAGCTGGGTGGTAGTGCAGACCGACGAGCACGATCGCCTACAACTCCCAACCGCCAGCCCAACCACCGATCGCCGCTTCTGGGAGGAGATCCCTGAGCTGGAGCAGGAGTACACCCCGGTCTTGGAGCAGATCCGGTTCTTGGCCAACGAGGGGCTGACGTCTCTAATGGTGCTGATGGACTTTGTGTCGCGCCGTATTGCTCCCTTGCAACAGCGTAGCCGCCCAGCATGGTACTACACCGGCGAGCAGGACTGTACCAGGCTGGAGAGAGGCCCCGGCTCAGACCCTTCCGACGAGGAGCTGATCGAGATGGTGAGCAAGGTGAGCGGTGACTACATTTCCAGTGGCGACCCCGCTCTTCCGCCCTCTGCCACCCCCTCTTCTTGGAGCCTCAGAGGAGGTCGGAGCTCCTGCGGAAGATGTCGAACCTTGATGATATCGGGATCGCCGTCCGACAGGTCGGGGATGCCTTCCGGGGTATCACCATTCAGGAACCGAGCACCCCGGGTCAGGGCATGAGGCATCCGCTGCTGTCAAACCCTCCCCCAGAGCCGACGGAACCCAGGCCGCCGACAAAGGGAAAGGAAAAGAGCCGGCCCCCGGGCATCTAGAGAAGAAACGTGCACGGTCTCCTCCGAGGGTGCCGCCTGTGCCGAATCAGGGTGCTGGAGCTGCTTTGCTCCCATCTCCCGGAGGTGCTGGTCCATCGGGTGGCGACCCGAAGAGGTCCCGAGTGTCCCTCCCCGGCGGGTCTCTCTCCAGACAGCAGCCGACCGAATCAGCCCAGGTACCTCGCCATCCTTCCTCAAGCGGAGGGGCTCCCAGGACGGATGTTGGCGGGGCAACGCCGGCGAGTGCGCCGGGGATCCAGGCGTTCCATTCCGCGACCGTTCCAGCCGCTGGTCCTGGCGGTTCAGCTACAGCCCAGAGGCCAGTGCTGCAAGCTCGCTGGAGCGCTCATGCCGCCCAGTAAGTGTTATTCTTTCCGGCTTAAAAGAGCAGAGCTCTTGCCTCTTCTCTTATTCTGAGGGCTTCTTCTTCTTTGCAGGGACCAACCGGCCACCAGGGGCGGGCCTCTTATCCGGCCGCCTTCAACCAGCGGAAGCTCCGTGCCTCAGCACCTGGGGACCGTGGCGGCCCCCATGGCTCCCAAATCGACGGGGGCACCCTCTGCACCAGCGGGTTCATTTTCCGCGGTGGCCACATCTGCTCCTACCCGCCCTCCTTCACCAGTCCAGAAGCCAGGTCCTGAGACCGGGAGGGCTGCTGTAGGTGCGCCTGCTGGCCCCCTGGCCTGCTTAGGACAGCGCCCCACCATGGCTGCTGAGGCGCCGGCGCCCCCGCCGGTCTTAGACTCGTCAGGGGGGTCCAGCGGCGCAACTCCTATCCCCCCTGCTCCAGCGCCCATGTGGGACGCCATGGGGCGTGCGCAGACCAGCGCCCGGCAGCTCCAATCTGCCTTTGAGCAGGAGCGGAAGGCATTGGCCGGCTAGAGGGAACGCCTTCTCAGCTGGCAGCAGCGGGCCCGGGCGGACCTTGACTCAAGGCAGTCAAGGCTTGAGGCCATGAGTGCTCTGCTTGGCACTCAGAAGAAGGCCATTAGCCGCTTGGAGTCAGAGGCCCAGCGGGTTCGTGTCACCTACCGCGAGGCTCTGGCCCAAGATGAAGCTAAAGCCAAGGAGTGTTCCGCCGCCGCGGAGGAGCTGCAGCTGCAGGTAGCCCGTCGGGAGCACGCCGTCGCTGATCGGGAACGCGCCGTTGCGGCCGAGGAGGAGAAGACCACCGCCCGGCTGAGGGCCAAGGTGGAGGAGCTAAGGGCTCGGTCCGAGGAGCTGGAGCTCCGTGAGTCGGCTGTCGCCGCGAGGGAGGAGCAGTCCTCCAAGGAGCGTCAGGCGGTGATGGATCGCGAGCTAGCGGCTCGCCAAGAGGTAGAGAGACTCCAGTCCCTGCAGACTGCCAAGGCCCAGGAGGTCTGGCGCTTCATTGCCAAGGCGGGATCCGCCTTGGCTCCTCTTGGTTTCAGCCCTGTGCAGGTGGAGACCCCAGCGCGGCCGATGTCCGAAGCGGCCCCGGCCCTTGAGTCTCTTGGCGACGAGCTAGGTCGGCTCGAATCAGTGATCGCCGACGAGCTGGAAGCGGAAGGTCGGGGCCTTGCGAAGGAGGTTGCGATGCACGTTCTGTCGTGCTTCGTTAGCCGATACCCTTCCTTTTCTCTGGGGCCGGTTCGTCTAGGACCCGTCGCCGATCGGGAGGAAGCTGCCAGGGCCGAAGTCGAGGACTTAGCTACCCTCGTGGCCTCTAGGTTCCATCGGGAGTCCGGGGACCCCTAGGCATCTGCCGTCGTGTCCACAAGGCCCTGTACTTCCTTTTTTATTTTTGTTGAGTCTGTAGCCCAGCTCGTGGAGCCTTCATATGCACAGACTTCTGTTTCTTTCTGTGTCTGCATGTCCTAGTCTTCTTCTTGGCCTTTCCTGACCGAGTCCTTAGCTCCGCAAGGACTCGGAGGCCTTGACCAATCTCGAAGCTCTGCATAGACACCTTCTCCGGGTCCTCACTGGATACTAAGGGTTCCGGAGGTCTCCCGGAGGTCTCCAGGATCCGCCTCACGAGATAGGAGGGGGTCAGGGCCTGTTGGTCACGTGGCGGGCCTGGAGCTCCCGCCTGAGGGGAGGTCCGGGCTTGCAGGGCACGTGGAGCCCTCGGGCCTCTCTCCCCGCAGAGGGGGAGGTCCGACTTCTGTAGACCACGCGGCGGTCCTGGAGCTCCCACTCTCAAGGAGGTGGGAGGTCCGGCCCTGCTGGACACGTGGGGCCTTCGGGCCTTGCCCCTGTGAGGTCTAGCTCTTTGATCTTACCTTGGGGTTTTATGGGCTTGCGCAATCCCGTAGCGGCCCCCTGGTAGGTGCGTTCTATTGGATGGATGCGCCTACCATACTCCTGCGGGGAGCTGAGGCTGAGAGGTCCTGCACACAAGTAAGGAAAAAGTAATTCTCCTTGGGGACTCCCCCCCCCTCTATCTCTTAGTCTTAACTAGCTTACGGTCCCCGTCCACTTATACGGTGCTTGGGAACAACTGCACGCGAAGTGCCGGGGGCTTGGGGGCCCCCTGGCTTTCGGCCGGTACCTCCCGCGCAACCGCCTTTGGCAGGGCAGCAAATTCCGACTAAAGATGAGAATGAGAAGAGGGAGTTGAACGCATAGTGAGCGCGCGTTAGTAGGGTAATCATAAAAATTTAATAAGTAAATTAAATGAGTACCAAAGGAGAGCAACGTAGGGTAGGTTTCTTTTCATATAAATTTCCATACGGGGGAAGGCGGGCCGAATATGTAGGCCACGCCCCACCTCAAGGGAAGCAAGACTCTACGCGCTTGGGGTTGGAACCAGGCGAAGCTGAACGTAGTCCTGGACCGTCCCCTGAGGCTTAGTTGCTCCAAGCCCTGTTCTTGGACTTTATGGAATTTATTATAAAAAGAAGGGCCTATCCTATTGTTGCTCTAGGGGTAGAACTTACAGCGGTGTTCCATGTTCCGAAGGTTCGGGAGCGGGTCCCCGTCCTCGGTTCTGGGGGATGGTCCCAGGCCCGGGATGTCCAGCCCCAGCATGGCGAATGGCCATGTGGGCTGGATCATCTGTACCGTCCAAGCCGGTGTATGGATCTGCTTGGCGTGGAACAGGCACGCCTAGCAGCTCTCGACCAGCTCGATGGCATCCTGGAGTGTTGCCGGCTAGTAGAAGCCATGCCGAAAGGCTTTACCGACAAACGTGCGTGAGGAAGAGTGACTCCCACATTCGCCTCCATGGATCTCAGCGAACAAGTCGCAGCCTTCCCCCTGGGTTATGCACCGCAATAGGATATGGTTGGCGCCACGTCGGTAGAGATCCTCCTCTACCGCCATGTGTCTCTTAGCCATACGCACAATCCGTTCAGCGGATACACGTTCATCAGGGAGGATAGTCTTTCAAGTAGTCCCGGACCTCCGTGATCCATGCATCGGGTCTGACTTGAGCATCTGGATCTTGAGCGCTGGGTTGCACGGAGTCCCCAGTGACGCTTATGATCCTTGGCGGCGTCCACGGCCGCCGGGACCGCCAGCTTCGAGGTGCTGGTCTAGCCCCCTTCACGCGGCTCGGCGGGCCAGGCTGTGGGCCGCGGCAACGTCCTCTCGAGGCCCCCTTCAGGCATAGTGGCTCCGGTGGGGGTCTTCGTTGAAAGGTCATCAGCTGCGGCCTTGCTAGCGCGCGGTACGTGGTGCAGGTCCAAGGCGAGAGGGTCTGTCTCCACCGTCTTGGTTGATAACCAGACTGGGGGTTGCCCTGAGCCAGCGACTAGCAAGGAGGATGAGCACTTCATACTTTGCTATGTTGTTGGCTGCCTTGGAATTGAAACGCGCCACATACCCAGACTGCTCCCCCGATGGCGTGAGGAACAGTACGCTAGCATCGGCCCCCTGCTTTCGCAAGGAGCCGTCGAACATCATTCCGTAAGGTCTGGTGATGGTCAGGGCTCAGGGTCCTGTTTCATCGTCTTCGTGGCCCCTTGAGCGTGCGTCTACTTCAGATACAAGTCAACTAGTGCTCGGTTAATGTCTGCATGACGGGAAAGGGAGCCTAGGTCAAACTTCAGTGGCTCCGCCGCCCATTTGGCGGCATTGTCCACTGCGTGGGGGATAGCTTCGCTGCGAAAAGTTTTAATCTACCATTCACCCCCCTCTGGTAGCTTTTCACGTGCTCTTCAATCCTACAATTGGTATCAGAGCCAAGGTGCTCTAATCTTTGTGATTTGCACATGTTTTGAATAACCATCATGGAGAAGTACTCCGCAAAACCTTGTGTGTTCAATGGCATCGATTTTCCGGTTTGGAAGGCGCGGATGGAGGCCTACATACAGGCGCAAGGCTTCGCCATATGGGAAAAGGTCTACCGGAACTTCGATGTACCACCCAACGATCAAGTTACGGCTGCGAACATGAGAGATGTTGACAACAACAACAAGGCTCGCAACTTGATCATCCAAGGATTGACTCAAAGCGACTTCGACCGTGTTGCACACCTCCGATCTGCATATGATGTTTGGAAAGCTCTTTGTGACTACCATGAAGGATCCAATACGATCAAGGAGGTAAGGCAATATATGTTCAAGAAAGCATACATGCGTTTTGAGATGCAACCTGGTGAGTCAATTGACGACCTTTTTGCTCGCTTTAATAAAATTATCAGCAACTTGCGTAGTGACAATGTTCACTTTTCGGATGCTGAAAATGCTAGACAATTGTTAGGAGCATTAGATATGCCAATTTGGGAGATGAAAGTTACATCTATTCGTGAATCTACTGTCATGAGTTCTCTTACTTTAGACGTGCTTTATTCTAAATTGAAAACTCATGAAATTGACATCATCTCACGTAAAAACCCCAACAAGTCTATTGCATTTTTTTCGCAACGTGACATGTCTAGTTCTAGTCAATCATCATCTAGTGGTGCACTCTTTGCTGTCCTCTCTAACCCTTGAACAGATTGAAGAGTTTCCAGAGGAGGAGCTTGCACTCATCTCTACTCGGTTCTCAAAAGCATTGCAGAATGTGAGAACTAGAAGGAGAGGAAGCTCCGGACCTCAACGATGTTTTGAATGTGGTAAGACAGGACATTTTCGTACGGAGTGCCCTAACCTTTCAAGTCCGACTTCACGTGAAGAAAAGCAAACAAGGCCGAAGAAATTGTTTGCAAAGAATAAGAAGAAGAAAGATTTATCAATGCGCAACATAGTGCATAGTATGATCCCTGCACTTCAAGGTTTCGGCTCAAGTGATGTGGACACCGGAAGTGATGAAGATGAAGAAGCTATGGCAAATATGTGCTGCATGGCGAGCAAGTCAAGTTCAAGCTCCGAGGAGGCAGAACACAACAGAGACGATGAAGAGGTATGTCCCACCTGCGAAAAAATGTGTGATGCTATTTCTCGTGCCACTGTTATATTAAAGAAAAAGGATAAAAAACTTAGGAACAATGCTTTTAAAATTGAATCACTAGAATCTGAAATTAATCGTTTAAAAACATTGATTCCTAGTGATGATTCTTGTTCCTCATGTGATTTAATTTATGAACAATTATCCTCTTTAAAAAGTGCACACGCATCTACACTTGATAAACTTGAACTTGAAATTGAAAAGAACAAAGAGCTTGCTGCACTTAATGATAAAAATTTGAAAGATGCTTGTTGTTCTACAATTGATTTGCATTGTTCTTCATGTGATGATCTGAATAAGAAACTAAATGATGCTGTCGGTACCTGCGATATGGGGTACCCCCGCGCACAGGGGAAAATGCCTGAGGAACTCGCCCTTCTCCGCAGGGAGAGCTCCGAAGGCGCCACGCGTCCGGCGGGGCCGGACCTCCCTCTCCTCAGAAGAGAGCTCCGGGCCCGCCATGTGGCATACAGAGGCCGTACCTCCCCCTCCCCGGGAGAGAGGTCCGAAGGTGCCACGTATCCGGCGGGGCCGGACCTCCCTCTCCTTAGAGAGGAGGTCCGGGCCCGCCATGTGGCCGACAGAAGCCGAACCTCCCCCTCTGCGGGGAGAGGTCCGAAGGCTCCACGTGTCCCGCAGGGCCGGAGCCCCCCTCTCCTCTGAGGAGGGCTCCGGGCCGGCCAAGTGGCCAGCAGAACGGTGCTGCCTGCCCCCGAGCGATAGGCAGCGGGCGTAAAGACGCCCCATACCTTGCTCGTACAAGGTATTCAAGGCCCGCGTCTTCCCAAGACATGGAGACGCGGAGCTCGCCTCTGTCAGGTGCCATTGCGCCCAGTCGCATCACAGACTGGCGCGCGGTGTCAGAACCTGCCAGCCAATAAATACAGCGACAAGACATCCCATGCCGCCCGCGCCGTCATCAACCACTACGACTAGCATGCGGCATGGGCAGGGCTGCAAGACGGAGACTCAGAATCCTTCGCCAGAGACAACTACCGGCATAACTGCAGATACGGTAGATGATAGACAATCTCCCCGGGACCACCTGTCGGGTCCCGGGGCCC
Organism: Neostapfia colusana; assembly: GCA_030760725.1. Lineage (NCBI taxonomy): Eukaryota > Viridiplantae > Streptophyta > Magnoliopsida > Poales > Poaceae > Neostapfia > Neostapfia colusana. The sequence goes on from JASWHV010000004.1 coordinate 94,679,217, forward strand.
CTTGTAAGCCACCCGAGTCTTGGACTATAAAAGACTCGGGTAGGCAATGATAGCAAGGGTTCGCACCTCTGCAACTCATACGCTAGCCATTCACACCCAAGATGTAACTCACCCCCAAGCTCAGGACTCCGGTTCTGAGCAGCAAGCAATACAGCGAGCTCCATAGCTCACCGTGGACGTAGGGTTTTACGCTCCGGCGGCCTGAACCACGTAAAACTCACCGTGTCAAGCTCTTACTAACTCGTCCATCCGCGCAAGCTCTCCGCAAGGGACTAGCCCCACCGAAAAAAGAACCTCCGCGGGCTGCCAAGTGCAGGCCCGGGGGAAGTGTCAACCGAACACTTCGACATTTGGCGCGCCAGGAAGGGGGCTTTTCCCCTTGCACAACGAGTTTCCGCCGGCGAAGATGACCAAGGTTCCTTCAGCGGCAAACTCTCCCCCCTGCGTCCGCGGCAAACCGCGACCAGGGGGGAGTACATGTCGACACGCTCAGGAAGGAGTGTGTCGAAACAAGCTGGGAGCCAGCAACCGGCTCTGGCAGCGCCGACTCCGGCAATGCAGGCTCCAACCAGCGTCAGGTCTTCAGTAGCGCTAGGCGTACCCAGTGGGGGTGCGTTAGCCGCAGCAAGAGCGCTACTGCACAATCCGCCTGCTGGGGACGCGCCCCAGGCAGCGACCCAGCAGTGGATTCGCGAGGAAGACCGTCTCGTCGTTGCCGCCACAAACCCACGACTTCGGCGGGGACGAAGCTCCAGTCAACTGGCAGTGTTGCTGACGCGCACGCCCACGGTTGATGGGCAGACGGCGGACTCCAGCTGCACCAGGCCTCCGACGACGGACCTGAGGACAGAGCTGGAGCGATGCCACTTGGGCCAAGATGCCCGAGTGTTCCTCGAGCGACGTTGTCGGTACCTGAGATATGGGGTACCCCCGCGCACAGAGTAAAATGCCTAAGGTACTCGCCCTTCTCCGCAGGGAGAGCTCCGAAGGCGCCACGCGTCCGGCGGGGCCGGACCTCCCTCTCCTCAGAGGAGAGCTCCGGGCCCGCCACGTGGCATACAGAAGTCGGACCTCCCCCTCCGCGGGAGAGAGGTCCGAAGACGCCACGCGTCCAGCGGGGCCGGACCTCCCTCTCCGCAGAGAAGAGCTCCAGGCCCGCCACGTGGCATACAGAAGCCGGACCTCCCCCTCCGCGGGGAGAGGTCCGGAGGCTCCACGTGCCCCGCAGGCCGGACCCTTCTCTCCTCAGAGAAGGGCTCTGGACCCGCCACGTGGCCAGAAGAACGGTGCTTCCCGCCCCCGAGCGGTAGGAAGCGGGCGTAAAGGCGCCCCACACCTTGCCCGTACAAGGTATTCAAGGCCCGCGTCTTCCCAAGACGCGGAAACGCGGAGCACGCGTCTGTCAGGTGCCGTTGCACCCAGTCGCATCACAGACTGGCGCGCGGTGTCAGAACCTGCCTGCTAATAAACGCTGCGACAAGACATCCCATGCCGCCTGCGCCGTCATCAACCACTACGACTAGTGTACAGCATGGGCAGGGCGGCAAGATGAAGACTCAGAAGCCTTCGACCAGAGGCAACTACCGGCGTAATTATAGATACGGAAGATAATAGACAATCTTCCCGGGACCACCTGTCGGGTCCTGGCACCCCTTGTAAGCCGCCCGAGTCCTGGACTATAAAAGGCTCGGGTAGGCGTCGATAGCAAGGGTTCGCATTTTGCAACTCATACGCTAGCCATACACTCTCAAGCTGTAACTCACCCCCAAGCTCAGGCCCCCGGCCCTGAGCAGCAAGCAATACAGTGAGCTCCATAGCTCGCCGTGGACGTAGGGTTTTACGCTCCGGCGGCCTGAACCACGTAAAACTCTCCGTGTCAAGCTCTCACTAACTCGTCCATCAGCGCAAGCTCTCCGCTAGGATCTAGCCCCTCCGAAAAAAGAACCTCCGCAGGCTGCCCAGTGCAGGCCCGGTGGAAGTGTCGACCGAACACTTCGACATTTGGCGCGCCAGGTAGGGGGCTTTTCCCCTAGCGCGACGAGTTTCCGCCGACGAAGATGACCAAGCTCCCTTCGGCGGCAAGCTCACCTCCCCCGCCTCCGCGGCGAACCGTGACCACTGGGGAGTACATGTCGACACACTCAGGACGGAGTGTGTCGGCACAAGCGGGTAGCCAGCAGCCGACTCCGGCAACGCCGACTCCGGCTATGCAGGCCCCGACCAGTGTGAGGTCTTCTGCAGCGCTGAGCGTACACCATGGAGGTGCACTAGCTGCAGCAAGAGCGCTGCTGCGCAACCCACCTGCGTGGGATGCGCCCCATCAGCGACCCAGCAATGGGTCCACGAGGTGGACCGCCTCGTCGTCGCCGCCGCGAACCCTCGGTTTCAGCGAGGACGGCGCCCAGGGCAACCGGCTGCGTCGCTGACGCGCACACCCACGGTTGACGGGCTAACGGCAGATTCCAGCTCCTCCAGGCTCCTATCGACGGACCTGCGAAGGGAACTGGAACGGTGCCACTTGGGGCAGGACGCCCGGGTGTACCTCGAGCAACGCCGAGAAAGGCGTCGCAACCATGAGGCAGGCGACAGCATGTCGTCGGCCTCGACACAACCAGAAGGGCAGGTCTTCGCCATGCGAGCCCAGCCTCAGGCATATGCTGCGCAGCATATGCCACAACCATATGCGCCGCAAGTAGCGGCCCCGGTCTATGGTGCAGCCTTGCCCATGCCGGGATACACAGCGCCAGGTGCGAACCAAGCGTTCGCAGCGCCTATACCTGCGGCAGCAGGTGCAGGATGTGCGGCCCTTGCACCTCACCTTCGCTTCGCAAGGTGGCCACGCAAGTTCCGCCCGCACCTGCCCGAGAAGTACGACGGCAGCTTCAACCCAGCGGAGTTCCTCCAGATCTACTCCACCGCCGTACTTGCCGCAGGAGGGGACGAGGCTGTCATGGCCAACTACTTCCCCGTCGCCTTGACCGGCCCAGCTCGGTCTTGGCTCATGAACCTACCTCAGGGGTCCATAACCTCCTGGGGGGACCTCTGCCGGCAGTTCGTCGCCAACTTCGGCAGCTCCTACACCCGTCCCGGCACGGAGCTCGACCTCCACGCCGTCAAACAACAACCTGGGGAGTCGCTGCGCTCTTTCATCCAGCGGTTCTCTCAGGTGCGCAACACCATCCCACATATCCAAAGCGCCTCTGTGGTGGTGGCGTTCCGACAGGGTGTCCAGGACGAGAAAATGCTTGAGAAGCTCGCGACCAGAGAGGTCCGCGACGTCTCGGAGCTCTTCAGCCTGGCGGACAAGTGCGCCAGAGCAGCCGAAGGGCTTAACTGGCACGCTATGCCGACCTCCGAGTCAGGAGGACAGCCCGGGTCCGGTGCGGCTGCCTATGGGGGTGGCAAGAAGATCAAGAACCGGGGGAGTGGCAAGATGAAGTCACCATTCACGGCCCCCGTCTCCGCAGCTGCGACGACCAGTGGAGCTCGGGGGCCACGCCCCGACAAGAGGCAGCGGCAATCACCGGCCCCAGACAGTGGCCAAGGCGGGCTATGCCCCGTGCATGGCCCCTGCAACCATACTGCTGCCGAGTGCTGGGAGATCCAGAAGCTCGCAGAGCGCTTCCGCAATGGAAGACAGCAGAGGGCTGAAGCACCGCCCTACCCTCAGAGGGATGGCAAACAGAAGGCCGATGCCCCAGTTACCGCTGCCCACCAGGTGGGGTTCCAGGAGCCTCAGCGTGTCATAAAGACAGTGCATGACGGTGAGGACTCCAGTTCCGACGGTGACGGGCCAGGGCGTTAGCCAGCTACGGCACGCCTCCGTGCCTCGAACATACCTCTCGGGGGCCGCCTAAGGTCCGTCAACCCCTTGAAGGCCTTGCCAGAAGGGGAAGACGCCTTAGGTCTTCCAAGACGAGCCCGGGTCCACCTACCCCTTGAAGGCCTTAGCCAGAAGGGGAGAACTCCCCGGGGGCCCCTGTAACACCCCAAATTTTGATTCAAAACTCTAAACCATGTTCAGAGGGGAATTTAAAAATTTTTGGACGTGTTGCATGTTTTGCAAAAATTCAAATTCAAACTGGAATTCAAATTATACTCAAAACAGAAAAGAAATGGAAAAAGAAAAAGAGAAACGGGAAAAAAACCGGCCAGTGGGCCGAAACCCGCCAGCCGGCCCAGTTTTCCCCGCGCCAGCCCGCCCCCGCGCGCGCCGCGCTGTCTCTCACAGACAGGTGGGACCCACATGTCATCCCTAACCCCCGCTCGCGCCGACCCCGGACTCTCTCCCGCGCGCGCGCGATCGCAACCGACCGGATTTCCGCGTCCCACAGCCCGAATTCTGGTCCCAAAAGACTCAAACTCGATCACAACAGACCCACCGCCCTCCCCCGGCTATAAAAACCCCAGCCCCGATCGGTTTTTCCCACGCGATCGCCGATTTTTACTCCGGTGAGCACCGAGACTTCGCCGGTGAATTCTGGCCGATCTAAGCTCGGAAACTCTGATCTAACTCGCTGGTCTTGATCCACCGCCTCCGGGGAACTTTGCAGGTGCAGAAAACTCGGAGAATTACGGTGTAAACACAGCGCCGACGAGCTTCGCCGTGGTTTTGCCTCGGACCTCGCCGCCGATCACTTTCCAGGACCCCCGAGCTCGAGAAAACCCCCGAGGTGAGATCCCTGACCTCCCCTCTACCGATCTATGCCATAAGATCACAGTTCTAGGCAGAATTCTCGCGGATCCGAAACTTTCCGGCGAGATTGCCGCTTCCCGCCGCCGTGCGCCGCCGGCAGCGCCGCCCGTGCTCGATCAGAGCGACGTGGTCGCTTGTGCGCCGTTTATTTTAAATCGCACGGTAGACTTTAAATCCCCGCGTACCGGTTCGATGTTATAATCTCAGCCGTCGGTTTAAAATCGGACGGTCCACGTCAGCCCCGCGTTATAAAGACTGGAATTCTTACGTGCTACCCCCTGGGGTTCTCTGGAATTGAGAGCTAGCCCCGGAAACTTCAGATCTAGCCCCTAGAACTCCAGAAAATCATGTAAATTCATTTAAAAATCAGTTTTAGCCCCTGGACTTAATAAAAATTAGGAAAAACACCTCTGATAAGTGTAGCTAGACCCCTGGAAATTATGAAAATAATATTATAGACCCTGTAATGGGGTGAGTTCATTATTTTAGCCCTGTTTAGTATTTAATTTAAAACATTGAATATGTAACTAGTGTTTAAAAATTAAAAAGGGGGACAAACATAATTGTAAAAAAAAAAGAAAGGGCAGCCCGGTGCATGTAGCTCCCGCTTGAGCAGGGTCCGGGGAAGGGTCCGACCCATTTGGGTCTTTTGTACGCAGCCTTTCCCTGCATTTCTGCAAGAGGCTGTTATACAAACATAATTGTAAAAATTAATTAAAAACTTTCTCAGTACTTAGAAAACTTTGGAGTGAGATAAAAATATATTTTTGGGCTGAAATAAATCTGTTTCAACTATTATTCACATTTAATAGTATAGAGACACATTTTTAAGTAAAGAATAGTTATAGAAAAATAGGGAAAATAATTATGAAATAGTTTACATCAGAGGCCAAGGTTAAAATATGTTATTAAATTATTTAAGACCAGAATCTATACTGTTTAGATGATGTGTATTACTAATTTCATAATAAAATACACAATTATGCATAGGAATATAAATCTGAAAATATAGCAACTAATAAAAGATAAATGGAGTTTTTAAAATTCAAAGAGTTCAGTTTAGGGTTGATAGAAATTATGAAGGCACATATGGAGAAGAAAAATACTTTTCTTACATACTTGGTAGTTTAATATAAGGAATTTATTTAAAAACTGAAACACACACACACATATATATATATATAGTATGTAAGTATAAATATGAACACCCAAGTAGGAATCATGCACATATAAATAAAAGTGGGTGCAAGCCACAGATCAACACATAAAGTAACCACAACACATATAATGGTAAAGAACTTTTATAAATGTGAATGTGTGGTATTTATGAAGTAGAAGTGTGAACTATGTCTTATGATTGTTGTTTTTCTTTTGCTATGTGTGATGGTATGAGTAGAACCTGTTCAAGAGCAAGTTATTCCTTTCCAAGATCAGGACTACCCATTTCAAGAGCAGCAAGAAGGAGGCAAGTGTCCTTGACCACTTTGATCCTATGCTAGGATGTGTAGATAGAATTATTTGCATTGTCAAGTTAAATATGAAACCCATGCTAGGAAGTTTCCCTAGAATTGCATTACCTTGTTTCCTTGAAGCTTGGGTTGGGATTTATTTTGTCATGTCATTTATACATGCATATGCTTAGCCATGCTTAGAATGGGATATTTGGGATATGAGATCATCAGTTTATTTTACCATACTCTTGAATGAGCTATTGTGAGTTATGTAGAGGTAGGGATCAAGGCAAGTTGGATGTTTTGGTTGTGTGCTGGGTGCACGAGACTTGGGTTTGTGTTTAGTACTTGCCTGGATCCTAAGGACCGGTTCATGGAGCATGTAACCCGGCTTTACAGTGCCAACCACATGCTGAGATGGGGCAGCTTAGCCAATTAATTAGGTGTATCCCCGGCGTAGTATGGGTGTGTTGGATGGTGCGGGGAGTAGGTGTCAGCTGGACTACCATATGAACCGCAAGGCTCAAGAGGGGGCCACTGCAGCGGGGTTGGAGCCTCTTGTATGCTGTTAGGGGTGAAACCTCAGTGGGCCCACGCTCGTCGGGAATCCCTTTGTAAAGGCTTCGTAGTGATCTCCTGGCCGCACACCTGGGAAGTGTGAATGTGGATCGTAGCCACTGGCATAATGGAGGTTCTTTTAGTCCACCCGGCAACGGGGGATGAAATCACTACTTGTGGGTACAGTGGTACAAACTCTGCAGAGTCAAAACTGTCTTGACAGCCGTGCTCACGGTCAAGAGCGGCCTGGACTTATTCATGATTAGAGGATTGATGGTTTTGGAAGTTAAGCGGGGAGCTTAACATTGGTAATGATGTTATGGTTATTGGATTATGATGATGGGATGGGGGATTTGGACCATTTCACCTGTGTAGTAATGTAGGTGCTTAATAAGCTAAGGTGATAGGTATTAATTGCGTAGTGCTTTAACCATGAGTTCAACCTCTCCTTGTTCTAGCCATGCATGATATAATTTTCCCACACTTGCTGAGTACCATTGGTACTCAACCTTGCATATTTGTTGGTTTATATTGCTGCTCAGGTCAAGATAATGAGGTGGTGTATAATGACCAAGATTTTGGACCCGAGGAAGGATTTTAGGTTCATGAAGACCCCCGGGCAACACCTGTGATGGAGCCCTAAAGAATAATATTCCGCTGCTAGTTTATTTACTTGTGATGAAGCATTAGTGTCCATTGAGACATTTGCAATGTAAGACTTATTTATATTCGACACCTGGCTTGTAATAAATGATGCTTCACTATTTGTCATCACATGTATGAGAAAATGATCCTGGCATACATGTGATATTCACTTGGTTGTTCTTCGGAAAAACCGGGTGTGACAGAGGTGGTATCAGAGCCAGGTTGCCCGTAGGAACGTGGACCTAGGTAGAAATGGACGTATTTAAGGGCCCTATTGACACGACCCCATTGGTCCTGTCGAGCCAGGATCACGCTGAGGGGTGCTGCGTTGCACAGCACCGTATAACACACGTCAAAGGTGCAAAGCGGAAGCGGAAGTTTTATTACATAAACAAGTTTATGAACATGTTTACATCAAAATAAGTTCAGTCTACACTCGCGGGCGTAGACTAAGCATCAAGTACACGTTCAGCCCTCGAACGTTCCCTTGCTAGCACAAACGCACACTAACTCTGCGGCGTGCACGACTCCCATTCGACGGGATTCCCCTCCTGGGGTTCCGTCTCCTCTTCGGGAGTCCCTTCCTCATAGAACCCTGCAAAAGCTTCAAACACAAGCAGTGAGCACGAAGGCTCAGCAAGTCTGACCCGTCTCACCTAAACATGGAACTTCTACATGAGGGTAATGGGTCACATGAGGTAAAAATCATTTGCAAGGACTCGCCTAATTAGTAGAACCTTACTTTCAAGTTTTAGCAGCAGGTTGTGGAAAACCTTACGCTAAGGCACATGAGAGAGCCGCAATCAAACAAGAAACGCATTTCTCTCATGTACTTTGCCCAAAGTTGAAAAGAACTTTAGTTAGCGCTAAGCTACAGCATATCATTAACAATCAATGTCCAGCTTTCAATCAGCAACATTTTAACATGTGACTAGCCTGTTCTTTCTACGTCACGGTACAGTGAACAAGTGGTACTCACTGACCGCGAGGGACGGCGATTATAATCTATTTACACCTGCAGGGTTACCCGAACAACCCGTCACGTACGCCCGTACTCGATGTTGCCTACAACAACCATCACGGACACCGTACGCAACTACCTTTCACCCGTTAGCCAAATATTGAACCGGTCCCATCGTCCCGAGCAAGAGGTCTCTGCACGCGCATCTCCGTGCCGCCAGCTGATTTACACCTCGAGCTCTCAACCTACCCTCTGAACGACGGGCAATGCCTCAATACCCAGCTACCCGAGTTACATCAGTTTCCCGGTTCCCATATAGCCGGTAGGTCTTCGGTACTGTTCTAGCTTGTTCAACAGGCCCGCACACGGCTCGGTCCTCAATCGACACAAGCGGAGCTACAGCACACAGGCCCCAAAGTCCTGCTGCCCTTACTCTCCGCTCGGTCTCATTTTCTTGCCATGTGTATCATGTGCTATCTCTACCCGAGCAATGTGCCTCTAGCCTATTCTCGCGAGTAGTTCCAACTACTCGACTTGTACCGAATCCTACTCTATCCTAGCAATGCAGTGGCTAACGGGGTTTGCAATCCTAACCCCAACCCATGGTTTTCTTGGCTGTGCAGTTGGGTTTCCAATCAAGACTCTAATGCAAAGAACAATATTCAAAGATGTGCTCAAAACAATAAATATTTGTAAAAAGGTTAATGCAAACCGGAGCTTGCCTTGCTGCTCTTGGTCGTAGGCTAGCTGTTCCTCCGGAGTAACGAAGTCTAGGACTTCGGGTTCCTCCTCGACCTTAGCGACTACATGATAGAAGCAATACATGTATTAATTTAATGCATTTGTATTAAGTTTGAAGTTGTGAAGTCTATAACCTTTGCTAGATAGACCTAATGACTGTGAAACTTTTGCTGTGGCTTGGTTACAACCTAAACAAAGACTTGGTCAAGTTTTAGTTGCAGCAAAGCTCATTTGAGCCCTCCACAAATAATTATGTCCTTGACCTTAATTGGAACTCTTAGGGTGTTCTAGGAATTTTCATGAAACAAACTATGACTTTCTGAAAACTAGATTTTCAGAGGGTGCTAATGGATTTGGTCTCACTTAATTTGGAAGTCTCTAACTAAAGATATGAGCTAAACAATTTCAGAGAAAATTCTGAAAATGTTTCTGAACATTTTCTATTTTCTTTGGAACAGTTTCACTAATCACACCATTAGGTGGATTAAATGAGCTCAAATGGATCTGAAATTTTTATGGTAGTTCAAGGATATTTTGGTGAACATCTCAGCAAAATTTCAGGATTTTCCTCCAAAGGATTCTCCAGTTAAAATTCCTAACAGTTTAAACTTTGAGGAATTAATTCTGGAGAAATAAAAAATTTCATGGAGTGCAACTTGATTTTCTGTAAAGTACTCAGAGAGCTGAATCCAGCAAAATTTGGTTCACTCAATTTGGAGATTTCTAGCCAGAGTTATAAGGATTTGAAATTTGAACTAAAACTGAAATTCGGGGAAAAGTTTAAACTCTGGCTTGTGGGCCCCGCACACAGTGCGTCGTCTCCCTCCTCGCGCCAACTGCGCGGCGGCGGCGTTCTCCGGCGACCCTCGCCGGAACTGAGTTCCCGGCCAACTCCCGGCCCGAAACTTGCCGCCTGCCCCTTTACTGACCCCCTGGACTCGATGGTAGGGTCGCTGGCCGCCGGCGATGACCGGAAACCCGTGCGCACCGGTGACAGCACCTGCTAGGGTTCCGGTGAGGTCGGTCCCGCTCTCCCGTGCACCAAATCGACCGGAAATCGATCGGAGAGCATCAGTAGGGCATGGGAAACACGAACCAGGGCTGGGTGGAAGCTAGAAATACCGGCAACTAGGCTCTCGACGGTGAGCCGAGGTGTTCAGCCATGGCGGCGGGGAAAACAGCCATATCATGGCCGATTCTCGATGGTTTTCTCTAATTCCAGTTCGAGCGTGGGCGCTATCGTGCGTAGAAGCTACTAGGTAACGAGCTCGCCCAACCTTCGTGCATAGAGCACGAATTTCACCCGAAGGTGAGCTCGGTTCTTATGAACTGATCAAGAGTAAATTTGGAAATTCTCGGCCGAGGGTTGATCAATCGCCAAACGGCTTTCGGCTACTCCATCTACATACAATAACGCACCTTTCTTGTGTAGAGAAGAGGACGTGACAACGGCTGTGCCGTGCTGTCCAGGGGAGCCCGATCGGCGGCGATGTTCGGCTCGCCGGAGAAATGGCTCGTACAGCTCGAGGAAGCTTGCTCACTGGCCAACACGGAGTGTGGAAGGTTGCTCACGATCCCTTGGTGCCGTTTTGCTGTGGAGGAGGCTGTGCTTTGCGAGCGATCAGCTTGATCAAGTGGGAGCTCGAGCGGCGGCGATGGCAGTGGAAAAACAGGTCGTGCACGTCGGCAGCGCGGGGAATGGCGACTGAAGCACGCCGGGGAGGGAATAAATAGCCCGGCGGCTGGCCTCCGGCTTGGGGCACGCAGCAGGAGCTGGCGCCGGCTTCCCCCCTTCGGTGGCGCGCGTGCACAGCAGCCGGGAACCGACTGAACTGTGTTTCAGTCGGTTTGTTTTGAGGCAGAGGCTGACATGTGGGTCCCACCCCTCTTTTAACCTCTGAAATTTACTCCTAACAGCTGTGGTAAACAGTGAACCCTATTCTACCCTTGGCACTTCAAATTATTCACCCAAGAGCCATTTGAATTGATCAAAGTTCAAATGGGGTTTGGTTTGAATGAATTTCAGCACAAGTTCAGTTTGAAATTCAAATAAAGTTTGAATTTCTCCCCCTTAGCTCATGTCAAGATCAACTCCAAATGGAGTGAAAATTGGTGTGGGAGCTCACAAAAATGTGCTGAGTGAGAATATGCCTTCCACTTTTAAATTCAGTGGGTGAAAACAGTTTGAATTTGAATATGGTTTCAAACTGCCCTCCTCCTATCTATACCCAAAATGACCTCAAAAAGGTTTTGAATTTGGGTGAATCTTGGCATGGACATCCTTAGCAAAGTGTAGGAGTTTTCATATGTCCAGCCCATCTATATCACATGTGGGAAATACCACTTTTGCAATGTGTGAGTTTGTTCTCTAATGAGCATGTTGATAATTGTTACTTGCTCTTCATTTGTGTTCATCATTCTTGCTCAAATGAGGTGTGTGGTGTGGTGATGAACACTACAAATGGGTGTCAAAAACTGAGACCCTTACACCTATTTTTCTTAAAAACTATTTTCCAAGGTGTGGGTGGAAAAGTGTTATTAAAGGAGTCATTTTCTTCATCTTACCCCAACTTTCATTCAAAATAGGATTTTTATTTGAAAATTTATCTAACCTAATTTTAAATTCTTTTGTTTTAGATGGTTCGCATGATTCGCACCGCTCGTAAGTCCACAGGAGGGAGAGTTCCCGTAGTTGCCCTTGCCGAAAGAGAGGAGAGTCATCCAGTGACGTACCTTTCCTACGGATTGGCAGTAGGAGACTTGTTGCGCCGTCTTCGACGTATGCTCGAAGCCGCCGGCAATACGGGCAAGCTAATCATCCACTATAACTCCACCAGGACCATCCGTGAGAAGAGGGAAGAATGGAGTTCGGAGATGAGGATTATACACGAGAATCAACTGCTTAAGATTCACCACTCTCCAGCTTGTCGAGCAACACAAGTTGACGCAGAGAAAGATGTCACCTGGGAGGCCATCACCTGCCAGAGTCACATCTATCGTCGCCACTTGGACAAAACTGAGTACATGTATGTCCTCCAACGTGAGAGTGGTACCACGGAGTACAAGTACCCACCGGTGCAGCAAGGGACTTCCCATGAGCACATGGACTTGTGCTTGGAGGATGCTGCTATGCTCAGCACTCGACTGCAGGAGTGTCAACAAGAGCTTCAGGATGTCCGAGACACCCTGAAGGAAACGGAGGCATTGCTGCGAGCTTGCTTAAAGGTGAGAGAAAGAAGAGATGGGAATGAACTGTGTGTCACCGTGAATGATACATGGACTCCTGACTCCCCGGATCGCCGAGCGATCAAGCGTCGTCGCACTTCTCCACCAGCAGCCTCCCCACCCAAAGCAGAGTCAGAAGGTAGCCGAAATGAGGAGGAAGATCCCGAGGAGCCAGCTCAAGAGGACGAGTAGAGTAGAGTCTTTCCCCTAGCTAGCAAGAGGTCGAGTAGTCGAGTCGTTACGTAGTTAATGGTGTGATGATGCTTGGTGTGTGACGTGAGTTGTGGAAGCCATGAGCAATTATCCACAGCCTCGTCTTCAGACTGTTTTGCTTTGGTGTGTGAACCCACAGGAAATAATAGTGCATTTATTTGGTGTGAGATATAAACCCTCGTAAAATTTCAACAAAGCCTCAACACCTCAAAGCACCAACAAATGAAAGTAGTAAGATGATACTAAACGATATCAAATTAACATGTGTTGATTCTGCCAGATGGCCGGAAGAGGAAAAGGACGTGCTGCCAACCCCGCCAACAACAATGATGAGGCATGCAACCCTCATCTTTCTGGAGGCCAGGACAGGGGTGGTCGCCGTGAAGAAGTTGATCCTCTCCACCAAATGCTGGAGAATCAAAATCAGCTTATCCAGAACTTGACTCAAGTGGTGGCCAACTTGCATCAAGTTCCACCTCCAGAAGCTGCACCACGCCAACCAAGGTTGAGTGAGTTTCTAGGAACTCAACCTCCAAAGTTTGCAAGTGCTGCTGAACCTCTGGAGGCAGATGATTGGCTGAAGACTATTGAAATGGCTCGTACAGCTCGAGGAAGCTTGCTCACTGGCCAACACGGAGTGTGGAAGGTTGCTCACGATCCCTTGGTGCCGTTTTGCTGTGGAGGAGGCTGTGCTTTGCGAGCGATCAGCTTGATCAAGTGGGAGCTCGAGCGGCGGCGATGGCAGTGGAAAAACAGGTCGTGCACGTCGGCAGCGCGGGGAATGGCGACTGAAGCACGCCGGGGAGGGAATAAATAGCCCGGCGGCTGGCCTCCGGCTTGGGGCGCGCAGCAGGAGCTGGCGCCGGCTTCCCCCCTTCGGTGGCGCGCGTGCACAGCAGCCGGGAACCGACTGAACTGTGTTTCAGTCGGTTTGTTTTGAGGCAGAGGCTGACATGTGGGTCCCACCCCTCTTTTAACCTCTGAAATTTACTCCTAACAGCTGTGGTAAACAGTGAACCCTATTCTACCCTTGGCACTTCAAATTATTCACCCAAGAGCCATTTGAATTGATCAAAGTTCAAATGGGGTTTGGTTTGAATGAATTTCAGCACAAGTTCAGTTTGAAATTCAAATAAAGTTTGAATTTCTCCCCCTTAGCTCATGTCAAGATCAACTCCAAATGGAGTGAAAATTGGTGTGGGAGCTCACAAAAATGTGCTGAGTGAGAATATGCCTTCCACTTTTAAATTCAGTGGGTGAAAACAGTTTGAATTTGAATATGGTTTCAAACTGCCCTCCTCCTATCTATACCCAAAATGACCTCAAAAAGGTTTTGAATTTGGGTGAATCTTGGCATGGACATCCTTAGCAAAGTGTAGGAGTTTTCATATGTCCAGCCCATCTATATCACATGTGGGAAATACCACTTTTGCAATGTGTGAGTTTGTTCTCTAATGAGCATGTTGATAATTGTTACTTGCTCTTCATTTGTGTTCATCATTCTTGCTCAAATGAGGTGTGTGGTGTGTTGATGAACACTACAAATGGGTGTCAAAAACTGAGACCCTTACATTCCTCCCCCCTTAAAAGAATCTCGTCCCGAGATTATAAGGTGAAAATGAGAGAGAGGACGGTGGAAAATTACCGGATATGCGACGTGGAAAAGTCGGGGTAGTTAGTGCGAAGAAATTCTTCGCTCTCCCATGTCGCTTCGTCCATGGAGTGATTACTCCACAGAACCTTGTAGAACCACAACGTACGGTTGCGTGTGGTTCGGGCCTTCTCATCAATAATCTGCACCGGTTCCTCCCGATAGGTGAGATCCGGTTGCAGTTCTTCAATGTCTTCCAGCTGAACGGTAGTTGATAGCTTGAGACACTTCCTCAGCTGGGAAACGTGAAAGACGTCGTGCACACCGGAAAGTGCTTCTGGTAATTTCAGCCGGTATGCTACCGATCCACATCTTTCGGTAATCTGGAATGGACCGATGAATCGGGGTGCCAACTTTCCTCTCACCCCAAATCTGTTTACACCCTTCATTGGAGACACCCGTAGATATACGTGATCTCCAACTTCGAATTGTAATGGACGCCTTCTCCGGTCCGCATACTGTTTCTGTCGGGATTGAGCAGCTCTTAGGTTCGCTTGAATCAGTCGAACCTTTTCTTCCGCGTTGTTGACAAGGTCAATCCCGAAGGTAACCCTCTCGCCAGACTCACACCAGTTCAGTGGTGTGCGGCATTTCCTGCCGTATAGCGCCTCGTAGGGCGCCATCTTGATGCTGGCTTGGTACCCATTGTTGTACGAGAACTCGGCTGACGGCAAGTGATCATCCCAATTCTTGCCGTGGTCGATAGCGCAAGCTCGTAGCATGTCTTCTAGAATCTGATTTACCCGCTCGGTTTGTCCATCCGTCTGCGGGTGGTAGGCTGAACTACGGATCAGCTTCGTCCCCAAGGCAGCGTGTAGCTGCTCCCAAAAACAGGACACAAATAAAGTGCCCCGGTCCGATATGATGGTACGGGGTACCCCGTATAAGCATAGGATCCGTGAGATGTACAGCTCAGCGTACTTCTTGGCGTTGTAGTTGGTGTTGACCGGGATGAAATGGGCAACTTTGGTGAGTCGATCGACGATCACCCACACAGAATCATGTTTCTGTAAGGTGGTGGGTAAACCGACGACGAAGTCCATGCTCACGTCCTCCCACTTCCAGGCAGGAATGCCCAGTGGTTGCAGCAGTCCCGGTTTCCGCATGTGGTCTGCCTTCACCCTTCGACATGTATCACACTCGGACACGTATTTTGCCGTCTCTCGCTTCATTCGTGTCCACCAAAACTTTCTCCTGAGTTCTTGATACATTTTGTTGCTGCCGGGGTGAATAGAAAACTTTGATAAGTGAGCCTCATCAAAGATTTTCTTCCGTAACTCCGGGTTTCGGGGTACGACGATCCGGTTCTTGAACCATAGGACGCCGTCTCCGTCCTTCCGGAAACATTTCAACTCCCCACTGTCTACACGTCTCCGCAAATGTGACATGCCCTGGTCATCCTTCTGGGCTGCCGCTATCTCTTCACGGATGGTGGGGATCAAAGCTAGGTTGTAGAGAGCTCCGTGTGGAATCACATGTAGTGGTGGTTCGCTCTCTTCCAACGGTGTGATGGTCAGATTATTGACGTGTGACTTGCGGCTCAGCGCATCTGCCACAACGTTTGCCTTGCCCGGATGATAATGGATCTCTATCTCATAATCCTTTATCAGTTCTAACCATCTTCGTTGCCTCATGTTCAGCTCCTTCTGAGTGAATATGTACTTGAGGCTTTTGTGGTCGGTATATAAATGTACGAGGTTACCGAGTAGGTAGTGCCTCCACATCTTCAGTGCAAGTACCACGGCAGCGAGCTCCAAGTCGTGAGTTGGATAATTTTGCTCATGATTCCTAAGCTGCCGTGATCCATACGCGACCACTCTTCGGTCTTGCATCAGCACACATCCGAGCCCAATGTCGGATGCATCGCAGTACACATCGAACGGTTTTGTTGTGTCTGGCTGCGCCAAAACCGGTGCTGATGTCAGGTGCTTGACTAAATCCTTGAATGCTGCTTCACATGCTGGACTCCAAATATATTTGGTAGCCTTTTTCAGCAGCTCTTTCATTGGCTTGGCAATCTTTGAGAAGTTCGGAATGAACCTCCGATAATATCCCGCGAGTCCGAGGAAACTCCGTACCTCATGAACGGTTCTCGGGGATTTCCAATTCAGCACTTGCGTGATCTTGCTCGGGTCCACAGCGATACCCTCCGCTGAGATGATATGCCCGAGGAAAGGCACTTGCGATATCCAAAACTCGCATTTGCTGAATTTTGCGTATAACTTGTGATCCCGCAGCCGTTGCAAGACTATACGCAGATGTTTCTTGTGATCTTCCTCCGACTTGGAATATACCAGGATGTCGTCGATGAAGACCACGACAAACTTGTCCAGCTCCGGCATGAACACCGAGTTCATTAAGTACATGAAGTGAGCTGGAGCATTGGTGAGGCCAAAGGACATGACCAGGTACTCATAAAGTCCATACCTTGTCGAGAAAGCTGTCTTGGGAATGTCCTCCGCCCTTATCTTAATCTGATGGTACCCGGATCTTAAATCCATCTTGGAAAAGATCTTTGCTTCGACCAACTGATCAAACAACATGTCGATCCGTGGCAACGGGTACTTGTTCTTGATGGTTATGGCATTTAATGGACGGTAGTCCACGCAAAGCCGCAACGTTTCATCCTTCTTTTTGACAAATAATGCCGAACAGCCCCATGGCGAGGAGCTCGGCCTAATAAAACCCTTCTCCAGAAGGTCCGTGAGCTGAGTCTTCAGTTCAGCCAACTCCTTGGGTGCCATCTTGTACGGCCTTCGGGATATTGGCATGGTTCCCGGTGCAAGTTCAATCTTGAACTCCACCTCTCTATCGGGTGGCATCCCCGGCAAATCGTCCGGGAATACATCCGGGAACTCTCGGACCACTGGAATGTCTTCCAATCTGATGGTTGTGGCTTGATAGACACTTGGAAGTTTTATTCCTGGACTGTCCAGAAATAAGGAGTGAGAACCGTGCACTTCTGAGTTTAAGTGCACGACTCGGAGGACGGTGTCTAAAACAGCGCCGTGGCGGGTTAACCACGACATCCCTAGGATGACATCGACCTTCTGCCCCTCTAAGATAATGAGAGACGTGGGGTACACTCTACCCGCTAAGCATAATAGTGCTTTGGAGACCATTACGCTTGCTGAAATATTCCCACCCGGTGAACAAATTAAATATGGACTATCGGTGGGTAGTATTGGCAAGCTGTGTTTAGCAATGAAAGCTTGGCTAATAAAATTATGCGCGGCGCCTGAATCAAATAGTACTATAGCGGGATGCTGGTGGAGTTGGAACATACCCGCAAGGATTGGCTCGCCCTCCGTCACGTCCTCAATGGCAAGCTGGTGGACAGTACCGGGCCTAGGGTTTGCCCGCCGCGCATTAGTAGGGTTCCGGGGTTGATTCCTCCCCGGAAACTGTGGTACCACTCCGCCGCCTTGCCTCTCCGGGCAACTGCTCGCGAAGTGTCCTGGACGACCACACTTGTAACATGTGGCCGCTGACGGTGGAGTACTCGGGGGACGAAAGCCCGGCATGCGTTGCGGAGGTGCAAACGCACGCGGCATCGCCCGCTGCTGCTGTTGTTGTTGCGGTGGTGCTGGCAGTGCCGGCCGGAATGCTGGTGAAGAGTACGGCCGACCGCGGAACGGCATCGACCGCTGTGGTGGTTGCCAGCGTGGGCCTGATGGTGGGCGATTCACCATCCGAAACTTCTGAGAAGGACCGCCTCCTTCTCCGCTACTCTGCGGCGCGCTTCGCTTTCGCTCTGCCGCCGCCAACTCCTTGCCGGAGTCCTCCTGAACAATCGCAGCATCAATGATGTCGTTGAGGCTGCCGCGATTGAACATCGCCAGCTTGTCCTTCAGGAGCGGGTTAAGCCCCTGGTAAAAGTGGTCCCGTCGCTTCTCGTCCGTATCTGCGTGATACGACGCGTAGAGCGCGAGATCATTGAACGCCCTGGAATATTCCAGCGCGTTCCGGCTCCCTTGTTGCAGGTGTAGGAACTCCTGCGTCTTCCTCTTCATCAAACCGGGCGGTATATGATAGGCCCTGAAGGCCGTCCGGAACTCCGCCCAGGTCATCACTCGGTCGGTGGGTTGTGAAGCACAAAAGTTGGCCCACCACGCGCTCGCGGATCCTTGGAGCTGCTGGACCGCGAACTGAGTCTTACGCTGCTCGCTGATTTGGAGCAGCCTGAACTTCATCTCTATGGCGCGGAGCCAGTTGTCCGCGTCAAGTGGTTCATCCGCCCTTGAGAATACAGGGGGATGAGTCGCCAGGAAGTCGGAGTAGGAGCTCTGTTGGCGCTCCTCACGATCTTGACGTCTCTCTGGGCGAGACGTATTCGCAATTAACGTTTGCAGCAGCTCTGTGTGCTGCTGATGTGAACCCGCCATTGCCGCGACAATGTCGGCCAATGTAACCGTTGGCAGTGGCGGTGGCGGTGTTTGCTGTTGCTGTTGCTGCTGCTGTCCCGAGGAGTCCTCGGGAGGCGGTTGGGAGGTCTCTCCCCCTTGGCTAGTACCTCCAACATCAGGGTTGGCACGAGTACGCATCATTCTGAAATTCAACACAGCAGCAATTAGCACATGTCTTACTCAAAATTCCATAAACAGCAGTAAGTATTGAAGCGACACATGATTAACTTGCACAACATTCACATATATTGATAAAGCATAAGCTTTATACAAGATACATTATTCTCGGATCTCCGAGAAGTCGTGCCCATGTCGGCACTACCTATACATACGCTACTGTCTATACGACATGTCACCGATTACAAAAGTTGGGTTACGCTACCCTAGCTGCCCTACTTGGCAACCGTAACCCCTACTCGGAGTAGAACTCGACCTCCTGTGGATCGTCCTCCTCCGGTACTTCTGCTGGTGGCTCTGGATCTACCACCTCTTCTCCCATTCCGGGTTCTCCCATTGCTGGAAGACCCAAGACCACCGGTATGCCTAACACCGGGGGCACGAGGTCCTGCAATGCATGCACCTCGTCCATAGCCTGGTTGTAGTCCTCTTCCCAGCCTTGTCCTTCCTCAATAGCGTCGTCCCGCTCTTGAGCAAGGTCCTCATTCTGCTGGGTTAGGGTCTGCACCAGCTCTTGCAACGCCGCGATGTCAACACGGCCCTTTTTCTTTGCCTTCTTCAGACGACGCAACTGATTGTGTTGTCCATTCAGTCGCTTGATCGTCGGAAGGAGCACATTGTGGAGTGCACTGTGAGCACTCTCAAAATGATCTCCACGGCTTGTGCTCTCCTTGAGCTTGGTGGCGAGATGCTCCGTATGAACAGCTTGGCTGTCCATCACAGCGTTTCCCGCCCTCATTTGGAGGCTGAGATTTGCCTCCGCTGGGTTGTACCTTGGGCAACTCGGGTCTGTTGCCTCCAGGTACCTCTCTTCCCACACATGCTGAGCTCGTCCCTCCACCGGAACGAGTGCGTATGGAGTTCCCTCCATAGCCTGCACGTGTAGTTGGCAGAAACGTGACATAGTGTCACGGGCTGCCACTTGCCACATCCCTTCCGGTTGTCTTCCGCTCACCGTAACGGTGAATGGCACCCAACCGGGTGGCGTAGGTCCTGCGGAAACTTCGACATGGATCGTCCACGTCTTGTTCCCCTCTTCGCCTTCTTCCTTAGCGAAGTATTGCGGCATCTGATTGTACCCGAAATATTGGAGCATTTGCCGCAATGCTTCCGGGTAGCCGCTATGGTCAGAGCAGTGGGAAACTACCCACCCGTTCTCCAACCGTTTATCTGCTGCCATCTGTAAAAATATATTTGAGAAATGTCAAATATTTATTTGAACAGTAAACCATTGAGTTATAACATAAGATATGTCATTGAACCCATAACACTTGGAAACATAGTTCAAATTTTTAAACAAATTTGACTGCTGATCTGCTGTTACCATGACAGCCCTGACCAGTTTCCATATCAACCTGATTTAGGCCAGGCTAAAAGCAAAACCAGTCCTGGAGCTCAACATCAAAGTTAAAGTTAACTTCAATAGCTTTCCAGAAAGTATTTGGTTGGCCTAAGATCTGTCCTGGTTCAAAAGTTATGAGATGTCAAGGTTAACAGAATTTCTGGAAACAATTGGACAGCACCTCCCTGCTTTAGGTACTGACTTGATCCAAGAATCCCAGTTAATTCTGTTCCTAATCTGACAAAACTTTCTGTTACAAAGTTGTAACCCATCTCATAAGCTTTCCAGAACTACCTCATTTCCTATTTTTGGAATTTTTAAGCAGGGAGTTATGCTTAATTTACAGAGAGTTTACAGAGAGTCTTTGCTCTGTCCTGTTTTCTGGACAGTTTCAACTCTACTGCATTTTTCGAGTGGTTAAGGGATGAAACACCTCTGGAACTCAACAGAAAAGTTGTAAAGCTCTTCCAACGCTTTCCAGAATCATACGACCCCAACCTCGAAAGAACTCAACCTCTAACCTCTGATTAACTCCAGCCTTGATTCAGCTGAAAACAGAGTGTTCTGTCCTTAACATCCTATAAGTTGAAAACTTGTTAACTTTGAATATCCTGTTCAAGGGAAGGAGTTACATCAAGTTTCACTACTTTGGATCAAAACCTTCAAGTTTTTTAAATGAAGTTGTTCATTTAATTGGATGTGACGTCGAGGCGTCACCAGATTATGTCGGTACTACGTCCTCACAAAGGAAAAACCTATACCGGACTTAGCCGGCTTCGTTAGTTCAGTGGCACTACTCGTCACTCGCACACGGATGCTACACGTCTACCGTTTCGTGGTAAGGCTACCTGCAGAAATTCAACCAATCATCAGACTCGGCTGCACACCGAGCCCGGAATCCATACAGTTGGTACATCCGGCCGTCATCACTCGCCCGGATGTTCTCAAGCCAAACACGCCTTGAGTTACGTGTTCACGTTTCAGACCACGTGACGGGGTCTCCCATGTTGCACCACGCACGCCAGGGACAGACGTTGCTCGAATACCCCAAACGACATGAAGAGTCGTAGAGGATACTAAAGCGGATCGGGTTACCTGCCACCCGTGGGGCTCCACCCTTCAGCTTGTGCGCACTGGTGGACAGCGCTTACGTGCACCCCCCAAGACATGAACGTCCCGAGATGCACGATTTTCCGACATAACAAATAGGTTAATATGCCACTTTCTATATGCTAATAACATCCTTATACGGGCTACTAACTCGTTCCTCACTTGATTTTTGAAAAAGAAGACCTTTGTACTGTGTTAAACCTCAAGCGAGCTCTGATACCACGCTGACACGACACCATTGGTCCTGTCGAGCCAGGATCACGCTGAGGGGTGCTGCGTTGCACAGCACCGTATAACACACGTCAAAGGTGCAAAGCGGAAGCGGAAGTTTTATTACATAAACAAGTTTATGAACATGTTTACATCAAAATAAGTTCAGTCTACACTCGCGGGCGTAGACTAAGCATCAAGTACACGTTCAGCCCTCGAACGTGCCCTTGCTAGCACACACGCACACTAACTCTGCGGCGTGCACGACTCCCATTCGACGGGATTCCCCTCCTGGGGTTCCGTCTCCTCTTCGGGAGTCCCTTCCTCATAGAACCCTGCAAAAGCTTCAAACACAAGCAGTGAGCACGAAGGCTCAGCAAGTCTGACCCGTCTCACCTAAACATGGAACTTCTACATGAGGGTAATGGGTCACATGAGGTAAAAATCATTTGCAAGGACTCGCCTAATTAGTAGAACCTTACTTTCAAGTTTTAGCAGCAGGTTGTGGAAAACCTTACGCTAAGGCACATGAGAGAGCCGCAATCAAACAAGAAACGCATTTCTCTCATGTACTTTGCCCAAAGTTGAAAAGAACTTTAGTTAGCGCTAAGCTACAGCATATCATTAACAATCAATGTCCAGCTTTCAATCAGCAACATTTTAACATGTGACTAGCCTGTTCTTTCTACGTCACGGTACAGTGAACAAGTGGTACTCACTGACCGCGAGGGACGGCGATTATAATCGATTTACACCTGCAGGGTTACCCGAACAACCCGTCACGTACGCCCGTACTCGATGTTGCCTACAACAACCATCACGGACGCCGTACGCAACTACCTTTCACCCGTTAGCCAAATATTGAACCGGTCCCATCGTCCCGAGCAAGAGGTCTCTGCACGCGCATCTCCGTGCCGCCAGCTGATTTACACCTCGAGCTCTCAACCTACCCTCTGAACGACGGGCAATGCCTCAATACCCAGCTACCCGAGTTACATCAGTTTCCCGGTTCCCATATAGCCGGTAGGTCTTCGGTACTGTTCTAGCATGTTCAACAGGCCCGCACACGGCTCGGTCCTCAATCGACACAAGCGGAGCTACAGCACACAGGCCCCAAAGTCCTGCTGCCCTTACTCTCCGCTCGGTCTCATTTTCTTGCCATGTGTATCATGTGCTATCTCTACCCGAGCAATGTGCCTCTAGCCTATTCTCGCGAGTAGTTCCAACTACTCGACTTGTACCGAATCCTACTCTATCCTAGCAATGCAGTGGCTAACGGGGTTTGCAATCCTAACCCCAACCCATGGTTTTATTGGCTGTGCAGTTGGGTTTCCAATCAAGACTCTAATGCAAAGAACAATATTCAAAGATGTGC
This sequence comes from Neostapfia colusana, assembly GCA_030760725.1. NCBI lineage: Eukaryota > Viridiplantae > Streptophyta > Magnoliopsida > Poales > Poaceae > Neostapfia > Neostapfia colusana. Next base: position 94,701,978 of record JASWHV010000004.1, read on the forward strand.
TCAAAACAATAAATATTTGTAAAAAGGTTAATGCAAACCGGAGCTTGCCTTGCTGCTCTTGGTCGTAGGCTAGCTGTTCCTCCGGAGTAACGAAGTCTAGGACTTCGGGTTCCTCCTCGACCTTAGCGACTACATGATAGAAGCAATACATGTATTAATTTAATGCATTTGTATTAAGTTTGAAGTTGTGAAGTCTATAACCTTTGCTAGATAGACCTAATGACTGTGAAACTTTTACTGTGGCTTGGTTACAACCTAAACAAAGACTTGGTCAAGTTTTAGTTGCAGCAAAGCTCATTTGAGCCCTCCACAAATAATTATGTCCTTGACCTTAATTGGAACTCTTAGGGTGTTCTAGGAATTTTCATGAAACAAACTATGACTTTCTGAAAACTAGATTTTCAGAGGGTGCTAATGGATTTGGTCTCACTTAATTTGGAAGTCTCTAACTAAAGATATGAGCTAAACAATTTCAGAGAAAATTCTGAAAATGTTTCTGAACATTTTCTATTTTCTTTGGAACAGTTTCACTAATCACACCATTAGGTGGATTAAATGAGCTCAAATGGATCTGAAATTTTTATGGTAGTTCAAGGATATTTTGGTGAACATCTCAGCAAAATTTCAGGATTTTCCTCCAAAGGATTCTCCAGTTAAAATTCCTAACAGTTTAAACTTTGAGGAATTAATTCTGGAGAAATAAAAAATTTCATGGAGTGCAACTTGATTTTCTGTAAAGTACTCAGAGAGCTGAATCCAGCAAAATTTGGTTCACTCAATTTGGAACTTTCTAGCCAGAGTTATAAGGATTTGAAGTTTGAACTAAAACTGAAATTCGGGGAAAAGTTTAAACTCTGGCTTGTGGGCCCCGCACACAGTGCGTCGTCTCCCTCCTCGCGCCAACTGCGCGGCGGCGGCGTTCTCCGGCGACCCTCGCCGGAACTGAGTTCCTGGCCAACTCCCGGCCCGAAACTTGCCGCCTGCCCCTTTACTGACCCCCTGGACTCGATGGTAGGGTCGCTGGCCGCCGGCGATGACCGGAAACCCGTGCGCACCGGTGACAGCACCTGCTAGGGTTCCGGTGAGGTCGGTCCCGCTCTCCCGTGCACCAAATCGAGCATCAGTAGGGCATGGGAAACACGAACCAGGGCATGGTGGAAGCTAGAAATACCGGCAACTAGGCTCTCGACGGTGAGCCGAGGTGTTCAGCCATGGCGGCGGGGAAAACAGCCATATCATGGCCGATTCTCAATGGTTTTCTCTAATTCCAGTTCGAGCGTGGGCGCTATCGTGCGTAGAAGCTACTAGGTAACGAGCTCGCCCAACCTTCGTGCATAGAGCACGAATTTCACCCGAAGGTGAGCTCGGTTCTTATGAACTGATCAAGAGTAAATTTGGAAATTCTCGGCCGAGGGTTGATCAATCGCCAAACGGCTTTCGGCTACTCCATCTACATACAATCACGCACCTTTCTTGTGTAGAGAAGAGGACGTGACAACGGCTGTGCCGTGCTGTCCACGGGAGCCCGATCGGCGGCGATGTTCGGCTCGCCGGAGAAATGGCTCGTACAGCTCGAGGAAGCTTGCTCACTGGCCAACACGGAGTGTGGAAGGTTGCTCACGATCCCTTGGTGCCGTTTTGCTGTGGAGGAGGCTGTGCTTTGCGAGCGATCGGCTTGATCAAGTGGGAGCTCGAGCGGCGGCGATGGCAGTGGAAAAACAGGTCGTGCACGTCGGCAGCGCGGGGAATGGCGACTGAAGCACGCCGGGGAGGGAATAAATAGCCCGGCGGCTGGCCTCCGGCTTGGGGCGCGCAGCAGGAGCTGGCGCCGGCTGCCCCCCTTCGGTGGCGCGCGTGCACAGCAGCCGGGAACCGACTGAACTGTGTTTCAGTCGGTTTGTTTTGAGGCAGAGGCTGACATGTGGGTCCCACCCCTCTTTTAACCTCTGAAATTTACTCCTAACAGCTGTGGTAAACAGTGAACCCTATTCTACCCTTGGCACTTCAAATTATTCACCCAAGAGCCATTTGAATTGATCAAAGTTCAAATGGGGTTTGGTTTGAATGAATTTCAGCACAAGTTCAGTTTGAAATTCAAATAAAGTTTGAATTTCTCCCCCTTAGCTCATGTCAAGATCAACTCCAAATGGAGTAAAAATTGGTGTGGGAGCTCACAAAAATGTGCTGAGTGAGAATATGCCTTCCACTTTTAAATTCAGTGGGTGAAAACAGTTTGAATTTGAATATGGTTTCAAACTGCCCTCCTCCTATCTATACCCAAAATGACCTCAAAAAGGTTTTGAATTTGGGTGAATCTTGGCATGGACATCCTTAGCAAAGTGTAGGAGTTTTCATATGTCCAGCCCATCTATATCACATGTGGGAAATACCACTTTTGCAATGTGTGAGTTTGTTCTCTAATGAGCATGTTGATAATTGTTACTTGCTCTTCATTTGTGTTCATCATTCTTGCTCAAATGAGGTGTGTGGTGTGGTGATGAACACTACAAATGGGTGTCAAAAACTGAGACCCTTACACCTATTTTTCTTAAAAACTATTTTCCAAGGTGTGGGTGGAAAAGTGTTATTAAAGGAGTCATTTTCTTCATCTTACCCCAACTTTCATTCAAAATAGGATTTTTATTTGAAAATTTATCTAACCTAATTTTAAATTCTTTTGTTTTAGATGGTTCGCATGATTCGCACCGCTCGTAAGTCCACAGGAGGGAGAGTTCCCGTAGTTGCCCTTGCCGAAAGAGAGGAGAGTCATCCAGTGACGTACCTTTCCTACGGATTGGCAGTAGGAGACTTGTTGCGCCGTCTTCGACGTATGCTCGAAGCCGCCGGCAATACGGGCAAGCTAATCATCCACTATAACTCCACCAGGACCATCCGTGAGAAGAGGGAAGAATGGAGTTCGGAGATGAGGATTATACACGAGAATCAACTGCTTAAGATTCACCACTCTCCAGCTTGTCGAGCAACACAAGTTGACGCAGAGAAAGATGTCACCTGGGAGGCCATCACCTGCCAGAGTCACATCTATCGTCGCCACTTGGACAAAACTGAGTACATGTATGTCCTCCAACGTGAGAGTGGTACCACGGAGTACAAGTACCCACCGGTGCAGCAAGGGACTTCCCATGAGCACATGGACTTGTGCTTGGAGGATGCTGCTATGCTCAGCACTCGACTGCAGGAGTGTCAACAAGAGCTTCAGGATGTCCGAGACACCCTGAAGGAAACGGAGGCATTGCTGCGAGCTTGCTTAAAGGTGAGAGAAAGAAGAGATGGGAATGAACTGTGTGTCACCGTGAATGATACATGGACTCCTGACTCCCCGGATCGCCGAGCGATCAAGCGTCGTCGCACTTCTCCACCAGCAGCCTCCCCACCCAAAGCAGAGTCAGAAGGTAGCCGAAATGAGGAGGAAGATCCCGAGGAGCCAGCTCAAGAGGACGAGTAGAGTAGAGTCTTTCCCCTAGCTAGCAAGAGGTCGAGTAGTCGAGTCGTTACGTAGTTAATGGTGTGATGATGCTTGGTGTGTGACGTGAGTTGTGGAAGCCATGAGCAATTATCCACAGCCTCGTCTTCAGACTGTTTTGCTTTGGTGTGTGAACCCACAGGAAATAATAGTGCATTTATTTGGTGTGAGATATAAACCCTCGTAAAATTTCAACAAAGCCTCAACACCTCAAAGCACCAACAAATGAAAGTAGTAAGATGATACTAAACGATATCAAATTAACATGTGTTGATTCTGCCAGATGGCCGGAAGAGGAAAAGGACGTGCTGCCAACCCCGCCAACAACAATGATGAGGCATGCAACCCTCATCTTTCTGGAGGCCAGGACAGGGGTGGTCGCCGTGAAGAAGTTGATCCTCTCCACCAAATGCTGGAGAATCAAAATCAGCTTATCCAGAACTTGACTCAAGTGGTGGCCAACTTGCATCAAGTTCCACCTCCAGAAGCTGCACCACGCCAACCAAGGTTGAGTGAGTTTCTAGGAACTCAACCTCCAAAGTTTGCAAGTGCTGCTGAACCTCTGGAGGCAGATGATTGGCTGAAGACTATTGAAAGTAAGATGAGGATCATACAGTGCCAAGGGTATGAGAGGGTGCTGTTTGCCTCTCATCAATTGCATGGACCTGCTGCTGATTGGTGGACCGCCTACGTGGCCGCCCATCATGACCCTGAGAACATCACTTGGGAAGAGTTCAAGCGTAGCTTCCGCAACCACTACATCCCAAGAGGTGAACTCAAAAACAAGAGGAAAGAGTTTCTGGGACTGCAGCAGGGAAACATGACGGTGAAGGAATACCTCACTAAATTTACTCAACTATCCCGTTATGCTCCACGAGACATAGAGACTGATGAGCAGAAACAAGATTGTTTCGTGGAAGGACTTACCGCTGAAATGCAGTGTGCAATGTCCTCAAATGAGTATGAAAGCTTTCAAAAGATGGTGGACAGAGCGTTTGTGGTGGAAAGGAAGCTAAAGGCCCTGGAAAATGAGAATAAGAGGAAGGCTGGGTGGTCACATCAAGCCTCAGGGAGCAACACCCGCCCACGTATCATGCAGCAACCTACGGGGCAGACGAGCCGTGCTGCGGTACCCTATTCAGCACCAAGAGGGTACAACCCAAACTACAGGCCACCCGCGGCACCAGCACAGCCGCCACGTCAGTTTGTGCAGCAGCCTCGCCCCGCATATCCACCTCGACCAGCAGTGCAAGGACCCCCAAACCAACCCCAAGACAACAAGGGCCCAGCATCTAAGATTGGGGTGCAATGTTTCAGCTGTGGTGAAGTGGGGCACTACGCCCATAAATGCCCAAAGAAGAAGCCTGCGCCGCCACAACAGCAGAATGTAGTGAGAGGATGGGTGAACCACGTCACTATGGAGGAAGCATAAGAGGCACCCGACGTGGTAGTTGGTAAGTTTCCTGCCAATTTACACCTTGCAACTCTGCTGTTTGATTCTGGTGCTACCCACTCGTTCATTGCTCAAGGGTTTGTTAAGAAGCATGACCTAGCAACCACACAAATGAACCATATGCTAGCGGTAAACTCTCCAGGTGGAGAAATAAGGACAAGACAAGTGTGTCCCAAAGTGAGCCTAGACATTAATGGGGTAGTATTTACGGCTAACCTCATAGTGATAGATTCACAAGGGATAGATATTATTTTGGGTATGGATTGGTTGACCAAACATAAAGGAATCATCCATTCTTCGACCAGAACGGTGGAACTAACTCACCCCAATGGCACAAGAGTAAAGTTCATAACGATACAGGAGCCTAGGAGGGACATTAAATTAAATCAAGTGGAGGTGAAAGTTGAGGAAATCAGGACCATCAGGGATTATCCAGATGTTTTTCCGGAGGAGTTGCCAGGTATGCCTCCCGACCGTGACGTGGAGTTCGCAATTGAGCTAGTACCGGGGACAGCCCCGATATACAAGAGACCTTATTGAATGGACTCCAAGCAGCTAGAAGAGCTCAAGGATCATTTGAGAGAATTGACGGAGAAGGGGTATATTCGCCCTAGTTCCTCACCATGGGGAGCTCCGGTGATATTTGTGCCCAAGAAAGACGGAACCCAAAGGTTATGCGTGGATTACCGTGCCTTGAATGAGGTAACCATCAAGAACAAGTACCCATTACCCCGCATTGAAGACTTGTTTGATCAGTTGAGGGGAGCTTGTGTCTTCTCGAAAATTGATCTCAGGTCGGGATACCACCAACTCAAGATAAGGCAATCTGATATTCCCAAGACAGCTTTCGTATCTCGGTACGGACTGTATGAATACACTGTCATGCCTTTCGGGCTAACCAATGCCCCGGCATATTTCATGTACCTCATGAACAAGGTATTCATGGAATATCTGGACAAATTTGTGGTGGTTTTCATAGATGATATTCTCGTCTTCTCCAAAGATGAAGAAGAACATGAGAAACATCTAAGGTTGGTATTACAGAGGCTGAGAGAACACCAACTATATGCCAAGTTGAGCAAGTGTGAGTTTTGGCTGAAGAGAGTTCCCTTTTTAGGACATATAATCTCGGAGGGAGGAATCTCCGTAGATCCCGCCAAAATCGAGGATATCCAGAAGTGGAAGACCCCTGAAAATGTCGGGGAAGTTCGAAGCTTTTTGGGATTGGCTGGATACTATCGACGGTTTATTGAGGGATTCTCCAAGATCTCGAGACCTCTCACCAAACTGTTGGAAAAGGGAATCACATTCACCTGGACGTCACAGTGCGATACGAGCTTTCAGGAGCTAAAGAAGAGATTGACAACAGCCCCAGTGTTGGTTATGCCAGATATGCAGAAGAATTTCACAGTGTACTGCGATGCCTCTGGAAATAGGTTGGGATGTGTTCTCATGCAAGAAGGACATGTCGTGGCATATGCATCCCGGCAGCTTCGGAAGCACGAGAAGAACTATCCTACACATGACCTAGAACTAGCCGCAGTGGTACACGCGTTGAAAATTTGGCGGCACTATTTGATGGGGAAGAGGAGAGAGATATATACCGATCATAAGAGTTTGAAGTACATATTCACACAGCCAGATCTCAACCTCAGACAAAGGAGATGGTTAGAGCTAATTAATGACTTTGATGTGGGCATCAACTATCATCCCGGGAAAGACATACGCGAGGGCCAAAAGAATGATGAGAAGATACAAGAGATCATACAGCTCATCAAGGAAAATAAAGCTCCTGGTTTTAGAGAGGATGAACAAGGAACGGTGTGGCACGGGAAAAGGATCTGTGTGCCAGAAGTAAAGGAGATCCGTGAATTAATTTTGAAGGAGGCTCACGATTCTGACTATTCCATTCATCCTGGGAGTACGAAGATGTACCAGGACCTCAAGAGCAGGTATTGGTGGTATGGCATGAAGCGAGATGTCGCGGAACATGTTGCCCTATGTGACACATGTCAGTTGGTGAAAGCAGAACATCAACGACCCGCGGGATTATTGCAACCACTCAAAGTGCCTGAATGGAAATTGGAAGAAATCAGCATGGATTTTGTCGTGGGATTGCCTAGGACCCAATCCGGGTATGATTCAATATGGGTCATTATTGATAGGCTAACCAAGGTAGCTCATTTCATCCCTGTGAAAGAAAGCTACAGTGGATCTAAATTGGCAGAATTGTACATGTCAAGGATTGTGTGTTACCATGGAGTGCCAAAGAAGATAGTGTCGGACCGAGGGACACAGTTCACCTCGAGGTTTTGGCAGAAGTTGCATGAAACCATGGGAACCCATCTGAATTTCAGCTCTGCCTATCATCCCCAAACTGACGGTCAGACGGAGAGAACCAATCAGATCCTTGAAGATATGTTAAGGGCATGTGCACTCAAAAACAATAGGAGTTGGGACAAGAACTTACCGTATGCGGAGTTTTCCTATAACAACAGCTATCAAGCTAGTATGAAAATGTCACCGTTTGAAGCTTTGTATGGAAGGAAGTGCAGAACTCCTCTATTCTGGAACCAAACAGGAGAAAGTAAAGTGTTTGGTCCAGAAGTGCTACAAGAAGCCGAAGCGAAGGTGAGCGAGATTTGCAACAACTTGAGGATAGGACAAACACGCCAGAAGAGTTATGCTGATGTACGAAAAAGAGAACTCGTTTTCAACGTGGGAGACTATGTTTAGCTCAAGGTGTACCCTATCCGAGGACTTCGTCGGTTCAAGGTGAAAGGGAAGTTGTCACCTCGATACATCGGACCCTTTCAAGTTTTGGAAAGAAAAGGCGAAGTGGCGTACCAACTAGAGTTACCGGTTCATCTATCGGACGTGCACGATGTATTTCATGTGTCACAACTCAAGAAATGTCTGAGGACGCCTGAAGAGGTGTTACCCATGAATGAAGTGGATGTAGCTGAGGATTTGTCTTATGCCGAGCAACCATACAAGATTTTGGAGACGATGGAACGCCTCACCAGAAACAAGAGAATCCGGATGTGCAAGGTGCAGTGGAAGCATCACTCAGAAGAGGAAGCCACCTGGGAACGGGAAGATGAGCTCAAGGCACAATTTCCGGAATTGTTTTCTTAGAAACACCAATCTCGAGGACGAGATTTCTTTTAAGGGGGGTAGAGCTGTAACACCCCAAATTTTGATTCAAAACTCTAAACCATGTTCAGAGGGGAATTTAAAATTTTTTGGACGTGTTGCATGTTTTGCAAAAATTCAAATTCAAACTGGAATTCAAATTATACTCAAAACAGAAAAGAAATGGAAAAAGAAAAAGAGAAACAGGAAAAAAACCGGCCAGTGGGCTGAAACCCGCCAGCCGGCCAAGTTTTCCCCGCGCCAGCCCGCCCCCGCGCGCGCCGCGCTGTCTCTCACAGACAGGTGGGACCCACATGTCATCCCTAACCCCCGCTCGCGCCGACCCCGGACTCTCTCCCGCGCGCGCGATCACAACCGACCGGATTTCCGCGTCCCACAGCCCGAATTCTGGTCCCAAAAGACTCAAACTCGATCACAACAGACCCACCGCCCTCCCCCGGCTATAAAAACCCCAGCCCCGATCGGTTTTTCCCACGCGATCGCCGATTTTTACTCCGGTGAGCACCGAGACTTCGCCGGTGAATTCTGGCCGTTCTAAGCTCGGAAACTCTGATCTAACTCGCTGGTCTTGATCCACCGCCTCCGGGGAACTTTGCAGGTGCAGAAAACTCAGAGAATTACGGTGTAAACACAGCGCCGACGAGCTTCGCCGTGGTTTTGCCTCGGACCTCGCCGCCGATCACTTTCCAGGACCCCCGAGCTCGAGAAAACCCCCGAGGTGAGATCCCTGACCTCCCCTCTACCGATCTATGCCATAAGATCACAGTTCTAGGCAGAATTCTCGCGGATCCGAAACTTTCCGGCGAGATCGCCGCTTCCCGCCGCCGTGCGCCGCCGGCAGCGCCGCCCGCGCTCGATCAGAGCGACGTGGTCGCTTGTGCGCCGTTTATTTTAAATCGCACGGTAGACTTTAAATCCCCGCGTACCGGTTCGATGTTATAATCTCAGCCGTCGGTTTAAAATCGGACGGTCCACGTCAGCCCCGCGTTATAAAGACTGGAATTCTTACGTGCTACCCCCTGGGGTTCTCTGGAATTGAGAGCTAGCCCCGGAAACTTCAGATCTAGCCCCTGGAACTCTAGAAAATCATGTAAATTCATTTAAAAATCAGTTTTAGCCCCTGGACTTAATAAAAATTAGGAAAAACACCTCTGATAAGTGTAGCTAGACCCCTGGAAATTATGAAAATAATATTATAGACCCTGTAATGGGGTGAGTTCATTATTTTAGCCCTGTTTAGTATTTAATTTAAAACATTGAATATGTAACTAGTGTTTAAAAATTAAAAAGGGGGACAAACATAATTGTAAAAATTAATTAAAAACTTTCTCAGTACTTAGAAAACTTTGGAGTGAGATAAAAATATATTTTTGGGCTGAAATAAATCTGTTTCAACTATTATTCACATTTAATAGTATAGAGACACATTTTTAAGTAAAGAATAGTTATAGAAAAATAGGGAAAATAATTATGAAATAGTTTACATCAGAGGCCAAGGTTAAAATATGTTATTAAATTATTTAAGACCAGAATCTATACTGTTTAGATGATGTGTATTACTAATTTCATAATAAAATACACAATTATGCATAGGAATATAAATCTGAAAATATAGCAACTAATAAAAGATAAATGGAGTTTTTAAAATTCAAAGAGTTCAGTTTAGGGTTGATAGAAATTATGAAGGCACATATGGAGAAGAAAAATACTTTTCTTACATACTTGGTAGTTTAATATAAGGAATTTATTTAAAAACTGAAACACACACACACACACATATATATATATATATATTATGTAAGTATAAATATGAACACCCAAGTAGGAATCATACACATATAAATAAAAGTGGGTTCAAGCCATAGATCAACACATAAAGTAACCACAACACATATAATGGTAAAGAACTTTTATAAATGTGAATGTGTGGTATTTATGAAGTAGAAGTGTGAACTATGTCTTATGATTGTTGTTTTTCTTTTGCTATGTGTGATGGTATGAGTAGAACCTGTTCAAGAGCAAGTTATTCCTTTCCAAGATCAGGACTACCCATTTCAAGAGCAGCAAGAAGGAGGCAAGTGTCCTTGACCACTTTGATCCAATGCTAGGATGTGTAGATAGAATTATTTGCATTGTCAAGTTAAATATGAAACCCATGCTAGGAAGTTTCCCTAGAATTGCATTACCTTGTTTCCTTGAAGCTTGGGTTGGGATTTATTTTGTCATGTCATTTATTTACATGCATATGCTTAGCCATGCTTAGAATGGGATATTTGGGATATGAGATCATCAGTTTATTTTACCATACTCTTGAATGAGCTATTGTGAGTTATGTAGAGGTAGGGATCAAGGCAAGTTGGATGTTTTGGTTGTGTGCTGGGTGCACGAGACTTGGGTTTGTGTTTAGTACTTGCCTGGATCCTAAGGACCGGTTCATGGAGCATGTAACCCGGCTTTACAGTGCCAACCACATGCTGAGATGGGGCAGCTTGGCCAATTAATTAGGTGTATCCCTGGCGTAGTATTGGTGTGTTGGATGGTGCGAGGAGTAGGTGTCAGCTGGACTACCATATGAACCGCAAGGCTCAAGAGGGGGCCACTGCAGCGGGGTTGGAGCCTCTTGTATGCTGTTAGGGGTGAAACCTCAGTGGGCCCACGCTCGTCAGGAATCCCTTTGTAAAGGCTTCGTAGTGATCTCCTGGCCGCACACCTGGGAAGTGTGAATGTGGATCGTAGCCACTGGCATAATGGAGGTTCTTTTAGTCCACCCGGCAACGGGGGATGAAATCACTACTTGTGGGTACAGTGGTACAAACTCTGCAGAGTCAAAACTGTCTTGACAGCCGTGCTCACGGTCAAGAGCGGCCTGGACTTATTCATGATTAGAGGATTGATGGTTTTGGAAGTTAAGCGGGGAGCTTAACATTGGTAATGATGTTATGGTTATTGGATTATGATGATGGGGTGGGGGATTTGGACCATTTCACCTGTGTAGTAATGTAGGTGCTTAATAAGCTAAGGTGATAGGTATTAATTGCGTAGTGCTTTAACCATGAGTTCAACCTCTCCTTGTTCTAGCCATGCATGATATAATTTTCCCACACTTGCTGAGTACCATTGGTACTCAACCTTGCATATTTGTTGGTTTATATTGCTGCTCAGGTCAAGATAATGAGGTGGTGTATAATGACCAAGATTTTGGACCCGAGGAAGGATTTTAGGTTCATGAAGACCCCCGGGCAACACCTGTGATGGAGGCCTAAAGAATAATATTCCGCTGCTAGTTTATTTACTTGTGATGAAGCATTAGTGTCCATTGAGACATTTGCAATATAAGACTTATTTATATTCGACACCTGGCTTGTAATAAATGATGCTTCACTATTTGTCATCACATGTATGAGAAAATGATCCTGGCATACATGTGATATTCACTTGGTTGTTCTTCGGAAAAACCGGGTGTGACAGCCCCCGAGAGAAGCCATGCAGGACCTGATCCAGCGTGAAGATAACAACTTCGACAAGACTCGGCTTGCAGGGAACACCCCACAACGCATGGTCTCGGCTAATGCTCTAAGCACTACCGCCAAAGAACCAAACGTGACGGGGGCCCGCAAGAGGGCAACCTGGTGAAGTGGCACGCTACATTCCAAGAAGGACCCATAAGCTCTCCCCCAGCAGGGAAGGTCCCTTCCGAATCATGAAAGCTGCCACCCCGGGTACGCATGCCTTTCAACCGAGAGTGGGATCCATTCCCAAAAAAATCCTTGCCATGAAGCAACACTGTAAGTCCTACTTACTGAGCATCGGTAGAACAGGGTTATTCACTTCTGTAATAGACCCCATAGAATTTAGGAACAGAGCGTGGGGTAGCTAAGTCTCAAGGGACGGTACAGGACTACGTCCAATTTAGCCTGGTTCCAACCCTAAGCGCGTAGAGTCTTGCTTCCCTTGTAGATGAGGCGGAACATTGCCCCCATGTACAGCCAGAATTCCACCTATGGGCACGAATACAGAGACCTGTTCTACTTAGCTCCCTCTCATACGCTCATTTAAATTATGCATTAATTTTTATGATCGCACTATCTCTGTATGTTCATCATACATCTAGCTCCCCTCTCCTGCGCTGATCCATAGTCAGCATTTGCTATCCTCCCGAAGGCGGCTGCGCTTGAGGCACCTGGCGATGGCCGAGTGAGTCTCTCGGGCCTTCCCCAGTCAGGTGTTGCGGTGCCAGTTGGTTACCTCCAAGAAAGGCCAGCGTTGTGCATGGGGGGTCCAGGGTGCGTATCCAGCTTAGCCGCCCCAGAGCCCAAAGCATGCGCATCCTGCTCTCCGGAGGTCCAGGGGAGTACGTCCGCTTTGCCTGGTCATGAACCCAAAGCGCGTGCACTCTGCTTCCCCAGCGCATGGCCCGGTACTAGGGATCGGACGACCGTACCCGGACCTTGGAGGGAGCCGGAGCTCCGGCGCCTCGTGCACAGAATTGCCCAAGCCCCGTATAGCGGGTCAGGACCATAAGACGGATAAGACTAGGAGACGGGAGGGGAGGACCCCCTGAGGAGAATTATGTTTCCTCTGCCTGTGTGCAGGACCTTCAGGTTACGGCAACAGGGACTGCATGAAGCGGGGGGAAAGGAGCTACCAGCTACTCCGGCCTGGGACTGGAAGGACCGGGACCTGCCCCTTCAGCAGGGGTGGGGCCCGGGGGCCCCACGTGTCCAGCGGGCCCGGAACTCTCTCCTTCCTTGAGGAGGGCTCCGGGCTCGCCACGTGGCAGGCAGGAACCGGACCTACCCCCTCAGCGGGAGGGCTCCGAAAGCCCTACGTGTCCAACATGACCGTAGCTCCCGTCTCTTGAGGAGGAGCTCCGGACCCGCCACGTGGCAGGCAGATTTGGAGCCCCCCATAGGGCGAGGTTCGGAGACCTCCGGGGGCCCCTAAAACAGTTAGGACCCGGGGAGGGTGTCTGTGCGAAGCTCCGAGATTGGAAATGGCCTCTGAGTACCTTGCGGAGCTAAGGACACAGCCAGGCAAAGCCAAGAAGGAGGGAAAAAGCATCACAGACACAAGTATCCAAGAGAGTCAAATTAAGCAAGGCTCCATGAGCTGGACTACAGACTCAATAAAAAAGGGAGAAACAAGTCCTAAGGACCTCCCGGCTCTCGCCGGAACCTTGCGGCTACAAGGGCGGCCACATCCTCGACTTCAGCCCTGGCAGCTTCCTCCCGCTCCGCGGCTGGGCCCTCTCTCGCTGGCTCCAGCGAGAAAGAGGGGTCGCGGCTCTTGAAGCATGCCAGCACATGCGAGGCGACCTCTAAAGCTAAGCCGCGGCCCTCGGCTTCAAGCTCACTGGCGACCACCAAGTCGAGTCTATCCAGCTTGGCGCCGATCGACTCCAATGCAGGGATCACCTCTGCCACCTTCAATGCGGGAGTTGCGGCCCTCACCGGACTGAAGCCAAGAGGGATCAGGGCGGACCCCGCTCGATCCACAAAGCTTGAGACCGCAAGGGCCTCAGAGGACCGTAAGGCTGAGAGCTCCTCCACCTCGCGGCGGGCCGCCTGCAGAGCCTCCAGGTTCCTCTCGGAGAATTCCTTCTCCTTGGCCGCCAGGGAACTCTCCCGAAGGTGGAGAGTCTTGGCTAGCCGCTCCAACTCAGCGGCCTTAAAGCCGGCAGTCAACTCCCGGTCCAAGACCGCCCGGCGATCATGGGAGACCTGTTCCTCCCTCAAGTCAAGGTCTGCCTTCAGAATCTCCAGCTCCTCCATCCGAGCTCGGAGGTCATCCTCGCCCGCGGCCAGCTGCGCGGCGACCCTCTCTGCCTCAGCGGCCACGGAACGCTCCCGCTCCTCAACGGCGAGTTCGAGGCGCTCCAACCGCTGCCATATTTCCACAGCAGCTGAGAGGCTCTCTTCGGCCCGGGCGTGTGCCTCCAGGGCCTCCCTGTTGATCTGCCGCGACTGGGTGTCCATGCGGTCAACAGCCCGCTTCATCCGGTCGACGAGCGCTTCCCTTAAGTCGAGCAACTCCCGCCTGGAGTCGAGCTCACTCTTAACCTTCGCGGTTCTCTCCCGCAAAAGGTTCCCCCAGATGAGGAGGCGGTCCCGTTCAACCGTATACTCCTCCCGCTCGTGCCCTAGCGCAGCCAAGACCTGCCGGACGCTCGACTCGGCAAGCGCGAAGGCGTCCGCCAGAGGCAATGGAGCAACAGAGGCTGGGGCAGTCCCTCCGACCTCCTCCATTACCTCGTCCTCAGGAAGAGCCGACGCACCAGCAGCCGAGACGAGACGCCGATCAGGAGAAGCTGGCTCCGCGGCTCTGGCAGCCAGGCCAGCCGGGCTCTTTTCAGCTTCTGGCCCCTTGACCTGAGGAGAGGGACGAGCCGGGGAAGGCGGTGCTGGAGAAGAAGCCAGGCCGCCTAGTGCAGGATCAACCTGTGCTGGCTCGGGGGCCGCGGTGGCCGTCTCGGCAGGAAGAGACGACGCCGCCACGGAGTCCGGGCACACCGGAACAGGAGAAGTCCGCGCTGGCCTGGGGGCCGCGGCAGTTGCCCCTGGCTCCGAGCGCATCGGCACAGATTCCCCGCAAGACGGGGAAGGCCGGGAAGCGCGGACACTCCAGCGGGCTCTAAACCCCGACTTCCGAGCCGGGGTAGGATTTCCAGAGCCCGCTGCCGTCTCCGACGGCCGCTCCGCAGTCGCTTGGACTGGCGGAACAGGGGACGCCCCAGAGGCTTCCCCCAGCGCATCAGCCCGGGGCCTCTTCGAGTCGCCACCGGAGGGAGTGTCAGGCACCTCAGAATCCCGACTTGGCACCGACGCCGTTGCTGGAGGAGATCGAGCGCGTTTCTTCTCTGGCAGCGGGTTGGAAGCCATGGCAAGGGAGAACTCAAAGGCAAGAGAGCAAAAGCACAAGAGTCCGAGAAGAAACGCAGAGAAGTGCGAAGGGAAGCTGCAATGTGGGTAAGACCCCCTCTAAAAAGCTTTCCGGTGCAGTTCCAAGCGATTCGGAACTCTTCGAATACCCCGCACCCGCAACCGCTTTGGTTCCTAGACCGAGTGCCGATGACGGGTGGGCCCAAGCCGCTTGACTGAAGCGGTGGGGTCAAGGAGTCAGTCTCCTAAGAAGATGAGCCGGCAAGGCACTTGGCGGTTCCCGAAGAAAGCGCCGCAACGTGCAGGAGTGGCAGTCTTGGGAACCACCACAGTAAAAGCAATCATCAAGAGGGCGCACGCTCTCACGATCCCGTGGCCGTTCGTGCTCCGGCAGCGGTCAATTTGGGACTTAAAGAAAGTGCGCGGATCGGAAGAGACGGAGGTCCCACCTTGGGCTCGCTATCTCCCCCGAGATAGGCTTGGGGGCCACTGTCGGTACCTGAGATATGGGGTACCCCCGCGCACAGGGTAAAATGCCTAAGGTACTCGCCCTTCTCCGCAGGGAGAGCTCCGAAGGCGCCACGCGTCCGGCGGGGCCGGACCTCCCTCTCCTCAGAGGAGAGCTCCGGGCCCGCCACGTGGCATACAGAAGCCGGACCTCCCCCTCCGCGGGAGAGAGGTCCGAAGACGCCACGCGTCCAGCGGGGCCGGACCTCCCTCTCCTCAGAGGAGAGCTCCGGGCCCGCCACGTGGCATACAGAAGCCGGACCTCCCCCTCCGCGGGGAGAGGTCCAGAGGCTCCACGTGCCACGCAGGTCGGACCCTTCTCTCCTCAGAGAAGGGCTCCGGACCCGCCACGTGGCCAGAAGAACGTTGCTGGCCACCCCCGAGCGGTAGGCAGCGGGCGTAAAGGTGCCCCACACCTTGCCCGTACAAGGTATTCAAGGCCCGCGTCTTCCCAAGACGCGGAAACGCGGAGCACGCGTCTGTCAGGTGCCGTTGCGCCCAGTCGCATCACAGACTAGCGCGCGGTGTCAGAACCTGCCAGCTAATAAACGCTGCGACAAGACATCCCATGCCGCCTGCGCCATCATCAACCACTACGACTAGCGTGTGGCATGGGCAGGGCGGCAAGATGAAGACTCAGAAGCCTTCGACCAGAGGCAACCACCGGCGTAACTACAGATACGGTAGATAACGGACAATCTTCCCGGGACCACCTGTCGGGTTCCGGCTCCCCTTGTAAGCCGCCCGAGTCTTGGACTATAAAAGGCTCGGGTAGGCGTCGATAGCAGGGGTTCGCATTTTGCAACTCATACGCTAGCCATACACTCTCAAGCTGTAACTCACCCCCAAGCTCAGGCCCCTGGCCCTGAGCAGCAAGCAATACAGCGAGCTCCATAGCTCGCCATGGACGTAGGGTTTTACGCTCCGGCGGCCTGAACCACGTAAAACTCTCCGTGTCACGCTCTCACTAACTCGTCCATCTGTGCAAGCTCTTCGCTAGGAACTAGCCCCTCCGAAAAAAGAACCTCCGCGGGCTGCCCAGTGCAGGCCCGGGGGAAGTGTCGACCGAACACTTCGACAGCCATGTTGTTGGTTGCATTGGAATTGAGACGCACCACATACCCAGACTGCCCCCCCCCCCGATGGCGTGGGGAACAGTACACTAGCACCGGCCCCCTGCTTTCACAAGGAGCCGTCGAAGAACAGCATCTAGTAAGGCCCGGTGAAGGCCAGGGCTCAGGGTCCTGGTTCACCGTCTCCATGGCCCCCTGAGTCAGCCTGCGTTGGCGTCTACTTCAGCCACGAAGTCAGCTAGTGCTTGGCTGTTGCCTGCGTGACGAGGAAGGAAGCCTAGCTCGAACTCCAGTAGCTCCGCCGCCCATTTGGCGGCATTGTCCGTCGCGTGGGGGCTGTGGAGGATAGCTTTCAGCCTGGGGAGACCGCCGGGTGCTGATACTCGGAGGTCCCCCAGGCTGTCTTGGACCTCCGGGAGGTCCCGCTGATTTCCCGGGAGCTCCGGGGGGTCCTGTTGGACGTCCGGGAGGTTCTGTTGGGCCTCCGGGGGGGGGGGGGTTCCGTTGCACCTCCGGGAGGTCCTGCTGGTCCTCCGGGAGGTTGTGTCGGGGATCCGGGGTCCATTTTGGGCCTCCGGGGTTTCTTGGCACTTGTTTCTTGACAGCGAAGCAGGTTGCGGTGGTATGGGGTCCGGCCGCTCTGCGGTGAGGACCATACTCACCTCTGCAGCCGTCGCCGCGATGTAGAGCAGCAGATGCTCTTCGGGCTCGGGGATTGCTATTATGGGTAGGGTCATCAGGAGCTGGTTCAGTTCCAGGGGAGCTTCCTCCGCTTCGTCGGCCTAAGCGAATGGGCCGGATTTGCGTAGGAGCTTTAGAGAAGTTTCGCTTTGCTAACCTCGGTATAAACCGACTCAGCGCAGCTAGGCATCCCCCGAATTTCTGGTCTTCGAGCCAATGGCTTTGACCCTATCTGGGTTAGCGTCAGTGCCTTGGCGTGAGGCCAGGAATTCTAAGGGTTTTCCAGAGGGTACACCGAGCTCACATTTGTCGGATGGACGGAGACTAAGGCCAGGTTATCTAGTAGGGACAAACCCTGCCTGATCTTAACAACAATGTCTTCGACACGCACCTCAACTGAGTCTCTCATTAGCTCTCCTAAGGTCTTGTGCATTGCACGTACGAAGGTAGGGAGAGCGTTCCTTAGGCCATAAGGCATAGAGGCATAACAGTACAGGCCGACTACTGTGGTGAAGGGTGCTCTTCAACTTCTATAGACATAGGGGTCTGGTGGAAACCCGAGCAAGCATCTAGGAAGCACAGTATATCGCAACCTGACGTCGAGCCTACTATTTGATCTATCATAGGGAGAGAAAATAGATCTTTGGGACATGCCTTATTGAGACTGGTGTAGTCGATGAACTTCCGGAGCTTCCCGCCGGCTTTTGGAGCAATCAACAGGGTTCGTCTTCCCGAATGAAGCTTTTTACTGCTCGGTGGGCTGCTTGAGGGGCTCCTGTCAGACTGGGCCAGGCGTTGGGGCAGACCTTTAGTTAGTGCCCAATCACCTCCCTAGGGATCTCTGGCATCCGCGACGGCTGTCATGCAGCATATCGGCATTGTGCCGGAGGGAGGTAACGAGCGCGCCCTTCTATCTGCTATCCAGGCCCCCGGCTACCCGGGTGGTCTAGGTGGCATCGGCGCTGATTCGGACGAGCCTCAAGGGGACATCGTCCTCGTCGAGGGGTTGCACATTGGGTGCTGTGGTAGAGGCACGGTGGCGTGCACTTGGGTGGAGCCGGTTTGGTTCTGTACCGCCCAGGGTTGGTGCTCCAGCTGCTGTAAGCGCCTGGAGCTTTTCCAAGGCTAACACTGCTGCAGCACGGTCTCCACAAACCTTGAGGACGCCTGTTGGTGTAGGCATCTTCAATACAAGGTAGCCGTAGTGGTCTACTGCCATGAATCGGTACAGGGCTGGCCTGCCAATTATGGCGTTGAACGGGAGGTCAATCTCGGCCACGTCGAACAGAATGCACTCTGTCCGATAGCTGTCTGGTGCCCCAAAGGTCACCGGGAGGCTGATGTGGCAGTAGGGAACGACCCTTCCCGGCCCTACCCCTGAGAACGGGCTCGATGGGGTGAGCTTGGCCATCGGGATCTGCAGCTTCTTGAAGGCTGCGCGACTGATGAGGTTCAGTCCAGCCCCGCCATCCACCAAAACGTGGTACAGCTTCACGTTGGCGATGGTGGGGGCCACCACGAGCGGTAGTTGGCCGGCCCCAGCCATGTTCCTGGGGCAGTCAGTGTCATCGAAGCTGATGGGGGTTCCCATCCACCTGAGGTGCGGTGCTGCACCCGGGAGGGGAGCCACTGACGCTACCGCTCGGCGCAAGGCCTTAGCCGCGCTTCGGGACGGGGGGTCAGCGGACCCGCCGAAGATGACATAGAGCATCTTCCGGTGCTCGTCATCACTGGAGCTGGAGCTCTCATGACTGCGCACTGCCTTCACGGTGCGCTGAAGCTCCTGGAACTCCACCTGGCGGTTGACGCCGTCTAGGACTTCGACCTTCTGCTTGCCCTCCCTTTGATGGTAGGGTGGGGCATCAGCTAGGGGCTGCTTCCCTTTCCGGAAGCGCTCCGCGAGCTTCTGGATTTCCCGGCATTCGGCAGCGGTATGATAACTGGTGCCATGCATGGGGCATAACTCATCCTGGCCCCCGTCTGGGGCCAGTGATTGTCGAGGCCTCTTGTCGGGGCGCGGCCCCCGAGCTCCACTGGGCGCCGCCGTTGTGGCAACAGGGGCCGCGGCTGATGACTTTATCTTGCTTCCGCCTCCGTTCTTGATCTTCCTGCCGCTTCCATATGAAGCGTCGCCGGATCCCGGCTGACCCCCTGGCTCGGAGGCCGGCAGGGAGTGCTAGTTCCACCCTTCGGCTGCTCTGGCACACTTGTCCGCCAGGCTGAAGAGTTCTGAGACATCGCGGACCTCCCTAGTCGCGAGCTTCTCGAGCATCTTCTTGTCCCGAACGCCTTGCCGGAACGTCACTACCACAGAAGCGTTCTGGATGTGTGGGATGGTGTTCCGCACCTGGGAGAACCGCTGGATGAAGGAGCGCAGCGACTCCCCTGGTTGTTGCTGGATGGCGTGGAGGTCGAGCTCCGTGCCAGGCCGGGTGTAGGAACTGCCGAAGTTGGAGACGAACTGCCAGCAGAGCTCTCCCCAGGAGGTTATAGAATCCTGGGGTAGGTTCATGAGCCAAGACCGGGCAGGGCCGGTTAAGGCGACGGGGAAATAGTTGTCCATGACAGCCTCATCCCCTCCTGCGGCGAGTACGGCGGTGGAGTAGATCTGGAGGAACTCCGCCGGGTTGACACTGCCGTCGTACTTTTCGGGCAGGTGCGGCCGAAACTTGCGCGGCCACTTCGTGAAGCGAAGGTGGGGTGCAAGAGCTGCACATCCTGCTCCTGTTGTCGCAGGTATCAGTGCCGTGAACGCTTGATTCGCACTTAGCACTGCGTACCCCGGTATGGGCAAGGCTGCACCATAGACCGGGGACGCCATTTGTAGGGCATATGGTTGCGGCATATGCTGTGCGGCGTACGCCTGGGGCAGAGCTCGCGTGGCGAAGATCTGCCCTTCAGGCCGGGTTGAGGCCGACGTCATGCTGTCGCCAGTCTCTTGGATGCGACGCCTCTCTCAACGTCTGTCGAAGTGTTCGGTCGACACTTCCCCCGGGCCTGCACTGGGCAGCCCGCGGAGGTTCTTTTTTCAGAGGGGCTAGATCCTAGCGGAGAGCTTGCGCAGATGGGCGAGTTAGTGAGAGCTTGACAATAAGAGTTTTACGTGGTTCAGGCCGCCGGAGCGTAAAACCCTACGTCCACGGCGAGCTATGGAGCTCGCTGTATTGCTTGCTGCTCAGGGCCGGGGGCCTGAGCATGGGGGTGAGTTACAGCTTGAGAGTGTATGGATAGCGTATGAGTTGAAAAATGCGAACCCTTGCTATCGGCGCCTACCCGAGCCTTTTATAGTCCAGGACTCGGGCGGCTTACAAGGGGTGCCGGGACCCGACAGGTGGTCCCGGAAAGATTGTCTATTATCTTCCGTATCTGTAGTTACGCCGGTATTTGCCTCTGGTCGAAGGCTTCTGAGTCTTCATCTTGCCGCCCTGCCCATGCCGCACACTAGTCGTAGTGGTTGATGACGGTGCAGGCGGCATGGGATGTCTTGTCGCAGCGTTTATTAGCTGGCAGGTTCTGACACCGCGCGCCAGTCTGTGATGCGACTGGGCGCAACGGCACCTGACAAACGCGTGCTCCGTGTTTCCGCGTCTTGGGAAGACGCGGGCCTTGAATACCTTGTACGGGCAAGGTGTGGGGCGCCTTTACGCCCGCTGCCTACCGCTCGGGGGCGGGCAGCACCGTTCTTCTGGCCACGTGGCGGGTCCGGAGCCCTTCTCTGAGGAGAGAAGGGTCCGGCCTGCGGGGCACGTGGAGCCTCTGGACCTCTCCCCGCGGAGGGGGAGGTCCGGCTTCTGTATGCCATGTGGCGGGCCCGGAGCTCTCCTCTACGGAGAGGGAGGTACCGACAGTGTCCCCCGGGCCTATCTCGGGGGAGATAGCGAGCCCGAGGTGGGACCTCCATCTCTTCCGATCCGCGCACTTTCTCTAAGTCCCGAATTGACCGCTGCCGGAGCACGAACGGCCACGGGATCGTGAGAGCGTGCGCCCACTAGATGATTGCTTTTACTGCGGCGGTTCCCAAGACTGCCACTCCTGCACGTTGCGGCGCTTTCATCGGGAACTGCCAAGTGCCTTGCCAGCTCATCTTCTTAGGAGACTGACTCCTTGACCCCACCGCTTCAGTCAAGCGGCTTGGGCCCACCCGTCATCGGCACTCGGTCTAGGAACCGAAGCGGTTGCGGGTGCGGGGTATTCGAAGAGTTCCGAATCGCTTGGAACTGCACCGGAAAGCTTTTTAGAGGTGGTCTTACCCACATTGCAGCTTCCCTTCGCACTTCTCTGCGTTTATTCTCGGACTCTTGTGCTTTTGCTCTCTTTCCTTTGAGTTCTCCCTTGCCATGGCTTCCAACCCGCTGCCAGAGAAGAAACGCACTCGATCTCCTCCAGCAACGGCGTCGGTGCCAAGTCGGGATTCTGGGGTGCCTGACACTCCCTCCGGTGGCGACTCGAAGAGGCCCCGGGCTGATGCGCTGGGGGAAGCCTCTGGGGCATCCCCTGTTCCGCCAGTCCAAGCGACTGCGGAGCGGCCGTCGGAGACGGTAGCGGGCTCTGGAAATCCTACCCCGGCTCGGAAGTCGGGGTTTAGAGCCCGCTGGAGTGTCCGCGCTTCCCGGCCTTCCCCGTCTTGCGGGGAATCTGTGCCGATGCGCTCGGAGCCAGGGGCAACTGCCGCGGCCCCCAGGCCAGCGCGGACTTCTCCTGTTCCGGTGTGCCCGGACTCCACGGCGGCGTCGTCTCTTCCTGCCGAGACGGCCACCACGGCCCCCGAGCCAGCACAGGTTGATCCTGCACTAGGCGGCCTGGCTTCTTCTCCAGCACCGCCTTCCCCGGCTCGTCCCTCTCCTCAGGTCAAGGGGCCAGAAGCCGAAAAGAGCCCGGCTGGCCTGGCTGCCAGAGCCGCGGAGCCAGCTTCTCCTGATCGGCATCTCGTCTCGGCTGCTGGTGCGTCGGCTCTTCCTGAGGACGAGGTAATGGAGGAGATCGGAGGGACTGCCCCAGCCTCTGTTGCTCCATTGCCTCTGGCGGACGCCTTCGCGCTTGCCGAGTCGAGCGTCCGGCAGGTCTTGGCTGCGCTAGGGCGCGAGCGGGAGGAGTATACGGTTGAATGGGACCGCCACCTCATCTGGGGGAACCTTTTGCGGGAGAGGACGTGATGGTTAAGAGCGAGCTCGACTCCAGGCGGGAGTTGCTCGACTTCAGGGAAGCGCTCGTCGACCGGATGAAGTGGACTGTTGACCGCATGGACACCCAGTCGCGGCGGATCAACAGGGAGGCCCTGGAGGAACACGCCCGGGCCGAAGAGAGCCTCTCTGCTGCTGTGGAAATACGGAAGCGGTTGGAGCGCCGCAAACTCGCCGTTGAGGAGCGGGAGCGTTCCGTGGCAGCTGAGGCAGAGAGGGTCGCCGCGCAGCTGGCCGCGGGCGAGGATGACCTCCGAGCTCGGATGGAGGAGCTGGAGATTCTGAAGGCAGACCTTGACTTGAGGGAGGAACAGGTCTCCCATGATCGCCGGGCGGTCTTGGACCGGGAGTTGACTGCCGGCTTCAAGGCCGCTGAGTTGGAGCGGCTAGCCAAGACTCTCCACCTTCGGGAGAGTTCCCTGGCGGCCAAGGAGAAGGAATTCTCCGAGAGGAACCTGGAGGCTCTGCAGGCGGCCCGGCGCGAGGTGGAGGAGCTCTCAGCCTTACGGTCCTCCGAGGCCCTTGCAGTCTCAAGCTTCGTGGATCGAGCGGGGTCCGCCCTGATCCCTCTTGGCTTCAGTCCGGTGAGGGCCGCAACTCCCGCATTGAAGGTAGCAGAGGTGATCCCTGCATTGGAGTCGATCGGCGCCAAGCTGGACAGACTCGACTCAGTGGTCGCCAGTGAGCTTGAAGCCGAGGGCCGCGGCTTAGCTTTAGAGGTCGCCTCGCATGTGGTGGCATGCTTCAAGAGCCGCGACCCCTCTTTCTCGCTGGAGCCAGCGAGAGAGTGCCCAGCCGCGGAGCGGGAGCAAGCTGCCAGGGCTGAAGTCGAGGATGTAGCCGCCCTTGTAGCCGCAAGGTTCCGGCGAGAGCCGGGAGGTCCTTAGGACTTGTTTCTCCCTTTTTTATCGAGTCTGTAGTCCAGCTCATGGAGCCTTGCTTAATTTGACTCTCTTGTATACTTGTGTCTGTGATGCTTTTTCCCTCCTTCTTGGCTTTGCCTGGCTGAGTCCATAGCTCCGCAAGGTACTCAGAGGCCATTTCCAATCTCGGAGCTTCGCACAGACACCCTCCCCGGGTCCTAACCGTGTTAGGGGCCCCCGGAGGTCTCCAAACCTCGCCCTATGGGGGGCTCCAAATCTGCCTGCCACGTGGCGGGTCCGGAGCTCCTCCTCAAGAGATGGGAGTTCCGGTCATGTTGGACACGTAGGGCTTTCGGAGCCCTCCCGCTGAGGGGGGAGGTCCGGTTCCTGCCTGCCACGTGGCGAGCCCGGAGCCCTACTCAAGGAAGGAGAGATTTCCGGGTCCGCTGGACACGTGGGGCCCCTGGGCCCCGCCCCTGCTGGAGGGGCAGGTCCCGGTCCTTCCAGTCCCAGGCCGGAGTAGCTGGTAGCTCCTTTCCCCCCGCTTCATGCAGTCCCTGTTGCCGTAACCTGAAGGTCCTGCACACAGGCAGAGGAAACGTAATTCTCCTCGGGGGGTCCTCCCCTCCCGTCTCCTAGTCTTATCCGTCTTATGGTCCTGACCCGCTATACGGGGCTTGGGCAATTCTGTGCACGAGGCGCCAGAGCTCCGGCTCCCTCCGAGGTCCGGGTACGGCCGTCCGATCCCTAGTACCGGGCCATGCGCTGGGGAAGCAGAGTGCACGCGCTTTGGGTTCATGACCAGGCAAAGCGGACGTACTCCCCTGGACCTCCGGAGAGCAGGATGCGCATGCTTTGGGCTCTGGGCCAGCTAAGCTGGATACGCACCCTGGACCCCCCATGCACAACGCTGGCCTTTCCTGGAGGTGACCAACTGGCACCGCAACACCTGACTGGGGGAGGCCAGAGAGACTCACTCGGCCATCGGCAGGTGCCTCAAGCGCAGCCGCCTTCGGGAGGATAGCAAATGCCGACTATGGATGAGCGCAGGAGAGGGGGTGCTAGATGTATGATGAACATACAGAGATAGTGTGATCATAAAAATTAATGCATAATTTAAATGAGCGCATGAGAGGGAGCTAAGTAGAACAGGTCTCTGTATTCGTGTCCATAGGTGGAATTCTGGCTGTACATGGGGGCAATGTTCCGCCTCGTCTACAAGGGAAGCAAGACTCTACGCGCTTAGGGTCGGAACCAGGCTAAACTGGACGTAGTCCTGTACCGTCCCTTGAGACTTAGCTACCCCAAGCTCTGTTCCTAAATTCTATGGGGTCTATTACAGAAGTGAATAACCCTGTTCTACCGATGCTCAGTAAGTAGGACTTACAGTGTTGCTTCATGGCAAGGATTTTTTTGGGAATGGATCCCGCTCTCGGTTGAAAGGCATGCGTACCCGGGGCGGCAGCTTTCATGATTCGGAAGGGACCTTCCCTGCTGGGGGAGAGCTTATGGGTCCTTCTTGGAATGTAGCGTGCCGCTTCACCAGGTTGCCCTCTTGCGGGCCCTCGTCGCGTTTGGTTCTTTGGCGGTAGTGCTTAGAGCGTTAGCCGAGACCGTGCATTGTGGGGTGTTCCCTGCAAGCCGAGTCTTGTCGAAGTTGTTATCTTCACGCTGGATCAGGTCCTGTGTGGCTTCTCTCGGGGGCCCCCGGGGAGTTCTCCCCTTCTGGCTAAGGCCTTCAAGGGGTAGGTGGACCCGGGCTTGTCTTGGAAGACCTAAGGCGTCTTCCCCTTCTGGCAAGGCCTTCAAGTGGTTGACGGACCTTAGGCGGCCCCCGAGAGGTATGTTCGAGGCACGGAGGCGTGCCGTAGCTGGCTAACGCCCTGGCCCTTCACCGTCGGAACTGGAGTCCTCACCGTCATGCACTGTCTTTATGACACGCTGAGGCTCCTGGAACCCCACCTGGTGGGCAGCGGTAACTGGGGCATCAGCCTTCTGTTTGCCATCCCTCTAAGGGTAGGGCGGTGCTTCAGCCCTCTGCTGTCTTCCATTGCGGAAGCACTCTGCGAGCTTCTGGATCTCCCAGCACTCGGCAGCAGTATGGTTGCAGGGGCCATGCACGGGGCATAGCCCGCCTTGGCCACTGTCTAGGGCCGGTGATTGCCGCTGCCTCTTGTCGGGGCGTGGCCCCCGAGCTCCACTGGTCGTCGCAGCTGCGGCGACGGGGGCCGTGAATGGTGACTTCATCTTGCCACTCCCCCGGTTCTTGATCTTCTTGCCACCCCCATAGGCAGCCGCACCGGAACCGGGCTGTCCTCCTGACTCGGAGGTCGGCAAAGCGTGCCAGTTATGCCCTTCGGCTGCTCTGGCGCACTTGTCCGCCAGGCTGAAGAGCTCCGAGACGTCGCGGACCTCTCTGGTCGCGAGCTTCTCAAGCATTTTCTCATCCCGGACACCCTGTCGGAACGCCACCACCACAAAGGCGCTTTGGATATGTGGGATGGTGTTGCGCACCTGAGAGAACCGCTGGATGAAAGAGCGCAGCGACTCCCCAGGTTGTTGTTTGACGGCGTGGAGGTCGAGCTCCGTGCCGGGACGGGTGTAGGAGCTGCCGAAGTTGGCGACGAACTGCCGGCAGAGCTCCCCCCAGGAGGTTATGGACCCCTGAGGTAGGTTCATGAGCCAAGACCGAGCTGGGCCGGTCAAGGCGACGGGGAAGTAGTTGGCCATGACAGCCTCGTCCCCTCCTGTGGCAAGTACGGCGGTGGAGTAGATCTGGAGGAACTCCGCTGGGTTGACGCTGCCGTCGTATTTCTCGGGCAGGTGCGGGCGGAACTTGCGTGGCCACCTTGCGAAGCGAAGGTGAGGTGCAAGGGCCGCATATCCTGCACCTGCTGCCGCAGGTATAGGCGCTGCGAACGCTTGGTTCGCACCTGGCGCTGCGTATCCCGGCATGGGCAAGGCTGCACCATAGACCGGGGCCGCTACTTGCGGCGCATATGGTTGTGGCATATGCTGCGCAGCATATGCCTGAGGTGGGGCTCGCATGGCGAAGATCTTCCCTTCTGGTTGTGTCAAGGCCGACGACATGCTGTCGCCTGCCTCATGGTTGCGTAGCCTTTATCGGCGTCGCTCGAGGTACACCCGGGCGTCCTGCCCCAAGTGGCACCATTCCAGCTCCCTTCGCAGGTCCGTCGACAGGAGCCTGGTGGAGCTGGAATCCGCCGTTAGCCCGTCAACCGTGGGTGTGCGCGTCAGCGACACAGCCGGTTGCCCTGGGCGCCGTCCTCGCCGAAACCGAGGGTTCGCGGCGGCGACAACGAGGCGGTCCACCTCGGGGACCCATTGCTTGGTCGCTGAATGGGGCGCATCCCCTGCAGGTGGGTTGCGCAGCAGCGCTCTTGCTGCAGCTAGCGCACCTCCACGGTGTACGCTCAGCGCCGCAGAAGACCTCACACTGGTCGGGGCCTGCATAGCCGGAGTCGGCGTTGCCGGAGTCGGCTGCTGGCTACCCGCTTGTGCCGACACACTCCGTCCTGAGTGTGTCGACATGTACTCCCCAGTGGTCACGGTTCGCCGTGAACGTGGGGGGGGGGGAGAGTTTGCCGCTGAAGGGAGCTTGGTCATCTTCGTCGGCGGAAACTCGTCGCGCTAGGGGGAAAGCCCCCTACCTAGTGCGCCAAATGTCGAAGTGTTCGGTCGACACTTCCCCCGGGCCTGCACTGGGCAGCCCGCGGAGGTTCTTTTTTTGGAGGGGCTAGTTCCTAGCGGAGAGCTTGCGCAGATGGACGAGTTAGTGAGAGCTTGACACAGAGAGTTTTATGTGGTTCAGGCCGCCGGAGCGTAAAACCCTACGTCCACGGCGAGCTATGGAGCTCGCTGTATTGCTTGCTGCTCAGTGCCGGGGGCCTGAGCTTGGGGGTGAGTTACATCTTGAGAGTGTATGGCTAGCGTATGAGTTGCAAAATGCGAACCCCTGCTATCGACGCCTACCCGAGCCTTTTATAGTCCAAGACTCGGGCGGCTTACAAGGGGAGCCGGAACCCGACAGGTGGTCCCAGGAAGATTGTCCATTATCTACCATATCTGTAGTTACGCCGGTGGTTGCCTCTGGTCGAAGGCTTCTGAGTCTTCATCTTGCCGCCCTGCCCATGCCGCACGCTAGCCGTAGTGGTTGATGACGGCGCAGGCGGCATGGGATGTCTTGTCGCAGCGTTTATTAGCTGGCAGGTTCTGACACCGCGCACCAGTCTGTGATGCGACTGGGCGCAACGGCACCTGACAGACGCGTGCTCCGCGTTTCTGCGTCTTGGGAAGACGCGGGCCTTGAATACCTTGTACGGGCAAGGTGTGGGGCGCCTTTACGCCCGCTGCCTACCGCTCGGGGGCGGCCAGCACCGTTCTTCTGGCCACGTGGCGGGTCCAGAGCCCTTCTCTGAGGAGAGAAGGGTCCGGCCTGCGGGGCACGTGGAGCCTCCGGACCTCTCCCCGCGGAGGGGGAGGTCCGGCTTCTGTATGCCATGTGGCGGGCCCGGAGCTCTCCTCTGCGGAGAGGGAGGTCCGGCCCCGCTGGACATGTGGCGTCTTCGGACCTCTCTCCCGCGGAGGGGGAGGTCCGGCTTCTGTATGCCACGTGGCGGCCCGGAGCTCTCCTCTGAGGAGGGAGAGGTCCGGCCCCGCCGGACGCGTGGCGCCTTCGGAGCTCTCCCTGCGGAGAAGGGCGAGTACCTTAGGCATTTTACCCTGTGCGCGGGGGTACCCCATATCTCAGGTACCGACAATGGCAGAGTATGAAGCACTCATCCGTGACCTAAAGACAGCCCTGTCTCTAGGCGCTCGCCAGTCGTTGGCTCAGGGCGACTCCCAGCTGGTTATCAAACAAGATGGTGGAGACAGACTTCCTCGCCTTGGACCTGCACCACGTATCGCGCGCTAGCAAGGCCGCAGCTGACGACCTCTCAACGAAGACCCCCACCGGAGCCCCTGTGCCCGAAGGGGGCTTCGAGAGGACGTTGCCGCGGCCCACAGCCCGGCCCGCCGAACCGGGCGAAGGGGGCTAGACCAGCACCTCGAAGCTGGCGGTCCCGGCGGCCATGGACGCCGCCAAGGATCATAAGCGTCACTGGGGACTCCGTGCAACCCAGCGCTCAAGATCCAGATGCTCAAGTCAGACCCGATGCATGGATCACGGAGGTCCGGGACTACTTGAAAGACAATATCCTCCCTGATGAACGTGTATCCGCTGAACGGATCGTGCGTGTGGCTAAGAGACACATGGCGGTAGAGGGGGATCTCTACCGACACGGCGCCAACCACATCTGTCGAAGTGTTCAGTCGACACTTCCCCCGGGCCTGCACTGGGCAGCCCGCGGAGGTTCTTTTTTCGGTGGGGCTAGTCTCTAGCGGAGAGCTTGCGCAGATGGACGAGTTAGTAAGAGCTTGACACGGCGAGTTTTACGTGGTTCAGGCTGCCGGAGTGTAAAACCCTACGTCCACGGCGAGCTATGGAGCTCGCTGTATTGCTTGGTGCTCAGGACCGGAGGCCTAAGCTCGGGGGTGAGTTACAGCTTGAGAGTGTATGGCTAGCGTATGAGTTGCAAAGTGCGAACCCTTGCTATCGTCGCCTACCCGAGCCTTTTATAGTCCAAGACTCGGGCGGCTTACAAGGAGAGCCGGGAACCGACAGGTGGTCCCGGGAAGATTGTCTATTATCTACCGTATCTGCAGTTATGCCGGTAGTTGTCTCTGGTCGAAGGCTTCTGAGTCTTCATCTTGCCGCCCTGCCCATGCTGCATGCTAGTCGTAGTGGTTGATGACGGCGCAGGCGGCATGGGATGTCTTGTCACGGTGTTTATTGGCTGGCAGGTTCTGACACCGCGCGCCAGTCTGTGATGCGACTGGGCGCAACGGCACCTGACAGAGGCGTGCTCCGCGTCTCTGCATCTTGGGAAGACGCGGGCCTTGAATACCTTGTACGGGCAAGGTATGGGGCGTCTTTACGCCCACTGCCTATCTCTCGGGGGCAGGCAGCGCCGTTCTGCTGCCATGTGGCGGGCCCGGAGCCCTTCTCAGAGGAGAGGAGGGCCCGGTCCGCGGGGCACGTGGAGCCTCCGGACCTCTCCCCGCGGAGGGGGAGGCTTGGCTTCTGTCGGCCACATGGCGGGCCCGGAGCTCTCCTCTGAGGAGAGGGAGGTCCGGCCCCGCTGGACGCGTGGCGCCTTCGATCCTCTCTCCCGCGGAGGGGGAGGTCCGGCTTCTGTATGCCACGTGGTGGGCCCGGAGCTCTCCTCTGAGGAGAGGGAGGTCCGGCCCCGCCGGACGCATGGCGCCTTCGGAGCTCTCCCTGCGGAGAAGGGCGAGATCCTTAGGCATTTTCCCCTGTGCGCGGGGGTACCCCATATCGAGGGTACCGACAGTGGCCCCCGGGCCCATCTCGGGGGAGATAGCGAGCCCGAGGTGGGACCTTCGTCTCTTCTGATCCGCGCACTTTCTTGTCTTGAGTACTCCCTGTGCTGGCAGGGTCTTGATGGCTTCGGTGTCCAGCCTCTTAGGAGAGGGTGAAGCCTGGCATCGGAGCTCGGCCCGGCCGTGGGGGCGGAGGTCCGGAAGTCATCGGAGCTCAGGCCAGCGAAGGGCGTGAGGTCCGGCATTAGCGCTCGCCTATGAAAGGAGGGCGAGGGCTGGCCTCGGAGCTCGGTCTGGCTGTGTATGCGGAGTCCGGAAGTCATCGGAGCTCAGGCCAGCGAAGGGCGTGAGGTCCGGCATCAGCGCTCGCCTCTGAAAGGAGGGCGAGGGCTGGCCTCGGAGCTCGGCCCAGCTATGGGGGCGGAGTCCGGAAGTCATCGGAGCTCAGGCCAGCGAAGGGCGTGAGGTCCGGCATCAGCGCTCGCCTCTGAATGGAGGGCGAGGGCTGGCCTTGGAGCTCGGCCTGGCTGTGGAGGCGGATTCCGGAAGTCATCGGAGCTCAGGCCAGCGAAGGGCGTGAGGTCCGGCATCAGCACTCGCCTCTGAAAGGAGGGCGAGGGCTGGCCTCAGAGCTCGGCCTGGCTGTGGAGGTGGAGTCTGGAAGTCATCGGAGCTCAGGCCAGCGAAGGGCGTGAGGTCCGGCATCAGCGCTCGCCTCAGAAAGGAGGGCAAGGGCTGGCCTCGGAGCTCGGCCCAGCTGTGGGGGCGGAGGTCCGGAACTGCTCAGTGGTCCCCCCTTTCCTATCCCTTAGTCTCATTTGGCTTACTGTCCCAGGCCGGAATACGGGGCTTGGGTAATCCAGTGCACTTGGTCCCGGAGGTCTGGCCCCAGCCCCAGTCAGGGTGTAACCGCCCGGCCCCCTGGTACTCAGACCGTAGCGCCGGGAGGCAGAGTGCGCATGCTTTGGGTGCAAGACCGGGCAAAGCAAGGCTCCTGACCCCCCGTTCTAGCGTAGGTCTTTTCTCGGAGGAGACCAACTGGCGGTGAAGTACCCTTATAGGGGGAGATCCAAAAGGCCACCGGGCCTCTGGCAGGTACCCCAAGCACTACCGCCTTCGGCAGGACGGCAAATATCGACTATGCATGAGAGCCAGAAAGAGGAGCCGAGTGTACAATGGTCGCACACTGTCTAGAGCGTGGGGAGGTGTTCATATAAATTAATGCGTAATTTAAATAAACACCTAAGTAAGCATGGTGAACTTACTGGGTAGCGTCGAAGCGCCTGTCTTCACGCAGAGCGGGTCATGCGTGGCTTCGTCGTACGCCGGACACAGGGGGACCCCCATGGCTATATCAGGGGGAAGCATGGCTTCGGCCCCGCATACCATGTGGAAGGGTAGTTTCCGTGAACCGGCCCTGAGAAGTCCGGCTGGCCCTCGACATGGAGGAGCCGGTATCCCCCGACGGCTCTGGGTGCACGTCTGCACCGGTTGTGTGGGTCTGCTTGGCGTGGACCTGGCACGCATTGCATCCCTAACCGGTTCGACGGCGTCCAGGTGGCTCTCGGTCAGTAGGAGCCATGCCGGGTGGCTTAACCGACCAACGTGCGGGACGATGAGCGTTCCCAGCGCTCGCCTCCTTGGACTACTGCGAGCTAATCGCAGCCTTCCTCCTGGGTTATGCACCGCAATAGGATGTCGTGGCGCCACGCCAGTAAAGATACCAGCGCGTAGCACTTAGCCATCCGCACCACCCGTTCAGCGGATGCACGTTCATCAGGAAGGATGTACTTCAAGGAGTCCCGGACCTCTGTGGTCCATGCATCGGGACTACTTGAGCTTCTGGATCTTGAGCCCTGGGTTGCACGGAGTCCCCAGTGAATCTTACGATCCTTTGGCGGCATCTAGGGCCGCCGGGACTGCCTAGCTTCGAGGCACTGGTTTAGCCCCCTTCGCCCGGCTCGGCGGGCCGGGCTGTGGACCGCAGCAACGTCCTCTCGAAGACTCCTTCATGCGCAGGGGCTCCGATGGAAGCTTTCGTTGAGAGGTCGTCAGCTGCGGCCGTGCAAGCGCGCGGTACATGGCGCAGGTCCAAGGCGAGGAATTCTTTCTCCAACATCCGCACGTGAAGCAGATAAGCATCTAGCTGTGGGTCATTGCAGGGGCATTCACCCTTAACTTGCTTAATAACTAGCTGGGAGTCGGCCTGCGCCAACAACTGGCGAGCGCCCAGAGACAGGACTGTCTTTTAGGCCAAAGATGAGTGCTTCATACTCTGCCAAGTTGTTGGTTGCCTTGGAATTGAGACACACCATGTACCCAGACTGCTCCCCCGATGGCATGAGAAGCAGTACGCCGGCACCGGCCCCCTGCTTTCGTGAGGAGCCGTCGAAGAAGAGCGTCCAGTGAGGACCGGTGAAGACCGGAGCTCGGTACTTTGGTTCACCGTCTTCGCAGCCCCCTGGGTCAGCCTTCGTTGGCGTCCACTCAGCCACGAAGCCAGCTAGTGCTTGGCTCTCGGCTGTCTGACGTGGTCGGGAGCTCAGCTTGAACTCCGCCATCTTCGGGCTGTCTTCCGGCTTCGGAAGCTGGCAGTGAGTGCCAGCTCCGCCCTCCGGCTGCTCTGGCGCACTTGTCCGCCAGGCTGAAGGGCTCGGAGGCATCGTAGACCTCTCTGGTTGCAAGCCTCCCAAGCATCTTCTTGTCCTGGACACTGTCGAAGTGCCGCCACCACAGAAGCACTTTGAATATGCGGAACGGTGTTGCGTACCTGGGAGAACCGCTGGATGAAGGAGCGCAGTGACTCCCGAGATTGTTGCTTGATGGCTTGGAGGTCAAGCTCCGTGCCGGGACGGGTGTAGGAGCTGCCGAAGTTGGCGATGAACTGCCGGTAGAGCTCTCCCCAGGAAGTTATGGAACCCTGAGGGAGGTTCATTAGCCAAGACCGGGCTGGGCCGGTCAAGGCGACGGGGAAGTAGCTTGACCATGACAGCCTCATCCCCTCCTGCGGCAAGTACGGCGGTGGAGTAGATCTGGAGGAACCCCGCCGGGTTGACGCTGCCGTCGTACTTCTCGGGCAGGTGCGGCCGAAACTTGCGCGGGCACCTCGTGAAGCGGAGGTGAGGCTCCAGGGCCGTACATCCTGCCCCTGTTGCTGCAGGTGTTGGTGCCGCGAACGCTTGGTTCGCCGCTGGCACAGTGTACCCCGGTATGGGCAAGGCTGCGCCATAGACCGGGGGCGCCGTTTGCAGGACATATGGCTGTGGCATATGCTGCGTGGCGTATGTCTGGGGCAGAGTTCGCGTGGCGAAAGTCTGCGCCTCAGGCAGGGTTGAGGCAGTCGTCATGCTGACGCCGGCCTCTTGGCTGCGACGCCTTTCTCGTCGCCGCTCGAGGAACATTCGGGCGTCTTGGCCCAGGTGGCATCGTTCCAGCTCAGTCCTCAGGTCCGTCGACGGAAGCCTGGTGGAGCTGGAATCCGCCGTCTGTCCGTCAACCGTTGGCGTGCGCGTCAGCGACACAGCCGGTTAGCCGGAGCGTCGTCCCCGCCGAAGTCAAGGGTTTGCGGCGGCGATGACAAGACGGTCTACGTCATGAATCCACTGCTGGGTCGCTGCCTGAGGCGCGTCCCCAGCAGGTGGATTGTGCAGTAGCGCTCTTGTTGTGGCTAGCGCACCCCCGCCGGGTACCCCCAGTGCTACTGAAGACCTGACGCTGGTTGGAGCCTGCATTGCCGGGGTCGGCACTGCCAGAGCCGGTTGCTGGCTCCCAGTGCAGGTACTGGTGCCGCGAACGCTTGGTTGTGCCTGGCACAGTGTACCCCAGTATGGGCAAGGTTGCGCCATAGGCCGGGGACGCCGCTTGCAGAGCACATGGTTGTGGCTTTTGCTGTGCAGCGTACACCTGGGGCAGAGCTCGCGTAGCGAAGGTCTGCCCTCCAGGCTGGGTCGAGGCCGACGTCATGTTGTCGCCAGCCTCTTGAGTGCGACGCCTTTCTCGACGTCGCTCGAGGAACACTCGGGCATCTTGGCCCAAGTGGCACCGATCCAGCTCTGTCCTCAGGTCCGTTGACGGAAGTTTGGTGGAGCTGGAACCCGCCGTATGCCCGTCAACCGTTGGCGTGCGCGTCAGCGACACAGCCGGTTGGCCGGAGCGTCGTCCCCGCCGAAGTCAATGGTTTGCAGCGGCGACGACAAGACGGTCTACCTCGCGAATCCACTGCTGGGTCGCTGCCTGAGGCGCGTCCCCAGCAGGCGGATTGTGCAGTAGCGCCCTTGCTGCTGCTAGCGCACCTCCACCGGGTACGCCTGGCGCTACTGAAGGCCTGACGCTGGTTGGAGCCTGCATTGCCGGGGTCGGCGCTGCCAGAGCCGGTTGCTGGCTCCCAGCTTGCCCTGACACACTCCGTCCTGAGTGTGTCATCATGTACTCTCCCCTGGTCACGGTTTGCCGCGGACGCAGGGGGGGAGAGTTTGCCGCTGAAGGAAGCTTGGTCATCTTCGTCGGCGGAAACTCGTCGCGCAAGGGGAAAAGCCCCCTACCTGGCGCGCCAAATGTCGAAGTGTTCAGTCGACACTTCCCCCGGGCCTGCCCTGGGCAGCCCGCGGAGGTTCTTTTTTCGGTGGGGCTAGTCTCTAGCGGAGAGCTTGCGCAGATGGACGAGTTAGTAAGAGCTTGACACAGCGAGTTTTACGTGGTTCAGGCCGCCGGAGCGTAAAACCCTACGTCCACGGCGAGCTATGGAGCTCGCTGTATTGCTTGCTGCGCAGGACCGGAGGCCTGAGCTCAGGGGTGAGTTACAGCTTGAGAGTGTATGGCTAGCGTATGAGTTGCAAAGTGCGAACCCTTGCTATCGTCGCCTACCCGAGCCTTTTATAGTCCAAGACTCGGGCGGCTTACAAGGGGAGCCGGGACCCGACAGGTGGTCCCGAGAAGATTGTCTATTATCTACCGTATCTGCAGTTATGCCGGTAGTTGTCTCTGGTCGAAGGCTTCTGAGTCTTCATCTTGCCGCCCTGCCCATGCCGCATGCTAGTCGTAGTGGTTGATGACGGCGCAGGCGGCATGGGATGTCTTGTCGCGGTGTTTATTGGCTGGCAGGTTCTGACACCGCGCGCCAGTCTGTGATGCGACTAGGCGCAACGGCACCTGACAGAGGCGTGCTCCGCGTCTCCGCATCTTGGGAAGACGCGGGCCTTGAATATCTTGTACGGGCAAGGTATGGGGCATCTTTACGCCCACTGCCTATCTCTCGGGGGCAGG
This sequence comes from Neostapfia colusana, assembly GCA_030760725.1. Taxonomy (NCBI): domain Eukaryota; kingdom Viridiplantae; phylum Streptophyta; class Magnoliopsida; order Poales; family Poaceae; genus Neostapfia; species Neostapfia colusana. The sequence continues at coordinate 94,736,920 of JASWHV010000004.1, forward strand.
CAGCGCTGTTCTGCTGCCACGTGGCGGGCCCGGAGCCCTTCTCAGAGGAGAGGAGGGCCCGGTCCGCGGGGCACGTGGAGCCTCCGGACCTCTCCCCGCGGAGGGGGAGGCTTGGCTTCTGTCGGCCACGTGGCGGGCCCGGAGCTCTCCTCTGAGGAGAGGGAGGTCCGGCCCCGCTGGACGCGTGGCACCTTTGGACCTCTCTCCCGCGGAGGGGGAGGTCCGGCTTCTGTATGCCACGTGGCAGGCCCGGAGCTCTCCTCTTAGGAGAGGGAGGTCCGGCCCCGCCGGACGCGTGGCGCCTTCGGAGCTCTCCCTGCGGAGAAGGGCGAGATCCTTAGGCATTTCCCCCTGTGCGCGGAGGTACCCCATATCGAGGGTACCGACAACATCTGTCGAAGTATTCGGTCGACACTTCCCCCGGGCCTGCACTGGGCAGCCCGCGGAGGTTCTTTTTTCGGAGGGGCTAGTTCCTAGCGGAGAGCTTGCGCAGATGGACGAGTTAGTAAGAGCTTGACACGGCGAGTTTTACGTGGTTCAGGCCGCCGGAGCATAAAACCCTATGTCCACGGCGAGCTATGGAGCTCGCTGTATTGCTTGCTGCTCAGGGCCGGGGGGCCTGAGCTTGGGGGTGAGTTACAGCTTGAGAGTGTATGGCTAGCGTATGAGATGCAAAATGCAAACCCTTGCTATCGACGCCTACCCGAGCCTTTTATAGTCCAAGACTCGGGCGGCTTACAAGGGGAGCCGGGGCCCGACAGGTGGCCCCGGGAAGATTGTCTATTATCTACCGTATCTGCAGTTATGCCTGTAGTTGTCTCTGGCCGAAGGCTTCTGAGTCTTCATCTTGCCGCCCTGCCCTTGCCGCATGCCAGTCGTAGCAGTTGATGACGGCGCAGGCGGCATGGGTTGTTGTCGGTACCTGAGATATGTGTAAGGGCCTCAGTTTTTGACACCCATTTGTAGTGTTCATCTCCACACCACACACCTCATTTGAGGAAGAATGATGAACACAAATGAAGAGCAAGTAACAATTATCAACATGCTCATTAGGGAACAAACTTACACATTGCAAAAGTGGTATTTCCCACATGTGATATAGATGGGCTGGACATAGGAAAAACTCCTACACTTTGCTAAGGATGTCCATGCCAAGTTTCACCCAAATTCAAAACCTTTTTGAGGTCATCTTGGGTATAGATAGGAAGGGGGCAGATTGAAAACATATTCAAATTCAAACTGTTTTTATCCCATGAATTTAAAAGTGGAAGGCATATTCTTACTCAGCACATTTTTGTGAGCTCACACACCACTTTTCACTCCATTTGGAGTTGATCTTGACATGAGCTAAAGGGGAGAAATTCAAACTTTATTTGAATTTCAAACTGAACTTGTGCTGAATTCATTCAAACCAAACCTCATTTGAACTTTGATCAATTCAAATGGCTCATGGGTGAATAATTTGAATGGCCAAGGGTAGTATAGGATTCACTGTTTACCACAGTTGTTAGGAGTAAATTTCAGAGGTTAAAAGGTGGGGTGGGACCCACATGTCAGCCTCTGCTTCAACACAAACCGACTGAAACACAGTTCAGTCGGTTCTCGGGTGCAGTGTGCGCGCGCCACCGAGGGGGGCAGCCGGCGCCAGCTCCTGCTGCGCGCCCCAAGCCGGAGACCAGTCGCCGGGCTACTTATCCCCTCCCCGGCGTGCTCCGATCACTCATTCCCCGAGCTGCCGGCATACTCGGCCGTTTTTCCACTGCCATCACCGCCGCTCGAGCTCACGCTTGATCAAGCCGATCACTCGCGAGCACAGCCTCCTCCACAGCAAAACGGCACCAAGAGATCGTGAGCAACCTCCCAGACTCCGTGTTGGCCTGTGAGCAAGCTTCCTCGAGCTGTACGAGCCATTTCTCCGGCGAGCCGAACATCGCCGCCGATCGGGCTCCCGTGGACAGCACGGCGCAGCCGTTGTCACGTCCTCTTCTCTACACAAGAAAGGTGCATGATTGTATGTAGATGGAGTAGCCGAAAGCCGTTTGGCGAT